>JAAONU010000017.1:12455421-13906556 GCA_012932295.1 Cyclina sinensis
ATCAAGGCAACAAAATGGTAATGGATAAAACCTATGTAGCAATCTACATGTGTAGCACCTTACGACATTACACCAGCTCAAATAAGAACTAACACCAGAGTTTTTCTAAAACTACATTTTTAATTTAATTTCTCAGATTAACAACAATACGGCGAGGTTTTGCCCGAGTGTGATCAGATAATAGAAAGCCCCCGGCTCTCAGAAACACTCCAATTTATACAGGTAACCTGGCTAGCATTAATACCACGTGGTTCTATCACGCACGGATCATAAGAGTTGGTCATGATCAACAGCATTATACCACGTGATGGATGCAGGCTAAAGCCTATCGTGCTACACATGTACTGTTATTTCTGTTGCGAGCATATGATAGCAAAGCACACATACATGCAGCCCACTACAAATGTCTATTACATTCATGTAATGTTCTTTGTTGCTCACCTGCCTTGTGTAATAATTCCATATTCAACATCTGTTACCTTACTAAAATGACATGCTGAAAGTGTTGAAATTATAGGCAAGAAACAAGAAATTATCATGTGGGGATGACTTCATGATAATAAACACATTTTTTTTTTTTAATCCCACTATGCACCAGGAAGTTATGAGCCAGACACCTACAACTTTTTCACTATATCCATATAAAGAATAAGGCAAAACTTCAAGTGTACACTGTGACCTTAACCTTTGAGTCAACAACATATTTCTTGCATGTGACAAGTCGACTTCATATGATGATCACTTATGCCAAATAATTTCGGAATCCCACCATGCATGACAAAGTTATGAGCCGGACAGGAACATCTATTGTATGTGCCCACAGACACACACGCACACGGCCAGGGTAACTACTGTATGCCCACTCGCCATAATCATGGCGGGTCATAAAGAGTTATGCTTCTTTGGCACTGCACCTCACCACAATGAGATCTGTTCACCTATGAAGTTTCAAGTTATGCCCTGGACAAGAATAACATATGAATAATTACAAAAAATTTTGAGAAATAGAGTTATGGCTCTTGGGCACTGCACATCCGTACAATGAGACCTATTCACCTATGAAGTTTCAAG
Organism: Cyclina sinensis; assembly: GCA_012932295.1. NCBI lineage: Eukaryota > Metazoa > Mollusca > Bivalvia > Venerida > Veneridae > Cyclina > Cyclina sinensis. Next base: position 12,456,493 of record JAAONU010000017.1, read on the forward strand.
TTGATATCTTCAATACCTTTCGAGGTTTGCCCCTGACAAGAATTAAGGATGAAAAATTACAAAGGGCAATTAGTCAAAAATTATACCAAAGAGAGTAATGGTTCTTTGGCCCTGCACCTCTCCACAATGAGATGTATTCAGCTATGAAGTTTCAAGTTGATACCTCAAGTACTTTTAGTTATACCCTGGACAAGCAAAATGGGCAGCTGTCGCCAACACTGCCGCCACTGCAAGACACACCTATATGTCCCCTGACTATAGTCAGGCAACACAATATAAACAAGTCAGCTGTTTTCAATTTATACATGAAGTCCAGTGACCTTACCTGTGCATATATATATATATATATATATATATATATATATATATATATATATATATATATATATATATATATATATATATATATATGTACACACATTCCTAATTGAATTGTTTGTCTTGTTCTAAATAACAACAAACATTTTCATATGACTTTTTAATTGTTTTTATACATAGTATTCACTTCTAAAATCAAGGAAATAATTTACAGACACAGGTACACAGTAAAGAAATGCACCCAGAGAGAATGACACATATGTTTCAGTAATCAAACTGAGTTGATCAGTGCTGCCTATGCTAAATGCAGTTGGAAAATTCCCATCTGCTTTCTGCAGGTCATGCTCATTATCATCATTGTCATGTAACAAGTCATCCTGAAGTGGAATGTTCTGGCTCAGACATAATGTAACAAGTCATCCTGAAGTGGAATGTTCTGGCTCAGACATAATGTAACAAGTCATCCTGAAGTGGAATGTTCTGGCTCAGACATAATGTAACAAATCCTGAAGTGGAATGTTCTGGCTCAGACATAATGTAACAAATCCTGAAGTGGAATGTTCTGGCTCAGACATAATGTAACAAGTCATCCTGAAGTGGAATGTTCTGGCTCAGACATAATGTAACAAGTCATCCTGAAGTGGAATGTTCTGGCTCAGACATAATGTAACAAGTCATCCTGAAGTGGAATGTTCTGGCTCAGACATAATGTAACAAGTCATCCTGAAGTGGAATGTTCTGGCTCAGACATAATGTAACAAGTCATCCTGAAGTGGAATGTTCTGGCTCAGACATAGATCATGCAACTTTTCACACACTTTAAAATCAGTTTCACTTTTTTTCTGGTTTAAATGGAAGACATCATCTACTTTTATGTAAACACCTGAAAATGAGTTGTTTTCTGTTACAAACATGTGTATTAACAGTTTAATGTCTGTTTTTTTTAAAAAGGTTGCATGATGTTAGATAGCCTATTTAATGTTGACAGGAGCTGCTTTAGTTATTGTGTATGTAATTAAATGCATTGGGATCCACCTTCCAGCCTGATTTATAACTTTATCATTTAAATTTTAATGAAATATGAGTTCATGAATTCTTCTCTCAGAGAGGCTGATACTTATTTGAATAGTACTTTAGTTCAGTAATTAGTTACCTAAATCGAGAAAAAAATATTTCAAATGACCTTTTATGACCACTCAAGTCCAACTGTATGCAAGATTGTAGGCTAGGCTTCTTTCTGTCTTGTACTTGGGTGAGCCTGAAAAGATGTCAAATGCTATTAAACTTATAACAGCATTCACTGCACTGACTCATTTCATTAAATCAGACTTCGTTATACTTGAGTAGCAGTAATTAGTCTTCATACGTTCAAGCTTACAATAACATTTACTTTTGCCTCTATCTAGCAGGAATTCATTTTCTATACAAGAAAGGCAAAACCACTTTTTTCCTAAGTTCAGTACCCAAAATTTAATTCATTATACACTTACTCTGATTCTTAAGAAGTGAACTGTGTTAGAATAATTGATGACAAGATAAGATAAGATTTATTTTGGCATAATGTACATACACGGTATTTAAACACATGAAGTGATAAATAGTACAACACATACATGAGCACAAAAACCATGATGTACACCAACACCAGGGATAACACAAACAAGAGGGCCATGATGGCCCTGGATCGCTCACCTGAGTACTTAGGTTTGCTGTTAAGAAATTATTTCATTTTTTAATTGAAAATATGTAAGTGCCTACAAACCAAATATGTAAAATATCAGTCAATAAATAAAGGCTCTATGACAGAAAGTAGAAATATCTATTATAAGCTATGGTGACCTTGACCTTGACCCAGTGACCTCAAACCCTACCCATGGGTAGAGGTCCATGCAAGGAACCTCTATACTGAATATCAAAGATATTGGTCTATAAATGAAGGCTCTATGAGGTACAGTAGATAAATCTACTTTTAGCCTCCGTGACCTTTAACCTAATCCAATAATTTGAAAAAGCTTGATAAAGCTTGCTTCATGCCAAATTTTAAAATTCTAGGTCTTGTGGTTTCATACAAGAAGATTTTTAAAGATTTTCTTCTATACTGTTACTTAAAACTTGTGACCCCTCGGGCGGGGCCAATAGTGACCCTAGGGACATTTTTCTAACAAACTTGGTAGAGGTCCACTAGACAATGCTACACACAAAATATCTAAGCTCTATAACTTACAATTTCTGACAAGAAGATTTTTTTAGATTTTCTTATATAACTCTATGTAAAACTAGTGGCCCCTGGGGCGGGGCCATTTTTGACTCAGAGGCCAGGATTTGAACAAACTTGGTAGAGGTCCACTAGACAATGCTACACACCAAATATCTAAGCTCTATAACTTATGGTTTCTGATAAGAAGATTTTTTTATGATTTTCCTATATAACTCTATGTAAAACAAGTGACCCCCGGGGCGGGGCCACTTTTGACCCAGAGGCCAGGATTTGAACAAACTTGGTAGAGGTCCACTAGACAATGCTACATACCAAATATCTTAACTGTAGCCCTTCTTGTTTCTGACAAGAAGATTTTTTAGTTTTTCTTATATAACTCTATGTAAAACAAGTGACCCCTGTGGCGGGGCCATTTTTGACCCAGAGGCCAGGATTTGAACAAATTTGGTAGAGGTCCACTAGACAATGCTTCACACCAAATATCTAAGCTCTATAATTTACGGTTTCTGACAAGAAGATTTTTTTAAGATTTTCCTATATAACTCTATGTAAAACTAGTGGCCCCTTAGGCAGGGTCATTTTTGACCCAGAGGCCAGGATTTGAACAAACTTGGTAGAGGTCCACTAGACAATGCTTCACATCAAATATCTAAGCTCTATAACTTACGGTTTCCGACAAGAAGATTTTTTAAGATTTTCCTATATAACTCTATGTAAAACTAGTGGCCCCTGGGACGGGGCCATTTTTGACGCAGAGGACAGGATTTGAACAAACTTGGTAGAGGTTCACTAGACAATGCTACACACCAAATATCTAAGCTCTATAACTTACGGTTTCTGACAAGAAGATTTTTTAAGATTTTCCTATATAACTCTATGTAAAACTAGTGGCCCCTGGGGCGGGGTCATTTTTGACCCAGAGGCCAGGATTTGAACAAACTTGGTAGAGGTCCACTAGACAATGCTACACACCAAGTATCTAAGCTCTATAACTTACGGTTTCTGACAAGAAGATTTTTTTAAGATTTTCCTATAAAACTCTATGTAAAACCAGTGACCCCCGGGGCGGGGCCATTTTTGACCCAGAGGCCATGATTTGAACAAACTTGGTAGAGGTCCACTAGACAATGCTACATACCAAATATCTTAACTCTAGGCCTTGTGGTTTCTGACAAGAAGATTTTCAAGTTTTCCCTATATAACTCTATGTAAAATCAACTGACTGGGTGGGGTCAGTTTTGTCCCCAGGGACATAATTTGAACAAACTTGGTAGAGGTCCACTAGATGATGCTTCATACCAAATATCAAAGCTCCAGGCCTTGTGGTTTCGGAGAAGAAGATTTTTAAAGATCCAACTTATAAAATCTATTTTTAGCTCCAGTGAACCAGAAATGCAATGGACCAGAACCATTTGAACAATCTTGGTAGAGCTTCATGCAGGGAACATCCCAGGCAAGTTTCATTAAATTTGCCCCATTGGTTTCAGAGGAGATGTGGTTTGAATGAAAAGTTGACGACGGACGGACGGACGGACGGACTGACGGACGACGGACAAAGACCGATCAGAAAAGCTCACCCTGAGCACTTTGTGCTCAGGTGAGCTAAAAAGGGTAAACCCTTATTTCCATTGTAGTCCCTAAAACTGAAGACATGCATAAATGTGCATCTTTGTTTCTTTGATGTTGAATAAAGAGATTTCTTGCTAGTCTGTTGTTTCATTGAATAACTTTACATTTGGCACATTAAAAAAAGAAACAAGAGCTGTCAATGGAAATTGACATATGACCCCGAAATGTAGCTTTGAATTGAAACTGGTGTAAATATATAATTGAATATGACTGTGGAAAAGAGATCAGACAAAAAATAGAGCATGAACAAATAGTAAAGTAATGTTTTTCTGCTTCAGATTCTTATATGAAGGTTGAAGACATAATTATTCAATGAAATAGAAAGCTGTGAGTTTGGTCTTGAATATGAACAATATTATTTTATTGCCAACCCCTACTGGTGTTTTATATATAACAAGGCTTAGTGACAAACATTCTGGTTTCAATAAAATCCCCCAAGCAGTTTTGGAGATGAAGCTTGGACAAGATAGTAAACAAGACCTGTCCGCAGACAGCACGCTCAACTTTTCTCAGTGCTGGATAATAAATTATAGGCCAAATCAAACAAGAGGCCCAAGTAAAAAAAATATTTGAGTGGGGGAGGGCAAGTACCTAGTCATATAAGATGAAAAAAAAATTTTGCAAGTTGGGGGAGGGGGGATAAAAAAATAATGGAAAAAAATTGGTTTATAAAAAAAGTTGATTTCAAAGCTTAAGAAGGTCTTTTCCAATATAGGAGAAAAAAGATTAAAAAAAAATTTATTCTATTTTTTGCCGGGGTGGGGGAATGGGGGGATGGGTAAAGTTATTTCATACCTACATATACTCCTCACAAAAAGTCAAGCAACAAAATCATTTCTTTCTTGTTTTGGTCCTATGACACATATATTCACATAAGTGTATATGTGAAGAAAAGCACGTAATCATTGCAACCTAACACGTTAACACTCATCACAAGATGCACATGCAAAACAAGAAGTCAGCACTTTATGTGTTAGGTACTATTTCACGTTTTTCTATTGGTCAAATCAGACTGTTCAGACTGAGTTTCGTTTTATGCTTTGTCATTGCACTCATTAAAAAGAAAACCCAGGCTAGTTTCTGTACAGTTTTCACTAGTGACAATGGTTCGGCAGGTTTTGACAGAAGTTGAGGGGGCCCATGCCATTGGAATGCTTCAGGGTGGTGTTTCCCAGTGTGACGTTGCTAGGCAGCTCGGCGTCCACGGAAGTGTCATCCTTAGGGCCTTTCAACGCTTCCAGGCAACTGGACAATTCTCCGCAAGGTCAAGAAGTGGTCATCCGAGGACTACAACCCAACCTTGTCACTTCTGCAAGGTGCCAACTCTTTGTGACCACCAGAAGACTGCAATCCGACCTGGAATCTGCCACAGGAACCAGAGTTTCTACTCAAACTGTGCAGAACAGGCTTCACCAGGCTGACTTTCGTTCACGCCAACGAGCACAACGGGTCCCTTGAGTCAGCGTCAGACTCGTCTCAACTGGGCTCGCCAACATGCAAATTGGAGGGTGAATCAGTGGAGAAGAGTTCTTATTACTGATGAGTCCAGATTCAGTTTGGATTTCAATGATGGGCATCAGGAAGTTTGGAGACAGCCAGGGGAATGATTTGTGCTTGTGCTATTGCAGAACACGCCTGTTATGGGGGCGGCAGTTTGATGGCTTTGGGAGGCATCTGGGCTGGAGGACGTACAGATCTTGTGCTGTTCCGGAGAGGCACACTGAAAACCAGTTGCTGCAGGTAGAATTGAGTCAGACGATTGTAAAATTTGATATTTAACCTCCAAGTGTGACCTTGACCTTGAGACACCGCACCCGCAAAGTGGGTTCTGCCATCACCTTGATGAGGTGAACATCTGACCCAAGTTTCATAAAAATCCTTCAAGGGCTATTGGAGATACAGAGCGGACACGATTTTGTGGCATTTGACATTTAACCTCCAAGTGTGACCTTGCCCTTGAGACACCACACCAGCAAAGTGGGTTCTGCATGTCGCCTTGATGAGGTGAACATCTGACCCAAGTTTCATAAAAATCCTTCAAGGGCTTTTGAAGATACAGAGCAGACACAATTTTGTGGCATTTGACATTTAACCTCCAAGTGTGACCTTGACCTTGAGACACCACACCCACAAAGTGTGTTCTGCACGTCGCCTTGATGAGGTGAACATCTGACCCAAGTTTCATAAAAATCCTTCAAGAGCTTTGGAAGATACAGAGCGGACACGATTTTGTGGCATTTGACATTTAACCTCCAAGTGTGACCTTGCCCTTGAGACACCACACCCGCAAAGTGGGTTCTGCACGTCGCCTTGATGAGGTGAACATCTGACCCAAGTTTCATAAAAATCCTTCAAGGGCTTTGGAAGATACAGAGCGGACGCGATTTTGTGACGGACAGACGGACGGACGGACGGACGGACAACCGGGGGAAAAACAATATGTCTCCCCCATTTTTGGGGGGAGACATAATTGGTTTCGCGTGTTTTTGACCTGAAGTGTTTGAAATATGCGTTGGCTGTTTACATTTTACAACACCTGTTTTCCATGTGCCTTATTTTTTGTGAACAGTATCGTGAGATCGGAATGGATTTCCAAGATGCTTTGTTAAATTTCACTTGATGAAATGTTGAAGATTATTTGTGCACCTATTCATTTACTATTGAGGTCTCATTAAAATTTTTTCACAGTTTAAATGTTTGTTGCTTGACTTTTTGTGAGGATTATTTTTAAAAAAAGATAAAAAATTTTTTTTTTGGAGTGCAAGGGGGAGAGGGAGTCAAGTCACTTCATACCTACATATTTATAAGTCAAGTACCTACATATTTTATAAAAAAGATAATTATAATGACAAAAAATTATTGGGGTGTTGGGGGGTATTGCCAGGGCTGGGAGGTCTCTAAGCAGAGGGGAGGTTGGAGGAGTGGGGGGGGGGGAGGGGAAGTACTTACCCATCCTATCTAAGTTAAAGTTTATTTCTAGGCTTAAGAAGTTTTTCCTTATATATAAGTATAAGCAAAATCAAGTGACCTCTGGGGTGGGGCTAATTTTGACTCCCAGGGACATGGGTACCAACAATCTTTGCAGTGTTCTTGCTGGTGATCAAGTATTCATAGTTTGAATGTAATATCTTTGACACTTTTTGAGAAATGGACATTAACAAAAACGTTAACAAAGAAATTTTAAGTTGACAAAGGGGCATAACTTTGCAAAAATAAATTTGAGGGTTATCTGCCCTTGAGAAATGGTGTTGCATTTTGAAAGTGAACATGTTTTCCTAATTTGAAGTAAATGGCTTTTATAGTTTCTGAGAAATGGACCTTAACAAAAAGGTCAACTGACGCCAATGAGGGGGTCATGACAATAGCTCCACTTTTTTCTTCGAAAAGTGGAGCTAAAAATGACTAAGGGTTCATAACACTGCCAAAAATAAACCGACCAGAAACTCCTGACAATATGCACAAGCTAGGTTTGGTGACAAACATTTCTGTGTAGTTTCAATGAAATCCTCCAGTGGTTTTGGAGATGAAGCGTGGACAAGATTTTGATATAGAGGTTAGAGTAAACAAGAGCCACCGCAAGTGGGGGCCACGCTCGACTTTTTCCTATTTCCAAAGGCAAACACATCAGAGGAAGCACATTGTGGTGAAAGGATTAAAATGAAACATCATTTGGAGATATGTCACACGGGGCCTCTCTCCGTGTACTCAGCACCAGGCCAACGTCAAGGGGAGAGCGGGGCCAGTAGTTAACGAAGGCCACCTTCCTCACAGGGGACACCGGGTTTTGTAGTGGGGAATGAACGTTAGCTCTGGGTAGAGCCCTGTGAGCGTTGCAGCAGCTCCCCTTCGTTGTAGTTTCTTAAGACCCAGTCTGTGACAGTTTATTACGTTTAGCCCTTTGACAGCACAAGGCTAAGTCCCAAATCAAAATCCAAACACAGTGTTCTGGTTTTCTATCTTTACTTTTACTTCTTCTGATTGTAAATAACAAATTTAAAAAGATATTAACATTTAACAGTTCAAGAGTTCCATTTGTAACAGTTTACTTTAGTAAGTCCACAGCCGGGGTCCACAGATGTTAAATAGTTTGCTGAATGACAACAAGAACACTAAATTAATACTCTTAATATGTGGCTGACTTCAATAAGTCACAAATTATGCCCTCAGAATATATTTTAGTTGTTTAGTCCTTGGAGTCCAACCTCCTTCCTCTTCTACTGAATACCCCTCTCTCTCTGTCTATCTCCAAATCTTACATTAAATTCAAATTATAAGAAATGGAGGGACTGCCCCCTTAATCCCTATACAACCAATTAAAAACCTTAAGACATAAAATATCATTTTGACACACAATTCAAAATTAAGTAAAATCTCAAAAATGTCTTAATTCCAATGTAGAGAATGGTTTAATTGCCTATACAATAAACATGCCAAAGTATTGAGATAAATGAGATATTAATGGCTTCAGGATTATGAAATTTCTAGAATAGCACAAGGTGACATTTTCACAACAATATTACATGATAAAGACCTAATCATCACCTTATCTGCATAAGTCTTTTCTATATTCCTTAAGTAAAGGAAGTTTTAACTTTAAGCAGACTAAGAATCACAAACTATGAAAACACTGAAATCACCTATTAAAAGCTTTTACAATTATAAACTTTTGATAATCATTGTAATATTATAAGTTTTAATTCATTTATACTGCTAAATGCTAAAATCAAAATTCAAGCAAATATACATGTATGTAATTTAATTTTAAAAAAATCAGTTTAAAGAATTCGACCCTAAATTTTCCCTATTACATATTCTCCCTTCTTTAAATATGTTTGTCCTCAAACATACAATAAAATTCATTTTAAATAGTGTGACCTTAACAAACATAGGTTATAATTTTCAATATTGAAGTGAACTTGTTAAAAAAAAAAAGCTTTTTTTTTTTTTTTTCTTTTTTAATATATGCTTTTTTCTATATAATATTTACATTTTACATATTTTGTACAACTATATACAAATTGGATATCCTTTATATACACAAAAAAATCATCATTATTCATGTTATATATCTGCGTCATATGTTCTAAATTAGCATTATCATCATCATCAATATTATCATGATAATCATCTTTATCCTCATCATCAATTTTAACAACAGTTCTCTTTTCTCATCTCCTTCTGTTTCATATTATGTCATCATTTCACTGTATGTCTCAATATTAGTTTTATATCATTATTATATCACAATATCTCACATGTACACTATATTTTCATTATCATAAACTGTTCAACATCCTCACATGTCTTCATATTCTGCATCATCATCTGTATTTTGAGTGGCCCAATATCACCAATGCTTCACTCACTATATTCTGTATGTTACTTCACACAACACATTTTATTTGTTTCACTTCAGTTTCATCTTCACTTGTCATATTTTAATCAACTGCTGCACTTATTGCTTTTCCCACACACCAATTTTTGTCAATTTTTTCAATATTAAACATTTTGTTCGATTTTTTTTTTTTTTGACCTTCGTATTAGTTTCATTGCATATTATTTCCCTTTTTCAAAGTACAATCTTCAACATATCTGATTCCATCTATACTAGCTATTTGTGATCATTCAAACCAACTTACATGTTTCTGAAAGTTTACGAATTGAATCAAAACATTTGTACCTAAGACAGAATAAGGTGGTTTTGTGTTTAAAAAAATGTCAAAAATAAATGCAGAAAAAAAAAAAAAACTAATCCATTATTCGAGAAAAACAAATCAATTCCCTTTTTGAATGTAACTCTTTTTCATACCAATGTCAGATACAATAAAGGCTTGTAAAAATAAGATCTGCGCGCATATGATCATATTTAAACTGGCTATTATCATATCAAAGATCGGTCCTCCATGTATGATAAAAGTAACAGTTTTTTGTTGTTGTTGTTGTTTTTTTGTTTGTTTTTGAAATAACAAAAATCTAAGGTCCAAGAATTGTTTCCTTTGTTTGTTTTTTTTTTTTTACTACTTTTACAGGAACTAAAATTAAAAGTTTCTAAAAACAAACATAAATTTCTGAAACTTTGTGCAAAAATATTTTTTTACTTGTGGCCTTCTGCCAGAAAGTCATTTTTTAACAACTGCAAAAATTCTTTTAGAATGATAGTTGGCACCTCATCTTCATAGTAAGTTTCAGGTGGATGGTTTTTGTTCCTGTGACTCATTATGTATGTGTAATTATTGTTTTCTTTGTCAACTAATACCTCATGGATATGATGAAGACATATATATAATTCTGGGAATAGGTCTTCTTGAGGTTTTCTTTGCATCTTATCCATTTTAAATTTGAATTTGTCAATTTGATCTTGTCTTTGTTTTTCCTTTAGAATTTTTTGGTGATCCATGTAAAAGGAGCTTGCCAATTCCCTAACAGCTGACAAAGTGTACCAATTTGGTTTTGTTTCTCCCATTTGAACATAATAGTAAGGTTTACACTTAATAATTCGCACTGCTAGAAATTGTGACTTGTTCTTTGTTTTGCTTTCTGTCTGTTTTACTGTCTGTGTGCCTTCTGCTTTGCTTGTGTCTTGTGTTGTTGATAAATGTGCTTGTGTACCTGTTTCTTTTAATGAGGTCTGACAATTATTTACTGTTGGTTTATCAAAGAATTTATGTTGTTTTTGCTGTAGGGGTCTACGACGTGTTTTACCTGAAGCAGTTTTGTTTGCATGAAATTCCCGCACAAGTTTTGATGGTATTTTGCATGAGAAATACCATTCTGTTGGTTTACCAGGTTGTACAAAACGTACCTTATAGTACCTGATACCTTTGCTCAATGAAGAAGAGAGAATTTTCTGAATCTCCTCTTCTTTGAATGGCTGGCAAGAGTTTCTTACACAGTCCTGGCATCCGTGTGTGATTTTACTGTTCGATTCTGCAGGTTTTTCTTTTACAAAAGATTTTGACTGCTTTTTATTTGTAATTTTACTAGTTGAAAGTGGTTGTTTTGATGTGGATGCTTTGTTTTGTTCTGTTTGTTTCTGCAGTTGAGGTGTTTGATTCAATGGTTTTTGTTTTTGTTTCTGTATTGTAACAGGTGGTTGTACTAGCTGTTTACCTTTTACTGGATGTGTTTTCTTTATGTGTCTGTTTTCCTGTGTGTCTGTGGTATCTGTTATTTCTTCAGGATTGATTTCATCCTGTTCATTTTCATCTTGTAATGGGTTTGTGGGCCTTTCTGCAGGGTCATAATAAGGTTTTAGCCTTTGGGCATTTACAAGAGACTTAACTTCTTTATTTGTTTGGCAATTCCTAAGACGGTATGTTTCATTGGGACCAATTTGTACTATATAATAAGGTCCAACCCATTTTCTATGTAGCTTTGGTGCTTTGCCTGTAGGCACCTTCGAACAGTAAAGCCAAACTCTTTGTGCAGGCCTAAAATTTGTTTCCTTGGCTGTCTTATCATATTGTTTCTTATACCTTTCATGGGCCTTTTCAATGTTTGCCTTTGCTATCTCTCTAGCTTGTTCCAGGTTTTGTAAGACCCTACTGAGAAATATTCTATGATCTTGCGCCAAATGCTCTTTAGGAATAAGAGCTGTATCTATTGGCATTTTCATTTCGCGACCAAACAACATAAAGAAAGGAGAGTAATCGGTAGACTGTGTTGCTGGCGTAGCTCTATAAGCCATCATTATGCCAGGCAACAGATCTGGCCAATCATCCTGCTGATCTTTAGTGTAAGCTCGCAAAGCTTGCAGGATCACAGAGTTCATACGTTCTACAATGCCATTTGTCTGGGGATGGTATGAACTAGTCAGATGTCTGGTGATTTGAAAGAGCTCAGACAGAGCTTTCACCAGGTTGGAAGTGAAATTCTTTCCTCTATCTGTGATTAGAACTCGAGGAGCACCGAACCTTGTTATGATTTCTCTAAAGAAAACTGCGGCTACCTCTGTGGCTTCCTGAGTTCGAAGAGGAAAGGCTTCACACCATTTTGAGCAGCTATCCACTACAAGAAGTATATGTTTATACTTGTCTTTAGTTGTAGGTAGGCCACTCAAAATGTCCATGTGCCACCTGTCAAGCACGTCATTGACTGGTTGGGGATGAAGAGGTGGTCGCTTAGCGTGAAAGTTACGTTTAGACTGTTGACACACCTCACAGGATTTCACATACTGCTGGATATCCTGGTACATAGATGACCAGTAATATTTATTCCGCAATGCAGCATATGTTCGGTCAAATCCTTGGTGACCCCCTAAAATACAGTCATGGAAAGAACGGAGTACATCATCTCTCAGTACCCTAGGAATAGCTACTTGCTTTACAAGTCGGTCTTCCTGAGGGGCATTCTTTCCGCGCTTGAGATAAAAGTGTACCAGTACACCTTTATCTAGCTCAAAGTTGTAGGACTCTGCTACAACTGTTTTTGCTTTCTCAGGGTCATCTGGAAGAGTATTCATTAACTTGTATTGGTATATGTCTGAAAGTTCTGGACATGACCTCTGTAACTGAACAAGATTCGGCAACTGAATATCTTTTGCTTTTTCATTTTGTAGGCTACCTATAATTTCTTCTTCTGTTTCGTTTTCATAAATAAATGTAATTTCTGTCCTTAATCCATCTAAATTTGAATCTACTTGAAATACTTGACCTAAGTCTGGGGTTTCCCTTGCTTCATTTTCATATGTTTGCCTGGACAAGTAGTCTGCAGGGTTTTGCTTTCCTGGCTTATGAACAATCTCAAAGTTATATCCTTGTAATAACAGACTCCATCTTCCAAGTCTACCTTGACAATCCTTAATATTTTGTAAATACTTAACTGAAACATTATCAGTGAAAACAGTGAACTTTTGATTTGTCAAATACTCTCGGAAATGTTGAATTCCTTCAACTAAAGCTAAGGCTTCTTTTTCTGTTATGTGCCATTTGAGTTCACTGCCATGTAGTGCTCTGCCATTGTAGGCTATTGCATGTTCTTTTCCTTCTTGCATTTGAGACAGTATAAAACCTATTGAATAGTCACTAGCATCTATTGTCAAAATGAAAGGCAATTCAAATCTAGGATAGGCAAGAACTGGAGCTTCAGTGAGCTTATTTTTTAATGTTTCAAAAGCAGTCTGGCACTCTGGGGTCCACTTAAATTTTTGATCTTTCTTAAGCAATTTGTTTAATGGAGAAGCAATTTTCGCATAACCTTCAATAAATTTTCTATAAAAATTTGCCATACCAAGAAAACTTTTAACTTGTTTGGCAGTAGTAGGTCTTTTGAAATTTCTGAGTTTTTCAATGTTTTCTGGGTTTACTCTGACTCCTTCTTTAGAAATAATGTGACCCAAATACTTTATAGACTTTGTTGCAAATGCACATTTTGAAGGATGCAACTTTAAATTAGCACTTCTGAGATGATCAAATAATTGTTGTAAGTGTATCATGTGCTCTTGAAAGTTTTTTGAAAATATGAGTACATCGTCGACATAAATGAGTGCAGCTTTGAAGTTCATGTTTTTGAGTACTTTGCACATGAGAGCTTGAAAAGACAAACTTGAATTTGACATACCCATAGGTAATCTTTTGAAATTAAAAACGCCTCTGTGTGTTATGAAACTAGCTTTATGTTTTGTTTTTGGATCTAAAGGAACCTGAAAAAATCCACTACGCAAATCAACTGAGGAGAAAATTTCTGGTTCGGCATCTGCCAAAGTGTCAAAAACATCAGAAAGATTTGGAATTGGAAATGACATTGGAATTGTTTGCTGGTTTAACTTTCTGAAATCTACACAAAATCTGTACTCACTAGAAGTACCCTTTTTGACTAAAACCACTGGTGCATGATATGGTGAAGATGATTCTTCAATTATATCTGCATCTAATAATTCATCCAGTTTCTTGTCAAGCTCCCTACGCATTTGAGGCGTTTGTCTATATGGAGGACAGCTAACAGGCCTTTCATCTTTTGTGTGTATGGTGTGATACTGTAAATTAGTTTCACCTAACTCTGATATGTCTTTTGCAAAAATGTCCCTATTTTGAGCTAAAAGTTTGTATAACTGTTGCTTTTGATTCTCATTTAAATCTGAGGTGTCCAAGCTGATGCCTAAATCTTGCACTATTTTCTTGAATGAACCTTTTGAGTATGAAGCTGTATTTGTACTGGATGCAAAATTTATATTTGTTGTTTGTTTGACTTCATGTATTGTTGCATTTGAAATGCATGTAGCCTTTGCTATGACTGATTTTGGTTCCAAAAATACAGGTAAACTAGTTGGATTCATAAATTTGTACAACCCTTTTGTATTTTGCACAGTGCATACTGTTTTGCCTCCAGCTAAAGAATACTTATTTGATAAATTTAAACTTGGTTCTAGTAATGCTGTTGAACCATCTGGCAGTTTTGGAATATTTACAGGAATTGTCATTTCACTATGAGGCGGTACTATTACTTCAGAAGTTGTTGAAGCCAATACTGTAGGCGTGTTTTGATCTTGAAAAATTTGCACAGTGATATTGCCTAAATAGCTGTTATTTCCAATAGCACTTGATTTATTTGCCCTTGGAGCAGGTATTGTGATTTTCATTTTGCCAAAATCAGTTTTAACATGGTTGGTCCTAAGAAAATCTAAACCCAAGATAACTTTAGCATGCAAAGTTTCAAAAACTCTAAATTTTTGTTTCAAGACTAAACCATCAATATTTAAGTCCAAAATAGTTTCGCCTAGAACTGCATGTCTCTCACCACAGACTCCTAATACAGCACCTATATTTGACCTATGTACATTTGCCTCTGGTGCGATTTGTTTTAATAAATGCCTAGAAATACATGAAATGCTAGCACCGCTATCTATCATACATGAAGCACTTTGTTTTCCAAACTGAACATTTATAAAATTTCTATCTAAAGTAGCACTGAATTTGATTTTTGGTTCATCTTTACATGAACTAGCAAATGATGAGCAGACCTTTTGACTACAACACCAAGATTTTACTTTCTGTCTTCTGGGAGCCATTTTAAAAATACTTTTTACAAAATAAATTAAATTTACTGGAAATATTTTTCTTTACTGAACTATACAACTTTTGAATTCAAAAACTATCAAGCACTCCAAGTATCTGTACACAGTTACAAAATTTACCTTAATTTGAACAATTAAACCTTTGAAAAAAAAATATTATAAAAGGAAATTTTCTGAAACTCTTTCTTGCTTCTTTATATGAGGAAAAAAAAAATATATCCACATCGAATAGGAATTTTATCCAATAAAAATCTACATTTTTTTTTTTTTTTTTTTTTTATTCTTTTAAAATTTAGACAATAATTATGAAAAGAAACAAATTGCCTCCCGTCTTAATAAAAGAAACTAAACCTATTAAAAATAGAAAACCACCATTAATTTTACCTAATTTTGAATTTCCCTCCAGATTTTTAGGAAATGAGATCACATAATAACCAGTAAGAAGGAAGCAGGTATGATATCAGATTGTACTCACCAAAGTCTATGGCACGTTAGAGATGTTCTGATCCTTGCTGTGTTATTCCTTGAGGTCTTCCTGGTCATCTGCTTCTCAAGTCCTTTGTCTGGTCATAGTTAACATCCCTCTGGCTTCTGACTGCAATTAGGAATCTACATTATTCCTTATGATCGATACCCGCCATTCGACACCATCTCCTGTCACACGGGGCCTCTCTCCGTGTACTCAGCACCAGGCCAACGTCAAGGGGAGAGCGGGGCCAGTAGTTAACGAAGGCCACCTTCCTCACAGGGGACACCGGGTTTTGTAGTGGGGAATGAACGTTAGCTCTGGGTAGAGCCCTGTGAGCGTTGCAGCAGCTCCCCTTCGTTGTAGTTTCGACCCAGTCTGTGACAGTTTATTACGTTTAGCCCTTTGACAGCACAAGGCTAAGTCCCAAATCAAAATCCAAACACAGTGTTCTGGTTTTCTATCTTTACTTTTACTTCTTCTGATTGTAAATAACAAATTTAAAAAGATATTAACATTTAACAGTTCAAGAGTTCCATTTGTAACAGTTTACTTTAGTAAGTCCACAGCCGGGGTCCACAGATGTTAAATAGTTTGCTGAATGACAACAAGAACACTAAATTAATACTCTTAATATGTGGCTGACTTCAATAAGTCACAAATTATGCCCTCAGAATATATTTTAGTTGTTTAGTCCTTGGAGTCCAACCTCCTTCCTCTTCTACTGAATACCCCTCTCTCTCTGTCTATCTCCAAATCTTACATTAAATTCAAATTATAAGAAATGGAGGGACTGCCCCCTTAATCCCTATACAACCAATTAAAAACCTTAAGACATAAAATATCATTTTGACACACAATTCAAAATTAAGTAAAATCTCAAAAATGTCTTAATTCCAATGTAGAGAATGGTTTAATTGCCTATACAATAAACATGCCAAAGTATTGAGATAAATGAGATATTAATGGCTTCAGGATTATGAAATTTCTAGAATAGCACAAGGTGACATTTTCACAACAATATTACATGATAAAGACCTAATCATCACCTTATCTGCATAAGTCTTTTCTATATTCCTTAAGTAAAGGAAGTTTTAACTTTAAGCAGACTAAGAATCACAAACTATGAAAACACTGAAATCACCTATTAAAAGCTTTTACAATTATAAACTTTTGATAATCATTGTAATATTATAAGTTTTAATTCATTTATACTGCTAAATGCTAAAATCAAAATTCAAGCAAATATACATGTATGTAATTTAATTTAAAAAAAATCAGTTTAAAGAATTCGACCCTAAATTTTCCCTATTACAGATATAATTATACATAACAAAGTTATGGCCAATTTTAGCAACATTCAGAAATTTGACCTTAAAAGACCTTAAAGTTTGTTTTATTCTCAGTGTTGTTTTGTCCGAGTATAGATCAAATCCATCCAGAAATAAAATTTTTTTGGCTATTTTAGCAAAATTCAATAATTTGACCTTGACAGTCAAGGTCATTTTAATTCCAAGGTCCTACCTGAATAATATAACATTTAGATTTTGTCATAAGTGTCATTTAGTCCAAGTATGAATCGAATCCAAATAAATAACTTGACCTTGAAGGTCCAGGTCATTTTAAGGTCAAGGTCATACTTCTATCATTCAACCTGTCAGTTTTGTCATAAGTGTTGTTTTGTCTAAGTATGAATTAAACAGTAAATTGATAAAATTATTACAATATAATAATTTGACCTTGACTTGGCCAATTTAAGCAAAATTCAATAACTTGACCTTCAATGTCAAATTCATTTAAAGGTCAAGGTCAAACTTGAAAGAATCAAAAAGTGTTGTTTTGTCCAAGTATGAATCAAATCCATAAATAAATGAGAAAGTTATGACAATTTAAGCAAAATTCAATCATCTGACCGTGACGGTCAAGGTCATTTTTAGGTCAAGGTCATACTAGAAAGAATAAAAATGTCAGATATATCATTTGTGTTGTTTTGTCCAAGCATGAATCAAATCAATAGATAAACAAGAGATGTTTGTAAAACATTTATGCCCCCCTAGCCCCTTATCCTTAGAGGCAGCCATGAAGTTAAAGAAATCAGCCGTGTAAAATATATTTAAAGTATTAGAAACTTAAAAAGTAATAAAAAATAATAATAATAATAAAAAAAAAATAATTTAAAAGAAAATAAAAATTAATGGTCATTTTAGTAAAAATTTTAACACATTTCCACATCTCGATCAGTTTACAGTCCAATCACAATCTTAAAACAATGCGTAAAAATCTCTAAAATAGTAGGTTTTGACATTTTTCTTGAACATGTCAAAAGTCGAAGACTGTCTTATATACAGAGGCAATTTATTCCAGAGAGTTGGGCCAGCAGTACTAAAACTTCTGTCGTTAAATGTTTTCCTTTTGTTAAAGGGAACAGCAAAACAATAATCCATATTATCAGCAGATCTGAGATTTGGTCTTTTTAAGACAGGTTTGTGTAACAGTTCTGTGAGATAAACCGGAGCATTGCCCATGAAACAGTTATACATTGTACATAGTATTTTAAAATTGATTCTAGCTTTAATTGGTAACCAATGCAGTTCAAACAAGGAGTCTTTGGAACTATCATATTTTCCGCGTTGCAAAACAAGTTTAGCGCACATATTCTGAATACGCTGTAATTTCTGTAACTCACTTTCTGAAATGCCAAACAATATAGCATTGCAATAATCCAAGTGTGAGATTACTAGCGACAATACTAGGATTTTTGTAGCGTCCTGAGTCAGATATTTGCGAATGCTCTTTATTCTCAAATAATTTAACATGGCAGTTCTACACTTGGTCTTAACATGTGTTGAGAATCTTAGGCCCTCGTCTAAGTAGGCACCTAAGTATCTTATGACACTGACATTTTGAATTTTATCACCGGGGATATCAATTTCTTTAATTGAACATTTACCAAGTTGGGCTTTACTACCAAACATAATGAATTCTGTCTTAGTGGTGTTCATTTTAAGTTTATTGGCATTCATCCAGTCATTGATGATTACAGCACTGTCTTCAAGTTGCTTTTTAGCGTTATGTTCATTGGTTGCTGAAGTTGGTCGAAAGCGTTGACTAGCAATGTGGTCATCAGCAAAGCCATACACAGATATGGTTGGTGGTATCACATCAAATAGGGTTCCCGTATATGTGAGATAGAGCCACGGACCAAAACAGCTCCCCTGAGGTACACTACATTCCAACAATCGTGGAGTCGATTCAGTAGAATTAACACTGACGCGACAACTACGAGGTCGCAGGTACGAGTCCACCCATGCTAACACGGTACCATTTACTCCGTTCTGACTGTTTAACACGTCGAGTAGAATGTTGTGGTCCACGGTGTCGAAGGCTGCACTTAGATCTATTGCAATTAAAGCTGTCTCCTCTTGCTTCTCCATACCATATAGAAGATCAATGACAAGTCTGAGTAATGCAGTCTCACATGAATGATGACGTCTGTAAGCTGATTGATTTTTGGGTAGCAAATTATGGGTATCGACATGGTTATTTAGTCTGAAGAGCGCAGCCTTTTCTATCAATTTTGAAAGAAACGATAAGTTACTGAAGGCCTGTAGTTTGACAATTGTAATTCTAAACCAGACTTCTTAAGAAGGGGTCTAACGACCGCCTGTTTCCAGTGTGCTGGAAAAACGTTTTTAGACAAAGATAGATTGACCAGTTTGGTAATGGTTGGCAGAAGCTCATCAAGATATGACTTTAATATATGTGTGGGTAATAAGTCTAGCTCACACGATTTGGTATTTAGTTCACTAATAAGATGCTTCACCTGTGTTTCTGTAAGATCCTTGAAATTTTCTAAAGGTTGAACTTGTTTGACATTTGGAATGAAGCTTGGAAAATCCTGAAGTGATTTACGAATTTTAGCTATTTTGTCCATGAAAAAGTCTGCAAACTTCTCAGCTAGCTCACCATCATTTGTAGACTGTGGCATAGGATTTTCAACTTTAGTACCAGTTAATTCTGAAATTATACCATAGAGTTTTTTTGAATCACCTTTGGCATTTAGAATTTTATCACTTATAACTATTTTTTTCTCAGAATCAATTTCTTTACAGTATCTGTTTCGTGCTTCTTTAAATTTCTTGAACTGTTCTGGCTCTTTGTACTTTCTCCAAATTCTCTCTTTTTTCCGGACAATACGCTTAGATTCCAATATTGACTCATTGAACCAAGGTTTTTGAGTTCTGCATATCCTAGTTTGTTCCTTTGTTGGAGCATGTTTGTCGATAACAGACTGAATTTCTGATTCAAACAAGTTTACTAAAGTATTGACATCTTCACTATCAACTGAAGTCTTCGTCAAATCATCGGAGAATTCAGAATGGGATATGCTTTTCCAGTTTCTAAATTGTACAGTTTTACTGGTAATGTTTTTTTTTTTCTTCACATTAATGACTACGTGGACAGCACAGTGATCAGAGAGAAAAGGCCCTTGATCACATTTGAGTACATGTACACCATTAATCGATTCAGTGATTACCAAGTCTAAACAGTTTCCAGCAGTGTGTGTACTAAAGGTAACATGTTGCTCTAAACCCATAGCATGAAGGCAATTTTGAAAGTTTGTAGATGCACCACTACCATTGTCAAGGTGAAGGTTGAAGTCTCCCATAATCAACAAGTTAGAGTATGTAGGTAAGATAGCTTCTATGAAATTTGAAAAGTCAGTTACAAACTGCTCACATGTGGCTAGGGATGGGGGTCTGTATAAACCAACTACGTGTACTGTTATACTTTTGAAAATGAGTTTCCATATGCCAAACTCAAAACTTTGTTTGGTCCCATGTTCCATCTTTCTCATTTTAATTTCGGTTTTACAAGTCAAAGCAATACCGCCACCAATTTTGTTCTTGCGGTTTGCAACACTGATTTTGTAACCATGTTGACTGAGATCAGACGTTTCATACTGATGTTGTTTTTCGTCAGAATACCATGTTTCAGTCAACAAAGCAAAGTCAATTCTTTGTTCCCTCAAATACTGGCCAACAAAATTATCCTTGTTAACAACAGATCTACTGTTAAGTGTAAAACATGACACTTTTTCACCAATCTGAACACGCGTGTCTTGTATTGAGGGGTATTTCAAATTGTGTAGGTTTGCACAAGAAGGCTTAGTCAAGATTTTAGCTTTACCACCATGTTTGCTCCTTTTGTGTGTTTTGGGTTGAGAAATGTTCAGCTTATGTATAACACCGTGTACACAATGGTCTAATTTATTAAGTTGCCTATTACTCGAAACTGTTAATCCTATTTTCAATAGCTGTTCACGACAATACCTGTAGTTTTGATTTATGGTTGGCTGGTTATTGATTTCAATCATGTCCGAAATATGTATATTTTGTTAATACCTGCAACTTTCACCCATCATAAACAACTTAAAAAATGTTGTTGTAGCTAGTAAAATACACATTAAAATCCACAAAACATTCATTTACAATTTGTCACAAAATTGCATTTTTCAGCACTTAAAATCCACCATAAAATAATAAAAATCCAGGAGCACAGAAAAACAAGTCTGCCTTATATGGCGACAATAACACAAGCATTCTATAGTTTGATTGGAAACCATTTTGCTATTCAAGGACACTGTGACCATGGCCTTTGACATGGTGACCTGAAAAACTAAAGGGCTCATCTACAAGTCATGAACAACTTATTTACAAAATCTGAGGAACATGGGCCCAAGCATTCTAAACTTATTCATCGGAAACCATTTTGCTTTTGAAGGTCACTGTGACCTTTGACCCAATGACCAGAAAAATGATAGTTGTTATCTACTGATCATGACAAACCTACATACTTCGTCTGACAAACCTGAGCCCAAGGATTCCCTATATATTCAGCAGAAACTGTTTTGCTTTTCAAGATTACTGTGATCTTGACCTTTGACCTAATAACACTAAATACTACAGGGGTCATCTTACTGTCATGATCAACCTACCTATGAAGTTTTGAGGAGCTTGGCCCAAGCCTTCTATAGTAATTGATCAGACACTATTTTGCAATACAAGGTCACTGTGACATTGACTTTTGTCCTGAAAAGCTATAGGGCTCATCTAATGGTCATGGCCAACCTATGTACCAAGATTGGGGAATCTGGGTCAAAGCATTCTATTGTTATTAACTGGAAATCATTTTGCTTTTCAATGTCACTGTGACCTTGGCCTTTGACCTGGTAATCTGAAAAACTAAAAGGGTCTACTAGTCATGACCAACCTACATACTAAGTTTGAAGAACCTGGGACCAAGAGTTCCACAGTTATTGACTGGAAACCATTTTGCTGTTCAAGGTCACTCTACCTTGACCTTTGACCTGGTGTTAAAAAACATATTGGGGTCATTTTCTAATCATTAACAACCTACGTACTAAAATTGAACAACCTTTGACCAGGGGTTCTATAGTTATTATTTGGAAACTGTTTTGCTTTTCAAGGACAATCTGACCTTGATTTTGACCTGGTGATGTGAAAAACTATATGAGTCATCTAATGGTCATGATCAACCTACACACTACAGTACACGCAGCGCGGACTTTGACGTTGTTAACATTGTCGCGGGGGCCGGTATCGTCTCCGGGTGGCCAGTCGCGGTGGACTGAACACCCGAAATTTCGGGTGTCCGCTAAAATGACCACCGCGACAACCGCCGAGCGGTATGAACACCGGGTGTCGCGGTGACAGAACGCCGCGCGTCCCCACGATGTTTTGACTTGGAGATTACTGCATTTAAACATTCTGTGTGTACAGTATTTGTACGTGGTTTTCATTTTACTCATAATAATTTTACTTGCATCTATTTTGTGGTCAAATTAAAACCAAATTTCAAATACTTTTGTTTTTGGAATTGAAAAACGCTTGTTATTATATAGCCAAATCGATCAATTATTTTGCCAAGCGCCTAGACGATACAGAAGTTGAAAGCAGTTAAACACGTGTTGATTCATTTTCTGAAAATACGATCAACTTTTTCCGGAAATAACTGCTTTGAATTGTTGGGTTTTTTTTTGTGTAACAGATAGGAGCGTTTGTACACAAATGAATCGGAATTAGAGAGGATTTGTTCGAATTTTGACTGTTTAAATTAGATCTATTAACTTTTCGCAGTTTGGTTATCATTTGTAATTTAATTGCGAGTGGATTAACGCAAACACGGCACCGATTAAAGACTTGAAATATATTAATTGCAGCAATTAAAGTTTATTAACAAGATGTCATGTAGGTGTGTAAAACTATTCATTATCGGCTGTTACTTTTCTACAAATACCCTCAATTATACAACCAAACATCGATCGTCAACAAACAAAAATTAAACCGGATGGGGTATTAAAAAAAAAAGAAGCAACTTCAACTGGTAATAATTACGTGTACTTTGTAACTATTTTGAAAAAAAAAAATTTGGGAAAGTAAAATTAAGTTGTGGCTTCGTTTTATCGGACACTGCGAACCCCGCGACACGCCGCGATACTGAACACCGCGAACGGCCGCGCTGACCACCGCGTTTTATACGATTGAACACTCGACGCGGTGGTCATTTTAGTCCTCAACGCGGACAGTAAAATCGCGGGGACGGGTGTTCGTTGTCAAAGTCCGCGCTGCGTGTACTGTAAGTATGAAGAACCAGGGACCAAGCCTTCTATAGTTATTGATCAGAAAGTGTTTTGCTTTAGAGCTCACTGTGACCTTGACCTTTGACCTGATGATGTAAAAACATTTGAGTCAGGGCCAACCTATAAACTAAGTTTCAACAACCTTGGACCAAGGGTTCCTTTGACCTGGTGATCTGAAAAACTATAATGGTATATTTATCTACTGGTCATGACCAACCTATAAACTAATATTGAACAACCTGGAACCAAGCGTTCTATAGTTATTGATTGGAAACCATTTTGCTATATAAGATCACTGTGACCTTGACCTTTGACCTGATGATCTGAACAAGAGGGCCATGATGGCCCTGTATCGCTCACCTGAGTATGACTGCTTTTAACAAAGTTGCTATGGACCTGGTTAATTGACCCCAGATGACCCATATTCGAACTTGACCTAGAAATTATTGAAATAATCTCTTTGACAAATTTCAAGGTTATTTGTACTGAAAATGTTACCTCTAGAGTGTTAACAAGGTTTTTCCATATTTGGGCTCTATGACCTAGTTTTTTAACCTAGATGTCCCATATTCGAACTTGACCTAGAAATTATTGAAACAACCTCTCTGACAAATTTCCAGGATATCTGGACTAAAAAAGTAGCCTCTAGAGTGTTAACAAGGTTTTTCGATATTTAGGCTCTGTGACCTAGTTTTTGACCCCAGATAAACCATATCCAAACTTGAGCTACAAATCATCAAAACAACCCTTCTGACAAATTTCCGGGACATTTGGACTGAAAATGTAGCCTCTAGAGTGTTTACAAAGTTTTTCGATATTTGGGCTCTGTGACCTAGTTTTCCACTCCAGATGACCCATATTCAAACTTGAGCTAGAAACCATAGAATTAAGCTTTCTGACAAATTTCCAGGTTATTTGGAATTAAAATGTTACCTCTAGAGTGTTAACAAGGTTTTTCCATATTTGGGCTCTGTGACCTAGTTTTTGACCCAAGATGACCCATACTCCAACTTAAGAAATCACCAATTTGAACTTGACCTAGAAATCATCAAAGCAACCTTTCTGACAAATTTCCAGATTATTTGGGCTGAAAATGTAACCTCTAGAGTGTTAACAAGATTTTTCTATTTTTGGGCTCCGTGACCTAGTTTTTGAACCCAGATGACCCATATTAGAACTTGAGCTAGAAATCATTGATAGAATTTTTCTGACAAATTTCCAGGATATTTGGACTGAAAAAGTAGCCTCTAGAGTGTTAACAAGGTTTTTCTATATTTGGGCTCTGTGACCTAGTTTTCCAACCCTGATAACCCATGTTCGAACTCGTCCGAGATATTAATGAGACAATTAATGCAAAAATGTGACCACTAGAGTGTTAACAAACTAATTGTGGACGGACGGACGACGGACGAAGGACAAAAGGTGATCAGAAAAGCTCACTCTGTCACTACGTGACAGGTGTCAGAGCTAAAAACCATGGGGGTCATTTACTGGTCATGACCAACTTACAAACCAAGTTTGAGGAAGGTGGGTCCAAGGGTTCTCTAGATATTGATCAGAAACCAAAGTGTCTACCGACTGACCAACCAACATTTGCAGAAGTATATACCCCCTCATCTTCAATGGGGGGCATAAAAATTGCTTGATCATATCCAAAACAAAACTTGACCTAGATATTCTGATGATAAATCTGAATACTGAATTTTATTTTGGTATGTTCAATCTCTGCGAAGAAAATGAACAGAAACTGCAAATAATTGGAATTTTTCTAAGTCCAAGGGGCATAACTTTGTCAAAAATTGCTCGATCAAACAAAAAACAGACCTTGACCTAGACATTCTTATGATAAATCTGTATACCAAATTTTATTTCAATATGTACAACCTCTGCAAAGAAAATGAATGGAAACTGCAAATAATTGGAATTTTTCTAAAAAGGGGCATAACTCTGTCAAAACAGAACTTGACTTAGATATTCTTATGATTAATCTCTATACTAAATTTCATTTTGTTTATGTGCAATCTCTGCGAAGAAAATGAATGGAAACTGCAAATAATTGGAATTTTTCTAAAAAGGGGCATAACTCTGTCAAAAATTGCTCAATCAAACCCAAAACAGAACTTGATCTAGATATTCTTATGATAAATCTGTATACCAAATTTTATTTCCATATGTGCAACCTCTGCGAAGAAAATGAACAGAATTTGGTGGACATATAGACCGACCAACTAACTGACAGACAGCAGCAAAGCAATATGCCCTCCCTTTTTCACAGGGGGGCATGATGAGAAAGTGATGACAATTTAAACAAAATTAAATCATCTGACCTTGATGGTCAAGGTCATTTTAAGGTTATCCTCATACCTGAGTTATTTAACATGTCAGTTTTGTCATAATTGTTGTTTTGTCCAAATATGAATCAAATCCAATCATAAACCACAAAGTTATGACAATTTAAGCAAAATTCAATAAATTGACCTTGATGGTCAAGGTCATTTTTAGGTTATCCTCATACCTGAGTTATTTAACATGTCAGTTTTGTCATAATTGTTGTTTTGTCCAAGTATGAATCAAATCCAACCATAAACAACAAAGTTATGACAATTTAAGAAAAGAATATTCATTTGACCTTGACGGTAATGGCCAATTTAAGGTTAAGGTCATGTCATAAGTGTTGTTTTGTCCAAGTCTGATTCAAATCAAACCATAAACAACAAAGTTACGACCAAGTTTTACAAAATTCAATAATCTGACCTTGACTGTCAAGGTCATTTAAAGGTCAAGGTAAAACTTGAAAGAATCATAATGTTGGATTTGTCATAAGTGTTGTTTTGTGCAAGTATGAATCGAATCCATAAATAAATAACAAAGTTATGACAATTTAAACAAAATTAAATCATCTGACCTTGATGGTCAAGGTCACTATAAAGTTATGGTCGTACCTGAGTTATTTAACATGTTGGTTTTGTCATAATTGATGTTTTTTTCCAAGCATGAATCAATTCCAATCATAAACAACAACGTTATGACAATTTAAGCAAAATTCAATCAATTGACCTTTACGGTCAAGGTCATTTTTAGGTAATGATCATGCTTGAGTTATTTAACATGTTGGTTTTGTTATAATTGTTATTTTGTCCAAGTATGAATCAAATCCAATCATAAACAACAAAGTTATGACAATTTAAGAAACAAGAGGGCCATGATGGCCCTGGATCGCTCACCTGAGTACTTTGGCTGTAGGTTTGCTGCTAAGCAGTATTTCATTTTTTAATTGAAAATATGTAAGTGCCTACAAACCAAATATGTAAAATATCAGTCAATAAATAAAGGCTCTATGACAGAAAGTAGAAATATCTATTATAAGCTACGGTGACCTTGACCTAGTGACCTCAAACCCTACCCATGGGTAGACGTCCATGCAAGGAACCTATATACTGAATATCAAAGATATTGGTCTATAAATGAAGGCTCTATGAGGTACAGTAGATAAATCTATTTTTAGCCTCCATGACCTTTAACCTAATAATTTGAAAAAGCTTGATAAAGCTTGCTTCATGCCAAATTTTAAAATTCTAGGCCTTGTGGTTTCAGACAAGAAGATTTTTAAAGATTTTCTTCTATACTGCTATTTAAAACTTATGACCCCTCGGGCCGGGCCAATAGTGACCCCAGTGACATTTTTCAAACAAACTAGGTAGAGGTCCGCTAGACAATGCTGCATACCAAATATCTAAGCTGTAGGCATTGAGGTTTCCAGTAAGAAGATTTTTAAAGATTGCCTTTTTTACATATTGAAGGCCCCCGGGGCGGGGCCATTTTTGATCCCGGGGCCAACATATTAAGAATACTGGTAAAGGTTCACAACACAATACTCCACACCAAATATGTAAGGTCTAGTCCTATGAGTTTCGGAGAAAAATGATTTTTCATGTTTTTTTCTATATAACTATATGTAAATCAATAGAACCCTGGGGCTTGGCCAATTTTGACCCAGGGGACATCATTTGAACAAACTTGATAGAGGTCCACTAGACAATGCTGCACACTAAATATCTAAACTCTACGCCTTGCGGTTTCTGACAAGAAGATTTTTTTAAAGTTTTTCCTATATAACTCTATATAAAACGTTTGACCCCTGGGGGGGCCTTTTTGACCCAGGAGCCATGATTTGAACAAACTTGGTAGAGGTCCACCGGACAATGCTGCACACCAAATATCTAAACTCTAGGCCTTGCAGTTTCTGACAAGAAGATTTTTTAAAGTGTTTCCTATATAACTCTATGTAAAACATGTGACCCCTGGGGCTAGGCCATTTTTGACCCAGGAGCCATGATTTGAACAAACTTGGTAGAGGTCCACTGGACAATGCTGCACACCAAATATCTAAACTCTAGGCCTTGTGGTTTCAGACAAGAAGATTTTTAAAGTTTTTCCTATATAATTCTATGTATAACTAGTGACCCCTGGGGCAAGGCCATTTTTGACCCAGGGGTCATGATTTGAACAAACTTGGTAAAGGTCCACCTGATGATGCTTCATACCAAATATCTAAGCTCCAGGCCTTGTAGTTCTGGAGAAGAAGATTTTTAAAGTTCCAACTTTGAAAATCT
This sequence comes from Cyclina sinensis, assembly GCA_012932295.1. Lineage (NCBI taxonomy): Eukaryota > Metazoa > Mollusca > Bivalvia > Venerida > Veneridae > Cyclina > Cyclina sinensis. Next base: position 12,484,411 of record JAAONU010000017.1, read on the forward strand.
AATTTTAGCTCCTGTGGCCTAGAAATGCAATGGACTTGAACCATTTGAACAATTTTGGTAAAGCTTCATGCAAGTAACATTCCTGCCAAGTTTCAGCAAGATTGGCCTAGCAGTTCAGGAGAAGAAGTTGTTTGAAGAAAAAGTTGACGACGCACGCACGCACACACGCACACACAGACGGACGACGGACATCAGGCAATCACAAAAGCTCACCTTGAGCACTTTGTGCTCAGGTGAGCTAAAAATCAATCTTTTGACCTTGACGGTCATGGTAATTTAAGGTTAAGGTCACATTTGAATAACTATCATGTCTGCTTTGTCATAAGTGTTGTTTTGTCCAAGTTTGATTTAAATTAAATCATAAACTAGAACTATCGCTAAATGCGATATATACCCCCACCAATGTCCTTGACAGAAGACGACATGGAAAGGTGGTTGAGGGAATAACTTTAGTGGCACAAATACATATACATAAAAAGAAATTATCTCTGGTGAAAAAAACAAACAAATTGTACAGGTAATAATATAAATATATATTGTCAAATCATGTTCGAAACAGTTACAAATAACCTTTCATTTTCCCAATGTACTAAAACAAACAAAAGCAGTGAAGTTAAGAAAATAGCATAATTATGTCAGAAAAACTTTGCATACTGAGCTTACTTGTGACCCTTTATATATTATATAGTTTCAAGTGAATATTTGTTCTGGTTTCAGAAACATTTAAGTATTAATGGTTATATCAGAACATTTTCTAAGCCTAAAAGGGGCATAACTTGAATGGAACTAGAACTGGAAGTTTCAAGTAAATATCTGTTCTGGTTTAAGAAATATTATAGTAAATAAATTTAAAGACATAAAAATGGACTTAACTTTGTCAAAATACAATACAAAGTTATCCCCCCCACTTTTTTTAGTTATGAAACCTGACCTGCATATCTTACTTGCGACACTTCATATATATTTGAAGTTTCAAATGATTATCTGATCTAGTTTTAGAAATATTCAACTACATGTTAAAATTTCAGAACATTTTCTAAGTCAATTTTTGACCTTCAAGTGTGGCCTTGACCTTAAGCTGGCACAAGGGTAAGATGGGTTCTGCACATTGCCCAGCTGGGGTGAACATTTGAGTCAAGTTTGAAGAAAATCCTTCCATTAGTATAGAATTTATAGAGCGGACACGACATATTGTCTGGTATTGATTGTAAGTAAATTAAAAGACTTAAAAAGGGGCATAACTTTGTCAAAATGCAATACAGAGTTATGAAACTTGACCTGCATATCTTACTTGTGATACCTCATATATCTTTTAACTTTCAAGCAAATACCTGTGCAAGTTTCAGAAATATTCAAGTACATGGTAAAATTTAAGAACATTTTCTAAGTCAATTTTGACCTTCAAGTGTGACCTTGACCTTAAGCCGGCACAAAGGTAACATGGGTTCTGCACATAACCTTGTTGAGTTGAACATTTGAGTAAAGTTTGAAGACAATTCTTCCATTAGTATGGGATTTATAGAGCGGACACAACATATTGTCTAATATTTGATTGTATGTAAATTTGAAGACTTAAAAAGGGGCATAACTTTGTTAAAATGCAATACAGAGTTATGAAACTTGACCTGCATATCCTAATTGTGACACTTCATTTATATTTTAAGTTTCAAGCAAATACATTTTCTAGTTTCAGAAATATTCAAATACATGTTAAAATTTAAGAATATTTTCTAAGTCAATTTTTGACCTTAAAGTGTGACCTTGACCTTAAGCAGGCAAAAGGGTAACATGGGTTCTGCACATCCCCTTGTTGAGGTGAACATTTGAGCCAAGATTAAAGAAAATCTTTCAATTAGTGTAGGACTTACAGAGCGGACATGACATAATGTCTAATATTTGATTGTTTGATATTTGACCTTCAATTTTGACCTTGATCTTGAGCTGACACATGGGCAACATGGGTTCTGCACATCCCTTTGTTGAGGTGAACATTTCAGCCAAGTTTGAAGAAAATCCTTCAATTGGTATAGGATCTATTGAACGGACACGATAATGGAGACGGACGGACCGACAAGGTCAGATTATTGAATTTTGTAAAAACTGGCCGTAACTTTGTTGTTTATAGTTTGATTTGAATCAGACTTGGACAAAACAACACTTATGACATGACCTTAACCTTAAATTGGCCATTACCGTCAAGGTCAAATGAATGTTCTTTTCTTAAATTGTCATAACTTTGTTGTTTATGGTTGGATTTGATTCATACTTAGACAAAACAACAATTATGACAAAACTGACATGTTAAATAATGCTTGAAGGTCTTGTCCAAAGGGTTGTTGTGTCCAAGCATAAAGAGAATCCACCTATTAATAATAAAGTTATGGCCAACTTTAGCAAAATTCAATATTTTGACCTTGAATATGAAGGTCATTTATGAGTCAAGGTCAAGTTTAGTCTGGTCAGCTTCAAGGTCTTCTCCAAAGGGTTGTTGTGTCCAAGAATTAAGAGAAATCACCTACTAATAATAAAGTTATGGCCAATTTTAGCAAAATTAAATATTTTGACCTTGACGGTGAAGGTCATTTACGAGTCAAGGTCAAGTTTAGTCTGGTTTACTTGAAGGTCTTGTCCAAAGGGTTTTTTTGTCCAGGCATGAAGACTATCCACCAATTAATAATAAAGTTATAGCCAATTATAGCAAAATACAATATTTTGACCTTGAAGGTGAAGGTCATTTATGAGTCAAAGTCAAGTTCAGTCTGGTCTACTTGAAGGTCTTGTCCAAAGGGTTTTTTTTGTCCAGGCATGAAGACTATCCACCAATTAATAATAAAGTTATGGCCAATTATAGCAAAATTCAATATTTTGACATTGAAGGTGAAGGTCATTTATGAGTCAAAGCCAAGTTCAGTCTTGTCTACTTGAAGGTCTTTTCCAAAGGGCTGTTATGTCCAAGTATAAAGACAATCCATCAAGGAATCAAAAAATTATGAGCAATGTTAAAGGTTTCGGACGGGAACAGCAACGTCAACGGCAACAACACCATGACTATAGCAATAACTCAATTTTTTTCTTTGAAAAAATTCAAGCTAAAAAGGACTTTTGTTGAAGAAGATTCTGACTCTGTTGTTTGGTAGATGATTCTACAAGAAGTGGCTTGTTGCGAAGTTTTTTAACTGTTTTCGTGGTACCTATAATTGCTGATAGCTGTTTTCCAATTACGAAAGGAGAGACTTTGGTGATTGGTTTTTCTTTTTCTAGGGATTCAATGACTAAAAATCATGAATAGACAACTGGTGGTATGGTGGATGTTTCAGAGTCTGAGTCAATGTCTGACAGAGAATGCTTGGCTTTTTTTTGTGAGTTTGCCATGTTAAGGGAGTAATTTCATCACTGATGCTCCTCACACACATCGGAGCCCAACAAGGGGAAATGATCATAAGCTCAAGGGCTCGGCATAGAGACATTACCAGTCATTCTCCATACCCACTCAACCACCAGGATCCCCTCATCAAAAGACACAGGTTGCAGTCTACGGTAAAGAGGCAGGTACCTTGAGGGGGTTGTACCCTCTGCAGTACGGCAGCTGGGCTATTTCTATCTCCCCACCCAGCTGGGCGGTTATATCAAACTGATAAACATACTGAGGGCTAGCGACTGGTATTACTAGGTGTTTACAGGGAGGAAGCTATCGCCTTAAATCATTATCTGTCATCAGCAGGACATCAGGGCGAGTCTCAAACAAAAGACAAAATGAAGGAAAAGATTATTTGGTATGGACTCTGAAAAGATGTTGCTTGAGTTGTCTCTGATTGTGCAATGTGTAACCAGAACAAAAGAGAGCACATCAAGGGAGATGTCCTTTACCTGAGTTCAGGGCAGGCTTACCTTTGGAACAAGTGCACCTAGACTTCAAGTGTCCATTGCCAAAGACACCTCAGGGTAAAGAGCACGTACTCATGATGATGGATCAGTTCACAAAGTGGGTGGAGTGCACATAATTACAAGTCACTAGTCAATCAGCTGAAGAAACAGCTTGTACTGTGTTTGACCAGTTCTTTTCAAGATTCGGTATGCCATTTGAGATCTACTCAGATCAGGGTCACATCTTTGAATCAAAGTTGTTTTGTGAACTGTATAAGGTACATGAGATCCACAAAGCCTGTGCTAGGCGCTTTATCAACCTTCTGCAAATGGACAAGCTGAAAGATATAACAGGACTCTCATGGATGCCATCCACTGTTTTATAAGCAAATCTCATCTAGAACTATCACTAAATGTGATAAATACCCCCTCAAGACTGCTTCGGAACTGAGGAAGTTATTAGCAACAGAATACTTTGTAAAAGAATTGAAATAGAGTTATGGTTGTGGGCAATTAAAGATAGTTGTGGTTCTTGTACACTGCATTTCCTGCCATTGTGCTTGGCCATTGTATAAAATTGCATTGAATTCCAACCAATAGTTTTCAAGTTACGCTCTGGACAAGGAAAACCAACAAAGAACAATAACTCTGCAGATAGTGAGGATAGAGTTATGATTTTTGAACATTGCACTTCCTCTTATTGTGCTTGAGCATAGCATGAAGTTGTACTGAATTCCAACCATTAGTTTTCAAGTTATGCTCCAGACAAAGAAAACCAACGAAGGTCAATAACTCTGCATAATTATAGTGAAGATGGAGTTATGGCTCTTGTACAGTGCACTTCCCGTCATTAAGCTTGACGCTTGTATGAAGTTGCACTAATTCCAAATATTAAGTTTCAAGTTATGCTCCGATCAAGGAAAACAAACAAAGGGCAACAACTGTGCAAGTAATGAAGACAGAGTTACAGCTCTTGTACAATGCACTTCCTTTCATTGTGCTTGACCATTGTATGAAGATGCATTGAATTCCAACCATTAGTTTTCAAGTTATGCTCCAGACAAAGAAAACCAACAAAGGGCAAAAACTCTGCAAATAGTTAGGATGGAGTTATGGCTCTTGTACAGTGTACTTCCTGTCATTAAGCTTGACAATTGTATGAAGTTGCACTAATTCCAAATATTAGTTTTCAAGTTATGCTCCGATCAAGGAAAACAAACAAAGGGCAATAACTGTGCAAATAATGAAGACAGAGTTACAGCTCTTGTACAATGCACTTCCTTTCATTGTGCTTGACCATTGTATGAAGATGCACTGAATTCCACCCATTAGTTTTCAAGTTATGCTCTGGACATGGACAACCAACAAAGGGCAATAACTGTGCACATAGTGAAGACAGAGTTATAGCTCTTGTACCTTGCACATCCACTCATAGTGATTGACGATTGTATGAAGTTGCACTGAATTCCAACCATTAGTTTTCAAGTTATACTCCGGACAAGGAAAACCAATAGAGGGCAATAACTCTGCAAATAGTGGAGATGGAGTTATGATTCTTGAACACTGCACTTCCTCTCATTGTGCTTGACCATTGTATGAAGTTGCATTGAATTTCAACCATTAGTTTTTAAGTTATACTCTGGACAAGGTAATTGCAACAGACCAACTGACCGCCCGCCCTCCCCACCACCGGGTGACTCCTATATACCCCCGCAAAATTCGTTTTGGAGGTATAAAAACAGCGGGACTTGCATCTACAGCAGATTGCTGGGGCATCAAGATCATCTATTAATCAAATGACTGGTTTCACTGTGAACATGATAATGTTGGGTTAGAAAGTCAATACTCCTGCAGATGTGATGTTCAAAACAAAACATTGTGATGAGCAGCTCCCTAGTGAATACATTTGGGAGCTTATCTCCATCATGGAGAAATAGCTAGTCAGTCCATGAAAACCGCTTCAAACCATACAAAGCGTAATTATGATCTGTACATTCTACTGAGAAACTAGGAGGTGGGGGATACAGTGTATTTGCTAGACACTGCCACAGTGAAAGGCAAATGTAAAAAACTATCGCCTCCATGGAAGGGCACAGGTGTGATTGTTTCCAACTTTTCCTCTTACCATTTTAGGGTAAAGCTTCACAATGTGGTTTTCGTGGTAAATCAAGAACGTATTAAACATTGCAGGAATAGGGACTTACTTTGCTGGATAAAGGTGTTTCAAGAGCACCTCAGTGATTCCGTTAAGTGAGCGACTGGTGATGATCGTGTGCACTGCTTCTGTTGCCAACCTTGGCAAGGCAGGTTTATGATCAAATGTGACAACTGTCAATAGTGGTACCACGGCTCTTGTGTTGATATTACACAGACTGAGGCTTATGATATAAATCTATACAAGTGTAAAGATTGCTGGAAGAGGGTTGATACATAAAATATTTTTTTATAATGTTACAGATGTCTGCAGAGATCTTGGAGACAGTTAATTCCACCCTCAGAATTAGCTAGTTCGGTGACTGCACTGCAGGACAAACCAAGAGCTATCAAAATTCTCATAGGCCAAGTGGAGTTAACCAAAAAACCATATGAAAAAGCTGGAGTAGGGATCTGGCCAGGGAACTGGATAAGCTCCAGTTCCATAGTCATTCACTGATCAGCCAACATGTCCATCAGTTGCAAACTGCCAAAAAACCACAGTGGAAGGGAGAGCCAAGTGGAACCTCCAAGGACATTTCCCTGGATTCTGACCCTCAATCCAGGTGGATTGCTCTGACTGTGGGGCCAAATTCCATAAGCCACATGAATTGGTGTCCTTGTTGGATGACTTTGATACAGAGGTTGACTTGAGTCAGGAGAAGAGGCACATCTGCTGGCAAGTCCAAAGAAAACCATCCCAGCAATGAAGCCAGTGAGCCCTGTAAAGCCAAGGATCAATGACGGTTCCCCTAAGAAGTCCTGGGCAGAGATGATGGAGTTGGAAGACCCTCTAACTTCATTGTTGGGAGTGATGGCCGAAGCAACCGCCCTCCCCATCTTCGTCAAGAGCGGTGGCCAAGGTCAACCCTCCATTTTCATCTGGGATGGTGGCTTAAGCACTATCTCAGGCTCCGGGGTCATACGTCAATGTGGTAACTTCAGGACCTGCACATAGCCATCAGCCAAAGGTGGTTGACCGACTTCTGGACATCTCACAGGATAGACATTCACACAGTCCAGAAAAGAGTAAGAGTAGAGCTGAGCTCGTTTCCCACAAGGGTAGATAGAGACTTTCAGAGAAGACCCAAGGGTAATAGGCTTCAGAGTGGCCAAAGCACTCTGAGGTTAAATTACCCTGTGATGAAGACTGGAAGAAGTGCTGACCACCAAGACAAATGTAGACCAGCAACACCTGTTTATGACCCTGAAGAAACAAGAGCCACCGCAAGCGGGGACCACGCTCGACTTTTTTCTATTTCCAAAGGCAAACACATCAGAGGAAGCACATTGTGGTGAAGGGATTTCAAATGAAACATCATTTGGAAATATAATTATACATAACAAAGTTATGGCCAATTTTAGCAACATTCAGAAATTTGACCTTAAAGGTCTACATCAAGTTCAGTTTAACCTTCTCTGGAGGTATTGTCTAAAAAGTAGTTATGTGCAAGCATGAAGACACTATATGTACATCCATTAACAACAAAGATATAGCCAAGTTAAGTAATGTCAAGGTCATTTAAAGGTCAAGGTAATGCTTGAATTGTTTAACACGTTTCTTTTATTCTCAGTGTTGTTTTGTCCCTGTATAGATCAAATCCAATCCATAAAACCAGAAGTTTGGCTATTTTAGCAAAATGCAATAATTAGAAATTTGACTGTAAAGGTCATTTAAAGGTTAAGGTCATACTTGAATAATTTAATATGTAGGTTTTGTCATAAGCCTTGTTTTGTCCAAGTATTAATAAACAAGAGGGCCAATGGCCCTAAAGCACTAACCTGGGTTCAAAGATGGAAGAAAGTTTTATGAATGTAATGATGCATATCACAGATATGGACCAATGCAATTTCATTGCCATTGCTCCAAAAACAAAAAGGAGGTCAGTAGGTCAAAATATAGGTCATGAGATGACATTTTTGAAATCCAAACGAAAAGCTGTACACACAGTCCAAATTTCATTGCCGTAGCTTTAAAACAAAAAAGTAGGTCAGTAGGTCAAAAATATAGGTCATGCTATGACGTTTTTGAAATCTGAACAAAAAACTGTATACATGGTCCAAATTTCATTGCCATAGCTCCAAAAACAAAAAGTAGGTCAGTAGGTCAAAAATATAGGTCATGCGATGACATTTTTGAAATCGGAAGGAAAAACTGTGCACATGGTCCAAATTTCATAGCTTTAGCTAAAAAACAAAAAAGTAGGTCAGTAGGTCAAAAAATAGGTCATGCCATGACATTTTTGAAATCAAAATAAAAAACTGCACACAGTCCAAATTTCATTGCTGTAGCTCAAAACCAGAAAGTAGGTCAGTAGGTCAAAAATATAGGTCATGCAATGACATTTTTGAAATCAAAACGAAAAAGTGTTGTTTTGTCTAAGTCTGATTCAAATCCAACCATAAATTACATAATTATGGCCAGTTTTAACAAAATTCAATGATTTGACCTTGACCATCAAGGTCATTTAAAGGTCAAGGTCAAATTTGAAATAATCATAATGTCGGATTTGTCACAACTGTTGTTTAGTCCAAGTTTGAATTAAATCTATAAATAAATGAGAAAGTTATGACAATTTAAACAAAATTCAATAGCTGACCTTGACTGTCAAGGTAATTTTAAGGACATGGTCAAATCTGAGTTATTCAACATGTCGGTTTTGTATAAATCAAATCCAACCATAAATACTAATGTTATGGTCAATTTTAGCAAAATTCAATAATTTGGCCTTGAAAGTGAAGGTCATCTATGAGTCAAGGTCAAGTTAAGTCTGGTCAGCTTGAAGGTCTTGTCCAAAGGGTTGTTGTGTCCAAGCATAAAGAGAATCCACCTATTAATAATAAAGTTATGGCCAACTTTAGCAAAATTCAATATTTTGACCTTGAATATGAAGGTCATTTATGAGTCAAGGTCAAGTTTAGTCTGGTCAGCTTGAAGGTCTTCTCCAAAGGGTTGTTGTGTCCAAGAATTAAGAGAAATCACCTACTAATAATAAAGTTATGGCCAATTTTAGCAAAATTCAATATTTTGACCTTGAATATGAAGGTCATTTAAGAGTCAAGGTCAAGTTTAGTCTGGTCACCTTGAAGGTCTTGTCCAAAGGGTTGTTGTTTCCAAGTATGAAGATAATCCATCAAGGAATAAAAAAATTATGATCAATGTTAAAGTTTTCGGACGGGAACGGCAACGGCAACGACACCATGACTATGACAATAACTCGATTTTTTTTTCAAAAAATGTCGAGCTAAAAACACTCTTAAGGTTGTTCCCACCAGAAGCCAGTGAAATCTCAGTGTCCAGTGCCGGCATGTCATGGAGACTTCTTCAAGAAACTTGCTTGTGAGTGGCAGGGAAAAGCATAACAAACAGAAGGATTAGTGCGTTGAAGCTGGTGGTCAGGTGGTTTTTGGAGTTTAACAGCACTCTGTTGGACCTTGTAGCTTACTTGGAGAATGTTGGTATTTGGGGTTTTCAGGTAACCTGCACCAGTAGTCTCAGGACGGCAGTGCAGGAGTTCTGTGAGGCTGTCAGGGTGCCAATGACCGAAGACTTCTGCCACAAGGATACAGGAAATGCTGTGACAGTCTTGTTTCAGTGGCGCTGTCTACTGACACTAGTTTCTATGCTTGAGATTCATCAGGAAGGCAGTCTGAAAGCCATGTCTGACTTGTCTCTTGAGGAGAAGGAACCCATTCTGAGCCTCCCTAATGCATTAACAGCCATTGCCACTTGAATAGGACAATGATACTTTGCTGGCAGCCATTTGCGCAGCAAAGACTACAGAAATAAGGTATAAGTGAATGTCTTAGGAGCAGCAGCCATCTGCTGTGACCCTGACAATTACCCTTCTGATTCCCAGATCTACTTATGGGTAATTAAGTGTTTTTATAATCTGAGGCATCCACCCCAAGGTGCAGGTCACAGATGAAAGATTGGAACATCTGGCCAAATTATAAGACAACCCTAATGTAGCCAGACTTGGTGAAGTTGGAGTTGACCATTTTACTCCAGCTAAAACCTGAACTGACCAGATGTTTGGCCTGGGCAGACTCCTTGACTTGCTCAAGCCAGAGCAGATCTTGGTGCTGCATGCATGCAGCAAGCTGGAAATTGGTGATGAAGCATTTTGTCACTGTGACTGATGTACCAGTTGGCCAGCTATCCAAAAGTACAAAAGGAGCAGTTGATACATCTTCACTGCTACTTGGGTACCAAGACACTCATGGAATCAGTTCCCAAATACCTTCTATAGGTTTACTTTGGTTGTTCAATTGTTGAAGACCAGCAATATTGACCAGATGGCGACAGTCTGCAACATATCGGCAAATTGAATGTTGCTAGATACAGATGCTGTCTAGTAAACTGGCTCATGGTCTAGTACCAGCACTGGTATGAAACCTGGAAGCTCTAGTCTGCCAGTGGACTAGAGGGGCATCAGTGATTGGTTAACTTCCTGGAGCCCTAGGCCCCTCTTTAAGAACAGGATGGGGAGGAGTATGGTACCGTATGGTATAGGTTACGGAAGTTAAAGGAAGGCTCCGAAGTGGGGTTAAATTGGTTTGTTGGACGGCATATTGGTGTAGTTAAATTACCAAGGAGAATCAGGCAATTCCATGGAAGGTAATTTAACTGTTTCTATTATCAATCCTTTATAAGCAATTGCGCAATTCTATAGTTTTAACAACAGTGAACTGTTAACACCAATGACATCCCACAGGCTGGCAAACATAGCTGGTACCATTTGAGTTTGAATTAACTTACATGAACTTAAAGGATAATTCCTCTTCTTTAAAAATTTAAAAAGAAACTAGATGGGTGTTCAGTTGAACACTTGAATGTGTTGCCCTTGGATACTCTGTTAGCATAACTAAATAGGTAAACAAGAGCCTGCTGGAAAAGACAGGATGCTAGTCCATGTACAACAAGACCTGTCCATGTACAACAAGACCTGTCTGCAGACAGCAAGCTCCACTTTTCTCAGTGCTGGATAATAAATTATAAGCGAAGTCAAACAAGAGGCCCAAGAGAAAAACATCTGAGTTGGGGAGGGCAAGTACCTAGTCATATAAGATGAAAAAAAAACGTATTTAAAAGAAAAAAATAATGGACAAAATTTGGTGGGGGAGATGGGGGGGTGGGGGGTGGGGGAGAGGGGAGTACTGACCCATCTCATGTCTCAAGTAAGTTAAAAGTTTATTTCAAAGCTAAAGAAGTTCTTTTCAAAGGAGAAAAAAAAATTTGTGGGGGGTGGGGAGGGGGGTAACACTGGTGGGAGGGTGAGGGGTGGGTAGAAGGGGGAAGTAAGGGGTGTCCCCATGCAGAGGGAGAGTGGGAGGAGGGGGGGGAGTACTTACCCATCCTATGTAAGTTAATAGTTTATTTCTAGGCTTAAGAAGTTTTTTCCCTGCATATAAGTATAAGCAAAATCAAGTGCTTTAACCCCAGGGACATGGGTACCAACAATCTTGGCAGGGGTCTTGCTGGTGATCAAGTATTCCAAGTTTTATAATGGAATATCTTTGACACTTTTTGAGATATGGACATTAAGGAAAAGGTTAACCAAGAAATTTTAAGTTGAAAAGAGGCATAACTTTGCAAAAATAAATTTGAGGGTTATCTGCCTTTGAGAAATGGTGAGGCATTTTGATACTGAACATGTATTCCTTATTTGAAGTAAATAGCTTTGATAGTTTGAGAAATGGACCTTAAAAAAAGGTTAACCAACGCTGACGTGGTTGCTGACAAGGGGTCATGACAATAGCTCCATTTTTTTTCTTCAAAAAGTGGAGCTAAAAAGGGGCATACCTCCACTAAATGTGATCTTGACCTGAAGATTTTGGCATCATCACGACCCTTTTGTCATAAGCAATATAATTTGAAAGTTTGATGAAAAACATGTTAAGAAATGGCAAAGTTATAACAAACATTAAGTTTTCGTGATGGAAGGACTGACGGACAGATGGGCAAAGCGATCCCCATGTCGTAAGCAATACAACTGTAAGCATTACAGATGGAAAGTTTGATGAAGAAATATTAAGAAATGGAATAGTTATAGCCAATGTTAAGTTTTCCTGACAAAATCCAAGTACAACAAGAGGGCCATGATGGCTCTGGATCGCTCACCTGAGTAGTTTGACTGTAGGTTTGCTGTTAAGCAGTATTTCTTTTTTTAATTGAAAATATGTAAGTGCCTACATACCAAATATGTAAAATACCAGTCAATAAATAAAGGCTCTATGACAGAAAGTTGAAACATCTATTATAAGCCATGGTGACTTTGAGCTTGACCCAGTGACCTCAAACCCTATCAATGGGTAGAGGTCCATGCAAGGAACCTATATACCGAATATCAAAGATATTGGTCTATAAATGAAGGCTCTATGAGGTACAGTAGATACACCTATTTTCAGCCTCCGTGACCTTTAACCTAATCTAATAATTTGAAAAAGCCTGCTTCATGCCAAATTGTAAAATTCTAGGCCTTGTGGTTTCAGACAAGAAGATTTTTAAAGATTTTCATCTATACTGCTATAAAAAACTTGTGACCCCTCGGGCGGGGCCAATAGTGAACCCAGGGACATTTTCCTAACAAACTTGGAAGAGATCCACTAGACAATGCTGCATACCAAATATCTTAACTCTAGGCCTTGTGGTTTCTGACGAGAAGTTTTTCCTGTATAATTCTATGTAAAACATGTGACCCCTAGGGCGAGGCCTATTTTTACCAAGGGGCCATGATTTGAACAAACTTGATCAAGGTCCATTAGATAATGCTGCACACCAAATTTCTTAACTCTAGGCCTTGTGGTTTATGACAAGAGGATTTTTAAAGTTTTTCCTATATAACTCTATGTAAAAGAAGTGACCCCTGGGGCAGGGCCATTTTTGACCTAGGGTCCAAGACTTGAACAAACTTGGTAGAGCTCCTCTAGACAATGCAACATACAAAATATCTTAACTGTAAGTCTTATGGTTTCTTATGTGAAGAGTTTTAAATCCTTTTCATATATAACTCTATGTAAACAAGTGACCCCCAAGGCTGGGCCTATTTTGACCTGGTGGCTATGATTTGAACAAACTTATTAGAGGTCCACTAGACAATGCTACACACCAAATATCTAAGCTCTATGCCTTACCGTTTCTGCCAAGAAGATTTTTAAAGTATTTCCTATATAACTCTATGTAAAACATGTTACCCCTGTGGCGGGGCCATTTTTGACCCAGAGTCCATGATTTGAACAAACTTGGTAGAGATCCACTAGACAATACTGCATACCAAATATCTTAGATTTAGGCCTTACAGTTTCTGACAAGAAGATTTTCAAGTTTTCCCTATATAACTCTATGTAAAATCAACTGACCCCTGGGGTGGGGTCAGTTTTGACCACAGGGACATAATTTGAACAAACTTGGTAGAGGTCCACTAAATGATGCTTCATACCAAATATCTAAGCTCCAGGCCTTGAAGTTTCAAGAGAAGAAGATTTTTAACAAGAGGGCCATGATGGCCCTAGATTGCTCACCTGAGTCTTTTGGCTGTAGGTTTGCTGTTAAGCAGTATTTCATGTTTTAATTGAAAATATGTAAGTAATGTAAATATAAATATGTAAACATGTAAAATATCAGTCAATAAAAACAGGCTCCATGACAAAAAGTAGAAATATCTGTCATAAGCTATGGTGATCTTGACCTTAACCCAGTGACCTCAAACCCTACCCACGGAATATAGGATCCTTGCAGGGAAAAAATTTGCTGTAGCTTTAAAACAAAAAGTTTGACAAAAATATAGGTCATGCTATGATGTTTTTGAAATCAAAACAAAAAACTGTACACATGGTCCAAATTTTATTGCTGTAGCTAAAAAACAAAAAAGTAGGTCAGTAGGTCAAAAATATAGGTCATGCAATGGCATTTTTGAAATCGGAACAAAAAACTATACACATGGTCCAAATTTCATTGCTGTAGCTGAAAAACAAAGTTAGTTTGACATTTTTGAAATAGGAACAAAAAACTGTGCACATGGTCCAAATTTTCTTGCTGTAGCTAAAAAACAAAAAAGTAGGTCAGTAGGTCAAAAATATAGGTCATGCAATGACATTTTTAAAATCGGAACAAAAAACTGTACATATGGTCCAAATTTCATTGCTGTAGCTGAAAAACAAAAAGGAGGTCAGTAAGTTAAAAATATAGGTCATGCGAAGACATTTTTGAAATCTGAACAAAAAACTGTACACATGGTCCAAATTTCATTGCCATAGCTCCAAAAACAAAAGTAGGTCAGTAGGACAAAAATATAGGTCATGCGATTTCATTTTTGAAATCGAAACGAAAAACTGTGCACATGGTCCAAATTTCATTGCTTTAGCTAAAAAACAAAAAAATAGGTCAGTAGGTCAAAAATATAGGTCATTCGATGACATTTTTGAAATCGGAACAAAAAACTGTACACATGGTCCAAATTTCATTGCCATAGCTCCAAAAACAAAAAGTAGGTCAGTAGGTCAAAAATATAGGTCATGCGATGACATTTTTGAAATCGAAACAAAAACTGTGCACACAGTCTAAATTTCATTGCTGTAGCTGAAAAACAAAAAGTAGGTCAGTAAGTTAAAAATATAGATCATGCGATGACATTTTTGAAATTGGAACAAAAAACTGTAAACATGGTCCAAATTTCATTGCCACAGCTCCAAAATCAAAAAGTACGTCAGTAGGTCAAAAATATAGGTCACGCGATGACATTTTTGAAATCGGAACAAAAAAATGTACACATGGTCCAAATTTCATTGCCATAGCTCCAAAATCAAAAAGTACGTCAGTAGGTCAAAAATATAGGTCATGCTATGACATTTTTAAACTTGAAACAAAAAACTGTACACATGGTCCAAATTTCATTGCCATGGCTCCAAAAACAACAAGAGCCATGTTACACATGGTTAATCCCCCCGCCGGGAAGAAGCTACCTGAAGGTTGTACTTTCAAACACTCAATGTAATAATGTTTGAAGAAAATCCCACAAAAAATAGGCAAGGTAGAGTTATTGTTCTTGCAAACTGCACTTCCTACCAATGTGCTATGTCAGTGTATTAAGTTTGAAGAAAATCGCTCAAGCACTTTTTGAGTTATGCTTCGGACAAAGTTTTTCAATTAAATCTGATAAAGGGGAATAATTCTAAAAGTAGGCAAGGTAGAGTTATTATTCTTACACACTGCACCTCCTCCAAATGTGCTCTTTCAGTATATGAAGTTTGAAGAAATTCACTCAAGTACTTTTGGAGTTATGCTCACGACAAAACTGGAATGGACGCACGCATGGACGGACAGAGACCATTTCTAATATCCCCTCCTCCTTTCGCGGGGATAATAAGTTCAAGAATTCAAGAATTAGATAAACATGTATATGCTGGGATTTTTAAAATGTAAACAAGTAAATCTGATAAAGGGGAATAACTCTAAAAAATAGGCAAGGTAGAGTTATTGGACTTGCACACTGCACTACCTACCAATGTGCTCTGTCAGTGTATGAAATTTGAATAAAATCCCTCAAGTAGTTTTGGAGTTATGCTCCGGACAAAATTTATTAAGTAATTCTGATAAAGGGAAATTACTCTAAAAGAAGGCAAGGTAGAGTTATTGTTCTTGCACACTGCACTACCTACCAATGTGCTCTGTCAGTGTATGAAGTTTGAATAAAATCCCTCAAGTAGTTTTAGAGTTATGCTCTGGACAAAATTTATCAAGTAATTCTGATAAAGGGGAATAACTCTAAAAATAAGCAAGGTAGAGTTATTGGACTTGCACACTGCACTACCTACCAATGTGCTCTGTCAGTGTATGAAGTTTGAATAAAATTCCTCTAGCAGTTTTGGAGTTATGCTCCGGACAAAATTTATTAAGTAAATTTGATAAAGCGGAATAACTCTAAAAAAAGGCAAGGTAGAGTTATTGGACTTGCACACTGCACTACCTACCAATGTGCTCTGTCAGTGTATGAAGTTTGGATTAAATCCCTCAAGTAGTTTTGGAGTTATGCTCCGGACAAAATTTATCAAATAAATTTGATAAAGCGGAATAACTCTAAAAAAAGGCAAGGTAGAGTTATTGGACTTGCACACTGCACTACCTACCAATGTGCTCTGTCAGTGTATGAAGTTTGAATAAAATTCCTCTAGCAGTTTTGGAGTTATGCTCCGGACAAAATTTATCAAGTAAATTTGATAAAGCGGAATAACTCTAAAAAAAGGCAAGGTAGAGTTATTGAACTTGCACACTGCACTACCTACCAATGTGCTCTGTCAGTGTATGAAGTTTGAATAAAATCCCTCAAGTAGTTTTGGAGTTATGCTCCGGACAAAATTTATCAAGTAAATTTGATAAAGCGGAATAACTCTAAAAAAAGGCAAGGTAGAGTTATTGGACTTGCACACTGCACTACCTACCAATGTGCTCTGTCAGTGTATGAAGTTTGAATAAAATCCCTCAAGTAGTTTTGGAGTTATGCACCGGACAAAATTGTTTCGGACGGACGCACGGACGGACGAAGGGCATTCCTAATATCCCCTCCGCCTTTGGCGGGGGGATAAAAAGTAGGTCAGTAGGTCAAAAATATAGGTCATGCGAGGACAGTTTTGAAATCGGAACAAAAAACTGTACACATGGTCCAAATTTTATTGCCATAGCTCCAAAAACAAAAAGTAGGTCAGTAGGACAAAAATATAGGTCATGCGATTACATTTTTGAAATCGGAAGAAAAAACTGTACACATCGTCCAAATTTCATTGCCATAGCTCCAAAAACAAAAAGTAGATCGGTAGGTCAAAAATATAGGTCAAGCAATGACATTTTTGAAATCGGAACAAAAAACTGTACACATGGTCCAAATTTCATTGCCATAGCTCCAAAAACAAAAAGTAGATCAGTAGATCAGTAGGTCAAAAATATAGGTCATGCAATGACATTTTTAAAATCCGAACAAAAAACTGTACACATGGTCCAAATTTCATTGCCATAGCTTCAAAAACAAAAAGTTAGTCAGTAGGTCAAAAATATAGATCATGCGATGACATTTTTGAAATCGAAACAAAAACTGTGCACACAGTCCAAATTTCATTGCTGTAGCTGAAAAACAAAAAGTAGGTCAGTAGGTCAAAAATATAGGTCATGCAATGACATTTTTGAAATTGGAACAAAAAACTGTACACATGGTCCAAATTTCATTGCCATAGCTCCAAAAACAAAAAGTAGGTCAGTAGGTCATAGGCTTACCAAATACTACCAAATATCTAAGCTCCAGACCTTGCAGTTTTTGACAAGAAGATTTTAAAAGTTTTCTGCTATATAACTCTATGTAAAAAATGTGACCTCTTAGGCGGGGCCAGTTTTGACCCAGGGGCCATGATTTGAACAATCTTGGTAGAGGTCTACTAGACAATGCTCAACACCAAATATCTAAGTCTCACGCCTTGTAGTTTCTTACAAGAAGATTTTTAAGGTTTTCCTACATGTATATAACTCTATGTAAATCAAATAATGCCTTATGGTTTCTGCCAAGAAGATTTTTAAAGTATTTCCTATATAACTCTATGTGAAACATGTGACCCCTGGGGCGGGGCCATTTTTGACCCAGAGTCCATGATTTGAACAAACTTGGTAGAGGTCCACTAGACAATGCTGCACACCAAATATCTTAGATTTAGGCCTTACAGTTTCTGACAAGAAGATTTTCAAGTTTTCCCTATATAACTCTATGTAAAATCAACTGACCCCTGGGGTGGGGTCAGTTTTGACCACAGGGACATAGTTTGAACAAACTTGGTAGAGGTCCACTAGATGAGCAGGCTCAGGTGAGCTAAAAATCCAACTTTTAAAATCTGTTTTTAGCTGCAGTGACCCAGAAATCCAATGGACCAGATCCCAGAACCATTTGAACAAACTTGGTAGAGCTTCATGCAAGGAACATCCCAGGCAAGTTTCATCAAATTTGGCCCAGTGGTTTCAGAGGAGATGTTGTTTCAATGAATTGTGGATGAATGACAGACGACGGACAACGGACAACCATCGATCCTAAAAGCTCACATGAGCACTACATGCTCAGGTGAGCTAATAAAAAAATTATGATCAATGTTAAAGCTTTCGGACCGGAATGGCAATGGCAACAGCAATGACACCATGACTATAACAATAACTCGATTTTATCTTCCAAAAAAGTCGAGCTAAAAATGGTCATGGTTGGTTGTGCGGTTTGTACCCATGTCCTTCAATCAGTGAGAGGTTTAGTGAATCTAGTCAGATACATTAACTACTCAACCACAGAGGCAACTACATTCAATTACTCTACAGTTTATCTATGTAGAGAAAACAAGACATGCATTAAATTTTGTACCTTCAATAAAGCGTACGACAGTGGAATAATTGGAACCCAAAGGCAAGATTCTTTTCACCATCTCTAACAATGATGAATCTGTTGAAGAAAGATTGATATACATCATTTAGTAAGTTTTATGTTATCAAGTAGGGCTTATCCTTATAGTGATTATTTTTAATACCTTTCATATATGAAAAACATTATTAATGACCGACGATATGAGAAAAAGGGCACTCGGACATAATTTTTGACATTGACCTTTTTACTAATTTGAACAAACGATATCCCAGGATTATTGTCTGAAAATTTCAGCTTCCTGCATAGAACACATACGATACTCTATCATGTTGAAGAGAGACAGGTCGTGCAAAATTGATATTCCTTAAAATAACATCACATACCCAAATTTGACGTCAGATTCTATTCTATTCTATAAGTTCTGGCTGGCAGTAAATCAATAAGATCGATTTAATATATTTTAATTTTAGCTAGTTTATTGTAAAATTGTATGCCTTTTCAATTTATCCTATCTTTTTACAAAACTATAAACGTTATCATTCAATGTTGCATCTTATTTAGGTAATATCATTTTTACCTAAGTAAAAACTGTCTCCAAAAACTTTTGCCATGGTAATGGCAATCAAGAAATTTTATACAAGATACGCATTTTTATGAAGGACAATATTCAGACTATCATTTTTTTACATCAACTTTGTTTTAGAAGAGGACAAGAAATTTGTCTTTTTTTTGCTGATTTTCAATTCAGTATAGTTCAATATTAAAACAAATGCCCGAGTGCCCTTTTTCCCTTGTTGTGTGTCATTTTGAGAAGACCAAAGGTTTCTTTAAAATCTCTCAGCTTTATTATGTATATGACCCTCTTTTTCAAACAGATAAGCTCTTCCTACCTTTCTGGCTCTGGGTGAGAATTTTTACCACACAAGAGGGCCATGATGGCCCTAAATCACTCACCTGAGTCTCATTGCTCATGTTACAAATATTGTTTTTGGTTTTTATGGGTGTAATGGTACTCAAATTTTTTAGCAGAAATAGTTTTACTCTACAGGTACCAGTGACTTTGACCTTAGACCTACTGACCCCAAAAACAATCGGGTTCTTCTAATATACTTACCCTATAAAGTTTGACAGTTCTGGGTGCAGTGATACTCCTGTTACTGAGAAGAAATAGTGTTCACTCTACAGGTCCCTGTGACCTTGACTTTTGACCTACTGACCCCAAAAATGACTGGGTTCTTTTACTGAGTAAAGAAAATCATCCTATGAAGTTTGAAGGCTCTGGGTAAAATGGTACTCCAGTTACTGAGCAGAAACAGTTTTCACTCTACAGGTCCCTGTGAACTTAACCTTTGACCTATGGACCCTAAAATCAATGGGGTTCTTCTAATACAATTATCCTATAAAGTTTGAAGGCTCTTGGTGTAATGGTACTACAGTTACTCTGCAGAAATAGTTTTCAGAGACCTGTGACCTTGGACATACTAGCCTCAAAAACAATATGGTTCTTCTATTTAGTAAAAGCAATCATCCTATGAAGTTTGGAGGCTCTGGGTGAAATGGTTATCCTGTTATTGAGTGGAAACGGTTTTCACTCTAGAGGTCCCTCTGACCTTGACCTTTGACCTACTGACCCAAAACACAAAACAAATTTTTTTGTACTCAATAAGGGCAATAACCCTGTGAAGTTTGAAGGCTTTGGGTCAACTGGTACACAAGTTATTGAAAGGAAACAAAGTGTGAAAGACAGACAGACAAACAGACACCCATGGACAGGGCAAAAATAATTGTCTCTATCAGAAGGGCGGGGTTGGGGGGGGGGGGGAGACATAACAACGAACAACTGAAGGTATAGCCCTTGGTGTTTCAGAGCAGTAGATTTTTTAAGTTTTCCCTATATAAATCCTTGGGTAAAATCAAATGACCCCCTGGGTGGGGCCAGTTTTGACTCCAGGGTCATGATTTGAACAAACTTGGTACAGGTCCACTAGACAATGCTGCAAACACAATATCTAAACTCTAGGCCTTGTGGTTTCTGACAAGATTTTTAAAACTTTTCCTATATAACTCTATGTAAAACATGTGACCCCTGGGGCAGGGCATATTTTGACCCAGGGGCTATGATTTGAACAAACTTGGTAGAAGTCTAGTATACAATGCTGTACACCAAATATCTTAACTCTAGGCCTTGTGGTTTATGACAAGAAGATTTTTAAACCTTTTCCTATATAACTCTATGTAAAACATGTGACCACTGTGACGGGGCCATTTTTGATCCATGGGCCATGATTTGAACAAACTTGGTAGAGGTCCTCTTGACAATGCTACATACAAAATATCTAAGCTCTATGCTTGTTGGTTTTTGATTTGAAGACTTTTAAAAGTTTTTCCAATATAACTTTATGTAAACAAGTGAGCCCCAGGACAGGGCCTATTTTGACCCAGTGGCTATGATTTGAACAAACGTAGTAGAGGTCCACTGGACAATGCTACACACCAAATATCTAAACTCTAGGCGGTTTATGACAAGAAGATTTTTTAAAGTTTTTCCTATATAATTCTATGTTAAACATGTGACCCCTGGGGCCGGGCCATTTTTGACCCAGGAGCCATGATTTGAACAAATTTGGTAAAAGTCCATTGGACAATGCTGCACACCAAATATCTAAACTCTAGGCCTTCTGGTTTATGACAAGAAAATTTTTTTAAAAGTTTTTCCTATATAACTCTATGTAAAACATATGACCTCTGGGGCCGGGCCATTTTTGACCCAGGAGCCATGATTTGAACAAATTTGGTAAAAGTCCATTGGACAATGCTGCACACCAAATATCTAAACTCTAGGCCTTCTGGTTTATGACAAGAAAATTTTTTTAAAAGTTTTTCCTATATAACTCTATGTAAAACATATGACCTCTGGGGCGGGGCCATTTTTGACCCAGGAGCCATGATTTGAACAAACTTTGTAAAGGTCCACTGGACAATGCTGCACACCAAATATCTAAACTCTAGGCTTTGTGGTTTCTGACAAGTAGATTTTTAAGTTTTCCCTATATAAATCTATGTAAAATTAACTGACCCCTGGGGTGGAGTCAGTTTTAACCCCACTGTCATAATTTGAACAAATTTGGTAGAGGTCCACAAGATGATGCTTCATACCAAATATCTAAGCTCCAGGCCTTGAGGTTTCGGAGAAGAGGATTTTTAAAAATCCAACTTTTAAAATCTAATTTTAGCTCCAGTGAACCAGAAATGCAATGGACCACAACCATTTGAACAATCTTGGTAGAGCTTCCTGCAAGGAACATCCCAGGCAAGTTTCATTTAATTTGGCCCTTTGGTTTCAGAGGAGATGTCATTTGAATGAAAAGTTGATGACAGACGGACGGACGACAGACGACGGACAAAGACTGATCAGAAAAGCTCACCCTGAGCACTTTGTGCTCAGGTGAGCTAAAAAGGGGCATTACTCTGTCACATATAAACTTGACCTAAAGATTTTGGCATCATCATGACCCTGTTGACGTAAGCAATATAATTTGAAAGTTTGACAAGGAAATGTTAAGAAATGGCAAAGTTATAGCCAATGTTAAGTTTTCGTGACGGACGGACCAACGGACCGACGAACAAAGCAATCCCTATGTATCACCGTTTCTTCAAACGGGCGACATAAAAATAACACGTATCTTTTGAGACAGTTATTTCCCCTTAAAGTGGTACAGTACGAAAATTGCACAATTGTGACTCATTCCTTTTAACAGGCTCATAACTACTAAAAGATATCCTCAAATAAAGAAATTGGACCAGAGTACTGTGAAAATACTGAAAATGCCAGAAGACATCTATCTGATACTCAAACACTCAACAACAAAAACCCCATAACACAGAAAAAAATTAAGATTCATTATCTGACAACCAGGGCACTTCCTGTTTTGATTTACAACTGTTAGACCTATAAGAAGTCTCACTTATTCAAACATTTCAACTGTTTGTTTGTATGTCAAGAGTCACAATTTTTAAGCAAGACTACCAAATTTAGGTTCAGAGATACAAGTACTTTCCACAGTATTCAGGTTTCAGTAAAGCTCATTATCTCTGTGATGTCTGCATAAAAGGCCATCAAAATGCAGAAATTGCCTGTACTGAAAGAATTCTTGTCAATTCTCAAAACGCATAACATTTCTTAATCAAAACTGTCTAAGCTAATGTGACAAACATTACTGTATCAACCTTTATCATTTTAGAAGTTACTCACTGAAATCAATGCAATAATTATATTCTGCAACACGTGAACTTTTTCTTGGAAAATCCATTATTTATAGAAATTCTCAAGGTTTTAAGTAATTTTCTTAAAACAGATATTACTGAAAGGCAAGATTTCATGCAGTGCGTCAAAAGGCATCATTTACCAATAATCATATAGGCTACTTTTTATCTAATATGGAAAAGAAAAGCTTTAATTACTATAGATCTGGAGTTTCTGAACACCAGTGTAACAGTTTATCTTGCCCCCGCTGGACAGCTGTGCACCCCCCCCCCCCCCCCCCCCCACCACCACTTTTTCCTGGCTAGTTTATCTTGTAACCGCCACTCCTTCACTTATTCAAAGATAGGGGGCAACTTATCCTGGCTAGTTTGTCTTGCCCTCTGGAGGGCTAATACAATACAGCTGGGTTCTCTTAAAGTACAAACTTTCTGCTATTAAAGTGCCTACCATATTATTTAAAGTTATTCACATGTGGGGGGCAACCTATCCTGGCTGGTTAATCTTGCCCCTACACCTTTCCCCACCCCCCCACCCCCAACACACATTTGGGGCCAATGCATCCAAGCTGGGTTCTATCAAGGCACAATTTCTTTTGCTATTTAAATGTCTACCATATTCAATGGTGGGGGACACCTTATCCTAGCTGGTTTATCATGCCTCAACCCCACAAGGGTTCTTCACAGGTGGGGGCAACTTATCCTTGCTTGTTTATTTTGTACCTGGTCCTCTTCCATGAGTTATTCAAGGGTGGGGGGGGGGCACTTACATTCAAGCTGGGTCCTCTCAAAACACAATTTCTATTGCTATTATCAATTATTCAAGGAAGGGAGGCAACTTATCCTTGCTGCTTTATTTTGTACCCTGTCCCCTCCATGAGTTATAAACAGACGGGGGCAACTTATCCCAGCTGGTTTGTCTTGCCCCCAAGGGGCTAACACATCCAAGCCGGGTTCACTTTAAGCACATTATTTTTTTGCTAGTAAAGTGTCTACCATGTCCAAACTATTCTGTCTATCTTGCCAACGAAGAGAGATTTGGGACACCTTCTATGAAAGCTTTATTCCTTAACAGTCTAACCTGTCTAAAGAGACCACAGGGGAGAGAGGAAATGTGGTCTCTTAAGACAAATGGTCCTTTAAATAAGGAATGTGATGGCACCATTACAATCTGAATTACACCATATTCTTTTCAATGCACTTAATGTTGTACGTTTTAAAATGTTAAATGTACATTGTAAAACAATGTATATACTGCATGTATGCACATTAAAATGATTTTATCTGAATAAAACTACAGGAAATTAATATAACTCTGACTTTTTATGCCAATATTCCGAAAATTCACAAAACATTGCAACCAGCCATTTGATGCCGAAAACAATTTTCCTAAATCTTTTAAAACTTTTGTACTGTAAAATCATTTAAATTCACTGGGATGAAATTTCGCACAAACAGCAACAAAAAATACGTTCGCGCGGTCCTAAATTCGCACATTTTCAATTTCAAATTCAATTTTTTTATCAGCATAAAAAGCAGACGACAGCTGTGTGATGCTGGATTACCACCGACGCGTGTATACGTGTCAATTACCGAGGTCCACTTTCAAATATACAAACTGACAGGTCCAACTGTTAATTGACGTTAACTGACACAGGTTAAATGTGCACAGATTAAAAGATCCATACCAACAGGTCTTTTGTAACCGGTCCCTAATCAATTACGCTAAAAAAACATTGCTGCTTGCGAAAATTACCTTTACTCATTCATGTCCTATTTATGTGTTGTTACTTCTATTCGCTTTCATTCTTACATTCTCAAAGAATAAAATAAGTTTCAATAGTGATAAAAAGTTTGTTTCTCATTTAAAAAAAGAATACAATGTCTAGCATTATTTAATGGCTGAAAAATGGCAAGCGTTCAAGAATTCAAGGAAATGCAAACGAAACATACTTAAAAAAAGAAAACAAAATAAGTTTCATTTTAATTTTGCTAGATATTTAGAATTTGCCAAAACATCCGATTATTCAAGTTATATTGGCTAAAAACAACAACTAATGGTCAAAAGTGAGTGGAAAAATATATGCAGGTATTTCGGACAGGATCAAGATTTGGATAACGTAAAGGTTTTATTAGTTTAATAAAAGTGCGGCCTTAAATTTGTGCATTGTTCCTAGCGCAAAATACGCGAAAATGATTTCACAGTACTTGTTCCTGTATTAAGGTCCAGATATGTTTATGTTCCGCATTCTAGCATCTTGAAACCATTTATACACAAGTTCATTAATGTCACTGTTTTCAGTTAGTCCAGAACAACGCCGATTTCATGTACCACTAACATTGCTTCCATAGTCCTCAATGAATTCCAGTTATCGTTTACGAATGGATTGAATCTGTGTTTTCCCTGACTCCCATTTCATCTGCTATTTTGCGACAAGAAACACCTTTTTCAAGTTTATTTATCACTGACATTTGTCTTCTAATGTTAAAACTTTCCGTTTTGCAGACATGTTTCTTTCTTTAACATGGTAATAACAACTGATATAAAATGTCCAATATCAATAAATAAGAGAGCCATGATGGCCCTACATCGCTCACCTGAGTACTTTGGCTGTAGGTTTGCTGCTAAGCAGTATTTCATTTTTTAATTGAAAATATGTAAGTGCCTACAAACCAAATATGTAAAATATCAGTCAATAAATAAAGGCTCTATGACAGAAAGTAGAAATATCTATTATAAGCTATGGTGACCTTGACCTTGACCCAGTGACCTCAAACCCTACCCATTGGTGGACGTCCATGCAAGGAACCTATATACTGAATATCAAAGATATTGGTCTATAAATGAAGGCTCTATGAGGTACAGTAGATAAATCTATTTTTAGCCTCCATGACCTTTAACCTAATCTAATAATTTCAAAAAGCTTGATAAAGCTTGCTTCATGCCAAATTTTCAAATTCTAGGCCTTGTGGTTTCAGACAAGAAGATTTTTAAAGATTTTCTTCTATACTGCTTTTTAAAACTTATGCCCCCTCGGGCGGGGCCAATAGTGACCCCAGTGACATTTTTCAAACAAACTAGGTAGAGGTCCACTAGACATTGCTGCATACCAAATATCTAAGCTGTAGGCATTGAGGTTTCCAGTAAGAAGATTTTTTAAAGATTGCCTTTTTTACATATTAAGGGCCCCGGGGGCAGGGCCAATTTTGACCCCGGGGCCAACATATAAACAAGAAATGTTTGTAAAACATACATGCCCCCCAGCAGCACCTAATTGCTTGTGGTTGGGCCAAAACGTTCTCTAGTTATTGATCAGACACCGTTTTTAGGATCAAGGTCCCTGTGGCCTTGACCTTTGACCTAATGACCTCAAAGTCATTACGGGTCATCTACTGGTGATGACCAAATAACTACCAAGTTTGGTGAACCTAGGTCAAAGTGTTCTCTAGTTTGGATTGGAAACCGTTTTTAGGATCAAAGTTTCTGTGACCTTGACATTTGACCTATTGACCTCAAAAACAATAGGGGTAATCTACTGGTGATGACCAACCAGCATACCAAGTTTGGTAAACCTAGGTCAAAGCGTTCTCTAGTTATTGATAGGAAACTGTTTTTAGGATGAAGGTCCCTGTGAGCTTGACCTTTGACCTATTGACCTCAAAATCGATAGGGGTCATCTACTGGTGATGACCAACCAGCATACCAAGTTTGGTGAACCTAGGTCAAAGTTTTCTCTAGTTATTGATCTGAAACCGTTTTTAGGGTCAAGGTCCCTGTGAGCTTGACCTTTGACCTAATGACCTCAACATCAATAGGGGTCATCTACTGGTGATGACCAACCAGCATACCAAGTTTGGTGAACCTAGGTCAAAGCGTTCTCTAGTTATTGATTGGAATAGAAGTGTCTACCGATGGACCGACGGCATTTGCAAAACTATATGCCCCCTCATCTTCGATGGGGGGACATAAAAACCCACAGGCATTTATCAGTACACAGGTTAAATCTTTACACAACTACATGTACAAGAAGTAAAACGAGAGAGGACAATTTTCCAGCTGACTTATATGCCAATAAAATTGTTCTGGTCATTTACCAGTCGCATAGCAACTTTGAGGTGGTGAAATATTGAAGTCAGTAGTCGTGTTTCACAGGGAGTCGTTTAACTAAGCTAAATTAATGAATAAAAATGCTCCGGAGGAATTTGTAATGGTTGTATAAGGCAGGGAGTCCCTTGTGAAAGGTGGTCGGATGGGCAGGTAAGACTGTACTTAATGGACAGTAACATGAAATTTTCTTGAGAGATGATCATATGCATCTCTGACAGATAAACCAAGAGCTATGCGGGGCAGAGCATTATATACCCGAAGGGTCTTTTTTTTTTATTTAAGTATGATGCATTTGTGATATAACAGAGGAAACCTTAGACTTTGGAATTGATTTGCTTCAAATTTTTAATTTTTTGTTTTTGTTATTTCGATTTTTAACTTTTATAATTTCAATTTAAGAGTTTTATTAATCTTTATCAAATCTTTCTCAAATCTGAATTTTAGGTTTTATGATGTGTATAAATGTCAGTCTTTCAGAAGTTCTGATGTTCATGCTGTGATGCATGGTTATCAAGGTACAGTAAAGAAATATTGATTGTTTAGTTGATTGTCACCTTGACCTTTTATGTACTTATCCCAAACAGTACAGGGGTCATATAATCAATGATTGCAATCCTCCTAAGAAGTTTCAAGTCTGTATGGGAAGTAATTGCCAAGTTATACAGTAGAAATGCTTTTCAGTGTTAAGGTTATTGTGACCTTGACATCTGACCTACTGATCCTAAGATGTACAGGGGTCATTTTCTCAACGTAATCAATCATCATATGAAGTTTGAAGTCTGTGTGATAAATGATAAAAAAGTTTTACATCGGAAATCATTTTCAGTGCTTAGGTCACTCTGACCTTGACCTTTGACCACTGACCCCAAAATCAATAGGGGTCATTCACTCAATGTGTGCAACCATTACATGAATTTTGAAGTCTCTAAGACAAATGGTTGTCAAGAAACAGAGTGTAAATGATTCTAAACATTTCGGTCACTGTGACCTTGACCTTTGACATACTGACCCCAAAATGTACAGGGATATACACTCAATGTGTGCAATCATGATATAAAGTTTGAAGTCTCCATAACAAATGATTGTCAAGTTACATGGTGGAAATGGTTTTCAATGTTGAGATCACTGTGACATTGACCTTTGAGCTACTGACTCCAAAATCAACAGGGGTAATCCACTCAATGTGGGCAATAATTATATGAAGTTAAAAGACTGTAGGCCAAAGAGTTACTCAAATTATCCTCTGGAAACCAAATTGCTAATGGATGGATGGATGGATGCCCAGAACCAAAGCATAATATACCCCTTTGGGCATATAAAAAAAAAGCCTGGGATAAGTTGTCCCCCAGCCTTGAAAATGGTAGACACTTTAATAGCAACAAAAAACAAGAGGGCCACGATGGCCCTGTATTGCCTGTATGTATGGCCCTGAGTATGACAGCTGACTGCTTTTAACAAAGTTGTTATGGACCTGGTTAATTGACCACAGATGACCCAAATTCAAACTTGACCTAGAAATTATAAAAGCAACCTTTCTGACAAATTTACAGGTCTAGGGTGTTAACAACGTTTTTCCATAATTGGGCTCTGTGACCTAGTTTTTGAACCTACATGATCCATATTCAAACTAGAGCTAGAAATTATCGAAACAACTTTTCTGACAAATGTCCAGGATATTTGGACTGAAATTGTTACCTCAAGAGTGTTAAGAAGGTTTTTCCATATTTGGGCTCTGTGACCTAGTTTTTGAACCTAGATGACCCATATTCAAACCTGAGCTAGAAATGATAAAAGCAACCATTCTGACAAATTTCCAGGATATTTGGACTGAAATTGTTACCTCAAGGAGTGTTAAAAAGGTTTCTATATTTGGGCTCTGTGACCTAGTTTTTGAACCAGGATGACCCATATTCGAATATAACTAGAAATCATCAAAGCAACCTTTCAGGCAAATTTCCAGGATATTTGGACAGAAAATGTAGCCTCTAGAGTGTTTACATGGTTTTTCCATATTTGGCTTCTGTCACCTAGATTTTGACCCCAGATGACCCGTATTCAAACTTGAGCAAGAAATCATCTAAGCAACTTTTCTGACAAATTTCAAGGTCATTTGGAATAGCCTCTAGAGTGTTTACAAGGTTTTTCCATATTTGGGCTCTGTGACCTAGATTTTGACCCCAGATGACCCATATTCAAACTTGAGCAAGAAATCATCATAGCAATTTTTCTGACAAATTTCAAGGTTGTTTGGAATGATAATGTATCATCTGGAGTGTTAAGAGCGTGTTAAGTGTGCTCTGTTAAGTGTTAAGTGTTAAGTGTGCTCTGTGACATAGTTTTTGACAGCAGATTAACCATATTCAAACTTGAGCTGGAAATCATCGAAGCAAACCTTTCTGACAAATTTCCAGGATGTTTGAATTGAAAAAGTAGCCTCTAGAGTGTTAACAAGGTTTTTCCATATTTGGGCTCTGTGACGTAGTTTTTGACCCCAGATGACCATAATGTATCCTCTGGAGTGTTAAGAGCATGTTAAGTGTGCTCTGTTAAGTGTTAAGTGTGCTCTGTGACCTAGTTTTTGACAGCAGATTAACCATATTCAAACTTGAGCTAGAAATCATCGAAGCAAACCTTTCTGACAAATTTCCAAGATGTTTGAATTAAAAAGTAGCCACTAGAGTGTTAACAAGGTTTTTCCATATTTGGGCTCTGTGATGTAGTTTTTGACCCCAGATGACCCATATTCAAAGATAAGCTAGAAATCATCGAAACAACCTTTCTGACAAATTTCCAGTAACTTGGACTGAAAATATTACCTCTAGAATGTTAACAAGGTTTTTCCATATTTGGGCTCTGTGACCTTGTTTTTGACCCCAGATGACCCATCTTCGAACCTGAGCTAGAAATCATTGAATAAACCTTTCTGACAAATTTCCAGGATATTTGGACTGAGAAACTAGCCACTAGACTGTTAACAAGGTTTTTTTTTTTCATATTTGGGCATTGTGACCTAGTTTTTTTTATCCTAGATGACCCATATTCAAACTTATCTAGAAATCAATGAAACAACCTTTCTGACAAATTTGCATGTAATTTGGACTGAAAATGTAACATCTAGATTGTTAACAAGCTTTTTCCATATTTGGGCTCTGTTACCTAGTTTTTCCCCACAGATGATCAATATTCGAACTTGAGCTAGAAATCATCAAAGCAACCTTTCTGACAAATTTCCAGGATATTTGGACTGAAAATGTAGCCTCTAGAGTGTTAACAAGATTTTTCTATTTTTGGGCCTTGTGACCAAGTTTCATGACAATTTGAGGCAAAAATGTGACCTCTAGAGTGTTAACAAACTAATTGTTGATGACAGATGGACGACGCACAAAAGGCAATCACAAAAGCTCACTCTGTCACTATGTGACAGGTGAGCTAAAAATGTGCTTTAAGATAACAATATGAATAATTGTTATGGATGTTTTGTTCACCATTTTTGAATATAGAATACTAATAAACATTTTGTCAGCCCTCATTGAATTGAGATATTTAAAAAAAAAATATATACTATCCTAGAACAAGATATATAGACTATATTAAGATACTTTTACCATGAGAGTTTCAAGAAATGACTAATATTCACTTCAACCCTTAATGGGTTAGTAAGGTAAAGAGAAACATAAAGTTTTTTCTAAGACTGACAATAAAAACAAGTGTTACTTGGTATGTAATCATTCACATTATGAAGACCCACTAACTGATGACAAAAAGCAAACAAAATGAAAAGCCAAAAGTGAGAAGAAACGAAATATGATTATTAACATGGCATGAATTTACCCCATCCACATCATTATAAAGGAAATTTTATCAACAAATCTTAGGGGTTTCAAATTAGCTACAATTATTATTATTATTCATGTACTATTCTAAACAAATAGGCAAAGTATCAAATATTTTTATTTTACCATCTAATTTAGGAGAAATTTATAACTGAAATCACAGATACCCAATTTTCATCAATTTACCAAGTTGAAAAGCTTTGTTACAATTGAAATATATTTAAAATGAAAGAAATTGAATTTAAACTCTATAAAAGTAAGTGTTGTAAAACCAAAACAACGTAAAACTGCCAAAAACTGGCTGAGAAAAAAAAAAAAAGCTTGAGTGGGGTTTGAACCCATATCCTTCAGAGAAAATGTCTCAATCCTTCACAAATTAATGGAATTGAATACTTTTCAGAGTGGAGGTAGGGTATCAGGAATCTAATAGCTTAATTGTGTATTTCTTTTTACAATGAACTGAAAAGTTTATGTCAATAAATTTTGTCTTTGATAATCTAATCAAGCAGGACATGGGCAGGATTTAAATCTCAATTAACTATAATTATTTTCCATTAACACAACTGCTTCTGTAATTCATTTTTCTTTAATTATTGCCAGTCACCTAAATTGATCCTAACACATAGTTTTAGCCCTTATGATGTAACACATTAACACCTGACAATGTACAAGTGCTGTAAGTGGCCATTTGTCAGGGCTGTAAAGGACAATAGATAGAGCCATATCAAGCTGTAGAATAGTGCAGACAACAGAAAATGCATTTGTTCTTATACTATATTATCAACTAGGAAGACTGTAGTGGTACTAGTGGAGTTTTAACAGAACAAACCTGCAGTAACTCTTGGCTGTTGTTGAAAGAAACAGTGTTTGCAGCACTGCTTCTTTCTGTATCTTTTCCTAAAACTGAATACAATAAAAACAAGAGCCACTGCAAGCCGGGACCACGCTAGATTTTTTTCCTATTTCCAAAGGCAAACACATCAGAGGAAGCAAGTTGTGGTGAAGGGATTTCGAATGAAACATCATTTGGAAATATAATTATACATAACAAAGTTATGGCCAATTTTAGCAACATTCAGAAATTTGACCTTAAAGGTCAAGGTCAAGTTTAGTTTAACCTTCTTTGGAGGTATTGTCTAAAAGGTAGTTATGTCCAAGCATGAAGACACTACATCCATTAACAACAAAGATATAGCCAAGTAAAGTAATGTCAAGGTCATTTAAAGGTCAATGTAATGCTTGAATTGTTCAACATGTTTGTTTTATTCTCAGTGTTGTTTTGTCCCTGTATGGATCAAATCCGTCCATAAATAACAAAAGTTTGGCTATTTTAGCAAAATTCAATAATTCAAACTTGACTGTAAAGGTCAATTAAAGATTAAGGTCATACTTGAATAATTTAAATGTAGGTTTTGTCATGAGCGTTTTTTTTGTCCACGTATTAATAAAAAAGAACTAAAAATGACGTTATGGCCAATATTAGCAAAATTCGATAATTTGACCTTGATGGTCAGGGTCATTTGAAGGTCAAGGTCATAGCTGAATGATTCAATGTGTCAGTTTTGTCATAAGTGTTGTTTTGTCCCAGTATAAATCAAATCAAACCATAAATAACAAGAATTTGGCTATTATAAGCAAAATTCAATAACTTGACTGAAAATGTCAAGGTCATCTAAAGGTCAAGGTCATACATATAATAAATTAAAATGTCAGTTTTGTTGTTTTATCAAAGTGTAAATCAAATCCATAAATAAACAACAGTTAAGACAATTTAAGCAAAATACAATCATGGGACCATGACTGTCAAGGTCATTTTAGGGAAAAGGTCATACCTGAATTAATCAACATGTAAGTTTTGTCAAAAGTGTTGTTTTGTCCAAGTATGAATCAAGTTTAACAATAAATTACACAGTTATGACCAATCTTAGCAAAATTCAATTATTTGATCTTGCTAGTCAAGGTCATTTTTTAGGTCAACGTCAAACTTGAATCAAAATGTCGGATATTTCAAAAGTATTGTTTTATCCAAGTATAAATTAAATCCATCAATAAATGACAAAGTTATGACAATTTAAGCAAAATTCAAACATCTGACCTTGACTGTCAAGGTCATTTATAGGTCATGGTCACACTTGAGTCATTCAACATGTCAGTTTTGTCACAAGTGTTGTTTTGCCCAAGTATGAATCTATTCCAACAAAAAATGACAAAGTTATGGCAAATTGTAGCAAAATTCAAAAATTTGACCTTGAAGGTCAAAGTCATTTTAATGTAAAGTTGATACATGAAAGAATCATAATGTTGGATTTGTCATAAATGTTGTTTTGTCCAAATTCGAGCAAATCCATACATAAATACAAAAGTTATGACAATTTGAGCAAAATTCAATAAATTGACCTTGACGGTCAAGGTCATTTTAAGGTCATGGTCATATCTGAGTTATTCAACATGTCGGTTTTGTCATAAGTGTTCTTTTGTCCAAGTATAAATCAAATCCAACCATAAATACTAAAGTTATAGACAATTTTAGAAAAATTTAATAATTTGACCTTGACGGTGAAGGTCATTATGAGTCAGAGTCATATCTGAAAGAATCAAAATGTCGGATTTGTAATAAGTGTTGTTTTGTCCAAGTCTGATTCAAATCCAACCATAAATAACAAAATTATGGCCAGTTTTAACAAAATTCAATGATTTAACCTTGACTGTCAAGGTCATTTAAAGGTCAAGGTCCAACTTGAAATAATCATAATGTCGGATTTGTCATAAGTGTTGCTTAGTTCAAATATGAATCAAATGTATAAATAAATGAGAAAGTTATGACAATTTAAGCAAAATTCAATCATCTGACCTTGATGGTCAAGGTCATTTGAAGGTCATGGTCACAACTGAGTTATTCAACATGTCTGTTTGGTCATAAGTGTTGTTTTGTCCAAGTATAAATCAAATCCAGCCAAAAATACTAAAGTTATGGAGAATTTTAGCAAAATTTAATAATTTGACCTTGAAGGTCAAGATCATTTATGAGTCAAGGTCATAATTGATAGAATCAAAATGTTGGATTTGTCATAAGTATTGTTTTGTTCAAGTATAAATCAAATCCATAAATAAATGAGAAAGGTATGACAATTTAAGCAAAATTCAATCATCTGACCTTGACAGTCAAGGTCATTATTAGGTTATGGTCATACCCGAGTTTTCCAATATGTCGGTTTTGTCATAATTGTTGTTTTGTCCAAGTATGAATCAAAACCAACCATAAACAACAAAGTTATGACAATTTAAGCAAACTTGACCTTGACGGTCATGGTAATTTTAAGGTTGAACTTGAATAATTTATCTTGTCTGCTTTGTCATAAGTGTTGTTTTGTCCAAGTCTGATTCAAATCGAACCATAAATAACAAAATTATGGCCAGTTTCAATAAAATTCAATGATTTGACCTTGACTGTCAAGGTCATTTAAAGGTCAAGGTCCAACTTGAAATAATCATAATGTCGGATTTGTCATTAGTGTTGTTTAGTCCAAATATGAATCAAATCTATAAATAAATGAGAAAATTATGACAATTTAAGCAAAATTCAATCATCTGACCTGGATGGTCAAGGTCATTTTAAAGTCATGGTCACATCTGAATAATTCAACATGTCGGTTTGGTCATAAGTGTTGTTTTGTCCAAGTATAAATCAAATCCAACCATAAATACTAAAGTTATGGACAATTTTAGCAAAATTTTATATTTTAACCTTGAGGGTGAAGGTCATTTATGAGTCAAGGTCAAGTTGAGTCTGGTTCACTTGAAGATCTTGTCCAAAGGGTTGTTGTGTCCAAGTATGAAGACAATATCCACCTATTAATAATTAAGTTATGGCAAATTTAAGCAAAATTCAATAATTTGACCTTGAATGTGAAGGTCATTTATGAGTCAAGGTCAAGTTTAGTCCAGTCTACCTGAAGATCTTGTCTTAAAGGTTGTTGTGCCCAAGCATGAAGACAATCCACCAATCAATAATAAAGTTATGGCCAATTTTAGCAAAATTCAATATTTTGACCTTGAATTTGAAGGTCATTTAAGAGTCAATGTCAAGTTTAGTCTGGTCATCTTGAAGATCTTGTCCAAAGGGTTGTTGTGTCCAAGTATGAAGATAATCCATCAAGGAATAAAAAAGTTATGATCAATGTTAAAGTTTTCGGACGGGAACGGCAACGGCAACGACACCATCACTATGACAATAACTCGATTTTTTTTTCAAAAAAAGTCGAGCTAACAAGGGTGCCATTGTCACAAAATACGTCCGTCACAAAAGTTTGCAGAAGATGTAGGAATAATGGATAAACAAGAGGGCCATGATGGCCCTAAATCGTTTACCTGAGTCTCATTGCTCATGTTACAAATATCGTTATCATTTTTTATGGGTGCAAAATTGATATTCCTTAAAATAACGTCACATACCCAAATCTGACATCAGATTCTTTTCAAGATTTGGCTGGCAGTAAATCAATAAGATCGATTTTATATATTTTAATTTTAGCTAGTTTATTGTAAAATTGTATGCCTTTTCAATTTATCCCATCTTTTTACAAATTTATAAACGTTATCATTCAATGTTGCGTCTTATTCAGGTAATATCATTTTTACTTAAGTAAAAACTGTCTCCAAAAACTTTTGCCATGGTAATGGCAATCAAGAAATTTTATACAAGATACTCATTTTTATGAAGGACAATATTCAGACTATCATTTTTTTTACATCAACTTTGTTTTAGAAGAGGACAAGAAATTTGTCTTTTTTTGCTGATTTTCAATTCAGTATAGTTCAATATTAAAACAAATGCCCGAGTGCCCTTTTTCCTGTGTTGTGTGTCATTTTGAGAAGACAAAAGGTTTCTTTAAAATCTCTCAGCTTTATTATGTATATGACCCTCTTTTTCAAACAGATAAGCTCTTCCTACCTTTCTGGCTCTGGGTGAGAATTTTTACCAAACAAGAGGGCCATGATGGCCCTAAATCACTCACCTGAGTCTCATTGCTCATGTTACAAATATCGTTATTGGTTTTTATGGGTGCAAGTTTAAATAAGTTTGCAATAAGTTTGAAGACTCTGGGTGTAATGGTACTCAAATTTTTTAGCAGAAATAGTTATACTCTACAGGTCCCAATGACTTTGACCTACAGACCCCCAAAACAATAGGGTTCTTCTAATATAATTACCCTATAAAGTTTGAAGGTTCTGGGTGTAATGATACTCCAGTTACTGAGAAGAAATAGTTTTCACTTTACAGGTCCCTGTGACCTTGACTTTTGACCTACTGACCCCAAAAATCATTGGGTTCTTTTACTGAGTAAAGAAAATCATCCTATGAAGTTTCAAGGCTCTGGGTAAAATGGTACTCCAGTTACTGAGCAGAAACAGTTTTCACTCTAGAGGTCCCTGTGAACTTAACCTTTGACCTCTGGACCCTAAAAACAATAGGGTTCTTCTAATACAATTATCCTATAAAGTTTGAAGGCTCTGGGTGTAATGGTACTACAGTTACTCTGCAGAAATACTTTTCACTCTACAGGTCCCTGTGACACTGATCTTTGACATAGTAGCCCCATAAACAATACGATTCTATTTAGTAAAAGCAATCATTCTATAAAGTTTGGAGGCTCTGGGTGAAATGGTAATCCTGTTATGAGTGGAAATGGTTTTCACTCTAGAGGTCCCTCTGACCTTGACCTTTAACCTACTGACCCAAAACAGAAAAGGGATTTTTTGTACTCAATAAGGGAAATAACCCTGAGAAGTTTGAAGGCTTTGGGTCAACTGGTACTCAAGTTATTGAAAGGAAACGAAGTGTGAAAGACAGACAGACAAACAGACACCCATGGACAAGGCAAAAACAATATGTCTCCATCAGAAGGGTGGGGTCAGGAAGAGATATAACAACGAACAATTGAAGGTATAGCCCTTGGTGTTTCAGAGCAGCAGATTTTTAAAGTTTTCCTTATATATATCCTTGTGTAAAATCAAATGACCCTACAGGCGGGACCAGTTTTGAACCCAGGGTCATGATTTGAACAAACTTGGAAGAGGTCTAGTAGACAATACTGTACACCAAATATCTTAACTCTAGGCCTTGTGGTATCTGAAAAGAACATTTTTAAAGTTTTTCCTACATTACTCTATGTAAAACATGTGACCACTGGGGCCGGGCCATTTTTGACCCAGGGGCCATGATTGGAACAAACTTGTAGAGGTCCTCTTGACAATGCAACATACAAAATATCTAAACTCTATGCCTTTTGGTTTCTGATGTGAAGACTTTTTAAACTTTTTCCTATATAACTCTAAGTAAACAAGTGAGCCCCGGGGCAGGGCCTATTTTGACCCAGTGGCTATGATTTGAACAAATTTAGTAGAGGTCCACTGGACAATGCTACACACCAAATATCTTAACTCTAGGCCTTGCGGTTTCTGACAAGAAAATTTTTTAAGTTTTTTCCTATATAACTCTATGTAAAACATGTGACCCCTGGGACGAGGCCATTTTTGACCCAGGAGCCATGATTTTGACAAACTTGGTAAAAGTTTACTGGACAATGCTGCACACAAAATATCTAAACTCTAGGCCTTGTGGTTTCTGACAAGAAGATTTTTTAGATTTTTTCCTATATTACTCTATGTTAAACATATGACCACTGGGGCCGGGCCATTTTTGACCCAGGGGCCATGATTGGAACAAACTTGTAGAGGTCCTCTTGACAATGCAACATACAAAATATCTAAACTCTATGCCTTTTGGTTTCTGATGTGAAGACTTTTTAAACTTTTTCCTATATAACTCTAAGTAAACAAGTGAGCCCCGGGGCAGGGCCTATTTTGACCCAGTGGCTATGATTTGAACAAATTTAGTAGAGGTCCACTGGACAATGCTACACACCAAATATCTTAACTCTAGGCCTTGCGGTTTCTGACAAGAAAATTTTTTAAGTTTTTTCCTATATAACTCTATGTAAAACATGTGACCCCTGGGACGAGGCCATTTTTGACCCAGGAGCCATGATTTTGATAAACTTGGTAAAAGTTTACTGGACAATGCTGCACACAAAATATCTAAACTCTAGGCCTTGTGGTTTCTGACAAGAAGATTTTTTAGATTTTTTCCTATATTACTCTATGTAAAACATATGACCACTGGGGCTGGGCCATTTTTGACACAGGGGCCATGATTTAAACAAACTTGTAGAGGTCCTCTTGACAATGCTACATACAAAATATCTAAACTCTATGCCTGTTAGTTTCTGATGTGAAGACTTTTTAAACTTTTTCCTATATAACTCTATGTAAACAAGTGACCCCCGGGGCAGGGCCTATTTTGACCCAGTGGCCATGATTTGAACAAACTTAGAAGAGGTCCACTGGACAATGCTACAATGAAGTCTCTAAAACAAATGGTTGTCAAGTTACAGAGTGTAAATTATTCTAAACATTTAGGTCACTGTGACTTTGACCTTTGACATACTGACTCCAAAATCAATAGGGGTCATTCACTCAATGTGTGCAACTATTATATGAATTTTGAAGTCTCTATGAAAAATGCTTGTCCAGTTACATAGTGTAAATGATTCTAAACATTTAGGTCTCCGTGACCCTGACCTTTGACCTACTGATCCCAAAATGTTTAAGAGTCATCAACAATCATGTGTACAATCATGATATAAAGTTTGAAGTTTCTATAACAAATGATTGTCAAGTTACATGGTGGAAATGGTTTTCAATGTTAAGGTCACTGTGACATTGACCTTTGACCTACTGACCCCAAAATCAGTAGGAGTCATTCACTCAATGTGTGCAACCATTACATGAATTTTGAAGTCTCTAAGACAAATGGTTGTTGAGTTACAGAGTGTAAATGATTATAAACATTTTGGTCATTGTGACCTTGACCTTTGACCCCAAAATATATAGGGGTCATCCAATCAATGCGTGCAATCATGATATAAAGTTTGAAGTCTCTATAACAAATGATTGTCGAGTTACATGGCAGAAATGGTTTTCAATGTTAAGATCTATGTGACCTTGACCTTTGAGCTACTGACTCCAAAATCAATGGGGGTCATCCACTCAATGTGGGCAATAATCACATGAAGGTAAAAGACGGTAGGTGAAAAAGTACTCAAGTTATTCCCCAGAAACCAAATTGCTAACGGACGGACGAACAGACGCCCTGGACCATTACATAATATGCCCTCTTAGGGCATATAAAAAAGAATAACTTAATACATATAAAAATTCTATTTGTAATATCATATCAAAACTAAGTTACTGCCTTATTTTTGTCACAGAAACACATCCCAGTATAAAGTTTGTCATGCCTTTTAAAAAAGTAACCCTTTCAGTTATCGGTTAGGTAACTTCCTTTCTATCAAATTTTTGACTGAAATTTTATTCTGGCTTCATAGCTCTGTGGTTTAGCTCCCAGCCCTGAATTTTGTTAATTTGAAAGATAAGGTCAAATCCTGCTCTGACCAAGATTTGTTTTCTATAATTTTGAAGGTGCATAGAAGCATAAAATCATGCTTTTCAAAATAATTACATTTACTTCTCTTTAATATTAAAGAAAAACCTTTTTAACTTACAATATGAGTGTCAGAAGCTTTAACTGTCTTGGAAGACTGTTATGGTACTGATGGAGCTTCAACAAAAGCCTACAATAACTCTTGACTGTTGTTGAAAAAAATGTTATTTGCAGTGATGCTTGTAGCTGAATCTTGGTTCTGAAATTTAATACGATAAAAACTATAACTATCACTAAAGGTGATTAATACCCCCACATGGGTGCTTGATACTGGAACTGGAAAGCTTAGAATCAATGGCATAAAGTGACATAAGAAACATGGAAATATGTATATATTTTATATTTAATAATATTGTATATAGAGAAAACAATAACTGGTTGACCACTGAACTGTATATTTTCTAGCAGAACTAGCTTAAGTTTAAGCGAATAGTGACCTTGACCTAACTGGCAAAATTTTCAATCCCAAGTGTCATCTTCATAGAAGCTACCTTTACAGCAAATTTCATCAAAATATCTCATTCCTAACTCAAGTTCAGGGTTCTCAATAAGAGAAATTACGGTTGAAATTACCAAAGGTTAAAAAATCAGTCATTGCACAGTGTCTATTTTCGCAAATTTTGATGCTTTTCGGTACTTTGTCCTCTTTGCGCTATTTAATGCTACCTCTGTTTCAGAATGCTTTGGATCTCAGCGTTATCACACAATGTAGACTGGTTAAAATTTTCCAATAATTTGATCGCTCTGCGTAGCGAAAAAGCGAAACGCACTCCAGTGTTTCAGGAAAACGTGACATGTCAAAATGAGAAAGAGAAAAAAGGACGGCCAGTCGAATTTGTTTAAAAATTTCATGGCCAGTAGTGAGTTTCAGCGTTTATGCTCTTTGTTTTCGGTCCCCCTGTTGCGTGTTTTTGTTTGCATGCAAAGAGATTTGCGGCTTAAACATATTCCATTAAAATTCCGTTGCTATGCATTTCTTTAATTTTGAACAAACTGCCAAGCTACACTTTACACCACTCATTTGTGGTTTGGCCTTTTGTAAGTCTTATCGAAATTCCTTGTTTTGTATTGAATAATTTGATGTATAAAATGGAAAAATGAAAGACTTTTTTTGCATGGTTTGCCTTTTCTTTGGTCCACTCTAGGAGTTTATTCAAGGTGTCGTGATTTTTTCAAAAACAGACGCTAGGTGATGCTGGCTGGTTAACAGATAGTTAATTGTTTTGACTATGATAGTTTATTTAGTTATGATATTAAGTGATGACATCTCCTTGGAAAATGACTAACTTGTAAAAAAGTAAGCTCTTGCTCTTGTTGTTTACTTTGATGATTTATACATGTATGATACTTGTTTTAGTGTTGACTGGAACATTTAAGTTTTAAAGTAGGTTGACTGGAACATTTAAGTTTTAAAGTATGAACCCCAGTTACTTTTCTGTCAGTTGCTATAACAATTATTATTTGTATTTATTGATCTGATAAACTTTTGTAAACCTAGGCTGAGTCATTTTGATGAGTATCAGTTTTATAAATGTTTAGTGCAAAAATATGTTAAAATGGTAGTATCATACTGCCATGCAATATAGATACTTTTAAACACATGTTTGCATTAAAATTTGCCACAAAAAGGCCTTTCAATTCAAATGGTGCCTCTGAATAGTTAAAGTATAATAAGTATAGCCCAAAACGCAGGAAATGAAAATGAAGAACTCAATTTCAAAATTTTCTTGTGTGTGTGTGTGTGTGTGTGTGTGTGGGGGGGGGGGGGGGGGGGGGGGTCATGCCCCCGTACCCCCCTAGCAGGCCACAGGCCTGCTAGATTGTTTATTGAGCCTGCTGGTCTCAAACTTATTGAGAACCCTGAAGTTATTGAGTAGAAACCATTTATTTTTTATTTTTAGTAACAGTGGCCTTGACCTTGGCCCCACCAGCCCGAATATCTAACTTGACCTGTATCCTTTGATGTTACACTTGTGTACCGAAAATTGTTTAAATCTGTCAAGATTTCATGAGTTATCATCCGGAAACCATTTTTCAACCATTTAATTATTTTTAGTAACAGTGACCTTGACCTTGGCCCCACCAACTCCAATATCTAAGTTGACCTGTATGTTATGATGTTACACATGTGTACAAAAAATTGTTTAAATCTGTCAAGCCTTTCATGAGTTATCGTCCGGAAACCATTTTTCTATTTTTAGTTACAGTAACCTTGACCTTGGCCCCACAAGCTCCAATATCGAACTTGGCCTGTATCTTATGATGTTACAGCTGTGTACCAAAACTTGTTTAAATCTGTCTAGCCTTTCATGAGTTATCGTCCGGAAACCATGATGGACCGACCGACCGACAAGCTCACTCCTGTATATCCCCTCAAACTTTGTTTGTGGTGGTATAAAAATCTTACAATAAGCTAGAACGATTACTCAACTGATTTATTATACTATCACATTGCATATTTTGAGTTCAGGTCATCATTTGTTCAGTGTTCTGTACTAGTGTACATTATTATCAATGGCACCTTGTATTTACACCTTGCCATCCACCTGTCATAAAAACTCTCTATTCCGTGTAAACAACCAAGCTGCAAACTTCTTCAATTTTTAAGGCAATATGAAGTATGAACTAAGTGATATGATGCACAGAAAAGTTTTAAGCTACAATTCAATACATAATGTGCACAATAAAAGCAATTATTCTGAGACACATACTCATTGTCTTATTGCAGAAATAATATTCATCTTATATCTAGAGAGTTAATGTGCTTTATTTAGTAAAGTTACCTAGTTCTTTACCAAGAGAGATCTGGTTATCAAGTGAGTAGATATTTCAGTAAAAAAAGGTGCACAACAAAATAACACAAAATAATTTTTTTAAAATCTAAAAAGAGGCAAAATTCTTGGAATGTCAATGACACAGTTACCAAACCTGCGATACTTTCAGTACATTGTGTCTACATGGCACTCATATTTTAATCCTACATGTATTTGCAAGGTTTATTTGACAGAACCTTTCTATTTTAAGTCATCCAGCTGACAGGGAGCATGAGAGAGTTTCATGTAAACTATCAATAGAAGTCTTATTTAGTTATCATATTTCCTTTGTTTTGAATTGTGTCTGTGCGGGATGCAAAGATGAACAAAATTCTTGATTAAAAGTTTTTCTTTATACTAATCCAACAACACAGGTAATCTCGATTTTTAATAACAGATATGGAAATCCACAATGACAAAAACAGTTTCTGACACACTGTAGCAGTAGGAATTCCTATAATTAAGCTTGAAATGTTTTAGATGTTAACATTCTGGATGTCCAGTCTTTCTTTTTTAAGTATTAAATCTAAATACATTTATATATATATATATATAAGAATCTCTTAATTCTCAAGTAAGCACTCAAATAGCTTTCTTTGATTGGTCAGCAGTATGACAGCTTGCTCCAGGTGGCTTCTCACTTAGACAAAAGGTTACATTTTGACATATTTGATAAGTAATCAACTTTTGAAATAAAAAAAAGGCTAAGAAGACAAACAAATCCTGATTTGGGTAGAAGGTGCTTATGAAAATCCATATACCCACCCACCCCCAAAAGAAAAAAAAAAAACACATCTGGGAAAATGTCTGGCTTATATACCAGAGAAATAATTAAGTATAGAAATTATAATTTTATGAGTTCTTGATTCAAAGTCCGAATCAGAAAAATATAAATATGTTTTTCAAAAAAAAACTGGTCAAAATACAATTCTTTTTATACCAAACTTGACAATTCAATATTGAAATTAAATATTAATTTTTCATTTAAAAATGTATTTTGATGCCCTAAATAATGTTTTAGAAAAATATGCATTATAATATAGGTGTAAATCATGTCATACCTCAGTTTTCTTCTTTGTCATTAAGAAAATATGTGGCTGAGTAGTCTGGTTGTGTTTACTAGCACAGTCAATAACTGTGGAATTCTCTTCTGGTAAAATACTCTGCTCCAAATCAACTAATGCAATGTCTGGGAAAATGTCTGGCTAAAATACCAGAGAAATAATTAAGTATAGAAATTATAATTTTACGAGTTCTTGATTCAAAGTCCGAATCAGAAAAATATAAATATGTTTTTCAAAAAAAAACTGGTCAAAATACAATTCTTTTTATACCAAACTTGACAATTCAATATTGAAATTAAATATTAATTTTTCATTTAAAAATGTATTTTGATGCCCTAAATAATGTTTTAGAAAAATATGCATTATAATATAGGTGTAAATCATGTCATACCTCAGTTTTCTTCTTTGTCATTAAGAAAATATGTGGCTGAGTAGTCTGGTTGTGTTTACTAGCACAGTCAATAACTGTGGAATTCTCTTCTGGTAAAATACTCTGCTCCAAATCAACTAATGCAATGTTGTAAAAAGTCACATGTCCACTGTTGTCACAAAACCCTGTGAAATAAAAAGTATGGGTTTTTTTTTAAGAAATACAAGTTTTAAATTTTCATATTTCTGCAAAGAATTTACAGATATTCAACACTCATAAGTAAATATTTTTTTCTTCAGCTTTACTTGCACATACTTTCCATCATGTGTACTTAACAACAGCCAGCCTATATTTATCTTGTGTAAGATCTTTCTTTTTTCTTTGTAGATTTCTGACTCTGAGACATAATTTAAGAAAATAATCTGACCAGTTTACAAAGTGATCATTCACTAAAAAAGAGCAACTCGTGTCTCAAAGTTTTAAGAATCTAGTCCATATTTTTTAAGCCTCTTTCAGCTTTCATTCAGAACTGTTTTCTAAGTGAAGATCAATGTGACATTGAAGATAATGAGAATGAAAATCCTTGAAGTGGTTTAGCTCTACACTTAGCAAGTTTTTTTCACAGTTTTTGAAAACTATCAATCTCAATCAGCAGCACTCAATTTTCTTTGAATAGATTC
The DNA here is from genome assembly GCA_012932295.1 of Cyclina sinensis. Classification (NCBI taxonomy): domain Eukaryota; kingdom Metazoa; phylum Mollusca; class Bivalvia; order Venerida; family Veneridae; genus Cyclina; species Cyclina sinensis. The sequence goes on from JAAONU010000017.1 coordinate 12,528,542, forward strand.
TTTTCTTACCATTTTGTTCAAGGCTGTTGTTTGAAAGACAGGGCATATATAAACAAACCACAACTACTGTTTTGCCAGCTGGCATAATATGATTTAAAAGTATAAAATATCAAATATTCATTGCCCTTACAAAATCACAACTAAAATTTATGGGGAAAAAAGGCTACAGACTATTCTTTTATGACTGTACAGTAAGGTACATGTAAACATGTGAACCAAGGATTCCTTATAGTGCAAGAGTTCAAGAATATTGAATTGGAATATTTTGTTTGTTTGCTTGTTTTTTTGGAGTTTAACACCAGTTTCAACAGCTGTGGTCATATCACCAGCAGTCAGTCCAACTAACAAGGGTTTCTGGGTATCTAACCAGTTTACCTAACAATCTCTCTCCAAGCAACTGACTGCTTCCTTCTTGATTAAAACATGAGGGACAAATGACCATAAACCACTTTGTCCAAGATCAATCAAAATAGAAAAATTTTGCAGGCACTGACCTATAACCCATGGATTGACAATCCCATATCTACTGAATGAGCTAGCCAGGCAGGCTTTACATGGGATGTACCAACAGAAGCATGCACAACTATATGCTTCCTATATCAGAGCTGGGAATCACATGATCGAAAATGATAGGTGCTGTGGAAAAATGGCCACAGAAGGCTGACTTTTCAGCAAGTAAGCCCTTTCTTCACTTTTCTGCTAGTTATTTTGTTTTGTCATATACCCTATACAATAATGACCATTTCATGTTTTCAAGAGGTACCCAGTTTGTCTCACAGAGTGTTGTTTTTTTTCCAAACACTTTGAATGAAATATCGAACTGAAGGAATTCTGCCGAGTAAAATGTTTGGGTAGCTTATATGTAAAAGCACTTTTTCGGTGAAAAAATTGATCCTTTACTTGTTTTGTCCTAGAAATTTGCTAACCTTCATTATTGTCCTGTTGAGAACATTTGCAGTATGCACTGCAGCTATTGCATTCCTTTTTTCTAAAATAGGCAATATAAGCATTTTAAATAAAATGACAGCTAACACAAATATTTTTATGGACAGACACCACGGAGCGTTTCGTGAATTGATTCAATATCTCTCACAGCAAATTAATTTAATGTATTAGTGGTTTTAAGTTCTATCTCATATTTAATTCTCATTTTTTGCTGATGTAGATACCCAAGTCTTTATCTTAATTACCAAAAGGCTGGCCAGACAATGTGCCAGGCAAAACTTGTCAGTCATTTTCCAGGTAGCAAAATATACATTCGGAACACCTCGGATAAGTCGGAAGTTATCGGAAAAGACCGAGTTGTTACGATTGCTAAATTTATATCGATACAACTGAAGAATCAGTAAAAACACCAAATCAGAGACATAGATATTTAATCATAATTATAAATCCATCATTATCAACTTGAATCCCATCTTCAAGGACAAATTGCCTCTACATGTGTACCTTCGTTAAGGTTACAAATCGCGTTAATGATTTAAAGGGAAATAACCACGTCCACTTTTGGGGTTAGTATAGTTTGCAGACAGCTTATGCGGACGATATAAACAAAGAAGGACCTAGCAGGCAATATACACAAAGAAGGATTCTTGATTTTGCATGAAGTTTCAAAAAGGGGTATTGTGTTCCTCTAACTGTTAAAAAATGAGATTTAATATTGTTTATCTTATACATTTAACTGATATAATTGCACATTTCTTAAAATGATGCTAATTAGGAATATATGAAATATATACCCGACATCACTATTCTCGCGGTATCACTAATCTCGCGGTATGTCAGTCGCGCCATATGGGCTGTGTTTTCAAACAAAGTTTGTGACCCATTTTTCTCCCGCGAAGATATAACGCTCTAACTTGCAATCATGAGCAGTTTCTTGGAATGTTTTAGTCCATACTTTAAAAAAATCCCATTACGAAACATTCGTTTCCCAGACGAGTAATTTTGTGACAGTGACTCAGTAAACAGTGTTCATTTAGTATTAATTTTGATGTTGAATAACAATTTATCTTTTTTAAGCTATGTATGATCATTCCCATTAGTGATTCGTTGACAGACTATAAACATTAACAGCAATATAATGTTCTAGAACCTTTTGACCTAATTACCGCGAGATTAGTGATATGACGCAATTCAACAATATGGCTGCCCACTGTGATAAATTTTCCACATGATTGATTTTCTTGACATATTTAAATGGCATTTTACACATTCGGCAATGGAAAAAGGATGAAATATTGTAATAATTACCAAAATTACTAATGTTGATTGTTTGTTTTTTAATTAAAGTTAGCCAAACGGTAAGTACCGCGAGATTACAGATGAGCGGTATATAGCAAGAAAATTAATTTGTATAAAATTTTGAGAAATACATATGTAAAAATTACTGAATTAATTAAATCCTATAAATGTATATTATTTTGACATGTCAGTCTTATCAGCAAAATAAGAATGAATATTCTGTATGTTAGTCAGGCCCGGATTTACCGGGGGGGCTTATAGGGCCCAAGCCCCCCCAGCTGGCCCGTTTGTAAAAAAATAAAAGGGCTCATTTTCAAAGACTCTTAAACATTTTATTCAGCTCTTTTCACCTCGTAACAGAAACACAGTCAACTTTTCAATTTGCAATGGTCATGCAATATTGCGTAACAACTGATAAAGAGTTTGCAACTTTATAGCCGTGTATATTACACAATGTACCGTATATTCGGCGGCACGGATTATCAGAGAATTCTCCAGACTGATCATGATGTATAGTTTCAAGCGTCTAGTAACCTTGACGTATTTGATAAAGTTGTTAAATGAGCGTCTGCTGGCCATGATCAGTTGCCTGATGATATTGTGCAAACTCCAATCGTAACAACTCGGCCTTTTCCGACAACTTCGTATAAAGACATATTGAAGTCGCCAGAGGTGTTCCGAATGGTGCAAACTCCACACAGCGGTTCCATACTTTCAGTACAGTAATTACTGCCGAAAGTCATGTCACGTGATGATGGTCGAAAGTAAATAAACAAAATTTTAAACTTTTTTTCAAGTTACATTTTTTTAAATTTCATTACACACAGGCATGTTTAATAGATGCAGTTCCAATTGTAACTATACTAAACAGAGAAAAAAATAAATTCTTAAAAAAAAGTTCATACATGTTTATATAGCTGAAACCCAGATAAGGGTAACCCGTGTCTGCAGAGATCTTTCCAAGAATGAAGGGGAGATCACTGCGAGGAAATTGGATAATGTGATGACGTTGTTATTTGTTATGAAAATTAATTTATTGATAAATTATAAATTTGTTTCAGAGGACTTTATAAAAATAAAATAAAAAAGTTAAAACTTGTCATATGTTTTTTGCTTTAGTTGAACATTTAAAAAAATACCAGTATATTTCTTTTAAATTCTCACACAAATTTCATTACATTTTTATGCCTAAAATGCACCAAAATGGGCCATTTAGTCCACCTTTTTAGAAAATTTTCTTGGGGGAGGCCCCCCAAACCCCCCCCCCCTACAGAAGGGGGTCACCCCCTCCCGTACCTTCCCCCAAGCCCCCCCCAGTCAAAAATTTCTGGATCCGGCCCTGTTAGTTCAGATGAAACATGTCCCCAAGATGCAGCAACAGTTTTATTATAAGACCGAAAAACAATAACACTAAAAAAATAAAGATGGAAAAATAAGGTTTAATTCTGCTTTAAGTTAAACTAAGATATATTGCACTAATTGTATTAAATTATGATACTGGACACCTATGGTCTACACCTCTTAAATACTGAATGCAATAATTGGGGTACATGTAAAATGCCCTAGGCGTTAATGGATTAAAATAATAACCATAATTTTGACATATTTAATATTGTTTATAATGTATCACCTGTGTTACACAATTAACATAATATATATTTGCAAATTTCTTATACTGATGCTATTTTGATTATATGAAGTATGGCCAGATAAATAGCTTGTTTCATAGTTTTAGAGAAATACATACCGTTATATAAAATTTAATTAATTAAATCCTATATGCGTGTGTTACCGGGGTCATATATCTTTATGGAATTTAAGATAACTTAGCCGGTGCAGGTTCAATATAGTTTATTGGTTGTATAGTAAAAACCTATAAAAGAAATATCACGTTATAAAGATTTACAATATTACTATATCATCAATTTCAAAAGAAATATGAATATTCCAAACATTTCAGAAATACAATAAATTGACTATTAAATACAGAACACTTTCAAGAAATAAATTTAGATAAATATCTTACCAGGTGGAGCTTCACAAAAATTTAATATAAAATTAAGTCTGCACTGTAATGTGCACAGAATGACTTCAAAAGCCAGAGTGAAGTTGGAATGAGCACGTGTTAAGAAAAAGCGGGAAATGATACAGTTGATTAGTTATTTAAATATAGACACAACCAAACCAGTTTTTTTTACATTTTCATACCAGATCTCTCTTACACTAAACAAACAAGTATACAGTGGACAATAACTGGACAATGACTGGACACAATGTTACACAAGACTGCACACACAAGTATATAAATCACAGCACTGAAGGCACTTACAAAACACTTATAAAATGAGGAATTACTAGTATAATAAATAAAACACGTGTATATTATGTTGACATGTTAGTCTTAACTGCAAAATAAGGTGCACCAGTAAATGTAATCAGCGTGTCCGATTAGAAGCTTCGCTCTGCACCGGGTTACCTTATGGAGGTACACCCACCACTCCCGAGCACTTATCCAAAGAATACCCCAGGGATATCCGATCTAATGTATCACGAGCTAGATATTAGATCAGGACTCTCCAAAGGTGCCAGCACAAAATATGATCCACCGGGGATTGTGTTCTTCTGTTTGCTATTACCTTTTCATCTAGTAAAACTCATTGTGTACATCTATCTGAAGCTGGAGAAAAAAATAATATTTTTTTTACTCATATGAGAACAACATTGATTCAACAGTCGAATATGACTCGTGTAATTTGTCTGGTAAACAATATAAAAATGTATACACTGGTAGCACGGTTGACAGCAAAGATTATGGAGAACTTAATTTTTGTATTCTCTGCTCTCTAATTTTATTCATTACAAAATTTATTTTTACAAATACCAAAAAAAGGTTTGCATACAACAACTCCACATTTACAGCACACAAAGGTAATAAAAATCGCCATATTTTCAACATACAAATATTTTATCTTGAATTTTATATCGGAACAGGTACTCGTAAACTATCTGCCCTAAGTCAAGTTTCCGACTGAATATTTTTTCCGGGTTTTACTATAAGGTACATTCATTTATACTGATTACAAAAAAACTACATAATTATACTCATTACTTAAGGAGCCTACAAGTCGAAATTCTCAGAATTTGAATTGTCAGATATTAGCGTTGAAGAAGTGAAACAAGTTATTAGAGAAATGAATGAATTTAGTGCTCCAAGTCATAAAGAGAAAAATTTATGGATTTATGATAAAAAAGGGTGGAAATGGATTAATTCAAAAAATGCTAGAAAAATGGTGTCTTACTAGAAGCTTTCAAAACAAACCCCAAAATTATGCTACCCAAACCGGGAAAACTAAGTTACAACAACACAAGCTCTTACCGACCTCTCACTTTGGAAAGTATCATAGCTGAACTTATGGAGAAAGTGGCGAAGTAGAGACGAAACTGAGACAGGAAATGCCATATCCAAACATAAAAATGCCTATAGAAGAACAAGTCTTGCACACAAACTGTTCTGAGGTTAATTCAAAACCTACAAGAAGCAAGAAACAATAATAAATGTTCGGTACTAGTAGTAATGGACTATGAATCTTGCTTTGAAAGAGTTTGGACAGCAGGAGTCCTGAAAAAAAAGCAGACAACCAGGTGAAGGGTAGGCGTTGGATCTATTTAAATAATTTAAATTAATAAGTGTAAAACACAAATAACATTGAAAGCACTGTTTTCCTTTTCGAAAGTTGAAACTATGATTTCAATTGTTTGAACAACTCTGAAAGATTACAAAATGGACAAAATTAAACATCTCGCTCATCACTGCATGTTCACTCTATCTTAACTAAAACTTGCTTTATTCTTTGATACAGTTTCAAAGAATACTTGCCAATAAACATGCAAATTTAGCGCTTCTTTAACTATCAAATTGTCTTTTGTCTTTCGTGGTGTCCTGTGGTGAAGGAATGTGGTTATGTAATATAGGGTTGATATACTGTCTTTGTTTTGATAAGTCACCATTAATTGTCATTGTCGGTCTTGTTTGATCAGTCACAGTAAAACACTATAATAACGAAATTTGCTCTTGAGAAAATGCTTGAAGGCTACAAAACATGGTCTTTCTTTGTTCCTGATTGTAGGAGCGGATGTGGTCCAGTGGTAACGCGCTGGACTGGTATACAAGGGGTCCCAAGTTCGATCCCCCGCTCCTCCACTAACATTACTAATAGTCTTTCGGATGAGACGTTAAACCGAGGTCCCATGTATCAGTACTATACACTGAGCATGTAAAAGAATCAGGGATGTCTCTGGAATGGGATGCTTTCTGTATCTTGCACTACCCCCATAACATAAAATAACTAATTTCTTCAGGCGGCGTCGGTCATATGGGCAACCGGTCCCGACGGTAAATAAGCTCAAATAGATTCCTGATTGTTATATGAAATTTAAGAATATATATTCTTCCTTACAAGCAAGATTTTTAAGACCGTACGAAATTTAGCATCTGTTGCCATATGGACCCCTTTTTCTATACTTTATTTCTTGCATTTGGGAAATCTGTTTTTGAAAAGTATTGTTATGTACAACATGTGAGTTTGTGTATGCAGAAAGAAAATAATAGCTGCAAGCCACACGTTTGTAATAAATTGATCATACAATAATACGTTTGCTTTCCTTCTTATTTTTAACATTATCGTTGATGATATTTCTTGTAATACGGAAAACAAAATTATTATGACACCTATATAACTGTACCCTTTTGGTCAGATTTTTTAAAGATAGATACATGTACCTTTTAAAAGCAGTTTTTCGTGAAATTTTGGTATAATAAAAAGAATGAATCTACCAGAGAATATCACAAGACCTTTATTTAACAGTTCAATAGATTTAGATGTCAGCAAATTATCGTTTACAAATATACTTTTTTCACTTAAAAGACCTTGGGATAGATCTTTGCTGATAATAAATGCTTCATGTGGTTTATATGTATCTGTTTCTCTAACATACAACGTCACAATCACATTACACCTATAAAAATGGGACCTTTTCTAAGCTCTGCATTATAATACTGCTTCTATCTGAGCAGTTGCTTAATAGCGGACTGCAAGGTAGGTACTAATTTCTGGAACGGTCTATATGAAACTCTTCAAAGCATTAGTACTACCAGTCATGGATTATAGAGTTGCTTCCCTTGCAACATCAAGTGACAACTGCATCAAACAGTTCCAGTGTACAACGCAGTGCTATGTTGAAAGCTACAGAATGTATGCTGTCTACTAGCACAGACACTCTTGAAGTGCTGAGCAATACAGTTCCAATTGGTATACATTTGAAACTAAGACAAGCCCAAGAATTGGAACGCTCATTAAAAGATGATTTTGACACCTGGACTATAAAGAGAATACCAGCATCACAGAAACCATCTCCTTTTTTCCATTATGATGAGTACATTTATAGAATACAAAGGTGACTTTGAACTTGAAAACATAGAAAAGGAAGAACTCAGCCTTTTCCAAAGACATTCCAAGGTCAAAGATTAAAACAGTTTTGAAAATAAAAGAAACAGTGTTAAAACTTGAGAAAAATAGAAACAGTATAGATGTTCACTGGATTCCATGACATCACAACATTGAAGGGAGTGAATTGGCAGCTAGGGTAGGCAAAGAGGCAGCAACTGAAAATGGCTTAACTACTGATAGTGACAATACAACTGAGAAGATTGATCGTTTGGAGGTTCTGAGAATGATGAAACTGAAGATATATGGTAACCGGAATCAACAGTATGTCAACTCAGAAAAAGTCGGTCATCTTATATCAAACAGAAGAAAACAGAAACTGTACAGGAGAACACCAGAGGCAGAGTTTTTGTATCATAAACCAAGTTCTCAGTGGAAACAGTAAACTAAATGCCCATTGGTCTAAGGTCAGTGAAAATGTTGAAGATATTTGCAACCACTGCAGACTCCCAGAAATAGTTGACCATTACTTATTCCACTGTGAGAAATATCCCCAAGAAAGGAAAACTTTGGAATTGTCAAATGAAGAAATACTTAGTCGCCATGGTATTAACTGCTCAAATCTAACACTGTCTGTACTTACTGGGGAAATAGAAAGAATAAACAGCGAGGGCAGAAGGGAACTTGTCGAAACTTTTAGCAAGTTCCTTCAAAATATGAAGAGATTATGCTAAAAGTAAACAACATGCATCTTGGTAGACAATAAAGTATCAGGTGTATAAGCACATAGTGTATAAAGTACCCAGATGACAATGATATTGTATATCATTCGCACATTGTAACCATAGCCTCATCAAGGCAATATCGAAAACACAAATTAACTTTTATGTAAATTATTGTAAAGCCAAAAAAATGGTCAAAGTACTTATCGGTACTTATGAAATACTTGTGAGTACTGAGTATCTGAGAGGCAGTACTTGAGTAAGTATGAGTACAAGTACAGAATTTTGCATAAGTACTGAGTACATAGGTGTTTGGCACATACCTATGATATTATTTAGCAGTGCCTAGTCATTCCTGGACATACATTCTCCTCATTTGCAATAATATAGATTAAAAAATATATTTTCAGTGTATATATACAATATTAAGGGTGGAAACTTGTACAGGAATGACAAGATACTCCTTATATAATCCTAGGTATGTGCCAAACACCTGTGATTGAGTATAGAGAATGAGAAACAGACAGGGATAAAGGTACAGTGTAGAAGACTCAGGTATAGAGATTCAAACAAACCATCACCAATTGTTATAGCAACTTGCAGTTCTTTTAAACATTTATAGCTTCTCCTTACATCAAGAATTTTCTTTCACGGACGGCAAGTTTCAGTAGAGACATATAGAGGGAAAAGGAACTTGCCCACAAGGTGTTACAACTGTCAGACTTTTGGTCACGTGGCTTCTTTGTGCACTATTCCAAGTAGATGTGAGAAGTGTACCAACAGTAATGCTAAGTGCTACAACTGTTCAGGGAATCATACAGCTGGGACAGCTAAGTGCTCTGCTTTCATTGTATAGAAGCAGCGCCTAGAAAGTCGACAATAAACATTTGTTGTTGTTGTTGTTCACAAACTACATAAACTATTCTACATTATGAAGATTGCACAGGCTAACATCAGACCTTTTAACACATCTTTTGATCTTTTGGAGTGTGCCGTTAAGAAGCAATGTATCAAACTTATAACTCTGTCAGAAATCTGGCATCCTGATTCAATAGTGAGAGACAAGCTTAAGAAGCAATGGCAGTGGTTTTCTAATGAACGGATACAGAATAGAGGTGGTGGAGTAGCTCTTCTGAATGATAAAGGCATTAAAGTATTTGAAAGGAATGATTTGAAAAGAAATCATATTGAAGCAGTCTGGTGTAATATGTACACTGAATCATGTATATGTGTATATATATACCACCTGATGATGACATCATGATGAAAGAATTGATCAAGGTTATTGACACTATTTCACAACAAGAGTTACCTATGCTTATACTTGGAGATTTCAATGCAAGGCACCCGTACTGGAATGATAAAGGCAGTAACAGACTGGATTGCATACTTCAGGAATTCCTTGCTTCTACGAAATTGTATTACTTAACAAGCAACGCGAAATGACAAAATTATAGACCTTATAATATGCAGTTCACAGCTATTTCCACTTATAAACAACTGGAAAATATATCAGCAAATATACCTTAACAGTGATCACAGCCTAATCTCTTTTGAAATAGGTGAGAAAGATACATGGCAAATTAATGAGAAGTGGGACTTCCAGAAGACATATTGGTCTGATTGGGAGAAAATTTCTGAAGACAAAGTAATTGAATGGCTGAACACAAGAAATTCATCTACATTCATCAATAGTGATTATGAAAATTTGGTTGAATTAGTTTTACAATGTGCAGAAAATGTTATTCCAAAGAAGAAAATATGTCCACACAGCAAAGGGTACTGGACATCTATATTATCAGATCTTGTACAGAAATTTAGAAAAGTCAAATAATAGATTTACCCGAAGAAGGGATCCAATGAATGAAAATGCCTTAAATTCAGCCAGATCAGAATTTCAAAGGGAAGTTCAAAAGGCAAAATCAGATTACCTTGACAGAATGGTAAATAACCAAAACCCAAAGGATCCAGCTAAATTTTGGAGAATTGTTAACAGAACTAGAAACAACGCATTAAAAGGTGTGGTCCAACCAATTCTAAGGGAGGATAATACTATAGTAGTTATTGATGAAGAGATCTTTCAAGAAATGAAGAGAAGGTATGGAAAGGGGCTGTTAGATGTCAAATAATCAGATGAAAATTGGTATAAAGTGGCTGAAGATGAAAGCTCAGGAGGAAAGCAAATCAATAGCATCTGTGAGCTATGCCTTAAACTGAGTTGGAAAATACTGATATTACTTTGTTGGAAGTCAAGTCAGCTTTAAAGGGTGCTTCAATGGATAGTTCTCCAAGTCCTGAGGAAAAGATATTTGCAGTCATGCTAAAGATAGGGGGTAACTATGCTAAAAGGGTTACATTACCTGTTACAAAAAAGCTTGGCTATGGGAGAATAACCCACAGCATTCAAAGCAGTTCCAAAAACTCTTCTTCCAAAGCGAGGAGAGAAAAACTACAATAATGTTGGAGCCTACAGACCCATTACATTAGAATCAGTTTGGGAAATTAATGGAAAGGATAGTGAAAACTAGAATTACGTGGATGTTAGAAGTGGAAGGAGGGATATCAAGGCATCAGTTTGCTTACAGGAAAAATAAATCATGTACTCAGGCAGTACAAAGATTGGTCAATTCCATACAAGAGGCAAACAATAGATGTGAAAAGTCTATCTTAGTCATTTTGGATTATGAATCTTGTTTTGAAAGGGTTTGGACGGCTGGATAGCTGAAAAAGGCTACATCAGCAGCAGGGTTTGGTGCCTGAAAAGGAATAAATTGTTTCATTAGTCAAAACTCGGGCTGCACAGAGTCACAGTACATTAGGTTGTATAAAACTTTAGTTCTTCCCGTCATGGATTATGGGGCACCAGCTATAGTATCAGCAAATGATGGTTTTTACAAGAATTTCAGCAAAGCTTAAAGAAGTGCTATGTTTAAAAGCAACGGGGTTGTTTATTAACAACACGTACAGATGCCTTAGAAGTACTTACAAACCGTCTCCCAATGGATCTACACATGAAACTGAGACAAGCACAGGAAGTGGTAAAAATGCTGAGAAATAGAGAGCACTTGGTCATCTGCAAGATAGAGGTAATACAGCAGAAATACACTTGGTGCCAGGCCACAAAGATTTAAAGGGGAATGAGGAAGCAGATCAACGAGCAAGGCAGCAGCAAGATAAGTGGATCACGATGAACGTATGCGAGATGCAAAGGAGGTAGTTTCTGCAATGAAAGAGAAAATCTTTAATAAATGGAAGGTCAAATATTATGGATAAAGAAGGAAACTGCTGACCATATAGATAAAGAGGGGAACTACTGACCATATAGATGAAGAAGGAAACTGCTGACCGTAAAGATAAAGAAGGAAACTGCTGACCATATAGATAAAGAAGGAAACTGCTGACCATAAAGATAAAGAAGGAAACTGCTGACCATGAAAATAAATAAGGAAACTGCTGACCATATAGATAAAGAAGGAAAACTGCTGACCATATAGATAAAAAAGAAGCTGCTGTCCGTCTAGAGAAAGATGGAAACTGCTGATCGTCTATATAAAAAAGGAAACTGCTGACCATATAGATAAAGAAGAAAACTGCTGACCATATAGATAAAGAAGAAAACTGCTGACCATATAGATAAAGAAGGAAACTGCTGACGATATAGTTAAAGAAGAAAATTGCTAACCATATAGATAAAAAGGAAACTGCTGACCATATAGATAAAGAAGGAAACTGCTGACCATATAGATAAAGAAGGAAACTGCTGACCATATAGATAAAGAATAAATTTGCTGACCATATCAATAAATGGAAAACTGCTGATCGTCTATGTAAAGACGGAAACTGTTGACCATATAGATTAGGAAGAAAACTGCTGACCATATAGATAAAGAAGGAAACTGCTGACCATATAGATAAAGTAGAAAACTGCTGACCATATAGGTAAAGAAGGAAACTGCTGACCATATAGATAAAGAAGAAAACTGATGACCATATAGATAAAAAAGAAGCTGCTGTCCGTGTAGAGAAAGATGGAAACTGCTGATCGTCTATATAAAGAAGGAAACTGCTGACCATAAAGATAAAGAAGGAAACTGGTGACCATTTAGATAAAAAAAGGAAGCTGTTGACCATCTAGATAAAGATTGAAACTGCTGATCGTCAATATAAAGAAGAAAACTGCTGACCATATAGATGAGGAAGGAAACTGCTGACCATATAGATAAAGAAGGAAACTGCTTACCATATAGATAAAGAAGAAAATTGCTAACCATATAGATAAAGAAGGAAACTGCTGACCATATAGATAAAGAAGGAAACTGCTGACCATATAGATAAATACATGTGACATAAAATAACAACAGCAAAGAGGTAACCCGTGTTGCTGCAAAACCGAAAGTAGGGCGTTTTTATGAATTTTACGTATATTTCAGACTATTTATTGCCATTTGTTTGAAAATAATATATAAATGAATACCTGTAATATGTATGGTGTGTACGTAATCAAACCACTGGTTCATATAAGCCAAGAGGTCATGTCGAGGCGCGGGTCGAGACAAGACATTTCGATTTGTGTCGCTTATTTTGGAGTTGAGTAATTGAAAACAAGACAACATAACAAACAGAGACACAGCTAAAACATTCTAGTGTTCCGTAGTAAACTTCGTTTGCAGATGACATACCTTCTTTCGCCAGTAGAGTGTATATTTTCCTGACTCTGGTCCATCGCCGCTATATTTTCAGCAAAGAATGACCCGTGCATGAGCGAAGAGGGTACCGTTTTAGTAAATTTCGCAAAGAGGGTACCGATATGGATATGCACCGTGTGTCCGTTGATCTAAGATTTTTCTAATGCCAGAGCTTCGTACGGGCAGATAATTAAATGAGTCCAGGTATTTATTGAATAAATTGAACTATTAGATAGAAATGTATGTTTCAACCAAATTTTATATAAATATATATATCTTTTGGGAATTGAATAATTTATGATTTTCTGTCCGCGGGTCTGAGATGTTAGATCCGCGGATGTAAGATTTTTCTAAGGACAGAGCTTCGTACAAGCAGATAATTAAATAAGTCAAGGTATTTACTGTATAAACTGAAAAATTATATAGAAATGTATGTCTCAACAAAATTTTAAATAAATATCGCTTTTTTTGGGGTTGTGAATAGTTTATGACTTTCTGTTCACGGATCTACAATGTTAGATCCGCGGACAGAGCTTTGTACGGATAGATATATGATAAACAAAAGTAAATTTGGTATAAGATTAATATTTTCGTTGAAATGTTTTTAATGTTTGAAATGTTTTAACCAATGTTTAAATTGTTCTGTTTTTAAAGAAAGATCATAAACGAATTACTATGATTTTCTGTCCGCGGATCTACGATGTTAGATCCGCGGACAGAGCTTTGTACAGATAGATGTATGATAAACAAAAGTAAATTTGGTATAAGATTAATATTTTTCGTTGAAATGTTTGAAATGTTTGAACCAATGTTTAACTTGTTCTTTTTTTAAAGAAAGATCAAAAACGAATTATAAAGAATGCCTTGTTCTGTCCGCGGATCTAAGATGTTCTGTCCTCGGATCTGAGATTTTTCTATGGACAGGGCTTTTAACGGGCAGATCATTAAATGAACAAAGATATTTATTAAATGAAATGAAGAATTACAAAGACATGTATGTTTCAGCCACATTTTAAATAGATGTCTTTTTTTCAGGTATGAATAATTAAGATTTTCTGTCCGCGGATAGAGATAGAGATACGCCAGAGCTTATTTATCAGAGATAAATGATCAACAAAGGTATATTTTGATTAAGAGAGAACTTCGTGTGATAAAATTCAATTGTTTTAGATAATGAGTTACATTTGAACGAATATTTCTTACCAACATGATTAAAGTATAATTATTTTCAGTTCGATTAATAGCAGATGGTAGTTTTACTAATATTAATACAAATGGAAATAGCATTGTAGATCTTGTACTTTGTTCTAACAATTTATTTCCACTTACAAATAATTTTGTTGTTCATGATTTGTATTCATTTTCAACACATGTACCTGTACAAATAAGTTTTAACGTTTCATGTTATCAAAATGACGTTACGTCACATAATTCTGTAAATAAGAATTATTTACATTTTGACTCACAAAAAGTTCAGCAATTTAGAAATGCTGTGTTATGTGAATCAAATTTTATTGATAACCTTATCGATGATATTATATCATCTAATATTGATTTTGATACAGGTGTAAATGATATTGCTTCATGTTTGTATGACAAAGCTCGTACTGTTTTTGGTTCTAATCAAGTCATCTCAAGAAATAAAAACTCGTTTAACAATAAAAGTCCTTGGTATAATACAGAATGTGACCAGGCACGTAGTGATTTAAGACGTGCCAATAAAAAGTATAATAATGTTAGGTCTATTGAAAACAGAAACCTTCTTGTTATTAGTCGTAGAAGATATAAACAAACTAAACGGAGAGCTGTAAGGGACTATAAAAATCGTCAGAAAAATAAGATTCAAAATCTTGCCAAGACAAATCCTCAGAAATTTTGGTCTGAAATAAAAAAGTTTAAGTCAAGTTTTCCTAAAGGTAGTACAATTAGCAGTGATGTTTTTTATCAACATTTTAAAGATTTGTATGGGGATGATAACATATTTAAAGTCGATAATATCGAAACTATTGTTAATGGAAATAATTATACCAATTCAGTAGAAGAATTAGATGCTGATTTTACTGTTAAAGACATTGAAGATGCAATTTCATCTCTTAAAAGGGGTAAAAGTAGTGGAGCTGACTTACTCACTCCAGAAATATTTATTGAATGTAAAGATATGTTATCGCCTTTATTATGTAAATTGTTCAATTACATGTATACGAACTGTATTTATCCAGTAAGTTGGGCAAAAGGAATTATTGTTCCAGTACCAAAAAAAGGTGATCAGAACGATGTTAATAATCATAGGGGAATCACTCTAACAAGTATTTTTTCTAAAATATTTTCTGTTCTTATAGATAATAGATTACGTAAATGGTCTGATAATAATAATATTTTAAATGATGTACAATTTGGTTTTAGCAAGGGCAAAAGTACTGTTGATTGTGTTTTTGTTTTGAATAGTATCATAAGTAAAATTTTGAATTTTGAAAAGAAAAAGCTTTATTTAGCCTTCGTTGATTTTAAAAAAGCGTTTGATGTTGTATATCGAAATGGAATTTGGTTTAAATTGATGTCAATTGGTGCATCTACAAAAGTTATAAATATTCTCAAGAGAATGTACGAAAATGTTAAAGCCTGTGTTCGCATTAATGGATGCTTGACTGATTATTTTGAAACATATATGGGTGTTAAACAGGGAGAGCCATTATCGCCGTTATTATTTTTGTTTTTTGTAAATGACATGAAAAATCATTTAGAGAATGGATTGTTTGATGTATTTTCAATAGATGAATTACAAATATTTCTTCTGCTGTTTGCAGATGATACTGTCTTATTTTCATATTCTGTGAATGGATTGCAGTCACTATTAGATAAATTATATATTTGTTGTAGAAATTGGGGTATTACTGTAAATACCAATAAAACAGTTGTAATGTTTTGTAAAAACGGAAATAGAATTGAAAATTTTAATGTATATTATAACAATGAACGTTTAGATATTGTTAAGAATTTTGTATATCTAGGAGTAACCTTATCTTCAAATGGAAAATTTTTTCAAGCACAGAAAGCTCTAGCCAAGCAAGCAAGCAGAGCGCTATTTTCTTTAAATTCTCTTTTTGATAAAGTAGATTTAAATATTGCGGATAAATTAAAATTATTTGACTCAATGGTTTTACCAATTTTGAATTACGGTTCTGAAATTTGGGGCTTCCATAAAGCACCAGATATTGAACGAATACATGTAAATTTTTTGAAACAAATATTAAATTTAAGACAACAAACTGTAAATGCAGCTGTGTATGGAGAATTAGGTAGATACCCTCTTTATGTGTATAGAAAAATCCGAATTTTGAAATATCTGTATAAAATTCAGAGTAAATCTGATTCTTTATTATTTAAAGCTTTTAACATGAAAGATGATTATGGAAATATTGTAAATAACTGGTCTTCCGATGTAAAATCTCTGCTAGATAGCTTAGGTTGTACAAATATGTGGAATGTAAATATATCTAAGGATCAACTTCAGTATCTTATACAACGCGTAAAGGATCAATACATTCAGCAATGGTATAGTGATATCTATAATACATCAAAATTAGATACTTATTGTATGATAAAATCCGCTTTTGTCGAAGAAAAATATGTAACATGTTTAACTAATTCAAATTACCGTGCTGCATTAAGTAGATTTCGTTGTTCAGCGCATAATTTAATGATAGAGGAGGGTAGATATAGAGATATAGATGGAATTAATAGAATTTGTACATATTGTAATATGAACGCGATTGAAAATGAATATCACTTTTTACTTGTATGCCCGTTTTATAGAGATTTAAGATCTGAATGTTTACCAAAATATTACTGTTCATGGCCTTCAATACAAAAGTTTAAATATATTATGAAATGTGATATAAAAAGTACGATTATAAAACTTTCAAAATTCTTATTTCTTGCAAACAAAAGACGTACTAGTGTATAATAGTAATATATTACTAGCTAATCTGGTTGTTCGAAATTACAGTTTATTTAAATGTTGTCATACTTTTCTCATGTATATTGTACATATATCACTGCCATACAAATTTGTATTGGCAACAAACATGTATACATGTTTATGTCAAATAAAATTATTGAAAAAAAATATATATTCTCCAATCTTACCCATTGATACATCTTTATCAGAGAACATTGTTTTTATTATAACACCTCTTTGATAAATCGGTTGTTTTAACGCACGCGTCAATGATCTTAATCTGACGCAGTTGCCTGGATTATAACACCTCTTTCACTAATCGGTAGTGTTAAATAACGCGTCAGTTATCACGTGTTTTTGATGATTTCTGTATCTTCTGTGAGGTAAGTTTATTTCAGTAATCCATATTTTTACCTTTGAACATTGGTGCCGATATGCAGTTGTTATAATTAAATGTAGCCTAGATAAAAACAATGCGTCATGTAGTTTTTTTTCTATATATACTATAATAAATGTTAAACATGTACAGAAGAGAGTAAAAAAATATCAAATAACATAACACACTATAATGTTTTCTTGAAAACTTTCAATATTTCATGTTTAAACACTTTCACGCCTCCTTCTCTGTATCCTGGATAAACAAGATCAGTATCATAATGTCTTGAAAACATAAAACTTAGATCTGCTGACAGAAAAAAGGCATTTCTTATAATTCGCTATTTATCGATCATAAAAAAACGTCTAAAATTTGGTTGAGACATACATTTTTATATAATTCTTCAGTTTATACAATAAATAATTAGATTTATTTTATTTTCTGCTCGTACGAAGCTCTGTTCGGGGTATTATCTAAAACCGAATGTAACATTTCAACCGTAGTAACCGAATGTAACTTGGATAACCGAAAACAACTTATATTTGGCCTAATATGTCATATAGTAAGATTAATTTTTTTTCAGGTCAGGTACGATATATTACACTTACAAACGAAAATTTGACGCAAAACGGATTGTTTTAAGAAAGAAATATCGATTTTATATTAAATATTACTTTTTTTACATAGTTACTTCCATTTACTATAAACTTATACGACTACAGAAAATATCGATATGGTCAAGAAAGCATGAGCTAAACTTGTGGAGTTTTTTTTAAATTTATTATTAGAAACTTTAAAATAAAACAGAAATTAAACACTAACCAAATTTATACTAAAATCTTATTAATGATTATCAATATGACCCATTATATGGGTCTATGATCATTGCCTTGTTCAACACTCTTTGTTGACCTAAGTGCATTTTTTTTCAATTTCAGTTGAAATATTGCATTAAATTGTACATGTGTCAAATAATTGCTCAAGGCAATAGTTCATTTTTATCAAATGAAATTTTTGTTGTGTGTTTAATTTCCTTTGGCCCTTTTCGTCCAAGTCACTGCAGTACGTACGTTACTCTTCCGTTTGCGAGTCTGTGGTTTCTTCCCGTCGGTCTTAGGAGCAACGACTGTACTGAGTCCGTCTTTCGAAGTCACTAGTTTTTCGTCTCGGGGCACAAAAGCAAGGAAGCGTTTGAATAGTTTGGTCTGTTGTGCGTTATTCATGCCAATCCAAGATGCTTTAGAGACTTCGAAGTGCTTATGCGAGACTGCTAAGCGGAATTTGCCAGTTGAGAGAAGGGTACTTCGATGCTCCTCTACGTGACCTAGAACTACCCTTTTAATCAGTCTTACAAGCTCTGGAAGGTTTTTGCACTTCCAAAGTGTCGTATGCTTCAGGACGTGGTTAATGGACTCACAGTTATTGTTTGTCCAGTTGCGGGGGATGATACCTTCTCTCAATGGTACGTTGACTTTGGATTTTAGTAAAGGTCGGAGTCTGTTGTTGAAATGCTGCACATACTTACTTGAAAATTTGTCAGCATAATCAAGTACGTCGTCACATCTGGCGTCAAAACAATTGTCGTCCGTTGCGTTGATGACTCTGTCAGTCCCGTAGATTTTGCTCATGATAACCTGTTTGTCTGTTTCTGGAACCCCCTCAGTCTTCATGTAATGTCGAATATTTTCCTTAAGATGTCTGGTGCAGAATTCGTGTCTAGAGCATGGAATCTCGGTCACACTCGCTGTGACCATTGTCTGTTTTTCGTCTTAACCTATGACGAGTTTCGCAAGGTTCAGTCCTAACTTAAGTCTGAGGTGGTGAAAGAAGCGACTGTATATGACATAATCATTGTTGTCGTGTATAAACATTGGACCGAGGAACAAGGGCGGATCATCGGTGTTGTTGTTGGTCACTGCCAGATGCTTGTATCACAGTGGCAGTCACATGCATCTTACAGAGGTTGAACGTCTTGTCCACTCCAAGGTACGTATGTCCAGTACAACAGAACCTCTGTATGTCATCTATTTGTCCGTCGGTGTATAGTATAAAGGTCGGCGACTTAGCCCCCGTCCGTATGGAAGCCCGTACAAAGTCGCCGTTTTCCAAAATTTAAATGAGCAGGTCCCTCTGACTTAAGATCTTTGGAACAAAGTTTTTGCGCATTCACTATGTACCCAATTTTTACATTTAGAACATTCAATGCATTCATGAATAGCGTCATTGCATTCAAGAAAGCAGACAGAACATAGAAACGCCATTGTGAAACCAAGAAATTGGTGAAGATAAAATATTTTCCAGCTCTTATACATACATACTAGCTTTGACAAAACTCAAACTGTGAAGAATGATAAATATTTTTAATGTATTTCAAACAGATCACAAACATTATAACTAATTATGATTAAATCAAAATTTGTTTTTACCGGTAAATTGCTATTGAGAAATAATTATTAACAAGATTAAAGGCGGTCATGTGACAATTAAAGATCAACCCAAACTTGTAAATAAATGATTAAAGTATCATTAATCTTCGAAACAATTAAGCAATAAGTTTAAATGAATGTTACAATGATGATATAATTGCAAAATAACATTTATTCAAAGTTCAAAGTTCAAACGATCCGTTCTGATACTGAACATAGCCGCGGATACAGCCAGGGGCTACAGGGCTGCAGCCCCCCCATCTCGGCCCAGCTGGGCTGGTATATTTTAATGCATTTATGGGCCGTAGTGTATTCCGTTATCAGAGCAGTTAATTGCTATCATCCAATTGTTAATCTCTTGCCAGGGGGCTTGGTTGAGATCAACAAGTTATACACGCCTGATTGACATGACCGTTGGGACGGTGTATTTGATTGGCTGATCATTTTACAATCATCCAATGAAAATTAACAGTTACAAAAAGCGGCGAAGCTTTGATAGTTTGCAGTTTGTTTACATGTGAATTTCTTTAACAACTTATAGTTTCTGGCTAGATTGCAGCTGTTATTAAAAGGTAATGTGTATGTTATATGAATAAGAATATTACATTGAAACAAACAAAAAATTACTGAACTAATGTAATTTAATTGACATGTCCATTTTTTTGTTCAAAATACTGAAAAAAACATAGAAAAAGGTCAATTGGTTTTATATTTTTGTTGCCAATATTTTTTTGAACTCCATGTATTAGACGAATTATGAATTTTAAACTTGAATAATGGCATGCTTTATGTGAAAATTGACTGTTTGTCAATTTGTAATTTGTAGTTCTCAGCAGATGAATTAATTATCTTGATTTTTTTTAGCATTATATATCTGAGTATTAAAGATTTATAAAGTGTATATCATCTTGTTGTCTGTTGTTTGGTAATCTGTGCTTTAATGAATGCAACAAAAGGCCAAAAAAATGCACCAGAATGCACCATTTTAGACCTTCATTTTTCAAATTTTCCGGGGGAGGCCCCCGTACCCCCACCAACAGGAGGGGACACCCCTCCTGTACCCACCCAATGTGGTTCTACCCTTTATATCAGCCCCCAGGCAGCCCTATTCTGTATCCGCCCCTGGAACATAACCGAAATTTAATTAAATTACTGTAATCAATTTGCACTAGAATGTGCGGAAATATAAGAAAATATTATTAAAAACATTAAATTGTGCAGTCAAATGACAATATTTGTATTAAAAATACATTTAAAAAAGAGAAGAATAATTTAACAGTTTTAAACTGTCAAAATAACAATCGATATTTTATAGAAATTGTTAAATGTTTGCAACGGTCTTTGAAAACTGCTATCAAAGTACTCAAAACCTTAAATGTTACACATTTCTTCCGAAATTACACCAATTAATTTTTTTATGTTTAAATTTATAAATTTATAGTTACCTCGTCATAATTTATTAATAAAATCACCAGATGTAAGTTGTTTTCGGTTATGGTTACTTTCGGTTGAAAAGTTACATTCGGTTTTAGATAATACCGCTCTGTTCGTAGTAAAATCTTGGATTCGCGGATCTAAAATCTTAGATCCGCGGTCAGAAAACTATGAGTTTTTCAATTCCCTAAAAAGATATTTATTCAAAATTTGGTTGAAACATACATTTCTATATGATTCTTCAATTTGTACAATAAATACCTGGATTTAATTAATTCTCTGCTCTTACAAAGCTATACATGTCCGTAGTAAAATATTGGATCCCCGATCTAAAATCTTTGATCCGCGGACAGAAAACCATGAGTTTTTCAATTCCCCAAAAAGAAATTTATTCAAAATTTGGTTGAAACATACATTTCTATATAATTTGTCAACTTGTACAATAAATACCTGGACTAAATTAATTCTCAGCTCTTACGAAGCTATATGTCCGTAGTAAAATCTTGGATCCGCGAACTAAAGTCTTATATCCGCGGACTGAAAATCACGAATTTTCAATCCCCCAAAAAGATATTTGTTCAAAATTTGGTTGAAACATACATTTCTATATAATTTGTCAATCTGTACAATAAATACCTGGATTTAAATAATTCTGTCCTCTTACGATGCTAGATGGCCTGACGGACAAAACGGACCATGGACAAAACGGACCAGACAAAACGGACCATTTTTGGGGACAAAACGGACCATCATTGGAGACGAAACGGACCATATCCAGGGACAAAACGGGCTATCCAAAAAAAAAAAATTACTCCAGTCATATCAGCTTCCATTATGAGATGTTTAAGGGGTGAAGTATAATGCATCTTACAAAAGAAAGTAAAATTTGCCATCATACTAGTAAGTATTTTTGACTTCCATCCTAAGGTGTTGTAGGTGTGATTTTTTTAAAGAAGTTGTCGATTACTATACACATAGACTATGTATTGTTACTTCTTATGTGTGTTTAAAAAAAATAAAAGTCTTCACGATTTCAAGAATTTTTATGATAATATTACCATTTAGTATTGATATCTGCTGTGTCTAAATATTCACCAAAACAAGAAAAAAAAAGAAGATCAGAAAAAACACAGTCAGAAAACACACAAAAGAAGTGACAAATATATAGTCTTTCGTATAGTAATCGACAACTTCTTAAAAAATCGAACGTTGAATTCTGAGTTATCCAATTTCTTTACGAGTAATATAGGAGTACGACAGGGCGAAAATCTTTCTCCTCTTCTTTTTTCTATATATCTTAATGATTTGCATAACTTTTTAAACGAACAATATAATATACAAGGTATACATATTCCTGTTAATGACCAGATAACTGGCATGTTAACCTTTTTAAGACTTTTTCTTCTTCTTTATGCAGACGATACCGTTATTATGTCAAACAATGAATTGGAACTACAAAATGCACTCGATGCTTATGAAATATATTGTGATAACTGGAAACTCACCGTTAACATAAGTAAATCCAAAATAGTTATTTTTTCTAAAGGGAGACAACGTTTTTGTAATTTCAGATTCAAAGATGAACAACTGGAAATTGTTCAAGAATACAAATATCTTGGTGTATATTTTTGTAAATCTAGTTCTTTTAAAAAGTCTAAAGAACATATTGCAGCACAAGCTAGTAGAGCAATGTATTCATTACTAAGAAACTGTAACCGACTAAATCTTCCAATAGACATCCAAATAGATCTTTTTACTAAAACAATTAAACCTATTCTCTTATATGGTGCCGAAATATGGGGATTTGGAAATCTAGATGTTATTGAACGTGTGCAACTTAAATTTTTGAAGCACATCTTTAAAATGAAAAGGTCAACACCGAATTATATTGTGTACGGTGAAAGTGGGTGTATGCCGTTAACAATTGACGTGCAAGAAAAAATTATATCATTTTGGTCAAGGTTAATCACTAGAAACCCAGATGGAAGATCTGAAAAATTGTCTGCAATAATTTACAGAAGTATGTTCTTTTTAGCAAATGGTTTAAACACTGATGAATTTAAAAAGAAATTTCCATGGCTTAATCAAGTAAGAACAATTTTAATCAAATGTGGATTGATAAACTTGTGGAATGACAGAGTAGATGTAAATTTAACCTGGCTTAAACTTTCCGTAAGACAGAAACTTAAAGACATGTTTCTATCTGACTGGTACTCTTTTCTAGACAATTCAAACAAAAGTATGTGTTATAGAGTATTTAAAAAAACTTTTGGTTTTGAAAATTATCTTAAATCAACTCCATCATATCTGTTAACATACATGATTCGATTTAGAACAAGAAATCATAGATTACCAATAGAAACAGGCAATTGGCAAAAAATACCTGTAAATCAAAGAATATGTCATCATTGTTCGAACAAAATTGGAGATGAGTTTCATTATCTTTTTGAATGTTCCTTCTTTGACAATGAAAGAAAATTGTTTTTAAAACCATACTTTTTTAAACGACCAAACATGTATAAATTCGAACAACTTATGACAACAAGTAACAAAACTGAATACATCAAGTTATGTAAATTTATCAAATGCATACTTTCTACATAATGAATTAAGGCATATTTTTGCTGCGTGTCTAATTTTGTCTAATGGTTGGTATAATAGTAAGTTCTCACATTTATTCCAGGTTTTTGCTGGCTCTCCGGCATGAAACTCATAAATATGAATTGAAATAGTTATATACATGTCTACCATTGTTTTATATTTATTTATATATGTAATTGATTTTGAGCCTCGTAGATTATTATGATGTAATTACCTCATTTATCCATTGTAATATGGAATGAGTGAAATAAAGAGTTTTGATTTGACTTGACTTGAATAAACTCATTTTAGTTTGTGCGGCTTTAACTAAGCAGAAAGGAGGAGTGATTTACTTTCTTTTGTAAAATGCATTAAACTACACACCTAAAACGCATCATAATGGAAGCTGATATAAATTTAACTGAAGTAAAAATTTATTTTTGGATGGTCCGTTTTGTCCCTGGATATGGTCCGTTTCGTCTCCAATGATGGTCCGTTTTGTCCCCAAAAATGGTCCGTTTTGTGAGGTCCGTTTTGTCCATGGTCCGTTTTGTCCGTAATTCGCTAGATGTCCGTAGTAAAATCTTGGATCCGTGGATCTATCCGCGGACAGAAAATCATGAATTTTTCAATCCCCAAAAAAGATATTTACTCAAATATACATTTCTCTTCAATTTGTACAATAAATAATTGGATTTAATTAATTATCTGCTCGTACGAAGCTCTGTTCTTAGAAAAATCTATGATCCGCGGATCTAACATCTTAGATCCGCAGATATAAGTTAGATGCGTTAAATAGTCACAGCTTACCGGAAATACACATACACGCCTAAGAATTTCTCATTTATCAGCATAGAAGAAAAAAAACAACAACTAAGTACAATGATTCACAGTCTGTTTATTATAAACAATACCGGGTAATGCTCCATGATTTTCATTTGACCTAAACGATCTGTTACTGTTCGATAAAATTTACGTTTCTTATTCGGACAGTAACCGTTTTCGGATGTTTGATGATTACAGTTGGGGCAGCACGATATACCCAAATATTCCCAAATTGGCAGCACGAAATTTCAACTTCAGCTTATTACTGCCAAAATTCAACACTGACTATACTAGGCAGGCGCGTGTCAGGAACATTAAAATTATAAAAGATGCCTTCATGGTAACGAAGAAAACAAGATTTTACTAAAGATCTTACTTAATCATTTATTTTGAATGTTTAAAATCTATAAAACTTGTTCAGTCCACTATTTAAAGCTGGCAAAGTTGGGGTAGCCCTCATCTCGGTCGGAAATTCATTCCAGGAGTTCATGGATGTTGTGTTTTTGATTGCGGGATGAGGAATTTTATTGTTTCTTGTGTTTGTAAGATGGTTGTGATCGACATTGACTTTTTTGATTATTATTTTGTGTAGCATGACCAGGCTGGCATGGTTTTACCTTTGTTCAAATGTTGACCATTTTAGTTCCTTAATCATGTTTGTTATACTGCTTGTATAGTGGTAATATCCAAATATGCAAAAATACACCCAAATGGACTAGAATTGTATCATTTAATCAACACATTTTTATTAATTAAAACATTTGAGGAGAAAATGTAAGTTTTGATGGTTATTTTACAGTTAATAATCATTTGTTTGAATTCAGGATTCTTTTCATGCATGGTGAAAGTTTAAGTACATGTAAATGTAATATTTCAGATCAACAGCCAGTAATTTTGTTCGTATATTTTACAGCCAAATATTGGTGGTTTCCCCATGCCCCAAAAAGCTTTATTTTCCCCTAAAATGGAGTAATGTTTCCCCCTGAATGTTAAAAAAGGTTCAGTAACAGTAGTAGAAAATTAATTACTGAAAAAAACAGTTTCTTCTTGCAAAAAATCAAATCAAAATCACAAGGGCAAAACGTTTTATGGTAGCTGTAATAATAGACGATTCCTGAATTAGAATGGGATATAGTCTTACCGATCATTATCACTGAAGTGTCTTGTCCAAAACATCTTTTAACTTGGAACATATATCGTATTATAGTGTTGTACCTAGACATGGAAAAGGGCTGGGTGCTGGAGGAAAAGGACCTGGGCTAGGGGGCTTCGGGGCATGTTCCTCCGAAAAATTTTGAAATCAAGCGCGCGATTTCCTGCATTCTGGGCAATTCTTACACAATTCTTGAAGGTTTATGACATGCCGATATGAAACACAGAAAACATTCATATTAATTTTTTAATGCATGCAACATTCATGTGTAATATATTTGTGATTTGAATATTGTTCCAGTAATATTCGTATTCCAATAAAATTCATATGTTTGGTTCCTGTACCGCAAATGTGGGGATATAAAGAAGCTAAGAACACCAGTGTGTTTTCAATGCAACTTCAATAAAAGGACCGAGCATTGGCGGGAAATCTACAGTGTATAAGAAATGCTGACCAGTGTAGCAGAGCGTAACGCAATGGAATTTTACCAGAGTTCACTCAAGAAGTATAATACGGTTACATTTCCTTCTGCTTGAAATTTGAGTCTTTTAAACAGCATCTATAAATTCGTTGTTTCAAATGATGATGATTGAAATAACATTTCATTGGTAAAATATGAATATTTCATTACTAAACAAACATACGTTTAAATGTTAATGAAACATATATGTGTTTAATATATAGATGTTTTTTTTTTCAAGTATAAGCATAAGTCTAAGTAAAGTATGAATAAAATTCAGCTGCTGCGTTTTATTTTTATTAGCATCTCTGAATGTTCTCTGCATACAACGTTGACTTATTTGTTTATCCATTTTTCATTGAAGTACCTTCTGTTTCATTTTACCTCCCTGCCTGAACGTGTAATATAAGGGTTATTTTGGCGGGGCATAACACTGCATTCAGGGGTCGTGGCTTGGTCAAGATTATTCTGTTCTGAAAAATTCCTATCGTTGGGGCACAATAGGGGGCTGCTTGGAGAGGAGTCTTCAAGGATTTTTGGTGCAAATTCTTGAATTTCTGGAAAATTTTCCTTTGTTTTGTTCAGCTTGACCCTGTTTCTGCGGTAGATACCACCTTGTATAGTTTGCACTGTGTAAGAACGGTCATTGTGTATTTTGATGACTTTGGCTGGTTCCCAGTTTCTGTTAACCTGAAGCCGTACATACTCATTTAATTGTAGAGGGGGAAGTTTTCGGGCAGTTTTATCATAGCAAGATTTTTGCTTTTGTTTGGTATTTTGCGTCTTTTCTTTTATGATTTTCGGGTCGATGTTTTGGGGCTTCAGTTGGGCATTGGTGACTGGCAGAATTGATTTTGTTCTTCTACCCATTAGTAGTTGACTTGGGGAAAACCCAACTTCGAGGGGTGTGTTTCTGTATTCTAGGATGGACAAATAGGGGTCTCTGTGGCTTTCCTGTGCTTTTTTAAATATTCTTTTAACGATGGATACTGTTTTCTCGGCGAGACCATTACTGATGGGATGCAAGGGGCTTGATGTATTGTGTGTGAATCCCCATTCTTT
This sequence comes from Cyclina sinensis, assembly GCA_012932295.1. Taxonomy (NCBI): domain Eukaryota; kingdom Metazoa; phylum Mollusca; class Bivalvia; order Venerida; family Veneridae; genus Cyclina; species Cyclina sinensis. The sequence goes on from JAAONU010000017.1 coordinate 12,555,911, forward strand.
CGCAAAATCCGAGGAAAGTTCTGCGGAGAATTGCAGACCATTGTCTGTAACAAGTTTATCGCATATGCCGTATCTGGCCATATGGACTTTAAGTTTCCTTATTACAGTGATACTCTGGTTATTCAGGAGAGCGTCTACCTCAAAGTACCGACTGTAATAGTCTACAGTGACAAGATAGTCTTTGTTGTCAAATGAGAATAGGTCAGCGGCAATGTTTTGCCATGGTCTGTCAGGTACGTCATGTGACATCAATGGTTCTTTAGTGTTTGAATACCTATGTTTTTGACATACGGCACACTGGGAAACGTAATCAGTTATTTGCTTCCCCATGCCGGGCCAGAATATTGCGTCTTTGGCCCTTCGTATAGTTTTTTCCACACCCATGTGACCTTGATGAACTGACTCTAATAGTTGCTGTCTTGAAGGGGCGGGAATTACAATTGTTTGACCTCTAAATATCAGGTCGTCTGCTACAGAGAGCTCATCTCTGTGGTTGAAAAATTCCACTATCGCAGGATTACATTCTGCGTGGGACATTGGCCATCCGTCAATGATCGTCTACTTCAAAATATTCATGTTTGTGTCGTTCTTCGTATCATGTTTCAGTGACTCAAGTCTGTGGTCAGTAATGTGTAAACCTTTGAGCACAGTGTGTACATGTAGGTCAAAGTCTTTATTATTGAATTTCTCTTTGAGAGGCTGTCTTGAGAGCAAGTCGCTTACAGGTATTTGTTTACCTGGTACAAATTTGACGTTAAGGTCATATTTGCTCAGTGCCAATCGCATCCTTTGTAACCTAGGAGGACATGCGCATAGATTTTTCTGCATGATTGCGCTTAAAGGCTTATTGTCACTGTGTACGGTTTCAGTTCTGCCATACACATGTTGATGAAATCATGTACATGCAAATACTATTGCGTTCAATTCTCGTTCTATGTTCGCATAGCGGGACTCTGTGTCAGTCAATGTCTTGGAAGCGAATGCCACCGGGCGACCATCTTGGAAAATGGTGGCCCCGCATCCATATTTGGAACTGTCGCATTCAAGTGTCACTGGCTTTTTGGGATCAAAGTAAGCCAGCACAGGACTGTTCGTCACTATTTCCTTCATTTTGTCGACTGTGACTGTGGTGCATCCCACATGAATTCTACGTCTTTTTTTAGCAATGCTCTCATGGGACTAGTGACCTCGGCCAGGTTTGGCGCGAATTTCTGCAAATAGTTGGCTATTCCAAGGACATTTTCTAAGTCTTGTCTTGTCTTTGGTGCTTCGAGGTTTACTATTGCCTCGATTTTTGAAGGGTCAGGTTTCAGTCCAGTCGATGTGATCAGATGTCCAAAGAAAGGCACTTCAGTGACACCTATGACACATTTGTCTGGGTTGAACTTAATGCCGACTGATTTTGCTCTGTCGAGGGTCTTGCGTAGATTTGCGTCGTGCTCCTCGCAAGATCTTCCATATATCAAAATGTCGTCAACAATGGCTGTTAGTCCGTCAAGTCCCTCAAAAATTTCGTCAATTTTCTGCATAAAGATATCACTTGATGCAGAGATGCCGTATGGCAGTCTTAACCAGCGGTACCTGCCAAATACTGTGCTAAACGTTGTCAAAAATGATGACTTTTCATCAAGTTTCACACTCCAGTAAGCGTGAGTGATGTCAAGTATACTAAAGTATTTTGCGTCTGTCAGGCATGACGTTACGTCTTCGATAGTGCTTATAGGGTAATGGGGCCTTCTTATGGCGTCATTAAGGTTTTTAGGATCAATGCATAACCTTAACTTTCCCGTTTTCTTCTCTACTACTACGAGGGAATTAACAAAATCTGTAGGTTCTGTTACTTTCATGATTATGCCCTCTTTTTCCATACGCTGGAGTTCGGCCTTTAATCTATCCCTCAATGCTTCCGGGATCCTGCGTGGTGGGTTGACCACAGGAATTGCGTCTGGCCTAATGTGTAATTTGCTCTCCCCGGGTATTACCCCTACACCTTTAAATAAATCCCCATACTCTGACATAACCTTTTGTTTATCAAGTGGTGTAGAAGTTTCTACAGAGTAGGTCAGCTGAATCAGGCTGAGATTAACTGATGTTTGTAAACTCAGAAGCAGAACGGTATTACTCTCTACTATGTAGCAATTTGATAGACAGCTCTTATCTTTGTAACTCATGTGCAGGTTAAGCATGCCACAGACAGGTAACCTGTTTCCAGTGTAAGAGGTCAAATGACTAGCGGGGGCCTCAAAAGGGCGCTTGATGTTTAGTTTTTCAAGCTGGCTTAAGGGGAGAATATCCACGGCACTTAAATTTGACTGGGGTGTGGGAGGGGCCAACGTTTATAAGTACAAAGGCACGTTCGGTAGGTGAAGAAAAATTTACCGTATCAATGAAAAATTCCTGATTGTCCTCAGTATCTGAAACACTGGCTCTTAATCCATTTCCAGAACTAATGTTATGAACACTTCTGTTTCTTGATCTGCACACACTGGCGAAATGATTCATTTTCCCACAGTTATGACATGTCGCGTTTCTCGCTGGACAGTTCTGGTTCTGTGTGTGTTTTCTTCATCCGCAATTTGTGCAGTTTCCCTCTTTGTTGTTTCCTGCTACCGATTTCTGTCGATCGGCCTTTCGTTGCTGTTGTTGTTGCGGATGGCGGTGACTCGGGCGTTTTTGTTTGAATTTGACGGCATCCACATTTTCTTTGCCAATTGTTCGCAACTGTTCCTGACAATATTCCATGTTTTGCATTATCTGAATGGTTTTGTCAAGTGTCAATTTGTCACCCTCGTTTATTAGTTTCTCTCTGGCTTTGGAACTATTAGTACCGAAAACGATTCTGTCTCTAATCATCTCTTCCAGTTTGTCAAACTGACAGTCCCTGACTCTTATTCTTAGTCTTGTAAGGAAAGTGTCAAAGTTGTCTGAGCCCTGTGTCTCGTTGTAGAATTTGTATCATGCAAATATGGGATTTAATTTTGGTTGGACGTAGCTCTTGAAACGTGTATAATATGTCTCTAGCTTTTTCTCATCCTCTGCGCTTATGCCCCTCGATGTCTGGCGCACTTCTCTGCCTCTGTCCCCTACCCAGATAAGTAAATAGTTTACTTTCTGTTCCTCTGTTTTTTCGCTAAGTGGACCATTAAAGATAAGTTTTGCGTGTGTTTCAAATTTCTGCCATTCGTCGGGCAAATTTGTGCTGTTCCAATTGATTTGTGGCAACGGTATGCCTTCCATTGTTCCTAAAACACTTCTAATCCTGAGAGATAATTATCCGTTGTTTTTAGCTCACCTGTCACGCAGTGACAGAGTGAGCTATTAGGATACCCTTGTGTCCGGCGTCCGTCGTCCGTCCGTCGTCCGTCGTCAACATTTTCTTTAAATGACATCTCCTCCTAAACCCCTGGCCCAATTTTAAAATAACTTCATACTAATGGTCCTTAGATGTCCCTTTACCAAGTTTGCTCAAATGGTTCCGGTCCAATGCACAATATGGCTGTGAGGCCCTAAAAGGTGTTTTTAAAATGGAAATTTCAAAAATCTTCTTGTCTGAAATAACAAGGCCCAGAGCTTTCATATTTGGTATGAAGCATCATCTAGGGGACCTCTGTCAAGTTTGCTCAAATCATGACTTCCGGGGTCAAACTGGTTCAGCCCCGGGGGTAAATAGATTTTACTTAGAATTTATACAATGTATAGGAAAAACTTCAAAAATCTTCTTCTCCAGAACCACAAAGCCTGGCGCTTAGATATTTTGCATGTAGCATTAACTAGTAGACTTCTACCAAGTTTGCTCAAATCATGATCCCCGGGGTCAAGTTGATCCCGCCCGGGGGTCAGTTAATTTTATATAGAGTTTATATAGGAAAAACTTCAAAAATCTTCTTCTCCAGAACCACAAAGGCTAGAGCTTAGATATTTTGCATGTAGCATAACCAAGTAGACCTTAACCAAGTTTGCTCAAATCATGATCCCCGGGGTCAGATTGACCCCGCCCCGGGGGTCAATTGATTTTATATAGAGTTTATATAGGAAAAACTTCAAAAATCTTCTTCTCCAGAACCACAAAGCCTGGAGCTTAGATATTTTGCATGTAGCATTACCTAGTAGACTTCTACCAAGTTTGCTCAAATCATGATCCCCGGGGTCAAGTTGACCCCGCCCGGGGGTCAATTGATTTTATATAGAGTTTATATAGGAAAAACTTCAAAAATCTTCTTCTCCAGAACCACAAAGCCTGGAGCTTAGATATTTTGCATGTAGCATTACCTAGTAGACCTTTACCAAGTTTGCTTAAATCATGATCCCCGGGGTCAAATTGACCCCGCCCCATAGTCAATTCATTTTATATATAGTTTATATAGGAAAAACTTCAAAAATCTTCTTCTCCAGAACTGCAGGCCTGGAGCTTAGATATTTTGCATGTAGCATTAACTAGTAGACTTCTACCAAGTTTGCTCAAATCATGATCCCCGGGGTCAAATTGACCCCGCCTGGGGGTCAGTTGATTTTATATAGAGTTTATATAGGAAAAACTTCAAAAAATCTTCTACTCCAGAACCAGAAAGCCTAGAGCTTAGAAATTTTGCATGTAGCATGACCTAGTAGACCTTAACCAAGTTTGCTCAAATCATGATCCCCGGGGTCAAATTGACCCCGCCCCATAGTCAATTCATTTTATATATAGTTTATATAGCCATCTGATCTTAGTCTGCAAAGTTTGCTTCGGTCTTCCCAACTGCTGAGTTCAGTACGTACAGTCCATGGTCTGTGGATCACCTATCTTGTGTGTCATAACGTGCTCTCAAATTCTGTACTGGTACAGAATTTACCAACACAGGTTAACTGCATACCATTATGTAACTTAAATACTGTCTCAAAATAGCATATACTTCTTTTACTTCTGACACCATGTAATATATTTGTGATTTGAATATTGTTCGAGTAATATTCGTATTCCAATAATATTCATATGTTTGGTCCCTGTACCGCAAATGTGGGGATATAAAGAAGCTAAGAACACAAGTGTGTTTTCAATGCAACTTTACAGTGTATAAGAAATGCTGACCAGTGTAGCAGAGCGTAATGCAATGGAATTTTACCAGAGTTCACTCAAGAAGTATAATATGGTTACACATGAAAAGTAATGTATTGTCGATTCATATGTTTTGACCATCTGAAAATTTATCCAGTTGAGTATCATTTATTTCTGTCACCAAAAAACATTAATTTCAAATCTAAAAAAACCAAACTATGTGTGTACCAAACTGGGATTTTCTATTCGGCTCCAACTGAGGATAAAGAAGGATCTCAGGCTTGGTCAGTTCACAAGTACTTTATTTCATCATTACAGGAAATTTCTAAGGCATAGTTCCACACAGACACATAAAATCCCTTACAATCCCCGTCCTGGAATTATATGAAAAGAACAGTCTTTACGTAAAGCATACAGAACATTGCAATAATAAGGCTTCATCATAATAGTAAGGATTCTAGCCTATAGTGTATGGTATGACATTTCAATTACTTATTTAACAAATAATTGCATCAACACATAGATATATATAATTATGATTTATTGTACAACAAATACTAATTCTACTGTAAAAAAAAAGCTGTCAATATTTGAATGGAAAAAAAGATGACACATGCTCATTTACAAACAAGATGAAATACATCTTGGAACAACACTAATTTTACATTCTATTCTCCATTTTATTTCTATACTCATGGGATATAAGGTATCCCAGACACAGGACAGTCACCTGCTCACATGCTACCCAACTCTTGTGCTGGATGTGAAGGAACCTGTTAGGAATTATGCAGTGCAAATGATTAGTTTCATGAAGATGTACATGTATTTCCAATTTCTGACAGTCACAAACAATATCCAAGACAAATCCTAAAAATACAAGATGACAATCCGAAATAACTTGTCCAACAACCAAAAGAGACATTACTTGAACATTTCTTACCTTAATTACATCTTTTTCACATAACACCAACCTGATGCAAACAGATTTTCTACTCCAACATTTCCTTCCTAATGTATGACCTCTACTACTGGAAAACTACCAGGGAGCTAACTCTTTTATACTATCAAAATCCACTGATGTACTAACAAAACACTACCATACTACACTGTAGATAAATACACCTCGTTACATTTGCAAAATGTTTGTTTTCATTATAGGAACTATACTGAAAAAGAAACGGGAAGATTACCACTCGTTTTCAAATTAAAAGAGGGGGTCAATTTCGATGATGTTTTTGTTGAGAAAGTCACTAAGAGTTAAACTTTGTGTCCAATTGACAAAGGAATCGTGAGTGACAATTTCATTTGTCAATGATATTTCAACCTGTTCGGTTACATTGTTGTTTTCGGCTAGTTTGGGTTCTTTGGTTTGAATAAACTGGCTTTAAGTTGATTTTTCGTCATTCTTGACTTTTTTGTTTAAAGGAAAGTTTGAAAGTAAAACGGGAAACGTAGTGTGGGGGCGGCGATAAAACCCGCATGCCGTTACCTATCTCGGCAAATAAAAACATTATATTCTTACAGGCAGAAAAACTGTCTTTCTATCAGTCATACATGAAACGATACTCCTTTTTTAACCAGGTTTTCAACGAAAACTGGTTATTGTAATGCTGAAGTCGGCGGGCGGGCGGGCTGGCGTCAACTTTTGGTTTCCGCTCAATAACTTGAGTTTGCTTTAGCCTATTGACACAAAGCTTGGTGTATGGGTAGCTTATATCAAGAAGCAGCTTGGGATTGCTACCTAGGTGTCTGTGATCAAGGTCAAGGTCACTGTTGCTAAAAATAGAAATTCAGTTTCCACTCAATAACTTGAGTTTGCTTTGGCGTATTGACCCCAAACTTGGTGTATGGTTAGCTTATATCAAGAGGCAGCTTAGGATTGCTACCCAGGTGTCTATGATCAAGGTCAAGGTCACTGATGCTATAAATGGATATTCAGTTTCCACATACATTTAATAACTTGAGTTAGCTGTGACCTCTTGACAGCAAATTTGGTGTGTGGGTAGATTATTTTAAGATGCAGCTTGGGATTGCTACCCAGATGTCTGTGATCAGGGTAAATGTCATTGTTGCTAAAAATAGAAATTCAGTCTTCGCATAATAACTTGAGTTTGCTTAGACCTATTGACACCAAATTTAGTATTTGGGTAGCTGATATCAAGATGCAACTTGGGATTGCCACCCAGGTGTCTGTGAACAAGGTCAAGGTCACTGCATGTTGCTTTAAAAAAGAAATTCAGTTTTCACGTAATAACTTGAGTTTGCATTGACCTGTTGACACCAGACTTGCTGTGTGGGTAGCTTATATTAAGATGCAGCTTGGGATTGCTACTTAGATATCTGGGAGCAAGGTCAAGGTCACTTGCTTACAATAGAATTTTCAGCTTCTACTCAATAACTTCAGCACACTTTGACCTACTGATACTCAACTTGGCATGTGTGTAGCTTACATGAAAATACAGCCTGGCATTGCTACTCAGGTATCTGATTTATTTTTATTTTGAACTTTTGAAACCAACTTTCTGTGTTGGTACCAAAATAACAGCATCATTTTTACTTCACTGCCATATTTCTTCCTAATTCCTGTCACATCAATACTTGGTCATTGAAAACCAGGTTTTCTTCGCATTGCGGCGCTTTTTGTCTTTTAATGATTTCGATCATGATTTATTTTAACAACAAAATAGATTTTACTGCAAGCAAATCCGCATACTTGTAATTCGTCGCAATGTAACCCTGTAATGTACTGTATAGTACTAATAGTTCTGAAGAATGTTTACTCGTCGAAATAACTTCGACTCGTCGTCAGTTTTTCTTTATTTTTAGCTCACCTGAGCACAAAGTGCTCAGCATGAGCTTTTCTGATCAGTCTTTGTCCGTCGTCCGTTGTCCGTCTGTCAGTCCATCCGTCCGTCTGTCGTCAACTTTTCATTCAAATGAAATCTCCTCTGACACCAAAGGGCCAAATTAAATGAAACTTGCCTGGGGTGTTCCTTGCATGAAGCTCTACCAAGATTGTTCAAATGGTTCTGGTCCATTGCATTTCTGGTTCACTGGAGCTAAAATTAGATTTTAAAAGTTGGATCTTTAAAAATCTTCTTCTTCGAAACCTCAAGGCCTGGAGCTTAGATATTTGGTATGAAGCATCATCTGGTGGACCTCTACCAAGTATGTTCAAATTATGACGGTGGGGTCAAAACTGACCCCACCCAAGGGCTCAGTTGATTTTACATAGATTTATATAGAGAAAACTTAAAAATCTTCTTGTCAGAAACCACAAGGCCTAGAATTTAGAAATTTGGTGTGCAGCATTGTCCAGTGGACCTTTACAAGTTTGTTCAAATCATGGCTCCTGGGTCAAAAATGGCCCAGCCCCAGGGGTCATATGTTTTACATAGAGTTATATAGGAAAAACCGTAAAAAATCTTCTTGTCATAAACCGCAAGGCCTAGAGTTTAGATATTTGGTATGCAGCATTGTCCAGTCAACCTTTACGAAGTTTGTTCAAATCATAGCTCCTGGGTCAAAAATGGCCCCGCCCCAGGGATCACATGTTTTACATAGAGTTATATAGGAAAAACCTTGTCATAAACCCCAAGGCCTAGAGTTTAGGTATTTGGTGTGCAGCATTGTCTAGTGGACCTTTATGAAGTTTGTTCAAATCATGGCTCCTGGGTAAAAAATGGCCCCACCCCAGGGGTCACATGTTTTACATAGAGTTATATAGGAAAAACTTTAAAAAATCTTCTTGTCAGAAATGCCTAGAGTTTAGATATTTGGTATGCGGCATTGTCCAGTGGACCTCTACCAAGTTTGTGCAAATCATGTCTCCTGGGTCAAAAATAGCCCCGCCCCAGGGGTCGCATGTTTTACATAGAGTTATATAGGAAAAACTTTAAAAAATCTTCTTGTTAGAAACCGCAAGGCCTAGGGTTAAGATATTTGGTATGCAGCATTGTCCAGTGGACCTCTACAAAGTTTGTTCAAATCATGGCTCCTGGGTCAAAAATGGCCCCGCCCCAGGGGTCGCATGTTTTACATAGAGTTACATGTATAAGGAAAAACATTAAAAAATCTTCTTGTCAGAAACTGCAAGGCCTAGAGTTTAGATATTTGGTATGCAGCATTGTCCAGTGGACCTTTACCAAGTTTGTTCAAATCATGGCTCCTGGGTCAAAAATGGCCCTGCCCTAGAGGTCACATGTTTTACAAAGAGTTATATAGGAAAAACTTTAAAAAATCTTCTTGTCAGAAATGCCTAGAGTTTAGATATTTGGTATGCAGCATTGTCCAGTGGACCTTTACCAAGTTTGTTCAAATCATGGCTCCTAGGTCAAAAATGGCCCCGCCCCAGGAGTCACAGTGGACCTCTACTAAGTTTGTTCAAATCATAGCCACTGGTTCAAAATAGGCCCTGCCCCGGGGGTCACTTGTTTATATAGAGTTATATAGGAAAAAGTTTAAAAAGTCTTCACATCAGAAACCAAAAGGCATAGAGCTTAAATATTTTGTATGTAGCATTGTAAAGAGGACCTCTACCAAGTTTATTCAAATCATTGGCCCTGAGTCAAAAATGGCCCCGCCCCTGTGGTCACGTTTTACAAATGTACATAGAGTTATAAAGGGAAAAATTTAAAAATCTTCTTTTCAGATACCACAAAGCCTAGAGTTAAGATATTTAATGTACAGCATTGTCTACTAGACCTCTACCAAGTTTGTTCAAATCATAGCCCCTGGGTCAAAAAAGGCCCCGCCCCAGGGGTCACATGTTTTACATAGAGTTATATAGGAAAAGTTTAAGAAATCTTCTTGTCAGAAACCACAAGGACTAGAGTTCAGATATTTGGTTTGCAGCATTGTCTAGTGGACCTCTACCAAGTTTGTTCAAATCATAACCCTGGGGTCAAAACTTTGCCCACCCGGGGGGTCATTTGATTTTACACAAGGATTTATATAGGGAAAACTTAAAAAATCTGCTGCTGGGAAACACCAAGGGCTATGCCTTCAATTGTTAGTTGTTATATCTCCCCCCAACCCTGCCCTTCTGATGGAGACATATTGTTTATGCCTTGTCCATGGGTGTCTGTTTGTTTGTCTGTCTTTCACACTTTGTTTCCTTTCAATAACTCAAGTACCAGTTGACCCAAAGACTTCAAACTTCACAGGGTTATTTCTTTTATTGAGTACAAAAAAATTCCTTTCGTGTTTTGGGTCAGTAGGTCAAAGGTCAAGGTCAGAGGGACCTCTAGAGTGAAAACCGTTTCCACTCAATAACAGGATTACCATTTCACCCAGAGCCTCCAAACTTCATAGGATGATTTCTTTTACTAAATAGAAGAACCATATTGTTTTTGGGGCTAGTATGTCAAAGGTCAGGGTCACAGGGACCTGTAGAGTGAAAACTATTTCTGCAGAGTAACTGTAGTACCATTACACCCAGAGCCTTCTAATTTATAGGATAATTGTATTAGAAGAACCCTATTGTTTTTAGGGTCCATAGGTCAAAGGTTAAGTTCACAGGGACCTCTAGTGTGAAAACTGTTTCTGTTCAGTAACTGGAGTACCATTTTACCAAGAGCCTTCAAACTTCATAGGATGATTTTCTTTACTCAATTAAAGAACCCAATCATTTTTGGGGTCAGTAGGTCAAAAGTCAAGGTCACAGGGACCTGTAGAGTCAAAACTATTTCTACTTAGGGCCAGGCGCCACACCAGGCTAAAAAGTGCTAGATGAAACACTATATTAGCTACGGTTTTATCTATAACTTAATAAGCATCGAGCATGTCACACAACAACAGGTATTATGTAAAAAGATTAAAAAGGCAGGATGCAGAGGGAATCGCCAAGATATCTGCGTTTATGAAAAATCCTCAGACTGCTCTAGCGGCAATGTTGTCTGTGATAATGATTCTTCTGTCTCAATATCAGCAAGTATTAAGAGTAAGTCAGATCCTGCTGTAAACATGCATGTGTCTGATACTTTGGTTCAATAAATTAAGTGGACTGTAAGACAGAAAGCTGTCACTATAAAAATTTATTCAATGGTTTCAGACATTAAGTGAATGACCCCTATTGACTTTGGGGTCAGTAGGTCAGAGGTCACTGTGACTTAAGCACTGAAAACTATTTCCGCTGTAAAACTTCATAACAATTTGTCATACAGACTTCAAACTTCATATGATGATTGATTACATTGCGAAAATGACCCCTGTACATCTTAGAATCAGTAGGTCAGATGTCAAGGTCACAATGACCTAAACACTGAAAAGCATTTCTGCTGTTTAACTTGGCAACTACTTCCCATACAGACTTGAAACTTCTTAGGATGATTGCCATATCATTGATTACATGACCCCTATACTGTTCGGGATAAGTACATAAAAGTTCAAGGTGACAATCAACTAAACAATCAATATATCTGCACTATAACTTGATAACCATGCATTAAGCATGAACATCTTAACTTCTGACATTTGTACAAATTATAAAACAGAAAATTCAGATATGATAAAGATCTATAAAACTCTAAAATTAAAATTATAAAATTTTAAAAATCAAAATATTATAAATCTCTTATACAGTAGAACTTCGGAAATCAGACTTTCTAAAAACCAGACTTTCTAAAAACCGAAAACTTCTGGAAACTAAACGTTTTTCTTGGTCCCGAAATTTTTCCTTCTGTTTTCTATGTAAATCATACATCTGAAATCCAGAACTTCCGAATTGTGAATACTGGACAATTTTTCTGTAAAACTTAATTTAAATCAGTGCAGTTTTACTTCCAAATACTGGAAAAATAAAGAAGTGCAAAAGACAGACCTAAGATAGTAAACCCTGCGGCAAATATGTTATGTCTATATCTATTGTTTACCAATAAGCGGTGATGATTGTTTATTTTGACACGCATTAGAATAACATGTTGATTGAAATGCAGCCGGATATATCTATAATAAGACAGCAGTAAATAATTAAAGCGATGATAGTGGATTAATAAGCAACTTTACGGATTAAATTGTAATTGGGATGTCTTGAAAAAGTGTAATTAATTAGCCAACATCGGCCAATGTGTTGGTTATTGTTATTGGCGATTTTTATGCTCTTGAAGGGAGGCATATAGTTTTTGAACTGTCTGTCCGTCAGTCTGTCCGCACTACCGAACATAAATAGGGGGCCATCTTACTGTAAACATAACAAAAAAGAACAATAGAGTTCATTCCATAACAATAGAATAAGGGGCCAATTGCCCTCTATTAAACAACGGAAAATAACAAAAGAAAAGGCCCCCTATCCAGTCCGAAAACTTTAACGTTGGCCATAACTTCTTTATTAGTAAGAGGATTTACTTCATACTTGGACACAGCACCCCTTTAGACCAAGATCTTCCAACTGACCTATATGTATTTTACCTTGACCCCTGAATGACCTTCACCTTGAAGATCCAATTGTCCAAAAACTTTAACATTGACCATAACTTCCTTATTAGTAAGTGGATTTACTTCATACTTGGACACAGCACCTCTTTAGCCCAAGACCTTCCAACTGACCTATATTTGTTTGACTTTGACCCCTGAATGACCTTCACCTTGAAGATCCACTTGTCCAAAAACTTTAACATTTACCATAACTTTCTTGGGGGGGGGGGGGCTATAATGGATTCGCTTTGTCGCGTCCGTCGGTCTGTCCGTCCGTCCGTCCGTCTCCATTATCGTGTCCGCTCTATAAATCCTATAACAATTGAAGGATTTTCTTCAAACTTGGCTGAAATGTTCACCTCAACAAGGGGATGTGCAGAACCCATGTTGCCCATGTGTCAGCTCAAGGTCAAGGTCACAATTGAAGGTCAAATATCAAACAATCAAATATTAGACATTATGTCGTGTCCGCTCTGTAAGTCCTACACTAATTGAAAGATTTTCTTTAATCTTGGCTCAAATGTTCACCTCAACAAGGGGATGTGCAGAACCCATGTTACCCTTTTGCTGGCTTAAGGTCAAGGTCACACTTGAAGGTCAAAAATTGACTTAGAAAATATTCTTAAATTTTAACATGTATTTGAATATTTCTGAAACTAGAAAATGTATTTGCTTGAAACTTCAAAGATATATATGAAGTGTCACAATTAGGATATGCAGGTCAAGTTTCATAACTCTGTATTGCATTTTGACAAAGTTATGCCCCTTTTTAAGTCTTCAAATTTACATACAATTAAATATTAGACAATATGTCGTGTCCGCTCTATAAATCCTATACTAATGGAAGAATTTTCTTCAAACTTTACTGAAATGTTCAACTCAACAAGGTTATGTGCAGAACCTATGTTACCTTTGTGCCGGCTTAAGGTCAAGGTCACACTTGAAGGTCAAAATTGTCTTAGAAAATGTTCTTAAATTTTAACATGTACTTGAATATTTCTGAAACAAGCACAGGTATTTGCTTGAAACTTAAAAGATATATGAGGTATCACAAGTAAGATATGCAGGTCAAGTTTAATAACTCTGTATTGCATTTTGACAAAGTTATGCCCCTTTTTAAGTCTTTTAATTTACTTTCAATCAATACTAGACAATATGTCGTGTCTGCTCTATAAATTCTATACTAATGGAAGGATTTTCTTCAAACTTGACTCAAATGTTCACCCCAACTGGGCAATGTGCAGAACCCATCTTATCCTTGTGCCAGCTTAAGGTCAAGGCCACACTTGAAGGTCAAATATTGACTTAGAAAATGTTCTGAAATTTTAACATGTACTTGAATATTTCTAAAACTAGAACAGATAATCATTTGAAACTTCAAATATATACGAAGTGTCGCAAGTAAGATATGCAGGTCAAGTTTCATAACTAAAAAAAGTGGGGGGAGGGGGATAACTTTGTATTGTATTTTGACAAAGTTAAGTCCATTTTTATGTCTTTAAGTTTATTTTTATAATATTTCTTAAACCAGAACAGATATTTACTTGAAACTTAAAATTTATATGAATGGTTACAAGCAAGCTCAGATGGCGAAAATTCTACAATTCCATTGAATTATGACACAAGTTATGCCCCTTTTAGGCTTAGAAAATGTTCTGATATAACCATTAATACTTAAATGTTTCTGAAACCAGAACAAATATTCACTTGAAACTATATAATATATAAAGGGTCACAAGTAAGCTCAGTATGCAAAGTTTTTCCACTCTTAATTACATTTTGACATAATTATGCTATTTTCTTAACTTCACTGCTTTTGTTTGTTTTAGTACATTGGGAAAATGAAAGGTTATTTGTAACTGTTTCGAACATGATTTGACAATATATATTTATACTATTACATGTACAAGTTTTTTTCAACAGAGATAATTTCTTTTTATGTATATGTATTTGTGCCACTAAAGTTATTCTGTTAACCACCTTTCCATGTTGTCTTCTGTCAAGGACATTGGTGGGGGTATGAATCGCATTCAGCGATAGTTCTAGTTAGTAAGTGGATTAACTTCATACTTGGACACAACACCCCTTTGGACAAGGCCTTCATTATGACTTATATTTATTTGACCTTGACCTCTGAATGACCTTCACCTTAAAGATCCAGTAGTCCAAAAACTTAAACATTGACATAATTTCTTTATTAGTAAGAGGATTTATTTCATACTTAGACACAACACCCCTTTAGACAAGACCTTCCTACTGACCTATATCTGTCTGACTTTGACCCTTGAATGACCTTTACCTTGAAGATCCAATTGTCCAAAAACTTTAAATTTGCCCATAATCTCCTAATTTGAAAGTCGGTTTACTTCATACTTGGACACAACACCTCTTTGGACAAGACCTTAGCATTGACCTTTATTTATTTGACCTTGACCCTTGAATGACTGGTCTTTAGCTCAAAGTCAAAGCACCACTTCGGGGGCATTGTCATCTTACAGTGACAGTTCTTGTTTTTCAGACTTTTAAAATTTGAAAGGCGATTGGTGAAAAAAGCAAAAATTGAGCAAATAAAAAGGTCTTTAAATTATGGCATTTGATGTTCATCTGTTTTAAAGTTATTCAAAATGTAGCTTTGTTCTGATATATAGAAACGTGTTTGCACATGATATACTGTATTCCTAGAAACTTTCACAGATACAGTATTTCGCATTTTTTATATGATTGGCATTTTCGCGGAGACAAATTTTCGCGGAATCATTATGACCGCAAATTTTGCGAATATTTAATCACTATGGTAAAGAACATACAACGTACTGGGTTACTAGTATTTCTATACCCGTATGATAACAGACCTTTAAGTAGAATACAATACATTGTATAAGAATTATCGACATCCCCCATATGTAAATTATGAGCCTATTTGTTCGTGAACACTTGTAACAAACTTAAGTTAATGCAAAATTGAGTGATAATTGAGTAAATTACTAGTATATAAGTGTTTATCGCAGTAGAAGCTTGTATAATTATGTAAATAAAACTTGATTGTTGTATCAGTCCTGTAAGAGTATATTATGAAATAACTTATACCGACAACAATTTGAGCTTGTCTGATTATGTAAATAAAACATGTTCTTTGCGGTATTGATGTTGTTTTTATCATTGCATATAAAACCCTTGTGAAACCCTATGTGAGTGAACGCTTTCTGACGTCACGCTTTGTATACATAGCCTAAATGTCAATTATCGGCTTAGTTATTTCTGTCCACTGTTATACTGCAAGATATTGATTAGTAGGTCAAACACGTGAAACAGGAAATTTACTGGTATAATTGCAATGGTACGTAAAATTTATTCGTAATACTAGTACATCATAATAATACTTTAGTTTGTTGAAGCTACAAATGTTCGTGGATTTGTTACATGTGACTTTTTCGCGGCTATAAAAATTTGTGGTAATATACCTACTGCGAAAAACACTAACTTTAAAAGCACGAATTAATTTCTGGGAATACAGTAGCCAATCTTGCTGAAACTTGGCAGGAATGTTACTTGCATGAAACTTTACCAAAATTGTTCAAATGGTTCAGGTCCATTGCATTTCTAGGCCACAGGAGCTAGAAATAGATTTTCAAAGTTAGAAATTTAAAAATCTTCTTCTCCAGAACTACAAGGCCTGGAGCTTAGATATTTGGTATGAAGCATCATCAGGTGGACCTCTACCAAGTTTGTTCAAATCATGTCTCCTGGGTCAAAAATGGCCCTGCCCCAGGGGTCACTAGTTTTTCATAGAATTATATAGGAAAAACTTTAAAAATCTTCTTGTCTGAAACCACAAGGCCTAGAGTTTAGATATTTGGTGTGCAGCATTGTCCAGTGGACCTCTACCAAGTTTGTTCAAATCATGGCTCCTGGGTCAAAAATGGCCCAGCCCCGGGGGTCACATGTTTTACATAGAGTTATATACAATGTAGGAAAAACTTTAAAAAATCTTATTGTCAGAAACCGCAAGGCGTAGAGTTTAGATATTTGGTATGCAGCATGGTCTAGTGGACCTATATCAAGTTTGTTCAAATTATGTCCCCTGGGTCAATATTGGCCACGCCCCAGGGTTCTATTGATTTACATATAGTTATATAGGAAAAACATGAAAAATCATTTTTCTCCAAAACTAATAGGACTAGACCTTAGATATTTGGTGTGGAGTATTGTGCTTTACCAGTATTGTTTATATGTTGGCCCTGGGGTCAAAATTTGCCCTGCCCCGGGGGCCCTTAATATGTAAAAAAGGAAATCTTTAAAAATCTTCTTGTCTGAAACCACAAGGCCTAGAATTCTAAAATTTGGCATGAATCAAGCTTTATCAAGCTTTTTGAAATTATTAGATTAGGTTAAAGGTCATGGAGGCTAAAAATAGATTTATCTACTGTACCTCATAGAGCCTTCATTTATAGACCAATATCTTTGATATTCAGTATATAGGTTCCTTGCATGGACGTCTACCCATGGGTAGGGTTTGAGGTCACTGGGTCAAGGTTAAGGTCACCATAGCTTATAATAGATATTTCTACTTTCTGTCATAGAGCCTTTATTTATTGACTGATATTTTACATATTTGGTTTGTAGGCACTTACATATTTTCAATTAAAAAATGAAATACTGCTTAGCAGCAAACCTACAGCCAAAGTACTCAGGTGAGCGATCCAGGGCCATCATGTTCTAATAAAAAATGCATGTGTAGATTGTTTTAATTAATTTTAATTTTGCATTTATTTCCTATGTTACAAATGCTGTTACACTAAACAATACTGACTGCATTCACTATCAGAAAGAACCATTGGTGTTTGGCATCTGTACATGTCCAGATCATTTGGACTTCTGAATTCTGGAAACTCTCAGAATCCGAACTTTTTGCTAGTTCCATAGGTGTTTGGTTTTTGGAAGTTCCACTGTATCACAAATGCATCAAACTTAGAAAAAACACCCTTTGGGCATATAATACTCCGCCAAGAGGTGCTCTTGTTTACTGTTATTAAGCGTTTGGGAAATATGTGCATTCTGTTGGGTCATAAATGGCTTCTGCTCTCTTTAGTACCAAGGTATTATGATCTGATTATAGATGTGATTCCTTTATCAGTGCTGCCTCAGGTGCAACAGTTCAATATTTTATTTTCTTTATTTCAGAGATGTCTTCATGGAGAAGCACTGGAAAAGTGTGATAAATAAATCAATATGTGACTACTTTTTTGAAGCACAGACAAAGGTAACTAGCTACATGTATTATGTCTTTTTAGCTCACTGAGCACAGTTCAGGGTGAGCTTTTAGGATCATTGATTGTCTGTGTCTTTTGTCTGTCATCCACAATTGGTTTGGTTGTTTAACACTCTAAAGGTTGTATTTTTGATAATTGTATCATGAAACTTGATCAGAATGGCTGTCTCAGTAAAACCTTGGACAAGTTCGAATATGGGTCATGTGAGACTGAAAACTAGGTCACAAGGCCAGATAAAAAGAAAACTTTGTTAACACTCTAGAGGCCACATTTTTGTTCATATGACATAAAAACTTAAAGGAGTGTTTGTCTTGATAAATATTAAGTTAAGTTCAGGTATGGGTTATCTGGGGTTGAAAACTAGGTCATGGTGTCAAAACTCAGGTTTAACTTGTTGACACTCTAGAGGCCTTTTTTAACCAGGTTTTCAATTTTGAAAATCCTGGTTATTAGATTGGGGTATGGCGGGCGGATGGGCGGATGGGCGGGCGTCAAACGAAATTGTGTCCGCTCTGTAACTCTTCAACCCTTTGAAGAATTTTGATGAAACTTCAGACAAATGTTTACCACATCAAGATGACGTGCAGAACGCATGTTCCGCATGGCTGGCTCCAAGGTCAAGGTCACAGTGACATTAACATTGAAAATCCTGTCCGCTCTGTAACTCTTCAACCCTTTGAAGAATTTTGATGAAACTTCAGACAAATGTTTACCACATCAAGATGACGTGCAGAACGCATGTTCCGCATGGCTGGCTCCAAGGTCAAGGTCACAGTGACATTAACATTGAAAATCCTGTCCGCTCTGTAACTCTTCAACCCTTTGAAGAATTTTGATGAAACTTCAGACAAATGTTTACCACATCAAGATGACATGCAGAACGCATGTTCCGCATGGCTGGCTCCAAGGTCAAGGTCACAGTGACATTAACATTGAAAATCCTGTCCGCTCTGTAACTCTTCAACCCTTTGAAGAATTTTGATGGCTCCAAGGTCAAGGTCACAGTGACATTAACATTGAAAATCCTGTCCGCTCTGTAACTCTTCAACCCTTTGAAGAATTTTGATGAAACTTCAGACAAATGTTTACCACATCAAGATGACGTGCAGAAATTGTTGTCTCATTATTAAGTATACTCCTTGCAGACAGTATTGTTAGCCGAAATTTACATCCTACTCATTATCATGTATTCTCATGAATATTATCTTTTCCTTCATGTCATGTTATAATCTTTTGAATATTCATAGCAATCTTCATTCCAAAATTCATACTATAGTATAGAATCAGAACAACATTTTTGAAAACCTGGTTTCGTGGCATTGCCATGTTTCTTGTTTTTTGTTTACATTGTAAATGGCATGAAGACTTGTTAGGTTGTTTGTCTTAATGATATCTAAGTCAAGTTCAAATATGCTTCTTCTAGGGTCAAAAACTAGGTCACAGGGTCAAAAAATAGGAAAATCTTGTAAAACTCCAGAGGCAACATTTTCTTTCCAAACTTCATGAAAATTTGTCAGAATATTTGTCTTGATGATGTCTAGGTCAGATTTGAATATATACCACCTTGAGTAAAAAACTAGATCATTGGGTCAAAACACAGATTTACCTTGTTTACACTCCAGAGCCCAGAGGCCAATTTTTTTTTGTCCAGATGCCATGAAAACTTGTAAAAATGTTTGTCTGTATATCAGAATGGTGATCTCAAGGTCAAGTTTGAATATGGGTCATCTTGTTTCCTGAACCAACCTCATCCTATCATGGGTTTCATGCCCGGCTCAGCTAGTTCAATCAGTAGAGCATCAGATTGTCAATGCTGGAGTTCCTGGTTCGATCCCCATAAGGGCCAGCAAAATTTCTCCGTGATAATTATTCTCAGACAATGCGTCTATAGGTCTTTTGTCCCACACCTCTGAAGCAAGTGAGGAAGTAGTCAGTCACTTGTGGAGAAATTGGTTAGGCCATACCAAATCGTTCTTTCGTTTAGCGTCCGCGGACGGATAGGTTTGAGCTTCTGAGGTAAGAAAAAAAAACAACATTGTTTTGTCTTAAGACTTTACTATATAAAGTATTAATACTGTTTTCCGCTATGTTCCGGAACTTATACATGACTAGAGTTGTTACCTCCTGTACATGTTTACGCCATTTGCATTTCTTAATCCATGTTGGCGACGTCTTCAGTCAGTTATAATCAGATTTGAATGCCTTTTATTTTTTTTCAAGATAAAATAGCAAGTAAATGATTTTTTTATGTAAATTTCATGCGTTGAATTATCTGTTATATGTTTTCATATTTCATCTTTACAAAGTGGAATATATGAAACTTGGTAGTTATATCCTGGTGGAGATACCAGTCAGTATGACTTGTTTATTTTTTGGGGCTTCGTTTGTGTTTTCAGGATAGCTAGATAGGTTTTTGAACTAAGGGTGGACGCTAAACGAAAAAACAATTTGGTATGGCCTTAGTAAACTGGTTGGATACCCAGGAACACTTAATAGGTGGACTGATTGCCTGGATTAAGGACGGGAACATGAAAAAGACCCAAGCCTTACTCATAAACTTACTTCATCATCATCATCATTGCCTGGATTTGACCACAGCCGTTAAAACTAGTGTTAAACCCCAATAAACCAGTAAACCAAAACGTTTGTTCCATACTTAAGGCCTCTTTGCAATTGGAAACAGGTCCAATCATGGCCCTTTTGTTTAGGGAATGAGTAGTACTGCATATAGTGTTTACCCTGTCCATGTCCATGTGTGTGTGTGTGTGGGGGGGGGGGTCACCTTGTCGGGGTCATAACTAGAAAGGTATTTAAGATATTAACGTAACCTTCATAGGTAAATAGATCTCACTGTGGAGAGGTGCAGTGCTAAAAAACCATAACTCTCTTTCCCATAATTTTTGAGTTATTGCCATTTGTAATTTTTATGCCCCCAATCTGGGTGGGGCATTTAGATTTGCCCTTGTCCGTCCGTCCAAAAAGTTGTGTCGCCTGTAGCTCCAAAAGCACTGGAGCTAGAGTCAAGAAACTTTATGGGAATGTTGATCAGCATGTGGAGTTGTGCACCTGGGGTTTCCTGTATAGATTTATTTGGAACTGTTAGAGTTATGGCCCCTTAGTCAAAAATAGTAATTTTCAACATGTGTCGCCTGTAACTGCAAAAGCGTTGGTGCTAGTCACCCAGTTCTGAGCAGGGTTGACATACTGTGTCTAACTGAAGCAAATGTCTATGAGAATCAAGTACAGTACCATCAGCATGTTGGGTGGAGCTGGACATGTTTGCTTATGTCACAGGAAGACAACTGCCATGGTTTGTTGTTCTACACATGAGATAAGTTGCCAGTGACAACTTCCAGTGTTTCACATCAACCTCATATTGAACAAGTGTCAGTTACCATCTCATCAGAGCTCAGTCCAAGGTCATTCTGTCTTCTCTGTAGATCTCCATCCTCGAACATAACAGACTTTATTAATGATATAACACATATTGCAGACCAAACTTCTCCAGATGTACTGCTTGGAGATTTCAACTTAGCTTTTAATTCTACAAATTATACAAGACTGTCACAGAAATTGAATAACTATTCCCAGTGTGTGTAGCTCCCAACTCACAGAGGTGGTTCTACACTTGACCTTGTCTACATACAGAATAATATTCTACAATGCAGATTATCCTGCCTGTCGACCTACATCTCAGACCACAGCATTGTTGCCCGACAGTTTGATACCTAAAAAATTTTCCTTCTTCTTAGTGAGTTTAACACTGTTGCAATGGTCAAATTGCAGACTCAGTTTGATTGAGCATGTTCATGGACAGTAATGGAAAATGCAAGTTACCGTCCATGCCCGTTAGCACCAGCTTAAGAAGAATTCAACATTTAAGTATGGAAATGGTGAAATTTTGGTCCAAAAATTGCTTAAAATTGTTTACTATTTAGATGACAATGGACATTTTATAAACAGCCTGACTTACAGAACATAGGAACTTTGTACAAATTGGACATGAAAACACCTGTTTACCATCTGCAAACTCTAAGAATGTCCAACTATGCATACAGAATTGTGAAGGATAATATTCATCCATTGGTCACAGTGTTGGAGACAGTATTTTGAGTCTTCACACCACAACAGGTTTCTTATAGTTTTCATTTTGTTAAACCAATCTTATTAATGATTCAGCATGTATGACTATCTCATGGCCATATTGCTAGCTATATGAGTAGCTAGGTTGAGTGGGGGCATTTGTGTCCTATGGACACATTTCTAGTTCATACTTCATTCTTATCCGGGGCATAACTTGAAAGGTACTGAAGATATTAACTTGAAACTTCATAGGTGAATAGATCTCACTGTGGAGAGGTGCAGTGCCCAAGAACCATAACTGTCTTTTGCAAAATTTTTGAATTATTGCCCTTTGTAATTTTTTATACTTAAATGTTATCCGGGGCATAACCCCAAAGGTATTGAAGATATCAACTTGAAACTTCATAGATGAATAGATCTCATTGTGGGGAGGTGCAGTGCCCAAGAAACATAACTCTATTTCTCACAATTTTTATGCCCCCACAAAGTGGGAGCATATAGCGTTGCACTTGTCCGTCAGTCTGTACGACTGTACGTCTGTACGTACGTACTGTAGAATCTCGAAAATAAGCGTATACGCTTATTTTTGAATTAGTGAAGCCTGTATGCGCTTATTTTCTGATATGCGCTTATATTTAAGCGACAAAATATGCGCTTATTTTTGATATGCGCTTATAGCATAGGACGAACGACTATACGCTTATTTTTAGATACAAAATTACATTAAGCGTTATTAGGCCACGCATACTTTATACCTTGATTGAAAAGCATTTACTTTCTTTAAAGAGGAAACATATTTGAAAATGCACGTTTATTTACATATTTATATCAACAGTTGTAGTCCATTGTTTTACACAGTTCTCCACTTTTGTCAATTAACTAGCTAGTAGCGTTAGTTTGTCGCTGAGTCAAGCAAGCAAGGGGCACATCATCGTCGTCAGCATCATCATCATCGTCAATGCTGTTTGCTGTGTCAGCACCTTGGGAGCCGTCGTCAGCGCTTGTAGCTATGTCCGAGTCTTCAACCGAATCTCGTTCTAAAGTGTCCATTGCCATCATGTCATCGTCTGAGTCATAATCCGGAAATTCATAGTCCGGTAGACCCTCGAGATTACACTCCTTGTCCTTGAGACCATCAACTGGCAAAGCTATACCACACTTCACAAATGATCTTTTGATCAGATCAACATTCATTGTGACATCGGCCCAAGCTTCACCCACCCACTTTGTTATGAGAATGCGTCGTTGTGATGCAGACATTTCATTATTTACATAGCTTGAAAGGTTATCGTGCATATGTCTGTTTTGAATGTCATCAAGTTTCTGTTTCATCACACCGAAAACGGCTACATCAAGGGGCTGTACAAGCGACGTGCACCCTGGGGGTATTAAAGCCATCGTAGTATTCATCTCTAACATGGCATCTTTGACCTGAAGGGAGAGTAAAACAGACATTTTGTATTGTAAAAATATCATAACGACTTACCAGTAAGCACCTGTCCGTCCATCCGTCAGTCCATCCACATTTCGTTTCCGCTCGATAATGAGTATTGTATCTCTAGATTTGTAAGATTCATAGCCCTTTTCGACTTAATTTTTGTTTTACATGGCCTTTCCACACATTGTAAAGAGACAGAACGCTTGCAGAGACTTCAGTTATAGTTTTTATGCATATGTATCTTACGAGGATACAGGCTGCTTTCTATAATGTGCATGATACTTCTAAATTTGTAAGGGATATCTTCATTATAGTTACTCGTATTAGTAATATTTTAATGCTGTATACCTTTTGTGTTTTTTGAGCGCGGTGAACGTCAGCAACGAACAATTTGCGTCTACCATCCGCACATGTTGGCTTGTAGAGGTGATTAAGCCAGAAAAGAGTCATATCTTCGTCCACCCAAGCATTTGGTTGGAACTTAACAATGACACGTCTGTCGTATGAGTCCCTCTCTTTCTGTGGAATTCGAACGCCCTGACCACGGAATACAATCATTGGTTTAATCCTAGGAACGCCATCGGCAAAGATTGCAACCTGTAAAATAAATGCAATTTTTAGTTAAACGGAAATGTTCATTTGGTGGAGATGGCATAGTCAGGAGGGGACAAGTATAACTTGCTTTAAACTTAGGCTTAGTTTTACCCCGCCGTCATATATAGATGTTGTTTTATAATAAATTGGCCGAAACACAATCGACGGTTAACAATTGAGGATGTCGATGTACCTGGTTATTTGTCTACTGTATGTGACCTGTTTGTCAAGTTTGGTTGGACACATTGACTGATGATCTCTAGAGAGTTTATATTACTGTGTTTGTAACATAACTTTGTAACAAACGAATTATAGAGTACAACATTACCTGCAATGTACACTGTCTTTTGTCGAGACCTGACCCAGCCCCGCGGACCCATATGGTTTCGTCTCCTTTGTTAGCGTACGTCTTTCCAGCCAAGAAAGCAAATGGTAGAGGCGACTGGTTGATGTTGCAAATATCAGATAGTTTGAACTGTCCAATTTCACCTTCTGTCTGACGCCCAGGACCCTTGTACAGAGCCTGCTTGCGAACAAATTTGTGAAATTCTGAGATTAGCTTTCTCTTGTCATTACCACTAGTCTGGTGAACATTCGTTTGCGCTCTGTATGATACACTGAACCGCCTTTTAAATCCAACAAACCACGAATTGGAGAATTTAAAGTCCCTTCCTGGATATATCTCGTCACACAGTTGTTTTGAGCGTGTACGAAACCACCACTGTTTCACTTTCAGTCCCTGACTACGTAACTCCAGAAATTCTTTATGTAATTTCTTTTCCATTTCTGGAAAAAATGCACCCCGACCGCTGCCAAATTTCCTTGCACCGCCAGGAGATCCTTTTATTTTTGTCTCCGAGTTGATCATCCTCATCAAAGTTTTAGTGTTTAGACCAAACTCTTTACAAGTTTTATATTGGTTTTTGCATTGTTTGTAAAACTGTATAATTTCCAATTTTTTCTCTCTACTATACGATTTCCGAGTTTTTTTTGGAGTTACATCCATTATTTATTTTTTAAGAATGAACAAATGTGCTACTGTCAACATAAACAATCCCAAACAAACATTAAATACATGTACCCTAACAAAAGAATAAATGGTTTACTGCGTGAACAACTATGCGAATTGTTCACACCTTACTGGCTAAAACCTATTATTGAAAACTGTTAACGACACGCGTATAATGTAATTATCTTTAATCACAGCGGATGGAAACTTACGATTCAGGGGATACATATATGCGCTTATTTTTGGCGTATATTTTACCTGTAAGGGATGGGTATGCGCTTATTTTCCGATATCAATTTTCTGTAAGAGAGATATGCGCTTAATTTCCGTATGCGCTTATTTTCGAACATGCGCTTATTTTCGAGATTCTACAGTATGTCCCAAATTTTGTGAACGCAACTGCTCTTAAACCGGATGGCAGATTTTGCTTAAACTTTCAGGGATGAACAACCTGAATGTGTAGATGATAGTAGAGGAAGGAATTTTTGCTTCGACCAAATTTAACAGAATTATGGTCCTTTGTTGATTTTTTCACTATATACCATATAGCCAAATAAATTTGTGAACGCAACTCCTCATAAACCGGATGGCAGATTTTGCTTAAACTTTCAGGAATGAACAACCTTAATGTGTAGATGATAGTTAAGGAAGGAATTTTTGCTGCGACCAAATTTAACGGAATTATGGCCCTTTGTTGATTTTTTCACTATATACCATGAAGTGAAATAAATTTGTGAACCACAAACTCCTCATAAAACCGGATGGCAGGATTTTTGCTTAAACTTTCAGGGATGACAAACCTTAATGTGTAGATGATAGTAAAGGAAGGGTAATCTGTTTTAGCTCACCTGTCACGTAGTGACAGAGTGAGGCTTTGGTCTGATCACCTTTGCTGGTCCTGTCCGTCAGTCCGTCCGTCCCGTCCGTCTTGCTCCGTCCGTCCGTTACCAACTTGTGTTTGTTAACACTCTATGAAGGCTACATTCAGAGCCCAAAAATAGAAAAATCTTGTTAACACTCTAGAGGTTACATTTTCAGCCCAAATAATCTTGAAATTTGTCAGAAAGGTTGCGTTGATGATTTCTAGGTCAAGTTCAAATATAGGTCATCTGGGGTCAAAAACTAGGTCACAGAGCTCAAATATTGAAAAACCTTGTTAACACTCTAGAGGCAACATTTTTAGACCAAATAATCTGGAAATCTGTCAGGAAGGTTGCTTCTATGATTTCTAGCTCAAGTTCAAATATGGGTCATCTTGGTTCAAAAACTAGGTCACAGAGCCCAAAAATAGAAACATCTTGTTAACACTCTAGAGATTACATTTTCAGCCCAAATAATCTTGAAATTTGTCAGAAAGGTTGCTTCAAAGATTTCTAGCACAAGATCGAATATGGGTCATCTGGGTTCAAAAACTAGGTCACAGAGCCCAAATATAGAAAAACCTTGTTAACACTCTAGAGGCTACTTTTTCAGTCTAAATATTCTGGAAATTTGTCAGAAAGGTTCTATTGATGATTTCTAGCTCAAGTTTAAATATGGGTCATCTGGGTTCAAAAACTAGGTCACGGAGCCCAAAAATAGAAAAATTTTGTTAACACTCTAGAGGTTACATTTTCAGCCCAAATAATCTGGAAATTTGTCAGAAAAATTGCCTTGAAGATTTCTAGATCAAGTTCGAGTATGGGTTATCTGGGGTCACAAACTAGGTCACAGAGTCCAAATATGGAAAAACCTTGTTAATATTCTAAAGGTAGCATTTTCAGTCCAAATAACCTGGAAATTTGTCAGAAAGATTCTATGGATGATTTCTAGCTCAGTTTTGAATATAGGTTCTCTGGGGTCAAAAACTAGGTCACAGAGCCCGAAAGTAGAAAAACCTTGTAAAATTTCTAGAGGTTACATTTTTAGTCCAAATGTCCTTGAAATTTGTCAGAAAGGTTGTTTCAATGATTTCTAGCTCAAATTTGGATATGGGTCATCTGGGATCAAAAACTAGGTCACATGATACAAATATGTAAAAAACTTTTTAACACTCCAGAGGTTACATTTTCAGTCCAAATATCCTGTCAGACAGGTTTTTTTGATGATTTCTAGCTCAAGTTGGAGTATGGGTCATCTTGGGTCAAAAACTAGGTCACAGAGCCCAAATATGGAAAAACTTTGTAAACACTCTAGAGGCTACATTTTAAGTCCAAATGTCCTTGCAATTTGTCAGATAGGTTGTTTTGATGATTTGTAGCTCAAGTTTGGATATGGGTTATCTGGGGTCAAAAACTAGGTCACAGAGCCTAAATATCGAGAAACCTTGTTAACACTCTAGATGCTACTTTTTCAGTCCAAATATCCTGGAAATTTGTCAAAGAGATTGTTTCAATAATTTCTAGGTCAAGTTCGAATATGGGTCATCTGGGGTCAATTAACCAGGTCCATAGCAACTTTGTTAAAAGCAGTCATACTCAGGTGAGCGATACAGGGCCATCATGGCCCTCTTGTTTACGGGACCTGACACACCTGGGGTTTCTATACTTTAATCTGTAGTTAACTTTCATGTGTAACATTTTTAGCTCACCTGTCACGTAGTGACAGAGTGAGCTTTTTTGATCACCTTTTGTCCGTCGTCCGTCCGTCCGTCCATCCGTCCTGTCTGTTAACAATTGGTTTGTTAACACTCTAGTGGTCACATTTTTGCCTCAATTGTCATGAAACTTGGTCAGGATGTTTGTCTCATTAATATCTCGGACGAGTTCGAACATGGGTTATCAGGGTTGAAAAACTAGGTCACAGAGCCCAAATATAGAAAAACCTTGTTAACACTCTAGAGGCTACTTTTTCAGTCCAGATATCCTGGAAATTTGTCAGAAATGTTCTAATGATGATCTCTAGCTCAAGTTCAAATATGGGTCATCTGGGTTCAAAAACTAGGTCACGGAGCCCAAAAAAAGAAAAATCTTGTTAACACTCTAGAGGTTACATTTTCAGCCCAAATAATCTTGAAATATGTCAGAAAGGTTGCTTTGATGATTTCTAGGTCAAGTTCAAATATAGGTCATCTGGGGTCAAAAACTAGGTCACAGAGCCCAAATATTGAAAAACCTTGTTAACACTCTAGAGGTAACATTTTTAGACCAAATAATCTGGAAATCTGTCAGGAAGGTTGCTTCTATGATTTCTAGCTCAAGTTCAAATATGGGTCATCTTGGTTCAAAAACTAGGTCACAGAGCCCAAAAATAGAAACATCTTGTTAACACTCTAGAGGTTACATTTTCAGCCCAAATAATCTAGAATTTGTCAGAAAGGTTGCTTCAAAGATTTCTAGCACAAGTTCAGATATAGGTCATCTGGGTTCAAAAACTAGGTCACAGAGCCCAAAAATAGAAAAATCTTGTTAACACTCTAGAGATTACATTTTCAGCCCAAATAATCTGGAAATTTGTCAGAAAAATTGCCTTTAGGGTTTCTAGATCAAGTTCGAGTATGGGTAAGCTGGGGTCAAAAACTAGGTCACAGAGTCCAAATATGGAAAAAACCTTGTTAATATTCTAAAGGTAGCATTTTCAGTCCAAATAACCAGGAAATTTGTCAGAAAGATTCTATGGATGATTTCTAGCTCAGTTTTGAATATAGGTTCTCTGGGGTCAAAAACTAAGTCACACAGCCCGAAAGTAGAAAAACCTGGTAAAAGCTCTAGAGGTTACATTTTTAGTCCAAATGTCCTTGAAATTTGTCAGAAATGTTGTTTCAATGATTTCTAGCTCAAATTTGGATATTGGTCATATGGGATCAAAAACTAGGTCACATGATACAAATATGTAAAAAACTTTTTAACACTCCAGAGGTCACATTTTCAGTCCAAATATCCTGGAAATTTGTCAGACAGGTTTTTTTGATGATTTCTAGCTCAAGCTGGAGTATGGGTCATCTTGGGTCAAAAACTAGGTCACAGAGCCCAAATATGGAAAAACTTTGTAAACACTCTAGAGGCTACATTTTAATCCAAATGTCCTGGAAATTTGTCAGATAGGTTGTTTTGATGATTTGTAGCTCAAGTTTGGATATGGGTTATCTGGGGTCAAAAACTAGGTCACAGAGCCTAAATATCAAGAAACCTTGTTAAAACTCTAGATGCTACTTTTTCAGTCCAAATATCCTGGAAATTTGTCAAAGAGATTGTTTCAATAATTTCTAGGTCAAGTTCGAATATGGGTCATCTGGGGTCAATTAACCAGGTCCATAGCAACTTTGTTAAAAGCAGTCATACTCAGGTGAGCGATACAGGGCCATCATGGCCCTCTTGTTTAAATTTTACCTGCTTACTTTAATATCAGCAACATGTTATTACTTGTGTGTCTCTGTTTTCGTCTTCGCTTATGTGATTCCTCATAGTACATAAATATTAACAACATTTTTATGTCGACTATTCAAAGAATAAGGAGGTCTATTGTACAGTACGCTCAGCGCGGATTTTGCAAAACCCGCGAGACCCCGCGGATGAGACTCATCGCGGACGAAATTTTGCACAAAATTTGTCCGCGAGACCCCGTGGACTGAAAATGTTCACCACCGCGGACATGAATCTGTGGCCGTAAGCATTTCCCGCGCGGAACGCAGCGGTAAATCACGGCGGAACGCGGTGGTCAATCACCGCGGATCGCGGTGAAAACTGTAGCTTTTTACGATTAATTTTTAAAACTTTACTACTTAAAATTTGTAAAATTTGATTTTGTAATAAAAAAATTATAGTAAATACAATGTATTTGTTGTTTGTACATCTTGTTATTCTCTCGTTATTGAATTACCATGAACAAAAATACTCTAAATCGCGGCAAATCATTGTCGTATTAAATTCAAAAAATAGAGTAGATATGCAAGTCCATGGTTGTGAAAACCACTTTTTAGTCAAATACTGAATAACCTCGGTGTACGGCATGTACGAAAAAGTAACAAGAGACAAATATGAAAACGTCAACTTTTGTTTCTTACACCATGAAAACTTAATCCATGTCAATATCTCCTTACAAAACTAGGTGTTACTATTTATAGATTTTCCGAAAATGAGAATTGAAAGTAGAGAGCAAGCATCAAAAAGCATGCAGCATTAGATCATGTGATGTGGAAAAGGCGGTAAAATACTGGGATTTTTTTATGGAAAATTACTCAGGCTTGATGTCAAAGGTTAGCTCTTGAATTACAACCAATAAAAATACGGTGTTGTATCACGTGTAAAGATCATAGGTCACAGGAATTGTGATTGACAGGTTGTTCCTTTGAGGCTACATATAGGTTTCACAACAATATTACGATATCAAAGATTGTGAAATTCATCCCCAAATGATAGAAATATAAAAGGGAAGTGTTGAGCCACTGAAATTTACAAGTGTTTGTTATGCATCGAAAACATATATTTATACAAGATCTGTAGATTTCACTTTCAAACCAGAGCTTAGATTGGTTTATAAACTAGTTTGAAAAAAGGTGATTTAGTTTGTATTTACGTATGTTATTCACACAGGTGTCAGCTGTGATTTTGAGTTAATCTGAAGACATGTCGCCCTTTGTAAAATGTTGAAAGCCGCTATTGAGTGACGTAATTTCTTTGACAGTTAAAGCAGTTCACTTAAAATAACCCCGATAATTAGCATGTGTAACAAGTAATTGTTGTTAGGAATGTTATAATTTGCGACGGTTTTGGATAGTTCAAGGGAACAAGGATGCTGTAGTACACTCTGTAGTATGTAGTTTGTGTCTATCGACGCGGTCACTCCAAATTTTACAATCAAAACAAAGGTAACGTTTTTCATTTTAAATGCCGTTTCAATATTTTTACATCTAAAATTTTAACTAATGTTATTACCATTTAAGTATTTTGGTTGATTTAAAGTCATCTTGTAAAAAAAAAACATGGTGAAAAATTTATAAAATAAACATTTATTTTTGAGCTATAGTTATAATGGCCGCCGCGTTCCGCCGCGAGAAACAGGTAACCGATTTTATCAATAATTTAAATATAATCTTTGGTATTTTGTCCGCGGTGGAAACAACTGGACACCGCGGATCGCGGCGGAAATTAGCCCTCTCATCGCGGACGTCCGCCGCGTTTGTCCGCGATAAGAAAAAAATGTCCGCGGTGGTATCGCGGAAAAGGCAGAATCCGCGCTGAGCGTACTGTAGCTTGTAGCGTGGCTGTCGGCTTAAAGTTTTATGGCAAGCTTCTCATTTTCACTATTTCTTCCCTTTCTACTGCAGATATTTGGTTCAAATTTGGCCGTAGACTGTGTCATTCCATCAAGGCCCATAACTCTGTTAAGCATTTTTATTAGTTATTCCCCTTTTAAGACTTTGAAAAATCTCAGGCTTTTATTATAACTTCAAGCACTAAGAATAGTCAAGCGTGCTGTCCATCCGACAGCCCTTGTTTCAGTATAAAATATCTAATTTTGAAATAAAAGGACAACATTAATAATATACAAAACACCTCAATTCATTTGCAACTACAGAAAAAAATTGTTCCCGACCTAAATCTTACATACAGAATATACATGCTCTTGTTTATGAGCACTTATGCATAGTGGGGGCATATTCCTTGCATGAAACTCTACCAAAGTTGTTCAAAGAATTCAATTCCATCAAGAACTCTGGTTGCTATGGCAACTTAAAGGAAAAACTTTAAAAATCTTCTTGTCTGAAACCACAAGGCCCTGAGCCTTAAGATTTGGTTTGTAGCATTGTCTACTAGACCTCTAGCAAGATTGTTCAAATCATGGCCCCTGGGTCAAAATTGGCTCCGCCCAAGGGGTCACATGTTTTACATAGAGTTATATAGTATATTCTTTAAAAATCTTCTTGTCAGAAACTGCAAGGCCTGGAGCTTAGATATTTGGTACGAGGCATCATCTAGTGGACCTCTACAAAGATTGTTAAAATTGTGACCCTAGGGTTAGAACTGACCCCGCCCAGGGCTTATTTGATTTACAAAGAGTTATATACATGTAGGGAAAACTTTAAAAATTTTCTTGTAAGAAACTACAAGGCATGGATCATAGATATTTGGTGTAGAATATTGTCTAGTAGACCTCTACCAAGATTGTTCAAATCATGGCCCCTGGGTCAAAACTGGCCCCGCCCAAGAGGTCACATATTTTACATAGAGTTATATAGCAAAACACTTTTAAAATCTTCTTGTCACAAACTGCAAGGCCTGAAGCCCCCCCCCCCCCCCCCCCCCCCCCCCCCCCTTGACCTACTGATCTATTTTTTTGTTTTTTAGCTATATCAATGAAATTTGGACCATGTGTACAGTTTTTCGTTTTGATTTTAAAAATGTCATCGCATGACCTTTACTTTTGACCTACTGACCTACTTTTTGTTTTTTAGCTACAGCAATGAAATTTGGACCATGTGTACAGTTTTTTGTTCCGATTTCAAAAATGTTTTAGCATGACCTATATTTTTGACCTACTGACCTACTCTTTTGTTTTTTAGCTACAGCAATGAAATTTGGACCATGTGTACAGATTTTCATTTCGATTTAAAAAATGTCATTGCACGACCTATATTTTTGTCCTACAAACCTACTTTTTGCTTTTGGAACTATAGCAATGAAATTTAGACCATGTGTATAGTTTTTTTGTTCCGATTTCAAAAATGTCATTGCATGAGCTATATTTTTGACCTACAGACCTACTTTTTGTTTTTGGAGCTGTGGCAATGAAATTTGGACAATTTGTACAGTTTTTTTTCCGATTTTAAAAAGGTCATCACATGACCTATATTTTTGACATATTGACCTACTTTTTGTTTTTGGAGCTATGGCAATGAAATTTGGACCATATGCACAGTTTATTGTTCTGATTTTAAAAATGTCATTGCATGAGCTATATTTTTGACCTACTTTTTTGTTTTTGGAGCTATGGCAATGAAATTTGGACCATGTATACAGTTTTTTGGTCCGATTTCAAAAACATCATAGCATGACCTATATTTTTGACCTGTTTTTAGTTTTAAAGCTACAGCAAATTTTTCCCTGCATGGATCCTATATTCCGTGGGTAGGGTTTGAGGAAACTGGGTTAAAGTCAAGGTCACCATAGCTTATGATAGATATTTCTACTTTTTGTCATAGAGCCTGTATTGATTGACTGATATTTTACATATTTGCATATTTATATTTACATTATTTACATATTTTCAATTAAAACATGAAATACTGCTTAACAGCAAACCTACAGCCAAAAGACTCAGGTGAGCGATCTAGGGCCATCATGGCCCTCTTGTTCAAACTTAATTCTTATACGGGGAATAACTTGAAAGGTATTGAAGATATCAACTTGAAACCTCATAGGTGAATAGATATCATTGTGAGGAAGTGCAGTGCCCAAGTACCATAACTCTGTCTCTTACAATTTTTGAATTATTGCTCTTTGTAATTTTTCATACTTAATTCTTGTCCTGGGCATAACTTGAAAGGTATTGAAGATATTAACTTGAAACTTCATAGGTTAATAGATCTCACTGTTGGGAAGTGCAGTGCCCAAGATCCATAACTATCTTTTGCATAATTTCTGAGTTATTGCCCTTTGTAATTTTTATGTCCCCGCCATGATAATTGCGAGCGGGCATATAGTGTTTTACCCTGTCCATGTATTTGTGTGTGAGTGTTTTTGTGGGGGCACATACAATAGATGTTCATGTCTGGCTCATTACTTTGTTGTGCATGGTTGGATTTCGAAATATTTGGCATAAGTGATCATCATATGAAGTCAACATATTGCATCTAAGAAACATGTTGCTTGCTCAAAGGTCACAGTGGACACTTGAAGTTTTGGCTTATTATGCCTCCGCTTCAATGAAGTGGGGGTATATTGCTTTGCATTTGTCTGTCTGTCGGTCGGTCCGTCGGTCCGTAGACCAAATGGTTTCCGACCAATAACTAAAGAATGCTTAGGCCTAGGAACTTCAAACTTGGTAGGATGATTGTCCATCACCAGTAGATGACCCCTATTGATTTTGGGGTCAAGGGGTCAAAGGTCAAGGTCACATTGACCTTGTAGGTAGAAACGGTTTCCGACCAATAACTAAAGAATGCTTAGGCCTAGGAACTTCAAACTTGGTAGGATGATTGTCCATCACCAGTAGGTGACCCCTATTGATTTTGGGG
Organism: Cyclina sinensis; assembly: GCA_012932295.1. NCBI lineage: Eukaryota > Metazoa > Mollusca > Bivalvia > Venerida > Veneridae > Cyclina > Cyclina sinensis. The sequence continues at coordinate 12,589,907 of JAAONU010000017.1, forward strand.
TCAAGGGGTCAAAAGTCAAGGTCACATTGACCTTGTAGATAGAAACAGTTTACGACCAATGACTAGAGAACTCTTTGACCTAGGTTCACCAAACTGGTTGGTCATCACCAGTAGATGACCCCTATTGATTTTGAGGTCATTAGGTCAAAGGTCAAGATCACAGGGACCTTCATCCTAAAAACGGTTTCTGATCAATAACTAGAGGATGCTTTGACCTAGGTTCACCAAACTTGGTATGCTGGTTAGTCATCACCAGTAGATGACCCGTATTGATTTTGAGGTCATTAGGTCAAAGGTCAAGCTCACAGGGACCTTCATCCTTAAAATGGTTTCTGATCAATAACTAGAGAACGCTTTGACCTAGGTTCACCAAACTTGGTATGCTGGTTGGTCATCACCAGTAGATGACCCGTATTGACTTTGAGGTCATTAGGTCAAAGGTCAAGATCACAGAGACTTTCATCCTTAAAACGGTTTCCGATCAATAACTAGAGAACGCTTTGACCTAGGTTCACTAAACTTGGTATGCTGGTTGGTCATCACCAGTAGATGACCCGTATTGATTTTGAGGTCATTAGGTCAAAGGTCAAGCTCACAGGGACCTTCATCCTAAAAACGGTTTCTGATCAATAACAAGAGAACGCTTTGACCTAGGTTCATCAAACTTGGTATACTGGTTGGTCATCACCAGTAGATGGCCCCTATTGACTTTGAGGTCATTAGGTCAAAGGTCAAGATCACAGAGACTTTCATCTTAAAAATGGTTTCCCATCAATAACTCGAGAACGCTTTGACCAAACTTGGTATGCTGGTTGGTCATCACCAGTAGATGACCCCCTATTGATTTTGAGGTCATTAGGTCAAAGGTCAAGCTCACAGAAACTTTGACTCTAAAAACGGTTTCTGATCAATAACTAGAGAATGCTTTGACATAGGTTCACCAAACTTGGTATGCTGGTTGGTCATGACCAGTAAATGACCCCTATTGATTTTGAGGTCATTAGGTCAAAGGTCAAGGCCACAGGGACCTTGATCCTAAAAACGGTTTCTGATCAATAACTAGAGAACGCTTTGGCCCAACCACAAGCAATTAGGTGCTGCCGGGGGGCATTTATGTTTTACAAACATTTCTTGTTCTTTATAAGGATATAGTGAAAAAGTTGTGTCCGGCTCCTAACTTCCTCGTGCATGGTGTGTTTATTATCATATGGTGACATCACATCCCCACAATGATAATTTCTTGTTTCTTGCCCATAAATTCAACACTTTCAGCATGCTCATCATGTCATTTTAGTAAGGTAGCAGATGTTGAATATGGAATTATCACACAAGAGAGGTGAGCAACAAAAAACATACATGAATGTAATAGACATTTGTAGTTGGCTGCATGTATGTGTGCTTTGATATAATTATTATATGGGCACAATAGAAATTACAGTAGATTGCTACATGTACATAGGTTTTATCCCATACCATATGTTGCCTTGATGCAATCTCTTAAAGGATATTAGAGAGACCTAAGATTTTATACTTGTAAGAGACTGCTGAACTTGTCTTTGAAAATGCACCACTTACCTGTTCATTTAGAAAAAAGTATTTTGATAATATCTTTTATGCTCCCCAACGGGGATGCATTTAGTCGCCTTCTTGTCTGTCCGTCAGTCCATCCCGAAATTTTGTCCGGAAAATTTCTCAACAACCAATGGCTTGAATTTACTAAAACTTAATAGGAAGCTTCACTGCCAAGAGAAGCTGTGCATATGAGCAGCCTGTTCCAGTTCATTGATTTTTCACAAAGTTATGCCCCTTTAATGCCCTTTCAACTGACATTTTTGTCCGGACTATTTCTCAGCAACCACTGACTGGAATTCATCAAAACTTCATAGGAAGCTTCACTACCAAGAGGAGGTGTGCATATTACAGGCATGTTCCAGTTCAGTGATTTTTTTACGCTCATCGAAGTATTATGGGAACATCCATGGTTGGTGTCCGGGCGGCATCCACAGTGATGTCCTCTCTCTAATTCAAACAGTTGTCCGATGTTCATGAAACTTGGGGAAAATGTTTATGGGCCTAATATCTCGGCCAAGTTCAATAATCAGCCAAATCACTTTAGCCACATCAGAGTTATGGCCCTTTATTTGTACAAAAAAATGGCAAATTCGCCTTGTCCACTCTCTTATTATACCCCCACCACAAGATGTAGGGGGGGGCTATAATGGATTCGCTTTGTCGCGTCCGTCCGTCGGTCAGTCCATCCGTCTCCATTATCTGTCCGCTCTATAAATCTTATACCAATTGAAGGATTTTCTTCAAACTTGGCTGAAATGTTCACCTCAACAAGGGGATGTGCAGAACCCATGTTGCCCATGTTTCAGCTCAAGGTCAAGGTCACAATTAAAGGTCAAATATCAAACAATCAAATATTAGACATTATGTCGTGTCCGCTCTGTAAGTCCTTCACTAATTGAAAGATTTTCTCTAATCTTGGCTCAAATGTTCACCTCAACAAGGGGATGTGCAGAACCCATGTTACCCTTTTGCTGGCTTAAGGTCAAGGTCACACTTGAAGGTCAAAAATTGACTTAGAAAATGTTCTTAAATTTTAACATGTACTTGAATATTTCTGAAACTAACACAGGTATTTGCTTAAAACTTAAAAGATATATGAGGTATCACAAGTAAGATATGCAGGTCAAGTTTCGTAACTCTGAATTGCATTTTGACAAAGTTATGCCCCTTTTTAAGTGTTTTAATTTACTTACAATCAATTCTAGACAATATGTTGTGTCTGCTCTATAAATTCTATACTAATGGAAGGATTTTCTTCAAACTTGACTCAAATGTTCTCCCCAACTGGGCAATGTGCAGAACCCATCTTACCCTTGTACCAGCTTAAGGTCAAGGCCACACTTGAAGGTCAAAAATTGACTTAGAAAATGTTCTGAAATTTTAACATGTACTTGAATATTTCTAAAACTAGAACAAGTAAGCTCAGTATGCAAAGTTTTTCCACTCTTAATTACATTTTGACATAATTATGCTATTTTCTTAACTTCACTGCTTTTGTTTGTTTTAGTACATTGGGAAAATGAAAGGTTATTTGTAACTGTTTCGAACATGATTTGACAATATATATTTATACTATTACCTGTACAATTTGTTTTTTTTTTTTCACCAGAGATAATTTCTTTTTATGTATATGTATTTGTGCCACTAAAGTTATTCTGTTAACCACCTTTCCATGTCGTCTTCTGTCAAGGACATTGGTGGGGGTATGAATCGCATTCAGCGATAGTTCTAGTTCAAACAGTTGTTCTCCAATCTTCATGAAACTTGGGGAAAATGTTTATGGGCTTAATATCTCAGCCAAGTTTGATAATCAGTCAAATTGCTTTAGCCTACCTCAGAGTTATGGCCCTTTATTTGTACAAAAAATGACAAATTTGTCTTGTCCGCTCTCTCACTCAAACAGTTGTTGTCTGATCTTCATGAAACTTGAGGAAAATGTTTATGGGCATAATATCTCGACCAAGTTCGATAACCAGCCATATTGCGCTACACACTTCAGACTTACAGCTCTTAATTTTTACAAATAATGCAAAATTGGTCTCTGCTCTTAGTGAAACAGTTGTTCGTTGATCTTCATGAATGTTTGTGGAATCGTTGGTGTCTACAATATCTTTACCAAGTTTGATAACCAGCCAAATCACCACAGACACTTTTAAGCGCTAGCCCTTAAATTGTCAAAAAGCTGCAAAATTCACCTTCCAGCCTGTTCTGACTACAGAAGACTTCTGTACTCATATAAAATCAAAGGTAAGTTATGTGTGTATTTATTTACATGTGTCTATGTATCTGCATAGTAGTATCCATATACCTGTATAGTTGTACCCATATATCGATATAGTTGTAGCCATGCACATGTTTACTCTGATCCATGCATCTGTAAACTCATATCATTACATTGGTACAGTGAAAGATAACTGTTATACTTTTCCATATCGTATGGTCCTATAGATAGATGACCCAGGGATTTCAATAGCTTTTGAAAACCAGGGGTCATCTGACCCCTGAACCCTGTTGAGAATTTTCAAGCAGTCATAATAAGATTGCTAGCTCATCTGTCACATAGTGACAGGGTGAGCTTTTGGTATCGCCTGTCAGTCCGTCGTCCGTCCGTCTGTCGTCCGTTCACAATTATTGTTGTCCGCACTCTAGCGGTCTTAATTTTGGTGCGATCTTTTTTAAACTTGGTCAGAATGTTTATCTCAATTATATCTAGGTCAAGAACATAACTGGGTCATCTCACTCTTAAAACTAGGTCACTAGATCAAATTAAAGGAAAAGTTTGTCCGCACTCTAGCGGTCTTAATTTTGGCCCAATCTTCTTCAAACTTGGTCAAAATGTTAATCTCAATGATATCTAGATCTAGAAACTGGGTCATGTGACCTTCAAAACTAGGTCACAAAGTCAAATTATAGAAAATGCTTGTCCGCACTCTAGTGGTCTTAATTTTGGTCCCATCTTCTTCAAGCTTGGTCAGAATGTGTATCTCAATGATATCTAGGTCATGTTCGAAACTGGGTTATGTGACCTTGAAAACTAGGTCACTAGGTCAAATTATAGAAAAAGCTTGTCCGCACTGTAGTAGTCTTAATTTTGCTCCGATCTTCTTCAAGCTTTGTCAAAATGTTTATCTCAATGATATCTAGGTCAAGTTTGAAACTGGGTCACGTGACTTTGAAATTTAGGTCACTAGGTCAAGTTATGATAAAAGCTTTTCTGCACTCTAGTGGTCTTAATTTTGGTCTGATCTTCACTTTCATTACCATAAGATCTTGGTTCCTTTCTACAAATTGCCATATTGCATTATTGGTTCCAGAGTTATGGCCCCTGAAAGTGCCAAAATTAACTATTTAGACCTTGTCTGCACAATAGCAGCTTCATTTTTGATTTGAATTTAATCAGACTTGTACAATACTTGAGTTAATATAAGATCTTGCAGGGTTGCCAGGGGACTTGAAAAGTCAGGGAAATTTGATTTTTTTTCAAGGTCAGGGAATTGTCAGGGAATTTTGAAAATTGGTCAGTGAAAAATAAAAATCCAGAAAAGTTAGTGAAAAGTCAGGGAAAAATAATTTTGAAGGGCTAATATTGTTCTATTTTATTAAAGATTGCATTTACACATTTTTTCCGTTATGAATCTTTTTCTTTATAATTGTGTACATTGTATTTTAATAAAAGTTCTAGTATCATAAATAACATTACTTAAAGACTGAAAGTCTCTGCAACCCTTACAACCAAAAATTAAAATAAGTATGTGTTACACTCGAAACCCATGTTCCTCCCTCCAAGATCCATGTCACAGCAACCCTCTGAACTTAGTAAGTTCTGCTATATAGGCCTTACTGCTGATAGTTTGTGTCTTGCCCATATATTTTTTGCATCTCTGGTTGGATTTTAAAATAATTAGCAGAATTGGCAATAGAGTGAACATGTGTCATGTACATAATCCCTGTTTGGAACGGTGTTCCAACATCCAGTTCACAGCAACCTAGTTTTTTGTAAAATGGCAGGATTTTTTAAAAAATATTGCGGCACAAACTTCTACATTTTTCAAGATACTGCTTTGAAACTTCAAACATGTTAGGTATCATGTGTATACGTGCCTGATATATTTTTTATGAGGCTCAGTCCATTATAGTCCACGTTGTGCTTTAACAGTCCTGATGATGCACGACATCTAGTGAAACTCTACCAAAGATGACCCCATGGTCATAATTGCCTGCACCCTTTGAGTCAATTGGCAATTGTATTTGCATCCACTGACTCTTGCAACCATTGAGCAGTTTTTGGCAGGTGAGCGACCCAGGGTCCCATGGACCCTCTTGTTGTGAGTTATATCTTGTGTTATTCAACTTTACTACTTATAAAAATGCTTTTACTTCATTTTAATATATTTTCTAGGGTCAAATAAGTATTTACTTCATAATTAAAATGCAATAATATCAAATCCATTATAGTACTACATGGTTCCTGTGATAAAATTGACACCTCTGCAAATACCCCATAATTCTTTGGTATTAATTTGGCTGGTTATCAAATTGATTTGGGTTATTCCTGCATGTACACACCTGTCTGTCAAACTTTTCAACTAGTTACCAAAATATTCGATGGGCATATTTTGTGGCAGTTTGGAACTCTTGTTCACAAAGTTATGCCCCTTGATGCTTTTTTAGCTGTAATTTTTGTCTGGACTATTTCTCAGCAGCTATTAAATGCAGTTCACTGAAACTCAATAGGAAGCTTTATTACCAAGAGGAGGTTTGCATATTACAGGCATGTTCCAGTTCAGTGATTTTTCACATAGTTATACCCCTTTGATACTTTTTCAGCTGTAATTTTTGTCCAAACTATTCCTCAGCAACCATTGACTGGAATTCATTGAAACTCATTAGGAAGCTGCACTACCAAGAGCACGTGTGTATTTTATGGGCATGTTCCGGTTCAGTGATTTACATAGATTTATGCCCTGATGCCTTTTCATTTTGTGATTTTGTTGAAAGTTTACACAATGATAGAATACAATTAGAGGATTTGCATTGTGCAAGAATCATAAATCTGTCTAGCTCACTTTCTGAATTATCTCCCTTTATTGAATTTAACTTACATTCTTTTGTCGAAATTTTTTTGACCAGATTTATTTGCACTTTAACTTCAAAGCTACTGCAGGCATGTTTTGAAAGTTAATAAAATGAAAGAATACATTGAAAGAAAATGCATTGAATAAGAACAAAAGTTTTGGTTACTTTTTTAATTATTTCCCTTTATTTTGCTACCACAAACACTGGCTCTACTCTACTCTACCAGGTATTATTTTCCCGAAGCATCATCCCATTCATACGACTCACTATGCCATACTTCTCAGATCATCAGATTATTTGGATTGGGATCAACCTCCAGTCTGTCATGTAAAGGTGCATGTCTAATAACACTTCTCTAGTATAACTACTAACATTTTATACTTACAATAGCCTTACAAACAAATGTTCAAGTATTCACTTGTGATCTGGTTCTGGAAACAACGCCAATATTTGCTTAACCACTTTTCACTGTTGTAATAATATGTAATAAAATAAAATAATCATTTTCTCCGGATTTTATTTCTGTGAAATGTAGAACACCAGTCAATATCATTATAACTGCACAACATGCTTCCCAACCTCCTCACACCTACACCTTCCTCAGTTACACATTCATCCAATTTCCATGTACCTTTGGGGGGCATCCATTGTTTCCAATGATATCCTTGTTTCAAATTAAGCATGCTGTTGAGTTTGTTATGCAGATACTGTTATTTCTGTCTACCATGCATTGTTGAGCCTGGCTTGTTTTTAGATAAATGTATGTTATGTAGCTAGATACAATGGAGTGGCTAGTGTTTGAAATCAGCAGTTATCATTTTCCATAAAATTTTAACTTTAAAGCTTTGCTTATGCTGTCTTTAAGAAGGGTAAATACCTGATATCTTTGCCTTGTCATATTTTATGCCATATTAACAACATGTTTGCCCACAATGTTGATTTACCAAGTTTGTGTCATTTAGCGGGGGTATCTGTGTCCTTTGGACACATTTCTAGTAATTCTTGTGTTTAGCTTTTGAATAAGTTAATTTGGAAGAGACCAGATGGATTTAATGATTTGAAATGTAGCAGAGTTTTTCATAAAAGTGGATCTTGTCCACATACATTTGTGTTGAAATGGTTTTTAGACTGTTGGCAACCGCTGGCAGCCTTTAGAACCACAAATCAAAATGAGGCATCGAGGGAGCCGACAGTCTTTCAGCTCTTAAACCCTTTGATTAGCAAATTTGTTTTACAACTACTGTATACCCCCGTTTAAATGCCCCCCATGGGCGATGCATTTTGCAGCTAGGGGGCGTTTATTTTGCACCAAAAATACAAAAAGTAAAGTTAGTGAAAGCGCTATAGTACATTTTGTAGTTTTTATTTCAATGGAAAGTGGTCAGCACTCTCCTTAAACATCAAATATGCTTAAGAAAAAAAAAAAAAATTAGAATGATTACTGTGATACAATGTGACCTTACTTAAACGAGTTCTAGAACATGTAATACCCTGAAGCTGTGTTATTGATTTATTAGCCAATGAAATTGGGCCATCAAAAACTACAGTCATGTAGCATTTAACAGCTGATTTTAGGCTAGTACATTGCGATTACCATATTAAGATATTTGTACTGTCTTCAGGAGTTAAAGTTTATTAACAGGGTCTATGTGTTTGCACTTATGGTACTTTTCATAAATTCATTGTTGTGGATTGATTTTTGCATCATATCAGAATGGATTTAATAAAACATTTGGTTTTACCACATTCTGCCCTATGAGCCACTCACAGAGCTGATTTACAAGTCAGTATTTTTGGATAAAAAGGGGTGTGTGCATTTAAATGGGGGAATACAGTATCAAGTTTAAATTTCTGTTGCAATGAGAAAAAAATATCATTATAGTCAAAATGGTTGTCAGACAGATCCTGACAAAACTTTTGCCAGATACAGCTCTTATTACAATAAAAAATAATGAAAAAAGTTAGTACAGTATTTACCTCAACTTACAGGAAAGTATTCATATTTTAGTAATAGATGCTGATACTGATTAGTACCTTTGGGACATCAGACAGTTACATGTATAAAGAGTTGTAGCTCTTGTTCCAATTTAATTTTGATCTAAGGACATATATTATTGTTGTTATTGTTTTTTGTGACTTCAGGCAGGTACCATGGAGGATGTACCTCCCATCATACCAACACCTCATCACTATCTCATCAACATCTATAGAAACCAACTCTACTATGTTGCTGTTGTTACGACAGAAGGTAAGCAACATATAAATAGGGAATATTATGTTGTAGTAGCTGTCTGAGACCTTGTATTTTGCTACGAGGGAGATAATCGAATTTCCCACGCTGGAAGTATACCTATAAATTTTAGACACAAAAAAGACAAAATGATTCAATTTACTGAACTTTTATTTCATAAACAAAAATATCATTGAAAAATAAAATGATAAATGGCAGATGAATACATCAGCTGTGCAAATTACCTACTGTATATACATGTAAACAGTTGCAGACGACGTTGTTAAAATCACGAGGATTCTCTATTAAGTAGGACGTTATTTGTGTGTATTCATAAGATTTTGATTGAAGGGTACAATTTATGGATTTTTATATTAAAATATTGTTATGGAATTCAATAAAACTCATTAAATTATGTTTGTTTATATTTTTTGACATGGGGAATTTCGTTACTAAAAATAGAAACGGATTCCCCGCAATGTGCCTGTAATATCGGTTCCAGCTTCCAAATACTATGTCACGCACAAGAATGGGAGCCAACCAAAAAAATAGTCTGGCACTTCCATATATAGTACCGTATTTGACACTAACATAATACGGATTTTTCTCTTCGTCGAAGCATATTCGCGCTTCTAGATTTGTGTGTAATTTAGACAGAAAATTTATAGGTATATAATAAACTTTCTAATCCACTGCTTACTTTCATGGTGCTGTTTCAGCAGTTAGAGGTGAATTTTAGAGCTCAACTGATTTGCACTTTCTACTCCCCTCCACCCTCCACCTTTTGACTAGCTGCCAATCAAGCACACTTATAGACAAGTAAATCAGTTAATTGGTGATAATTGCTTCAGGCCACTGGTCACAGTGGCAATTTTATGATAGGTGCTCAAGGGTGAGCTTTTGAGGGTGAGATTCATTATCCGGCATGCATCAACAATTTGGCTTAAACGACTTCTCCTCCTATACCACTAAGCCAACTTTGGTGACACTTGCCTTGGGTATTCCTTGCATAAATGTCTACCACAGTTGTTGAAAGAATTTAATTCTATAGCAACAAGAAGAAAAAACTTTAAAAATCTTCTTGTCGAAAAGTACTAGGCCCTGAGCCTTAAGATTTGGTATGAAGCATTGTCTAGTGGACCTCTGCCTAATTTGTTCAAATTATGCCCCTGGGGTAAAAATTAACCCTGCCAGGTGGGCCAGTTGATTTTACACAGGCTTTATATAGGGAAAACTTTAAAAAAATCTTCTAGTCCCTTGAACTTAGATATTTTGCAGCACTGAGCACAAGCTAGAGGTCCTCTACCAAGTTTGTTTAAAATATGCCCCTGGGATCAAAATGACCCAACCTAAGGGGTCACTTGATTTTACATAGTCTTATATAGTGAAGTCTTAACACTATCTTCTTGTCTGAAACCACAAAGCCATAGGCTAAGTTTTTTTGCATGGAGCATCAGTTTGAGGTCCTCAACCAAATTTGCATAAGTTATCTCCCTGGAGTCAAAATTGGCTCTGCCCCAGCATCACTTGATTAACAGGGTTATATACAGAAAACTTAAAACATCTTCTAGACTTAGAGCTTAGATATTTTGCATTGAGCTTATATAGGGAAGATTCTGGGGCATATTGTTCTACAGATGTTGGTTTGTAGGTCGGTAGGCACTTCTTTTCTGATCAGTATCTAGAGAACTCTTGGACCCACATTCCTCAAACTTGGTAGTTGGTTGATCATGACCAGTAGATGACCCCTATAGTTTTTCAGGTCACCAGGTCAAAGGTGACAGTGACCTTGAAAAAAAAACAGTTTCTGATCATTAACCATAGAACACTTGGGCCTAGATTCCTCAAACTTGGTAAAAAGTTTGGTCATGAGATGGTTTTTCAGGTTACCAGGTCAAGAGCCAAGGTCACAGTGACTTTGAAAAGCAAAATGGTTTCCTATCAATTACAATAGAATGCTTGGACCTGCTCCCCAAAACTTCTTAGGCAGGTTGGTCATGACAAGTAAATGACCCCTATAGTTTTTCAGGTCATTAAGTCAAAGGCTAAGGTCACAGTGGCCTTGTAAAAGCAAATATAGTTTCCGATCATTAAGATAAAATGCTTGGGCCAAGGTTCTTCAAGCTTGATATGAAGGTTTGTAATAACCAGTAGATGACCCCTATAGCTTTTCAGGTCACCAGATGAAAGGTAAAGGTCACAGTTATCTTGAATAGCAAAATGGTTTCCCATCAATTACAATAGAATGCTTGGACCAGCTCCCCCAAACTTCATAGGCAGGTTGGTCATGACAAGTAAATGACCCCTATAGTTTTTCAGGTCATTAAGTCAAAGGCTAAGGTCACAGTGGCCTTGTAAAGCAATATAGTTTCCGATCATTAAGATAAAATGCTTGGGCCAAGGTTTTTCAAGCTTGACATGAAGGTTTGTAATGACCAGTAGATGACCCCGATAGCTTTTCAGGTCACCAGGTCTAAGGCCAAGGTGACTGTGGCTTTGAAAAGCAAAATGGTTTTTGATCAATAACTATAGGATGCTTGGGCCCAGGCTTCCTTAAACTTCATACACATGTTGGTCATGGTCAGAAGATCATGCCTTTATTTTTTAGGGTCACTAGGTCAAAGGTCAAGTTTATGTTAACCTTTAAGAGAAAAATAGTTTCCAATCGATAACTAGAGAAGCCTCTGGCATCGGCTGCAAAGACTTGCTATGCAGGTTGGTCTGTTCAGGAGAGGACCCCTATACCACCCTGACTAACCAGCTACGCTCCGCGAACGGCACTACACCGCGATCTCGGCATATGTAACGCTCGTAACCGGCATAACCGCTGTCAACGCAGAATAATTTTGAGGGTCAGGTAAGAAAATTTCAGAGTTTTTACTAGATTTTAAAATGATAGCCTAATAGTTAAGCTCATACGGCGGCCAAGTAATGGAACTTTATGTTTCTAGTCTCCTCAGTGTCCAGGACTTAGTAGTTTGTTCAATCATTCGTGAGAATGGACCGATATATGATGCGAAATGTTGTGCAATAATGGTTCAAACATACATTTCTTGGGCTAAGCTGAAGTGTAGTAAAAACTATGATTGCATAGAATTATCGGGATAAGATAGAGACGCAGTGTGGAATTTAAATGTGTTGAATCTGAAGTTTGCATGTTTTATTTAAGAAAAATGTGAAGCTACGTACCGTAAACCGGCACCTTCATTTTGCTACGCTACGTAGCACGGCATTATATGCGATCAAAAATTGTTAACTGCGAACTCCATACCAACTATTTGATGGTTCAAGGAACGGATTCGAGAGTGTGTCTATAAGCCAAAAGCTTCCTACGTAATCGAACTGAAATAAATTTGGTATAAACTAAACATTTGATGGTCAGAATACTTCAGATGGTTTCTTCAGGCATTATTCTGACATCAAACTCTTTCTTGGCTTCTTATAATAAAGAAAACAGAGAAAAGCGTCCAAGTCAGATATTCTTACGTGTATAAATATTGGTCTATATGGACTTAATCCTATGTATAATAATTCAACGCCTTGATGTTTGCATTTCGAGTTTTGGAATTTATTCTCAGAATTGAGCTAATAATTTAAATGTACAAAAACTAGCACTTCTGACACTTCGGTGTTCAATGTTTTCACTTCTGCTTATGTAAGCGTATTCATTGGTTGAACATAGCTTTATTTCGTGCTAAATTATATTTGATTCATTTTTACGGTACAAACTTCGTAACGTTATTTCTTCTCTTGGAAAAACAAGTATCTTTTGGTAATGTTTATAAGTTTTTGACTGTAAAGCCTGAATGCTACATGCATGAAATTTTATTGTATTTCAGTATTCCAAAAAAACTGAATATTGAGCACGTGGATTTAATTTCCTCTCTATCTTTTGCCACTATATAGCGTTTGTTTCATTTTTTTAAACGCGATTGAAAAATAGGTTTTCATGGTCCTGCCAGAACTGCTAAGTTAACCTGCAATTATTTTTTGCTAACATATTTATATCATGCTGCGCCGCGAATGATTTAACCAGTCCAAATTCTAACTTAGGCAATCTGTTTATTTACTGAGAAATATGAGGAAGAAATCATCGCTAGGTGTATACCAGTCAAAAGTTAAAAGACGACGTGGATCTGCGAAGACTCTTACCCAAAAGACATTCTGCTCGCTTTTGAAAAAACTATCCACCGCAATACAATTCAAGCGAAAAGATTTGTGTTCAACGCCATTAACAAACACCCTTAAGAGATTCCATCGTGACAATATCAAGTATGCTGAAAATGACTGAAATTCAAAACATATTTAAAGGTTGTCAATCTGATTCCTTTAAAAAATCAGCTGTGTTTATATTTTGTAACAAAATGAAAGATTATATTTATATATATATCTAATAAAGAATATCATTTTGGCATGGATTAAAAAAAACAAAAAACAATTGTTTAGGTTAGCGGTATCCCCCGAACACAGTAAGTATAAGTTTCATTTTCGTTTTTATATATACAAAAAAAAACGTTTCCGAGAATGCACGTCAGATATTCTCCGAACATTTTCGCGCCAATTTTAAAATAGCTAACATTGTTGCGCAACCAAAATAGAAAACCTCACAATTTGTGAAGAATTGCCGTTTTATTTGGGGTCGGTATAAGTCAAGCTAGTTAAAAATTATGAAATACCATTATATAAAATACGATTTACTCCAACTAAAGACATCAAAAACTCAGATTGACCACCTTTAATACTAAAATGCGGCCACCAGCGCAAAGACAGCGCAAATTGATTTATGCAAAAGGATAGCTCAACTCAGCTGGTCAATGTAAATATTTCAACCATATCTATAATGTATAAGATCATAAACTACAACCCAAATATATCTGAAGAAACGGTCAACAATATTCTGACAAAATATATTTAATTCCAGTATCATATAAAGTGCCGTGATACTCAACGTAACAAATTTAAAGTGCTGGTGTATGGTGCGTGGCCTCACTTGTTTTGAAAAAAGCCTGCAAGCTACAAATGAAAGGTATTCAAGATCCATACTCTGTAGCTCTCTAGTGTCGATAAGTTCTATACAACCATAGTTTTTCACTATACTTAAGCTTATCTCATGCAAAATACGTTTGAGCCGTTATTGCACAACATTTCACATCATATATCGGTCCATTCTCACGAATGATTGAACAAACTACTAAGTCCTGGACGCTGAGGAGACTAGACACATAAAGAACCATGACTTGGCCGCCGTATGAGCCTAACTGTTAGGATATCTTTTTAAAATCTAGTAAAATCTCTGAAATTTTCTTACCTGACCCTCAAAAATATTTTAAGTTGACACCGGTTATGCCAGTTACGAGCGTTGCATATGCCGAGATCGCGGCGTAGTGCTGTTCGCGGAGCGTAGCTGGTTAGTCAGGGTGTATACCTTCCTATACTTTTATGGCTGCCTCTAGGGATAAGGCACTAGAGTAGCATATATGTTTTACAAACATCTTTTGTTCATGTTGCACTGGCTAATGGACCTCTATCAAGTTTGTTAATATTTTGTTGCTTGGGTCAAAATTGGCCCTGCCATGGAAGTCCTGTTTGTAAAAAAGTACTGAATCTTTGAAAATCTTCTTACGAAAAGCTGTTAGTTTTAGACCTTAGATATTTGGTAGGTAGCATTTCATTGTTAACATTGAACATTGTTAAAATTTTTAGCTCACCTGAGCACGTAGTGCTCATGTGAGCTTTTAGGATCCCTGATTGCTGGGCGTCCGTCCGTCCATCTGTCATCCACAATTCATTCAAACGACATCTCCTCTGAAACCACTGGGCAAAATTTGATGAAACTTGCCTAGAATGTTCCTTGCATGAAGCTCTACCAAGTTTGTTCAAATGGTTCCAGTTCATTGCATTTCTGGGTCACAGGAGCTAAAAACAGATTTTAAAAGTTGGATCTTTAAAAATCTTCTTGTCAGAAACCACAAGGCCTGGAGCTTTGATATTTGGTATAAAGTATCATCTAGTGGACCTCTACCAAGTTTGTTCAAATTATGATCCTGGGGTCAAAACTGACCCCACCTCAGGGTCCCTTGTTTTACATAGAGTTATATAGGAATAACTTTAAAAATCTTCTTGTCAGAAACCACAAGGCATAAAGCTAAGATATTTGTAGTGCAGCATTGTCTAGTGGACCTCTACCAAGTTTGTTCAAATCATGGCCTCTGGGTCAAAAATGGCCCCGTCCCAGGGGTAGCTTGTTTTACATAGAGTTATATAGGAATAACTTTAAAAATCTTCTTGTCAGAAACCGTAAGGCATAGAGCTTAGATATTTGGTATGTAGCATTGTCTAGTGGACCTCTACCAAGTTTGTTCAAATTATACCTCTGGAGTCAAATTTGGCCCCACCCTGGGGTCATTGGTTTTACATAGGCTTATAAAGGAAAAATTTCGAAAATCTTCTTGTCTGAAACCACAAGGTCCAGAGCCTTAAGATTTGGTATGTAGCATTGTCTAGTGGACCTCTACCAAGTTTGTCCAAATTATGCCCCTGTGGTCAAATTTGGCCCCACCCTGGGGGTCAATTGATTTTGCATAGGGAAAAGTTTGAAAATCTTCTTGTCTGAAACCACATAGGCCTTAGCCTTAAGATTTGGTATGTAGCATTGTCTAGTGGACCTCTACCAAGTTTGTTCAAATTATACCCCTGGGGTCAAATTTGGCCCAACCCCGGATCATTGGTTTTACATAAGCATTTATATAGTGAAAACTTTGTAAATCTTCTTGTAGAAGGAGAGGTAATATTTTCAGTCCAAATAATCTGGAAATTTGTCAGACAGGTTGTTTTGATGACTTCTAGCTCAAGTTCGAATATGGGTCATCTGGGTTCAAAAACAAGGTCACAGAGCCCAAAAATAGAAAAACCTTGTTAACATGCCAGAGGTTACATTTTCAGTCCAAATTACCTGAAAATTTGTCAGAAAGGTTGTTTTGATGATTTCTAGCTTAAGTTCGAATATGAGTCATCTGGGGTCAAAAAACTAGGTCACAGAGCCCAAATATGGAAAAACCTTGTTAACACTCTAGAGGTAACATTTTCAGTCCAAATATCCTGGAAATCTGTCAGAAAGGTTGTTTCAATGATTTCTTGGTTAAGTTTGAATATGGGTCATCTGGAATCAAAACTAGGTCACAGAGCCCAAAAATAGAAAAAAAACTTGTTAACAATCTAGAAGCTACTTTTCAGTCCAAATATTCTTGAAATTTGTCAGAAAGGATGTTTTAATGATTTCTAGCTCAGATTCGAATAAAGGTCATCTGGGGTCAATAACTAGGTCACAGACCCCAAATATGGAAAAACCTTGTTAACACTCATTGAGGTAACATTTTCAGTTCAAATAACCTTGAATTTGCCAGAAAGATTGTTTTAATGATTTCTAGCTCAGTTTTGAATATGGGTTATCTGGGGTCAAAAACTAGGTCACAGAGCCCAAAAATAGAAAAAAACCTTGTTAATGCTCTAGAGGTTATATTTTCAGTCCAAATATCCTTGAAATTTGTCAGAAAGGTTGTTTCAATGATTTCCTGCCCAGATTAGGATATGGGTCATTTGAAATCAAAAACTAGGTCACAGAGCCCTAAAATGTAAAAAACATTTAAACACTCCAGAGGTTACATTTTCTGTCCAAATATCCTGGAAATTTGTCAGACAGGTTGTTTTGATGACTTGTAGCTCAAGTTCGAATATGGGTCATCTTGGTTTAAAAACTAGGTCACAGAGCCCAAAAATAGAAAAACCTTGTTAACACTCTAGAGGCTACATTTTCTGTCCAAATATCCTGGAAATTTGCCTGAAAGGTTGCTTTGATGATTTCTAGTTATATTCGATTATGATTTCTAGCTCAAGTTCGAATATGAGTCATCTGGGGTCAAAAAACTAGGTCACAGAGCCCAAATATGGGAAAACCTTTTTAACACTCTTGAGGTAACAATTTCAGTCCAAATATCCTGGAAATTTGTCAGAATGGATGTTTTAATGATTTCTAGCTCAGATTAGAATAGAAAAAAAATTACTTATTCAAAAATGGGTCATCTTGGGTCAAAAGCTAGGTCACTGAGCCAAGATGAGGAAAAACCTTGTTAACACTCTAGAGGCTACTTTTTCAGTTCAAATATCCTGGAAATTTGTAAGAAAGGTTGTATTGATAAATTCTAGCTTAAGTTGGAATGTGGGTAATCTTAGTTCAAATAGTAGGTCACAGAGCCCAAAAATAGAAAAACCTTGTTAACATTCTAGAACTACTTTTTCAGTTCAAATATCCTGGAAATTTGTCAGAAAAGTTGTATTTATTATTTCTTGCACAAGTTCGAATATGGGTCATCTTGGGTCAAAAACTAGGTCCCAAAGCCCAAAATAGAAAAATCTTGTTAACACTCTAGAGGCTACTTTTTCAGCCCAAATATCCTTGAAATTTGTCAGAAAGGTTGTTTCCATGACATATAGCACAAGTTTGAATATGGGTCATCTGGGGTCAAAAACTAGGTCACAGAGCCCAAATATAGAAAAACCTTGTTAATGTGCCAGAGGTTACATTTTCAGTCCAAATAACTTGAAAATTTGTCAGAAAGGTTGTTTATCTGAGAAGAAGATTTTTAAAGAATATGGGTCATCTGGAGTCAAACACTAGGTCACAGAGCCCAAATATAGAAAAACCTAGTTAACATGCCAGAGGTTACATTTTCAGTCCAAATTACCTGAAAATTTGTGAGAAAGGTTGTTTCACTGATTTCTAGATAAGTTTGAATATGGGTCATCTGGGTTCAAGAACTAGGGCACAGAACCAAAATATAGGAAAACCTTGTTAATGCTCTAGAGGTTTTATTTAAAGTCCAAATAACCTGGAAATTTGTCAGAAAAGTTGTTTTGGTAATTTCAAGGTCAAGTTCGAATGTGGGTCATCTGGGGTCAATTAATCAGGTTTATTACAATTTTGTTAAAAGGAGTCATACTCAGGTGAGTGATCTAGGGTCATCATGGCCCTCTTGTTGCCCTACAAAGTGCTCAGGGTGGGATTTTCTGATCAGTCTTCGTCTGTCGTCCGTCCGTCTGTCCAATGTCAACTTTTCATTCAAACGACATCTACTCTGAAACCAATGGGCCAAATTTAATGAAACTTGCCTGGGATGTTCCTTGCATGAAGCTCTACCAAGATTGTTCAAATGGTTTTGGTCTATTGCATTTCTGGTTCACTGAAGCTATAAATAGATTTTAAAAGTTGGATCTTTAAAAATCATCTTCTCCGATACCTCAAGGCCTGGAGCTTAGATATTTGGTATGAAGCATCCTCTAGTGGACTTCTAACAAGTTTCTTGAAATTATGACCCTGGGGTCAAAACTGACCCGACCTTAGGGGTCAGTTGATTTTACATAGATTTATAAAGGGAAAACTTAAAAATATTCTTGTCAGAAACCACAAGGCCTAGAGTTAAATATTTGGTGTTTGGCATTGTCTATTGGACCTCTACCAAGATTGTTCAAATCATAGTCCCTGTGTCAAAAATGACGCCGCCCTATGGGGTCACATGTTTTACATAGAGTTATATAGGAAAAACTTTAAAAATCTTCTTTTCAGAAACCACAAGGCCTAAAGTTTAGATCTTTGGTGTGCAGCATTGTCTAGTGGACCTTTACCATGTTCAAATCATGACCTAGGGGTCAAAACTGGTCCCACCAGGGGTTGGGGGAAGGGTCATTGGATTTTACACAAGGACTTATATAGGGAAAACTTTAAAAATCTGCTGCTCTGAAACACCAAGGGCTTGACTTTCAATTTTTCATTGTTATGTCTCCCCAAAATCTGGCCCTTCTGATGGAGACATATTGTTTTTGCCCTGTCCATGGGTGTCTGTTTGTCTGTCTGTCTGTCACACTTAGTTTCCTTTCAATAACTTGAGTACAAGTTTATTCAAAGCCTTCAAATTTCACAGGGTTATTGCGCTTATTGAGTAGAAAAAAAAAACCTTTTGTTTTTTAGGCCAGTAGGTCAGAGTTCAAGGTCAGAGGGTACTATAGAGGGAAAACCATTTCCACTCAATAACAGGAGTACCATTTCACCCAGAGCCTTCAAACTTGATATGATGATTGCTTTTACTAAATAGAAGAACCATATTGTTTTTGGGGCTAATATGTAAAAGGTCAGGGTGACAGGGACCTGTAGAGTGAAAAGTATTTCTGCAGGGTAACTGTAGTACCATTACACCCAGAGCCTTCAAACTTTATAGGATAATTTTATTAAAAAAACCCTATTGTTTTTAGGGTCCAAAGGTCAAAGGTTAAGTTCACAGGGACCTGTAGAGTGAAAACTGTTTCTGCTCAGTAACTGGAGTACCATTTTACCCAGAGCCTTCAAACTTGATAGGATGATTGTCTTTACTTAGTAAAAGAACCCAATTGATTTTTGGGGTCAGTAGGTCAAAAGTCAAGATCACAGGGACCTGTAGAGTGAAAACTATTACTGCTCAGTAACTGGAGTACCATTACACCCAGAACCTTCAAACTTCATAGGGTAATTATATTAGAAGAACCCTATTATTTTTGAGGTCTGTAGGTCAAAGGTCAAGTTCACTGGGACCTGTAGAGTAAAACTATTTCTGCTAAAAAATTTGAGTACCATTACAACCAATCTTCAAACTTATTGTAAATTATTCAAACTTACGAACAACGAACACCCATAACAACCAATAACGATACTTGTAACATGAGCAATGAGACTCAGATGAGCGTTTTAGGGCCATCATGGCCCTTTTGTCTTTTCACGGCATGTAGATATTACACACATTCTGGTTTTGGTGGTTTGTGAACTTTTCTGGACGGGAAACATCTGGAATTGCCAATCGCAAACTTTTTGACACGCGTACATATCCATTTATACAGTATTTTCTAAGTGAGAATTATTTTCTGTAGTACCTCCGCTGTTTGTGGTAGAGTTTCTGCATCGTGTTGTGGATACATTTGAGGACTACTTCCAGGGATGCAGTGAAACTATCCTCAAGGAGTACTATGTGATTGTGTATGAGGTAAAAAACTTTTGTTTTGTACTGCAACAGTAATAGCACAAGTTGCTTATTTCTTAGAAACTAAAATGAAAACATAAGAATCCCTGAAATTTTCTTAATTGCAAATTTCCAAAACTTAATGCTACGTTAACCTATAAATTGCTGAAAAGATGTTGAGAAAAATAGTATCCCTGAGCTTTCAGTAATAAAAATGTGTACATTTCTAGTTTTGATTGTTGGTCTAAATTTTATAAAGCAGAAAATAAAGAAATTCTGTTTTGTGGTCTTTTTAGCTCGACTTTTTTTGAAAAAAAAATCGAGTTATTGTCATAGTCATGGTGTTGTTGCCATTCAATGCCTTTGCCATTGCCGTTGTTATTGCCGTTGCCGTCCGAAAACTTTAACATTGATCATAACTTTTTTATTTCTTGATGGATTATCTTCATACTTGGACACAACAACCCTTTGGACAAGACCTTCAAGATTACCAGACTAAACCTGACCTTGACTCTTAAATGACCTTCAAATTCAAGGTCAAAATATTGAATTTTGCTAAAATTGGCCATAACTTTATTATTAATAGGTGGATTCTCTTCATGCTTGGACACAACAACCCTTTGGACAAGACATTCAAGTAGACCAGACTTAACTTGACCTTGACTCATAAATGACCTTCACCTTAAAGGTCAAAATATTGAATTTTGCTAAAATTGGCCATAACTTTATTATTGATTGGTGGATTGTCTTCATGCTTGGGCACAACAACCCTTTGGACAAGATCTTCAAGTAGATCGGACTAAACTTGACCTTGACTCATAAATGACCTTAACCTTCAAGGTCAAATAATTGAATTTTGCTAAAATTTGCCATAACTTAAGTATTTATGGTTGGATTTGATTTATACTTGAACAAAACAACACTTATGACCAAACCAACATGTTGAATAACTCAGATGTGACCATGACCTTAAAATGACCTTGACCGTCAAGGTCAGATGATTGAATTTTGCTTAAATTGTCATAACTTTCTCGTTTATTTATAGATTTGATTCATGTTTGGACTAAACAACAGTTATGACAAATCCGACATTATGATTATTTCAAGTTTGACCTTGACCTTTAAATGACCTTGACAGTCAAGGTCAAATGATTGAATTTTGCTTAAATTGTCATAACATTGTCGTTTATGGTTGGTTTTGATTCATACTTGGAAAAAGCAACAATTATGATAAAACTTACATATTGATTAACTCAGATATGACCATAACCTAAAAATGACCTTGACCATCAAGGTGAGATGATTGAATTTTGCTTTAAATTGTCATACCTTTCTCATTAATTTATAGATTTGATTCATACTTGGACAAAACAACACTTATGAGAAATCCGACATTTTGATTCTATCAGATATGACCTAGACTCGTAAATGACCTTCACTTTCAAGGTCAAATTAATAAATTTTGCTAAAATTGTCCATAACCCTATTGTATTTTTGGTTGGATTTGATTAATACTTGGACAAAACAACACTTATGACAAAACCGACATGTTGAATAACTCAGATGACCTTAAAATGACTTTGACTGTCAAGGTCAGATGATTGAATTTTGCTTAAATTGTCATAACTTTCTCGTTTATTTATAGATTTGATTCATATTTGGACTGAACAACACTTATGACAAATCCAACATTATGATTATTTCAAGTTTGACCTTGACCTTTAAATGACCTTGACAGTCAAGGTCAAATCATTGAATTTTGCTTAAATTGTCATAACGTTGTTGTTTATGGTTGGTTTTGATTCATACTTGGAAAAAGCAACAATTATGATAAAACTTACATATTGATTAACTCAAGTATAACCATAACCTTAAAATGACCTTGACCATCAAGGTGAGATGATTGAATTTTGCTTAAATTGTCATAACCGACATTTTGATTCTATCAGATATGACCTTGACTCGTAAATGACCTTCACTTTCAAGGTCAAATTATTAAATTTTGCTAAAATTGTCATAACGTTGTTGTTTATAGTTGGTTTTGATTTATAGTTGGAAAAAACAACAATTATGACAAAACCAACATATTGAATAACTCAGGTATGACCATAACCTAAAAATGACCTTGACCATCAAGGTCAGATGATTGAATTTTGCTTAAATTGTCATACCTTCCTCATTTATTTATGGATTTGATTCATACTTGGACAAAACAACACTTATAACTAATCCTACATTTTGATTCTTTCAGATATGACCTTGACTTCTAAATGACCTTCACTGTCAAGGTCAAATTATTAAATTTTGATAAAATTGTCCATAACTTTTGTATTTTTGGTTGGATTTTATTTATACTTTGACAAAACAACACTTATGACAAAACCGACATGTTGAATAACGCAGATGTGACCATGACCTTAAAATGACCTTGACCGTCAAGGTCAGATGATTGAATTTTGCTTAAATTGTCATTACTTTCTCATTTATTTATAGATTTGATTTATATTTGGACTAAACAACACTTATGACAAATCAGACATTATGATTATTTCATGTTTGACCTTGATCTTTAAATGACCTTGACAGTCAAGGTCAAAT
Organism: Cyclina sinensis; assembly: GCA_012932295.1. NCBI lineage: Eukaryota > Metazoa > Mollusca > Bivalvia > Venerida > Veneridae > Cyclina > Cyclina sinensis. The sequence goes on from JAAONU010000017.1 coordinate 12,612,422, forward strand.
CATTGAATTTTGTTAAAACTGGCCATAATTTTGTTATTTATGGTTGGATTTGAATCAGACTTGGACAAAACAACATTATGACAAAGCCGACAAGATAAGTTATTTTAAATCTTGACTGTCAAGATCAGATTATTGAATTTTGCTCAAATTGTCATAACTTTTGTATTTATTTATGGATTTGCTCATACTTGGACAAAACAACATTTATGACAAATCCAACATTATGATTCTGTCATGTATCAACTTTACGTTAAAATGACCTTGACCTTCAAGGTAAAAATTTTGAATTTTGCTACAATTTGCCATAACTTTGTCATTTATTGTTGGAATTGATTCAAACTTGGGCAAAACAACAGTTGTGACAAAACTGACATGTTGATTGACTCAAGTGTGACCATGACTTATAAATGACCTTGACCGTCAAGGTCAGATGTTTGAATTTTGCTTAAATTGTCATAACTTTGTCACTTATTGATGGATTTGATTTATACTTGGACAAAACAATACTTATGAAATATCAGGCATTTTTATTCAAGTTTGACCTTGACCCTAAAAATGACCTTGACTAGCAAGATCAAATTATTGAATTTTGCTTAGATTGGTCATAACTGTGTAATTTATGGTTAGACTTGATTCATACTTGGACAAAACAACACTGTTGACAAAACTTTCAAGTTGAATAATTCAGGTATTACCTTTACCCTAAAATGACCTTGACAGTCGAGGTCCCATGATTGTATTTTGCTTAAATTGTCTTAACTGTTGTTTATTTATGGATTTGATTTATACTTTGATAAAACAACAAAACTGACATTTTAATTTATTGCAAGTATAACCTTGACCTTTAGATGACCTTGACATGTAAGGTCAAGTTATTGAATTTTGCTTAAAATAGCCAAATTCTTGTTATTTATGGTTTGATTTGATTTAAACTGGGTCAAAACAACACTTATGACAAAACTGACACATTGAATCATTCAGCTGTGACTTTGACCTTCAAATGACCCTGACCATCAAGGTCAAATTATTGAATTTTGCTAATACTAGCCTTAACGTCATTTTTAGTTCTTTTTTACTAATGCTTGGACAAAACAATGCTCATGACAAAATCTACATGTTAATATATTCAAGTATGACCTTAACCTTTAAATGACCTTTACAGTCAAGTTTAAATTAATGCATTTTGCTAAAATAGCCAAACTTTTGTTTTTTATGGACAGATTTGATCCATACAGGGACAAAACAACACTGAGAATAAAACAAACATGTTGAACAATTCAAGCATTACCTTGACCTTTAAATGACCTTGACATTACTTAACTTGGCTATATCTTTGTTGTTAATGGATGTAGTGTCTTCATGCTTGGACATAACTACCTTTTAGACAATACCTCCAAAGAAGGTTAAACTGAACTTGACCTTGACCTTTAAGGTCAAATTTCTGAATGTTGCTAAAATTGGCCATGTTATGTATAATTATATTTCCAAATGATGTTTCATTTGAAATCCCTTCACCACAACGTGCTTCCTCTAATGTGTTTGCCTTTGGAAATAGGAAAAAAGTCGAGCGTGGCCCTCGCTTGTGGTGGCTCTTGTTTTACAAAGGGGGTAGAGGCGGGGGGGGGGGGGGGGGGGGGGGGTCTTTTCTTGTCAAATTAATTTCTAAAGGGGCTTGGTCATTTTGAAAGTGCTTTCATGGGTTTCGATATATGTTTTACTGGAATGGTCTTTATTGCAACCTAAATCCATTGTTAAAAATCCATGCTTTCATTCCTTTTCTTTTCTAATATTATTTTAGTACAGCTTTTTTAGCTCACCTGAGCCTGCTCAGGGTGAGCTTTTGGGATGGTAGAATGTCCAGCGTGCGTCGTCAACAATTGGACTTAAACAACAAATCCTCCTAAACCGCTGAGCCAACATTGATGAAACATGCCTGGGATATTCCTTGCATGAAGCTCTACCAAAATTGTTCAAAGAATTCAGTTCCATCAAGAACTCTGGTTGCTATGGCAACTTAAAGGAAAATTTTTGGAAATCTTATTGTCTGAAACCACAAGGCCCTGAGCCTTAAGATTTGGTATGTAGCATTGTCTAGTGGACCTCTATCAAGGTTGTTCAAATTATGCCCCTGGGGTCTAATTTGGACCTGCCCGGGGGGTTAATTGATTTTACATAGGCTTATATAGGAAAACTTTAAAAATCTTCTTGTCTGAAACCACAAGGCCTAGAGTTTAGATATTTGGTGTGCAGCATTGTCCAGTGGACCTCTACCAAGTTTGTTCAAATCATGGCTCCTGGGTCAAAAATGGCCCCGCCCTGGGATTTGGTATGTAGCATTGTCTAGTGGACCTCTATCAAGGTTCTTCAAATTATCCCCTTGGGGTCAAATTTGGCCCCGCCTGGGGGGTCAATTGATTTTACATAGGCTTATATAGGAAAACTTTAAAAATCTTCTTGTCTGAAACCACAAGGCCTGGAGCTTAGATATTTGGTATGAGGAATCGTCTAGTGGACTTCTACAAAGATTGTTCAAATTATGACCGTGGGGTCAGAACTGGCCCGTCCCTGGGGGTCACTTGATTTACATAGAGTTATATAGGGAAAACTTTAAAAATCTTCTTGTCTGAAACAGCAAGACCTGGAGCTTAGATATTTGGTGTTGAGCATCATCTAGTGGACCTCTACCAAGATTGTTCAAATAATGACCCTTGGGTCGGAACTGGCCCTGCCCTGGGGGTCACTTGATTTACATAGAGTTATATAGGGAAAACTTTAAAAATCTTCTTGTCAGAAACCGCAAGGCATGGAGCTTAGATATTTGGTGTGTAGCATTGTCTAGTAGACCTCTACCAAGATTGTTCAAATCATGGCCCCTGGGTCAAAATTGGCTCTGCCCAAGGGGTCACATGTTTTACATAAAGTTATATAGTAAATTCTTTAAAAAAATCTTCTTGTCAGAAACTGCAAGGCCTGGAGCTTAGATATTTGCTATGAGGCATCATCTAGTGGACCTCTACAAAGATTGTTCAAATTGTGACCCTGAGGTCAGAACTGGCCCTGCCCTGAGGGTCACTTGATTTACATAGAGTTATATAGGGAAAACTTATAAGAGTTATATACTAAATTCTTTAAAAATCTTCTTATAAGAAACTACAAGGCATGGAGCTTAGATATTTGGTGTTGAGCATTGTCTAGTAGAGCTCTACCAAGATTGTTCAAATCATGACCCCTGGGTCAAAACTGGCCCCGCCAAAGAGGTCACATGTTTTACATAGAGTTATATAGCAAAAAACTTTTAAAATCTTCTTGTCACAAACTGCAAGGCCTGGAGCTTAGATATTTGGTAGTATGCACCGTGACCACAGTTGGGTCACCCCCTCCTGTGGGGGTCACTCCCCCCTCCCCCTGCCCTCCAGGCCCAAAATTTTTTATTTTTTTTTTTAAGTTTTTCGCTATGGTAATAAAAATTGGACCATTTGTACTTTTTTTCAAGATGATTTCAATAACATTATTCCTTGACCTATACTTTTAACCTACTGACCTACTTTTTGTTTTTTAGCTACAGCAATGAAATTTGGACCATTTGTACAGTTTTTCGTTTCGATTTCAAAAATGTAATCGCATGACCTATATTTTTGACCTACTTACCTACTTTTTGTTAGCTCACCTGAGCATGCTCATGTGAGCTTTTAGGATCCTTGATTGTCCGGCGTCCGTCCGTCCGTCCGTCGTCCACAATTCATTCAAACGACATCTCCTCTGAAACCACTGGGCAAAATTTAATGAAACTTGCCTAGAATGTTCCTTGCATGAAGCTCTACCAAGTTTGTTCAAATGGTTCCGGTTCATTGCATTTCTGGGTCACAGGAGTTAAAAACAGATTTTAAAAGTTGGATCTTTAAAAATCTTCTTGTCAGAAACCACAAGGCCTGGAGCTTTGATATTTGGTATAAAGCATCAACTAGTGGACCTCTACCAAGTTTGTTCAAATTATGATCCTGGGGTCAAAAATGGCCCCGCCCCAGGGGTAACTTGTAGGAAAAACTTAAAAAATCTTCTTGTCAGAAACCGTAAGGCATAGAGCTAAGACATTTGGTGTGCAGCATTGTCTAGTGGACCTCTACCAAGTTTGTTCAAATCATGGCCTCTGGGTCAAAAATGGCCCCGCCCTGGGGTCATTGGTTTTACATAGGCTTATATAGGAAAACTTCAAAAATCTTCTTGTCTGAAACCACAAGGCTCTGAGCCTTAAGATTTGGTATGTAGCATTTTCTAGTGGACCTCTACCAAGTTTGTTCAAATTATACCCCTGGGGTCAAATTTGGCTCCACCCCGGGGTCATTGGTTTTACATAGGCTTATATAGTGAAAACTTTGAAAATCTTCTTGTAGAAGAAGAAGTAACATTTTCAGTCCAAATAATCTGGAACTTTGTCAGACAGATTGTCTCTATGATTTCTAGCTCAAGTTCGAATATGGGTCATCTGGGTTCAAAAACTAGGTCACAGAGCCCAAAAATAGAAAAACCTTGTTAACACTCGAGAGGTTACATTTTCAGTCAAAACATCCCAGAAATTTGTCAGAAAGGTTGTTTTGATGATTATTAGCTCAAGTTCAAAATTGGGTCATCTGGGGTCAAAAACTAGGTCACAGAGCCCAAATATGGAAAAACCTTTTTAACACTCTAGAGGTAACATTTTCAGTCCAAATAACCTGGAATCTGTCAGAAAGGTTGTTTCAATGATTTCTAGGTTAAATTTGAATATGGGTCATCTGAAATCAAAAACTAGGTCACAGAGCCAAAAAATAGAAAAAAAACTTGTTAACACTCTAGAAGCTACTTTTCAGTCCAAATATTCTCCAAATTTGTCAGAAAGGATGTTTTAATGATTTCTACCTCAGATTCGAATAAAGGTCATCTTGGGTCAAAAACTAGGTCACAGACCCCAAATATGTAAAAACCTTGTTAACACGCATTGAGGTAACATTTTCAGTTCAAATAACATTGAAATTTGTCAGAAAGCTTGTTTTAATGATTTCTAGCTGAATTTTGAATATGGGTTTATCTGGGGTCAAAAACTAGGACACAGGGACAAAAAGTAGAAAATCCTTGTTAATGCTCTAGAGGTTACTTTTCAGTCCAAATGTCCTTGAAATTTGTCAGAAAGGTTGTTTCAATGATTTCCTGCCCAGATTAGGAAATGGGTCATCTGTGATCAAAAACTAGGTCACAGAGCCCTAAAATGTTAAAACCATTTTAACACTCCAGAGGTTACATTTTCAGTCCAAATAACCTGAAAATATGTCGGAAAGGTTTTTTCTATAATTTCCAGCTCAACTTTGAATATGGGTCATCTGGATTAAAAAACTAGGTCACAGAGCCTAAATATCAAAAAACTTTGTAAACACTCTAGAGGCTACATTTTCAGTCCAAATGTCCTGAAAATTTGTCAGAAAGGTTGTTTTGATGATTTCTAGCTCAAGTTTGGATATGGATCATCTGGGGTCAAAAACGAGGTCACAGAGCCCAAATATGGAAAAACCTTGTTAACACTCTAGAGGCTACACTTTCAGTTCAAATAACCTTGAAATTTGTCCGAAAGATTGTTTCAATAATTTCTAGGTCAAGTTCAAATATGGGTCATCTGGGGTCAATTAACCAGGTCCATAGCAACTTTGTTAAAAGCAGTCATATTTAGGTGAGCGATATAGGGCCATCATGGCCCTCTTGTTTTTGGAGCTATGGCAATGAAATTTGGACCATATGCACAGTCTTTTGTTCCGATTTCAAAAATGTCATCGCGTGACCTATATTTTGACCTACTGACCTACTTTTTTGTTTTTGTAGCTATGGCAATGAAATTTGGACCATGTCTACAGTTTTTTGTTCCGATTTCAAAAACATCATAGCATGACCTTTATTTTTTACCTACTGTTTGTTTTAAAGGTACAGCAAATTTTTCCCTGCATGGATCCTATATTCCGTGGGTAGGGTTTGAGGTCACTGGGTTAAGGTCAAGGTCACCAAAGCTTATGATAGATATTTCTACTTTTTGTCATAGAGCCTGTATTTATTGACTGATATTTAACATGTTTACATATTCATATTTACATTAATTATATATTTTCAATTCAAACATGAAATACTGCTTAACAACAAACCTACAGCCAAAATACTCAGGTGAGCGATCTAGGGCCATCATGGCCCTCTTGTTTAGCTCACCTGAGCAGATGCTCAGGGTGAGCTATTGTGATCACTCTGTGTCCGGCATCTGTCGTCAGTCGTCCGTCGTCAACATTTTACTTTAAATGACATCTCCTCCTAAACCCCAAAGCTATTTTTAACCAAACTTTACAGAAATGTTCCTTATATTGCCCTTTCTTAAAATTGCACAAACTGTTTCGCTCCATTGCACATAAGGGCTGTAAAAGCTAAAAATAGAAAAAAATTCAAACAACATCTCCTCCTAAATGATATGGAGATTTTCCACCAAATTTCACATAAATGTTCCTTACATAGCCCTCTATTAAAATTATTAAAACCGTTCCGCTCCATTGAACAAAATGGCTGCCAGAGCTAAAAATAGATTTTCATCAATATTTGGCTTCAAATATCTCCTCCAAAACCACTTAGCCATTTTAAACCAAATTTGACAGAAATGTTCCTTACAATGCCCTTTTCTATTGCTCAAACCATTCCGCTCTATCGCACATAAGGGCTGCAAAAGCTAAAGATAGAAAATTTTTTTTAAACAACATCTCCTCCTAAACGTTTGGAGATTTTCCACCAAATGTCACAGAAATGTTCTTCACATAGCCCTGTATCAAAATTGCTAAAATGGTTCCGCTCCATTGATCAAAATGGCTGCCAGAGCTAAAAATAGATTTTTGTCAATATTTGGCTTCAAATGACATCTCCTTCTAAACCACTTGGCCATTTTAAACTAAACTTTACAGAAACGTTCCTTATCATGCCCTTTTCTGAAATTGCTCAAACCATACTGCTACATTGCACATAAGGGCTGCAAAAGCTAAAATTTGAAAAAAATTTAAACAACATCTCCTAAACGGTTTGGAGATTTTCCACCAAATTTCACAGAAATGTTCCTTACATGGCCCTCTATTAAAATTGCTAAAAAATGGCCACTGGAGCTAAAAATAGGTTTTCTTCAAAATATTTCTTCAAATTACATCTCCTCACAAGCTGTTATCATGAAATTGCCTCTGCCCCCTGGATTTTTTTGTATAAAAGATGAGATCTTTGAATATCTTCAGTTAGAAAATGTAATGTTGCATCTGATGTTTACTTAACGGTAGACCCTCAAGCAAAGTACTCAGGTGAGCGATCCAGGGCCATTATGGCCCTCTTGTTTGCATGCTTTTTATGCCCCTGAAGGAGGCCATATTGTAATCATGCCAGCTGTCTTTCCATCTGTTCATCTGTCTGTCCATCCATCTGCCTTTCCATGTACATAACCACTCTGTAACTATACCACTATTTATAAGATTTCAGTATAAAATGCAAATACAACTATTTATCACATTGATGTGTCATTCTGTGGATCATCATTATGAAATTACTTGTCACAAATGCGCAACTTGTTTCAAACCATCTGGTCATCTCCCTTTTTAAAGTGCTCAGGGTGAGCTTTTCTGATCGGTCTTTGTCCGTCGTCCGTCAGTCCGTCCGTCCGTCCGTCCGTCAGTCGTCAACTTTTCATTCAAACGACATCTCCTCTGAAACCAATGGGGCAAATTTAATGAAACTTGCCTGGGATGTTCCTTGCATGAAGCTCTACCAAGATTGTTCAAATGGTTCTGGTCCATTGCATTTCTGGTTCACTGGAGCTAAAAATAGATTTTATAAGTTGGATCTTTAAAAATTTTCTTCTCCGAAACCACAAGGCCTGGAGCTTTGATATTTGGTATGAAGCATCATCTAGTGGACCTCTACCAAGTTTGTTCAAATTATGTCTCTGGGGACAAAACTGACTCCACCCAAGGGGTCAGTTGATTTTACATAGAGTTATATAGGGAAAACTTGAAAATCTTCTTGTCAGAAACCACAAGGCCTAGAGTTAAGATATTTGGTATGTAGCATTGTCTAGTGGACCTCTACCAAGTTTGTTCAAATCATGGCCTCTGGGTCAAAAATGGCCCCGCCCCTGGGGTCACTTATTTTACATAGAGTTATATAGGAAAATCTTAAAAAAATCTTCTTGTCAGAAACCGTAAGTTATAGAGCTTAGATATTTGGTGTGTAGCATTGTCTAGTGGACCTCTACCAAGTTTGTTCAAATCCTGTCCTCTGGGTCAAAAATGGCCCCGCCCGAGGGGCCACTAGTTTTACATAGAGTTATATAAGAAAATCTAAAAAAAATCTTCTTGTCAGAAACCGTAAGTTATAGAGCTTAGATATTTGATGTGTAGCATTGTCTAGTGGACCTCTACCAAGTTTGTTCAAATCCTGGCCTCTGGGTCAAAAATGACCCCGCCCCAGGGGCCACTAGTTTTACATAGAGTTATATCGGAAAATCTTAAAAAATCTTCTTGTCAGAAACCGTAAGTTATAGAGCTTAGATATTTGGTGTGTAGCATTGTCTAGTGAACCTCTACCAAGTTTGTTCAAATCCTGTCCTCTGGGTCAAAAATGGCCCCGCCCCAGGGGCCACTAGTTTTACATAGAGTTATATAGGAAAATCTTAAAAAATCTTCTTGTCAGAAACCGTAAGTATAGAGCTTAGATATTTGGTGTGTAAGCATTGTCTAGTGGACCTCTACCAAGTTTGTTCAAATCCTGGCCTCTGGGTCAAAAATGGCCCCGCCCCAGGGGCCACTAGTTTTACATAGAGTTATATAGGAAAATCTTAAAAATTCTCCTTGTCAGAAACCGTAAGTTATAGAGCTTAGATATTTGGTGTGAAGCATTGTCTAGTGGACCTCTACCAGATTGTTCAAATCCTGGCCTCTGGGTCAAAAATGGCCCCGCCCCGGGGGTCACTTGTTTTACATAGAGTTATATAGGAAAAACTAAAAAATCTTCTTGTCAGAAACAAGAAGGCCTACAGTTAAGATATTTGGTATGTAGCATTGTCTAGTGGACCTCTACCAAGTTTTTTCAAATCCTGGCCTCTGGGTCAAAAATGGCCCCGCCCCGGGGGTCACTTGTTTTACATAGAGTTATATAGGAAAATCTTAAAAAAATCTTCGTATCAGAAACCGTAAGTTATAGAGCTTAGATATTTGGTGTGTAGCATTGTCTAGTGGACCTCTACCAAGTTTGTTCAAATCCTGGCCTCTGAGTCAAAAATGGCCCCGCCCCAGGGGTCACTAGTTTTACATAGAGTTATATAAGAAAATCTAAAAAAATCTTCTTGTCAGAAACCGTAAATTATAGAGCTTAGATATTTGGTGTGTAGCATTGTCTAGTGGACCTCTACCAAGTTTGTTAGAAAAATGTCCCAAGGGTCACTATTGGCCCCGCCCGAGGGGTCACAAGTTTTAAATAACAATATAGAAGAAAATCTTTAAAAACTCTTGTCTGAAACCACAAGACCTAGAATTTTAAAATTTGGCATGAAGCAAGCTTTATCAAGCTTTTTCAAATTATTGGATTAGGTTAAAGGTCACGGAGGCTAAAAGTAGATCTATCTACTGTACCTCATAGAGCCTTCATTTATAGACCAATATCTTTGATATTCAGTATAGAGGTTCCTTGCATGGACCTCTACCCATGGGTAGGGTTTGAGGTCACTGGGTCAAGGTCAAGGTCACCATAGCTTATAATAGATATTTCTACTTTCTGTCATAGAGCCTTTATTTATTGACTGATATTTTACATATTTGGTTTGTAGGCACTTACATATTTTCAATTAAAAAATGAAATACTGCTTAACAGCAAACCTAAGTACTCAGGTGAGCGATCCAGGGCCATCATGGCCCTCTTGTTAGCTGACCTGGCACAAAGTGCTAGAGGGAGCTTTTGTCATACCCCAATGTTCGGTGTGCGTCGTGCGTCGTCAACAATTTTATTCAAACGACATCTCCTCTGAAACCATTGTGCCAAATCTAAGATTTGGTATGTAGCATTGTCTTGTCGACCTCTACCAAGTTTGTTCAAATTATGCCCCTGGGGTCAAATTTGGCCCCGCCCTTGGGGTCAGCTTATTTAAGATAGGGAAATCTTTGAAAATCTTCTTGTCTGAAACCACAAGGACCTGAGCCATAAGATTTGGTATGTAGCATTGTCTTGTGGACCTCTACCAAGTTTGTTCAAATTATACACCTGGGTCAAATTTGGACCTGCCCCTGGGGGTCAATGAATTTTACATAAGCTTATATAGTGAAACTTTAAAAATCTTCTTGTCAGAAACTGCAAGGCATGGAGCTTAGATATGTGGTGTTGAGCATTCTCTTGTAGACACATACCAAGATTGTTCAAATCATGGCCCCTGGGTCAAAATTTGCTGCGCCCAAGGGGTCACATGTTTTACATAGAGTTATATACTAAATTCTTTAAAAATCTTCTAGTCAGAAACTGCAAGGCCTGGAGCTTAGATATTTGGTTTGAGGCATCATCTAGTGGACCTGTACAAAAATTGTTGAAGTTTTGACTGTTGGGTCAAAAATGATCCCGCCCAGGGCTTACTTGATTAACATAGAGTTATATACATGTAGGGAAAAGTTTAAAAACCTTCTTGTAAGAAACTACATGGCATGGAGCTTAGATATTTAGTGTTGAGCATCGTCTAGTAGACCTCTACCAAGATTGTTCAAATCATGGCCCCTGGGTCAAAACTGGCCCCGCCTAAGGGGTCACATGTTTTACATAGAGTTATATAGCAAAAAACTTTAAAAATCTTCTTGTCACAAACTGCAAGGCCTGGAGCTTAGATATTTGGTAGTATGCACTGTGACCACAGTGGGGTTTAGGCCCCTCCTCTGGGGGTCACTCCCCCCCCCCCCACCCCCCTGTCCAAAAAATTGTTTTCTCATTTTTTTAAGTTTTTCACTATGGCAATAAAATTGGACCATTTGTACAGTTTTTCGTGTGGATTTCAAAAATGTCATCGCATGACCTGTATTTTTGACTATCTGACCTACTTTTTGTTTTTAGAGCTATGGCAATGAAATTTGGACTAAGTGTACAGTTTTTTGTTCCGATTTCAAAAATGTCATCGCATGACCTATATTTTTGACCTACTGACCTTCCTTTTGTTTTATGAGCTATGGCAATGAAATTTGGACCATGTGTACAGTTTTTTGTTCCGATTTCAAAAATGTCATCGCATGACCTATATATTTGACCTACTGACCTTCTTTTTTGTTTTTTAGCTTAAGCAATGCAATTTGGACCATGTTTAAAGTTTTTTGTTCTGATTTCAAAAATGTCATTGCATGCCCTATTTTTTTGACCTACTGACCTTCTTTTTTGTTTTTAGAGCTATGGCAATGAAATTTGGACCATGTGTACAGTTTTTTGTTCCTATTTTAAAAATATCATCGCATGACCTATATTTTTGACATACTGACCTACTTTTTGTCCAAAAAATTGTTTTCTCATTTTTTAAAGTTTTTCGCTATGGCAATAAAATTTGGACCATTTGTACAGTTTTTCGTGTGGATTTCAAAAATGTCATTGCATGACCTATATTTTTGACCTACTGACCTACTTTTTGTTTTTGGAGCTATGGCAATGAAATTTGGACCATGTGTACAGTTTTTTGTTCCGATTTCAAAAACTTCATTGCATGAACTATATTTTTGACCTAATGACCTACTTTTTGTTTTTGGAGCAATGGCAATGAAATTTGGACCATATGCACAGTTTTTTGTTCCGATTTCAAAAACATCATAGCATGACCTATATTTTTTTACCTACTTTTTGTTTTAGCTACAGCAAATTTTTCCCTGCATGGATCCTATATTCCGTGGGTAGGGTTTGAGGTCACTGGGTTAAGGTCAAGGTCACCATAGCTTATGATAGATATTTCTACTTTTTGTCATATAGCCTGTATTTATTGACTGATATTTTACATGTTTACATATTTATATTTACATTACTTACATATTTTCAATTAAAACATGAAATACTGCTGAACAGCAAACCTACAGCCAAAATACTCAGGTGAGAGATCTAGGGCCATCATGGCCCTCTTGTATACCATCAAACACAACAGTTTTTTGCCTCAAAACTTGTTTTTTTTCCATATATTCAAATATCCAAATCACTTTATCTATCTATCACTCTATCAATGACATTGGTGGGGGTATAAATTGCATTCAGCGATATTTCCAGTTTGATATACAGCTCTGAAATTTGGAGCATGTACACATGCAGTTTCAGAAGTAGATATGAACTTTGAAATTGTGCTGGCCTAGATTTTGACCTAGTGACCTACTTTCTTGTTTTTTGATGTACAGCTATGAAATTTGTACCATGTGCACAGTTTTAGATATAAAATTGAAATTTGTTATCAGCTGACCTAGATTCTGACCTAGTGACCTACTTCCTTGCTTTTTATGCTCCCTGAAGGGCAAGCAAATAGTTGCCGCTTTGTCGGTCGGTGCGTCTTGTCCATCCGTCCATCATAATTTTGTCTGGAGCAGAACTTGAAAACTCCTGGATATAATTTGTTTAAACTGCACACAGTGGTAGAGAGCATTGAGCGGTGTGCAGTGCCAAAGAACCTTAACTCTATTTTGCCCTGTTTTTGAATTATCTCCCATTTTAGAAAAATCTTGTCCAGAGCATGTCCTGAAAACCCTTGGACATAATTTGTTTAAACTGCACACAGTTGTAATGGGCATTGACGCTGAGTGCAGTGCCAAAGAACCATAACTCTATTTTGCCCCTTTTTTGAATTATCTCCCCTTTTAGAAAAATCTTGTCCAGAGCATAACCTGAAAACCCTTGGACATAATTTGTTTAAACTACACACAGTGGTAGAGGGCATTGAGGTGGAGTGCAGTGCCAAAGAACCATAACTCTATTTGTCCCGTTTTTGAATTATCTCCCTTTTTAGAAAAATCTTGTCCGGAGCATAACCTGAAAACCCTTGGAGATAATTATGCTCCCTTAAGGGCTAGCATATAGTTGCCACTTTGTCCGTCCGTCTGTTCCTTCTTCCGTTCGTCTGTCATAATTTTGTCCGGAGCATGAAACAATAACTATGAGCGATATCAAGACCAAACTTCATAGGTAGTTAAATGTCATTAAGGAGCAGTGCAGTGCACAAGAACCATAACTCTTGCTTTATTCATTTTTGAGTTATTGCCCTTTGAAATTTCTCATACTTATTTTTTGTCCGGGGCATATCTCACAAAGTATAAGAGTTATCAACTTGAAACTTTATAAGTAGATAGATCTCATTGATAAGCAGTGCAATGCACAAGAACCATGACTCTTGCTTTATAAATTTTTGAGTTATTGCCCTTTAAAATTTCTCATACTTATTTTTTGTCCGGGGCATATCTCACAAAGTATACAGTACGCGCCAGGAGGAACTCTCGTTTTCCTCGAGGTCGTCGCGGACTACCCATTCCTTAAAACGTGACCAAATCCGCCGCATTTCGAGGATCACCGCCGCGGACATGGTCACCAAATATCGCGGCGGACGTCCGCTAAATGGTTCCGCGAACTTTTTCACAGGTAAGAATTGACGTATCGAGGCTCACAAAGTTCCTCATTACACGCATTTCGGCGGATTTTACGCTTTAAAATATCATTTAAATGTATTAAACTCTCATTCTGATGCATTTGTTTACGAATGCTCATATTTGTTAACGGAAGGAATGACAATTCAAAACCGAAAGTAATTGTTGCTTCTCGGAACAGCTGACCCTATTTTCAGAAAATAAATTGACTGGTTTCCGAATTACACGTGGTAAAACTGCATTCCTATATTGAAAGAAAACATACAACATGTAAACCATACTGCGACATCTGTATCGTCTATGCGCTTGACAAAATTATTGATCGATTTTACTATACAATAACGAGCGTTTTCAACGACGTAAGCACAGCAAATGTATTAGAAATTTGGTTTTAATTTTACCAAATGTCACAGAATTGGCAGACGTAAAATGCACAGTTTCATTACGGTCATTTCACTAAATGTTCAGCTTATCCAGGTGAGTTATGACCCTAATTATTTTCGCGCTGGTCGTCAAATATCGCCGAGATATTTCGCGATGTCGAGACATCGAGGAATTCCGTTTTTTTCCTCGATGTCGCGGCGGATATTTTTTTTTCCGCGTCCGCGAAATAAAGCGGAAAATGTGAGTTCCTCCTGGCGCGTACTGTAAGAGATATTAACATTAAACTTTATTGGTAGATAGATCTCTGTGAGGAGAAGTGCAGCGTGCAAGAACCATAACTCTATTTTGCAAATTTTAGGAGTTATTGCCCTTTGTTATTTTTCTTACTTTTAAAAAATGACATATTAAACAATAGCCCTTTTGGAATTAGCATTCATTCGGGGAGCATCCATCGGTTCTAACGATTTCTTGTTTATGTACAGCTATGAAATTTGGACCATGTGCACAGTTTCAGGTGTCGAATTGAACTCAGATATTAGATGACATTAATTTCGACATAGTGATCTACTTTTCTGTTATTTGATGTACAGCTTTGAAATTTGGACCATGTATGTAGTAAAAATTTAAAAATATATTTTGCATGAAGTATGGTCTAGGGACCAACATTGTTCAAATTCTTGTAATAAACACTAGCTTTCTCTGCTTTCACACAAATAACAGTCTGTCCTCAGGTGAGCGCTCTGGGGCTAATGGCTCCCTTGCTCATTTGTATTACTAATTAATATAAAATACTGCATACCTATATGTTCATGTCTGCTCTGTAAATCATTAGTACATAGCAGGATTTTAAGAAGTTTCATGAAACAATCCTCATAATAAGGCTATGTATGGCAAACCTTTTCTCTGACTGTTTGTCTGTATTGCCTAAAAGCAGTGGTGAATTTTAATCTTAAAGCTACTATAAATGTTGCTGAAGAATGGTTTACTTTTACTAGGCTTCTAGGCTTTTTTTTCACCTGTTTGCTGTCACAGTAAACTGAAGTATTGTGATGGATGATAAAGAAAATGTATAGCATAACTAAACATCATACTAAATCATACTAACAGTGGCATACTTTTTTTGTTTGTTACTAAGCTGTTGGATGAGATGTTGGACAATGGTTTTCCACTGGCAGTAGAATCCAATATCCTGAAGGAGCTCATCAAACCTCCAAACTTCCTAAGAACCATCACAGATACAATCACAGGAAAAACTACAGGGTATATTATAGTTTATTGCCCTGATTAGAACACAAGAAATTTAGTAACATGCTCTATATTTATTTCTATGTTGGTGCTAAAAACACTGACTTTCATCATTGTGAAATGATTTTATCAGAATTTGTAGTGAACTGTTGTAGGTATCATTTTCAAATAATTTCATGAATATTATTAGCAAATGGATATTTAACACTTGGTTATGCATACTTAGTATAACATTTTTACAGTTGTTGAGATATCAGTAACATCATAGTCTTTGATTAGTGATTCAGAAAGAATTTCAAAGTTCATCTAGGAGAAATTGTTAACCCTTCAGTTAAGTAAGGAATTATTGTTACAACATACATAAATTAGATCAAAATATATTCTCTGAGGCTTGATCTTTACAGCGTTGGGGCAACTTTACCTACTGGTCAGCTGTCAAATGTGCCCTGGAGGCGTACAGGAGTAAAATACACAAACAATGAGGCATATTTCGATGTCATAGAAGAAATTGATGCAATTATAGACAAATCAGGAACAACAGTGATTGCTGAAATACAAGGATACGTATGTATTGTGAACAAAATTTCCTGAATCTTTGACAGAAGTGATATGTATTATGTTTATACTAGTATACAAATTGCCTTGTTGATCCTGTTGGAGATAATATAAAATGATAATTATACTCCCAGAACTGTCTGTCGATCTTTCCATCCGTAGACAAAATTTGACTATTGTTCAGCAACTATTTTTCAGATTTTAATAATACTTTGCGAAAATCAGAAGTACCAAGCTCAGTTGTGCATATCATTGTCACATCCCACTCCGATGATTTTTCACTGAGTTATGAACCTTTGATATTTTTTATGCCCCCAAAGGGAGGCATATAATTTTTTGAACTATCAGTCCATCCGTCAGTCCGTCCAAAAACTTTAACATTGGCCATAACTTCCTTATTTGTTAGAGGATTTACTTCATACTTGGACACAACACCCCTTTGGACAAGACCTTCCCACTGACCTATATTTATTTGACCTTGACCCCTGAATGACCTTTACCTTGAAGATCCAATTGTCCAAAAACTTTAACATTGACCATAACTTCTTTATTAGTAACTGGATTTACTTCATACTTGGACACAACAACACTTTGGAAAAGACCTTCCCACTGACCTATATTTATCTGACCTTGACCCCTGAATGACTTTTAACTTGAAGATCCAACAACAATCTCATCTTCTTCAGGATTCTGACATAATATTTTGTTGGCTACCTAGCCATATTGGAATTTAGGGCAATGAGGCAGTGGATAAAGCTGTCAAAACAGCTCTAAATACTGAGGTTTTACCTTTCTGTGTTCCTTACAGTGATTTCCATTGTCAGTAGTTTTATCAGCAGTCTGGCAGACAACTTGGGAAGATCCTGTGAATCAAACAAATAAATTGTTTTCTATTAAACATGTTCTAGGAGAGTGGTTGTTATCTTCTAGACCATCACAAAGAGAAGAAATTGTCCTTTGTTGTCTACATATTGGACATTCTTACCTTACTCATTCTCATCTTCTGAAAGGGGAACCAGTCCCACAGTGTGTTCCTTGTTTTACAGATCTTAAAGTTAAACACATTTTTATTGACTGTGTGGACTTTGCTCCAATAAGAAATAAATATTTCAATGTACATAACATGCATGAGCTGTTTAATTCTGTTTGGCGAGACTTAATCTTTAAATTTTTAAAAGATATCAACATTTTTAACAAGATATAATTATTTTATTTTTTACATATGGAACCTTTAACTACATCATATTTTACATACTATCAACAACTTTGAACTTTAAATCATTGCAACTTTTAACAAAATAGTTACTTCTTAGTTCTTTTTTATACAATATTATTTGTGCCCAAAGTGACCATAGTTGTTGACGGGCCATAAAACTCCATTCATTCTTTCCTAAAACTTTAACATTGGCCATAACCTCCTTATTAGAAAGTCGATTTTCTTCATACTTGGACATAACACCTCTTTGGACATGACCATCCCATTGACCTATATTTATTTGACCTTGACCCTTTGAATGACTGGTCCTCAGCTGTAAGTCAAAGCACCACTTCAGGGGCATTGTCATCTTACATTGACAGTTCTTGTTTACTCATCAGTTTGTCCAGACTGTTTCTCATCAACTATTATTCAGATTTTGATATTACTGTGCAGGAATCATAAGTACCAGGCGTAGCTGTGCATAAGCGCATGAATGTGCTGCATTCCACTGCCATGAATTTTCACTCAGTTTTGGGCCTTTTGATTTTTTTTTTTATACTTAAATTTGTCCATGCTATTTCTCAGCAACTGTTTTTCAGATTTTAATAATACTTTGCAAGAATCATAAGTTGATTCTTTTTTTTACATGTAAAAGGTGAAAGTGTAAGTTTGTCTGTGCTTTTCTCAGCAATTATTAATTGGAGTATAATCAAACATTTTTATTACTTGCCCAGATTGGGCATGCATATGAACCAGGTCACCGGGTCAGAGGTCAAGGTCACCTAAGATGATGCAATGTCAAGATTTTGCCTTGTGTATAAAGAGGATGTGCTGCGCACATCTCACCTATGTATACATCTTTCTCCTTGATCTGAAGCTCATAGCTTCAGGTTTGAATTAAGACGAGCGGGCTCGACATTCTGCCCTGATTGACATGTCTTGTTGTAATATTTGTGGTATTGCATGATAGTGGAAGTGAAAAAAAAGACAGCTTATGCCATTCCAGTAAAACATATATCCCACCCTAGGAAGACATTTTCAGAATGGACCAACCTCTTTTAGAAGTTTACTTTACAAGAAATGACTATCTACCCTCCCTCTGAAAGAAAAAGACCACTCAGACATAATTACATTATTTTGCCTATTGTGGGAGTCATGTTTTACTAGAATGGCCTTAATGGTAAAATTATAAGAGTAGTAAGAATTGTAGTAAGAATTGTGCTTAACAGCTTCTGTCTAGTGACTTAATTTGGTCAGAGTTCAACTGCCTGTTAATATAATGATTTCACAAACTTCATATTTTAATACTTACATGTATAATCCTCACAGTTTCGTAGATCTCATTCCTTGTGACTTGAATCCTGGTTAGATTCAGTAATTATATTCATTTAGTACTTTGGGAACAGTTTAGTCACTTCCACATGGAAATTCAGTCAAAACTGTATAAAGCATACCTGTTATAAGAGACCACATGTCTTAAGAGTTGATATCTTATTTTCCTTAAAAGTAGCTTTTCAATGAATATAACCTTGATTTAAAGACCACCTGTATTAGGAGACCACATTTTGCATGTTTCTTGGTTGGTCTTTTAAGACAAGTTGCACTGTATTAATGTCTCCCCACACCCCCAGCTGGGGAGACATATTGTTTTTGCCTTGTCCGTCTGTCACACTTTGTTTCCATTCGATAACTAGAGTACCTTTTGACCTAGAGTCTTCAAACTTCATACGATGATTGCCCTTATTGAGTTACAGAAACCTATTTTTTTTTTTTTTGGGGGGGGGGGCGGGGGGGGGGGGTATGTAGGTCAAAGGTCAAAGTCACAGTGACCTTAAATGTGAAAATGGTTTCCACTCAATAACTAGAGTTCTATTTGACCTAGTATCTTCAAACTTTATGGGATGATTGACCTTATGGAGCTACAGAAATCTATTGATTCAGGGTTCAGTCGGTCAAAGCTCAAGGACACAGTGACCTTAATGTAAAAATTGGTTTCTGCTCAATAAGTGGTCAAGGGGTCAACTGATCAAAGGTCAAGGTCACAGTGACCTTAAATATGAAAAAATGGTTTCCACTCAATTGCTAGAGTTCTCTTTGACCCAGTGTCTTCAAATTTAATAGTATGATTGTCCTTGTTGAGTAGAAGCAGCCTGTTGATTTTGGGGTCAGCTGATCAAAGGTCAAGGTCATAGTGACCTTATATATAAAATTGGTTTATTCTCAATAATTAGAGTTCTATTTGACCTACTGTCTTCAAACTTCACAAGATGATTGAGTTACAGAAGCCAATTGTTTTGAGGGTCTGTAGGTCAAAGGCCAAGGTCACGTTGAAGTAAATGTAAAAAAAAAATCTCTGATCAATACCTCAGTGCCATTTCAGCCAGACTGTTGAACTCTTTGTTTTTGTCAGTTGTCGATCTGTCACACTTTGATTCCATTTGTTAAGTAGAGTACCTTTTGACCTGAAACCTTAAAACTTCATATGATACTTTATTATATTTTCTCAATTGAGGTCACTATGACAAAGGTCAAGGTCACTTACACTTAAATTTGAAATTCCTTTCAGTCAATAATGTGCATACCTGTGACATGTTATCAACACTGTCTGGTAAGAAGTCACACCGTACCATCTTAATGGTGCATACAAAAAAAATATTTCCAACAGATATGTCACTTTATACATTAAAAGCTTTTCTTTATAGGTTTTGTTTTATCTCTTCTTCTGCAACAATAGTACTCCTTGTTATACCACGGCCTTTTTCAACACACTCATTCCTATTCTACAGTCCACAATTCTCTTCCTACCGCTAGCTGACCTCTGTCATTTCTTCTGTGCCCCTGTTTCAATGATGCCCTGGGGGAGACGCATTTTTAGCTCACCTGAGCAGAAAGTGCTCAGGGTGAGCTTTTCTGATCAGTCTTTGTCTGTCGTCTGTCCTTTGTCCACTTTTCATTCAAATGACATCTCCTCTGAAACCAAACGGCCAAATTAAATGAAACTTGCCTGGGATGTTCCTTGCATGAAGCTCGTCCAAGATTGTTCAAATGGTTCTGGTCCATGCATTTCTGGTTCACTGGAGGTATAAATTAGATTTTAAAAGTTGGATCTTTAAAAATCTTCTTCTCCAAAATCTCAAAGCCTGGAGCTTAATATTTGGTATGAAGGATCATCTAGTGGACCTCTACCAAGTTTGTTCAAATTATGACCGTGAGATTAAAACTGACCCCACCCCAGGGGTCAGTTGATTTTACATAGATTTATATAGGGAAAACTTAAAAATCTTCTTGTCAGAACCACAAGGCCTAGAGTTTAGATATTTGGTGTGCAGCATTGTCCAGTGGTCCAGTGGACCTTTACCAAATCATGGCTCCTGGGTCAAAAATGGCCCAGCCCTGGGGGTCACATGTTTTACACAGAGTTATATAGGAAAAACTTTAAAAAATCTTCTTGTCAGAAACCGCAAGGCCTAGAGTTTAGATATTTGGTGTGTAGCATTGTCCAGTGGACCTCTACTAACTTTGTTCAAATCATAGCCACTGGGTCAAAATAGGCGCTGCCTCGGGGGTCATTTGTTTACATAGAGTTATATAGAAAAAAGTTTAAAAAGTCTTCACATCAGAAACCAAAAGTATTTTGTACGTAGCATTTTCAAGAGGACCTCTACCAAATCTTCTTTTCAAATACCAGAAGGCCTAGAGTTAAAATGTTTGGTATACAGCATTTTCTACTAGACCTCAACCAAGTTTGTTTAAATCATAACCCCTGGGTCAAAAAAGGCCCCGCCCCAGGGGTCACATGTTTTACACAGAGTAATATAGGAAAATCTTTAAAAATCTTCTTGTCAGAAACCACAAGGCCTAGAGTTTAGATATTTGGTTTGCAGCATTGTCTAGTGGACCTCTACCAAGTTTGTTCAAATCATGACCCTGGGGTCAAAACTGGTCCCACCCAGGGGGGTCATTTGATTTTACACAAGGATTTGTACAGGGAAAACTTTAAAAATCTGCTGCTCTGAAACACCAAGGACTATACCTTCAATTGTTCGTTGTTATGTCTCCCCCCAACCCCGCCCTTCTGACGGAGACATATTGTTTTTGCCTTGTCCATGGGTGTCTGTCTGTCTTTCACACTTCGTTTTCTTTCAATAACTTGAGTACCTGTTGACCCAAAGCCTTCAAACTTCACAAGGTTATTGCCCTTATTGAGTAAAAAAAATCCCTTTGTGTTTATGGTCAGTAGGTCAAAGGTCAAGGTCAGAGGGCCCTCTAGAGTGAAAACCGTTTCGACTCAATAACAGGATTACCATTTCACCCAGAGCCTCCAAACTTCATAGGATGATTGCTTTTACTAAATAGAAGAACCATATTGTTTTTGGGGCTAGTATGTCAAAGGTCAGGGTCACAGGGACCTGTTGAGTGAAAACTATTTCTGCAGAGTAACTGTAGTACCTTTACACCCAGAGCCTTCAAACTGTATAGGATAATTGTATTAGAAGAACCCTATTGTTTTTAGGTCAAAGGTTAAGTTCACAGGGACCTGTAGAGTGAAAACTGTTTCTGCTCAGTAACTGGAGTACCATTTTACCCAGAGCCTTCAAACTTCATAGGATGATTTTCTTTACTCAGTAAAAGAACTCAGTCATTTTTGGGGTCAGTAGGTCAAAAGTCAAGGTCACAGGGGCCTGTAGAGTGAAAACTATTTCTTCTCAGTAACTGGAGTATCACCCAGAACCTTCAAACTTTATAGGGTAATTATATTAGAAGAACCCTATTGTTTTTGGGGTCTGTAGGTCAAAGGTCAAAGTCACTGGGACCTGTAGAGTAAAACTATTTCTGCTAAAAAAATTGAGTACCATTACACCCAGAGTCTTCAAACTTATTGCAAAGCTTCTCAAACTTGCACCTATAAAAACCAATAACGATATTTGTAACATGAGCAATGAGACTCAGGTGAGCAATTTAGGGCCATCATGGCCCTCTTGTTTTTACAAAAACATCTAGTTGTCATTGATTTTTCTGACAGAATATCAAATAAGCTTGTAGTCTTGATTTCAACCCAATGACAATCAAGTGGTAAGTCTCTAAACCCAGTGCTTTAGTCTTAACTGAACTGTTCAGAACTCTTCTGATTGAATATATCTTGTGCTATTTATTGTCTGTTGGTTTTTTTTTTTATGTTTCAGATTGACTGTTTGGTAAAGTTGTCTGGAATGCCAGATTTGACCCTGACATTTATAAACCCACGTCTTCTTGATGACATCAGTTTTCATCCTTGTATTAGATTTAAAAGATGGGAGGTAAGGTTTATTTACATGGTCCTTTGATGTTAATGTTTCAAAAGTTTCTTACCCTATAAAAAGTCAGTTTTTAGATAATTTTTAACAGCTTAATGGAAACATGTGATGACCTGTCAGGATTTCAGAAAATGCCAATATTCAGCATCAATTCCATCTGTCCCAGTTTTCATCTAAGTATCCGATATTCTTATCAATAAAAATTCTTGCCCCAAGACAATAAATTTTCAGTGACTGTTAAAGTCATCAAAGTCTATGCTTTGCACCACACCTGTTATCTCAATTTATGACACATGATTGCTGTAATTGATAAACAAACGTTCTGACAATTATCAGATTACCTTAATTGTCAAAGACAAAGTAGACTGCTTGTTTACATAATTTGTAGTCAAAATAATTAGTGACATCTTGAATATATTCTGAAAGATTTATAGGAGTATTAAGATACATATCAGAGATTTTCGGATGCTTATTCTGGTTGGCAATTCTGCACGTTATATGGTTTGATTTTACCTGTCATACCCAAAAAATGTTGATGAATGAAGTGTATGCTACATTTTTAATCATCATTTGGTCAGAACTAGTATTAAAGCATTTGTTTCATTATGCCCCCGAAGGGAGGCATATTGTTTTTGAACTGTCCGTCTATCAGTCCGTCCGTCCGTCCGTCCGTCTGTCAGTCCGTCTGAAAACTTTAACATTGGCAATAACTTTCATATTAGTAAGTGGATTTACTTCATACTTGGACACAACACCCCTTTGGACAAGACCTTTACACTGACCTATAATTATTTGACCTTGACCCCTGATTGACCTACACCTTGAAGATCCAATTGTTCAAACTTTAACATTGGCAATAACTTCTTTATTAGTTAGTGGATTTACTTCATACTTGGACACAGCACCCTTTTGGACAAGTCCTTTTCACTGACTTATATTTGTTTGACCTTGACCCCTGAATGACCTTCATCTTGAAGATCCAATTGTCCAAAAACTTTAACATTGTCCATAACTTCCTTATTAGTAAGTGGTACAGTACGCTCAGTGCGGATTTTGCAAAACCCGCGAGACCCCGCGGATGAGACTCATCGCGGACGAAATTTTGCACAAAATTTGTCCGCAAGACCCCGCGGACTGAAAATGTTCACCACCGCGGACATGAATCTGTGGCCGTAAGCATTTCCCGCGCGGAACGCCGCGGTAAATCGCGGCGGAACGCGGTGGTCAATCACCGCGGATCGCGGTGAAAACTGTAGCTTTTTACGATTAATTTTTAAAACTTTACTACTTAAAATTTGTAAAATTTGATTTTGTAATAAAAAAATTATAGTAAATACAATGTATTTGTTGTTTGTACATCTTGTTATTCTCTCGTTATTGAATTACCATGAACAAAAATACTCTAAATCGCGGCAGATCATTGTCGTATTAAATTCAAAAAATAGAGTAGATATGCAAGTCCATGGTTGTGAAAACCACTTTTTAGTCAAATACTGAATAACCTCGGTGTACGGCATGTACGAAAAAGTAACAAGAGACAAATATGAAAACGTCAACTTTTGTTTCTTACACCATGAAAACTTAATCCATGTCAATATCTCCTTACAAAACTAGGTGTTACTATTTATAGATTTTCCGAAAATGAGAATTGAAAGTAGAGAGCAAGCATCAAAAAGCATGCAGCATTAGATCATGTGATGTGGAAAAGGCGGTAAAATACTGGGATTTTTTTATGGAAAATTACTCAGGCTTGATGTCAAAGGTTAGCTCTTGAATTACAACCAATAAAAATACGGTGTTGTATCACGTGTAAAGATCATAGGTCACAGGAATTGTGATTGACAGGTTGTTCCTTTGAGGCTACATATAGGTTTCACAACAATATTACGATATCAAAGATTGTGAAATTCATCCCCAAATGATAGAAATATAAAAGGGAAGTGTTGAGCCACTGAAATTTACAAGTGTTTGTTATGCATCGAAAACATATATTTATACAAGATCTGTAGATTTCACTTTCAAACCAGAGCTTAGATTGGTTTATAAACTAGTTTGAAAAAAGGTGATTTAGTTTGTATTTACGTATGTTATTCACACAGGTGTCAGCTGTGATTTTGAGTTAATCTGAAGACATGTCGCCCTTTGTAAAATGTTGAAAGCCGCTATTGAGTGACGTAATTTCTTTGACAGTTAAAGCAGTTCACTTAAAATAACCCCGATAATTAGCATGTGTAACAAGTAATTGTTGTTAGGAATGTTATAATTTGCGACGGTTTTGGATAGTTCAAGGGAACAAGGATGCTGTAGTACACTCTGTAGTATGTAGTTTGTGTCTATCGACGCGGTCACTCCAAATTTTACAATCAAAACAAAGGTAACGTTTTTCATTTTAAATGCCGTTTCAATATTTTTACATCTAAAATTTTAACTAATGTTATTACCATTTAAGTATTTTGGTTGATTTAAAGTCATCTTGTAAAAAAAAAACATGGTGAAAAATTTATAAAATAAACATTTATTTTTGAGCTATAGTTATAATGGCCGCCGCGTTCCGCCTGCGAGAAACAGGTAACCGATTTTATCAATAATTTAAATATAATCTTTGGTATTTTGTCCGCGGTGGAGACAACTGGACACCGCGGATCGCGGCGGAAATTAGCCCTCTCATCGCGGACGTCCGCCGCGTTTGTCCACGATAAGAAAAAAATGTCCGCGGTGGTATCGCGGAAAAGGCAGAATCCGCGCTGAGCGTACTGTAAGTGCTTCATACTTGGACTCAACACCCATTTGGACAAGCCCTTCCCGCTGACCTGTAAGTATTTGACCTTGACCCCTGAATATCTAATCGTCCAAAAACTATTATTTGGCCATAAGTTCCAAATTAGTAAGTGGATATACTTCATACTTAAACACAACACCACTTTGGACAAGACCATCTCACTGTCCTGTATTTATTTGACCTTAACCCCTGAATGACCTTCATCTTGAAGATCCAGTTGTCTAGAAATTTTCACATTGCCCATAACTTCCTTATTAATAAGTGGATTTACTTCATCTTGAACACAACCCCCTTTGGATAAGACCTTCCCATTGACCTATATTTATTTGACCTTGACCCCTGAATGACTGGTTCTAAGTTCAAATGTCAAAGCACCACTTTTGGGGGCATTGTCATCTTACAGTGACAGTTCTTGTTAATATTACTTTTCAAATGTTATTATGCTCCCTAAAGGGCGAGCATATAATTGCCGCTTTGTCCGTCCCGTCCGTCCATCTCTCCGTTGTCTGCCTGTCCGTCATAATTTTGTCTGCAGCATAACTTGAAAACCCCTGGAAATATTTTGTTTGAACTGCACACAGTGGTAGAGGGCATTGACGTGGAGTGCAGTGCCAAAGAACCATAACTCTATTTGTCCCGTTTTTGAATTATCTCCCTATTTAGAAAAATCTTGTCCGGGGCATAACCTGAAAACCCTTGGAGATAATTATGCTCCCCAAAGGGCGAGCATATAGTTGCCGCTTTGTCCGTCTGTCCGTTCATCCATTTGTTCATCCAGCATAATTTTGTCTGGAGCATAACACAAAAACTGTGAGAGATATCAAGACCAAACTTCATAGGTAGTTAGATCTCATTAAGGAGCAGTGCAATGCACAAGAACCATAACTCTTGCTTTATTAATTTTTAAGTTATTGCCCTTTGAAATTTCTCATACTTATTTTTTGTCCGGGGCATATCTCACAAAGTATAAGAGTTATCAACTTGAAACTTTATAAGTAGATATATCATATTGATGAGCAGTGCAGTGCACAAGAACCATAACTCTTGCTTTCTTAATTTTTGAGTTATTGCCCTTTAAAATTTCTCATACTTATTTTTTGTCCGGGGCATATCTCACAAAGTATAAGAGATATTAACATTAAACTTTATTGGTAGATAGATCTCTATGAGGAGAGAAGTGCAGCATGCAAGAACCATAACTCTATTTTGCATAATTTAGGAGTTATTGCCCTTTGTTATTTTTCATACTTTAAAAAAAATACATATTAAACAATAGCCCTTTTGGAATTGGCATTTATTCGGGGAGCATCCATTGGTTCTACTGATTTCTTGTTGCTGAAGGATATTTTTTTTTATCTTACCTTAAACTCTCGAATATTATAGCTAGCATGTATAAAAGGCACCCCCGACTGACCTCAAGATCTGGGATAAAATGCTTGCATTGGTATATAATACAGTTGAACTTCCAAAAACCGAACACCCTTGGGACCGGCCAAAAATTTGGAAGTTTCAAGATTTCAGAAGTACGAATGATCTGGACAAGTACAGGTGCCAAACACAAAGTAGTTCTTTATGATAGTGAACGCATTCAGTATTGTTTAGCCTAACAGCGTTTGTAACATTGAAAACATAATGCAAAATTAAAATTAATGAAAACATTCTACACTTGTATATCTTATTAGTAAAGAATGTCATATGTTTTCAAATACATATACATGTATACTATATTGTGTGCAAACAAGTTTCTATATGTCAGAACAAAGCTACATTTGGATACCTTTAAAACAGTTTAAAAAAAAAATCGCAAATTAGAATAACCAACACATTGGCTGATGTTGGCTAACTAATTACGCGGCTTTTAAGTACACCCCAATTACAATTTAATCCTTAAAGTTGCTTGTAGCAAACACCTGTTATTAATCCACTATCATCGCTTTGATTATTTACCCCTATCTAATTATCAATATATTCGGCTGCATGTCAATTTCAAATTGACAACTTGTTATTCTAACGCAAGTCGAAATAAATGATCACCACTAACTGGTAAACAATAGATAGAGACATGAAGTTTTTGCCGCAGTGTTTGCAATCTTAGGTCTGTCTTTTGCAGTTTTTAGCTCACCTGAGGACAATGTCCTCAAGGTGAGCTTTTGTGATGGCCCATTGTCCGTCGTCCATCATCCGTGCGTCCGTGCATCAACAATTTCTTTAAACAACTTCTCCTCCTTAACCACTTAGCCAAATTTGTTAAAACTTTGCAGGGATGTTCCCTGCATGAAGCTCTACCAAAGTTGTTCTAAGAATTCAATTCCATCAAGAACTCTGGTTGCTATGGCAATTGAAAGGAAAAACTTTGAAAATCTTTTTGTCTGAAACCACAAGGCCCTGAGCCTTAAGATTTGGTATGTAGCATTGTCTAGTGGACCTCTATCAAGTTTGTTCAAATTATACCCCTGGGGTCAATTTGGCCCCACCCCGGGGGTCAGTTGATTTTATATAGGCTTATATAGCAGTATAGAAGAAAATCTTTAAAATATCTTCATGTCTGAAACCACAAAGCCTAGAATTTTAAAATTTGGCATGAAGCAAGCTTTATCAAGCTTTTTCAAATAATTAGGTTAAAGGTCATCAAGGCTAAAAATAGGTTTAAATACTGTACGTCATACAGCTTTCATTTAAAGACCAATATCTTTGATATTCAGTATATAGGATCCTTGCATGGACCTCTACCCATGGTTAGGGTTTTAGGTCACTGGGACAAGGTCAAGGTCACCATAGCTTATGATAGATATTTCTACTTTCTGTCATAGAGCCTTTATTTATTGCCTAATATTTTACATATTTACATATTTATATTTACATTACTTACATATTTATGCCCCCTCTTCAAAGAAGTGGGGGTATATTGCTTTGCATTTGTCTGTCTGTCGGTCAGTCCGTCGGTCCGTAGACCAAATGGTTTCCGACCAATAACTAAAGAATGCTTAGGCCTAGGAACTTTAAACTTGGTAGGATGATTGTCCATCACCAGTAGATGACCCCTATTGATTTTGGGGTCAAGGGGTCAAAGGTCAAGGTCACATTGACCTTGTAGGTAGAAACAGTTTCCAACCAATTACTAAAGAACGCTTAGGCCTAGGAACTTTAAACTTGGTAGGATGATTGTCCATCACCAGTAGATGACCCCTATTGATTTTGGGGTCAAGGGGTCAAAGGTCAAGGTCACATTGACCTTGTAGGTAGAAACAGTTACCGACCAATAACTAGAGAACTCTTTGACCTAGGTTCACTAAACTTGGTATGCTGGTTGGTCATCACCAGAAGATGACCCCTATTGATTTTGAGGTCATTAGGTCAAGATCACAGGGACCTTCATCCTGAAAACGGTTTCCGATCAATACCTAGAGGATGCTTTGACCTAGGTTCACCAAACTTGGTATGCTGGTTGGTCATCACCAGTACATGACCCCTATTGATTTTGAGGTCATTAGGTCAAAGGTCAAGCTCACAGGGACCTTCATCCTAAAAATGGTTTCCGATCAATAACTAGAGAACACTTTGACCTAGGTTCACCAAACTTGGTATGCTGGTTGGTCATCACCATTAGATGACCCCTATTGACTTTGAGGTCATTAGGTCAAAGGTCAAGATCACAGAGACTTTCATCCGTAAAAGGGTTTCTGATCAATAACTAGAGAACGCTTTGACCTAGGTTCACCAAACTTAGTATGCTGGTTGGTCATCACCAGTAGATGACCCCTATTGATTTTGAGGTAATTAGGTCAAAGGTCGAGCTCACAGAGACTTTGACTCTAAAAACGGTTTCTGATCAATTACTAAAGAATGCTTTGACCTAGGTTCACCAAACTTGGTATGCTGGTTGGTCATGACCAGTAAATGACCCCTATTGATTTTGAGGTCATTAGGTCAAAGGTCAAGGCCACAGGGACCTTGATCCTAAAAACGGTTTCTGATCAATAACTAGAGAACGCTTTTGCCCAACCACAAGCAGTTAG
The DNA here is from genome assembly GCA_012932295.1 of Cyclina sinensis. Lineage (NCBI taxonomy): Eukaryota > Metazoa > Mollusca > Bivalvia > Venerida > Veneridae > Cyclina > Cyclina sinensis. The sequence continues at coordinate 12,641,548 of JAAONU010000017.1, forward strand.
GTGCTGCCGGGGGGGCATTTATGTTTTACAAACATTTCTTGTTTCAATTAAAACATGAAATACTGCTTTACTGCAAACCTACAGCCAAAATTCTCAGGTGAGTGATCTAGGGCCATCATGGCCCTCTTGTTTATTTTTCCTGTATTTGGAAAGTTCTGGATTTCAGAAGTATGATTTACATTGAAAACAGAAGGAGAAATTTCAGGACTCAGGAAACTGTTCAGTTTTCAGAAGTTTCCGGTTTTTAGAAGGTCCGGTTTTCGGAAGTTCCACTGTATGCACACAAATTTTGTCTGGAAATAGAGTTACCATTTAGCGATGTTTCGTTCAGGAAGCAGCCATTGTCAGTGCGAGTATCGTTTGCATTTAACTATTTATTTCATTAAGAACAATTAGCCCTACAGACTATTTCTTTCGGAAATATAGAATAGACATGACATTATTGTCGAGCCCGCTTGCGGTGAGCTTGACTTAGTCACCACTTTTGGCGTATAGTTTGGTGTATGTGCATCCGTGCGTCCGTCCAGATTTGTCCGCTCTATATCTTGCTCATTCTTTGAAGGATTACAAAATAATTTGGTACAAATGTTCACCATGATGGGGTTATGTGTTGCAACAAAACCCAGGTCTGCTGCTCAAAGGTCAAGGTCACACAGGGGGGTCAGTGTAAAACCAGTGTCCGGAGCGTAACTGCTACATGCATGGAGGGATTTTAATATAACTTGGGACAAATATTCTCCATAGTGAGGCGGAGTGTCGCTGCGAAAAATTCAGGTGTCTGTGGCAAAGATCAAGTCAAGTCAAATAACAAAATAAAACATTCATTTGTGAGTTTAAGTTCTATATACATGGATGGATTTTAATCTGACTTAGCACAAATGTTCTCCATGTTGAGTTGAGTTGTCTCGTGCTAAATGAAGGTCAAGGTCAAGGTCAGAAGAGGTCAAAGGTCGAATAAAAATATTAAAATTTGTTTGTTGGCACTGTATCTTGCTTATGCTTTAAAGTAGTATGCTAAGTGGTCACAGGATTTTGAAATTGTTGAGCCCCCTCGTGGTGAGGTCTACTTAATCGCTGCTTTTCACTTTTTTGTGGTTTGGTGTATGTGCGTCAGTCAGTCAGCGTGTCTGTCTAGATTTGTCCGGTCTATATCCTGCTCATTCTTTGAAGGATTACAAAATAGTTTGATACAAATGTTCACCATGATGGGATGGTGTGTCACATGCAAAACCCAGGTCTGCTGCTTAAAAGGTCAAGGTCACACTTGGAGGGTCAGCTCAGTACCCGTGTTCATTTGTGAGTATATTTCTTTATACATGGATGGATTTTTATATAAGTTATAACAAATGTTTTCCATGTTGAGTTGAGTTGTCTCGTGCAAAATGAAGGTCAAGGTCACAAGAGGTCAAAGATCAAATAAAAATATCAAAATGTTCAAATAACATGAGTTGAGTTTTTTAGTCACAAATGTTAATCATGAGACTTTGTGTCATGCACATGAACCAGGTCACCGGGTCAGAGGTCAAGGTCACCTAAGATGATGCAATGTTATGATTTTGCCTTGGGTATAAAGAGGATGTGCTATGCACATCTCAGCTATGTATACATCTTTCTCCTTGATCTAAGCTAATAGGTTCAGGTTTGAATTAAGGGGAGCAGGCTCGACATTCTGCACGTAGGCATGTCTTGTCTCAAAGTGTCAACACCTTCTCAACACCTTTTGGATGTGTAAACACATATCTCGCAATTATGGCAACATTGAACGACACTTTTTATTGTGTTTGTCAATATACGGACGACTCCTTTATCCAATTAATTGGCCGATAATTGTGCGAGTGCTATTTTGAATTGTCACATATTTTCACGACTTCTTTTTTGCCAAAAAATGTATATATAAACAAAAATGAGTAAAATGATGCTAAAATGACCATAGAAAAGCTAAAAAATATCTTACTTATTTTAGGGAAACTCCCTGAATTAAACTTAGATTTCCTGATAAATGACCAGGTAAATTTGATTAATATAACATAATCCTCATGTACATTATTTGTGTGATATATTGTATTAAACATTACTTGTTTTATTGCTGTATTTTCTGTCTTTCATCAAAAAGATGACATATTTGACAAGTTGATTAAAAGGTGTTCAGTTTTGAAACCAAAAATCCAGCTAAAAATCCAGTTCTAGCATACTGAAGTAATAAGTTGACATGTTTGAAAGTACATTGCTGCAAGTGGATTTTGTTTAGATAAGAAAAAAAGAGTCAGAACTACATAGAATGAAAACATACGGAATATTGTACATGTTTATGGTGTTATTGTTTCAGAATGAGAAGGTATTGTCTTTTGTTCCACCAGATGGTAACTTCAGACTGCTGTCCTACCATATAAGCTCTAACAAGTATGTTCCTTAAAATAACACTGATGTAAGCTTTCAGTATCTTGCATATCAGACAGGATTTTCTGCTGTTTACACCAGTGCTAAAAAACCCATCTTAGACCCCTCCATGTAGGATAAGTCGCGTGCTTTAAATGACGTCACTCTGTTATGAATGAAGTTGTAAATTCATACGCTACTAAAAAAAATAGTGCAGAATAAAAATATTAGTTTCGTTATTTTCTTCGAAATTTTAATGTATGTGTGATTTGCAAGAAAAAGAATCTTACACTGGTTGCCGATACAGATGGGGATATCCAGCTCAAGGGTAACTGTTTAGCGGTAACTTTGCAGAGCCTCGTTACGGCATTTAACAGTTACCTTCAAGCCGGATATTACCATCTGTACTGGCAACCAGTTTAAGATTCTTATAATAACAGTGAAATGAGTATGTTGTGAACTAACATGAACTAACTTGCCTTTCTACTAGACAGTTAAAATTTTGTTAGGGATGTTAGCAGTGTTACTTTTTAGAAGTGATTGTTAGCTGGCCTTCTTTACTGCTGTTCTGTACAAGTTGTTAACAAGAACAAAACATGATAAATTTCAATCAGTTTATTAACAGTGAAGATGGCAAATGATTCAGACATATTTTCTTTCAGCTTGTTCTGTTATTTTTAGACTCTGAGAATTGTTGTTATATGCCTGAAGGGGCATATTATGTTGTGATCCTGGGCATCCATGCGTACGTCTGTCTGTTAGCAATTTGGTTTCTGGATGATAACTTGAGAACTGTTTAAAGCACAGTCTTTTTGTGTCAGCTGTTACAAAGTAGCCACCTTATAGGGATCACTTCTCCGTCATCTGTCTGTCTGTCTGTCTGTCCATCTGTCACAAAACTTGTCCGGACTACTCCTCAAAAAATACTGGTACAATTTTATCCAAACATTACAGGAATGATCAGTACCAAGTCTAGTTGTGTATTTCATCTGTATTTTCCAGTTCAGTGATTTTTAGCTCATCTGAGGACAATGTCCTCAAGGTGAGCTTTTGTGATGGCCCCATTGTCAATCGTCCGTGCGTCCGTCCATGCAACAACAATTTCTTTAAACAACTTCTCCTCCTAAACAACTTGGCCAAATTTGTTGAAACTTTGCAGGGATGTTCCTTGCATGAAGCTCTATCAAAGTTGTTCAAAGAATTCAATTCCATCAAGAACTCTGGTTGCTATGGCAATTGAAAGGAAAAACTTTGAAAATCTTCTTGTCTGAAACCACAAGGCCCTGAGCCTTAAGATGTGGTATGTAGCATTGTCTAGTGGACATCTATCAAGTTTGTTCGAATTATGCCCCTGGGGTCAAATTTGGCCCCACCCTGGGGGTCAATTCATTTTACATAGGCTTATATAGTGAAACTTTAAAATCTTCTTGTCTGAAACCAGAAGGACTTGAGCCTTAAGATTTGGTATGTAGCATTGTCTAGTAGACTTCTACCAAGTTTGTTCAAATTATGCCCCAGGGGTCAAATTTGGCCCCGCCCCGGGGGTCAACTTATTTAACATAGTGAAACTTTAAAAATCTTCTTGTCTGAAACCAGAAGGACCTGAGCCTTCAGATTTTGTATGTAGCATTGTCTTGTGGACATCTACCAAGTTTATTCAAATTATACCCCTAGGGTCAAATTTGGCCCTGCCACGGGAGTGAATAGATTTTACATAGGCTTATATAGTGAAACTTTAAAAATCTTCTGAATCTGAATCTGTCTGAAACCACAAGGCCCTGAGCCTTAAGATTTGGTATGTAGCATTGTCGTGTGGACCTCTACCAAGTTTGTTGGAATTATGCCTCTGGGGTCAAATTTGGCCCCGCCCCAGGGGTTGATTGATTTTACACAGGGAAAACTTTGAAAATTTTCTTGTCTGAAACAGCAAGGCCATGATCCTTAAGATTTGATATGTAGCAAGGTGTAGTAAACCTCAACCAATTTAGTTGAAATTATACCTCTGGGGTCAAATTTGACCCCCACCAGTGGTCAACTGATTTTTACCTCACCTGAGCACAAAGTGCTCAGATTGAGCTTTTCTGATCGGTCTTTGTCCGTCATCCGTCTGTCCGTTGTCAACTTTTCATTCAAACGACATCTCCTCTGAAACCAATGGGGCAAATTTAATAAAACTTAACTGGGATGTTCCTTGCATGAAGATCTACCAAGATTGTTCAAATGGTTCTGGTCTATTGCATTTCTTGTCTACTGGAGCTAAAATCAGATTTTATAAGTTGGATCTTCTTCTCCAAAACCACAAGTCCTGGAGCTTTGATATTTGGTATGAAGCATCATCTTTTGGACCTCTACCAAGTTTGTTCAAATTATTTCCCTGGGGTTAAAACTGACCCCATCCCAGGGGTCAGTTGATTTTACATAGAGTTATATAGGGAAAACTTGAAAATCTTCATGTCAGAAACAAGAAGGCCTAGAGTTAAGATATTTGGTATGTAGCATTGTCTAGTGGACCTCTACCAAGTTTGTTCAAATCATGGCCTCTGGGTCAAAAATGGCCCCACCCCGGGGGTCACTTGTTTTACATAGAGTTATATAGGAAAATCTTAAAAAATCTTCTTGTCAGAAACCGTAAGTTATAGAGCTTAGATATTTGGTGTGTAGCATTGTCTAGTGGACCTCTACCAAGTTTGTTCAAATCATGGCCTCTGGGTCAAAAATGGCCCCGCGCCAGGGGTCACTTGTTTTACATAGACTTATATAGGAAAATCTTAAAAAATCTTCTTGTCAGAAACTGTAAGTTACAGCGCTTAGATATTTGGTGTGTAGCATTGTCTAGTGGACCTCTACCAAGTTTGTTCAAATCATGGCCTCTGGGTTAAAAATGGCCCTGCCCCAGGGGTCACTTGTTTTACATAGAGTTATATAGGAAAATCTTAAAAAATCTTCTTGTCAGAAATCGTAAGTTATAGAGCTTAGATATTTGGTGTGCAGCATTATCTAATGGATCTCTACCAAGGTTTTTGAAATCATGGCCTCTGGGTCAAAAATGGCCCCGCCCCAGGGGTCACTTGTTTTACATAGAGTTATTTAGGAAAAACTTTAAAAATCTTCTGGTCAGAAACCGTAAAGCATAAAGCTTAGATATTTGGTGTGTAGCATTGTCTAGTGGACCTCTACCAAATTTGTTCAAATCATGGCCTCTGGGTCAAAAATGGCCCCGCCCCAGGGGTCACTTGTTTTACATAGAGTTATATAGGAAAAACTTTAAAAATCTTCTTGTTAGAAACTGTAAGGCATAGAGCTCAGATATTTGGTTTGTAGCATTGTCTAGTGGACCTCTACTAAGTTTGTTCAAATCATAGCCACTGGGTCAAAATACGCCCAGCCCTGGGGGTCACTTGTTTACATAGAGTTATATAGGAAAAGGTTTTAAAAATCTTCACAGAAGAAACCATAAGGCTTAGAGTTAAGATATTTTGTATGAAGCATTGTCTAGAGTACCTCTACCAAGTTTTTTCAAGTCATGGACCCTAGGTCAAAAATTGCCCCGCCCAAGGGTTACATGTTTACAGAGAGTTATATAGGAAAAACTTTAAAAATCTTCTTGTTCTTAACAACAAGTCCTAGAGTTAAGATATTTGGTGTGCAGCATTATCTAATGGACCTCTATCAAGATTGTTCAAATCATGGCCCCTTGGTCAAAATAGGCCCCGCCCTAGGGGTCACATGTTTTACATAGAATTATATAGGAAAAACTTGAAAAATCTTCTTGTCAGAAACCACAAGGCCTAGAAGTTAAGATATTTGGTATGCAGCATTGTCTAGTGGACCTCTACCAAGTTTATTAGAAAAATTTCCCTGGGGTCACTGTTAGCCCGGCCCAAGGGGTCACAAGTTTTAAATAATAATATAGAAGGAAATCTTAAAAAATCTTCTTGTCTGAAACCACAAGACCTAGAATTTTAAATTTTTGCACGAAGCAAGCTTTATCAAGCTTTTTCAAAGTATTAGATTTGGTTAAAGGTCACGGAGGCTAAAAGTAGATTTATCTACTGTACCTCATAGAGCCTTCATTTATAGACCAATATCTTTGATATTCAGTATAATCTCAGGTTCCTTGCATAGACCTCTACCCATGGGTAGGGTTTGAGGTCACTGGGTCAAGGTCAAGGTCACCATAGTTTATAAAAGATATTTCTACTTTGTGTCATAGATCCTTTATTTTTTTGACTGATATTTTACATATTTGGTTTGAAGGCACTTACATAGTTTCAATTAAAAAATGAAATATTGCTTAACAGCAAACCTACACCCAAAATGCTCAGGTGGCCCTCTTGTTACATAAGTTCATATAAGGTAAACTTTGAAAAATCTTCTTGTATGAAATTACAAGGCCCAGAGCCTTACGATTTGGTATATAGCAATGTCTGGAGGACATCTCTCAAGTATGTTAGAAAAATTTTCCTGGGGTCACTATTGGCCCCTCCCGAGGGTTCACAAGTTTTAACAGTATAGAAGAAAATCTTTAAAAAATCTTCATGTCTGAAACCACAAAGCCTAGAATTTTGAAATTTGGCATGAAGCAAGCTTTATCAAGCTTTTCGGAATAATTAGATTAGGTTAAAGGTCACCAAGGCTAAAAATAGGTTTAATTACTGTACGTCATACAGCTTTCATTTAATGACCAATATCTTTGATATTCAGTATATAGGATCCTTCCATGGTTAGGGTTTTAGGTCACTGGGTCAAGGTCAAGGTCACCATAGCTTATGATAGATATTTCTACTTTCTGTCATAGAGCCTTTATTTATTGACTGATATTTTACATATTTACATATTTATATTTACATTACTTACATATTTTCAATTAAAACATGAAATACTGCAAACTGCAAACCTACAGCCAAAATACTCAGGTGAGCGATCTAGGGCCATCATGACCCTCTTGTTGTCAGAGTTATGGCCCTTTAATGATTTTCACCTTTGAGCACTTTGTGCTCAGGTGAGCTATTTGGATTATTGATTGTCCGGCTTTCTTCAGCATGCATCGTCAACAATTTGACTTGAACGACATCTCCTCCTAAACCTCTAAGCCAACTTTGACAAAACATACCTGGGATATTCCTTGGATGAAGATCTACCAAAGTTGTTCAAAGAATTGAATTCCATCAAGAACTCCAGTTGCTATGGCAACTGAAATGAAAATATTTGAAAATCTTCTTGTCTGAAACGACAAGGCCCTGAGCCTTAAGCTTTGGTATGTAGCATTGTCTAGTACACCTCTACCAAGTTTGTTCAAATTATACCCCTGGGGTCAAATTGAGCCCCGCTCGGGGGTCAATTGATTTTACATATGCATATATATATATATGGAAAACTTCGAAAATCTTCTTGTCAGACACCACAAGGCCTTGAGCCTTAAGATTAGGTATGTAGCATTATCTAGTGGACCTCTACCAAGTTTGTTCAAATTATACCTCTGGGGTTAAATTTGGCTCCACCCTGGGGTCAGTTGATTTTACATAGGCTTATATAAGGAAAACTTTGAAAATCTCATGTCTGAAATGACAAGGCCCTGAGGCTTAAGATTTGGTATGTAGCATTGTCTAGTGGACCTCTACCACCTTCATTCAAATTATACCCCTTCAGTCAAATTTGGCCCTGCATCGGTGGGTCAGTTGATTTTTCATAGGCTTATGTCGGGAGGTAATGTTGTCTCACTTTCTTTTAGGGTGTAATGTTTGCTTGCTATCTTTAGTTCTAGTGGTTACTTTTAACACAGAATTATAACACTTTGTCGACACTTTGTTGTGTACAAATGTGTGTTCATTAACTTTTAAAATATGATGATTCAAGTTCAAAATACAATACATATAGCATCTTACAATCATTTAAATTCTTTTAGATATTATCACTATCATCACAGACTTTCTAATCGCGATAAGGGCGGTCTCAGTTTTTCCAAGAAAGTAAAAACATTTGTTTCTTAAGTGTTGTCTTCAGTAATGTATTACTCAGTAATGGCATATTTGAAAATTTCTTTGTTCTAAGTTTACATTATATCTTTGAAAGTAACAAAACATTCTTAAAAGACAGAAATTAATATTGATTTGATTTTAAGGCGAATCGTGAAAATTTATTCATTACATGGTTAAGAGTAATTTCCCTTCCGTGTAATCGGAATGATTCGTACAAGAAGGTATTCTCCTGACGAGCTGAGATATAGAATAAACCATAGAATTACTTAGCTTCGTTTTCTTTTACACCATGGCAGATTTAAATTAGAGTTCAATTAAAAAGCATGTTTCTTAGGTTCTTATATTTATTTTAATTTCTGTTGACTGCTGAAATCAATACCTTTTGTAATTATAAAACAAACTTCTCAACACTAATTAGATCAAAGGTTAAACCAACCATTTATTATGAGAGTCTATTGTTATTTTTGTAAATAAAATAGTTAAAATTGAAACACATTATAATGCGTAACAAATAGTTGTTGAATTAACACAATCATACATTAAAGCACTGTGTATTGTCACATGTTTGCCTTCGAGGGTTTATTATAGGGCTTGTCAAAATATTCACACCTTGAGCAGACAATACGTGACTGCTAAATTGGGTCGATTTTTGGCAAATTGGATGCAATTAGTGTGGCCGCTTGCCGCAGGCATAAAGTGACTGTTTAATTAACTTGTTATTTAAAAGGATTTTCAACGGGAGCATCATGAAATGACCGTTGACACCAGGTGACTGCCCGATATAAGGTGACCGTTAGGGCAGGTTATACTGTATATAGGGGAGAATTTTGAAAAAGCTTCTTATGTTTGCTCAACAGCAGACCAAAAGGCAAAGTATTCAGGTGAGCAATCTAGGGCCATCATGACCCTCTTGTTATTTTTAGCTCACCTGAGCACAAAGTGCTCAAAGGTGAGCTATTGTGATCATTGATAGTCCGGCGTTCGTCAGTGTGCGTCGTCAGCAATTTGACTTGAATGATTTCTCCTCCTAAACCGCTTAGCCAACTTCAATGAAACATGCCTGGGATATTTCTTGCATGAAGCACTACCAGAATTGTTCAAAGAAATGAATTCCATCAAGACCTGGTTGCTATAGCTACAGAAGGGAACAAGAGCCTGTCGAACCAGGACGATGCTCATCGAATAGGTTTTGGACACAGAATAGTGTGTCCATTAAAAGGTTACTTACATTTACACTGAAGATATCTGGCACATTGTGAATCCATGACAACTGCCAAATAATCTACTGCCAAAAGCCTCATGACATCAAATGAGAGAAACATATATTACAGAATGAAAATGTACATATGAAACATATTAAACAAGTATGATAATAAAGGACAATAAAAAGTATGAAAATTAACAAAGGGCAGTAACTCCAAAATAATGAAGCAAAGGGAATGGTTCTTGTGCACTGCACTTCACCTTTATGAGATTTATTCACCTGTGTGAAGTTTCAAGTCAGTAGTTCTCATACTGCTGGGGTTACATTGTGGACAAAAAACAAATATGAAAAATTATAAAAAGGGCAGTAACTCAAAAGTTTTGAAGCGGAGAGTTGTGGATTTTATGCACTGCACTTCTACTCAATAAGATCTGTCTACCTACAAAGTTTCTTGTTGATACCTCTTGTAGTTTCAGAGTTATGTCCCAGACAAAGTTCTAAGTGTAAAAGTGAAAAAAAGGGCAATAACTCAAAAATTAGACAAGGCAGAGTTATGGTTCATGTGCGTTGCACTTCTACTCCATGAGATCTATCTACCTACAAGGTTTCTTGTTAATAACTCTTGTAGTTGTAGAGTTATGGCCCGGACAAAGTTCCAATTGTAAAAATGAAAGAAGGGCAATAATTCAAAAATAAGGCAAGGCAGTGTTACAGTTCTTCTGCACTACACTTCTACTCAATGAGATCTATCTACCTACAAAGTTTCTTGTTGATATCTCTTGTAGTTTCAGAGTTATGTCCCGGACAAAGTTCAAAGTGTAAAAATGAACGAAAGGCAAGAACTAAAAAAAAAGGCAATGCATAGTTATGGTTCTTACGCACTGCACTTCTACTCAATAAGATTTATCTTCCTACAAAGCTTCCTGTTGATACTTCTTGTAGTTTCAGAGTTATATCCTGGACAAAGTTCCAAGTGTAAAACTGAAAAAAGGGCAATAACTCAAAAAGTAGACAAGGCAGAGTTACGGTTTATATGCACTGCACTTCTACTCAGTGAGATCTATCTACCCACAAGGTTTCTTGTTGATACCTCTTGTAGTTGTAGAGTTATGTCCTGGACAAGAAAATGCGGAATGATGGACAGACATACAGATGTCAGGCCGAAACTGGATAGGGGGCCTTTTCTTTGGTTATTTTCTTTTGTTTAAAAGAGGGCAATTGGCACTTTATTCTGTTGTTACGGAATGAACTCTATTGTTTTCTTTTGTTATGTTTACAGTTAGATGGCCCCCTATTTCTTTTCGGTAGTGCGGACACACTGACACAAGGACATATGGACTGATAAAGCGGCGACTATATGCTCTCCCTTCAGGGAGCAAAAAAACTTTGAAAAACTTCTTGTCTGAAATGACAAGGCCCTGAGCCTTAAGATTTGGTACGTAGTATTGTCAAGTGGACTCTACCAAGTTTGTTCAAATTATACCTCTGGGGTCAAATTTGGCCCCACCCCGGGGGTCAGTTGATTTTCAGAGGCTTATATAGGGAAAACATTGAAAATCTTCTTGTCTGAAACCACAAGGCCCCGAGCCTTAAGATTTGGTACGTAGTGTTGTATAGTGGACCTCTACCAGCTTTGTTCAAATTGTATCTCTGGGGTCAAATTTTGCCCCAGCCCCTGGGATCAATTGATTTTACCTCCAGGCTTGTATAAGAAAAACTTTGAAAAACTTCTTGTCTGAAACCACAAGGCCCTGAGCCTTAAGATTTGATATGTAGCATTGTCTAGTGGACCTTTTCCAAGTTTTTTAAATCCCCTTCCGCAAAGCGGGGAGGGGATTATATGAATGGCCTCCGTCTGTCAGTCTGTCCGTAACACTTTCCTGTTCGCTCCATACCTTTTAAACCACTGAAATTTTTTTGAAATAACTTGGCACAAGTGATCAACATTATAAGACAATGTGCAGAGCACAATAATAGGGTTGCTACCCCCAAGGTTAAGGTCACACTTAAAGGTCAAGTGTTTAAAGTGTTCATTTTGTTTCCACTTCATAACTTTTAAACCGCTGAAAATTTTTTGAAATAACTTGGCACAAGTGATCACCATTATGAGGCGATATGCAGAGCACAATAATTGGGTTGCTACCCCCAAGGTCAAGGTCACACTTAAAAGTCAAGTGTTAAAAGTCCTCATTTCATGTCCGCTCCATAACTTTAAAACCACTGAAAAATTTTTGAAATAACTTGGCACAAGTGATCACCATTTGAGACGACGTGCAGAGCGCAATAATTTTGTTGCTTCCCAAAGGTCAAGGTCACAGTAAAAGGTCAAATATCCACATTTCACGTCTGCTCTATAACTTACTTACTTGGCTTACAAAAAGTTTTTCAGTTCATTTGAGCACTGCTCAGGATGAGATTTTAGGATAATTGAATATCCGGAGTGCCTCGTGCGTTGTCAACAATTTGATATGAACGACTTCTCCTCCTTAACTGCTAAGCCAACATTGACAAAACATGCCTGGGATATTCCTTGCATGAAGCTCTACCAAAGTTGTTCAAAGAATTCAGTTCCCTCAAGAACTCCAGTTGTTATGGCAAGTTAAAGGAAAAACTTTGAAAATCTTCTTGTCTGAAACGACAAGGCCCTGAGCCTTAAGATTTGGTATGTAGCATTGTTGTGTGAACCTCTACCAATTTTGTTCAAATTATGCACCTGGGGTCAAATTTGGCCCTGCCCCGGGGGTCATTGGTTTTACACAGGCTTAAATAGGAAAAACTTTGAAAATCTTCTTGTCTTAAACCACAAGGCCCATTGTCTAGTGGACCTGTTCAAAGTTTTTTATGCTCCCCATAGGGCGAGCATATAGTTGCCGCTTTGTTTGTTCGTCCGTCCTGTCCATCCGTCTGTCTGTCATAATTTTGTCCGGAGCATATCCTGAAAAGCCTTGGACATAATTTGTTTAAACTGCATACAGTGGTAGAGGGCATTGATGCAGAGTGCAGTGCCAAAGAACCATAACTCTATTTTGCCCTGTTTTTTAATTATCTCCCATTTTAGAAAAATCTTGTCCGGAGCATATCCTGAAAACCCTTGGACATAATTTGTTTAAACTGCCTACAGTGGTAGAGGGCATTGACGGGGAGTGCAGTGTCAAAGAACCATAACTCTGTTTGGCCCCGTTTTTGAATTATCTCCCCTTTTAGAAAAATATTGTCCAGAGCCTAACCTGAAAACCCTTGGACATAATTTGGTTAAACTGCACACAGTGGTAGAGGGCATTGACACGGAGTGCAGTGCCAAAGAACCATAACTCTATTTTGCCCTGTTTTTGAATTATCTCCCATTTTAGGAAAATTTTGTCCGGAGCATATCCTGAAAAACCTTGAACATAATTTGTTTAAGCTGCACACAGTGGTAGAGGGCATTGAAGGGGAGTGCAGTGCCAAAGAACCATAACTCTATTTTGCCCTGTTTTTGAATTATCTCCCATTTTAGGAAAATCTTGTCTGGAGCATATCCTGAAAACCCTTGGACATAATTTGTTTAAGCTGCACACAGTGGTAGAGGGCATTGAAGCGGAGTGCAGTGCCAAAGAACCATAACTCTATTTTGCCCCGTTTTTTAAATTATCTCTTTTTTAGAAAAATCTTGTCCGGAGCATAACCTGAAAACCCTTGGAGATAATTATGCTCGCCCTTCTATAGTTGCCCCTTTTTCTGTCCTTCCGTCCCGTCCGTCCGTTTGTTCATCTGTTCATCCGTCATAATTTTGTCCGGAGCATAACACAAAAAACTATGAGCGATAACAAGACCAAACTTCATAGGTAGTTAGATCTCATTAAGGAGCAGTGCAGTGCACAAGAACCATAACTCTTGCTTTATTAATTTTTGAGTTATTGCCCTTTGAAATTTCTCATACTTATTTTTTGTCCGGGGCATATCTCACAAAGTATAAGAGTCATCAACTTGAAACTTTATAAGTAGATAGATCTCATTGATGAGCAGTGCAGTGCATAAAAACCATGACTCTTGCTTTATTAATTTTTGAGGTATTGCCATTCAAAATTTATCATATTTTTTTTTTTACCAGGGCATATCTCACAAAGTATAAGAGATATTAACATTAAACTTTATTGGTAGATAGATCTCTATGAGGAGAAGTGCAGGGTGCAAGAACCATAACTCTATTTTGCATAATTTAGGAGTTATTGCCCTTTGTAATTTTTCATACTTTAAAAAAATACATATTAAACAATAGCCCTTTTGGAATTGGCATTTATTCGGGGAGCACCCATCAGTTCTACTGATTTCTTGTTTCAAATTATACTTCTGGGGTCAACTTTGGCCCAACCCCAGGGGTCAATTGATTTTACATAGGCTTATATAGAGTTACTTTGAAAATGTTCATGTCTGAAACCACAAGGCCCTGAGCCTTAAGATTTGGTACCTGCATTGTCTAGTGGACTTCTACCAAGTTAATCAAATTTTACCTCTGGGTTCAAATTTTGCCCCACCCCAGCAGTCAATTAATTTAACATAGGATTGTATAGGGAAAATTTGAAAATCTTCTTGTCTGAAACCACAAGGCCCTGAGCCTTAAGATTTGGAACATAGCATTGTCTAAAGGACTTTTACCAAGTTTGTTCAAATTATACCTCTTGGGTCAAATTTAGCCCCACCCCGGGGCTCAATTGATTTTACATATTCTTATAATTATAGGGAAAACTTTGAAAAACTTCTTGTCTGAAACTACAAGGCTCTGAGCCTTAACATTTGGTACGTAGCATTGTCTAGTGGACCTCTTCCAAGTTTTTTTAATCCCCTTCCGCAAAGCAGGGAGGGGATTATAGGAATGGCCTCCGTCTGTCAGTTTGTCCGTAACACTTTCGTGTCCGCTCCATACCTTTTAAACCACTGAAAATTTTTTGAAATAACTTGGCACAAGTGATCACCATTATGAGATGATGTGCAGAGCGCAAAAATAGGGTTGCTACCCCCAAGGTCAAGGTCACACTTAAAAGTCAAGTGTTAAAAATCTACATTTCGTGTCCACTCCATAACTTTTAAACCGCTAAAAATTTTTTGAAATAACTTGGCACAAGTGATCACCATATGAGACGACGTGCAGAGCGCAATAATTGGGTTGCTCGCCACAAGGTCAAGGTCACAGTAAAAGGTCAAATATCCACATTTCACGTCTGCTCTATAACTGACTAAATTGGCTTATGAAAAGTTTTTTAATTACTTTGCACAAATGATCACCACTATGACACGATGTGCAGAACCCATCTTCCAGGTTGCTACCCCCAAGGTCAAGCTTTAATGTTCTCCATAACTTTTTGACTTTATGGAAGATTTTAAATAACTTGGCACAAATAATTACTATCATGAGACTATGTGCTTATAGTATGCATGGCACAACATCAAGGTCATGGTTGGTTAAAGGTCAAGAAGTACATATTCATGTCTGCTGCAGAGGGTATTTAGCTGTCCTTCAGACTGCCTTGTTTCAAATTATATCTCTGGGGTCAATTGATTTTAGATAGGGTTATATAGGGAAAACTTCAAAAATCTTCTTGTCTGAAACCACAAGGCTCTGAGACTTAAGATTTCATATGTAGCTTTGTCTATAGGACCTCTACAAAGTTTGTTCAAATTTGTTTTCTGGGGTCAAATTTGGCCCCAACCCAGGGGTCAATTGATTTTACATAGGCTTATATAGGGAAAACTTTGAAAATCTACTTGTCTGAAACGTCAAGGCCCTGAGCCTTAAGATTTGGTATGTGGCATTGTCTAGTGGACCTGTACCAAGTTTTTTTTTCAAATTATACCTCTGGGGTCAAATTTGGCCCCCACCCCGTTGGTCAATTGATTTAACATAGGCTTATATAGGGAAAACTTTGAAAATCTTCTTGTCTGAAACCACTAGGGCCTGAGCCTTAAGATTTGGTACATAGTGTTGTCTAGTGGATCTCTACCAAGTTTGTTCACATTATACCTCTGGGGTCAAATTTGGCCCCATCCCTTGGGTCAGTTGATTTTACATTGGTTTATATTGGGAAAACTTTGAAGAACTTCTTGTCTGAAACCACAAAGCGATGAGCCTTAAGAATTTGTATGTAGCACAATCTAGTGGACCTCTACCAAATTCATTCAAATTGTGCTCCTGGGGTAAAATTTGTCCCTGCCCCTGGGGTCAGTTGATTTTACATAGGCTTGTATATGCAAAACTTTTAAAGACTTCCTGTCTGAAACCACAAAGCCTAGAACTTATTTTTATAAATTATTTTATTTTTAATGGAGCATCAGCTAGAGGTGATTCACCAAGTTGCCCCTTGAGTGGAAATTGGGTCTATCCTCGGGGTCACTTGAATTCATAGAGATTTATATAGGGAGAATCTTAAATAATCTTTTGATGTTTGCTCAACAGCAGACCCAAAGGCAAAGTATTCAGGTGAGTGATCTAGGGCCATCATGGCCCTCTGTTAAATTTTGATCGGACTACTTCTCTTATACTACTAATGCAATTTGAATGAAATGTTACAAGATTGATCGGTACCTCAAGTACTTGCACATATTTTTGGCTGAGTTATGGCCCTTGAATAAAAAAGCCATTTTGGCCTGTTAATGATTTTTGTGTCGCCTGCTAGACAGTAGCTGCGACATCCTACAAAGTAGCCGCAACACATAGAGATCACTACTCCTCATAACTACTGGTGCAAATCCATCCAAACTTTACAGGAATGACCAGTACCAAGTCTAATTGTGCGTATCTTCGGCATTTTTCAGTTCAATGAGTAATGGACCTTTAATGATTTTTGTGTCGCCCTTTCAAAAAAAGGCGATACATAGGGATTGCTTTGTCCTTTGGTGCTTTGGTCCATCGGTCCGTCACGAAAACTTAACGTTGGCTATAACTTTGCCATTTCTAAACATTATCTTATCAAACTTTCAAATTGTATTGCTTATGAAAACAGGATCAAGTTGATGCCAAAATTTCTAGGTCAAGGTCACATTTGACAGAGTTATGCCCCTTTTTAGCTCGACTTTTTTTGAAAAAAAAATCGAGTTATTGTCATAGTCATGGTGTCGTTGCCGTTGCCGTTCCCGTCCGAAAACTTTAACATTGATCATATTTTTTTTATTCCTTGATGGATTATCTTCATACTTGGACACAACAACCCTTTGGACAAGACCTATAAGATGACCTGACTAAAGTTGACCTTGACTCTTAAATGACCTTCATATTCAAGGTCAAAATATTAAATTTTGCTAAAATTGGCCATAACTTTATTTTTAGTAGGTGGTTTCTCTTAATTCTTGGACACAACAACCCTTTGGAGAAGACCTTCAAGCTGACCAGTCTAAACTTGACCTTGACTCATAAATGACCTTCATATTCAAGGTCAAAATATTGAATTTTGCTAAAATTGGCCATAACTTTATTATTAATTGGTGGATTCTCTTTATGCTTGGACACAACAACCCTTTGGAGAAGACCTTCAAGCTGACCAGTCTAAACTTGACCTTGACTCATAAATGACCTTCACCTTCAAGGTCAAATTATTGAAATTTGCTAAAATTGACCATAACATTAGTATTTATGGTTGGATTTGATTTATAATTGGACAAAACAACACTTATGACAAAACCGACATGTTGAATAACTCAGATTTGACCATGACCTTAAAATTACCTTGACCGTCAAGGTCAGATGATTGAATTTTGCTTAAATTGTCATAACGTTCTCATGTATTTATAGATTTAATTCAAACTTGGACTAAACAACAGTTGTGACAAATCCGACATTATGATTATTTCAAGTTTGACCTTGACCTTTAAATGACCTTGACAGTCAAGGTCAAATCATTGAATTTTGTTAAAACTGGCCATAATTATGTAATTTATGGTTGGATTTGAATCAGACTTAGACAGAACAACACTTTTTAGTTTCGATTTCAAAAATGTCATGGCATGACCTATATTTTTGACCTACTGACCTTCTTTTTGTTTTTGGAGCTATGGCAATGAAATTTGGACCTTGTATACAGTTTTTTCTTCCGATTTCTAAAACATCATAGCATGACCTATATTTTTGACCTACTGACCTACTTTTTTGTTTTTTAGCTACAGCAATGAAATTTGGACTGTGTGCACAGTTTTTCCTTTCAATTTCAGAAATGTCATAGCATGACCTATATTTTTGACCTACTGACCTACTTTTTGTTTTGGAGCTATGGCAATGAAATTTGGACCGTGTGCACAGTTCTTCGTTTCGAATTCAAAAACGTCATAGCATGACCTATATTTTTGACCTACTGACCTACTTTTTTGTTTTTTAGCTACAGCAATGAAATTTGGACCGTGTGCACAGTTTCTTGTTTCGAATTCAAAAATGTCATGGCATGACCTATATTTTTGACCTACTGACCTACTTTTTGTTTTTGGAGCTATGGCAATGAAATATGGACCATGTACACAGTTTTTTGTTCCAATTTCAAAAATGTCATAGCATGACCTATATTTTTGACCTACTGATCTAATATTTTGTTTTTTAGCTACAGCAATGAAATTTGGACCGTGTGCACAGTTTTTCTTTCCAATTTCAAAAATGTCAGTCGCATGACCTATTTTTTTGACCTTCTGACCTACTTTTTGTTTTTGGAGCTGTGGCAATGAAATTTGGACTGTGTGCGCAGTATTTCGTTTCGAATTCAAAAACGTCATGGCATGACCTATATTTTTGACCTACTGACCTACTTTTTTGTTTTTTAGCTACAGCAATGAAATTTGGACTGTGTGCACAGTTTCTTGTTTCGAATTCAAAAATGTCATCTCATGATCTATATTTTGACCTACTGACCTCCATTTTGTTTTTAGAGCAATGGCAATGAAATTGCATTGGTCCATTTCTGTGATCTGCATCATTACATTCATAAAAATTTCTTTCATCTTTGAACCCAGGTTAGTGCTTTAGGGCCATTGGCCCTCTTGGTTTATTAATACTTGGACAAAACAAGGCTTATGACAAAACCTACATGTTAAATTATTCAAATATGACCTTAACCTTTAAATGACCTTTACAGTCAAATTTCTAATTATTGCATTTTGCTAAAATAGCCAAACTTCTGGTTTTATGGACGGATTTGATCTATACAGGGACAAAACAACACAGAGAATAAAAGAAACGTGTTAAACAATTCAAGCATTACCTTGACCTTTAAATGATCTTGACATTACTTAACTTGGCTATATCTTTGTTGTTAATGGATGTAGTGTCTTCATGCTTGGACATAACTACTTTTTAGACAATACCTCCAGAGAAGGTTAAACTGAACTTGACCTAGACCTTTAAAGTCAAATTTCTGAATGTTGCTAAAATTGGCCATAACTTTGTTATGTATAATTATATTTCCAAATGATGTTTCATTTGAAATCCCTTCACCACAATGTGCTTCCTCTGATGTGTTTGCCTTTGGAAATAGAAAAAAGTCGAGCGTGGCCCCCGCTTGCGGTGGCTCTTGTTATACATGGATTTGTCATGAAAACTTAACGTTGGGAATAACTTTGCCATTTCTTAACATTTCAACATCAAACTTTCAAATTATATTGCTTACGACAACAGGGTCATGATGATGCCAAAATGTGTAGGTCAAGGTCACAATTGACAGAGTTATGCCCCTTTTTGTACTTGGATTTTGTCATGAAAACTTAACATTGGCTATAACTATGCCATTTCTTAAAGTTTCTTTATCAAACTTTCCAGTTGTAATGCTTACAATTGTATCACTTAAGACAACACCATTTCTTAAGGGCAGATAACCCTCAAATTTATTTTTGCAATGTTATGCCCCTTTTTCAAGTTAAAATTTCTTTGTTAACCTTTTTCTTTATGTCCATGTCTCAAAAAGTGTCAAGGATATTCCATTCAAACTTGGAATACTTGATCACCAGCAGGACCCCTGCAAAGATTGTTGGTACCCATGTCCCTGGGGTCACAGTTAGCCCCACCCCCAGGGGTCACTTGATTGTGCTTATACTTATATATAAGAAAAAAACTTCTTAAGCCTAGAAATAAAATATTAACTGACATGAGATGGGTAAGTACCTCCCCCCCACACCATCCCCTCTGCATGGGGACCCAGCGCCCCCCCCCCCCCCCCCCCCCCAATCAGTCACACACAACCCCCCCCCCCTTGGGCCCAATTTTTTTTTTTTTAAATTTTAAAACATAGGTACATGTACTTTACTCCCCATCCTACCTCAACCCCCCCCCCCACCTGGGCCTTTTTAGCTCACCTGTCATGTAGTGACAGAGTGAGCTTTTCTGATCACCTTTTGTCCGTCGTCCGTCCGTCCACAATTAGTTTGTTAACACTCTAGTGGTCACATTTTTGCCTCAATTGTCATGAAACTTGGTCAGGATGTTTGTCTCATTAATATCTCGGACGAGTATCAGGGTTGGAAAAGTAGGTCACAGAGCCCAAATATAGAAAAACCTTGTTAACACTCTAGAGGCTACTTTTTCAGTCCAAATATCTTGGAAATTTGTCAGAGAGGTTCTATCAATGATTTCTAGCTCAAGTTCGAATATGGGTCATCTGGGTTCAAAAACTAGGTCGCGGAGCCCGAAAATAGAAAAATCTTGTTAACACTCTAGAAGTTACATTTTCAGTCCAAATAATCTGGAAATTTGTCAGAAAGGTTGCTTTGACAATTTCTAGGTCAATTTTGAATATGGGTCTTCTGGGGTCAAAAACTAGGTCACAGAGCCCAAATATTGAAAATCCTTGTTAACACTCTACAGGTTACATTTTTAGTCCAAATAATCTGGAAATTTGTCAGAAAGGTTGCTTCTATGATTTCTAGCTCATGTTCGAATATGGGTCATCTGTGTTCAAAAACTAGGTTGCGGAGCCCAAAAATAGAAATATCTTGTTAACACTCTGGAGGTTACATTTTCAGTCCAAATAATCTGAAAATTTGTCAAAAGGTTGCCTTGAGGATTTCTAGGTCAAGTTCAAATATGAATCCTCTGGGGTAAAAAACTAGGTCACAGAGCCCAAATATGGAAAAACCTTGTTAACATTTTAGAGGCTATATTTTCAGTCCAAATGTCCTGGAAATTTGTCAGAAAGGTTTTTTTGATGATTTGTAGCTCAGGTTTGGATATGGGTCATCTGGGTTCAAAAACTAGGTTGCGGAGCCCAAAAATAGAAAAATCTTGTTAACACTCTAGAGGTTACATTTTCAACTCAAATAATCTGGAAATTTGTCAAAAAGGTTGCCTTGAGGATGTCTAGGTCAAGTTCAGATATGAATCCTCTGGGGTAATGTCCTGGAAATTTGTCAAAAAGGTTGTTTTGATGATTTGTACCTCAGGTTTGGATATGGGTTATCTGGGTTCAAAAACTAGGTTGCGGATCCCAAAAATAGAAAAATCTTGTTAACACTCTAGAGGCTACTTTTTCAGTCCAAATATCTGGAAATTTGTCTGAGAGATTGTTTCAGTAATTACTAGCTTAAGTATAAATATGGGACATCTAGGTTAAAAAACTAGGACATAGAGCCCAAACATGGAAAAACCTTGTTAATACTCTAGAAGTAACATTTTGGGTACAAATAACCTTGAAATTTGTCAGAGAGATTGTTTCAATAATTTCTAGGTCAGATTCGAATATGGGTCATCTGGGGTCAATTAACCAGGTCCATAGCAACTTTGTTAAAAGCAGTCATACTCAGGTGAGCGATACAGGGCCATCATGGCTCTCTTGTTTTTTTTTAAATTTTAATACATAGGTACTTGACTTCCCATCCACCCCTCAGCCCCCACGATCACCAAACCAGTCCGCCCCCCCCCCCCCCCCCCCCCCCATCCACCCTCAAACCGCCCACCTGACCCAGATTTTTTATTTTTTTTTATTTTTTAATACATAGGTACTTCACTTCCCATTCCCCCCCCCCCCCACACACACACACACACACACACACACACACACACCCCACTATCGGGGCCCCGAAATTTTTTTTTTTTTTTTAATACATAACTACTTGACCCAAATTTTTTTTTTTCATCTTGTATGACTAGGTACTTGCCCTTCCCCAGTCAAATTTTTTTCACTTGGGCCTCTTGTTTAACTTGGCTTATAATTAATTATCCAGCACTGAGAAAAGTGGAGCATGCTGTCTGGACAGTTATTGTTGTACTTTGACTAGCATGCTGTCTTTTCCAGCAGGCTCTTGTTTACCTTTTTAGTTATTCTAACAGAATACCCAAGGGCGACACAAGTGTTCCACCGAACACCCATCTAGTTATTTTTAAAGTTTGTCCAGACTACTTCTCTTAAATTACTAATGCAGTTTGAATGAAATGTTGCAAGATTTTTGGTACCTCAATTTACATTTCCAACAAACTGTCCAATCACCCCTCAATACAACTACTTAATTGACTATCATCAGGCAACACATGTGATCACTGTTCGCTCTTGTTACTTCATGTGATGATTGCCCACATTGCGTGCATGACCCCTATTTATTTTGGGGTCAGTAGCTCAAAGGTCAAGGTCACAGTGAGCTTAACATTGAAAATCATTTCCACTGTGTCACTTGACAATCATTTGTTGTAGAGAATTCAAATTTTATATCATGATTGCACACATTGAGCGCACATTTTGGGGTCAGTATGTTAAAGGTAAAGGTCACAGTGACCTAAATGTTTAGAATCATTTAGACTCTATAACTCGACATCCATTTAGTTTATACCAAATTTATTTTAGTTTGATTGTGTTGGAAGCTTTAAGCTTACAGACACACTCTTGAAGCGTTCCTGGAACCAACCAGTATTAAGCAATGAGTGTTAAGTTTCTTGCTCAACGAAACAAAGGCTTGCCCCTGACAGGGTTTGAACCCATGCGGCTAGCAATCCTTTAACTACTAGTCTGACGGCTTAACCACTTGGCCACGCCGCCACCTGTCGACATCCATTTGTCATAGAGACTTTAAAATTCGTATATTGTTTGCACACATTGAGCGAATGATACCTGTTGATTTTTGGGTTAGTAGGTCAAAGTTCAAAGTCACAGTGACCTAAGCACTGAAAACTATTTCCGCTGTAAAACTTTATAACCATTTGTCATACAGACTTCAAGCTTCATATGATGATTGATTACATTGAGAAAATGACCCCCGTACATCATAGGATCAGTAGGTCAGATATCAAGGTCACAATGACCTAAATAATGAAAAGCATTTTTAGACCAAATAATCTGGAAATTTGTCAGGAAGGTTGCTTCTATAATTTCTAGCTCAAGTTCAAATATGGGTCATCTGGGTTCAAAAACTAGGTCACAGAGCCCAAAAATAGAAAAATCTTGTAAACACTCTAGTGGTTACATTTTCAGCCCAAATAATCTGGAAATTTGTCAGAAAGGTTGCCTTGAGGATTTCTAGCTCAAGTTTGAATATGGGTCATCTGGAGTCGAAAACTAGGTCACAGAGCCCAAATATCGAAAAACTTTGTAAACACTTTAGAGGCTACATTTTTAGTCCAAATGTCCTGGAAATTTGTCAAAAAGGTTGTTTTGATGATTTGTAGCTAAAGTTTGGATATGGAGTATCTGGGGTCAAAAACTAGGTCACAGAGCCTAAATATTGAAAAACCTTGTTAACACTCTAGAGGCTACTTTTTCAGTCCAAATATCCTTGAAATTTGTCAGAGAGATTGCTTCGATAATTTCTAGCTCAAGTTTGAATATGGGACATCTAGGTTAAAAAACTAGGTCATAGAGCCCAAATATGGAAAAACCTTGTTAACACTCTAGAGGTAACATTTTCAGTACAAATAACCTTGAAATTTGTCAAAGAGATTGTTTCAATAATTTCTAATTCAAGTTTGAATATTGGTCATCGGGAATCAATTAACCAGGTCCATAGCAACTTTGTTAAAAGCAGTCATACTCAGGTGAGCGATACAAGGCCATCATGGCCCTCTTGTTTTTAAGTTACATGTAGGTTGTAGGTAAGTAGGAATGATATGTATATAGATGTATTATCGGTGTTTCTGGATCTTGATGGACCATTTATGTATTCTTTCTAAATATTTCTTCTGTATTTTACAGTATGGTTGCCATTCCAGTGTATGTGAAACACAACATATTCTACAGGGAGGGTACTGCTGGAAGATTTGATGTTTCTATAGGTGCTAAATCTACTATGGGCAAATCTGTAAGTAATACAATCAACAAAAAATTAGTGAAGTAGGAAGCACCCAACCAGCCCAAATAGTCCAGACCCTCACATTAACTTACTATTATAACATTGCCACTTCTTAGTGACAGTGGTCTAAGCATCTGTCTACAACACAGGAGATCATGGTTCAGACTATGGTAGGGCATGTCCTGATATGAGCTTAGTTGTTGAAGGGACATTAAACCTGAGTTCAGTCTGTTATATCAGTCTGTATATCATGTTATTTGAAAATCAAACTTGTTTAAGTGAATAAACTCACCCATGTCACTTGACAGTTTTTGCAAAGCATTGCTGATATGTCTTCTGTGGTGTGATTTTGTTGACCAGCTGGTTAAAAGCTGTTGTGATTCTGTTGTTCTTGACAGACACTTCACAGTTATTCTGATGCATTACTGATAAACACCAAAAACAGGCTGGAAAAATTGGATTCTGCTGTTTATTTAAAGCAGCAGTGAAACATATGTATTAAGTTACCATGCTAATTTATCGGTGTCTAAAACATGTTTTGAAACTGTCTCCTTTTCTGATGACAGGTTGAGAACATAGTGTTGGAGTGTCCATTCCCTAAGTCAGTACTAAATGTGACCTTGACACCAAACCAAGGTAAATACTCATTTGACCCCACCACCAAGCTGATGACCTGGGATGTAGGTCGCCTTGACCCAACTAAGATTCCAAATATCAAGGGAACTGTGAGTATTTACTGACATGCTTGACTTACTGAAGTTTTAAGTTATACAGACTGTCATGCTTAGATGTTTTTGATTTCATAGAATGAACTGTAGATATAAAAATATAGAGAACAAAATAATACACCACTTCCTTGATGAAGGTTGCTAAATGTTTAAGTGATAGATACCTCTTCAGAACCCTAGTTTGAGTCCTGCTGGAAGCTTTACACATGTAAAAAAGTAATCATGTAAGGAAATATAGTTGTGGTATTTCTAAAGAAAGTAGTTTTTGCTCAGCAAAACACCTGTGTCATAAATATAGCTGAAATCATTAACTTAAGGCAGCAAAAACACTCAAAATATGAAGAAGAAATATCTTGTGAAACATTATTTCCCCCTCTTAATGAACTATGTCAAATTCACATTCTGCCAAGACAAATTTGGGTTTTTAATGATTTTTAATTAAAGATAAGTCCACATCAAAGTAGAAACCAAAGCAATTATAACACATTATGTTATTATCTTTGCAGATCAACTTACAGACTGGTTGTCCTGTACCTGAGAGTAATCCGACATTGTCTGTAAGTAATTCATTTTTATACGCCCGTTTCAAAATGTGACTCATATCATTTAATGCCCATGGCGGGCAGAGGCCATCTGGTCTCTAGGTCAAAGGTCAAAGTCACAGAGGTCAGATGAAAACTCTTGTCGGGAGCAAAACTTCTACATGCATTGTAGGAATTTATTATAACTTTGCATAAATGTTCATCATTGTGAGGCAAAGTGTCGCATACAAAATACAGGTCCCTGTGGCCAAGGTCAAGGTCACACATAAAGGTCAAAATTCAGAGAAAAGTATGAAAATGGGTGTACGGTT
This sequence comes from Cyclina sinensis, assembly GCA_012932295.1. Taxonomy (NCBI): domain Eukaryota; kingdom Metazoa; phylum Mollusca; class Bivalvia; order Venerida; family Veneridae; genus Cyclina; species Cyclina sinensis. Next base: position 12,666,901 of record JAAONU010000017.1, read on the forward strand.
TATTTAGTCATCATGAATTAAGGGATTCTATCACAAATATTCACCATCATGAAACTGAGCATTACATGCCTAATCCAGTTCCATGTCTGCAAGGTCAAGGTCATAAGAGATGATGAAATGTCCAGATTTTGTCTAGAGCATAATTATCTTCTACATACATGGAGGGATTTTAGTATTACCTAACACAAATGTTCAGCATCATGAGGTGTAGTGTTGCGCTTGTGAACCAGGTCTCTAGGTCAAAGGTCAAGGTCGCACTTAAATGTCAGATGAAAACGCTTGTCCGGCACAAAACTTCTACATGCATTGAGGTGTTTTAATATAACTTGGCACAAATGTTTATGGTTGTGAGGCAGAGTGTCACAGGCTAAATTCTATTCCCTGTGACCAAGGTCATAGAGGTCAGATCTCAAATAAAAGTATGAAAATGTGTGTACAGACCATTTGGTAATCAGGGATTCTATCACAGATGTTCATGATCATGAGACTGAGCATAATCCATTGTCCAGATGACACAAATTTACTAAAATGTCATTATACAGATTGTGTACATATGTATTATATATATATATATATTCGTGTGATCATACATTTCACATATTTATCAGAAGTGCTTGAGATAATTACTTCAGCAAATATGTGTACATTGTACTTATTCTTAAATTATAACCTTTTGTTTTTATGCCCCCCATCAAAGTAAAGGCGGTATACAGTTTGTAAATGTCAGTCAGTCTGTCAGTCGGTAGACACTTTCGTTTCAGATCAATATCTAAAGAACCTTTGGACCCACCTTCTTCACACTTCGTTTCTAGGTTTGTCATGACTAGTAGATGACCCCTAACAGTTTCACAGGTCACCAGGTCAAAGGTCAAGGTCACAGTGACCTTGAATAGCAAAACGGTTTCCAATCAGTAACTAAAGAAGGCTAGGGTTCCAAGTTCTACAAACTTAGTGTGTAGGTTGATCATACCAGTAATTGACCCCTATACTTTTTTAGGTCACAGGGTCAAAGGTCAAGGTCACAGTTACCTTGAAGAGCAAAATGATTTCCAATCAATAACTTTAGAACCCTTGGTCCCAGGTTCTTCAAACTTAGTGTGTTTGTTGGTCATGACTAGTAGATGACCCCTTGTTGTTTTTCGGATTACAAGATCTAAGGCCAAGGTCACATTGACCTTGAAAAGCAAAATGGTTTCCAATTGATAACTGTAGAATGCTTGGACCAAGGTTCCTCAAACTTAGTTTATATGTCTTTCATGACCAGTAAATGACCCCCATAGTTTTTGGGGGGCGAATACTTTCGCCCTCCAAAGGTATAACTATGCTTGCCAAATTTTCAGGAAAATCGAGACATTTCACATTAGATTTCAGAGAAGTAGTAATCCTACGCTTCGAAATAGTTCGATCATTTTTTCATAAATGAATTGAAAATTGTTAATCAATGATGGACTTTTTGTTCAGCTTTGATAAAGGTTCTTTATTATGTGTTCATTTTTATTTTCAAATGAGACCAAAAACCGAACACTTTTTACTGAAACAAAGTGATTACGCGCATTGATTTCACAATGTCGGATTATATTTCTTAGCTTACGGCCATTTTGGATCGTGCAGCCGAATTGTGATGGAGGATATAATTAATAAAATAAAACAGCATTGTAAGTAGTCTTTTTAAAATTATATTAAGCAGATTATTATTTTCAGATATGTTTAAGGAAATGAAAACAATTTTGTCTTTGAGCGCTTATTTTGAATGTCACGCATCGATGTTAGAAAGTAGGTCAACCTTCTTTGTAGGCTTCAAACTTAATCGTTCGGCGAATTACATTTTATAACAGAGAAAAAACAAGATCTTGGCAGTTGCAAATTTAAGATACGGAGATATCGTGCCATCAACATGGTTCTGAATGTATATTGTCGACATGACTGTTTTGACATACATGTATTGCATCATTTTTGCAAAAAACATTTACATGATTAAGTATTTATAGATCAGCCAATCGAAACGCCGAAATTTAGACAATGGGAATTCCGGAAGTTATGTTGTAAGAAAAGGAGGAGAAATTTCATGAGGTTTGTGCCTTTTCTGCATAAAAACGTTTGAACTAGTCATTGAATTATCCGCTAGACTGTTCATTGAGTTGAAGTGAAGTTCTGCGTAATGATAATATGGAATCCCTGATTGTAGCCTAGTTAAAGTGAAAGTGAAAGTATCAGAACTGTCAATAGTTTTTCCTTGGTTTTCTCAATAATAACAAAGGTCTGTAAAATGTTGGTTGTGCCTATCAATTAAGTGATAATTACAAGTGTATTCTACACATCAATATTTGTCTAAGTGAAAGAATAAGCTTGAAATTCAATAAGAACACTCAAAATTAACTTGTCGCCACATTTTTTTTTGAGAAATAATGACAGCAGGAGACAGAGATGGGAACTAGTTCCCAACTTCAAGTGACTGTGGGCCCAATTACGTTGGTTAAGTTGCATATTCTGAAATAAAAAACAGAAGAGGGAACAACTTTATTTTCTTAATTTAGAAAAAGAATGAAGAGAACTGCAACTCAGTCAGTTGCGCCATGTGAGTTTTAATTTTGCTTCCCTCAAAAGCACAGTGACACAACAGCACATTGACCAGTGAGCCATGTCCCTGTGCTCAAAAGTAGTATGTGTTCATTGAACAAAAAAACCTACAAAGAACTCTGTCTGCATTTAGGTTTTTTTATCGTACCAGTTGTCCATATGACTGATAGCATAGTTATTAACTACTTACTTCTCTGAAGTTGCATAAAATTAGTTTTCATAGCTGCAAACAAATAACAAATTAACATACAAAACACTGTGTCTTAACCCAATTTAAGGAAGATTGTCATTCTTTTGTTTCATGTGTATCAGTCAATGCAGAGAAACACAAATAATAAAAATAAGCAACTTGCAAGATGAAGATTTAATGCTCGAAATATATGAAAATGATAGCTTAAATACATTAAACTAGATTCTAAGTATTTTTTGTTTACATTTCCTTTCTGTCTGCTCATTTATTTTAATATAGGCATTAAAGATAAAGGAAATTGTAATTATTCTTCATTATGTCTCCCCCCAAAAATGGGAGAGACATATTGTTTTTCCCCTGGTTGTCCGTCCGTCCGGCCGTCCATCCGTCCGTCCATCCGTCCGTCCGTCTGTCCGTCACAAAATCGTGTCCGCTCTGTATCTTCCAAAGCCATTGAAGGATTTTTATGAAACTTGGGTCAGATGTTCACTTCATCAAGGCGACGTGCAGAACCCACTTTGCGGGTGTGGTGTCTCAAGGTCCAGGTCACACTTGGAGGTTAAGTGTCAAAAGCCACAAAATCATGTCCGCTCTGTATCTTCAAAAGCCCTTGAAGGATTTTTATGAAACTTGGGTCAGATGTTCACCTCATCAAGGCGACGTGCAGAACCCACTTTGCGGGTGTGGTGTCTCAAGGTCAAGGTCACACTTGGAGGTTAAATGTCAAATGCCACAAAATTGTGTCCGCTCTGTATCTTCAAAAGCCCTTGAAGGATTTTTATGAAACTTGGGTCAGATGTTCACCTCATCAGGGAGACATATTGTTTTTCCCCGGTTGTCTGTCTGTCCGTCCGTCTGTCTGTCTGTCCGTCACAAAATTGTGTCCGCTCTGTATCTACCAAAGCCCTTGAAGGATTTTTATGAAACTTGGGTCAGATGTTCACCTCATCAAGGCAACGTGCAGAACCCACTTTGCGGGTGTGGTGTCTCAAGGTCAAGGTCACACTTGGAGGTTAAATGTCAAATGCCACAAAATTGTGTCTGCTCTGTATCTTCAAAAGCCCTTGAAGGATTTTTATGAAACTTGGGTCAGATGTTCACCTCATCAAGGCGACATGCAGAACCCACTTTGCGGGTGTTGTGTCTCAAGGTCAAGGTCACACTTGGAGGTTAAATGTCAAATTTTACAATCGTCTGATTCAATACTGCCTGCAGCAACTGGCTGGGGGGAGACATATGTTTTTGTTCAATCAAAAACCATTTCTAGTTACTATTATTTTGATTACCATAAAAGAAGCATTTTTTCCTGCATAGGATAAGTTATTGCTTTTTAAATTGAAATCATCTTTGAAATTATCACGTGTTTTCTGTTTTTTGTATAATTATGTTGATCAATTGTTATCTCAAAATTTGTGACATTGAGAAATGGGGCAAAATGTCTTATTGTTTTCTTTGCAAGAATGGGTCAAAGAAATTGAGGAACGAAACAGAGAAATGATTTGACAAGGCTGACTTTTCATTGCATTTCTGGGTCACAGGAGCTAAAAACAGATTTTTAAAGTTGGATCTTTAAAAATCTTCTTGTCAGAAACCACAAGGCCTGGAGCTTTGATATTTGGTATAAAGCATCATCTAGTGGACCTCTACCAAGTTTGTTCAAATCATGGCCTCTGGGTCAAAAATGGCCCTGCCCCAGGGGTAACTTGTTTTACATAGAGTTATATAGGAAAAACTTTAAAAATCTTCTTGTCAGAAACCGTAAGGCATAGAGCTAAGATATTTGGTGTGAAGCATTGTCTAGTGGACCTCTACCAAGTTTGTTCAAATCATGGCCTCTGGGTCAAAAATGGCCCCGCCCCAGGGGTAACTTGTTTTACATAGAGTTATATAGGAACAACTTTAAAAATCTTCTTGTCAGAAACCGTAAGGCATAGAGCTAAGATATTTGGTGTGAAGAATTGTCTAGTGGACCTCTACCAAGTTTGTTCAAATCATGGCCTCTGGGTCAAAAATGGCCCTGCCCCAGGGGTAACTTGTTTTACATAGAGTTATATAGGAAAAACTTTAAAAATCTTCTTGTCAGAAACCGTAAGGCATAGAGCTTAGATATTTGGTATGTAGCATTGTCTAGTGGACTTCTACCAAGTTTGTTCAAATTATACCTCTGGGGTCAAATTTGGCCCAACCCTGGGGTCATTGGTTTTACATAGGCTTATATAGGAAAAACTTCGAAAATCTTCTTGTCTGAAACCACAAGGCCCTGAGCCTTAAGATTTAGTATGTAGCATTGTCTAGTGGACCTCTACCAAGTTTGTTCCAATTATACCCCTGGAGTCAAATTTGGCCCCACCCCGGGGTCATTTGTTTTACATAGGCTTATATAGTGAAAACTTTGAAAATCTCTTGTAGAAGGAGAAGTAACATTTTCTGTCCAAATAATCTGGAAATTTGTCAGACAGGTTGTTTCTCTGATTTCTTGCTCAAGTTTGAATATGGGTCATCTTGGTTCAGAAACTAGGTCACAGAGCCCAAAAATAGAAAAACCTTGTTAACACTCTAGAGGTTACATTTTCAGTCCAAATATCCTGGAAATTTGTCAGAAAGGTTGTTTTGATGATTTTTAGCTTAATTTCAAAATTGGGTCATCTTGGGTCAAAAACTAGGTCACAGAGGTAAAAATATGGAAAAACCTTGTTAACACTCTAGAGGTAACATTTTCAGTCCAAATAACCTGGAATCTGTCAGAAAGGTTGTTTCAATGATTTCTAGGTTAAATTTGAATATGGGTCATCTGAAATCAAAAACTAGGTCACAGAGCCAAAAAATAGAAAAAACTTGTTAACACTCTAGAAGCTACTTTTCAGTCCAAATATTCTCGAAATTTGTCAGAAAAAATGTTTTAATGATTTCTAGCTCAGATTCGAATAAAGGTCATCTGGGGTCAAAAACTAGGTCACAGACCCCAAATATGGAAAAACCTTGTTAACATGCATTGGGGTAACATTTTCAGTTCAAATAACCTTGAAATTTGTCAGAAAGATTTTTTTAATGATTTCTAGCTCAGTTTTGAATATGGGTTATGTGGGGTCAAAAACTAGGACACAGGGCCAAAAAGTAGAAAATCCTTGTTAATGCTCTAGAGGTTACATTTTCAGTCCAAATGTCCTTGAAATTTGTCAGAAAGGTTGTTTCAATGATTTCTAGCCTAGATTAGGATATCGGTCATCTGGGATCAAAAACTAGGTCACAGAGCCTAAAATGTAAAAACCATTTTAACACTCCAGAAGTTATATTTTCAGTCCAAATATCCTGGAAATTTGTCAGACAGGTTGTTTTGATGATTTCTAGCTCAAGTACTAATATGGGTAATCTTTGGTCAAGAACTAGGTCACAGAGACCAAATATGGAAAAACCTTGTTAACACTCTAGAGGCTACACTTTCAGTCCAAATAACCTGAAAATTTGTCAGAAAGGTTGCTTCTATGATTTCCAGCTCAACTTTGAATATGGGTCATCTGGATTAAAAAACTAGGTCACAGAGCCTAAATATCGAAAAACTTTCAGTCCAAATAACCTTGAAATTTGTCAGAAAGATTGTTTCAATAATTTCTAGGCCAAGTTTGAATATGGATCATCTGGGGTCAAAAACTAGGTCACAGAGCCCAAATATGGAAAAACCTTGTTAACACCATAGAGGCTACACTTTCAGTCCAAATAACCTTGAAATTTGTCAGAAAGATTGTTTCAATAATTTCTAGGCCAAGTTTGAATATGGGTCATCTGGGGTCAATTAACCAGCTCCATAGCAACTTTGTTAAAAGCAGTCATATTCAGGTGAGCGATATAGGGCCATCATGGCCCTCTTGTTAAGATAAAGCACTGTAAACACTTGTGATGGTATGTGACATGGTTGGTGGTCACCATATCACCAGTTTCACTCCACTTTTACCATGTATTATTTGGCTTTTTTTGTTAATCCTTATTATGGTAACAGTAAGTATGTGCTTACTGTGCAGCTGAAACAACCTGATATTCCTAACCTTTGAACTCCAAAGATTAATAAAGAACAAATTGACTATGAAATTACAGAATATTACTATTATTTATCATTTTTACTCTTGTTCCAGATGAGCATCATTCTAAAGATAGTAAACAATGGAAGTGGACCGTATGGGATGCCACTACAAGTTATGGCACTTGCACAAACCACTCACTACAAGGGCCCTAATGGAAGTGATAGACTGCACGGTCATGTGATGGAGGCCTATGCAGTTATGTGACTTTTTAAATAATCATGGTCTGACAGGTAAACCACCAGCCAAAAGGAGGAAACTGTTGTTTTGGGGGAGGTAATTTTGAAGAGGGATGACAAACCAGCCTACCTTGTTGCAACACAAGCAACAAACGTGTTTATCACAAATAATATGATAACGACAGAGGAGCACAGAGTTAACTGTAATAACGTCTCTACGGAAGTACCCCTCCCTTGCTCCTACTCTGCATGTTAGAGTTCACTGACCTATGGTTAAACAAAGGGTCTGTGTGTACGGAGGGTATGATTATAGAGGTGAGTTGTGTAAGATTAAACAAAACAAATTTATAAGATTTCTCATGTTTAACATGTCTTTATTCTAATTCCATAGTTATCATACAACCTTATATTGATAGATATCATAATAAAAAACAAACATTCTGTAAAAAATGCTAGAGATGTTTTATTGTAATATTTTTTATCTTTTGCATTAAACCTTTGTCTTGGTTTTACTTCAGGTCAGTTGGTTAGAGTCACTGACTTGTAAACCTTTTTACTTAAGTCTAATAAAAAGGGCAGTTGGTTTGAGCCCTGCTGTACATGTATGTTAAATAAATGCTGCAGATTCTCAAAGAGATCAGGAGTGGAGTCTGGCACATTTATGTAATGATCATTGTCTGACAGATAAACCACCTGCCTGATCATTGTCTGACAGATAAACCACCTGCCTGATCATTGTCTGACAGATAAACCACCTGCCTGTGCTAGATGAGGCACAAAATTTGTTTAAAATGTACATAAAACTCAAAATTAGTGAAACTAGTCTTCCTTGGTGGAAGTTATGTGTAGTACATGTAGGTTGCCTAATATAGGTCATTATGTTTGAACAAGTTTGAACCAGTGAGTAGTTCAGATATTTTTACTGATTATTTCATCCTGCAGGAAGACAACCAGAGAATGTTTAAGGTCAAAGGAAAAGATGTTTCAATAAAACAGTTACACATTAAGATGGATCTCGGAAGGCAATGATCACACTCTAGTGGGATGCAACATGTTGTGATGCCACTTGGGATTTTGTGGAAGTAACAAAGGTGATGTGAGAAAATGAGACTTTGTCCACAACTGTACAAACATCAATTAAGGTATGTTTGATAAATTTCAGATGTGGTATCAAAATGTTATGGTCTGTTTCATTGTATGATACCTTATTATGTTACATTTATTACTTTATGGCCCTTAATGTTGGCAGTTTCTTATAGAGACTGGCCATAAAAGAAGGATGGTTAGATAAACTGCCCACTCTGATAAATTATTGAATGTGATATGGGCATTAAATTCAAAACAAACCTAAAAATAATAACTACAATAAAAATATATTTGAACAATATTTCTGTGAAGTTTGAATACGATTCTATGCAGAATTTTTTACTTATAATTATTACCTATCTAAATTAATTCCACAATTATCTTGTATTTTACTACAATGCCTTCTTAATGTGTCATTACAGTGATCTATATATTTTTTTGTGTCGCCTGCTACAAAGTAGCCACGACAAATAGGTATCACTTCTCTGTTGTCAGTCTGTCCATCCGTCACAAAAATTACTTCTCAGAAACTACAGGTGCAATTTCATCCAAACTTTACAGGAATGATCAGTACCAAGTCTAGTTGTGCATATCATCGGAATTTTCCAGTTTAATGATTGGCCCTTTAATGATTTTTTTAAACTTCTCTTATACTACTAATGCAGTTTGAATGAAATGTTACAGGACTGATCAGTACCTCAAGTACTTGTGCGTATCTAATGGGTTTTTAAGTGGAATAATTTTTTGGCTGAGTTATGGCCCTTGATTATAAAAAGGTGTTTTGGCCCGTTAATGATTTTTGTGTTGCCTGCTTCACAGTAGCTGCGACATGTTACAAAGTAGCCGTTACATGCAGGGATCACTTCTCCATTGTCTGTCTGTCCGTCCGTCCATCTGTCACAAACTTGTCCAGACTACTCCTCAGAAAGTACTGGTGCAATTTCATCCAAACTTTACTAGAATGATCAGTACCAAGTTAAGTTGTGCAAATCATCGGCATTTTCCAATTCAATGTTTTTTGTCAGAGTAATGGCCCTTTAATGATTTTTATTTTTAAACTTCGTCTGGACTTCTTCTCTTATACTACTGAAGCAATTTGAATGCAATGTTACAGGATTGATCGGTACCTCAAGTACTTGGGCTTGTTGAACAGGTTTTTCGGTTAAATGATTTTTGGCTGAGTTATGGCCCTTGAATAAAAATCTCGTAGCCAACAATCTGTCCAATCACCTCTCAATGCAACTGCTTACTTGGCTATCATCAGGCGACACATGTGATCACTGATAGCCCATGTATTTCCAATTAAAGTTTCAGTGAATACATCTTTTGATATTTTGACTTAACATTGTGTAATTATGCCTGTTCACCAAATGTTGTTTTTTTTTCATAATTTTTAGAATTGTGAAACAGGCTTTGCATTTGAGGAACTGCATGTAGTTGCGGTCAGTATGGAAGACAGCAAGGCAGAGTTATTACTGCAAGATACATTGTCATGGTATTGCCAGCAGATGTTCTCTTCTTTGCTCTTGGTGATGACCCTGCCACTGTGGTTTGCAGAACATGGATCAGTTCATTTGGAGATCGAAAAGCAAGGCAGTGAAATTTTAGGAGTTAAAATTGTTGAAACTTGGAAATCTAGTATCCAAAATCACAAGAACATTATACAATAGGAAGACAAGTGCGTTAATAGATGAATAATTAATGAAAACTTCTTGTATATGAAGGTGCATAAACATGATAGAATAAGTATATCACAGAAAAAATGATGCTCAGATTTAGAAAAACTGTAACTTAGTTATAGAAAAATCTTTTCTGTTAATTTTGTTTTTATTTCATTTTGTTGTCGTGAACTTTTTTTTTTCTATTATATGATGCAAAGTGTGGCCAGTTTATTGTTTGAATAAGGTCTTGATTTGGAAATATAAGTACAAGGTTTATTTACATTTTACTGTGCACTAGACTAGTTTAAATTTTCAGAGCAGAACTGAATTCCTTAAATAGCAATAATCCAGAAATAAATTAACCAAAAACAAATACATTTGTAGTCTTAGTAATAACTAGAAAATGTGATAGAGAGTCATGTGCGTCCTACCAACTACTGTGTCTGCAAAGTTTCAGTTCTGTATCTTCAAGGTTTCCACGATACTGATGTTTCAAAAAAAGTGATGGTATAAGTCAAAGGACTGAAACACGATCAGACAATTTCCAACATTTTGCAAAAGAATTGTTACTTTTGAAACTCTTCATTGTATTCATTCTTTGCCCCCCATCAGTACTTTCAGTGCTTTGATTCAGGCCACCAGGTCTAAGGTCAAGGTCACAGTGTCTTTGAAGAGCAAAATGGTTTCTGATCAATAACTTAAGAACCCTTGGTCCCAGGTTCTTCAAACTTAGTGTATAGGTTGGAAGGTCATGACTAGTAATGACCCCTATAGCTTTTCAGGTCACCAGATGAAAGGCAAAGGTCAAAGTGACCTTGAATAGCAAAATGGTTTCCAATTAATAACTACAGAATGCTTGGGCTCAGGTTCCTCAAACTTAGTATATATGTTGGCCATGACCAGTAGATGTCCCATTTAGCTTTTCAGGTCAAAGGTCAAGATCACAATGAACTTGTGTAGCAAAATGGTTTCTGATCAATTACTATAGAACGCTTGGACCCAGCTCTTCAAAACTTCATAGATTTGTTGGTCATGACAATTAGATGATCCCTCTTATTTTTAACATTATTAAGTCAAAGGTCAAGGACACAGTGACCTTGAAAATCAGTTTCTGCTAATCATCCAGGGAATACTTGGGCCCAGTTTCGTCAAACTTAGTTTGTAGGTTTGTCATGATCTGTAGATGACAACTTTCGTTTTTCAGGTCATTGGGTCAAATGGTTTCCGATGAATAACTGTAGAATGCTTGGAGCTATGTTCCTCAAACTTGGTATATAAGTTGCTCATGACTTGCAGATGAATCCTTTAGTTTTTCAGATCACAGGTGAAAGGCCAAGGTCATAGTGTTCTTGAATAACAAAATGGTTTCGGTTCAATAACTTAGCTTGGACCCAGCTCCTCAAAACTTCATGGCTGCCTCTAGGGATAAGGCGCTAGGGGGGCATATATGTTTTACAAACATCTCTTGTCAAGTAAAGCGTTACTTTCTTGGTTGCACAGTTTCACTTATGCTTGTAACATCTCATTACTGAAGCTTAATATATGCTAGTCTGAAACAAAAATGAATGTCCACATGCTTTTAGGAATTGTAATTTAAATTTGCACAAGTTTTCATCATTATCAGACAGAGTTCCATTTGCAAAATTTAAGCCCCTCTATAATTTCATGTTCTTCAGACCTGGTATAAATTCATGCTCACAGTTTTGTCCAAATGTCAATTTTCATTGCAATTATTCCCTTTCTGACTCATATATATGTACTAATTTATCTGCAAGTTCATTTGAAATTTATGTTTCAATATCCAGCACTAGGAATAGTCAAACTTGCTTCCCTACTAACACGTCTTTTTAGCTCACCTGAGCACAAAGTGCTCAAGGTGAGCTTTTGTGATCGCCTGATGTCCGTCATCCGTCTGTGCGTGTGTGCGTGCGTCGTCAACTTTTTCTTCAAACAACTTCTTCTCCTGAACTGCTGGGCCAATCTTGCTGAAACTTGGCAGGAATGTTACTTACATGAAGCTTTACCAAAATTGTTCAAATGGTTCAGGTCCATTGCATTTCTAGGCCACAGGAGCTTAAAATAGATTTTCATAGTTGGAACTTTAAAAATCTTCTTCTCCAGAACTACAAGGCCTGGAGCTAAGATATTTGGTATGAAGCATCATCAGGTGGACCTTTACCAAGTTTGTACAAATCATGAACCCTGGGTCAAAAATGGCCCTGCCCCAGGGGTCACTAGTTTTACATAGAATTATATAGGAAAAATTTTAAAAATCTTCTGGTCTGAAATCACAAGGCCTAGAGTTTATATATTTGGTGTGCAGCATTGTCCAGTGGACCATTACCAAGTTTGTTCAAATCATGGCTCCTTGGTCAAAAATGGCCCAGCCTCGGGGGTCACATGTTTTACATAGAGTTATATAGGAAAAACTTTAAAAAATCTTCTTGTCAAAACTGCAAGGCCTAGAATTTAGATATTTGGTGTGCAGCATTGTCCAGTGGACCTCTACCAAGTTTGTTCAAATCATGGCTCCTGGGTAAAAAATGCCCCCCCCCCCCCCTCCCTGCCCCCAGAGGTCAAATGTTTTATATAGAGTTATATAGGAAAAACTTTAAAAAATCTTCTTGTCAGAAACCGGAAGGCCCGGAGTTTAGATATTTGGTGTGCAGCATTGTCTAGTGGACTTCTATCAAGTTTGTTCAAATTATGTCCCCTGGGTCAAAATTGGCCACGCCCCAGGGTTCTATTGATTTACATATAGTTACATAGGAAAAACATGAAAAATTATTTTTCTCCGAAACTAATAGGACTAGACCTTAGATATTTGGTGTGGAGTATTGTGTTGAGAACCTTTACCAGTTTTGTTTATATGTTGGCCCCGGGGTCAAAATTGGCCCCGCCCAGGGGCCCTTAATATGTAAAAAAGGCAATCTTTAAAAATCTTCTTACTGGAAACCTCAATGCCTACAGCTTAGATATTTGGTATGCAGCATTGTCTAGTGGACCTCTATCAAGTTTGTTCAAATTATGTCCCCTGGGTCAAAATTGGCCACGCCCCAGGGTTCTATTTATTTACATATAGTTATATAGGAAAAACATGAAAAATCATTTTTCTCTGAAACTAATTGGACTAGACCTTAGATATTTGGTGTGGTGTATTGTGTTGAGAACCTTTACCAGTATTGTTTATATGTTGGCTCCGGGGTCAAAATTGACCCCGCCCTAGGGGCCCTTAATATGTAAAAAAGGCAATCTTTAAAAATCTTCTTACTGGAAACCTCAATGCATACAGCTTAGATATTTGGTATGCAGCATTGTCTAGTGGACCTCTACCTAGTTTGTTTGAAAAATGTCACGGGGGTCACTATTGGCCCCGCCCGAGGGGTCATAAGTTTTAAATAGCAGTATAGAGGAAAATCTTTAAAAATCTTCTTGTCTGAAACCACAAGGCCTAGAATTTTAAAATTTGGCACGAAGCAAGCTTTATCAAGCTTTCTGAAATTATTAGAGTAGGTTAAAGGTCATGGAGGCTAAAAATAGATTTATCTACTGTACCTCATAGAGCCTTCATTTATTGACCAATATCTTTGATATTCAGTATATAGGTTCCTTGCATGGACGTCTACCCATGGGTAGGGTTTGAGGTCACTGGGTCAAGGTCAAGGTCACCATAGCTTATAATAGATATTTCTACTTTCTGTCATAGATATTTTACATATTTGGTTTGTAGGCACTTACATGTACATGTTTTCAATTAAAAAATGAAATACTGCTTAGCAGCAAACCTACAGCCAAAGTACTCAGATGAGCGATCCAGTGCCATCATGGCCCTCTTGTTTATCTATTATGCCCACATCTTCACCAAAAGCTTTTGTGACAGGTGTATTTTGTGACATTTGCACCATTGTTCTGTTATACTTTGAAAATTAAAAATTTTTCCTTATAATAATATGAAGTGTATTTGATATGATTTAGTTTTAAATCAGTAACTTGAACATTTGAGACAGTGTCACCTTCTACTTTTGAACTGTGTGTTTATTAATCCAAAAATTTGAATCACCTTGTGATGATTTAATGTAACAATCTCTAAAGCCAAAAATAATGATTTCAGATAGGTTATTGACTTTGGATCTCAGACTACAGGGAAGTGTGTCCTTTTTCTGTTCTGTACGCCAGTACAAGTCCATGTAACTGTGGCACAATACAAATTAAAAATTAAATGTTAAATTTTTTTCTAGTGATAGTTTGCTTTGTAGGTGGTGCCATAAATTTTGTAAGTTATGGCAATTGGCTTAGCCAGAGAGCTTAAACATATTCAATAAGCATTTAAGTAAATTAATTTGGTATGTATAACCTTTTTTTTCCACCATGCACTATTTTGGATTCACCTTGATGTCTTTCCGTCCACCCTGTTTCTTGTCCGGACCATATCTTTTCCATAATGGAAGGATTTTGAAATACTTGGCACATTGTTCAGTCTTCATGAGATAGTGTGCACCTGGGGTCATTAACGGCCTTATTTCAGGGGTCACTTGATTGAATATAGGCATATATACAGAAAACTTTGAAAGTTATTTTCTATGGAACCACAAGGCCTAGAGCTTAGATATTTTGCATGGAGCATCATCTAGAGGTTCTCTACCTAGATTGTTTAAATTATGCTCCTGGGGTCTGGTCCAAATAGACCCCGTTCCAAGGGTCACATGATTTTTAAAGACTTGCACAGGAAAAAAGGCTTTAAAAAGTCTTGTCAGAAACCAAAAGAGTAAGTGTCGATATATTAGATGTGTAACATGCTCCAGTGGACTTCTACCAAGTTTGTTCAAATCTTGGCCTTGGGGTAAAAATTGGCTATGCCCCTGGGGTCACAAGGCTAAAAATACACTGTCCAACTTTTCTTCATAAAGCTTTATTTATTGACCAATATCTTAGATACTTAGTATATAGGAACATTGCGTGAATCTCTGCCATTCACTGGGGTAAAGGTCAAGGTCACCAATACTTAAAATAGATTTTTCCTGACTTTCCCCATAGAGCCTTCACTTCTTGACAAATATCTTAGATATTTGGAATGTAGGTTCCTTGCATAGACCTCTACCACTTGATGGGGTTTGAGGTCACTGGGGTCAATGTCACAGAGTTTGAAAATAGATTTTTTATGCTTCCTAAAGGGAGAGCATACAGTCACCACCTTGTCCATCCTTGCGTCTATCCTTTGTCACACTGTTGTCTGGAGAACAACTTGAAAAGTTTTGAAGGAATTTGATTGAAACATAACACATTGATAGGAAGTGCAGTATCCAAGAACCATAATTCTACCTTGCATATTTTTTTAATTATCTCCCTTAAGTTAATAATGCTTGTCTGGAATATAACTCCTAAACTGTCCATGATATCTCATTGAAACTTCACACAGTGACAGAGACTAGTCAGAGGATGTGCATTGTCAAAGAACCATAACTCTAATTTACTTTGTTTTTTAAATATGTCCCTTTACAATATAAATTTGAAAAGTATTGAAGGAATTTGATAGTCATAGATACTAGTTAGTGAAAGTGCACTGTTCAATAAGCATAATGTCTACCTTGCTTAATTTTTAGCTCACCTTAGCATGCTCATGTGAGCTTTTAGGATCCTTGATTGTCTGGCGTCCGTCCGTCGTCCACAATTCTTTCAAACGACATCTCCTCTGAAACCACTGGGCAGAATTTAATGAAACTTGCCTAGAATATTCCTTGCATGAAGCTCTACCAAGTTTGTTCAAATGGTTCCGGTTCATTGCATTTCTGGGTCACAGGAGCTAAAAACAGATTTTAAAAGTTGGATCTTTAAAAATCTTCTTGTCAGAAACCACAAGGCCTGGAGCTTTGATATTTGGTATAAAGCATCATCTAGTGGACTTCTACCAGATTTGTTCAAATTATGATCCTGGGGTCAAAAATGGCCCCGCCCCAGGGGTAACTTGTTTTACATAGAGTTATATAGGAAAAACTTTAAAAATCTTCTTTTCAGAAAACGTAAGGCATAGAGCTTAGATATTTGGTATGCAGCATTGTCTAGTGGACCTCTACTAAGTTTGTTCAAATCATGGCCTCTGGGTCAAAAATGGCCGCGCCCCAGGGGTCACTTGTTTTACATAGAGTTATATAGGAAAAACTTTAAAAATCTTCTTGTCAGAAACCATAAGGCATAGAGCTTAGATATTTGGTATGTAGCATTGTCTAGTAGACTTCTACCAAGTTTGTTCAAATTATACCTCTGGGGTCAAATTTGGCCCCACCCTGGGGTCATTGGTTTTACATAGGCTTACATGTATATAGGAAAAACTTCGAAAATCTTCTTGTCTGAAACCACAAGGCCCTGAGCCTTAAGATTTAGTATGTACATGTAGCATTGTCTAGTGGACCTCTACCAAGTTTGTTCCAATTATACCCCTGGGGTCAAATTTGGCCCCACCCCGGGGTCATTGGTTTTACATAGGCTTATATAGTGAACACTTTGAAAATCTTCTTGTAGAAGGAGAAGTAACATTTTCAGTCCAAATAATCTGGAAATTTGTCAGACAGGTTGTTTCTCTGATTTCTAGCTCAAGTTCGAATATGGGTCATCTGGGTTCAAAAACTAGGTCACAGAGCCCAAAAATAGAAAAACCTTGTTAAAACTCTAGAGGTTACATTTTCAGTCTAAATATCCTTGAAATTTGTCAGAAAGGTTGTTTTGATGATTTTTAGCTCAAGTTCAAAATATGGGTCATCTGGGGTCAAAAACTAAGTCACAGAGCCCAAATATGGAAAAACCTTGTTAACACTCTAGAGGTACAGTACGTGCCAGGAGGAACTCTCGTTTTCCTCGAGGTCGTCGCGGACTACCCATTCCTTAAAACGCGACCAAATCCGCCGCATTTCGAGGACGACCGCCGCGGACATGGTCACCAAATATCGTGGCGGACGTCCGCGAAATGGTTCCGCGAACTTTTTCACAGGTAAGAATTGACGTATCGAGGCTCACAAAGTTCCTAGTTACACGCATTTCGGCGAATTATACGCTTTAAAATATCATTTAAATGTATAAAACTCTCATTAAACTCTCATTCTGATGCATTTGTTTACGAATGCTCGTATTTGTTAACGAAAGGAATGACAATTCAAAACCGAAAGTATGGATTGTTTCTCGGAACAGCTGACCCTATTTTCAGAAAATAAATTGACTGGTTTTCGATTTACACGTGTTAAAACTGCTTTCCTATATTTAAAGAAAACATACAACATGTAAACCCTACTGCGACATCTGTATCATCTATGCGCTTGACAAAATTATTGATCGATTTTGCTATACAATAACGAGCGTTTTCAACGACGGAAGTACACATAAACCTACACAGCAAATGTATCAGAAATTTTGGTTTTAATTTTACCAAATGTCACATAATTGGTACACGTAAAATGCACAGTTTCATTACGATAATTTCATTAAATGTTCAGCTTATCCAGGTGAGTTATGACTCTAATTATTTTCGCGCTGGTCGTCAAATATCGCCGAGATATTTCGCGATGTCGAGACATCGAGGAAATCCGTTTTTTTCCTCGATGTCGCGGCAACATTTTCAGTCCAAATAACCTGGAATCTGTCAGAAAGGTTGTTTCAATGATTTCTAGGTTAAATTTAAATATGGGTCATCTGAAATCAAAAACTAGGTCACAGAGCCCAAAAAATAGAAAAAAACTTGTTAACACTCTAGAAGCTACTTTTCAGTCCAAATATTCTCGTAATTTGTCAGAAAAAATGTTTTAATGATTTCTAGCTCAAATTCGAATAAAGGTCATCTGGGGTCAAAAACTAGGTGACAGACCCCAAATATGGAAAAACCTTGTTAACACGCATTGAGGTAACATTTTCAGTTCAAATAACCTTGAAATTTGTCAGAAAGATTGTTTCAATGATTTCTAGCTCAGTTTTGAATATGGGTTATGTAGGGTCAAAAACTAGGACACAGGGCCAAAAAGTAGAAAATCCTTGTTAATGCTCTAGAGGTTACATTTTCAGTCCAAATGTCCTTGAAATTTGTTTCAATGATTTCTAGCCCAGATTAGAATATGGGTTATCTGTGATCAAAAACTAGGTCATAGAGCCCTAAAATGTAAAAACCATTTTAACACTCCAGAGGCTACATTTTCAGTCCAAATATCCTGGAAATTTGTCAGACAGGTTGTTTTTATGATTTCTAGCTGAATTACTTATATGGGTCATCTTTGGTCAAAAACTAGGTCACAGAGCCCAAATATGGAAAAACCTTGTTAACACTCTAGAGTTAAAATTTTAATTCCAAATATCCTGGAAATTTGTCAGAAAGGTTGCTTCTATGATTTCCAGCGCAACTTTGAATATGGGTCATCTGGATTAAATAACTAAGTCACAGAGCTTAAATATCGAAAAACTTTGTAAACACTCTAGAGGCTACATTTTCAGTCCAAATGTCCTGGAAATTTGTCAGAAAGGTTGTTTTGATGATTTCTAGCTCAGGTTTGGATATGGATCATCTGGGGTCAAAAACTAGGTCACAGAGCTCAAATATGAAAAACTTGTTAACACTCTAGAGGCTACACTTTCAGTCCAAATAACCTTGAAATTTGTCAGAAAGATTGTTTCAATAATTTCTAGCCCAAGTTTGAATATGGGTCATCTTGGGTCAATTAACCAGGTCCATAGCAACTTTGTTAAAAGCAGTCATATTCAGGTGAGCATATAGGGCCATCATGGCCCTCTTGTTTAATTATCTCCCTAAATGATAATAATGCTTGTCTGGAGTACAACTTCCAAACTATCAATGATATCTCATTCAAATTCCACACAGTTTTAGAGACTAGTGAGAGGAGGTGTAGTGTCAAAGAACCATAACCCTACATTGCTTAGTTTATGAATTATCTTTCTTTATGGTACTGAATTATGCTTGTCTGGAGAATAACTTCAAAACTATTTTATTAAAACTTCACTCAGTGATAGAGAACAGTGAGAGGAAATGAAGCATTTACAAACCTTAATTCTACCTTGCTTAATTTTTAGCTCACCTGAGCACAAAGTGCTCAGGGAGAGCTTTTCTGATCAGTCTTTGTCCGTCGTCCGTCCGTCCATCCGTCCGTCGTCAACTTTTCATTCAAATGACATTTCCTCTGAAACCAATGGGCCAAATTAAATGAAACTTGCCTGGATGTTCCTTGCTCTACCAAGATTGTTCAAACGGTTCTGGTCCATTGCATTTCTCGTTCATTGGAGCTAAAATTAGATTTTAAAAGTTGGATCTTTAAACATCCTTCTCCGAAACCTCAAGGCCTGGAGCTTTGATATTTGGTATGAAGCATCATCTAGTGGACTTCTACCAAGTTTGTTCAAATTATGACCGTGGGGTCTCAAATTATGACCGTGGGGTCAAAACTGACCCCGCCCCAGGGCTCAGTTGATTTTACATAGATTTATATAGGGAAAACTTAAAAATCTTCTTGTCAGAAACCGCAAGGCCTAGAGTTTAGATATTTGGTATGCAGAATTGTCCAGTGGACCTTTACGAAGTTTGTTCAAATCATGGCTCCTGGGTCAAAAATGGCCCCTCCCCAGGGGTATCATGTTTTACATAGAGTTATATAGGAAAAACTTTAAAAAATCTTCTTGACAGAAACCGCACGGCCTAGAGTTAAGATATTTGGTGTGTAGCATTGTATGGTGGACTTTTACCAAGTTTGTTCAAATCATGGCTCTGAGGTCAAAAATGGCCCCGCCCCAGGGGTCATATGTATTACATGTGTACATAGAGTTATATAGGAAAAACTTTAAAAAATCTTCTTGTCAGAAACCACAAGGCCTAGAGTTTAGATATTTGGTATGCAGCATTGTCCAGTGGACCTTTACAAAGTTTGTTCAAATCATGGCTCCTGGGTCAAATATGGCCCTGCCCCAGGGGTCACATATTTTACATATAGTTATATAGAAAAATATTTAAAAAATCTTCTTGTCAGAAACTGCAAGGCCTAGAGTTTAGATATTTGGTAAGCAATATTGTCCAGTGGACCTTTCCAAAGTTTGTTCAAATCATGGCTCCTGGGTCAAAATGGCCCCTGCCCCAGGGGTCACATGTTTTACATAGAGTTATATAGGAAAAACTTTAAAAAATCTTCTTCTCAGAAACATCAAGGCCTAGAGTTTAGATATTTGGTATGCAGTATTGTCCAGTGGACCTTTACCAAGTTTGTTCAAATCATGGCTCCTAGGTCAAAAAAGGCCCCGCCCCAGGGGTCACATGTTTTACATAGAGTTATATAGGAAAAACTTTAAAAAATCTTCTTGTCAGAAACTGCAAGGCCTGGAGTTTAGATATTTGGTGTGTAGCATTGTCTAATGGACCTCTACCAAGTTTGTTCAAATCATGGCTTCTGGGTCAAAAATGGCCCCGTCCCAGAGGTCACTTGTTTTACATAGGGTTATATAGGTAAAATTTTAAAAATCTTCTTGTCAGAAACCGTAAGTTATAGAGCTTAGATATGTGGTGTGTAGCATTGTCTAGTGGACCTCTACAAAGTTAGTTCAAATCATGGCCTCTGGGTCAAAAATGGCCCCGCCCCAGGGGTCACATGTTTTACATAGAGTTATAAATCCGAAAAACTTGTGGTGAAAAATATGTGGTGTGTAGCATTGTCTAGTGGACATCTACCAAGTTTGTTCAAATCATGGCCTCTGGGTCAAAAATGGCCCCGCCCAGGGGTCACTTGTTTTACATAGTGTTATATAGGAAAATCTTAAAAAATCTTCTTCTCAGAAACATCAAGGCCTAGAGTTTAGATATTTGGTATGCAGTATTGTCCAGTGGACCTTTACTAAGTTTGTTCAAATCATGGCCTCTGGGTCAAAACAGGCCCAGCCCCAGGGGTCACTTGTTTTACATAGTGTTATATAGGAAAATCTTAAAAAATTTTCTTGTCAGAAACCGTAAGTTCTAGAGCTTAGATATTTGGTGTGTAGCATTGTCTAGTGGACCTCTACCAAGTTTGTTCAAATCATGGCCTCTGAGTCAAAAATGGCCCCGCCCAGGGGTCACTTGTTTTACATAGTGTTATATAGGAAAATCTTAAAAAATCTTCTTGTCAAAAACCATAACTTATAGAGCTTAGATATTTGGTGTGTAGCATTGTCTAGTGGACCTCTACCAAGTTTGTTCAAATCATGGCTCCTGGGTCAAAAATGGGCCCGCACTAGGGGTCACTTGTTTTACATAGAGTTATATATACGAAAAACTTGAAAAAATCTTCTTGTCAGAAACCGTAAGTTCTAGAGCTTAGATATTTGGTGTGTAGCACTGTCTAGTGGACCTCTATTAAGTTTGTTCAAATCATAGCCACTGGGTCAAAAAAGGCCCAGCCCTGGGGTTCACTTGTTTACATAGAGTTATATAGGAAAAGGTTTTAAAAATCTTCACAGAAGAAACCATAAGGCATAGAGTTAAGATATTTTGTATGAAGCATTGTCTGGAGGACCTCTACTAAGTTTGTTTAAGTCATGGACCCTAGGTCAAAAATGGCCCCGCCACAGGGGTCACATGTTTTACATAGAGTTATATAGGAAAAACTTGAAAAATCTTCATGTCAGAAACCACAAGGCCTAGAGTTAAGATATTTGGTATGCAGCATTGTCTAGTGGACCTCTACCAAGTTTGTTAGAAAAATGTCCCTGGGGTCAGTATTTGCCCCGCCCGAGGGGTCACAAGTTTTAAATAACAATATAGAAGAAAATCTTTAAAAATCTTCTTGTCTGAAACCACAAGGCCTAGAATTTTAAAATTTGGCACGAAGCAAGCTTTATCAAGCTTTCTCAAATTATTAGATTAGGTTAAAGGTCACGGAGGCTAAAAGTATATTTATCTACTGTACCTCATAGAGCCTTCATTTATAGACCAATATCTTTGATATTCAGTATAGAGGTTCCTTGCATGGACGTCTACCCATGGGTAGGGTTTGAGGTCACTGGGTCAAGATCAAGGTCACCATAGCTTATAATAGATATTTCTACTTTCTGTCATAGAGCCTTTATTTATGGACTGATATTTTACATATTTGGTTTGTAGGCACTTACATATTTTCAAATAAAAAATGAAATACTGCTTAACAGCAAACATGTAGCCAAAGTACTCAGTTGAGCGATCTAGGGCCATTATGGCCCTCGTGTTTAATTATCTCCCTTTATAATACCTAATAATGCGTGTTAGGAAAATAACTTGAAAAGTATTGAAGGAAATTGAATAAAACTTCACACAGTTATAAAGACCAATGGGAGGAAGTGCAGTGTTAAAGAAACATGACTTTACATCTGTTAGCTTTAAGCTCACCTGAGCCTGCTCAGGATGAGCTTTTGAGATCGTTGAATGTCCGGCGTCCGTCCGCGTGCGTCTTGCGTCGTCAACAGTTTGACTTAAACAACATCTCTTCCTAAACTGCTGAGCCAACATTGATGAAACCTGCCTGGGATATTCCTTGCATGAAGCTCTACCAAAGTTGTTCAAAAAATTCAATTCCATCAAGAACTCTGGTTGCTATGGCAACTTAAAGGAAAAACTTTGAAAATCTTCTTGTCTGAAACCACAATGCCCTGAGCCTTAAGATTTGGTATGTAGCATTGTCTAGTGGACCTCTATCAAATTTGTTCAAATTATGCCCCTGGGGTCAAATTTGGTCCCATCCCGGGGGTCAGTTGATTTTACATAGGCTTATATAGTGAAACTGTAAAAATCTTCTTGTCTGAAACCACAAGGCCCTGAGCCTTAAGATTTGGTATGTAGTATTGTCTAGTGAACCTCTACCAAGTTTGTTTAAATTATGGCCATGGGGTCAAATTTGGCCCTGCCCCGGGGGTCAATTGATTTTACATAGGCTTATATAGGAAAACTTTAAAAATCTTCTTGTCTGAAACCACAAGGCCTAGAGTTTAGATATTTGGTGTGCAGCATTGTCTAGTGGACCTCTACCAAGTTTGTTCAAATCATGGCTCCTGGGTCAAAAATGGGCCCACTCTGCTGGTCACTTGATTTACATAGAGTTATATAGGGAAAACTTTAAAAATCTTCTTGTCTGAAACCACAAGGCCTGGAGCTTAGATATTTAGTATGAGGCATCATCTAATGGACCTCTACAAAGATTGTTCAAATTTTGACCCTGGGGTCAGAAGTGGCCCCGCCCTGGGGGTCACTTGATTTACATAGAGTTATATAGGGAAAACTTTAAAAATCTTCTCGTCAGATACCGCAAGGCATGGAGCTTAGACATTTGGTGTTGAGCATCATCTAGTGGACCTCTTCCAAGATTGTTCAAATAATGACCCTGGGGTCAGAACTGTCCCCGCCCTGGGGGTCACTTGATTTACATCGAGTTATATAGGGAAAACTTTAAAAATCTTCTTGCCTGAAACCACAAGGCCTGGAGCTTAGATATTTGGTATGAGGCATCATCTAGTGGACCTCTAGAAAGATTGTTCAAATTATGACCCTGGGGTCAGAACTGGCCCCGCCCCGGGGGTCACTTAATTTACATAGAGTTATATAGGAAAAACTTCAAAAATCTTGTCAGAAACCGCAAGGCATGGAGCTTAGATATTTGGTGTGTAGCATTGTCTAGTAGACCTCTTCAAAGATTTGTTCAAATCATGGCCCCTTGGTCAAAATTGACTCCGCCCAAGGGGTCACATGTTTTACATAGAGTTATATAGTAAATTCTTTAAAAATCTTCTTGTCAGAAACTGCAAGGCCTGGAGCTTAGATATTTGGTATGTGGCATCGTCTAGTGGACCCCTACAAAGATTATTCAAATTGTGACCCTGGGATCAGAACTGACCCCGCCCCGGGCTTATATAATTTACATAAAGTTATATACATGTAGGGAAAACTTTAAAAATCTTCTTGTAAGAAACAACAAGGCGTGGAGCTTAGATATTTGGTGTTGAGCATTGTGTAGTAGACCTCTGCCAATATTGTTCAAATTATGGCCCCTGGGTCAAAACTAGCTCCGCCCAAGAGGTCACATGTTTTACAGAGTTATAGCAGAAAACTTTTAAAATCTTCTTGTCACAAACTGCAAGGCCTGAAGCTTAGATATTTGGTAGTATGCACTGTGACCACAGTGGGGTCATCCCCCCTCCCGTGGGGGTCACTAGATTTATATAGGGAAAACTTGAAAAATCTTCTTGTCAAAAACTACAAGGCCTAGAGTTTAGATACATGTATTTGGTGTGCAGGATTGTCCAGCGGACCTTAACAAGTTTGTTCAAATGATGGCTCCTGGTTCAAAAATGGCCCAGCCCCGAGGGTCACATGTTTTACATTGAGTTATATAGGAAAAACTTTAAATAATCTTCTTGTCAGAAACCGCAATGCCTAGAGTTAAGATATTTGGTGTGCAGCATTGTCCAGTGGACCTCTACTAAGTTTCTTCAAATCATAGCCACTGGGTCAAAATAGGCCCCACCCCGGGGGTCAATTGATTTTACATAGGCTTACATGTATATAGGAAATCTTTAAAAATCTTCTTCTCAGAAACCACAATGCCTATAGCTTAGATATTTCGTATGTAGCATTGTGTAGTGGACCTCTATCGAGTTGTTCAAATTATGTCCCCTGGTTCAAAATTGGCCACGCCCCAGGGTTCTCTTGATTTACATATAGCTATATAGGAAAAAGATGAAAAATCATTTTTCTCCGAAAATAATAGGACTAGACCTTAGATATTTTGTGTGGAGTATTGTGTTGAGAACCTTTACCAGTATTGTTTATATGTTGGCCCCGGGGTCAAAATTGCCCCCACCCCAGGGGCCCTTAATATGTAAAAAAGGCAATCTTTAAAAATCTTCTTACTGGAAACCTCAATGCTTACAGCTTAGATATTTGGTAAGTGCATTGTCTAGTGGACCTCTACCAAGTTTGTTCAGATTATTTCCTCTGGGTCAAAATTGGCCACGCCCCTGGGTTCTCTTGGTTTACATATAGTTATTTAGGAAAAAGATGAAAAATCATTTTTCTCCGAAACTAATAGGACTGGACCTTAGATATTTGGTGTGGAGTATTGTGTTGAAAACTTTTACCAGTATTGTTTATATTTTGGCCCCGGGGTAAAAAATTGGCCCCGCCCCAGGGGCCCTTAATATGTAAAAAAGGCAGTCTTTAAAAATCTTCTTACTGGAAACCTCAATGCCTACAGCTTAGATATTTGGTATGCAGCATTGTATAGTGGACCTCTACCTAGTTTGTTCAAATTATATCCCCTGGGTCACTATTGGCCCCGCCCTAGGGGTCACAAGTTTTAAAAAGCAGTATAGAAGAAAATCTTTAAAAATCTTCTTGTCTGAAACCACAAGGCCTAGAATTTTAAAATTAGGCATGAAGCAAGCTTTATCAAGCTTTTTGAAATTATTAGATTAGGTTAAAGGTCACGGAGGCTAAAAATAGATTTATGTACTGTACCTCATAGAGCCTTCATTTTTAAACCAATATCTTTGATATTCAGTATAAAGGTTCCTTGCATGGACGTCTACCCATGGGTAGGGTTTGAGGTCACTGGGTCAAGGTCACCATAACTTATAATAGCTATTTCTACTTTCTGTCATAGAGCCTTTATTTATTGACTGATATTTTACATATTTGGTTTGTAGGCACTTACATATTTTCAATTAAAAAATGAAATACTGGTTAACAGCAAACATTCAGCCAAAGTACTCAGGTGAGCGATCGAGGGCCGTCATGGCCCTCTTGTTTTAGTTTTTCGCTATGGCAATAAAATTTGGACCATTTGTACTTTTTTGAAGATGATTTCAAAAACATTATTCCTTGACCTATATTTTTGACCTACTGACATACTTGTTTGTTTTTTAGCTACAGCAATGAAATTTGGACCGTGTGCACAGTTTTTCGTTTCGATTTCAAAAATGTCATATTATGACCTATATTTTTGACCTACTTACCTACTTTTTTGTTTTTTTAGCTACAGCAATGAAATTTGGACTGTGTGAACAGTTTTTTTTTCGATTTCAAAAAAGTCATTGAATGACCTATATTTTTGACCTACTGAACTACTTTTTGTTTTTGGAGATATGGCAATGAAATGTAGACCATGTGTACAGTTATTTGTTCTGATTTCAAAAAAGTCATTGCATGACCTATATTTTTGACCTACTGAGCTACTTTTTGTTTTTGGAGCTATGGCAATGAAATTTGGACAATGTGTACAGTTTTTTGTTTTTATTTCAAAAATGTAATCGCATGACCGATATTTTTGAACTGTTGACCTACTTTTTTGTTTTTTAGCTACAGCAATGAAATTTGGACCATGTGCACAGTTTTTCGTTTCGATTTCAAAAATGTAATCGCATGACCTATATTTTTTACCTACTGACCTACTTTTTTGGTTTTTAGCTACAGCAATGAAATTTGGACCATGTTTACAGTTTTTTGTTCCCATTTCAAAAATGTCATATCATGACCTATATTTTTGACCTACTGATCTTCTTTTTGTTTTTGGAGCTATGGCAATGAAATTTGGACCACATGTACAGTTTTTTGTTCTGATTTCAAAAATGTCATAGCCTGACCTATTTTTTTGAGCTACTGACCTGCTTTTTTGTTTTTGGAGCTATGGCAATGAAATTTGGACGAATTGCACTGTTTTTTGTTTTGATTTCAAAAATGTAATCGCATGACTTATATTTTTGTCCTACTGACCTACTTTTTGTTTTTGGAGCTATGGTAATGAAATGTAGACCATGTGTACAGTTATTTGTTTCAATTTCAAAAACTTCATCGCATGACCTATATTTTTGACCTACTGACCTCCTTTTTTTTTTTGGAACTATGGCAATGAAATTTAGACCATATGCACATTTTTTTGTTCTGATTTCAAAAATGTTATCGCATGACCTATATTTTTGACCTACTGACCTACTTTTTTGTTTTTGGAGCTATCGCAATGAAATTTGGACCATGTGTACAGTTTTTTGTTCCGATTTCAAAAACATCATAGCATGACCAATATTTTTGACCTACTTTTTGTTTAAAAGTTATAGCAAATTTTTCCCTGCATGGATCCTATATTCCGTGGGTAGGGTTTGAGGTCACTAGGTTAAGGTCAAGGTCACCATAGCTTATGATAGATATTTCTACTTTTTGTCATAGAGCCTGTATTTATTGACTGATATTTTACATGTTTACATATTTATATTTACATTACTTACATATGTTCAGTTAAAACATGAAATACTGCTTAACAGCAAACCTACAGCCAAAATACTCAGGTGAGCGATCTAGGCCCATCATGGCTGTGGGGAGCATTATTTGGTTTTACCAATTTCTTGTCTAACTTTCATTTATTAACAGTAGATCTCCTTTCTTTTCCTGAACCAACCTGATCTTTTCATGTGTTCCAGGCCAAAGTTGGCATATTTTGCCATGTCTGCATGATAGTGGTTTCACAGCTTTAATAATCTCACAAATCACTGCCTGATTTCAAAATAAGTTTACACAACTATAAATATGTAACTAAGGCTATAGGACTCAGTTGAGCGACCCAGGGCTCTGTTGTCAAATATTTTGGCATGTTTGTTCACCTTGATAAGACAGTGTGTCATGTGTAAGTCCCAGGTCCATATCTCAAAGTGCAAGGTCTAAGTGACTGGTCAGAGGTAAAAACAAGAGGGCCAAGATGACCCTATATCGCTCACCTGAGAATCATTGCACAGAAACATAAACAAGAGGGCCATGATGGCCCTGTATCCCTCACCTGAGTATGACTGCTGTTAACAAAGTTGCTATGGACCTGGTTAATTGACCCTAGATGACCCATATTCGAACCTGACCTAGAAATTATTGAAAAATTTCAAGGTTATTTGTACTGAAAATGTTACCTCTCTAGTGTTAACAATGTTTTTCCATATTTGGGCTTTATGACCTATTTTTCTCTACCTAGATGTCCCATATTCGAACTTGAGCTAGAAATTATCGAAACAATCTCTCTGACAAGTTTACAGGATATTTGGACTGAAAAAGTAGCCTCTAGAGTGTTAACAAGGTATTTCGATATTTAGGCTCTGTGACATAGTTTTTGACCCCAGATAACCCATATCCAAACTTGAGCTATAAATCATCAAAACAACCTTTCTGACAAATTTCAAGGACATTTGGACTGAAAATAGCCTCTAGAGTGTTTACAAAGTTTTTCGATATTTGGGCTCTGTGACCTAGTTTTCAACTCCAGACGACCCATATTCAAACTTGAGCTAGAAACCATAGAATTAAGCTTTCTGACAATTTTCCAGGTTATTTGGAATTAAAATGTTACCTCTAGAGTGTTAACAAGTTTTTTTGCCATATTTGAGCTCTGTGACCTAGTTTGTGACCCTAGATGATCCATATTCAAATTTGATCTAGAAATCCTTACGGCAACCTTTCTGACAAATTTCCAGATTATTTGGGCTAAAAAGTAGCCTCTAGAGTGTTAACAAGATTTTTCTATTTTTGGGCTCTGTGACCTAGTTTTTGAACTCAGATGACCCATATTCGAACTTGAGCTAGAAATCATAGAAGCAACATTCCTGACAAATTTCCAGATTACTTGGTCTAAAAATGTTACCTCTAGAGTGTTATCAAGGTTTTTCAATATTTAGGCTCTGTGACCTAGTTTTTGACCCCAGATGACCCATATTTGAACCTGACCTAGAAATCGTCACAGCAACCTTTCTGACAAATTTCCAGATTATTTGGGCTGAAAATGTAACGTCTAGAGTGTTAACAAGATTTTTCTATTTTTGGGCTCTGTGACCTAGTTTTTGAACCCAGATGACCCATATTCGAACTTGAGCTAGAAATTATAGAAGCAACATTCCTGACAAATTTCCAGATTATTTGGGCTAAAAATGTTACCTCTAGAGTGTTAACAAGGTTTTTCAATATTTGGGCTCTGTGACCTAGTTTTCCAACCCTGATAACCCATGTTCGAACTCGTCTGAGATATTAATGAGACAAACATCCTGACCAAGTTTCATGACAATTGAGGCAAAAATGTGACCACTAGAGTGTTAACAAACTAATTGTGGACAGACGGACGGACGACGGACAAAAGGTGATCAGAAAACCTCACTCTGTCACTACGTGACAGGTGAGCTAAAAATGGTGATAGACCTTGTCCAGACCATAATTCTCTCTGCATGGGAGGAAAATATATGGGCCATGTCATGAAATAAATAACAGTGCGGTAAAATTTTACTTTTTCAGCTTTTTTCACTTTCAGATAATAGACTCTTATGAAATTACTGTTGTATACCATTTATCACACTCTGAATACCATAATTGTGGAATAAACAATGCATATATAAACATTTCTATAAATCATTTTTGCATCATGGATGTCAACGGTCATACATTGTACCACATTATATGCAACATGCGATATAGTTGCTAGGTTGTTATGTGATCCCCATGCATCTTTCAGTAACCTTTTAACACTTAACTCGCATTTGTTCAAAGACAGCACTTTATGTTAATTCAGAGAAGGCAGAATATGTTGTTTGCAGAAATCGTTAATTTATGAAGTCAAACTTTGACGTTGTTTTCCCGATGACATCAAAATGACCAGATTGTCAATTTTGTCATGTCTCATCACATATGTCACCTTCCTGGTTAATTTGCCTTCTTTGTATTCTATGACTTCCTGTTACATCATACAATCAAATGAAATAGCATCATAAGCTTGTTTGCTCACTTCACTGCCATGGAAGAATTTTAAAATGTCCCCTGTTACTTACAATGCCTTCAATTTTGTGACCAAGCTCTAGTGATCCATTCACTTTGGTTTGTACATACATATTTTGATTTTTTTCTGTACAGCTACAGTTCACCATCAGTACACTGGCAATATCTGGGATAAAGGTCAACAGACTGGATATGTATGGAGAGGTTAGTACATCACTTCTACACAGTACCATGGTAATAACTTTATAAATGTTGATTTATTATTGTGTTGCATCAGTTTATACATCGGTCTATGCGAAGGAGTTTAGAGAAAGTTTGAAAGAATCATATACACAGTTGATTTATTGGTTGGTTGAAGGTCTATTTTTAGAAGTTTGGGATATATATTTTTTACAACATACAGACTCAGCTT
Organism: Cyclina sinensis; assembly: GCA_012932295.1. Taxonomy (NCBI): domain Eukaryota; kingdom Metazoa; phylum Mollusca; class Bivalvia; order Venerida; family Veneridae; genus Cyclina; species Cyclina sinensis. The sequence goes on from JAAONU010000017.1 coordinate 12,696,841, forward strand.
ATGTTTCTGCCCTGAAGGAGCAAATCAATCAGCCGTCCGTCTCCCCCTGGATGGGGGCATAGAATACCCAGCCATAGGAACAACCCCTTGTTCCTGCCGTCCGTCACCCCAACCTTGTCACTGATGCAACCTGCAAGGGTCTGGAAAGGTTAGAGTGGATAAAAAAAAGGGGGGGAGGGGGTCTCCCCGGAAAATTTTGAAATTCTGGGCTGTGGGCATTCTGCCAAAAATTAGGTAATTATACTGTTACATGACAGTGGATATCTGATAATTTATAATCTATCTATCACCGTTTCCGGATATGTCACCCACTAATAGCTCATTGGGTAATGAAAAATAAATATTGCCGTCAAATTATTTTAATTTGTGATTTTTTTTCATTTGTTTTATAAAAGAGTGACAAACAATCAGCGGAGGTCCAAACACTTAAATTTGAGTCACGGAAACGTGGACTGAGTAGTTGATGAGGGGATCCTGGTAGTTTAGTGGGCATGGAGAATGGCTGTTAATATCTCTGTGCCTGCAACACACTACTTTGGCCTTAAGTTGAGTTAAACAGGAGGTCAGGAAGGCCCGTGCTTGATCAAACGGCTCTGATTTTCTCTTCACCTGCACCTGTTATATCTGTTGTTATATTAAACAAGTTTCAACATGCATTTTTTTTTAGCTCACCTGTCACGTAGTGACAGAGTGAGCTTTTCTGATCACCTTTTGTCCGTCGTCCGTCCGTCTGTCCGTCCACAATTAGTTTGTTAACACTCTAGTGGTCACATTTTTGCCTCAATTGTCATGAAACTTGGTCAGGATGTTTGTCTCATTAATATCTCAGACGAGTTCGAACATGGATTATCAGGGTTGGAAAACTAGGTCACAGAGCCCAAATATAGAAAAACCTTGTAAACACTCTAGAAGCTACTTTTTCAGTCCAAATATCCTGGAAATTTGTCAGAAAGGTTCTATTGATGATTTCTAGCTCAAGTTCAAATATGGGTCATCTGAGTTCAAAACTAGGCCACAGAGCCCAAAAATAGAAAAATCTTGTTAACACTCTAGAGGTTTCATTTTCAGTCCAAATAATCTGGAAATTTGTCAGAAAGGTTGTTTTGACAATTTCTAGGTCAAGTACAAATATAGGTCATCTGGGGTCAAAAACTAGGTCACAGAGCCCAAATATTGAAAAACCTTGTTTACACTCTAGAGGTAACATTTTTTGACCAAATAATCTGGAAATTTGTCAGGAAGGTTGCATCTATGATTTCTAGCTCAAGTTCGAATATAGTTCATCTTGGTTCAAAAACTAGGTCACAGAACCCAAATATTGAAAAACCATGTTAACACTCTAGAGGTAACATGTTTAGACCAAATAACCTGGAAATTTGTCAGGAAGGTTGCATCTGTGATTTCTAGCTCAAGTTCGAATATAGGTCATCTTGGTTCAAAAACTAGGTCACAGAGCCCATAAATAGAAACATCTTGTTAACACTCTAAAGGTTACATTTTCAGTCCAAATAATCTGGAAATTTGTCAGAAAGGTTGCTTCAAAGATTTCTAGCACAAGTTCAAATATGGGTCATCTGGGTTCAAAAGCTAGGTCACAGAGCCCAAAAATAGAAAAATCTTGTTAACACTCTAGAGGGTACATTTTCAGCCCAAATAATCTGGAAATTTGTCAGAAAGGTTGCCTTGAGGATTTCTAGATTAAGTTCGAATATGGGTCATCTGGGGTCAAAAACTAGGTCACAGAGTCTAAATATGGAAAAACCTTATCATTCTAAAGGTAGCATTTTCAGTCCAAATAACCTGGAAATTTGTCAGAAAGCTTAATTCTATGGTTTCTAGCTCAAATTTGAATATGGGTCATCTGGAGTCGAAACATCTAGGTCACAGAGCCCAAATATCGAAAAACTTTGTAAACACTCTAGAGGCTGGCTACATTTTCAGTCCGAATGTCCTTGAAATTTGTCAGAAAGGTTGTTTTGATGATTTGTAGCTCAAGTTTGGATATGGGTTATCTGGGGTCAAAAACTAGGTCACTGAGCCTAAATATCAAAAAACCTTGTGAACACTCTAGAGGCTACTTTTTCAGTCCAAATATCCTGGAAATTTGTCAAAGAGATTGTTTCAATAATTTCTAGGTCAAGTTCGAATATGGGTCATCTGGGGTCAATTAACCAGATCCATAGCAACTTTGTTAAAAGCAGTCATACTCAGGTGAGCGATACAGGGCCATCATGGCCCACTTGTTCTCTTTCTCAATCAAGGCTTTAGAAAGCGGTGGCTCATGGGCTAATCATTTGGAAGACTTCTGTTTGACTGCCTGTTGTGCTTTCTTAAAAATTATCTGTTCTTGGTAGGATTTTCTGCGAGACCACATTAGTCCAGCCAAATACTTCCATCCTGAGTATATCTCTGATGTATCCTTGTTATGATCTAGAGTTGGTTACCCCTATGATGGAATCAGACTCAGAAACATCCACCATACCATCAGCTGTATTTCCATGATTTTTAGTGATTGAATCACTCAAAAAAGAAAAACCAGTCACCAAATTATTATCCGGCGTCCGTGCATCCGTGCGTCCGTGCGTCCGAAACAATTTTGTCCGGAGCATAACTCCAAAACTACTTGAGGGATTATATTCAAACTTCATACACTGACAGAGCACATTGGTAGGTAGTGCAGTGTGCAAGTGCAATAACTCTACCTTGCCTTTTTTTAGAGTTATTCCGCTTTATCAAATTTACTTGATAAATTTTGTCCGGAGCATAACTCCAAAACTGCTAGAGGGATTTTATTCAAACTTCATACACTGACAGAGCACATTGGTAGGTAGTGCAGTGTGCAAGTCCAATAACTCTACCTTGCCTATTTTAGAGTTATTCCCCTTTATCAGAATTACTTGATAAATTTTGTCCGGAGCATAACTCCAAAACTACTTTTGGGGTTTTATTCAAACTTCATACACTGACAGAGCACATTGGTAGGTAGTGCAGTGTGCAAGTGCAGTAACTCTACCTTGCCTATTTTTAGTGTTATTCCCCTTTATCAGAATTACTTGATAAATTTTGTCCAGAGCATAACTCTAAAACTACTTGAGTGATTTTATTCAAACTTCATACACTGACAGAGCACATTGGTACATGTAGGTAGTGCAGTGTGCAAGTCCAATAACTCTACCTTGCCTATTTTTAAGAGTTATTCCCCTTTATCAGATTTACTTGTTTACATTTTAAAAATCCCAGCATATACATGTATATCTAATTCTTGAATTCTTGAACTTATTATCCCCCCGCCAAAGGCGGAGGGGATATTAGAAATGGTCTCTGTCCGTGCGTGCGTGCGTCCATTCCAGTTTTGTCCGGGGCATAACTCCAAAAGTACTTGAGTGATTTTCTTCAAACTTCATATACTGAAAGAGCACATTTGGAGGAGGTGCAGTGTGTAAGAATAATAACTCTAGCTTGCCTACTTTTAGAATTATTCCCTTTTATCAGATTTAATTGAAAAACTTTGTCCGAAGCATAACTCCAAAAGTGCTTGAGCAATTTTCTTCAAACTTAATACACTGACATAGCACATTGGTAGGAAGTGCAGTTTGCAAGAACAATAACTATACCTTGCCTTTTTTTTGTGGGATTTTCTTCAAACATTATTACATTGAGTGTTAGAAAGTACAACCTTCAGGTAGCTTCTTCCCGGCGGGGGGATTAAACATGTGTAACATGGCTCTTGTCATCTTTTGTTATTGAAAAGGAATTATCGTCAATCAAGGGCACCCCAAAATCAGTTAAAAAAACTTCGGAATGATACACTTCTTGTCGAATCGTCTACTAAAAACAAAGCCAGAACCTTCTTAAACAAAAGTGTCTTTTTTAACGTTCCAGTGAAAGTTTGCACCTGGATCAGATAAAGTCCATTACCAATTCCTTAAACATCTTCCTGATTCCACCTTACACTGTTTACTTTACATCTTTAATGAAAACTGGCAAACTGGAATTATTCCATAATCTTGGAAAGAAGCCATTAAAATCCGTCTTTAAAAACCTAACAAAGATTTAACAAATCCTTCCAATTACAGTCCTAAAGCTCTGACAAGTTGTCTTTGAAAAACCATTGAAAGAATGGTAAATACCAGGTTTTTAGAAAAGAAAAAACTAATCACCTCCTTTCAGTTTGGTTTTCGAAAACAAAGAAACACATTAGATTATCTAGTTAAATTTGAAACTCTCATAAGAGAAGCCTTTATCAAAAAGAACACTTTGTTTCTATCTTTTTAGCTCACCTGAGCACTGCTCAGGGTCAGCTTTTGGGATCGTTGATTGTCCAGTGTCCATCTGCGTGCGTCATCAACAATTTGACTTGAACAACTTCTCCTAAACCGCTAAGCCAATATTGACAAAACATGCCTGAGATATTCCTTGCATGAAGCTCTACCAAAGTTGCTATGGCAACTCTGGTTGCTATGGCAACTTAAAGGAAAAACTTTGAAAATCTTCTTGTCTGAAACCACAAGGCCCTGAGCTGTAAGATTTGGTACGTAGCATTGTCTAGTGGACCTCTACTAATTTTGTTCAAATTATACCCCTGGAGTCAAATTTGGTCCCATCCCGGGGGTCAATTGATTTTACATAGGCTTATATAGTGAAACTAAAAATCTTCTTGTCTGAATTGGTATGTAGCATTGTCTAGTGAACCTCTACCAAGTTTGTTCAAATTATGGCCATGGGGTCAAATTTGGCCCTGCCCCGGGGGTCAATTGATTTTACATAGGCTTATAAAGAGAAAACTTTGAAAAATCTTCTTGTCTGAAACATCACGGCACTGATCCTTAAGATTTGTTATGTAGCATTGTCTAGTGGACCTCAACCAAGTTTGTTCAAATTATATCTCTGGGGTCAAATTTGACCCAACACGGGGTCATTGGTTTTACATAGGATTATATAGGAAAAACTTCGAAAATTTTCTTGTCTGAAACCACAAGGCCCTGAGCCTTAAGATTTGATATGTAGCATTGTCTAGTGGACCTCTACCAAATTTGTTCAGATTATGCGCCTGGGGGTCTACTTTGGCCCCATCTTGGGGGTCAATTGATTTTGCATAGGGAAAACTTTGAAAATCTTCTTGTCTGAAACCACATGGGTCTGAGCCTCAAGATTTGGTATGTAGCATTGTCTAGTGGACCTCTACCAAGTTTGTTCAAAGGTTTACATAGTGAAAAACTTTGAAAATCTTCTTGTAGAAGGAGAGGTAACATCAGTCCAAATACATGTATCCTTGAAATTTGTCAGAAAAGTTGTTTCAATGATTTCTAACTCAGATTTGGATATGGGTCATCTGGGATCAAAAACTAGGTCACAGAGCCCATAAATAGAAACATCTTGTTAACACTCTAGAGGTTACATTTTCAGCCCAAATAATCTGGAAATTTGTCAGAAAGGTTGCTTCAAAGATTTCTAGCACAAGTTCAAATATGGGTCATCTGGGTTCAAAAACTAGGTCACAGAGCCCAAAAATAGAAAAATCTTGTTAACACTCTAGAGGGTACATTTTCAGCCCAAATAATCTGGAAATTTGTCAGAAAGGTTGCCTTGAGGATTTCTAGATTAAGTTCGAATATGGGTCATCTGGGGTCAAAAACTAGGTCACAGAGTCTAAATATGGAAAAACCTTATCATTCTAAAGGTAGCATTTTCAGTCCAAATAACCTGGAAATTTGTCAGAAAGCTTAATTCTATGGTTTCTAGCTCATATTTGAATATGGGTCATCTGGAGTCGAAACATCTAGGTCACAGAGCCCAAATATCAAAAAACTTTGTAAACACTCTAGAGGCTACATTTTCAGTCCGAATGTCCTTGAAATTTGTCAGAAAGGTTGTTTTGATGATTTGTAGCTCAAGTTTGGATATGGGTTATCTGGGGTCAAAAACTAGGTCACTGAGCCTAAATATCAAAAAACCTTGTGAACACTCTAGAGGCTACTTTTTCAGTCCAAATATCCTGGAAATTTGTCAAAGAGATTGTTTCAATAATTTCTAGGTCAAGTTCGAATATGGGTCATCTGGGGTCAATTAACCAGATCCATAGCAACTTTGTTAAAAGCAGTCATACTCAGGTGAGCGATACAGGGCCATCATGGCCCTCTTGTTCTCTTTCTCAATCAAGGCTTTAGAAAGCGGTGGCTCATGGGCTAATCATTTGGAAGACTTCTGTTTGACTGCCTGTTGTGCTTTCTTAAAAATTATCTGTTCTTGGTAGGATTTTCTGCGAGACCACATTAGTCCAGCCAAATACTTCCATGCTGAGTATATCTCTGATGTATCCTTGTTATGATCTAGAGTTGGTTACCCCTATGATGGAATCAGACTCAGAAACATCCACCATACCATCAGCTGTATTTCCATGATTTTTAGTGATTGAATCGCTCAAAAAAGAAAAACCAATCACCAAATTATTATCCGGCGTCCGTGCATCCGTGCGTCCGAAACAATTTTGTCCGGAGCATAACTCCAAAACTACTTGAGGGATTATATTCAAACTTCATACACTGACAGAGCACATTGGTAGGTAGTGCAGTGTGCAAGTCCAATAACTCTACCTTGCCTTTTTTTAGAGTTATTCCGCTTTATCAAATTTACTTGATAAATTTTGTCCGGAGCATAACTCCAAAACTGCTAGAGGGATTTTATTCAAACTTCATACACTGACAGAGCACATTGGTAGGTAGTGCAGTGTGCAAGTCCAATAACTCTACCTTGCCTATTTTAGAGTTATTCCCCTTTATCAGAATTACTTGATAAATTTTGTCCGGAGCATAACTCCAAAACTACTTTTGGGGTTTTATTCAAACTTCATACACTGACAGAGCACATTGGTAGGTAGTGCAGTGTGCAAGTGCAGTAACTCTACCTTGCCTATTTTTAGTGTTATTCCCCTTTATCAGAATTACTTGATAAATTTTGTCCAGAGCATAACTCTAAAACTACTTGAGGGATTTTATTCAAACTTCATACACTGACAGAGCACATTGGTACATGTAGGTAGTGCAGTGTGCAAGTCCAATAACTCTACCTTGCCTATTTTTAAGAGTTATTCCCCTTTATCAGATTTACTTGTTTACATTTTAAAAATCCCAGCATATACATGTATATCTAATTCTTGAATTCTTGAACTTATTATCCCCCCGCCAAAGGCGGAGGGGACATTAGAAATGGTCTCTGTCCGTGCGTGCGTGCGTCCATTCCAGTTTTGTCCGGGGCATAACTCCAAAAGTACTTGAGTGATTTTCTTCAAACTTCATATACTGAAAGAGCACATTTGGAGGAGGTGCAGTGTGTAAGAATAATAACTCTACCTTGCCTACTTTTAGAATTATTCCCTTTTATCAGATTTAATTGAAAAACTTTGTCCGAAGCATAACTCCAAAAGTGCTTGAGCGATTTTCTTCAAACTTAATACACTGACATAGCACATTGGTAGGAAGTGCAGTTTGCAAGAACAATAACTATACCTTGCCTATTTTTTGTGGGATTTTCTTCAAACATTATTACATTGAGTGTTTGAAAGTACAACCTTCAGGTAGCTTCTTCCCGGCGGGGGGATTAACCATGTGTAACATGGCTCTTGTCACCTTTTGTTATTGAAAAGGAATTATCGTCAATCAAGGGCACCCCAAAATCAGTTAAAAAAACTTCGGAATGATACACTTCTTGTCGAATCGTCTACTAAAAACAAAGCCAGAACCTTCTTAAACAAAAGTGTCTTTTTTAACGTTCCAGTGAAAGTTTGCACCTGGATCAGATAAAGTCCATTACCAATTCCTTAAACATCTTCCTGATTCCACCTTACACTGTTTACTTTACATCTTTAATGAAAACTGGCAAACTGGAATTATTCCATAATCTTGGAAAGAAGCCATTAAAATCCGTCTTTAAAAACCTAACAAAGATTTAACAAATCCTTCCAATTACAGTCCTAAAGCTCTGACAAGTTGTCTTTGAAAAACCATTGAAAGAATGGTAAATACCAGGTTTTTAGAAAAGAAAAAACTAATCACCTCCTTTCAGTTTGGTTTTCGAAAACAAAGAAACACATTAGATTATCTAGTTAAATTTGAAACTCTCATAAGAGAAGCCTTTATCAAAAAGAACACTTTGTTTCTATCTTTTTAGCTCACCTGAGCACTGCTCAGGGTCAGCTTTTGGGATCGTTGATTGTCCAGTGTCCATCTGCGTGCGTCATCAACAATTTGACTTGAACAACTTCTCCTAAACCGCTAAGCCAATATTGACAAAACATGCCTGAGATATTCCTTGCATGAAGCTCTACCAAAGTTGCTATGGCAACTCTGGTTGCTATGGCAACTTAAAGGAAAAACTTTGAAAATCTTCTTGTCTGAAACCACAAGGCCCTGAGCTGTAAGATTTGGTACGTAGCATTGTCTAGTGGACCTCTACTAATTTTGTTCAAATTATACCCCTGGAGTCAAATTTGGTCCCATCCGAGGGGTCAATTGATTTTACATAGGCTTATATAGTGAAACTGTAAAAATCTTCTTGTCTGAATTGGTATGTAGCATTGTCTAGTGAACCTCTACCAAGTTTGTTCAAATTATGGCCATGGGGTCAAATTTGGCCCTGCCCCGGGGGTCAATTGATTTTACATAGGCTTATAAAGAGAAAACTTTGAAAAATCTTCTTGTCTGAAACATCACGGCACTGATCCTTAAGATTTGTTATGTAGCATTGTCTAGTGGACCTCAACCAAGTTTGTTCAAATTATATCTCTGGGGTCAAATTTAACCCAACACGGGGTCATTGGTTTTACATAGGATTATATAGGAAAAACTTCGAAAATTTTCTTGTCTGAAACCACAAGGCCCTGAGCCTTCAGATTTGATATGTAGCATTGTCTAGTGGACCTCTACCAAATTTGTTCAGATTATGCGCCTGGGGGTCTACTTTGGCCCCATCTTGGGGGTCAATTGATTTTGCATAGGGAAAACTTTGAAAATCTTCTTGTCTGAAACCACATGGGTCTGAGCCTCAAGATTTGGTATGTAGCATTGTCTAGTGGACCTCTACCAAGTTTGTTCAAAGGTTTACATAGTGAAAAACTTTGAAAATCTTCTTGTAGAAGGAGAGGTAACATCAGTCCAAATATCCTTGAAATTTGTCAGAAAAGTTGTTTCAATGATTTCTAACTCAGATTTGGATATGGGTCATCTGGGATCAAAAACTAGGTCACAGAGCCCATAAATAGAAACATCTTGTTAACACTCTAGAGGTTACATTTTCAGCCCAAATAATCTGGAAATTTGTCAGAAAGGTTGCTTCAAAGATTTCTAGCACAAGTTCAAATATGGGTCATCTGGGTTCAAAAACTAGGTCACAGAGCCCAAAAATAGAAAAATCTTGTTAACACTCTAGAGGGTACATTTTCAGCCCAAATAATCTGGAAATTTGTCAGAAAGGTTGCCTTGAGGATTTCTAGATTAAGTTCGAATATGGGTCATCTGGGGTCAAAAACTAGGTCACAGAGTCTAAATATGGAAAAACCTTATCATTCTAAAGGTAGCATTTTCAGTCCAAATAACCTGGAAATTTGTCAGAAAGCTTAATTCTATGGTTTCTAGCTCAAATTTGAATATGGGTCATCTGGAGTCGAAACATCTAGGTCACAGAGCCCAAATATCGAAAAACTTTGTAAACACTCTAGAGGCTACATTTTCAGTCCGAATGTCCTTGAAATTTGTCAGAAAGGTTGTTTTGATGATTTGTAGCTCAAGTTTGGATATGGGTTATCTGGGGTCAAAAACTAGGTCACTGAGCCTAAATATCAAAAAACCTTGTGAACACTCTAGAGGCTACTTTTTCAGTCCAAATATCCTGGAAATTTGTCAAAGAGATTGTTTCAATAATTTCTAGGTCAAGTTCGAATATGGGTCATCTGGGGTCAATTAACCAGATCCATAGCAACTTTGTTAAAAGCAGTCATACTCAGGTGAGCGATACAGGGCCATCATGGCCCTCTTGTTCTCTTTCTCAATCAAGGCTTTAGAAAGCGGTGGCTCATGGGCTAATCATTTGGAAGACTTCTGTTTGACTGCCTGTTGTGCTTTCTTAAAAATTATCTGTTCTTGGTAGGATTTTCTGCGAGACCACATTAGTCCAGCCAAATACTTCCATGCTGAGTATATCTCTGATGTATCCTTGTTATGATCTAGAGTTGGTTACCCCTATGATGGAATCAGACTCAGAAACATCCACCATACCATCAGCTGTATTTCCATGATTTTTAGTGATTGAATCACTCAAAAAAGAAAAACCAATCACCAAATTATTATCCGGCGTCCGTGCATCCGTGCGTCCGAAACAATTTTGTCCGGAGCATAACTCCAAAACTACTTGAGGGATTATATTCAAACTTCATACACTGACAGAGCACATTGGTAGGTAGTGCAGTGTGCAAGTGCAATAACTCTACCTTGCCTTTTTTTAGAGTTATTCCGCTTTATCAAATTTACTTGATAAATTTTGTCCGGAGCATAACTCCAAAACTGCTAGAGGGATTTTATTCAAACTTCATACACTGACAGAGCACATTGGTAGGTAGTGCAGTGTGCAAGTCCAATAACTCTACCTTGCCTATTTTAGAGTTATTCCCCTTTATCAGAATTACTTGATAAATTTTGTCCGGAGCATAACTCCAAAACTACTTTTGGGGTTTTATTCAAACTTCATACACTGACAGAGCACATTGGTAGGTAGTGCAGTGTGCAAGTGCAGTAACTCTACCTTGCCTATTTTTAGTGTTATTCCCCTTTATCAGAATTACTTGATAAATTTTGTCCAGAGCATAACTCTAAAACTACTTGAGGGATTTTATTCAAACTTCATACACTGACAGAGCACATTGGTACATGTAGGTAGTGCAGTGTGCAAGTCCAATAACTCTACCTTGCCTATTTTTAAGAGTTATTCCCCTTTATCAGATTTACTTGTTTACATTTTAAAAATCCCAGCATATACATGTATATCTAATTCTTGAATTCTTGAACTTATTATCCCCCCGCCAAAGGCGGAGGGGATATTAGAAATGGTCTCTGTCCGTGCGTGCGTGCGTCCATTCCAGTTTTGTCCGGGGCATAACTCCAAAAGTACTTGAGTGATTTTCTTCAAACTTCATATACTGAAAGAGCACATTTGGAGGAGGTGCAGTGTGTAAGAATAATAACTCTACCTTGCCCACTTTTAGAATTATTCCCTTTTATCAGATTTAATTGAAAAACTTTGTCCGAAGCATAACTCCAAAAGTGCTTGAGCGATTTTCTTCAAACTTAATACACTGACATAGCACATTGGTAGGAAGTGCAGTTTGCAAGAACAATAACTATACCTTGCCTATTTTTTGTGGGATTTTCTTCAAACATTATTACATTGAGTGTTTGAAAGTACAACCTTCAGGTAGCTTCTTCCCGGCGGGGGGATTAACCATGTGTAACATGGCTCTTGTCACCTTTTGTTATTGAAAAGGAATTATCGTCAATCAAGGGCACCCCAAAATCAGTTAAAAAAACTTCGGAATGATACACTTCTTGTCGAATCGTCTACTAAAAACAAAGCCAGAACCTTCTTAAACAAAAGTGTCTTTTTTAACGTTCCAGTGAAAGTTTGCACCTGGATCAGATAAAGTCCATTACCAATTCCTTAAACATCTTCCTGATTCCACCTTACACTGTTTACTTTACATCTTTAATGAAAACTGGCAAACTGGAATTATTCCATAATCTTGGAAAGAAGCCATTAAAATCCGTCTTTAAAAACCTAACAAAGATTTAACAAATCCTTCCAATTACAGTCCTAAAGCTCTGACAAGTTGTCTTTGAAAAACCATTGAAAGAATGGTAAATACCAGGTTTTTAGAAAAGAAAAAACTAATCACCTCCTTTCAGTTTGGTTTTCGAAAACAAAGAAACACATTAGATTATCTAGTTAAATTTGAAACTCTCATAAGAGAAGCCTTTATCAAAAAGAACACTTTGTTTCTATCTTTTTAGCTCACCTGAGCACTGCTCAGGGTCAGCTTTTGGGATCGTTGATTGTCCAGTGTCCATCTGCGTGCGTCATCAACAATTTGACTTGAACAACTTCTCCTAAACCGCTAAGCCAATATTGACAAAACATGCCTGAGATATTCCTTGCATGAAGCTTTACCAAAGTTGCTATGGCAACTCTGGTTGCTATGGCAACTTAAAGGAAAAACTTTGAAAATCTTCTTGTCTGAAACCACAAGGCCCTGAGCTGTAAGATTTGGTACGTAGCATTGTCTAGTGGACCTCTACTAATTTTGTTCAAATTATACCCCTGGAGTCAAATTTGGTCCCATCCCGGGGGTCAATTGATTTTACATAGGCTTATATAGTGAAACTGTAAAAATCTTCTTGTCTGAAACCACAAGGCCCTGAGCCTTAAGATTTGGTATGTACAGTACACGCAGCGCGGACTTTGACAACGAACACCCGTCCCCGCGATTTTACTGTCCGCGTTGAGGACTAAAATGACCACCGCGTCGAGTGTTCAATCGTATAAAACGCGGTGGTCAGCGCGGCCGTTCGCGGTGTTCAGTACCGCGGCGTGTCGCGGGGTTCGCAGTGTCCGATAAAATGAAGCCACAACTTAATTTTACTTTCCCCAATTTTTTTTTTTTTTTTTTTTTTTCAAAATAGTTACAAAGTACACGTAATTATTACCAGTTGAAGTTGTTTCTTTTTTTTTTAATACCCCATCCGGTTTAATTTTTGTTTGTTGACGATCGATGTTTGGTTGTATAATTGAGGGTATTTGTAGAAAAGTAACTGCCGATAATGAATAGATTTACACACCTACATGACATCTTGTTAATAAACTTTAATTGCTGCAATTAATATATTTCAAGTCTTAATCGGTGCCGTGTTTGCGTTAATCCACTCGCAATTAAATTACAAATGATAACCAAACTGCGAAAAGTTAATAGATCTAATTTAAACAGTCGAACAAATCATCTCTAATTCCGATTCATTTGTGTACAAACGCTCCTATCTGTTACACAAAAAAAACCCAACAATTCAAAGCAGTTATTTCCGGAAAAAAGTTGATCGTATTTTCAGAAAATGAATCAACACGTGTTTAACTGCTTTCAACTTCTGTATCGTCTAGGCGCTTGGCAAAATAATTGATCGATTTGGCTATATAATAACAAGCGTTTTTCAATTCCAAAAACGAAAGTACTCAATAAACATACACCGGAAATGTATTTGAAATTTGGTTTTAATTTGACCACAAAATAGATGTAAGTAAAATAATTATGAGTAAAATGAAAACCACGTACAAATACTGTACGCACAGTATGTTTAAATGCAGTAATCTCCAAGTCAAAACATCGCGGGGACGCGCGGCGTTCTGTCACCGCGACACGCGGTGTTCATACCCCTCGGCGGTTGTCGCGGTGGTCATTTTAGCGGACACCCGAAATTTCGGGTGTTCAGTCCACCGCGACTGGCCACCCGGAGACGATACCGGCCCCCGCGACAATGTTAACAACGTCAAAGTCCGCGCTGCGTGTACTGTAGCATTGTCTAGTGAACCTCTACCAAGTTTGTTCAAATTATGGCCATGGGGTCAAATTTGGCCCTGCCCCGGGGGTCAATTGATTTTACATAGGCTTATAAAGAGAAAACTTTGAAAAATCATCTTGTCTGAAACAGAGGGGGGAATCACGTGACTGTATTATTGAGTCTCAAGATGGCGGCGCCCATATAAGTACACATTTTTTCATCGATTTTGGCTTTCTAAATATATTTCTGCATAAATCATATAGCCTATATCCTAGCCATCTAATTTCTGCTTCATATGATGTATAACTTTGATCTGTATACGCAATAGTTTTTGTAATTACCTTGTGCAAAATTTTGAAGCGAGGAATTTTGTCCCAAAAAGTTAAGGTAATATTGGGTCCCATATCAAGATTTTGTCGTTTTTCTTGTCATTCGCATAGTAATTTCATGTGAAAATAGATTCTATGTTTTCCTAAACGATAGATATTTATTGCTTTACCACTAATTCAAGTATTTGTACAGTTTTGTTTGCAATATTCGGCTTAAAAACGCAATGATAATATTGGGTTACACTTTATCGATGGTAACATTGGGTCACCATTACAGAACATTATGAGTTACAAAAGTCATGTTGATTGTTCTGGTCCCTATGTGTGATTCCTATTACTTCAATAAAATAATTTAGTTAATTAACGATCAGATGTGTTTACTTTAGACTTCCTTTTGTTTCTGATAAACTTTGTCATCTGGCGTTATAACTGAACAGTATAATTTATCAAAGTATGATTTTTTAAATATAGCCACATGCGAACATTCGCACGATTACGACCATATATCTTATCTGTTTTGATTTTTCAGAAAGTTCTGTTACTGCACTTCGAAAAATAAGGTAAAATGACACGGTGGATGAAGCTTGCGAAGAAACTGCCCTGTATGGTAATAGGTCGGTTAGTCAGATATATCGCATCAGTGCCTTGCCAGACCGGATTCAGACAAGATATGAATATAATAGAAGTATAGTATATTAGAGACCGTGATATTCTTTCACAGACAATCTCATGATTATGTTTATGACTTGTATTTTCTACTGCAAAGTTAAATATAGCAAATATTTACTATAGATCAGCCATCACACGAGCCAGTATGTAACATATAATGCTTATCTTTATATACAAACAAACAGGGATTATGCTTTTGATATGCCACAGTGGAGCAGACTTACTGAAACCTCTGAACCATGTGTCATCAGAAAGAAATGCAGTACTTATGGGCTCACCAGGCGTAAGCTTGGAAAGGAATGCACAAACTACAGCAAAATGTCGCCATCAAAACATATGGGTTTATAGTTAAACATAAGTTATGCAGTCGGCTAGAGACTCTGTTTTATTTAAACGCTTGACAACAAGTGCAGTCAAGCTATCAGATACTGCATGCAGGTTCCATACAAAACTCGTTTGTATAGAATTGTTCTACAAAAAGTAACTTAGCCTTACTGATATCTGTATCAA
Organism: Cyclina sinensis; assembly: GCA_012932295.1. Taxonomy (NCBI): domain Eukaryota; kingdom Metazoa; phylum Mollusca; class Bivalvia; order Venerida; family Veneridae; genus Cyclina; species Cyclina sinensis. The sequence goes on from JAAONU010000017.1 coordinate 12,711,938, forward strand.
GTAAACACAGCTATGTTTTAAATTTTTTATGTGAAATTTTGTTCAGTGTTTATCAACAACTGCATTTGGCAATAACTGTAACGTGGTGTTATAGTAATTGGACAGTGTTTTCAGTGCTTATCAACAATTGTATTTAGCATTTACTGTGAAGTAGCGTTGCTAGAAATGAAGAGTATTTTCAGCGCTTATTTACAATAGGATTTTCTCATTAAAATCTACTGTGAGTCAGTATTATAGTTAATACATTTTGTTTTCAGAGTTACAGAATTACTGGTTTAACTTTCTATGAAATTGTATTGTCGTCCGTAAATAGATATTATATCAGTTCGCTGTAACTACTGTTCTAAACAGATATGGTGATTTTAATTTTGTCACTGTCATGGTACCATAAATGATAAGCGAACTACAACGTCTAAGTAAATTGGTTAAATTGTTCTTGGCAATGCTCAATTTTCTCACGGTACTATAGCTTACAAAAACATAACATCAATAATTTGTACAATTGTGTATGTACCTCATCCTATTTTAAAGCGAATTGTTCATTGTGTTGAACCTATGCAATAAGGCCAAATGTCAAAAGAAATAATCACAAGAAAGCTAAACCTTGAGATATTTATTGTAAAACATAATTTGTTATCCTGTGTCTGGTATGAAAATTTACCAAAACACACATTTGTTAAAATGATAAAGTCGTCCTGAACTGTGAAACAATAAATAAACACATCAGACATTTGTGTTGTTTAATTATTGTAAAAAATGACAGGGACGAATGATGTCAAACACTATTATCAGCGGATATGTAATCAGAAGCACTTTAAGTATTTCAGTCATAATAGAAGGTGAAGTATTAACGGGAAGCTGGTGTTGGGTGAAACTCCAGCCCTTAAATGTAATAAGTGGAAGGGTCCCGTCGTGTGCCTTAATCTGCTTTGAATTTGTCAATGTAATAATGAGCATGTACTCCCATGTACAACTGGAAACCAAACAACCAGTTATTAATATGAAATCACGAAACCAAAACATTATGCAGAATAAGGAGATATTTGAGATCATTATAGATTAAAGAGATAAAAGTTATACATGGTTAAAATGTAACATGGCTAGAACTGCAACAAAAATCAGATCATCATCATAAAACAGTTAGTCTCTAGCCGACTGCATAACTTATGTTCAACTATAAACCCATATGTTTTGTTGGCGACATTTTGCTGTAGTTTGTGCATTCCTTTCCAAGCTTACGCCTGGTGAGCCCGTAAGTCCTGCATTTCTTTCTGATGACACATGGTCCAGAGGTTTCAGTAAGTCTTCTCCGCTGTGGCATATCAAAAGTATGATCCCTGTTTGTATATGAAGAAAAGCGTTATATGTTACATACTGGCTCGTGTGATGGCTGATCTATAGTAAATATTTGCTATATATAACTTTGCAGTAGATGATACAAGTCATAAACATGATCATGAGATTGTCTGTGAAAGAATATTACGGTTTCTAATATACTATACTTCTATTATATTAATACCTTGTCTGAATCCGGTCTGGCAAGGCACTGATATATCTGACTAACCGACCTATTACCATACAGGGCAGTTTCTTCGCAAGCTTCATCCACCGTGTCATTATACCTTATTTTTCGAAATGCAGTACTTTCTAAAAAATCAAACAGATAAGATATATGGTCATAATCGTGCGAATGTTCGCATGTGGCTTTATTAAAAAAAATCATACCTTGATAAATGATACTGTTCAGTTATAACGCCAGATGACTAAGTTTATCAGAAACAAAAGGAAATCTAAGTAAACACATCTGATCGTTAATTAACTAAATTATTTTACTAAAGTAATAGGAATCACACATAGGAACCAGAACAATCAACATGACTTTTGTAACTCATAATGTTCTGTAATGGTGACCCAATGTTACCATCGATAAATTGTAACCCAATATTATCATTGCGTTTGTAAGCCGAAAATTGCAAACAAAACTGTACAAATACTTGAATTAGTGGTAAAGCAATAAATATCTATCGTTTAGGAAAACATAGAATCTATTTTCACATGAAATTACTATGCGAATGACAAGAAAAACGACAAAATCTTGATATGGGACCCAATATTACCTTAACTTTTTGGGACAAAATTCCTCGCTTCAAAATTTTGCACAAGGTAATTACAAAAAATATTGCGTATACAGATCAAAGTTATACATCATATGAAGCAGAAATTAGATGGCTAGGATATAGGCTATATGATTTATGCAGAAATATCTTTAGAAAGCCAAAATCGATGAAAAAATGTGTACTTACATGGACGCCGCCATCTTGAGACTCAATAATACCGTCACGTGATTCCCCCCTCTGTGAAACATCACGGCACTGATCCTTAAGATTTGTTATGTAGCATTGTCTAGTGGACCTCAACCAAGTTTGTTCAAATTATATCTCTGGGGTCAAATTTGACCCAACACGGGGTCATTGGTTTTACATAGGATTATATAGGAAAAACTTCGAAAATTTTCTTGTCTGAAACCACAAGGCCCTGAGCCTTAAGATTTGATATGTAGCATTGTCTAGTGGACCTCTACCAAATTTGTTCAGATTATGCGCCTGGGGGTCTACTTTGGCCCCATCTTGGGGGTCAATTGATTTTGCATAGGGAAAACTTTGAAAATCTTCTTGTCTGAAACCACATGGGTCTGAGCCTCAAGATTTGGTATGTAGCATTGTCTAGTGGACCTCTACCAAGTTTGTTCAAAGGTTTACATAGTGAAAAACTTTGAAAATCTTCTTGTAGAAGGAGAGGTAACATCAGTCCAAATATCCTTGAAATTTGTCAGAAAAGTTGTTTCAATGATTTCTAACTCAGATTTGGATATGGGTCATCTGGGATCAAAAACTAGGTCACAGAGCCCTAAAATAGAAAAAAACTTGTAAACACTCTAGAGGCTACTTTTCAGTCCAAATATTCTGGAAATTTGTCAGAAATGTTTTTTTTAGATTTCTAACTCAGATTCGAATATGGGTAATCTTGGATCAAAAACTAGGTCACAGACCCCAAATTAGGAAAAACCATGTTAACGCTCTAGAGGTAACATTTTCAGTCTAAATAACCTTGAAATTTCTCAGAAAGATTGTTTCAATGATTTCTAGCTCAATTTTGGATATGGGTTATCTGGGGTCAAAAACTAGGTCACAGGGCCAAAAAGTAGAAAAACCTTGTTAATGCTCTAGAGGTTACATTTTCAGTCCAAAATCCTTGAAGTTTGTCAGAAAAATTGTTTCAATGATTTCTAGCTCAGATTTGGATATGGGTCATCAGGGATCAAAAACGAGGTCACAGAGCCCTAAAATAGAAAAACCATTTTAACACTCCAGAGGTTACATTTTCAGTCCAAGTGTCCTGGAAATTTGTCAGATGATGATTTTGATGATTTCTAGCTCAAGTATTAATATAAGTCATCTTTAGTCAAAAACTAGGTCACAGAACCCAAATATGGAAAAACCTTGTTAACACTCTAGAGTTAAGATTTTAATTCCAAATAACCTGAAAATTTGTCAGTCCAAATGTTCTCGAAATTTGTCAGAAAGGTTGTTTTGATGATTTTTAGCTCAAGTTTGGATATGGGTCATCTGGGGTAAAAAACTAGGTCACAGAGCCCAAATATCGAAAAACCTTGTTAACACTCTAGAGGCTACATTTTCAGTCCATATAACCTGGAAATTTGTCAGAAAGATTTTTTTCAATAATTTCTAGGTCAAGTTCGAACATGGGTCATCTGGGGTCAATTAACCAGGTCCATAGCAACTTTGTTAAAAGCAGTCATATTCAGGTGAGCGATACAGGGCCATCATGCATGGCCCTCTTGTTTGATCTTGAAATTGCATATGATACTACTTGGAAGCATGGCATTATGCAGGACCTTCATAACTTCGGAATCAGAGGTCGCTTTGGTTTTTTTATTTCTTCATTTTTAAAAGAACGTCAGTTCAAAGTTCGTGTTGTCAGTACACTCTCTGATCCACATGAATAGGAAATGGGTGTTCTTCAAGGTTGTATCCTTTCTGTAACTCTTTTTAGTGTTGAAATCAACAACATTATCAAAGCCGTCAACCCTGGTATTGAATGTTTTCTTTATGTTGATGACTTTTGTATCTGTTACAGATTCAAGCACATGTGTACCTTTGAAAGATAATTACAAACTTCGCAAACTACATCTAGATCCTGAATTAACCCTTGATGGCACACCATTTGAAGTTTTTTTTTTTGGATTGATTTATTTGTTTAACAAATGTACAATATCATAAAACATTACATCAAACATGATTAAAACAATACATATGATCAATCATGATAAGCAATGATCTATGTCAAAGTACATCAATAACCTGGATAACACAAAAAAGGGAGGCCCTTATTTCCATTGTGGTCCAAGTAGTGAAAGAATTTAAATTTCTTGGTCTTATATTTACACAACAAAGTTGTGGGGGGTATACTGGAATAAGCTTGTCCATCCGTCTGTCCATCCTTCCGGCCATCCGTCTGTATTTCCTTGTCCGGCCAATAACTTAAGAATCCTTTGACTAACAGTCTTCATATTTGGTCTTGAGATTGGTCATGGCCAGTAGATGACCCCTATTGATTTTGAGGTCACTGGGTTAAAGGTCAAGGTCACAGGGGCCTTGACTAAAAAATACTTGTCCGCTAAATATATTTGGTATGGAGGTTGGTCATGACCAGTAGATGACCTCTATTTATTTTGAGGTCACTGGGTCAAAGGTCAAGGTCACAGGAGCCTTTACTTAAAAAAAGCTTGTCCGCCTAATAACTTAAGAATCCTTTGACCCACAGTCTTCATATTTGGTATAGAGGTTGGTCATGACCAGTAGATGACCCCTATATATTTTGAGGTCACTGTGTCAAAGGTCATGGTCACAGGAGCTTTGACTAAGAAAAGCTTGTCTGCCCAATAATTTAAGAATCCTTTGACCCTCAGTCTTCATATTTGGTATGGAGGTTGGTCATTACTAGAACATGACCCCTACTGATTTTGAGGTCACTGGGTCAAAGGTCATGGTCACAGTGCTTTCACTCCAAAGCTTGGCCTCCCAGTTAGGCGGCATAAATGAGTAAAAATGACTTAAATCCATTAAAAACCATGTAATAAACAGAAAATTTGTTATACCCCCGCACAAGGAAGTTGTAGGGGGGATATATTGGAATCAACTTGTTTGTCCATATATCTGTCCGTCCGTCTGTCAGATTTTCCTTGTCCGCCCAATAACTTCCACCCAATAATTGAAGAATCCTTTGACCCTCAGTCTTCATATTTGGTATGGAGGTTGGTCATGACTAGTACATGACCGCTACTGATTTTGAGGTCATTAGGTCAAAGGTCATGGTTACAGTGGCTTTCACTCAAATACTTGACCTCCCAGTTACGCGGCATAAATGAGTAAAAATGACTTAAATCCATTAAAAAAGATGTAATAAAAAGAAAATTTGTTATACCCCCGCACAACGAAGTTGGAATGGGGGTATACTGGAATCAACTTGTCCGTCCATCTGTCCATCAGATTTTCCTTGTCCGCCCAATAACTTAACAATCCGTTGGCCCACAGGGGGGTGTTCAAGTCATGCAATGGCAGTTTCAGTTTTGAGGTAGTAGGTCAAAGGTAATGGTTACTTTTATCTTTGCCACTAAAAATATGTAGAATACATAACTAAGCAATGTACTGGCTTACTACTCTGAGATTTGGCAGGGAGGTTGTCCATGACCTCTAAATGACCCCTGTTGATTCTGACAAAGCACTATGCAGGGGTATTCATGCCATGACAGTGTCAGTTCTAGTTGATAAAAAACTATCTTTTATTCCCAACATCAACTATCCTTCAGATAAATGCCAAAAAGCTCTTGATCTGTTAAGAGTAGTTTCCAGTATGGATTGGGACACTGATCGTAAAGTTCTTCTGAGACTTACATAAAAAAATTAGACACTATTCACAAACAGGAGCTTTGACTGGCACTTAGTGCTTTCAAAACTTTTCCGGTTTCTAGCTTATATGCTGAAGCCATGAACCATCTTTATCTTTGAGAAATTTGGTCTGCAGTATTATATTAAACTCAAATCAAATCCAAATAATCCCACTTACAAAATTTTTTTTCCATCCTATGTACACAGATCTTTTTCAAAAAAGAGACAAAACCATTCCTCCATTTAGCTTACGAAACAGTCCATTTCTCCAGTTGCTAGCTTATATGCTGAAGCAAATGAACCATCTTTATCTTTGAGAAGACAGAAAGTTGGTCAGCAATATTTTCTTAAACTCAAATCTGATCCAAATAATCCCACTTACAAAAACTTTTTTCCATCCTATGTACCCAGATCTTTTTCAAAAAAGAGACAAAACCATTCCTCCATTTAGCTTACAAAACAGTCCATTCCTCGAATGTCTAGACATAGACTTCGATGACATAGCAATAACTAAAATACCAAGCATTCCACCATGGACTTGGAAATCTACACAATATTAAATTATGAATATATTTACACAGATGGCTCAAAACAAAACAGCAGTGTAGCTGCTGCTACATTAATAGCAGATGAAACTTTCTCTTTTCGTCTTTGTGATAATTCTTCTATCTTTTCAGCTGAACTTAAAACAATTGGACTAACTCTGGATCATATTGAAGCTGATGATTATTTTAGATGTCTTACTTTCACTGTTTCTATCGGGTGTGCAAGCCCTTGATTATGAAAATACTGACAATCCTGTTGTTGATGATTTGTTACAACAACTTTCTCATCCTATTCAGGATTCTGAAATAATCTTTTTTTGACTCCCTAGCTATATTGGAATTTAAGACAATGAGGCAGCAGATAAAGCTGCCAAACAGCTCTAAATTCTGAGATTTTATCTTTCCATGGTCCTTTTAGTGATTTTAAACCCATTGTAAATAGTTTTATACAAAATATCTGGCAGACAACTTGGGAAGATCCAATGAATCAAACAAATAAATTGTTTTCTATTAAACCTGTCCTAGGAGAGTGGTTGTTATCTTCTAGACCATCACACAGAGAAGAAATTGTCCTTTGTCGTCTACGTATTGGACATTCTTACCTTACTCATTCTCATCTTCTGAAAGGGGAACCAGTCCCACAGTGTGTTCCTTGTTTTACTGATCTTACAGTTAAACACATTTTTATTGACTGTGTGGACTTTGCTCCAATACAAAATAAATATTTCAATGTACATAACATGCATGAGCTGTTTAATTCTATTTGGCCAGACTTAATCTTTAAATTATTAAAAGATATCAACATTTTTAACAAGATATAATCGTTTTATTTTTATGCCCATGTAGGGAGGCATATAGTAATCGCACTGTCTGTCCGTCCGTCCATCAGTCCGTCCGTCTGTCCTGTAAAATCTTGTCCTTGCTTCATCTCAAAAAAACTGCTTGAGAGATTTCATTGAAACTTAACAGGAGTGTTTGTCACCAAGTCTAGTTGTGCATGTCCTTAGGAGATTCCACTCAATTTATTTTTGGCAGAGTTATGAGCAATTAGTCATTTATTTTTAACTCTAAAATCGTGTCCTCGCTTCATATCAAAAACCGCTTGAGGGATTTCATTGAAACTTTACAGGAGTGTTTGTCACCAAGCCTAGTTTTGCATATCTTCAGGAGATTCCACTTGATTTAATTTTGGCAGAGTTATGAGCACTTAGTCATTTTTTTTACTCTAATTCTATATTAAAGTCTTGTCCACACTTCATCTCCAAAACTGCTTGGGAAATTTCATTGTAACTTCACAAGAATGTTTGTCACCAGGCCTAGTTGTGCATTTCATCAGGAGTTTTTGCTCAGATTATTTTTGGCAGAGTTATGGGCACTTAATCATTTTTTACTCTAACTTCTACATTGTATATTAAAACCTTGTCCACACTTCATCTCCAAAACCACTGGAGGATTTCATTGAAACTACACAGGAATGTTTGTCACCAAACCAAGCTTTGCATATCGTCAGGAGTTTCTGGTCGGATTATTTTTGGCAGTGTTTTTGGCCCTTAGTCATTTTTATGCCCCGACAAAGTGGGAGCATATGGCGTTGCACTTGTCCGTCAGTCCATACGTCCCGAAATTTTGTGAACACAACTCCTCTTAAACCGGATGGCAGATTTTGCTTAAACTTTCAGGGATGAACAACCTTAATGTGTAGATGATAGTAAAGGAAGGAATTTTTGCTTCGACCAAATTTAACGGAATTATGGCCCTTTGTTGATTTTTTCACTATATACCATATAGCCAAATAAATTTGTGAACGCAACTCCTCATAAACCGGATGGCAGATTTTGCTAAAACTTTCAGGAATGAACAACCTTAATGTGTAGATGATAGTAAAGAAAGGAATTTTTGCTGCGACCAAATTTAACGGAATTATGACCCTTTGTTGATTTTTTCACTATATACCATAAAGTGAAATAAATTTGTGAACGCAACTCCTCATAAACCGGATGGCAGATTTTGCTAAAATCAGGGATGAACAACCTTAATGTGTAGATGATAGTAAAGGAAGGTATTTTTGCTTCGACCAAATTTAACGGAATTATGGCCCTTTGTTGATTTTTTCACTATATACCATATAGCCAAATAAATTTGTGAACCCAACTCCTCATAAACCGGATGGCAGATTTTGCTAAAACTTTCAGGAATGAACAACCTTAATGTGTAGATGATAGTAAAGGAAGGAATTTTTGCTGCGACCAAATTTAACAGAATTATGGCTCTTTGTTGATTTTTTTACTATATACCATAAAGTGAAATAAATTTGTGAACACAACTCCTCATAAACCGGATGGCAGATTTTGCTTAAACTTTCAGGGATGAACAACCTTAATGTGTAGATAATAGTAAAGGAAGGGTAATGTTTTTTACGGGACCTGACACACCTGGGGTTTCTATTTACAGTAACTTTAATCTGTAGTTAACTTTCATGTGTAACATTTTTTAAATTTTACCCGCTTACTTTAATATCAACATGTAATTACTTGTGTGTCTCTTTCTTCATCTTCACTAATGTGAATCCTCATAGGACATAAATATTTACAACATTTTTATGTCGACTATTCAAAGAATAAGGAGGTCTATTGTACTTGCGGCGTGGCTATCGGGTTAAAGTTTAGGGCAAGCTTCTCATTTTCACTATTTTCTTCCCTTTCTACTGCAGATATTTGGTTCAAACTTGGCCGTAGACTGTGTCATTCCATCAAGGCCCATAACTCTGTTTAAGACTTTTGAAAATCTTTAATTTCAGGCTTTTATTATACCTTTAAGCACTAAGAATAGTCAAGCTGCTGTCCATCCGACAGCCCTTGTTTCAGTATAAAATATCTAATTTTGAAATAAAAGGACAGCATTAATAATATGCAAAACACCTCAGTTCATTTGCAACTACAGAAAAAAATTGTTCCCCACCTAAATCTTACATACAGAATATACATGCTCTTGTTTATGAGCACTAATGCATTATATAAGTGGGGGCATCCGTGTCCTATGGACACAGTTATAGTTTTTATATAAAAATCTTGTCCAAGCTAAATCTCCAAAACCAATTTGGGGATTTTATTGAAACCAGAATGTTTGTCACAAAGCCTAGTTATATATAAAACATCAGTAAGGGTTGGGAATAAAACAATATTGTTCATATTCAAGGCCAAACTCACAGCTTTCTATTTCATTGAATAATTTTGTCTTCAACCTTCATAAAAGAATCTGAAGCAGAAAACCATTACTTTACGATTTACCTTCTGTTCATGCTCTATTTTTTGTCTGATCTCTTTTCCACAGGCATATTCAATTATATATTTACACCAGTTTCATTTCAAAGCTACATTTCGGGGGCATATGTCAATTTCCAGTTACAGCTCTTGTTTACATATGGAACTTTTATCTACATCATATTTTACATACTTTTGAAGTTTACATCATTGCAACTTTTTAACAAAATAGTTACTTCTTAGTTCTTTTTTTGTCGAGCCCGCTTGTTGTGAGCTTGACTTAGTCGCCACTTTTGGCGTATAGTTCGGTGTATGTGCGTCCATGCATCCGTCCGGATTTGTCCACTCTATATCTTGCTCCTTCTCTGAGTATATTTCTTTATACATGGATGGATTTTTATATAAGTTATAACAAATGTTCTCCATGTTGAGTTGAGTTGTCTCATGCAAAATGAAGGTCAAGGTCACAAGAGGTCAAAGATCAAATAAAAATATCAAAATGTTCAAATAACATGAATTGAGTTTTTTAGTCACAAATGTTAATCATGAGACTTTGTGTCATGCACATGAACCAGGTCACCGGGTCAGAGGTCAAGGTCACCTAAGATGATGCAATGTCAAGATTTTGCCTTTGGTATAAAGAGGATGTGCTGTGCACATCTTACCTTTGTATACATCTTTCTCCTTGATCTGAAGCTAATATGTCAGGTTTGAATTAAGACTAGCGGGCTTGACATTCTGCTCGTGGGCATGTCTTGTTATACAATATTATTTGTGCCCAAAATGACCATAGTTGTCAACGGGCCATAAATCTCCATTCATGCATTCAGGCATAGAAAAATAAAGAAACACCATATGTTCCGTGTTCCCAAGATTTACTACATTTTTGAAATGCATTCTTCATATTTTCTTTAAAAAAAAAAACGACAATAAATAGATAAATGGGTTTTGTTTCTAAATCAGATGACTTAACATTAAGTCTGTTAACGTTATAAGAAAATATACTGCAACTTTCCTTGCGACTCTTTTTCAATAAATGAAGAAGAAGAGAGAAAAACGGCATTCAAAAAAGGTATTTATCTTTAATTACTTCAACGCAATGCTAAGGATAGCTAAGTTCTAGAATATATCATCAAGTAAAAGATTAATGTTCCTTGTTGAGCAGAATTTACTAAGTATTGAAATGCAATCCAATCTTATAATCAGAAACAAAAAAATAACAAGAAAGACAAGACACCAGCGACATTTTTATTGTAAAAACATATGTTCCATTGTTTAAATGATCTGATTTAAAGTAGAAAATTTTAAAACTATACATGTTGATTACAATAAATAAATAAAACTTTGTCAATATACAGAAGAATTTTCAGAACCTCACAATTACCGTCTATTACGTTTACCGTTTATGTTCCGCCTTATATTAAAATTTTTATTTTTCTATTTATCGCTAATCATTAAAACAATATAATTTAAAAAATGACCTCTTCTTGCTCATTTATTGGCTGAACGACTTGTCAATCAGACTTCTGTGGAGGCGGTAGATAGAATGTTCCGCTTTGATCTCACATGCGCAATTGAAAGCATGGGTAATTAACAAAGTGTCAAATGCATTACATTGGTCGATATGTTTTAGACCACACCTCATGTTCAGATAATCGTGCAATTTGCATAATTCTACTACAGGATTAATTTGGCACTCATTAATTTCTGTGTCACAAGTTTACCCTTAATTAATTCCTGCAGAAGGATGGGAAATTATTCCGAAACAATCAACGCCAAGACAAAAAGTAAATAAAATTTCTGAATGCGGTTTTTAGTTAGATATATTATTTATATAAATAGCAAAAGTATGTTATTCATGTTCGTTTACCGAATGTACAGTTTTATGACCTTAAAGTAAGTGAAATATGAATGAGAAACAATGACCATGAAAATCATAATTCTGATGTGTCCTTTTCTTCTTCTTCTACTTCTACTTAACCACTTCTCTCGTTAATTAAAAACATGTTAGTGCAGCCATCTAACTAATGTAATAGCAACATTGAGTATAGTCTGATTGTCCTTCAAACAGTGGGTCCTCCATTCAGCCCTTTCTTCCTTCTTTCCCTCTTCCTTTCCTTTCTTCCATCTTTCCTTCCTACCTTTTTTCTTTTCTTTCTTTACTCCTTGCCCCTTTTTTTCTTCCTTCCTTCCTTCTTTCCTTTCTTCTTTCTACAAGATATAATTGTTTTATTTTTTTACATAGAAAACTTTTAACTAGATCATATTTTACATAATATCGACAACTTTTTAACTTTACATCATTGCAACTTTTTAACAAAATAGTTACTTCTTAGTTCTTTTTATACAATATTATTTTCGCCCAAAATGACCATAGTTGTCGACTGGCCATAAAACTCCATTCATTCATTCTTCTTTCTAAGAAACTAATACGGTCTTATTTTTATGACCCCCCCCTTCAAAGAAGTGGGGGTATATTGCTTTGCATATGTCTGTCTGTCGGTCGGTCCGTAGACCAAATGGTTTCCGACCAATAACTAAAGAATGCTTAGGCCTAGGAACTTCAAACTTGGTAGGATGATTGTCCATCTCCAGTTGATGACCCCTATTGATTTTGGGGTCAAGGGGTCAAAGGTCAAGGTCACATTGACCTTGTAGGTAGAAACAGTTTCTGACCAATAACTAAAGAACACTCAGGCCAAGGAACTTCAAACTTGGTAGGATGATTGTCCATCTCCAGTAGATGAGGTCAAGGTCGAATTGACCTTGTAGGTAGAAACGGTTTCCGATCAATAACTAGAGAACACTTTGACCTAAGTTCACCAAACTTGGTATGCTGGTTGGTCATCACCAGTAGATGACCCCTATTGATTTTGAGGTCATTAGGTCAAAGGACAAGATCACTGGGACCTTCATCCTAAAAACGGTTTCCGATCAATAACTAGAGAACGCTTTGACCTAGGTTCACCAAACTTGGTTTGCTGGTTGGTAATCACCAGCAGATGACCCCTATTGATTTTGAGGTCATTAGGTCAAAGGTCAAGCTCACAGGGACCTTCATCCTAAAAACGGTTTCCGATCAATAACTAGAGAATGCTTTGACCTAGGTTCACCCAACTTGGTATGCTGTTTGGTCATCACCAGTAGATGAACCCTATTGACTTTGAGGTCATTAGGTCAAAGGTCAAGATCACAGAGACTTTCATCTTAAAGACGGTTTCCGATCAATAACTAGAGAACGCTTTGACCTAGGTTCACCAAACTTGGTATGCTGGTTGGTCATCACCAGTAAATGACCCCTATTGATTTGGAGGTCATTAGGTCAAAGGTCAAGATCACAGAGACTTTGACTCTAAAAACGGTTTCCGATCAATAACTAGAGAACGCTTTGACCTAGGTTCACCAAACTTGGTATGCTGGTTGGTCATGACCAGTAAATGACCCCTATTGATTTTGAGGTCATTAGGTCAAAGGTCAAGGCCACAGGGACCTTGATCCTAAAAACGGTTTCTGATCAATAACTAGAGAACGCTTTGGCCCAACCACAAGCAATTAGGTGCTGCCGGGGGGCATTTATGTTTTACAAACATTTCTTGTTTTAGGAACAGTTGCAGTACGAGGGTGTTCCTCGCAGTATCATACTCTTGTAGTTTTATTTAAAAATACACGCAACCAAGGGCGGCGCGACTGGGGCGGCAGGGGCGGCGATCGCCGCCCCAATGTTTTCGCCAGCAATGAAAATTTTGGCTGTATTTTTTCCCCTTTCCATGTACTTACTGATAATTGTACACCATTTTTAGCTCACCTGTCACATAGTGACAGGGTGAGCTTTTGTGATCGCCTTTCGTCCGTTGTCCGTCCGTCGTCCGTTCACAGTTGTTGTCCGCGCTCTAGCGGTCTTAATTTTTGTGCGATCTTCTATAAACTTTGTCAGAATGTTTATCTCAATGATATCTAGGTCAAGTTAATAGCTGGGTCATCTCACCCTTAAAACTAGGTCACTAGGTCAAATTATAGAAAAAGCTTGTCCGCACTCTAGCGGTCTTAATTTTGGTCCAATCTTCTTCAAACTTGGTCAAAATGTTACCCTCAATGATATCTAAATCAAATTTGAAACTGGGTCATGTGACCGTCAAAACTAGGTCACAAGGTCAAATTATAGAAAAAGCTTGTCTGCACTCTAGCAGTCTTAATTTTGGTCCGATCTTCTTCAAACTAAATTAGATTGTTTATCTCAATGATATCTAGGTCAAGTTCGTAACTGGGTCATGTGACCTTGAAAACAAGGTAACTAGTTCGAATTTTAGCAAAAGTTTGTCTGCCCTCTAGCGGTCTTAATTTTGGTCCCATTAGACAAGGGCTAATATTGTTCTATTTTTAGCTCACCTGTCACATAGTGACAAGGTGAGCTTTTGTGATCGCCTTTTGTCCGTCCGTCCGTCGTCCGTTCACAATTGTTGTCCGCGCTCTAGCGGTCTTAATTTTGCTGCGATCTTCTTTAAATTTGGTCAGAATGTTTATCTCAATGATATCTAGGTCAAGTTCATAACTGGGTCATCTCACCCTTAAAACTAGGTCACTAGGTCAAATTATAGAAAAAGCTTGTCTGCTCTCTAGCGGTCTTAATTTTGGTCCGATCTTCTTCAAACTTGGTCAAAATGGTAATCTTAATGATATCTAGATTAAGTTTGAAACTGGGTCATGTGACCTTCAAAACTAGGTCACAAGGTCAAATTATAGAAAAAGCTTGTCTGCACTCTAGCAGTCTTAATTTTGGTCCGATCTTCTTCAAACTTGGTCAGATTGTTTATCTCAATGATATCTAGGTCAGGTTCGAAACTGGGTTATGTGACCTTGAAAATTAGGTCACTAGGTCAAATTATAGAAAAAGCTTGTCCGCACTGTAGTAGTCTTAATTTTGCTCCGATCTTCTTCAAGCTTTGTCAGAATATTTATCTTGATGATATCTAGGTCATGTCTAAGTTTGAAACTGGGTCATGTGACTTGGAAATTTAGGTCACTAGGTCAAGTTATGATAAAAGCTTTTCTGCACTCCAGTAATCTTAATTTTGGTCTGATCTTCACTTTCATTACCATAAGATCTTGGTTCCTTTCTTCAAATTGCCATATTGCATTATTAGTTCCAGAGTTATGGCCCCTGAAAGTGCCAAAATTAACTATTTAGACCTTGTCTGCACAATAGCAGCTTCATTTTTGATTTGAATTTAATCAGACTTGTACAATACTTGAGTTAATATAAGATCTTGCAGGGTTACCAGGGGACTTGAAAAGTCAGGGAATTTGATTTTTTTTCAAGGTCAGGGAATTGTCCGGGAATTTTGAAAATTTGTCAGTGAAAAATAAAAATCCAGAAAAGTTAGTGAAAAGTCAGGGAAAAATAATTTTGAAGGGCTAATATTGTTCTATTTTATTAAAGATTGCATTGACACATTTTTTCCGTTATGAATCTTTTTCTTTATAATTGTGTACATTGTATTTTGATAAAAGTTCTAGTATTATAAATAACATTACTTAAAGACTGAAAGTCTCTGCAACCCTTACAACCAAAAATTAAAATAAGTATGTGTTACACTCGAAACCCATGTTTCTCCCTCCAAGATCCATGTCACAGCACCCCTCTGAACTTAGTAAGTTCTGCTATATAGGCCTTACTGCTGATAGTTTGTGTCTTGCCCATATATTTTTGCATCTCTGGTTGGATTTTAAAATAATTAGCAGAATTGGCAATAGAGTGAACATGTGTCATGTACATAATCCCTGTTTGGAACGGTGTTCCAACATTCAGTTCACAGCAACCTAGTTTTTTGTATAAAAATTTTTATACTTTATTTTTTATTTTTATATTTTTTAAAAATTATTGCTGCACAAACTTCTACATTTTTCAAGATACTGCTTTGAAACTTTAAACATGTTAGGTATCATGTGTATACGTGCCTGATATATTTTTTATGAGGCTCAGTCCATTATAGTCCACGTTGTGCTTTAACAATCCTGATGACGCACGACATCTAGTGAATATTGCCTGCACCCTTTGAGTCAATTGGCAATTGTATTTGCATTCACTGACTCTTGCAACCATTGAGCAGTTGTTGGCAGGTGAGCGACCCAGGTTCCCATGGACCCTCTTGTTAATGACACGCATCGATTGATGTTAATTGTTGCCATCGGTCTGTTAGGTGTCAAAGGGTTGTTTGTTTAACTTTAAACCGATTGCGCTTATTGTTGATAAATTATCGAGTACTCAAAATCTATAATGATAATCCTTTTGATTGAAATAATTAAAGGAATTTTCGATTGTAATATGCCCACAAAGCGGGGTTCCATTTAAAGAATATGAATTTTCCAATTTTTATTGAAATAACTCAATTTTATATTCTGCATAAAACTATGATTATTTGTATTTCCATTCACTTCAACATGGCAAATCAGCCTAGGAATTATAAATTTCCTAAAAGAACGTTCGGGAAGAAAATCCTGAAGAACGCTCGTTCAGTCCAAATTGGTTTCAAAACCGTCCATGCGTTCATTACAATAAGAACGGTTAGGTTTCGTTGTAAATGTATATGCCTGTAAATACATTGCTTGAAACACTTTGAAACAACCGTAAGTCCGTCTTCTCTTTCTTAATTCGATACAAGGCCGAGATAGAAAATACTTTTTTATTAGCTCACCTGTCACGCAGTGACAGAGTGAGCTATTAGGATACCCTTGTGTCCGGCGTCCGTCGTCCGTCCGTCGTCCGTCGTCCGTCGTCAACATTTTCTTTAAATGACATCTCCTCCTAAACCCCTGGCCCAATTTTAAAATAACTTCATACTAATGGTCCTTAGATGTCCCTTTACCAAGTTTGCTCAAATGGTTCCGGTCCAATGCACAATATGGCTGTGAGGCCCTAAAAGGTGTTTTTAAAATGGAAATTTCAAAAATCTTCTTGTCTGAAATAACAAGGCCCAGAGCTTTCATATTTGGTATGAAGCATCATCTAGGGGACCTCTGTCAAGTTTGCTCAAATCATGACTTCCGGGGTCAAACTGGTTCAGCCCCGGGGGTAAATAGATTTTACTTAGAATTTATATAGGAAAAACTTCAAAAATCTTCTTCTCCAGAACCACAAAGCCTGGCGCTTAGATATTTTGCATGTAGCATTAACTAGTAGACTTCTACCAAGTTTGCTCAAATCATGATCCCCGGGGTCAAGTTGATCCCGCCCGGGGGTCAGTTAATTTTATATAGAGTTTATATAGGAAAAACTTCAAAAATCTTCTTCTCCAGAACCACAAAGGCTAGAGCTTAGATATTTTGCATGTAGCATAACCAAGTAGACCTTAACCAAGTTTGCTCAAATCATGATCCCCGGGGTCAGATTGACCCCGCCCCGGGGGTCAATTGATTTTATATAGAGTTTATATAGGAAAAACTTCAAAAATCTTCTTCTCCAGAACCACAAAGCCTGGAGCTTAGATATTTTGCATGTAGCATTACCTAGTAGACTTCTACCAAGTTTGCTCAAATCATGATCCCCGGGGTCAAGTTGACCCCGCCCGGGGGTCAATTGATTTTATATAGAGTTTATATAGGAAAAACTTCAAAAATCTTCTTCTCCAGAACCACAAAGCCTGGAGCTTAGATATTTTGCATGTAGCATTACCTAGTAGACCTTTACCAAGTTTGCTTAAATCATGATCCCCGGGGTCAAATTGACCCCGCCCCATAGTCAATTCATTTTATATATAGTTTATATAGGAAAAACTTCAAAAATCTTCTTCTCCAGAACTGCAGGCCTGGAGCTTAGATATTTTGCATGTAGCATTAACTAGTAGACTTCTACCAAGTTTGCTCAAATCATGATCCCCGGGGTCAAATTGACCCCGCCTGGGGGTCAGTTTATTTTATATAGAGTTTATATAGGAAAAACTTCAAAAAATCTTCTACTCCAGAACCAGAAAGCCTAGAGCTTAGAAATTTTGCATGTAGCATGACCTAGTAGACCTTAACCAAGTTTGCTCAAATCATGATCCCCGGGGTCAAATTGACCCCGCCCCATAGTCAATTCATTTTATATATAGTTTATATAGCCATCTGATCTTAGTCTGCAAAGTTTGCTTCGGTCTTCCCAACTGCTGAGTTCAGTACGTACAGTCCATGGTCTGTGGATCACCTATCTTGTGTGTCATAACGTGCTCTCAAATTCTGTACTGGTACAGAATTTACCAACACAGGTTAATTGCATACCATTATGTAACTTAAATACTGTCTCAAAATAGCATATACCCTAACACAAAAGTCACTTCTAGACTGTACATTTCTGAAGGAAACTACCTTCAGCCAAAATGAAAACATTACACCTGTTTCAGATATCCATATTTCAATTTGTACTTCATACAATAGTTTCATGTTAACTTACAAAGAAAAAAAAAATGTATCGAAAGTCTAATGACTTTGAAATGTTAACATTTTCCATGTATTTATCATCTAGACGAAATGAGGTAAACTGGAAATTATTAAAACAGTTCATGTAAAGTTAAAACTTCACCAATCAGCAAGTGTGGACACATGCCCTTCTTTCACCAATTCTCTCCTCATTATGTCTACAATATCGTTTCATGGTCTATCAGGTGAGCGATTCAGGGCCATCATGGCCCTCTTGTTATATTAAGAGAAAGATGAAATTGCTAGATACATTGTACTTTGTGAAATACGACAAAGTACAAAATTAAACGGCCAATAAATCAATGGTTTTCAAACCAAAACTAAATAGAATATAAAGCTACATTACCTCTGATTATGAATACTTTTGATTTATATTAAGAAAATGCTATAGAATCAAAAATGCGCCAGAAAGCACCGTTTTAAGATCAAAATTTCGATTTTTTTCAAACACAGGAGGGGGTCCCCCCTTCCCTGTACCTATCCCCGTCGCCGCCCCATTGCTAAATCCTTGGCGCCGCCCCTGACAACTACTACAAGTAATGTATTAAACAGCAGTACTCACTAATTTCTAAGCATCTGACTGTTGAATCAAATATGATAAATTAATGACCATTTAACACAAAGATGGTTCAACACCAAATGAACGAGTAAGTTAAAAACTAAAAAAGAAAAAAAAAGACGGTTATCGGATCCTAGGAGTGAAGACAAAGACTAAGTACTGTCTCTTTCACTTATCACCATTCCATTTAATAATCATATATCGACAAATTAAAATATATGAATAAATAAAAACATCCTTCCAACATATGAAAAATAGAGAAAAAAGAAAGAATGAAAACAGTAACAATAATAACTATGTAGTAGTAGTCCTTTCTATTTTCAAAAGTTCAGGCAATAATAAAAACAAATAAATATATCATTACCATATTTCAACTTTGCCCAAATTCTTAAATCGTGCACAGTCTATTCTAGAATTTCACTGCGCTAAATAAGAATTCCGATAATGTCCGCCATTATTGGAATTCCTAAAATGCGCAGGACAATTCTGGAATAGTTTGTATTCTAAAAACGCGTATAACATATACATGTACATTTTATTCTTGTGAAATTTAAATTCTTTAATGAAAAGTTAAGTTTTCACTGTGGAGCAAGATGATGTAAAAGTAAGCTGATTACAAAATATAATGTCTTACTCATTGTATTTTCCTAAAAAAGAATTACGTTTGTGAAAAGTTGCTAATATAAATTGAAATTGTTTGCTTTACGCCATTGTATAGACAGTGTCTATGGTTGGATACTACACAGTACCGTACTACGGTCGCTAGGGAATTTAGCTAGAATGGTATTATACAAATTAAGTACTGTCGCTTGTCTCCGTTTGATTGTTGTGCTCCATTTGTTGGTAAAATTACTGCTCTCTATCTTGGCTGAATTAAAACTTTAATTTGAATCATCACGGTTGTTCTTTGTTCACTGGCGTCATTTTTGTTTTTTAAAACATGCGTAAGATAATCATGTTACTAATGTAATCATGTTAACTTGAATATATCATACATTTTTAGCTCACCTGTCACGTAGTGACTGAGTGAGCTTTTCTGATCACCTTTTGTCCGTCGTCCGTCCGTCAGTCCGTCCGTCCACAATTAGTTTGTTAACACTCTAGTGGTCACATTTTTGCCTCAATTATCATGAAACTTGGTCAGGATGTTTGTCTCATTTATATCTCGGATGAGTTCGAACATGGGTTCTCAGGGTTGGAAAACTAGGTCACATAGCCCAAATATGGAAAAACCTTGTTAACACTCTAGAGGTTACATTTTCAGCCAAAATAATCTGGAAATTTGTCAGAAAGGTTGCTTTGACAATTTTTTAGGTCAAGTTCAGATATGGGTCATCTGGGGTCAAAAACTAGGTCACAGAGCCCAAATATGGACAAAAACTTGTTAACACTCTATAGGTTACATTTTTAGCCCAAATAATCTGGAAATTTGTCAGAAAAATTGCCTGGAGGATTTCTAGATCAAGTTCGAATATGGGTCATCTGGGGTCAAAAACTAGGTCACAGAGTCCAAATATGGAAAAACCTTGTTAACATTCTAAAGGTAGCATTTTCAGTCCAAATAACCTGGAAATTTGTCAGAAAGGTTCTATCGATGATTTCTAGCTTAGTTTTGAATATAGGTTTTCTGGGGTCAAAAACTAGGTCACAGAGCCCGAAAGTAGAAAAACCTTGTTAATGCTCTAGAGGTTACATTTTTAGTCCAAATGTCCTTGAAATTTGTCAGAAAGATTGTTTCAATGATTTCTAGCCAAGATTTGGATATGGGTCATCTGGGATCAAAAACTAGGTCACATGGTCCAAAATATGTAAAAAACTTTTTAACACTCCAGAGGTTACATTTTCAGTCCAAATATCCTGGAAATTTGTCAGACAGGCTTTCTTGATGATTTCTAGCTCAAGTTGGAGTATGGGTCATCTTGGGTCAAAAACTAGGTCACAAAGCCCAAATATGGAAAAACCTTGTTAACACTCTAGAGGTAACATTTTAATTCCAAATAACCTGGAAATTTGTCAGAAAGCTTAATTCTATGGTTTCTAGGTCAAGTTTGAATAGGGGTGATCTGGAGTCGAAACATCTAGGTCATAGAGCCCAAATATCGAAAAACTTTGTAAACACTCTAGAGACTACATTTTCAGTCCAAATGTCCTGGAAATTTGTCAGAAAGGTTGTTTTGATGATTTGTAGCTCAAGTTTGGATATGGGTAATCTGGGGTCAAAAACTAGGTCATAGAGCTCAAATATGGAAAAATCTTGTTAACACTCTAGAGGTAACATTTTCAGTACAAATAACCTTGAAGTTTGTCAAAGAGATTGTTTCAATAATTTCTAGGTCAAGTTCGAATATGGGTCATCAGGGGTCAAATAACCAGGTCCATAGCAACTTTGTTTAAAGCAGTCACACTCAGGTGAGTGATACAGGGCCATCGTGGCCCTCTTGTTAACTCATCTGAGCCATTGGCTCATTGTGAGCTATTGTGACCAGACTTCGTCAACAATTTCATTCAAACGACATCTCCTCTGAAACTTCTGGGCCAAATTTTATGAAACTTGCCTGGGATGTTCCTTGCATGAAGCTCTACCAAAGTTGTTCCAAGAATTCAATTCCATCAAGAACTCTGGTTGCTATGGCAACTTAAAGGAAAAACTTTAAAAATCTTCTTGTCTGAAACCACAAGGCCCTGAGCTTTAAGAAATGATATGTAGCATTGTCTAGTGGACCTCTATCAAGTTTGTTCAAATTATGCCCCTGGGGTCAAATTTGGCCCCACCTCGGGGGTCAATGGATTTTACATAGGCTTATATAGACCGTACACTAATTGATAAATTGACCGCTGCCATTATGAAGGTCACGTGACCTTCCGCCATTAAAGAACTGCTAAACCTCGCAATGATGCTTAAGTTCTGTATAGCTCTGTGTAACTTTTTAGCTTATTTCAAGGGGACATACTGTCTTATATCGCGTGAATTTTGTTGCAGAATAAGCATCTGTTTATTGATATATTATAACTATTTTGTATGTTTTCTTCCTGACTTGAACATATTATTAACTATTTAACACATGAAGGACTGTTAAAAAAAAGACCATGGACTGTTCAAAGTGGAAGCTTGAGTTGTGTGAACCATATAATATGTGTAAAACACAAATAATTTTGAAAACACTGTTTTCCTTTTCGAAAGTTGAAACTATGATTTCAAGTATTTGAACAACTTTGAAAGCTTACAAAATGGACAAAATTAAACATCTCTCTCATCACTGCATGTTCACTCTGTCTTAACTAAAACTTGCTTTATTCTTTGATACAGTTTCAAAGAATACTTGACAATAAATATGCATTATTTAGCATTTCTTTAATTATCAAACTGTCTTCTGTCTTTCGCAGTGTCCTGTGGTGAAGGAATGTGGTTACGTAATATAGGGGTGACAATACTGTCTGTGTTGTGATAAGTCACCGTTAATTGTCATTGTCGGTCTTGCTTCATCAGTCACAAGTAAAACACCGTAGTAACAAGATTCGCTCTTGAGAAAATGCCTGAAGTCTATAAAATATGGTCTTTATTTGTTCCTGATTGTTATATGAAATTTAAGATTATATATTCATCCTTACAAGCAAGATTTTCAAGACCGTATGAAATTTAGTATCTGTTGCCGAATGAACCTTTCTGTACTAAGAAAATAATAGCTGCAAGCCGCACGTTTGTAAGATATTGATCTTACAATAAAACGTTTGCTTTCTTTCTTATTTTTAACATTATTGCTGATGATATTTCTTGTAATACGGAAAACAAAATTATTACGACACCTATATAACAGTACCCTTTTGGTCAGATATTTTAAAGATAGATACATGTCTTTTTTAAAAGCAGTTTTTCGTGAAATTTTGATAAAATAAAAAGAATTAATCTACCGGAGAATATCACAAGACCTTTAGTTAACAGTTTAATAGATTCAGATGTCAGCAAAAAATGTTGTTGATATTTAATGCTTCCTGTGGTTTATATGAATCTGTATTCTAACAAACAACGTCACATTAACATTACAGCTAAAAAATGGGACTTTTTCTAAGCTCCGCATTATAAAACTGCTTCAATCTGTGCAGTTAATGGCAAATGCAAGGGAGGTAATCAGGTAGTACTAATTTCTGGAACGGTCTATAGTGAAACTTTAAAAATCTTCTTGTCTGAAACCACAAGGCCCTGAGCCTTAAAGGTCATGCGACACGAATTTTTGACCTCGAAATTTTTACAAAATTCCACAGGAAATTTTCATCTTAAAGATGTTTTTATAGCAAATTAAAATCCATATTTTACGCACTTGGTCACGCGCACCTGTCATGAACGAAACCGGAAGTGACACACATTTATCCCTTGCCACTTTACACAGCTGTGTGGATTGTTAAAACTTAAAAATTATGATGAAATGTGAAAATGTAGACTGAATATAATAAAAAAACAAAATTGAACAAGTTAAGCTAACATCATGAATATAAATTGAAGACTTTTTAAATAAATAATTTGAAATTTTGATGAAATTACGAAGCCAATGAGCAATATTATATAGAGACTAGTTTAATCAGGGGTATAGAATTAAAGGGGCTGTGCTCCGGATGACAAAAAAAGAAAGTTTTCTTGTATTATAAATTTCTTGTAATATTTATGACTAATGCTTAAAAAATAACTTACTGACAAAAAATAAGTCAAATAATTACATTATAAATTGATTTTTTTCCCTTTCAAAGTGCTATACCGTAACGCGACGGTATAACTATATCGTATAACATTTGAAGTAAATATCTGTAATATCACTTGCGGCGATGGTGGTGACAGTGAAAGCGTTGGAAATATTTTGTTAACATGAGGGTCCAGAGTTCAAATCAGGCTGGAGCGAAAAAAAATTTTTTTTATTCTATTTTGACTTTTATAATCAGTTTTGAAGTAAAATATTATGTTGTTATAATCTCACGGCATCTAAATATATAATTCATGAAAAAATTTTTTTTATGTCAAATCTGGAGTACAGCCTCTTTAAAAGATACATTTGTGAAAATATCTTAACTAAGAGATATTTTTCAAGTAACTGATCAAAAAAGATTTTGAACATGCTTATTTTTATCCGATGCAGTTTTTTGGAAGACTTGATTAACTAACTCCAATGGAGAGATTTTTTTTCCCATAAAAACATTTTCCTTACAGTAATGTGTTGCTTATTTGTCTGTGGTATATTTTGCCTGAGGTACGTGTAAGTAATCTTTGACTAGATCTATGATTTTTTTTTCATTATAAATGCATATCTTTTTTTTTGGCTTATTCATTCTACATTTTTTTTGACAACAAAACAATATCTAGGAACAAATATTATGAAGAAACCCTAAAAACTATGTCAAAATCATAACACAAACATATTGTTTTTAGCTCACCTGAGCACAAAGTGCTCAAGGTGAGCTTTTGTGATTGCCTGATGTCTGTTGTCCGTCCGTGGGTGTGTGTGTCGTCAACTTTTTCTTCAAACAACTTCTTCTCCTGAACTGCTGGGCCAATCTTGCTGAAACTTGGCAGGAATGTTACTTGCATGAAGCTTTACCAAAATTGTTCAAATGGTTCAGGTCCATTGCATTTCTAGGCCACAGAAGCTAGAAATAAATTTTCAAAGTTGGAACTTTAAAAATCTTCTTCTCCAGAACTACAAGGCCTGGAGCTTAGATATTTGGTATGAAGCATCATCAGGTGGACCTTTACCAAGTTTGTTCAAATCATGACCCCTGGGTCAAAAATGGCCCTGCCCAAGGGGTCACTAGTTTTTCATAGAATTATATAGGAAAATCTTTAAAAATCTTATTGACTGAAACCACAAGGCCTAGAGTTTAGATATTTGGTGTGCAGCATTGTCCAGTGGACCTATACCAAGTTTGTTCAAATCATGGCTCATGGGTCAAAAATGCCCTCCCCCCCCCCCCCCCCCCCCCCCCCCCCAAGGGGTCAAATGTTTTATATAGAGTTATATAGGAAAAACTTTAAAAAATCTTATTGTCAGAAACCGCAAGGCATAGAGTTTAGATATTTGGTGTGCAGCATTGTCTAGTGGACCTCTATCAAGTTTGTTCAAATTATGTCCCCTGGGTCAAAATTGGCCACGCCCTAGGGTTCTCTTAGTTTACATATAGTTATATAGGAAAAACATGAAGAATAATTTTTCTCCGAAACTAATAGGACTAGACCTTAGATATTTGGTGTGGAGTATTGTGTTGAGAACCTTTACCAGTATTGTTTATATGTTGGCCCCTCCCCGGGGGCCCTTAATATGTAAAAAAGGCAATCTTTAAAAATCTTCTTACTGGAAACCTCAATGCCTACAGCTTAGATATTTGGTATGCAGCATGGTCTAGTGGACCTCTATCAAGTTTGTTCAAATTATGTCCCCTGGGTCAAAATTGGCCATGCCAGAGGGTTCTCTTGGTTTACATATAGTTATATAGCAAAAACATGAAAAATCATTTTTCTCCGAAACTAATAGGACTAGACCTTAGATATTTGGTGTGGAGTATTGTGCTGAGAACCTTTACCAGTATTGTTTTTATGTTGGCCCCGGGGTCAAAATTTGGCCCACCCCAGGGGGCTCTTAATATGTAAAAAAGGCAATCTTTAAAAATCTTCTTACTGGAAACCTCAATGCCTACAGCTTAGATATTTGGTATGCAGCATTGTCTAGTGGACCTCTACCTAGTTTGTTTGAAAAATGTCACTGGGGTCACTATTGGCCCTGCCCAAGGGGTCACAAGTTTTAAATAGCAGTATAGAAGAAAATCTTTAAAAATCTTCTTGTCTGAAACCACAAGGCCTAGAATTTTAAAATTTGGAATGAAGCAACGAAGCTTTCTCAAGCTTTTTGAAATTATTAGATTAGGTTAAAGGTCATGGAGGCTAAAAATAGATTTATCTACTGTACCTCATAGAGCCTTCATTTATAGATCAATATCTTTAATATTCAGTATATAGGTTCCTTGCATGGACGTCTACCCATGGGTAGGGTTTGAGGTCACTGGGTCAAGGTCAAGGTCACCATAGCTTATGATAGATATTTCTACTTTCTGTCATAGAGCCTTTATTTATTGACTGATATTTTACATATTTATATTTACATTACTAACATATTTCCAATTAAAACATGAAATACTGCTTAACTGCAAACTTACAGCCAAAATACTCAGGTGAGCGATCTAGGGCCATCATGGCCCTCTTGTTTCTTTATTCTTTAAAGCTTTGTTTTATTCATTGCATGCAATCAAAATTTTAAATAAAGACAATGGGCATTATTTGCCTAAAATCCTGCAATTTATGAAAAAAAAATAGTAATATTTTAAAATTCCAAATAGGCCTCCCAGTTTCCAGGAATGTAGAATAACATAAATAATACTCAAATGTTTTATATCTGAATCCAGCTAACATGTTGCAGCTATGCAATGTAAAAGGAGCTTTAGGGTATAAGATGAATGTGAAAATACTATATTTTTTATGCACCTGAAGGGAGGCATATATTTTTTTAACTGTCTGCCCATCATTCAGTCCAAAAACTTCAACATGGGCCATAACTTTCTTAGTAGTAGGTGGATTTACTTCTTACTTGGACACAACACCCCTTTGGACTGCACCTTCCCACTGACCTATATTTATTTAACCTTGACCCCTGAATAACCTTCACCTTGAAGACCCAGTTGTTCAAAAACTTTAACATTGTCCATGAATTCCTTTATTAGTAAGCTACCATGACTGTGACCAGTGCCATGTTTCGGGGGCATTCGTGTCTGTGACACATTTCTAGTTGCAACATGTGATTTCTTCATGACATATTTTTTGTGATTTAGTTGAAGCATTGGCAATGTTCTTTATTTTGTAGCCCTATTTGAAGTTGTCAGTTTATCAGTTTTGCATAAAAGGAACTGATTAGTCTATCAGTCAGTGTTTTAGTTGATCTTACACAGCAAAGCATTTAGAATTATGCTTATTAGCATTTACTGTATTAGGTGAAATTGAGAGTGAACTATTTACATAGATAATTAAGCAAGATTTATGTTCCAAAAATGAATTGTTTATTAAGATTTTTCTTATTTTACTTTTCAGAAATACAAGCCTTTCAAAGGTGTTAAGTATATAACTAAAGCTGGGAAGTTTCAAGTGCGGACATAACAAATGATATATGGGATTGTGCAATAACTGTTCAAGAATGAAATGAATGTGTTCATGTGTTTGATTTATTTCTTGAAGATGTGTTATTGGTAGAACTTGATATGATATTGCAACATATTTTTAGGCAGATGACTGTCTTTAATGAAACAACAGTTTCCGGAATATTATGGACAAGGAACTAATAACATAGAAGCCATAAAAAGATAATTATTTCTTTGCACAATTATTATTATTCATTACGAAACTGTGACGTTTTAGCAAACACAATGCCATTCAAATTTTCAACAGATTGAGAGGCAGAAAAGAATGCCTTTTCCTTAAATTTTGTTTGTGATATAAGATTTAGAAAGCTTAATGGCATATTAGAGTAGTTTTTGTTTAACATGTTAAATAAATGTAGATGTGCTAGAAAGAAGCAAGCCACTGACATGTATATGAAAATTTTTCCATCTTCTTAGAAGGAAAATACTGGGTCTGTGACCAGTTTTGTGAAACATACTGGGTTTTATTTGAATTTTATTCTTTTGATTTGTAACATGATTTACACTACCTTTTTTGTGTCACCCTTTCGAAGAAACGGTGATATATAGGGATCGCTTTGTCCGTCGGTCCATCACGAAAACTTAATGTTGGCTATAACTTTGCCATTTCTAAACATTTCCTTATCAAACTTTCAAATTTTATGACAACAGGGTCAGGATGATGCCAAAATCTTTAGGTCAAGGTCACATTTGACAGAGTTATGCCCCTTTTTGTACTTGGATTTTGTCATGAAAACTTAACATTGGCTATAACTATGCCATTTCATAATATTTCTTCATCAAACTTTCCAGTTGTAATGATTACAATTACAATTGTATCGATTAAGACAACACCATTTTTCAAGGGCAGATAACCCTAAAATTTATTTTTAAAATGTTATGCCCCTTTTTCAAGTTAAAATTTCTTGGTTGACCTTTTTCTTAATGTCCATGTCTCAAAAAGTGTCAAAGATATTGTATTCAAACTTCAAATACTTGATCACCATCAAGACCCCTGCAAAGATTGTTGGTACCCATGTCCCTGGGGTTACAGTTAGCCCCACCCCAAGGAGTCACTTGATTTTGCTTATACTTATATATAGGAAAAAACTTCTTAAGCCTAAAAATCAAATTATTAACGGACATAAGATGGGTAAGTACCTCCCCCCCTCTGCATGGGGACCCCACCCTTCACTTCCCCCAGGCCCGATTTTTTTTTTTGATACATTGGTACTTGACTCCCTATCCACCACCCCCCCCAAACCAGTCACCCCCTCCCCTTCAGGGTCCTGAAATTTTTTTTTTTCATCTTGTATGACTAGGTGCTTGCCCTCCCCAACTCAATTTTTTTTTTATCCCCCCGCCCAAGGCGGAGGGGATATTAGGAATACCCTTCGTCCGTCCGTGCGTCCGTGCATCCGTCCGAAACAATTTTGTCCGGAGCATAACTCCAAAACTACTTGAGGGATTTTATTCAAACTTCATACACTGACAGAGCACATTGGTAGGTAGTGCAGTGTGAAAGTGCAATAACTCTACCTTGCCTTATTTTAGAGTTATTCCGCTTTATCAAATTTACTTGATAAATTTTGTCCGGAGCATAACTCCAAAACTGCCAGAGGGATTTTATTCAAACTTCATACACTGACAGAGCACATTGGTAGGTAGTGCAATGTGCAAGTCCAATAACTCTACCTTGCCTATTTTTAGAGTAACTCCCCTTTATCAGAATTACTTGATAAATTTTGTCCGGACCATAACTCCAAAACTACTTGAGGGATTTTATTTAAACTTCATACAGTGACAGAGCACATTGGTAGGAAGTGCAGTGTGGAAGTGCAATAACTCTACCTTGCCTATTTTTAGAGTTATTCCCCTTTATCAGAATTACTTGATAAATTCTGTCCGGAGAATAACTCTAAAACTACTTGAGGGATTTTATTCAAACTTCATTCACTGACAGAGCACATTGGTAGGTAGTGCAGTGTGCAAGAACAATAACTCTACCTTGCCTATTTTTAGAGTTATTCCCCTTTATCAGAATTACTTGATAAATTTTGTCCGGAGCATAACTCCAAAACTACTTGAGGGATTTTATTCAAATTTCATACACTGACAGAGCACATTGGTAGGTAGTGCAGTGTGCAAGTCCAATAACTCTACCTTGCCTATTTTTTAGAGTTATTCCCCTTTATCAGATTTACTTGTTTACATTTTAAAAATCCCAGCATATACATGTATATCTAATTATTGAATTCTTGAACTTATTATCCCCCTGACAAAGGCGGAGGGGATATTAGAAATGGTCTCTGTCCGTCCGTGTGTCCGTCCGTTTCAGTTTTGTCCGGAGCATAACTCCAAAAGTACTTCATATACTGAAAGAGCACATTTGGAAGAGGTGCAGTGTGAAAGAATAATAACTCTACCTTGCCTACTTTTAGAATTATTCCCCTTTATCAGATTTAATTGAAAAACTTAGTCCGAAGCATAACTCCAAAAGTGCTTGAGCGATTTTATTCAAACTTAATACACTGACAAAGCACATTGGTAGGAAGTGCAATAACTCTACCTTGCCTATTTTTTGTGGGATTTTCTTCAAACATTATTACATTGAGTGTTTGAAAGTACAACCTTCAGGTAGCTTCTTCCCGGCGGGGGGATTAACCATGTGTAACATGGCTCTTGTTCAATTGGGCCTCATGTTTAACTTGGCTTATAATTAATTATCCAGCACTGAGAAAAGTGGAGCATGCTGTCTGTGGACAGGTCTTGTTGTACTTGGACTAGCATGCTGTCTTTTCCAGCAGGCTCTAGTTTACCTTTTCAGTTATCCGAACAGAGTACCCAAGGGTGACACAAGTGTTCCACTGAACACCCATCTAGTTTCTAAATCGGCACAATTCAGTTTATTTGTGAATACTTTCTGGCAGCTTTGTTTTGGTCTGATAAATCAGTTTATTTA
The DNA here is from genome assembly GCA_012932295.1 of Cyclina sinensis. NCBI lineage: Eukaryota > Metazoa > Mollusca > Bivalvia > Venerida > Veneridae > Cyclina > Cyclina sinensis. The sequence continues at coordinate 12,741,886 of JAAONU010000017.1, forward strand.
TTCACCATTGACACAGATATCTTGGTTTAATTCTCAGCAGTGATTTTTAACTAGTCATTTTATGAAATAAAAGTTTATAGAATGTTTAAATGAAAAATTTTCTTGAAGACCTTTCATATAAAATTTGAGTATTTGTCAGTAAATATATAACAAGGAACAAAAACCATTTTGCCTTTAGCATATTGCCTACCATATGCAGGGCTATCAACAGTATTTATATATTAATTCTTATAGACTTGAATTATATTGTATATCATTTTCTTGTTGACAGAAACAGTGCAGACAAATAAAAAAAACATCATTAAGTTAAGGGACTGATGAGTTAACAGAGTTTGTCCGGACTGATTACCAGTACTCCTTTTTAAATAGAAAATATGACTAAAGAAATTTGATGGACACTATTTTAGTTTATGGCACATCTGTATTTGAAATAAGAATAGTTCCTTAACAGTTTTTTAGCACACATAGATAATTCCTCAGCTGCTAAGGCCTCAATTCTCTACAAAGTAAGTACTGATGGTGGTTTTTAATTGCATCATTTCATAGAAAATATTTAAAACACTGTGGCACACCATGTTAAGAGTGACTATTGGCTGATAAAATTAATCCCAATCGCCATCCCCTAAAACACAGTACACAGTGAGACGGCTGCAACTCCGGAGCATAACTTTTACATGCGTGGCGGGATTTGAATATAACTTGGGACAAATGTTCTCCATAGTGAGGCGGAGTGTCACGCCTAAAATTCAGTGTCTGTGGTAAAGGTCAAGGTCTTACTTCAGGGTCAAAGGTCAAATAACAAAATAAAACATTGGTGAGTATATTTCTTTATACATGGATGGATTTTAATATAAGTTATAACAAATGTTCTCCATAGTGAGTTGAGTTGTCTTTTGCAAAATGAAGGTCAAGGTCACAAGAGGTCAAAGATCAAATAAAAATATCAAAATGTTCAGATAACATGAATTGAGTTTTTTAGGCACAAATGTTCGTCATGCACATGAACCAGGTCACCGGGTCAGAGGTCAAGGTCACCTAAGATGATGCAAAGCAAGGTGAAATGTGTTAGAAATGTACCAGACTCAACAGGTATATTGTGAAAGACAGATTTTTGTCGAGCCCACTTGCGGTAGCTCGACTTAGTCGCCACTTTTGGCGTATAGTTCGGTGTATGTGCATCCGTCCGGATTTGTCCGGTCTATATCTTGCTCATTCTTTGAAGGATTACAAAATAATTTAGAACAAATGTTCACCATGATGGGGTTGTGTGTTGCACACAAAACCAAGGTCTGCCGCTCAAAAGTCAAGGTCACACTTGGGGGTCAGTGTAAAACCCGTGTCCAGAGCGTAACTTATACATGCATGGAGGGATTTTAATATAACTTGGGACAAATATTCTCCATAAAGAGGCGGAGTGTCTCGCGAAAAATTGAAGTGTCTGTGGCAAAGGTCAAGGTCACAGGAGTCAAAGGTCAAATAACAAAATAAAACATTCATTTGAGAGTATAACTTCTATATACATAGATGGATTTTAATATAACTTAGCACAAATGTTCTCCATGTTGAGTTAAGTTGTCTCGCGCAAAATGAAGGTCAAGGTTACAAGAGGTTAAAGGTCAAATAAAAATATTATAATTTGTTTGTTGGCGCTGCATCTTGCTTATGCTTTGAAGTATTATGCTTAGTGGTCAGAGGAGTTTGAAATTGTTGAGCCCCCTTGTGGTGAGGTCGACTTAGTCGCTGCTTTTCACTTTTTTAGGTTTGGTGTATGTGCGTCCGTCAGTCCGTGTGTCTGTCTAGATTTGTCTGGTCTATATCTTGCTCATTCTTTGAAGGATTACAAAATAGTTTGATACAAATGTTCACCATGATGGGATAGTGTGTCACACGCAAAACCCAGGTCCGCCACTCAAAGGTCAAGGTCACACTGAGTGTCAGCAAGGTACTCGTGTCCGGAGCATAACTTTTACATGCGTGGCTGGGATTTGAATATAACTTGGGGCAAATGTTCTCCATAGTGAGGCAGAGTGTCGCGCCTAAAATTCAGTGTCTGTGGTAAAGGTCAAGGTCTTACTTCAGGGTCAAAGGTCAAATAACAAAATAAAACATTCGGTGAGTATATTTCTTTATACATGGATGGATTTCAATATAAGTTATAACAAATGTTCTCCATAGTGAGTTGAGTTGTCTTTTGCAAAATGAAGGTCAAGGTCACAAGAGGTCAAAGATCAAATAAAAATATCAAAATGTTCAAATAACATGAATTGAGTTTTTTTAGGCACAAATGTTCGTCATGCACATGAACCAGGTCACCGGGTCAGAGGTCAAGGTCACCTAAGATGATGCAGTGTCAAGATTTTGCCTTGGGTATAAAGAGGATGTGCTGCTCACATCTCACCTATGTATACATCTTTCTCCTTGACCTGAAGCTTATAGGTTCAGGTATTAATTAAGACGAGCGGGCTCAACATTCTGCCCGTGGGCATGTCGTTTTGTTGAACAAGCAATAGCTGAATTAAAATCGTTCAGAGTTGTTTCTTCAGTATGGCTTTGTCAGTCTAGACAGTTGCTTTCATCCACTGTGATTATTAATCCCCTGCCGCATAGCAGGGAGGGGATAATAAGGATGGCCCTGCCTGTCAGTCTGTCCATCCGGAAACTTTGTGTCTGCTCCATAACTTTTAAACGCATGGAGAGTTTTTAGAATAACTTGGCACAAATGATCACCGATGAGACGATGTGCAGAGCGCAACAACCAGGTCACTACCTCCAAGGTCAATGTCACACTTAATGGTCATATATAAAAAAGTCCACATTTTGTGTCCGCTCCATAACTTTTAAACTGCTACAAATGTGAGGTCCAAATGTAGCTGCCCATTTTCAATAGAAATAATAATCCTATGTCATATTTGGAAGTCTAAACCTTCTCTCTTCACACTTTTTATCCATTCCAGTGTTCTACTGCAGCAGGGCATAAAGCTGTCCTTCAGACTACCTTGTTTGCAAGGTTTTAGTCTGTAAATAAAAAAATGCTTAGAATTAATATTGTAGTATGTTGATAATATATAAAATGTATATCATTGTATAATGTTGTTTAAATACATTTAGAGAAAGTAAAAGCGAGCTTAACAGAAAAGCTTTGTGTAAGGCTAGAAAAGGTTATAAGCAAATTTTACAGTCTACACGTTTTAAGTGACGCAAAGTCAAGACAAACAGATTTTTATGTTCTTAACTTTCAAATGCTAAACAATACTGGAATATGTTGAAGGGTGTGTCTACAATAAACTATCCTAAGTCTCTAACTGCGAATACGTTTGTGAATTATTTTAAGTCAGTAAATGACCCTGAGGGTAGGTTTTATCAAGCCAATGAAGATGTTATTTTTTTCAATGAGAGATATTTAAACGAATAAATCCAGGTAATGTTTTCGGAACTTAACATTGAATTACACTAGAAAAAATTATAAAAGCAGTAACACAGTTAAAGTCTAATTCCAGCGGGGGGCATGACTTACTTTTGAACAAATTCTTCAAGCATGGTATAGATAATTTACTACCGTATTTCCACAAACTGTTTTATGTTTGTCTTGCCAGAGGGTATTTCCCAGAGTCTTGAAGTGAAGGCCTAATTGTTCCTATTTTTGAAAGTGGTGATAGCAGTAACCCAAATAACTATAGAGGCATTACATTGTTGAGCGCATTAGGCAAGTTTTTTTAACAAATTTTAAATAATAGACTTAGTACATGGGCTGAAGTTTACATAGAGGCCCAGGCGGGATTTAGAAAAGGTATGAGTACTATTGATAATGTCTTCATCCTTAATTCTTTAGTATCACATTGTTTAAATAATGGGGGAAGTTGTTCTGTGCATTCGTTGATTTTACTAGGGCATTTGATTTTGTTGTACGAGATGTCTTGTGGTATAAACTGATCAAATATGGTGTAAGCAGTAAAATCATAGAAGTCATAATGTCAATGTATAACTGTGTAAAGTCCAAAGTTAAATTTTTAAACTCAGTAAGTGATTAAATTTTCTGTAATTTAGGTGTCACACAGGGAGAATGCCTGTCACTGTTTTTATTCAGTATGTATCTCAATGATATTGAAGAAACATTTATTCTTAGCGGGATAGAGGGTATTGATGTAGGCTCATTGAAATTATTTTTATTACTTTACACAGAAGACATTGTTCTGTTTGTAAGGTCAGCGGAAGATTTACAGAAGTCGTTAGATGTTTTAGCTGAATATTGTTTGAAATTAGGGATGGCAACGAGTAACCGGTTAACCGAGTACTCGATCGAACGTCCGAATATCGGTTAACAAAACTCGGCAAAAATATATAACTTCTATTTTTTTGCGATTTAGAAAGGTTGGTGTATTCAATCAGTTCAGAAATTTGGAGATGTACATGTATCTTTATAAATACCTCTTAAATGCAATCAAAACATCCTTGAAGAGGTGCGAAAATGATATCGTTAATTTAACGAGGCGATCAACAGTTTGACACGCGCATGGGATTGAACACCGGTGTCGCTTACGTCATTCGGCCTCTTATAATATTTAATTACCTTTAATTGTGTAAGAGTTTGTAGCCGAAACTTGTTTTAAGGTATATGTTTTGAAAACAGCAAATGGCCGGATTGCTATTATGAATGTTAGATTAAAGGTAGTATATTAGACCCGATTAAGCGTTTGTTTTTCTTTACTCAGTAAAGGAGAGTAACTCCCTTTTCTTCTTTACGCATATAAATCCAGAAATATCATTAACTTTTTATATATTGATAAAGTTTTTGTTTAGAATAAGATATTAAAATTTCAAGAGTCAAAGTGCCGTCTGCGAAATCTAATGCTTGGAAATATTTCAAACGCTGTGCTGATAGCATGACTATTAAATGTACATTATGTAGCTGTGGAATAACGTATACTGGTGGAACTACAAATATGTTACGCTTCAAGCATCCTTCTGAAAACAGACCAGTCTATATAATTTCAAGAAGAAAAAAAGATATATGAACTGTTATACATGTTTTAAACTTGATATTGCATTAATTAAAACGTTATAAAATATAATGTTGATTTAATTTGTTTGATGGTTAAAATTCTAAGTTACCTCCCTTGCAGTCCTATTTATAGTTACACATCTATGAATTTAAATAGAAAACGAAAGTAGCATGCAGACGGTGTTAATATATTGTGATAAAACTTTGAAGATCATTGGAAATCATCCGAGTAACCAAGTACTCGATCGGAAAAATGACCGAGTACTCGAGTATTGATTTTGGTATTCGTTGCCATCCCTATTTGAAATGGAAACTTACCGTTAATACTAATAAAACAAAAATCATCATATTTAGAAATGGGGGTCGACTACCTAGAAACATTCATTTTAGCTACAGTGGAGAAAACAGAAATTGTTAATAAGTTTAAATACTTGGATGTGATTTTTACCAGTGGAGGTGCATACAATGAAATGGATAAAATGTTGTCAGGTCAAGCACTAAAGGGAATCTTTCAGCTCAATAAGTATTTGTACAAATTTACTCCACTATCGTCAAAGCATATTTTAGAACTGTTTGATAAATTAATAAGCCCGATTTTGAATTATTTGTCTGAAGTGTGGGGTTTAAGCGAAGGAAAAAATACAGAGAGAATTCATTTACAATTATGTAAGAAATTATAAGGTGTCAAAATATATACACAAAACGACTGTATATATGGTGAAACAGGTAGGATCCCGTTTTTGTCAATGCGCCATTTTAACATAATAAAGTACTGGTTGAAAATTTGTACAACTGATGACATTAAGTATATTAAAGTGGCATATGACCTAATGAAACATGATATTGAAGTTAATCCAAATCTAATTTTGATTACTTCTTTCACGTTTAGGGTTTTTGGATGTACAAATGTATGGAATAATCAAGGGGTTGGAAATCAGACGTTATTTTTAAGTATAGTTAAACAAACGTTACATGATAACTTTCTGCAAAATTGGCACGCATGTTTAGAAGATTCATCAAGGGCAATATTTTACAGATCAATAGCTACTTTAGGGTTTCAACTGTATTTAGATGTAGTAAATCATGTTACAAAATACCTGATAGCTTTATCACGTCTAAGGTTATCAAGTCATAGATTAGAAATTGAAGCGGGTAGATGGAAAAAACCAGAAGCTGTACCTTTCAATAATAGAGTATGTTAAATCTGTAAGAAACGTGAAGATGAGTACCACTTCGTAATAGAATGTAAATTATATAATGATATAAATAACAATACATTAAACCATTCTATTGGAAACACCCGAGTAATATGAAATTTATTGAATTGTTAAGGACTTCTAACAAGAATGTTTTAAGAAATTTAGCAGCTTTCACATTCAAAGCATTTGAACATCGCAGACTACTTTTAATATGTAAATGAATATTTTTCAAGTCTCCCCTAAACTATATTAATTAATTCTCAATGTTTATTTTCATTCATTTGATATGACTGATATATATGTATATGATATATGTATGTATGCTCACAATTTATATCTGTAATTCGGTGTTAATTGTCGATTGAATGCAGTTGAACTAACACTAGCAACACTGTCATGCCATATTGATATATGTAATTAATTGTATGTTGATATTGATGCTATGATCATGGGCCATGATTGGCTTATTTCATAATAAAAGAATATCTATCTATCTATCTATATCGTCAAATGACTTACGTTTAGTGAAATCCACTTTCTATGACCCTGTTTCATTATTGATTGCACGGTGTTTTCATAAAGTCCCCTCTTTTTTAGCTCACCTGAGCATGCTCATGTGAGCTTTTAGGATCCTTGATTGTCCGGCGTCCGTCCGTTCGTCCGTCCGTCGTCCACAATTCATTCAAACGACATCTCCTCTGAAACCACTGGGCAAAATTTAATATAACTTGCCTAGAATGTTCCTTGCATGAAGCTCTACCAAGTTTGTTCAAATGGTTCTGGTTCATTGCATTTCTGGGTCACAGGAGCTAAAAACAGATTTTAAAAGTTGGATCTTTAAAAATCTTCTTGTCAGAAACCACAAGGCCTGGAGCTTTGATATTTGGTATAAAGCATCATCTAGTGGACCTCTACCAAGTTTGTTCGAATTATGATCCTGGGGTCAAAAATGGCCCCGCCCCAGGGGTAACTTGTTTTACATAGAGTTATATAGGAAAAACTTTAAAAATCTTCTTGTCAGAAACCATAAGGCATAGAGCTAAGATATTTGGTGTGCAGCATTGTCTAGTGGACCTCTACCAAGTTTGTTCAAATCATGGCCTCTGGGTCAAAAATGGCCCCGCCCCAGGGGTAACTTGTTTTACATAGAGTTATATAGAAAAAAACTTTAAAAATCTTCTTGTCAGAAACCATAAGGCATAGAGCTAAGATATTTGGTGTGCAGCATTGTCTAGTGGACCTCTACCAAGTTTGTTCAATTCATGGCCTCTGGGTCAAAAATGGCCCCGCCCCAGGGGTAACTTGTTTTACATAGAGTTATATAGGAAAAACTTTAAAAATCTTCTTGTCAGAAACCGTAAGGCATAGAGCTTAGATATTTGGTATGTAGCATTGTCTAGTGGACTTCTAGCAAGTTTGTTCAAATAATACCTCTGGGGTCAAATTTGGCCCCACCCTGGGGACTTTGGTTTTAAATAGGCTTATATAGGAAAAACTTCGAAAATCTTCTTGTCTGAAACCACAAGGCCCTGAGCCTTAAGATTTAGTATGTAGCATTGTCTAGTGGACCTCTACCAAGTTTGTTCCAATTATACCCCTGGAGTCAAATTTGGCCCCACCCCGGGGTCATTGGTTTTACATAGGCTTATATAGTGAAAACTTTGAAAATCTTCTTGTAGAAGGAGAAGTAACATTTTCAGTCCAAATAATCTGGAAATTTGTCAGACAGGTTGTTTCTATGATTTCTAGCTCAAGTTCGAATATTGGTCATCTGGGTTCAAAAACTAGGTCGCAGAGCCCAAAAATAGAAAAACCTTGTTAACACTCTAGAGGTTACATTTTCAGTCCAAATGTCCTGGAAATTTGTCAGAAAGGTTGTTTTGATGATTTTTAGCTCAAGTTCAAAATTGGGTCATCTGGGGTCAAAAACTAGGTCACAGAGCCCAAATATGGAAAAACCTTGTTAACACTCTAGAGGTAACATTTTCAGTCCAAATAACCTGGAATCTGTCAGAAAGGTTGTTTCAGTGATTTCTAGGTTAAATTTGAATATGTCATCTGAAATCAAACACTAGGTCACAGAGCCCAAAAATAGAAAAAAACTTGTTAACACTCTAGAAGCTATTTTTCAGTCCAAATATTCTCGAAATTTGTCAGAAAAAAATGTTTTAATGATTTCCAGCTCAGATTCGAATAAAGGTCATCTGGGGTCAAAAACTAGGTCACAAAACCTAAATATGGAAAAACCTTGTAAACACGCATTGAGGTAACATTTTCAGTTCAAATAACCTTGAAATTTGTAAGAAAGATTGTTTTAATGATTTCTAGCTCAGTTTTGAATATGGGTTATGTGGGGTCAAAAACTAGGACACAGGGCCAAAAAGTAGAAAATCCTTGTTAATGCTCTAGAGGTTACATTTTCAGTCGAGATGTCCTTGAAATTTGTCAGAAAGGTTGTTTCAATGATTTCTAGCCCAGACTAGGATATGGGTCATCTGGGATCAAAAACTAGGTCACAGAGCCCTACAATGTAAAAACCACTTTAACACTCCAGAGGTTACATTTTCAGTCCAAATATCCTGGAAATTTGTCAGACAGGTTGTTTTGATGATTTCTAGCTCAAGTACTAATATGGGTCATCTTTGGTCAAAATCTAGGTCACAGAGACCAAATATGGAAAAACCTTGTTAACACTCTAGAGTTAAGATTTTAATTCCAAATAACCTGAAAATTTGTTAGAAAGGTTGCTTCTATGATTTCCAGCTCAACTTTGAAAATGGGTCATCTGGATTTAAAAACTAGAGCCTAAATATCGAAAAACTTTGTAAACACTCTAGAGGCTACATTTTCAGTCCAAATGTCCTGGAAATTTGTCAGAAAGGTTGTTTTGATGATTTCTAGCTCAGGTTTGGATATGGATCATCTGCGGTCGAAAACTAGGTCACAGAGCCCAAATATCGAAAAACCTTGTTAACACTAGAGGCTACACTTTCAGTCCAAATAACCTTGAAATTTGTCAGAAAGATTGTTTCAATAATTTCTAGGCCAAGTTTGAATATGGGTTCAATTAACCAGGTCCATAGCAACTTTGTTAAAAGCAGTCATATTCAGGTGAGCGATATAGGGCCATCATGGCCCTCTTGTTCTTTTTAGCTCACCTGAGCCTGCTCAGGGTGAGCTTTTGGGATCGTTGAATGTCCAGCGTGCGTCAGTGCGTCGTCAACTATTTGACTTAAACAACTTCTCCTTCTAAACCGCTAAGCCAACATTGACAAAACATGCCTGGGATATTCCTTGCATGAAGCTCTACCAAAGTTGTTCAAAGAATTCAATTCCATCAAGAACTCTTGTTGCTATGGCAACTTAAAGCAAAAACTTTGAAAATCTTCTTGTCTGAAACCACAAGGCCCTGAGCCTTAAGATTTGGTATGTAGCATTGTCTAGTGGACCTCTACCAAGTTTGTTCAAATTATACCCCTGGGGTCAAATTTGGCCCCGCACCGGGGGTCAATTGATTTTACATAGGCTTATATAGTGAAACTTTAAAAATCTTCTTGTCTGAAACCACAAGGCCCTGAGCCTTAAGATTTGGTATGTAGCATTGTCTAGTGGACCTCTACCAAGTTTGTACAAATCATGGCTCCTGGGTCAAAAATGGCCCCGCCCAAGGGGTCACATGTTTTAGTTAGAGTTATATAGGAAAAACTCTAAAAAATCTTCTTGTCAGAAACCGCAAGGCCTAGAGTTTAGATATTTGGTGTGCAGCATTGGCCAGTGGACCTTTACCAAGTTTGTTCAAACCTAGGCTCCTGGGTCACAAATGGCCCCGCCCCAGGGGTCTCATGTTTTACATAGAGTTATATAGAAAAAACTTTAAAAAATCTTCTTGTCAGAAACTGCAAGGCCTAGAGTTTAGATATTTAGTGTGCAGCATTGGCCAGTGGACCTTTACCAATTTTGTTCAAATCATGTTCTAAAATGGCCCCGCCCTGGGGGTCACTTAATTTACAAAGAGTTATATAGGAAAAACTTTAAAAATCTTCTTGTCAGAAACCACAAGGCATGGAGCTTAGATATTTGGTGTTGAGCATCATCTAGTGGACCTCTACCAAGATGGTTCAAATAATTACCCTGGGGTCAGAACTGGCCCCACCCTGGGGATCACTTGATTTACATAGAGTTATATAGGGAAAACTTTAAAAATCTTTTTGTCTGAAACCACAAGGCCTGGAGCTGAGATATTTGGTATGAGGCATCATCTAGTGGACCTCTACAAAGATTGTTCAAATTATGACCCTGGGGTCAGAACTGGCCCAGCCCTGGTGGTCACATGTTTTACATAGAGTTATATAGTAAATTCTTTAAAAATCTTCTTGTCAGAAACTGCAAGGCCTGGAGCTGAGATATTTGGTATGAGGCATCATCTTGTGGACCTCTACAAAGATTGTTCAAATTGTGACCCTGGGGTCAGAACTGACCCCGCCGAGGGCTTATTTGATTTACATAGGGTTATAGACATGTAGGGAGAACTTTAAAAATCTTCTTGTAAGAAACTACAAGGCATGGAGCTTAGATATTAGTTGTTGAGCATTGTCTAGTAGACCTCTACCAAGATTGTTCAAATCATGGCCCTGGGTCAAAACTGGCCCCGCCCAAGGGGTCACATGTTTTACATAGAGTTATATAGCAAAAAACTTTTAAAATCTTCTTGTCACAGACTGCAAGGCCTGGAGCTTAGATATTTGGTAGTATGCACCGTGACCACAGTGGGGTCATCCCCCCTCCGGTGGGGTTCACTCCCTTCCCCTCCCCCCTAAATTTTCTATCTCATTTTTTAAGTTTTTTGCTATGGCAATAAAATTTGGACCATTTGTACAGTTTTTCAAGATGATTTCAAAAACATTATTCCTTGACCTATATTTTGACCTACTGACCTACTTTTTTGTGTTTTAGCTACAGCAATGAAATTTGGACGCTGTGCACAGTTTTTCGTTTCGATTTCAAAAATGTCATCGCATGACCTTTATTTTTGACCTACTGACCTACTTTTTGTTTTTGGAGCTATGGCAATGAAATTTAGACCAGGTATACAGTTTTTTGTTCAGATTTCAAAAACGTCATATCATGACCTACATTTTTGACCTACTGACCTACTTTTTTGTTTTTTAGCTACAGCAATGAAATTTGGACCGTGTGCAGAGTTTTTCGTTTCGATTTCAAATATGTCATCGCATTACCTATATTTTGACCTACTGACCTACTTTTTGTTTTTGGAGCTATGGCAGTGAAATTTGGACTGTGTGTACAGCTTTTTGTTCCGATTTCAAAAACGTCATATCATGACCTATATTTTGACCTACTGATCTATTTTTTGTTTTTGGAGCTATGGCAATGAAATTGCATTGGTCCATTTCTGTGATATGCATCATTACATTTATAAAAATTTCTTTCATCTGTGAACCCAGGTAAGCGCTTTAGAGCCATTGGCCTTCTTTTGTTTTTTAGCTCCAGCAATGAAATTTGGATCAGGTGGACAGTTTTTCGTTTCGATTTCAAAAATGTCATCACATGACCTATATTTTTGACCTACTTTTTGTTTTTTGAGCTATGGCAATGAAATTTAGACCATGTGTACATTTTTTTGTTCTGATTTCAAAAATGTCATCGCATGACCTATATTTTTGACCTACTGACCTTTTTGTTTTTGGAGCTATGGCAATGAAATTTGGACCATATATACAGTTTTTATTCTGATTTCAAAAATATCATAGCATGACCTATATTTTTGACCTACTTTTTTGTTTTAAAGCTACGGCAGATTTTTCCTTGGATGGATCCTATATACCGTGGGTAGGGTTTGAGGTCACTGGGTTAAGGTCAAGGTCACCATAGTTTATGATAGATATTTCTACTTTTTGTCATAGAGCCTTTATTTATTGACTGATATTTTACTTTTTTACATATTTGTATTTACATTACTTACATATTTTCAATTAAAACATGAAATACTGCTTAACAGCAAACTTACAGCCAAAATACTCAGGTGAGCGATCTAGGGCCATCATGGCCCTCTTGTTTTTGAAGTAGGAAGTTGTTAACAGCGTTGGTGTAGTTCGTAAATCCCTTTTACAAAGATGTGGATTGGAATCTATATAATTTACAATGTAATAGGTTTGTTAAGCAGCAAAACGTTCATGCAAACCAACACGGAGTAAGCTTAAAAAATTTTAATTCAATATTTAACCACCCACAAATATGCACAGGTGTACATAAATATTGCAGAATTACATAAATACCCACAAAAGTCTAAATGTTCTGAATGTATTCAAATATTCTTTAGTATGAATATGTTTCATTACATTAACTTAGAAGAAAATTTACAGAAATATCTTCTTAACATGAATAGATTTATCACAATTACTAATATTATCATCTGTAAAAAAAATAGACAGCCAGATACGAATATAAGTTAGCATACAATCCTTTAAATGTGATAATAGTTATTAGCTCACCTGTGCACGTAGTGCACAAGGTGAGGTATTGTGATCAGTCAATGTCCGTTGTCGGTGCGTCCGTGCGTGCGTAAACTTTTGTTTTAAAGAACATCTCCTCCTAAACCACTGGGCCAATTTCAACAAAACTTCACAGAAATGTTCCTTGCATGAAGCTCTACCAAAATTGTTCATAGAATTTGATTCCATGCAGAACTCTGGTTGCTATGGCAACTTAAAGGAAAAACTTTGAAAATCTTCTTGTCTGAAACCACAAGGCCTAGAGCTTAGATATTTGGCATTTAGCACCCTCTAATGGAACTCTACAAAAAATTTTCAAATTATTTCCCTGCGGTCAAAATTGGCCCCGTCCCAGGGGTCACTTCCTTTTACATAGACTTATATAGGAAATCTTTAAAAATCTTCTTCTCAGAAACCACAGTGCCTACAGCTTTGATATTTGGTATGTAGCATTGTCTAGTAGATGTCTACCAAGTTTGTTCAAATTATATCCCCTGGGTCAAAATTGGCCACGCCCCAGAGTCTCTTGGTTTACATATGGTTATATAGGAAAAACATGAAAAATCATTTTTCTCCAAAACTAATAGGACTAGACCTTAGATATTTAGTGTGGAGTATTGTGTAAAGAACCTTTACCAGTATTGTTTATATGTTAGCCCTGAGGTCAAAATTGGCCCCGGGCCAGGGGCCCTTAATATTTAAAAAAGGCAATCTTTAAAAATCTTCTTACTGGAAACCTCAATGCCTACAGATTAGATATTTGGTATGTAGCATTGTCTAGTGGATGTCTACCAAGTTTGTTCAAATTATGTTCCCTGGGTCAAAATTGGCCACGCCCCAGGGTTCTCTTGGTTTACATATAGTTTTATTGGAAAAACATGAAAAATCATTTTTCTCCAAAACGAATAGGACTAGACCTTAGATATTTTGTGTGGAGTATTGTGTAAAGAACCTTTACCAGTATTGTTTATATGTCGTCCCTGGGGTAAAAATTGGCCCCGCCCCGGGGGCCCTTAATATTTAAAAAGGCAATCTTTAAAAATCTTCTTACTGGAAACCTCAATGCCTACAGCTTTGATATTTGGTATGTAGCAATGTCTAGTGATTGTCTACCAAGTTTGTTCAAATTATGTTCCCTGGGTCAAAATTGGCCACGCCCCAGGGTTCTCTTGGTTTACATATGGTTATATAGGAAAAACATTAAAAGTCATTTTTCTCCGAAACTAATAGGACTAGACCTTAGATATTTTGTGTGGAGTATTGTGTAGATAACCTATACCAGTATTGTTTATATGTTGGCCCTGGGGTCAAAATTTGCCCCGCCCCGGGGCCCTTAATATTTAAAAAAGGCAATCTTTAAAAATCTTCTTACTGGCAATCTCAATGCCTACAGCTCAGATATTTGGTATGTAGCATTGTCTAGTGGATGTTTACCAAGTTTGTTCAAATTATGTCCCCTGGGTCAGAATTGGCCACGCCCCAGAGTCTCTTGGTTTACATTGATTTATATAGGAAAAACATGAAAAATCATTTTTCTCCAAAACAAATATGTGTAGACCTTAGATATTTGGTGTTGAGTATTGTGTAAAGAACCTTTACCAATATTGTTTAAATGTTGGCCCTTGGGTCAAAATTTGCCCCGCCCTGGGGGCCCTTAATATCTTTAAAAATCTTCTTGTCTGAAACCACAAGGCCTTGAATTTTAAAATTTGGCATGAAGCAAGCTTTATCAAGCTTTTTCAAATTATTGGATTAGGTTAAAGGTCACGGAGGCTAAAAATAGATTTATCTACTGTACCTCATAAAGCCTTCGGTTATAGACCAATATCTTTGATATTCAGTATATAGGTCCCTTGCATGGACCTCTACCCATGGGTAGGGTTTGAGGTCACTGGGTCAAGGTCAAGGTCACCATAGCTTATAATAGATATTTCTACTTTCTGTCATAGAGCCTTTATTTATTGACTGATATTTTACATATTTGGTTTGTAGGCACTTATATATTTTCAGTTAAAAAATGAAATACTGCTTAACAGCAAACCTACAGCCAAAGTACTCAGGTGAGCGATCCAGGGCCATCATGGCCCTCTTGTCATTATGAATGCTATTAAGGGCTCAACTTTCACATATTACCAAGAATCGAACAACAATGACTACAATGTATGTTTACCAACTGCATTCTGGAAGGTAGTCGGGGATTCGGGCGAATTACCAGGTGAGTCAGTCACCTGATCAACCATGATGGGCGAAAACAATGCAGTTATGTTAAGTTGCTAAGTTGATGTTAATGGATTGTATTGTTAAAGAAATCTTTTGTAATACTTTCTTAAGTTTGAATTACCAACTACCTCCTGGAATGCAGTTGGGGATTCGAATAACCAACTGCCAACTACCGCCCAACTTTAAATTCATTGTTAGACGTCGTATTATACAGGCAATACGACACGCTGGTGGCCACACTCGATAGTAATGAATTGATCACAGTAAAATCATTAGGAGAGCCATAACCCGTAATTTCATTCACAGTAACACCAATACCACATTTTGCGTATTTTTCAAATTGACGTTTACCATGCGTTACCGATAAACATCTATAGAAACCGCTATTTCATAGGCAGGTAAGCTAAAAAAATGGTTCCAAACATGATATAATTACAAATATAGATACCAGAGAAATTAACCTAAACCCTATGCACAGTTTCTTTTGTATTTGAGTATATAAAGAATAAGAAAGAAAGAAATACAACTTGATACATCAGTGTCATTTTGCTCCGGTTTAAAACCCGGAAAAGTCCAGGAAATTCCAGGTAAAAACATTGATTTTCAGGAAATAATTTATGACATTCTAATTTGAAAAAAAAAAAAAAGAGATTACTGAAAATACTATACCATTGTATATATCAAACATTTATATAAAAAAAGAGCTTGATTTAATGACGTTGATTAAGTTTAAATTAATAAAGAAATAGCCCGATTCTACGGAAAACGCGGAAAGAAACATCAGATTTCCAGAAATCATTTAAGATGCTCTTAAATTAAAACAACAGCGATCAGTGATCACGTGCCAGTTCAGCAGTTGTATTGAGGGGTGATTGGACAGTTTGTTTGAAATGCAATTTGAGGTACCTATCAATCCTGTAACATTTCATTCAAATTGCATTAGTAGTATAGGAGAAGTAGTACGGACAAACTATAAAAATAAAAATCATTAAAGGGCCATAACTCTGACAAAAATCATTGAACTGGAAAATGCCGAAGATTTGCACAACAAGACTTGGTACTGATCATTCCTGTAAAGTTTGGATGGAATTGCACCAGTAGTTTTTGAGGAGTAGTCTGGACAAGTTTTGTGACAGACGGACAGACAGACGACAGAGTAGTGATCCCTATATGTTGCGGCTACTTTGTAACAGGTGACACAAAAATGGTTAAGATAGTTTAAAGAAAACACTACATGTGTTTAAATTACCTTTCAATATCAAACATTTATGAAAATAAGCTTGATTTAATGACATTAAGTAAATTTAGATTAATGAAGAGATAGCCGGATTCAACGTAAAACCCGGGAAAACATCAATTTTCCGGAAATCATTCAAGATGCTCCTAGTTAAAATTAATAAGGATAAATTAAAAAAAAATACTATATATATTTGATTTACCCTAAAATAGTAAACATTTGTGAAAGTATGCTTGATTAATGTAATTAATTAATTAATTAATACGCTTGGTTAAGTAAGTTTAATTTGATGATGATATTGCTAAGTTCTATGGAGATTTGGAGTGCATTTCATTTAATTATATAGATATCGAAGTTTATGAAACATTACAGCAACAACTAATACTGAATAATTACATAACATATAATCCATCACAGTTAGATTAATGCACATCTGACAATTAACTTATCACATTTACCAGGAACATTAGTTTAGTATTAGTTACAAAACCAACAGCAGCAATAATGCTATTTTCAGGAGCTTTATAACAATGTCCTCTTAGTATAATTATCTACATATAATTATGTAAAAGCTGAGAGTCTGTCTTTAATATAGATTCCAGATTTATGACTAGTGCAAGTATTAAGCCACGTAAAGCTTTTCCATGATTTCCAGGTTTTCTCTTACGGTTGTATTTTACGGGTGTCTGGACATTTCACCTGAGCATAATTTTGCAGTTATTGTCCTTTGTGATTTTTCATCCTTAATTTATGGCAGGTGATTCACTCAAAAGTATTGGATATACATGTATCAACTTAAAACTTCACACTTTGATAAATTTCATTGATAAAATGCAGTGCTGAAGTATGAACCTTGACGTTCTTATGCATAATTTTGCAGTTAATGTCCGTTGTAATTTTTCATATTTATTGTTCATAACTTTAAGGCAATATCATGTATTAACATGAAACTACATAATACTCTACTGACAAAGTGATATGTGGGAGTATTTTCGACAGGACAGTGGTTTTCAAAGTTCAATACCGAGCACTGGTGCAGCATGTAAGGGAGTAATTAGTCTCTTATAGGATCAACCAATAATTATGAGATATGATCACTTTTAAACAACCTTTCTGCAAAATGGAAGGAAAAGAAAATATTGGCACCACCGATTACTGGTTCTGTGACCCAAACAAATTCAGTGTCTTCAGTGCTTTGATTTATTAAATTGAATTCTTTTTATCAATAGTTAAATCAAAGACTTATTTTATAGATTGTGAATATAGCTCTGTGATTAGATGTACCTAAATTTTTGAAAATTATGAAAATAAATTTAGCAGTACACCAATAGTAATATGTAATCAAAAAAAGAAATGTTTATTTTTAAAGTGTAAAATATATTCCAAAGTACATAATTGATATCAATTTCCACAAAAAAGGACATTCTGCATTAGAAGCAAAATCATAAATGTAGACTGTCCTTGAGCCTATAGAAGGATGTGAGGTCTAACCAGTGGAATGTGATTGACACATTCCTTTGAATACCTTGTAAATTCCCTCTTAAACAACTTTACTGTTATTTCATATTTGACACATTCCAGGAATTTCTGAGTGTTTCTTTGATTAGTGATATTGTTGTTCAAGCAATAAGAAAAAAACATATCAGATTTACTAAATTTTATTCAGAGTCATACTGTATCTATACGATAACATAACATTAAAATAAACACTGTAATTATCATTATATAATTTTATTTACTATCTTCAAATAAATAATAAGAATATGTTAGTCTTAAAGCGACTGACTCACAGACGACGATAAAAAGAAAATGTATATACATCTTGAAATTCTTGCTGTAATCGTGAAGAACATATTTAAACTAAGTTACTGACTCAGTTTTTGTTACAGAAAAACATCAAAATATAAAGTTTTACACACTTTTATTGGTAAAAAATTTACCCCGTTAGTCACGGGGTAGATACTTTAGTTATAAAATTAATTTTGAGGCGATCTAATAACTAGATTCCGTGGCTCAGTGGTCTAAGTCGTCGCTCTATATTTAACTAACCGACGGGTTGTGGGTTCGTATCCTGATTAAGTCAAAACTTTTTTTTTCAGTTTTCATGGTGTATAGAAGCATAATATTATATTTTTTTCCATAGTATACTAACTCCTCTTAATTTTGATTGAATAAAAATTTCAGCAAAATTTTGTGAGTCAGTGGCTTTAATATTCAACAGTTATTCAATCATCTTCATTCCTTTTTTTTTTTTGATTTACATAACAATATTGAAATATTGTAATAATTATAAAAATTTCATTGAAAATTTCATTTTTTAGTCAAACTAAAATTTAAATTTTATAAAGAAATTTTTTGTGTCTTATTTACTCATTAAAATCAAGCTACCTATTACAAAAACTTCCTAAAAAGAGATATTGAAAAATAAATACCCTCTTGAATTAAAAATTATGTTCAATCATTTAATTCGTTAATATTTTCCCATTGTTTCCAGTGAAGGGACTATTTGTGAATGTCACATCTTGTCAGGGAAAATCAGGGAAATTTCAATAAATTTATGACAACAAAATCTTGTTTAAATCATAAATGTAATGTGTTTGCAAGTATGAGTTATAATATATATAATATTATAACTCATAATTGTACATGTATTTATTTTACATCTTCATCAAATTTACAAAAGATGCCGAAAAGACCAGGGTTTGAGGCCGAAATGTCCAGAAGGTGAAAAGTCCTGAAACCATTTTGCAGCAGTGGAAATGCTATTTTCAGGAGCAAAAAATAATTCTTCCTAAGCAAATATAATTAATTACATAGATGTAAAAGCTGAGAGTCTCCAGTTAATTA
Source organism: Cyclina sinensis (assembly GCA_012932295.1). Classification (NCBI taxonomy): domain Eukaryota; kingdom Metazoa; phylum Mollusca; class Bivalvia; order Venerida; family Veneridae; genus Cyclina; species Cyclina sinensis. The sequence continues at coordinate 12,760,900 of JAAONU010000017.1, forward strand.
AGATATTTTTTTTTACTCTTAGGCACACTTATTTTGGAACTTACAGCCTTTTCCATGAGTTCCGGGTTTTCTTGTACGGCTTTATTTTACGGCTGTAATGCTATTTTCAGCAGCTTAATAACATAAATTTCCCTTAAGCAAATATTGTATCGCTTCGGTCAATTATTAATTTTTAGGTACATATCGCATCATATTTATCAGCTAAGAAGTCCAAGTCCATATTTGTTTTATTATATAATCTATAACTGAGCTTTTATATGGCACGTTTTGTTCTTATATCGCTGGCAAAGGAACACACCGGAAACGTCATAATTCATAACATTCTGTCAGGTGGCGCATTGCCTTGGTTCGTCGAAAAAGAAATCAAGTTGGGTAATCTGATATTTTTCACTGACTAGGTCGTCAGCTCAGGTTCCACTACTGATATTTTTTTGCCCTTGAAGATTCCATCTCATTCACTAAAGTTGGACAGTAGTCAAACTGCCATCATATAATGATTGTACACTCAACAAAAGAAACTAGAAGCGGTTTTTCTCACAAAAACATATGTCCCCCATCTATGTACTCTTAGGATGGATCAGCAGCATGTTTTTTGGTAGGCAGGGTGAAAGTCAAAACGTAAGTTGCAGTTGGTTTTAATTGATTTAATAGATGTAGGTGAAGCTGAAAAGTGATGTGGAAATGAGGAAATACTTTATGTTTTTACAATCAGAAAGTAAAGATATTGGTTACCTAGTGACAACTGGTGTTGAGAATCAGAAGTAGTTTAAGTTATCAAACACGGAATTTGATCTATCAGTTAGTTGTTCATAGAGGCTCTGTGTTGTTGTTGATACGAATGTTTGCATATGTATTTGCACGATAGCTGTAATAAGTTGGAACAGTTCCAGATTGTACAACTGCAAGGTTTTTCACATATATGTGATCAATCAGTGTTTGTCGAATTGTAGTGGGAGTTGTTATAAGTTGATTGAAGTTAGTCATGGTTTGTTCAAGTTTGTTAGGTGACACTGGTGCATTAAAGTCACCGAAAACAATTGTTTGTGAAGTTGGTTAATTGTTAAGAATCAAACTGAGCTGTTCACAGAAATAATGCATTGAAGTTGTGGAGGTTTATAAACATTCAATACTGATATAGACGAAGATGTTATATGAACACCAACACATTCAATATGTGCCATAAAAGTATCAATGCACATAAAGTCGAAGTCTTAGTGGACAAAGATGCCAACATCTCTTGGAGACTGGTTGGTTTGGTGTGTTTGCCTATGAGTGAACACACCTTGGTATCATGTACTGGGGGGGTGGGGTTGGGGGGGGGCGGGTGTGAACTATGTCATTAGCACTTGTCCACGTTTCCTGAAGGGCTATAACATCAGCCTGCTGGAAAAAGTAATTTTTTTTAAGTCATGAAAATGGGGGGGGGGGGGAAGTTAAAGCCATACAAGGTTTTTCTATTTTTAGCTCTGGTGGCCATTTTTTGCAGTGAAGCAGATCATGCCGGCAATATGCACAACAAGGGTTGGTACTGATCACTCCTGTAAAGTTTCGTCGAAATCCCGCCAGCAGTTTGACATTTGAAAACCAGTCATGGTTTTTCTATTTTTAGCTCTGGTGGCCATTTTGTGCGGCAAAGCGGAACGTATAGGCGATATGCACAATAAGGGTTGGTACTTATCATTCCTGTAAAGTTTCGTCGAAATCCTGCCAGCAGTTTGACCTGTGAAAGCCGGACAAGGTTTTTCTATTTTCAGCTCTGGCGGCAATTTTGTGCAGCAAAGCGGAATTTGCCGGCGAAATGCACAACAATGGTTTTTACTGATCACTCCTATGAAGTTTTGTCAAAATCCCGCCAGCAGTTTGATCTGTGAAAGCCGGACAAGCTTAATGCGGACGGACGGACAGACAGACGGAGGGCGAAGGCAAAAACAATAAGGGTCAAGGACTTATGACAGCAGTTCTTAAAGACATACCTTTTAATTTGCTGAAGTTTATATCCAACAAAAATTCATCATATCTGTGACCAATTTAAACTAAAAGTACCATGTGTTTCACAAATACAGTAGCACGATTAAAGACAACCCCTATCAGTTTTAAAGTGTTTGAGACTTGGTGGGAGGGGTAAAGACACTGGCTTATCATAAAAAATATGGAAACCAGTTAAATTTTAGAAACGGGTATGACCTCCTCGTGCTCGGATAACCTCTTTGACACGGGTCTGGAAGCTGCGTATGAGCTTTTTGTATGTCCCTTTGTGGTATGAGACCCCATCCCTCAGTAAAGCCAGCCGCCAGCTCATTTCTGGTTGACGGCTGACGTTGTCGTGCGGAAACACGGCGCTGCAGCATGTACCAGGCATGTTCTATTGGGTTCATGTCTGGAGACCTAGGGGGCCATTCCATACGTTCAATACCTTGGTCGTCAAGGTACTGATTGAAGATTCTCGCACGGTGAGCTGTAGCATTGTCGTCCAGTAACACGAGTTCCTTGCCGATTACACTAGCATATGGAATGACGTGAGGTTGGAGAATCTCGTCAATATAATGTCTAGCAGTAACTGTGCCGTTAACAAACACGTGAAGGTCTGTACGCCCGTCGTAAGAAATGCCCGCCCAAACAATTACAGAGCCACTACCAAACTTGTCATGTTCGGAAGCGCTCATTTCGCTGACGCCAGACACGCCGACGCCCATCATGGAAGTCCAGGCAAAATTTGGACATGTCTGTGAATAGCACATTTCGAAAGTGCCTTAGTTGCCAATTAACATGATCTCTGGCAAACTCTGGACGAACCGCACAGTGACTAGGCTTTAAAGGAGTACGTACCACAGGACGGCAAGCACGTCAATTGGCGTCGTGGAGTCTGTTGCGATATGTTTGTGCCGAGATTCGAACACTGAAAGCAGTTTCGAAGTCTCTATTTAGAGCAACAGCCAAGCCAAACCTATGACATTTTGCCAGGACAACGATGGCAAGGTCTTCCCGAGCAGATGTTGACCTTGGACGTCCACTTTGAGGACGTCTGGCGACAGCGCCTGTGTCCAGGTACTTTTGCCAAAGTCGTTGGATTAAACTTTGGCTAACACCATGCTTATTGGCCACCTCGCGCTGCGTTTGCCCGGCCAGCAGACGACCGACTGCTCTGGCTGCCTCGGCCTCCGATATGTGTCTTTTAGGCATCAGTGATTCTTCACACTAATCAGTTCTATAATGTAACAGATGATTCGGTTCAAAAACTGTTCATGTCACGTTAACTTTATTGTACTCATTTAATTTTCAGTTGATTTTGAGGGGTTGGTGTGTTTGCACGGACCTGCATGGGATAATTGAGCTGTTACAGGTAGATAAACACATATATACACAAGTACTGGTGTGTCTAAAGCAAAACAGAATTTAAATGTTACATGAACATTTTTACATTTAAAAAGTCTATGAACCTAAGTCTTGACCCTTAATTTATTTTGTTGAATGTATATATAGAAACGGCATATTGTTAACAAGTCAGTTACTTAATCAAGTAGGCCGTCTGGGCGGACGACGGCACATTAAACCCAGGATTTACATTAAGAATAATTAAGCCACATGAATAATAATTATAACATTCACAGACGCCTTAGCCAAGGGGTTCAGAAAAATCATGTAACCAGAGGTCGCCTTGACCCGACGACAACCTGCAGGCGAGTGGAGACTATATAGGAAGACGATAGAATATATTGCTAATAAAATGCTTTACTCAAGCTCTGGTCCTGGGACATGCTCATGCACATATAGATAAATAGAATAATCAATTGTAGAAAATTGACTGCTACTTGTGTCATAAAACAAAAATGAAAATATTAATGTGAGTGGTACCGTTATCGATATCACATTTTATTGTCAGATTCGCTGATGGATATTACGTTCGTACAAAAAATATGCATAACAAATTCATACGGCTCTTCTTGTCACGTGCAAGGGAAAGCAATTATCATCATAATGAAAGTATACTTTTCAGAGTTAATTCCCTTAAATATATTATACATTCAAGTATGTTTGAAGGAAGTTCGGAAAATCTTTTTGATTTGCCACTAAATTATTGCTATGCAACAATGAAACAAAGAGCTTTTCAAATAGGGTTCGGCAGTGACGCACGTAGAATATTTGTTTCCTTTCATTGCAACGCAATGAAGAAATGTTCCGATGTTATGTCTTTCTAATGCAGTTTTCAGATTTACTGATACTGTTATGGAATGTTTCTTGTTTTCAAATTAAAATAAGTATGCTGCGCTATAATCGTTGTTATAGCATCGTTTTTATGCCCCGAAGGGAGGCATATAGTTTTTGAACTGTTCGTCCGTCTGTCCGTCCGAAAACTTTAACATTGGCAATAACTTTCTTATTAATAAGTGTATTTACTTCATTCTTGGACACAACACCCCTTTGGACAAGACCTTACCACTGACATAGATTTATTTGACCTTGACCCCTGAATGACCTTTACCATGAAGATCCAATTGTCCAAAAACTTTAACATTGGCAATAACTTTCTTATTTATAAGTGTATTTACTTCATTCTTGGACACAACACCCCTTTGGACAAGACCTTTCCACTGACATAGATTTATTTGACCTTGACCCCTGAATGACCTTTACCTTGAAGATCCAATTGTCCAAAAACTTTAATATTGGCCATAACTTCCTTATTAGTAAGTGGATTTACTTCATACTTGGACACAACACCCCTTTGGCCAACACCTTTCCACTGACCATTTAATTATTTGACCTTGACCTCTGAATATCCAATTGTCCAAATAATATTTGGCCATAACTTCCAAATTAGTGAGTGGATACACTTCATACTTAAACACAACACCGCTTTGGACAAGACTTTCCCACTGAACTATATTTGTTTGACCTTGAACCCTTAATGCCCTTGACCTTGAAGATCCAATTGTCCAAAAAATTTAACATTGCCCATAACTTGCTTATTAGTAAATGGAATTACTTCATACTTGGACACAACCCCCTTTGGATAAGACCTTCCCACTGACCTATGTTTATTTGACCTTGACCCCGGAATGACTTGTTCTCAGCTCAAAGGTCAAAGCACCACTTTCGGGGGCATTGTCATCTTACATCTTCTTGTTTGTTTTGATTTTTGAGTGAAATTATGTCCCTTGGATTGAGGGCAGGGATTTTTGCTCCATCATTATTGTGGAATAAAGTGCAAATTTAAATATTTTTACCTCCTCTGAGCACGAAGTGCTCAAGGTGAGCTTTTCTGATCGGTCTTTGTCCGTCGTCCGTCCGTCCGTCGTCAACTTTTCATTCAAACGAAATTTCCCCCGAAACCATTAGGTCAAACTTAATGAAATTTGCCTTGGATGTTCCATGCATGAAGCTCTACCAAGATTGTTCAAATGGTTCTGGTCCATTGCATTTCTGGTTCACTGGAGCTAAAAATAGATTTTAAAAGCTGGGTCTTTAAAAATATTTTTCTCCGAAACCTCAAGGTCTGGAGCTTAGATATTTGGTATGAAGCATTATCTAGTAGACCTCTACTAAGTTTGTTCAAATTATGACCCTGGGGTCAAAACTGACCCCACCCCAGGGTCAGTTAATTTTACATAGATTTATATAGGGAAAACTTAAAAATCTTCTTGTCAGAAACCACAAGGCCTAGAGTTTAGATATTTAGTATGCAGCATTGTCTAGTGGACCTCTACCAAGTTTGTTCAAATCAAGGCCCCTGTGTCAAAAAACGCGCCGCCCCAGGGGTCACATGTTTTACATAGACTTACATAGGAAAAACTTTAAAAATCTTCTCGTCAGAAACCACAACGCCTAGAGTTTAGATTTTATGTAGATCTAGGACAAATCAGAGTAGATTGATATCCAAAATACATCTTGTATGTTTTTAACATAGTCATGGAGTCAAGAAATTAGTTTCTGTTAACTTCTGTGTTGTCATCATGATCGCATTTGAGGCAGCAATATATATTTGCAGTATAATTATTAACCAGGTTTTCAACGAAAACTGGTTATTGTAATCCTGAAGTCGGCGGGCTGTCGTCAACTTTTGGTTTCCGCTCAATAACTTGAGTTTGCTTTGACCTATTGGCACCAATCTTGGTGTATGGGTAGCTTATATCAAGAGGCAGCTTGGGATTGCTACCCAGGTGTCTGTGATCAAGGTCAAGGTCACTGTTGCTAAAAGTAGAAATTCAGTTTCCGCTCAATAACTTGAGTTTGCTTTGACCTATTGACCCCAAACTTAATATATGGGTAGCTTATATCAAGAGGCAGCTTGGGATTGCTACCCAGTTGTATATGATCAAGGTCAAGGTCGCTGTTGCTAAAAATAGAAATTCAGTTTCCGCTCAATAACTTGAGTTTGCTTTGACCTATTGCCACCAAACTTGGTGTATGGGTAGCTTATATCAAGAGGCAGCTTGGGATTGCTACCCAGGTGTCTGTGATCAAGGTCAAGGTCGCTGTTGCTAAAAATAGTAATTCAGTTTCCACTCAATAACTTGAGTTTGCTTTGGCGTATTGACGCCAAAGCTTTATGTGTGGGTAGCTTATATCAAGAGGCAGCTTGGGATTGCTACCCAGGTGTCTGTGATCAAGGTCAAGGTCACTGTTGCTAAAAATAAAAATTCAGTTTCCACTCAATAACTTGAGTTTGCTTTGGCGTATTGACGCCAAAGCTTGGTGTTTGGGTAGCTTATATCAAGAGGCAGCTTGGGATTGCTACCCAGGTGTCTGTGATCAAGGTCAAGGTCACTGTTGCTAAAAATAGAAATTCAGTTTCCACATAATAACTTGAGTTAGCTGTGACCTCTTGACAGCAAATTTGGTGTGTGGGTAGATTATTTTAAGATGCAGCTTGGGGTTGCTACCAAGATGTCTGTGATCAGGGTAAATGTCATTGTTGCTAAAAATAGAAATTCAATCTCCGCATAATAACTTTAGTTTGCTTAGACCTATTGACACCAAATTCAGTATTTAGATAGCTGATATCAAGATGCAACTTGGGATTGCCACCCAGGTGTCTGTGAACAAGGTCAAGGTCACTGCATGTTGCTTTAAAAAAGAAATTCAGTTTTCACGTAATAACTTGAGTTTGCATTGACCTGTTGACACCAAACTTGCTGTCTGGGTAGCTTATATTAAGATGCAGCTTAGGATTGCTACTTAGATATCTGGGAGCAAGGTCAAGGTCACTTGCTTACAATAGAATTTCCAGCCTCTACTCAATAACTTCAGCACACTTTGACCTACTGATACTCAACTTGGCATGTGTGTAGCTTACATGAAAATACAGCCTGGCATTGCTACTCAGGTATCTTTATTTTTATTTTGAACTTTTGAAACCAACTTTCTGTGTTGGTACCAAAATAACAGCATCATTTTTACTTCACTGCCATATTTCCTCCTAATTCCTGTCACATCAATACTTGGTCGTTGAAAACCTGGTTTTCGTCGCATTGCGGCGCTTCTTGTTTTTCCTATAAATTTCAGGTTATTTATCTACTGTTTTCACATCTTAATTATTTGCTCACATGATTACTTTTTATGAACAGTTTACATAAAAATATATTTAATTTCTGTTTTGCTCTTGACTTTAATTTAAGCAATTGTCAAGTATTTCAGTTTAATAGAGATCACAATAGTATTTCTCCTATTTTTAGCGTAACTATTTCGAAAAAAACTCGAACTATTATATGATTGCTAGGTCGTCTTCGTTGTCGTGCAAAAACTTTGAAGTAGCCCGTTACTGAGACACTTAAACGTATCACCGCCAAACTTGGAATAATTGCTTATAATGAAAAGGCGCAGTTGTAAGACAATGGGCATTATTCTGAAATATATTTTTGGAGTTAAGCCCCGTTTTAACTTATACTCTTTGTCAAAATTGGTTGTTAAGTGGAATGATTTCAAATCTATCAAAGGTATCAATACATTATTGACCCGCACTACAACTCAGTTCAGAAAATTCATGCTTTCTGTCGTTATTGTTATGTATTTGCTATAAAACATTTAATGTTTTCATGCAATAAAATATTTGTAGTTGTAGTTAGATTTGACCCATCTGCTGATAGCTGAATTCAATTAATCGAGTAATTAGCAAAATCTATAATGGACTCATCAATATCGTTACAAACAGATATACATTATAATATTTATACCTGAAAACGAAGAGAAGAAGGGCAGTTTCTAATGAATTGAGTGGTAAGTCAGACTTCAATATAGCTGACAAGCCAAAGTAATACGACCTTTAAGCCACAGAAGTAGGAAACAGTTAGTGTTCTGTTTAAATGGCTATTAAAAGACGTCATGGCAAACAATTCCTGACACTTCCAACAAATTTCTCCGTATAACTAATTTCTGATAAATACAAATATTGACCATTGCTATTCAAAATAAATGTAAATTTCAGCGACAGTGTTCAAACATAACAATTATTGAAATTAAGTTCTATCAGTTTTAGGTAGAAAAAGAGAAAGGACAAAATTTCTGCTTAACTAAAATAATTCTAATATATTTGTGGAAATTTAAAAAAGTCAGATAATGTCTAGACCTTTAAATCTAATAATTTATAGACTACTGGAACTAGAAAATGTCACTTTCTGTTATGTGATTCATTCATAATAACCCCCAACTCTCACAATTCTCTGTCACAAGTTATGGGGAAAATGTCTACGATGCTAAAAATTACATCATATTTTTCCTTGGAAACGAAAACGGTTAAATGACTGAAATTCTACGATGGATGTAAAACACAACGATTCTATGCAATTCCATCGACAAACAGTTAATAGATAAACAGGGAATGAGGCTACTCTGGTTAAGCGTGTTATGGCGAGTGAAATGTTGTAGTACTTGATATGATTTGCAATATTTATGTAACTTGAAAATTTGGAATCATAGTGAATTGTAACAAAAACGTTGGACTGGGTTTCAGAGACTAAAAAAAACATTTTCCATATGTTTTGGTAGGTAAATTATATTACTAAATAGCTAACTGATTCCATCATGCTCGTAATTATACAGGTGTTGAATAGAAAGGCACATCTCGCCATTAAGACCTCCAACCAACCGAACCGCGCGATGTACAAGATAACCGTACAGTAAAAATAAGGTAATTAAGTGTAGAAGGGAATGAACCAGCTGTAATTTCACCTCTACAGCCATAGCTATGAACTTCTTTATAATATTCAAATGTAAATTAATATAATTCAAAATAAGATAAAATAAAATATAAATAAATCCAGGGAATAAAAGAATTGATCCAGTGCATCAGCTCTATTGTCTTGTATATATACATACAGAACAGACTCTATCGTCTTGTATATATACATACAGAACAGACTCTATCGTCTTGTATATATACATACAGAACAGACTCTATCGTCTTGTATATATACATACAGAACAGACTCTATCGTCTTGTATATATACATACAGAACAGACTCTATCGTCTTGTATATATACATACAGAACAGAATCTATCGTCTTGTATATATACATACAGAACAGACTCTATCGTCTTGTATATATACATACAGAACAGACTCTATCGTCTTGTATATATACAAACAGAACAGACTCTATCGTCTTGTATATATACATACAATATACATACAGAACAGACTCTATCGTCTTGTATATATACATACAGAACAGACTCTATCGTCTTGTATATATACAGAGTGGTTACTACCCTATTTTCTTTTTGCATAGTCTGTAATTTGTTTTGCTTGCGCTGGTACATCAAAAATGGAAGCATTGAAACTATTAAGGTGGTAAGTGTCAGTTTTTGTAAGGAACTGCATCTGTTTTAAGACTTGCTGTTGTCAGATGATACGTAGTGTCTCCGCCGTTGAAAAGCTATGTCATAACACTTTTTCTCTTACTTGCACATTGTAGCCTATGTAGTCTACAGTCTTTTTTATGAACTTTCTACAGCGGGCATTATATCATGGAAAAATTAAAACAAGAATGGAAAAGCTTTATTTCATCTGCAAGACCGAATATCTAGAATGATACGATATCTTCCCTTTCAATACTTTTTTGTTGACAACACTGTTCAGAACCAAAGTTAGACATTGACACCATCTTTTGTACTGTAGAGAAGGAATGTCTGCTCATCTCAAACTGAGTGGTAAAATGATACATTCCATTAAAGACATATAGCAAGCTAATTGCTTGGAGCATGCTGAGAAATGTTACATTGTCGACTGTCGAGCTACCATCTAGTTCAGTTTAATTATTATAATAGTAATAGCATTTTGCTTATTTACTGCTTTATATATATTGCCATTTAACATAGGTATAATTTTCACATGGCAAAAGAAGGTAAGATAACAGAATGGATTTTTTCGTTCATTCTTCTTGTAAGAAATTATATGGATTAAAATTAATTCGTAACAGCATAACATTTTACGCATTACAAATAATAAAGAAACAATTCTACTGTTACGAAGTATGAATACGCTTATCACTGAAACTGGATATTTAACTAACGACCTCATTAAAAATTTGATAATTAATGAGAATGATTTTAACCATCTTTGAGTGATAGAAAAATAAAAAAAGTTAAAAACCAAATCATTTAAAACAAAAGAAACATGTGAAAATGAGTTTAGATTCTTGATATTTCATCCTCATTTTATTTATATAATAAGTCGGTTTATTAGCCAGATGACCGGCGAGTACGCAGATGAAGTAAATAACGATGAAAACAGTAAAGATCTCTAATTACTACCTCGCCTTTCTGTTTTGCGAAATCATCGTGAACATTATCTGACTTCTGTAAAAATTAAAGGCCTTTATATCACCCATTACAAGTGGAGCACTCCCAACGTCTAGAGTTTTTACACCTGTCGCGTGAGTGACACGGTTTAAAGTTATAACAAAGTTGAAAATTTTTGTCCGGGCTCATTCTGAGATATCTGTATTCAGACAGGGCTTCAGGGATGGCATATTTCCCCAAAGCCTTTAACATAACCAGTCACGGGGAATTCATTTTGTTATGCAGGATGGTTCGTGATTTCACAAAGGAAGTCCTTTAATGTTGAACATTTTATTCGCACACTGGATTTCCAACAATAAATGACTATATGGAATGTCCGCAACTAACAATAAAAAACACTATAAGGAAAGTCCACAACTAAGTAAGTTCTATGTAATTTAACATTGAAATTCATGAGATCCTGTCTACTCGAACGTGTGTCTAAGACTCCCCTTTTAAAATCTAAGTTCTCTTAAAAGTAAACAACATATAAAACATATCAACCAATCAGGATAAAGTTAAAACAATAAACAAAGAATGTGCCAGAAGGATTTGAAAGTGCCCAAATAGAGAAGGAAGAGACAGACAGACATATTTATTTAATCCATTTGAGCTAAAACGCTCATGAAGATAGCATAAGCATGATAAGATATCGGCGAACAGTAGTTTACACAATTAACAGTAGTATTATATTGATAAATAATATATAATTTTGGTACTTTACCCTGAAAACAGATATCGTAAAGTAAAAAATGTTGACACGTGTAGAAAACATGGAGAAGGTCCAGGAACAGAAAAAAATTATACACGTACATACTAGCGAACATGCACAAATATACACAGAAAAAAAAACGTACATGCTTTCAAAACAAAAACCAAACAAGCAATGTATCAACAAATAATCATAATAATATAAGAAGAGAACATACCAATGGAAATTTGTCAATCACATTTATTCCTTTGAAAGGTGAGAACATGATTAAACCTTGGTTACCAACTGTATTTGACAAAGGTGTTTGGCTTTAGTTAGTAACATCAAATGGTGATGGCAGAACAAAAGCATACATACTTACAAAAGGGTTTGAGACTTTAAAGTGCAATTATGTAATTCATGACATATGGAATGACCATGCGGCCTTCTCAACTGAAATAAGTTTTAACACCAGTACTTCCTAAGACTTAATATGTGATTTCAACTGAACAGAACAGAACAAACAAATATGAACAGGAATACTGAGTTTATGAAAGTAAAAAAAGTTAAATAGTAACTGTTAAAAAATATCTGAATTATTTAAAAGACGAACAGTATTTTATGAAAATTTGTAGAAAAAATTCGGATGAAATATGCTGCATAACAATTCGACTGAAATATAGTCCTTTAAAAAGCGACGAATATAAAATGGGAGTTTTATTTATTTATTAAACAGGCATTCAAATTTGATTTTCAAGGAAACCTTTCCACTGTGAGAAAATTGAAGATAAAGTCTGAAATCTGTTGCGGAACAAAAGTGTACTGGCAATGTTGAGATTTCCACTTTGTAGTCATCCGCCTATGAACAAACCGACTGAGATTCCCCAAGTAATTATCATATGAAAAATACAGAAAAACTTGAAACTTCGAAAATGGAAGTTGTTCCATCAACTGATAATAATTTTGAGCAAATGAAATAAAACGACACTATAAATACAATGAAAAACAAACTAAAAAGATCATACAATTATCCTCTAGCATTCAAGGAGAATAAATAAACCACTGCCAAGATCAGTTTCATATATAATTTGTCGGAGTGATACCGTCGACTAAAATAATTTTCTGAATGAGGTCATAAGGTGGTTGGAGCGTATCAGATTAAGAAGATTATGATTTGGAAAATAGGGCTAACTTGAACGAAGAGATCTTTGACTTGAACAAGACGTCAACGCCCAAAGTCTCTTTTATTTTTGCATTTTAAAATTTAGCGTTAAATACAACAGTACCGATTACAACAGAAATTTTGCATTTACATGTATCAAAGAAAACAATATTTATACCAGAAAATGTTGAAATGATGGGTCAAAACTGGTTTAGTTTGTTCAGACAGTTTTTTTTACCGTTCCTTTAGCTCTGTTTTCTCCCTTGACAAGCGTTCGAATTGTTAATTTTCTAGACAGAATTCATGAATTAGTCATTTAGATTCTGTGTAACCCCATTCTCGGGCTAGCGTGATGCACCACGTTGTAAATTTTTATAGGACCTTTCATTACGTGTATGTATTCAGTCATTTTTCAATTTATATTATCTGTGGAACACTGGAAGTTTTCGTACTCGATTCAGTTGCTGATTCGTACCTAAAAAGATTTTCAGTTAATTTGAGTTCAAACTTTTTTACATAGATTGCTAGGTTTAAACACATAGTAAGAATAAGCTTGTTTAACATTTCTTTTTGATAATATTTGTTGAAGAATTGTTTTTTTCCGTTTTGCGGTGGCCCTTGCCCAAGGCGCAACAATTATCTTCAAAGATCTTGAAATTTATTAGAAATAGAGAAATTAGCAGTTTTTGCTATAATCAGAGTTGCCGTCTTTTTTTCTGGATAATATCCTTCGGTGCTCAAAACGGGTAATATTTGGACAAATTTCGAAAAAACTTTTATCATATATACATATTTAGCCTAATTAATTATGCTTAAAGAGTTGAACCGCTGTTATAGATCTGATTGTTTAACCTTTCAGCAATAGAAGCTGAACAAGCATAAATATCAGCCCGTAAAATCCGTTCACCTTCGAAGGCGAAAAAGTGAGACAAATGCACCTTTATTTATCCTTTTACATCTTTTATTACCTATAAAAAGTGATTTCAATAAAAAAAAGTGAAAAATGACAAGAAATTAATGTCTACCTTGGCATACCCTTTATTTTAAGTATTGTCTGAGAAAATAGATCAGTTGAAAAGTAAGAGTTTAATTGCTATGTTAGACGCATACCCATTTAATAAATGTTATTCAGCTTGGACTATATGTCATCAGACTGGTACTGTGACCAGACTATATGTCATCAGACTGGTACTGTGACCAGACAACAAATTTCTATAAAGGCTGTGTCAAAGCAAGAGCTGCTAAAAGCAAATTTCCGTGCTGCAAGTTGTTTGTTTGTTTAAATGATATCTCTTGCTAACAAAAGTTATAAATGAACAATGAATATAGTATATGAAGGTATATTTAATACATTTTTAAAAGGAACATGTAAATCAGCCACTTCTTAGTAGAGCTACATACCTGTGGTAGTCGAAATAAGTCTTAAGTGATGTCTTGAGTATATTCTGAAATACTTTTGTTTTGAGTCAAGATCAGACTGTAATGGAGGAGCTGATATTGAACCATCCAAAAGGTAACACAATATCAAGACTGACGTACAATTAAACTATTACTGTGGATGTTGAAATTGAATGAAACTATGAGCAAAGCAAATATTTGCAGAAATACACTGTCCTATTAACAACGAAAAAGGTAAGCCTTAAACCACTGAACAAAAGATCTTTTTCAGTTAATAAAAAGTTATAGTATTAATAATATTTTGGAAACAGTCTTAATGTTGCTGAAGTCCCACTTGCATTGTACAGTTCATATAGTATTTTATAAAAAAAGTAAAACCAGTGCTGCAAAGGATAACCGAAGTCAATTTTTATAGTAAATAAGTTTTCTTATAAACTTGATGAATGAATGTTGAAAAATTTTTTTCTTCATATTTATACTTTTGGGTTGAATTTAATTGCAATATTCAGAAACCCAATAATATAGTTAAGAGTTGATTCCTATATGCATTCATATTCAGGATCTGAACAATTGAATTTACTTTAGAGTTGGCATTTTCTCTCATATCAAATAAGACACAACCTACATGTACTGATAATTGATTTCTTGAAAGTTGACTCACTCCTGATCTCCTAGAGTTGTTTTTTTTTAAATCATTTTGGAGTTAAAATGACCTTGTCTTGATACTTGGCACTGCAATCTCGTATTTATGATTGAGTTGAAATTTTAATCTGAGTAAAATTTATGGTTTCAGTCGAGCCCGCTTACGGATAGCTCGACATATCTGGCACCTCAGTTACGTGCGTCCATCCATCCAGATGCTCTTTTCCAGTCCATAACTTCTCCATGCTGAGAAGGATTTTTAAATAACATGGCACCTTTGTTTACCTTGATGAGATTGCCTTTCGCTAGTTCTCAGCTCAATGGTCAAGGTTACAGTGACAGCTTAAAGGTCAAAAATATTCTTAATAGGCCTTGTCCGCACCATAACTTTGAAATTTCTTTCCGCATTTGTTTATCTTGATGAGATGGTGTGTTACGTGCAAGACCCACATGCCTTAGCTTGAAGGTCAAAGTAACAGTGACATGTATATATATATTTCTTTTCTGGACAATTGCTCTAAAAAGTATTAAAGCTAAAACATTACTTTTTTGAAGGGTCAAGTAGACAGATCTTGTTGAAGGGTGCAGTGTGTGCAAGAACCAAACCTCTGCCTTAATTATTTTAGCTCACCTGAGCACAACGTCGTATGTCGTCGTGCGTCGAAATCAATTTCTTAAAACGACATCTCCTCTGAAACCACTCACTGCACATTAACCTAACTTCACAGGAATGATCCCTGGGTGGTCCCCTTTCAAAGTTGTTAAAATGGTTCCGGTCTGTTGCATAAGTAGGTCACAGGGCCAAAAAACATGTTTCGAAAATGCAAATTAAAAAATTTTCTTGTCAGAAAGTACAAGGCCCAGGGCTTTGATATTTGGTAGATGACATCATCTGTAGGCCCAAAGCTATTCAAGTTATGCCCCTAGTGTCAAAATTTGCCCCGCCCAGGGGGTCATAGGTTTTCCTTATATGTATAGAATAAAAATTTAAAAAAATCTTCTTCTCTTAAATGACAAAGGCTAGAGTTTAGATATTTGCCATGAAACATTGTGTAGTAGACCTCTACCAAGTTTAAATTATAGCCTGGGGTCAAAATTTGCCCTGCCCCGGGGGTCATAGTTTTTCCTTAAGTACATATAGTAAAAACTTTTTTTCTTCTTTGAAACTGCAAAGGCTAGAGCTTGGATATTTGGCATGAAACATTGTTTAGTGGGCCTCTACAATGATTGTTCAAATTATAGCCCTAGGATCAAATCTGGTCACGCCCCAGGGGGGTCATGGGTTTTCCTTATATACATATGGTAAAATATTTAAAAAGTCTTCTGCTTTAAAACTGCAAAGGCTGGAGCTTTGATATTTCACATGAAACATTGTGTAGAGGACCCCTACAATTATTGTTCAAATTATAGCCCAAGGGTTGAACATGGCCCTGCCAACGTGGGGGTGGGGCCATAGTTTTCCTTATATGTTTCAAGTAAAAACTTTAAAAAAACTTCTTCTCTAAAACCACAAATGATAGAGCTTAGATATTTGACATGAAACATTTTCTAGTGAACCTCTACCAAGTTTATTCAAATTATACCCCTGGGGTAAAAATTGGGCCTGCCCGGGGGTCATAGATTTCCATTATATACATATAGTAAAAACTTATTAGAAAATTATCCTCTGAAGCTTCAAAGGCTAGAGCTTAGATATTTGGCATGAAACATTTTGGACCTCTACAAAGATTGTTTAAATTAAGGCCCTAGGGTCAAAATTGGCCCTGCCCTAGGGGTCATGGATTTTCTCTATATACATATAAAAAGTGATATCTGAAACCGAGAAAGCTAGAGCTTAGATATTTGACATGAAACATTGTCTGGTGGACCTATATCAAGATTGTTTAGATTAAAGCCTTGGTGTCAAAGTTGACCCTGCTCTTGGGGACTCAGTGACCTACATTTTTATTTGATATACAGTTATGAAATTTGGACCATGGCCACAGTTTCAGATGTAGAATGGAACTTTGATATGAGCTGGGCTAGATTTTGACCTAGTAACCTAATTTCTTGTTTTTCTATGTACAATTATGAAATTTGTATCATGCGCACAGTTTTATATAGAAAATTGAAATTTGATATCAGCTGACCTAGCTTCTGACATAGTGACCTACTTTCTTGTTTTTTTTACGTACAGCTGTGAAATTTGGACCATGTGCACAGTTTCAGGTGTCGAATTGAGCTCTGATATTAGATGACATTAATTTTGACCTAATGACCTTCTGTTTTTAGCTCGACTTTTTTTGAGTCATGGTGTCGTTGCCGTTGCCGTCCGAAAACTTTAACATTGATCATAATTTTTTATTCCTTGATGGATTATCTTCATACTTGGACATAACAACCCTTTGGACAAGACCTTCAAGATTACCAGACTAAACTTGACATTGACTCTTAAATGACCTTCAAATTCAAGTTCAAAATATTGAATTTTGCTAAAATTGGCCATAACTTTATTATTTTTAGGTGGATTCTCTTCATGCTTGGACACAACAACCCTTTGGACAAGGCCTTTAAGTAGACCAGACTAAACTTGACCTTGGCTGATAAATGACCTTCACCTTCAAGGTCAAAATATTGAATTTTGCTAAAATTTGCCATAACTTTACTTTTAATAGGTGGATTGTCTTCATACTTAGACACAACAACTATTTGGACAAGATCTTCAAGTGAACCAGACTCAAACTGACCTTGACTCACAAATGACCTTCACCTTCAAGGTCAAATTATTAAATTTTTCTAAAATTGTCCATAACTTTAGTATTTATGGTTGGATTTGACTTATACTTGGACCAAACAACACTTATGACAAAACCGACATGTTGAATAATTCAGATATGACCATGACCTTAAAATGACCTTCACCGTCAAGGTCAGATGATTGAATTTCGCTTAAATTTTCATAACTTTCTCATTTATTTATAGATTTGATTCATATTTGGACTAAACAACACTTATGACAAATCCGACATTACGAATATTTCAAGTTTGACCTTTACCTTTAAATGACCTTGACAGTCAAGGTCAAATCATTTAATTTTGTTAAAACTGGCCATAATGTTGTTATTTATGGTTGGATTTGAATCTGACTTGGAAAAAACAACACATATGACAAAGCCGACAAGATAAAATATTAAAGTTTGACCTTAACCTTAAAATTACCATGACCGTCAAGGTCAAATAATTAAATTTTGCTTAAATTGTCATTACTTTGTTGTTTATGGTTGGTTTTAATTCATATTTGGACAAAACAACAATTATCATGGTGCCGATACCACGTGATTTCGATGGATATGTGTGGGTGTACAAAATGTAAACAAAACGTCGATTTACTTTGTATTTCCGAAAGTGAACACATATTGGCATATCTCTAAAACAGCTAGTCTAATTAAAAAAACTTCACAGGAATGACTTAAGCAAGTACAGATTTAGTTGATTTGCTCCAGTCGGCAGAATTTTAGAGGGTTTATTCACACTGATTGGTCAAAATTTGAACACATATGGGCATATCTCAATTACCACTTGTCTGATTGTGACAAAACTTTACATGCATGCTTGTTAGTAAGTGTAGTTACAAGTATGGTTGGTTTGTTCCGGACCGCCGATTTTAAGTGGAAGGAGGTGCCTCCATTTGTTCAGAATTGATTTCATATTTGTATATTTCCCTAATCACGTTTCTGATTTTGAAAAATCTTCACCGAAATGATTTTTAGCAAAAGTATTTATAAGTTACGTTGATTTGATCCGGTTGGCTGTTTTAGTGGAGTTATGGGCCTTTATTTGTCATAATTGGAACTGATATGAGCAGATCTCCTTAACCCTTTGTCTGATTTTGACAAAATTTAAGATAAGTAATTGTTAGCTAGTGTAGTTTTAAGTTTTAAAGATGTGTTATGGTGATATTAATCAGATTGTAAAAAGATTTTCTCAACTTGGCTTAGTACCAAATAAACATAGCAAGACCCATTGAAATCCAACCATCGGTTATGAAGAATAAGGGCAGACAAACTTTGTGACATGCAGACAGACATACAGACGGACGGAAAGTAGAAAAACAATATCTTGGGATTGTAGGGGAGACATAGTGAAAAAGAAACACCTACAACGCACGCACTAACAGAATTATACAGTTTTTCCGTGCAACATTTTTTATGTTATTATGCTGTTAAACGATTCTATCAGTCGGTGCTTAGACTATATTTGATATTATTAAAAGTATAGCAAAAATCGTGTACAAGTTCTTATTGACAATTAATCTTTCCTTATTATCATGTCGTTTCACTGAACAGAAATAACTGAAATAACAACTAAGCTATTAACCTGAAGAGCTGATGAAATGCTTCATCGGTATGAAAATGAAAATAATCATGTTTAATACTGATCAACATTTTCTTAACACGCAATCCCTTAAAATACGACCTATGATCGAGGCGGCATGAGTACGAATTCCACTCACAGGTGGTCTATTAAATGCACTAACGATTCTTCAGTTATTTAAATAGTCTGTATGTGTAAAATTTCATGAATCCGATATGTTCGCGTCTTCAGAATCTTCTGCGCCGACTTGATGTTGTGCAACAATGTTTTTCTTGCCGAAAACCATGTTGATAGTGGTTACGTTGAAATATTGCTTCCACACATATCATTTTAAAACCCTATTCCAAACATATCTCTTTTGAATTATTTGGCATTATTTTGTTCACTTGTTGAATTAAATGCATTCCACACACAATGTTAATTCTGTATCAAATATTGTTCGCTCCGGTCATATAATAGGTTTCTTAAACAAACTATAAAGGTGGATTTAGCATCGTTTTTAAGATATCCTTCCACACATATCATCGCAATTTTAGCAATTTAAAACGCGCCGTTTCACTTTATTAAAAAACTACAAAATATTTGCGAGAAACATTAGGGGACAGTTTGTGTTACCAAAGGGAGCGGGCCCTCATCTCTATCCGATGAAAAATTATGATGTATTAAAAAAAATATCGTAAAAAATGTTACCTCAATCGACGTTTTGTGTGCATTTTGTACACCCACACATATCCATCGAAGTCACATGATATCGGCACCGTGATTATGACGAAACCAACATATTGAATAACTCAGGTATGACCATAACCTTAAAATGACCTTGACCGCCAAGGTCAGATGATTGAATTTTGCTTAAATTGTCATACCTTTCTCACGTGGTATCGGCACCGTGATTATGACGAAACCGACATATTGAATAACTCAGGTATGACCATAACCTTTAAATGACCTTGACCGCCAAGGTCAGATGATTGAATTTTGCTTAAATTGTCATACCTTTCTCATTTATTTATGGATTTGATTCATACCGGGAATAATCTGACATTTTGATTCTTTCAGATATGATCTTGACTTTTAAATGACCTTAACAGTCAAGGTCAGATTATTGAATTTGCTAAACTTGGCAATAATTTTGTTATTTGTGGTTGGATGTTAATAATACTTGGAAAAAAAACATTTATGACAAAGCCGACATGATAAATTATTCAAGTGTGACCTTAACCTTAAAATGACCATGACCGTCAAGGTCATATTATTGAATTCTGCTCAAATTGTCATAACTTTTGTATTTATTTATGGATTTGCTCATACTTGGACAAAAAACAACACTTCCAACTTCCAAATCCTACATTATGATTCTTTCATGTATCGACTTTACGTTAAAATGACCTTGACCTTCAAGGTCAAATTATTAAATTTTGCTATAATTTGCCATAACTTTTATTGTTGGAATTGATTCATACTTTGGCAAAACAACACTTGTGACAGAACCCGCATGTTAAATAACTCAAGTGTGACCACGACCTAAAAAAGACCTTGACCGTCAAGGTCAGATGTTTAAATTTAGCCTAAATTGTCATAACTTTGTCATTTATTGATGGATTTGATTTATACTTGGACAAAACAATACTTTTGACATATCCGACATTTTGATTCAAGTTTGAACTTGACCTAAAAATGACATTGACTAGCAAGATCAAATTATTGAATTTTGCTATGATTGGTCATAACTGTGTAATTTATGGTTAGACTTGATTCATAGTCGGACAAAACAACACTTTTGACAAAACTTACATGTTGAATAATTCAGGTATGACCTTTACCCTAAAATGACATTGACAGTCAAGGTCCCATTATTGTATTTTGCTTAAATTGTCATAACTGTTGTTTATTTATGAATTTGATTTATACTTTGATAAAACAACAAAACCGACATTTTAATTTATTATAAGTATGACCTTGACCTTTAGATGACCTTGACATTTAGGTCAAGTTATTGAATTTTGCTTTAAATAACCAAATTTTTGTTATTTTTCGTTTGATTTGATTTATACTCGGACAAACCAACACTTATAACAAAACAGACACATTGAATCATTCAACTGTGACCTTGACCTTTAAATGAAACTGACCATCAAGGTCAAATTACTGAATTTTGCTAATATTGGCCATAACGTCATTTTTAGTTCTTTTTTTTTATTAATACTTAGACAAAACAACGCTAATGACAAAACGTACATGTTAAATAATTCAAGTATGACCTTTACCTTGAAATGACTATTACAGTCAAGTTCGAATTATTGCATTTTGCTTAAATAGCCAAACTTTTGTTATTTATGGACGGATTTGATCTATACAGGGACAAAACAACACTGAGAATAAAACAAACGTGTGGAACTATTCAAGCATTACCTTGACCTTTAAATGACCTTGAACTGTGCCCACAGAAACAGTTCTGGTCACTGGAAAAGTTCTGCATTTATGTGTTTTTGTATGGAAGTACCATTAATTTTCATATTCATCTTATAAATTTAGAGATTCGTAATTGTGACTTACAGTTATAATAGTTCTGGATTTTAATAGATGATAAATGCTAGAACAGCAACAATGAGGAATACCTCCAGACTCAGTAGACTCTTGAGATCAAGCATCCCTCAGGATTCTGCAGATGTTACATATGTATTATAAAAATATTTGAAATACCCTAGATTGCCATTTTTATTTCACCAAAGGAGGGTATGTATAGATTTTGAACTGTCCATCCGTCAGTCTGTATATTCCGTCTGAAAACTTTAAGATTGCCTATAACATTATTATTAGTAAATGGATTTACTTTAGACTTGAATAGGGCAACCCTTTGGGAAATACCTTCCCAGAGACATGTAATTTATATGACCTTGACCCCAGAGTAACCTTGTCTTTGATGGTCTATTTGACAAAGATATTTAATATTGGCCATACCTCCCTTATATCTAAACAGATAAAGTTCATGTTTGAACATAACAACCCTTTGTGAGAGATCTTCCAAATGACATTTTTTTAAATGTGACTTGGCCCCTATATGATCTTGATCTTAAGGTTAAATTGTCCAAAAGAAATATTTCTTTTGAAAGGTCACAAATTTGTCTTCATATGGTCCTCAGCTCAAAGGTCAAGGCACCAATTCAGGGTTATTGTCATCTTTCAATGACAATTCTTGTTATTTTAAAAAAATTTCTTACTTTTCAAAAAAATAGAAGTTCTTTTCCTTCAAGAAGTGTGCACAGTCATAGGGATTGCTATTAAGCAGATGAAACCATAGAACTTCTTCTGGACAATGATGGTGTTATATTTGTTCTCTTTAGAAAAGATGAAAAAAGCAGTGCCAGATGAAGACAACAAAGGCAATACCAGGTAGGGACTGAAATAGTTTTACTTCATGGAGAGAAAGTGATTATTCGAAAATTCTAATATATTTCCTTCTTTCAGAGGATTTCCTCTTTTGATGCCTCCAGCTTATTATCGAATCATCTGTACGTACTATCTGTTCACTATTTTGACAAGTTGGAAATTTCTCAAATTTTGCAAACTTCTTTTGTAGCAGTTGCACGACAGTTGACACACTCATTTGTGTGTAAGTCATGACCCTAACAAGATACTGCCTTTTCAGGTTTACTCCCTTTTGTATGCATGCTTTCATGTTCATCCAGTTTTCATTTCTACAAATAATAACAAAGGCATTATCATTAAAAATTTGCATACAAGTGCACATGTCAAGACACAAAAAAGGCCCATAAGTCTTGCTATCTTCTCCCGACTTTTTCTACTTAAACAACAGAAAAGGTTAAGGTTTCAAAAACTTTGCTATTTTTGAATTTCTACAATTAATTGAGATATCAAAGTTTACCAACTTACTTAACATTGCACAGATCATTACCCCTTATGAATTTTAAATGGCCTGGAGACATACTGATTTTGTCTGTCAAAAAGTTTGTCAGAAATGTTCAATACCTGGTGAAATTTTTGCAGGAGTTATGGGACTTCATAGACTTTCATATATGTATATGCGTGTGTATGTATTTTTTTTTGCCAGGGCATCTTTTTCAATAGGCATTATTGTTTTTTATGAAACCTTACAGAAATGTTCAGTACCTAGTGCAGTTGTGCATTTAGTCAGGATTTTCATGTTGACTGGTTTTTGAAGGAGTTATGACCCTTTTTCAATTCAGTATTTCATTCCCACGCATTTAAAAGGAAAATGCTTGCACAAATTTCATGATTTTCAGTCCAGTTGGACACAGTTCTGGTGAATAGTTTATTTTTCATTGTTTAACATTTCTTGAATAAAGATGATATTAACCAATATAGTTTCATTTTATATTTGTTGATTAGTTCTTAATTTTGGCTTAAGTTTTGCACTCTCGTAACAGTTGTATTCATTTCATAGTTAGTTTACCTCCCTATCATTACTGAAAAGAACCTGTACCAGAACCCAAATGTTACCAATGAACTACCAACTAAACTTACATAAATTTGATTCATAAGTGTTAAAAATGAAACAAGATGCACGAAGGTCAAAGAAAAATATTGGATACGCTGAGTGTTCACTAATCAAGTAAAAACTAACCTTCCAGTGAAGTTTTGACTACAATTTATGGCTCGGCCAGTCATAAAAGATTTTAACCATATTCTTATTCATATTCATATGTGACTAGCTCCAGTGTGGTTCAAACATGACCTTTTGTGAACAGACCTCTCTTCTACAGAAACGAATTCTTTTGGATAGAGTTGTGTGACGTTAGCTCAACATACGACATTCGGCATTGGCAGAAACGAATGTCGTATAAGCTCAACATTCGACCTTGGCAAAAGCCAATGTTGTGCTAGCACGACATTCGACATTCAAATTCTAAACGATCTGGTTTGAATGTTGTGCCAGCACGACATTCGAAACACTTGAAATTTGAATGTTGTTCTAGCATGACATTTGACATTCGAAACACTTGTAATTTGAATGTTGTGCCAAAATTCGACATAAACCATTCGTAACTCGTGAAATTAGAATGTTGTGCTAGCACGACATACTACATTTGAAACACATGTAATTTGGAAGTTGTGCCAGCGCGACATTCGATATACGACACTCGTAACTCATGAAATTTGAATGTTGTGCTAGCACGACATTCGACATATGACATTCGTAACTTATGAAATTTGAATGTTTGAAACAACCAAAATTTGAATGTTGTTCCAGCACGACATTCGACATACGGCATTCGTTGTTACTGAAATTTAAATGTTGTGCTTGCAACACATTCGACGTATGACATTCGGAATTCATGAAATTTGTATGTTGTCCCAGCAAGACATTCGACATACGACATTCGCATCTCAAGAAATTTGAATTTTGTGCTAGCACGACATTCGACATTCGAAAAACTTGTAATTTGTTTGTTGTACCAGCATGACATTTGCCATACGACATTCGTAACTCATGAAAATGTTGTGCTAGCAAGCCATTCGACATTCGAAAGAACCAAAATTTTAATGTGCCAGCACAATATTCGATATTCGTAATATATGAAATTTGAATGTTGTGCTAGCAAGACATTCGACATTAGAAACAAACAAAGTTTGAATGTTGTGCTAGCACGGTATTCGACATACGACACTCGTAACTCATAAAATTGGAATGCTGTGCTGGCACGACATTCGACATTCGAAATACTTGTAATTTGAATGTTGTGCCAGCATAACATTGGACACACGACATTTTTAATTCATGAAATGTTAATATTAAGCTAGCACGTCTTTCGAAATTCATGAAATTTATATGTAGTGCTAGCAAGAAATTCGAAACAACCAAAAATTGAATGTTGAGCCAGCACGACATTCGCCATACGACATTCATAATTTATGAAATTTGAATGTTTAGCCAGCACGACATTTGACATTCGTTATTCATGAAATCTAATTTTGTGCTAGCAAAACATTCGAAATGCGAAACAACCAAAATATGAATGTTATGTCGAATGTCGTGCTGGCTCAACATTCAAATTTCATGAATTACGAATGTCGTTTGTCGAATGTCGTGCTGGCACAACATTCAGATTTTGGTTGTTTCTAATGTCGAATGCCGTGCTAGCACTACATTCAAATTACACGAGTTACGAATGACGTATGTTAAATGTCGAATGTCGTGTGTTGAATGTCGTTTTAGCACAACATTCAAATTTCATGAAAGACGAATGTCGTATGTCGAAAATCGTGCTTGCTTAACATTCATATTTTTGTTGTTTCGAACACGACATTCAAATTTGCTTACACGACATTCAAATTTCATGAGTTACAAATGTCGAATGTCGTGCTGGCTCAAATGTCTCGAATGTCGAATATCGTGCTAGAACAACATTCAAATTTCATTTTGGTTGTTTCGAACACGACATTCAAATTTGCTTACACGACATTCAAATTTCATGAGTTAGAAATGTCGAATTTCGTGATAGCACTACATTCAATTTTCATGAGTTACGAATGCCGTATGTCAAATGTCGCTCTGGTTCAAAATTCAAATCTTGCTTGTTTCGAAACGACATTAAAATTTGCTTACACAACAATCAAATTTCATGAGTTACAAATGTCGTATGTCAAATATCGTTCTGGCACAACATTCAATTTTTGGTTGTTTTATTTGTCAAATATCGTGCTAGAACAACATTCAAATTTCACGAGTTACGAATGCCGTATGTCAAATGTCGTTCTGGTATAACAGTCTAGTTTTGGTTGTTTCAAACACGACAATCAAAAGTGCAAACCCGACATTCAAATTTCTTTAGTCACAAATGGCGTATGTTGAATGACTTTTAGCACAACATTCAAATTTCAGGGAAGACGAATGTCGTATGTTGAATGTCGTGCTGGCACAACATTCATATTTGGGTTGTTTCAAATTTGAATGTCTTTCTAGCACAACATTTAAAATTCATAACTGTCGAATGTCTTTCCGGCTCAACATTCAAATTTCATGAATTCCGAATGTCGTATGTCGAATGTCGTGCTGGCAAAACATTCATACTTTGGTTGTTTTGAATTTGGAATGTCTTGCTAGCACGACATGTTAATTTTATGAATGACACATGTCGAATGTCGTGCTGGCTCAACATTCAAATTTCATGAATTACGAATGTCGTATGTCGTGTTGGCACGACATATACATTTTGGTTGTTTCGAATGTCAAATGTTGTCCTAGCACTTGAAATTTGAATG
The DNA here is from genome assembly GCA_012932295.1 of Cyclina sinensis. NCBI lineage: Eukaryota > Metazoa > Mollusca > Bivalvia > Venerida > Veneridae > Cyclina > Cyclina sinensis. Next base: position 12,787,169 of record JAAONU010000017.1, read on the forward strand.
TTGAGCCAGCACGACATTCGACATTCGTAATTCATGAAATTTAAATTCAGTGCTAGCAAAAGATTTAAAATTCAAAACAACCAAAATATAAATGTTGTGCCAGCACGTCATTCGACATTTGTAATTCATGAAATTTGAATGTTGTGCTAAAACAATTTTCGACATACGACATTCGTGACTAAACAAAATTTAATGTTGTGTTTGGACATTTGAATGTCGTATTTAAAATAACAAAACTTGACTGTTGTACCAGGACGACATTTGACATACGACATTCTTAATTCGTGAAATTTGAATGTTGTTCTAGCTCGATATTCGAAATTCGAAACAACCAAGATATGAATGTTGTGCCAGCACGACGTTCGACATACGACATTCGTAATTAATGAAATTTGAATGCTGACCCAGGACGACACTTAACATTCGTAATTCATGAAAATTAATTGTTGTGCTAGCAAGACATTTGAATTTCGAAAAAACTAAAATATGAATGTTGTGCCAGCACAACGTTCGACATACGACATTCGTTATTCATGAAATTTGAATGTTGAGCCAGCTCGACATTCGACATTCATAATTTATGAAATTTAAATGTTCTAGCAAGAAATTTGAAATTCGAAACAACCAAAATATGAATGTTGTGCCAGCTCGACATTCGACATACGATATTCGTCTTTCATGAAATTCGAATGTTGTGCTTAATCAACATTAGATATTTGTGACTAAAGAAATTTGAATGTCGTCTTAGCACATTTGAATGTCGTTTTTGAAACAGCCACAACTTTACTAATGTACCAGGACATTTGACATACGGCATTCGTAACTCATGAAATTCAAATTTTGTGCTAAAAGACATTTGAAATTCGAAACAACCAAAATATGAATGTTGAGCCAGCATGGCATTCGACATTCGTAATTATGAAATTTAAATGTTCTGCTAGCAAAACATTGCAAATTCGAAACAACAAAAATATGATTGTTATGCAAGCACGACATTTAACATAAAACATTCGTAATTCATGAAATTTGAATGTTGTGCTAAAGCAACATTCGACATTCATGAAATTTAAATGCTGTGCTAGAAAGACATTCGAAATTTGAAACAACCAAAAAATTAATGTTGTGCCAGCACGACATACAACATACGACATTCGTCTTTTATGAAATTTGAGTGTTGTGCAAAAGCGAAATTCGACATTCGAAACAACCAAAATATGAATTTTGTGCCAGCACGACATACGACATTCGAAATTCATGAAATTTGAATGTTGAGCCAGCACGACATTCGACATTCGTAATTCATGAAATTTAAATGTTGTGCTAGCAAGACATTTGAAATTAGAAACAACCAAAATATGAATGTTGTGCCAGCATGACATTCGATTTAGGACATTCGTTATTCATGAAATTTTGATATTGAGCCAGCGCGACGTGCGACATTCGTAATTCATGAAATTTAAATGTTGTGCTAACAAGACATTTGAAATTCGAAACAACCAAAATATTAATGTTGTGCCAGCACGACATTCGTAATTCATGAAATTTGAATGTTGTTCTAAAACAACTTTTGACATACGATATTTGTGACTAAAGAAATTTGAATGTCGTGTAGCACATTTGAATGTCGTGTTTGAAACAACCAAAACTTGACTGTTGTACCAGGACGAGATTTAACATACGGCATTCGTAACTCGTGAAATTTGAGTGTTGTTCTAGCACGATATTCGACATTCGAAACAACCAAAATTTGACTGTTGTGCCAGAACGTAATTTGACATACGACATTTGCAACTCATGAAATTTGAATGTTGTATAAACTTATTTGAATGTCGTGGTCGAAACAACCAAAATTTGAATATTGTACCCGGGCGACATTTGACATACGACATTTGTAACACGTAAATTTGAATAAAGTGCTAGGACGACATTCGACTTTCGAAACAACCAAAATATATATGTCGTGCCAGAACGACATACGACATTCTTAATTCATGAAATTTGAATGTTGAGCCAGCACGACATCGACATTCGTAATTCATGAAATTTAAATGTTGAACTAGGAAGACATTTGAAATTCGAAAAAACCCAAATATGAATGTTGTGCCAGCACGACATTCGACATACGACATTCGTCTTTCCTGAAATTTGAATGTTGTGCTAAAAGTCATTCAACATAAGACATTTGTGACTAAAGAAATTTGAATGTCGTGTTAGCAAATTTGATTGTCGTGTTTGAAACAACCAAAACTTGACTGTTGTACCAGGACGACATTTGGCATACGGCATTTGTAACTCATGAAATTTGAATGTCGTGTAAGGAAATTTGAATGTCGTGTTCGAAACAACCAAAATTTGAATTTTGTACCAGGGAGACATTTGACATGCGGCATTCGTAACTCGTGAAATTTGAATGTAGTGCTAGCACGACATTCGACATTCGAAACAACCAAAATTTGAATGTTGTTTTTGAGGTTATCATTTCAGGGTACATCGTTGCATTTTTATTTATTGTAAATTTATTACTATATTATATTAAGTTTTAATATTGAATTATATCTCGGGTTACATATCATAGATCAGGGTATACTAAGCCGTATACGTCGCCAGGAATGCATATAACTAATAGTATATATGACACACATTACACTACATTTGAATTACAATTTGTACACTTATTAGCAAAAGTACATTGATTTTTGAATTTTTTCTTGACGAATAGCAATCAGTGTTAAATATTCAGGACAAAATGTTCAAATGCAAAGCAATGATAACCATTTCAAGAAATTCAAGATTTTTCAACTTCAGAGTTTGGTAGTTACTCTAGCGATACGTTTTATTCCCTGCAATTTGAAAGCAATGCAGATTTTTTTTATTTTACTTACGAAATAGGTGTTGCACCAGTTAAGAATAGGTGTGTTTGTATTGAACATGCACCACGCTGCCATGAATTTTCACTAATTTGTGCGATTTTGATTTATTGAATACTTAAATTTGTCCAGGCTATTTCTCAGCATTATTTGTCGGATTTTAATAATACTTTGGGAGAATCATAAGTATCAAGCCTTCTTGTGCATGTTGTTGTCCTGTTCCAGTCCACTGAATTTTGATGGAGTTCTGGCCTTTTGATTTTTAAACATACAGAAGATAAAACATATGCCCAGTATAAGCGTTTGTTCCAGCAATTTTTAATTAGAGTATAATTACACTTCTTTAGTAGTTAGCCCAGATTTGCTTGTCCTCATCATGTAGTGTTCATATTGAATGGTGCTTTTTGCTGGATGGTTAAGATTTGTGCGTTTATTCATATTACTGACTTATATTGCTGTTTACACTTTCCACAGAAGTTTGAGTTTAAAAATGTTCAGCCAATTTTTAGAAGCGAAAGCTTCGAAAGCTGCACAGATTACGAAGATACTATCACATGACCGCCTCTTATCCATTTGCGTTGAAAAATAATGCCACAGTTTGTATGAGCTTTCATTGCAGTTTTGATAACAGTGCTTTGGTATAGCAGAATTCCATTGATTTTGAAAGCATGAGGTATAATCTCATTTGTTTGCAAATTAAACTGTAAAACTAACAAATTAGTAATTTAGTATTCATCCGCACAAGTTTCATTCATAATATTTACTACGCATTGAAACAATCGCAAGTTCTTGGCACTATGCTAACCAGCGAGGTATTCCGAATGCGTATAATGAGACTAGGGAAACACGAAAACGTACACGAACAATCAATCACGCTTTTGACTGTGTTGATAATACTTTTTTGTTGTTTTGTTGTCAAATCAATCAGAATAACTCAAAAATTTTCCTCTAAAAATGCGCTTAAAATAGTTTTAACATCCTTGCTTTTATTTTGCATGTTGATTAAATCATCAATGTAAGTATATTTATCTGTTTTACCGAATATTGACCGAAAAAAATCAACCCTTTCTATATTATCCAACTGTCCGTATTAATGACGATAATTCACGTTTAAAAGAACGGAATATATTGCGTTTTACCAGTCACAAAAAGTATTTGAGGCTTCCATTAAACAAGCCATTTCTTGATGATGCACAGCAGTTTCCCGAACCACGTTAGTCTGAACGAAAACAGTTTTTAAACAATACCTATATTTGCAAACCAAATATTCGAATATTGATTTCAGTATTTATTCCAATCCCTACTTACTGATAACCTTTAACTTGTATATAATGTACAAAATAATGTATTTATTTTAATGCCTTCCTTGAAATAACTTCAGTTGATTATTGATAAGCACAGATCTCCAAATATCTTGGTCATAAAGAATGCAAGGATTCAAACATTTCAATGAAAACGTTTGGGGTTTCATCATCACCATGTTTTGCCTTAAAACAATTTCAGGCCACATTTCCTGTACAAACGATTAAGATCCAGTCTGAAACTTTTAATATCTGCATGTGTTACACTATAAACTTGTCACATGAGGCTATTCCACATAGTCATTATGTAAGTCTAGGACAAATCTTAGTAGATTGATACTCAAATTACATCTAGGAAAACACCACTGAATGTTTTAAACATGGCCATCGATTCAAGAAATTAGTTTCTTTTCACTTCTGTGTTGTCAGTAAAATTGCATTCGAGGCCGCAATATATATTTGCAGTTTTGTTTTTATACATTTCAGGTTATTACGTACTATTTGCTCACATGATTTAGTTACTTTTTTATGAAGGGTGTACTTAGATAAAAATATACTTGATTTCTGGGTTGCTCTTGATTTGGATATAAGCAATTGTCAGTTTAATAGTGATCACAATGGTATTTCCCCTATTTTTACCTTTTCTGTTTGGAAAAAATAAACTCGAGCCACTATGATCGCTAGTTCGTCTTCGTTGTCGTGCAGAAACTTGAATGTAGCCCGTTACTGAAACACCTAAAGGTATCATCGCAAAACTTGGAATAACTGCTTATAATGAAAATATGCAGTTGTAAGACAATGGGCATTTTTCTGAAATAATTTTTTGGAGTTAAGCCACTTTTTAACTTAGAATTTTTATCAAAATCGGGTTTTAAGTAAAATGATTGCAAATCTATCAAAGGTATCAACATAAAACTTGGAATACTTGTTTTTTTATGACAGGGCACTGTTGTAAGACAAGAGGCATTACTGTGAAAACTGTTTTTGGAGTTCTGCCCCATTTCAACTTGAAATTTTTATTGAAACTGGTTATCAATATAGAAAATTTTGAAAACTATCAAAGATATTGTACTCATTCTTGGCATACTTGCTACTGGGACAGCATACTTGCTTCTGGAGACAAGGCACATTTGTACCACAGCGGACGCAACTAAATGATCAGTATTTCTAGAGTTATGCCCCTTTTCACATGGAAAATAATTAAACTTTTGTATAAATACTAATACCACAATCACAAAGTTATTCATCTTAAGTGAAGTGCATAACAGCAATTATTGAATAGCACCATAACACTCTTGAATTCAATTTTATTTAGATGTTGCTCTTAACATACAAGCGTTAGCACCGCATGCGATGCTCTTGTTAGAGTCTAAAATGACCATATTTGTGTCTCCCGTCACGTTTGTATGTCACAGCTCAGAAAGTACTTGAGGGATTGAGTTTATACTTTATACAATGGTCACACTTTAATTACAAGGAAGTCCGAACAATGTCTTTACCTTAGTAAAGGAGACTTCAGCGAACAGGTTTTTTTACCGGGTCCCTTTTTATCGGTAACCCCATTTATTTTCCCCGTCATAGGTACAGAGAAGGTCGGGGTTCCCTCTCTGCCCTTACTATATTTTCAATTGCGTAACTCAATCATAAAGTGAACATTTAAACATATAGATAGATATAAATACATTAACACCGTTAAAGAGGAAAATCAAAATAATTTAAGTTTTAAATTCTATAACAAGGGACTCGATTTTTTATGTGTGTGTGTATATTACATTTTTTTTTGTTAAAATTTAGTCACATAAATCATTTTAAAAAATCGTCAAATCTTTAAAAGTTTGTAAAAGTACAATGATGTTAAAATTACAGAAATGTCAAGAGGTTATCAAATTCAATACATCGATAAGAACATTTTGGAGTTGTTCATTGTGTCGGCTACATTGTAAAATATAACAGCGGCTTTTAAGTTTTTGTTTTATATAGTTTTTAAAATGGTGTATAGTAAAATAAGTTAAGCAATCGTCGGAAAATTTTGATTTAAATATAAAATATTTTAACAGAACAAGCAGAAAAAGCGGGACTTCATTTAATCTGTTTGCGTTAAGCAAAAATTCCTTTTGATTGTTCGGAAGAATAACATTTAGTGTCTCGTTCATCCAGTTTCTTACAGAAATTGTAAAGGTGGTTACGTGATTTATTTTAAATTGAAAATTTCGTAATTTAACTTCGTCTATCATTGTAACATTTTTATATATGTTCCTATATTCTTGTTCCGTTATATTACCTAATTTGTTCGTCAATTTTTCATGATGAACCAAGGTGCCTGTCTCGGCTATTACATCGTAAAAAACTCTTGTACCTTTAGTTGATTCCAATACGTACTTTAAATATGGGTTTAAACACATGCTGTTTTTTACTCTCTAATTTTTGTTTTATTGCTACTTATAAGGTCTTTCCATGTTCTTGGAATATTTAAAAGAAGTCTAGTGTAGTCTAAGTACGTGCCTCTCATATTGTATCTGTTCTTGAGCTGATTAAAAGTGTAAAAGTTTCCATTCTCATTAACCAAATCAACAATCTGGATAATTATTTTTCATACCATTCTTTAAAAAATAATAAAATATCATCAAAGTGTCCGTTATACCACAAGGTTGAGAATAATACGTCCTGAAAATCTCTTATTTTAACTTTATCGCAAAACGTAAATAAACTAGCTAAAGTATCTTTCCAAAATGGATTTTTTAAGTTCGAAGGTAAGTTGTTTGGAATACAAATGACCAAGACACAATACATCTATATATCTGAATTTTATCAAACTGATCCAGCTTGAAGAAATGTTATGCTTAAATAGCAACATTCGCTTAAACCATGACAATTTCAGACTGAATATGAATGACCTAAGATCATTCATACCTAATCCTCCTGCATCAACTCTTTTAACCGAGAAAACTCTTTTGATTTTATCAGGTCCATTATTCCAAATAAATTTGTACATTTTCTTTTCAAGGTCCATGAGTAAGTTCTGTGGCGGGTTTGGTAAAGCAATAAATAAATGTATAGTTTGGGCTTATATCAAAGACTTAACAATAGTAACTTTTCCAAAATATGTCAAGGATCTTTTTGACCAAATTCGAATAATATTTTCGCATTTTTAAGGACTGGTTCCATATATCAGATACATCTGCATTAAAGAGTACACCTAAAATTTTTACAGGTTCTCTTGTCCAATCTAAAAATGTCTTCACATAACTTTTCGGCTGAACACTTTTAGCTCCGAACCAAATAGCTTTTGTTTTTTCGACATTTATTTTCAAACCAGACATTTTATAGAATTGATCAAGAATTCTTAGATATGCTCGAAGAGATAATTTGGTTCCATTTAGAAATATTTGTGTATCATCAGCATATTGGCTTAACTTATAAGGATTTGTTCCTATAGTAATACCTTTAATTTCATTATTATTTCTTATCATATAACCTAAAACTTCAGAGCAAAGAATGAATATATCAGGAGAGATTGGATCACCTTGTCTGTATCCTCGTGATATTTTAAAGAAGTTTGATAAATATTCATTTTGCAAAATGCAAGTTTCGGCACCATTTTGAAATAATTTGATCCAGTTAGTAAAAGAAGGTCCAAAATTATAGAATTTTAGAACATTATGGATGAATTTCCAGGATAAGGAGTCAAAAGCTAGTTTAAAGTCTGTTGATAGCATTAAACCATCCTGTTGTTGCTGTTTTGTTTCAAATAGAATGTCATAAATAATTCGAATATTTTCCCCAATATATCTGCCTGCAATAAAAACTTTCTGATCTGCATGTTTTATGTCATTAAGAACTTTCTTAAGACGATTTGCAATTAGGGACGATGCCAATTTATAAATAACATTTAAAAGTGAAATAGGTCTCCAGTTTTTAAAAAGAAATTTATTTTTATTTGGTTTAGGTAAACAGGTTATCACTCCTTGAACTTGAGTAACTGACAATTGACCATTCTGTATGAATAATTTAGTGAATCCAAAATAAAAATTCCCAACTCTTTCCAAAAGTATTAAAAAAATTCTACTGCATATCCATCAAGACCTGGGTTTTTATCGTTTTTCATTTTTGAAATTACCGTAGTAAGCTCGTCTAAAGTTAATTTACCTTCCAAGTTTTGTTGTTGCCAATTAGATAATCGTTTGGGATTTTGGCCAATTACATTTTCTAAAGGAGTGTTTATAACCTGAAATTCATCTCTATAAAGCTTTTCGTAGTATTTTTTTTGGTAATTTAATATATTTTCTTCTGAAACATACTCGTTCCCAAAATCGTCTACAAGTTTATTTATTGTTTTATTCAAGTAATGTCTCTTTTCTAAATTAAAAAATAATTTGTTGGTTTTTCGCCTAAACCCTCATACCTACATTTTGATCGCAGCATAACTCCTTCTAATTTTATTCTTCTAATATTCTCTATTTTTTTCATATCAGATATTTCATTTATTACACTTATATCGACATTTTGGTTATTTAACTCAATATGGTTTTCTAATTTTTCTATATTTTTTTCTAATTCCTCTTCCTCTTTAATTTGCTGCTTTTTCTTTTTTGATCTATATTTTATGGATTCTCCTCGTAAGACTGCTAAAAAGCATGTTTTGTAATATCGCTAGACCTGTTCGCTGAAGCCAATCCCGTATCGAAAGTCAACAAGAACTGTGACATATTTATGTCATGCTGTAATTTAATAAATTTGCGTTATCTGGACAAAATCTCTACATATACGGCTAATTCAATCTATTTTGCACTTCAGTCTATGTTTGTGAACAAAAAAGGTTTGATCGATGGAATAATACCTCAAAGTTTATCAGCTCGATTAAATTTTGTGAAATTCGCCGCCATTGCTGTCCTATCGTGTGACTTGCGAGACTTTACGTTCGGATACCTTCGCGTGGTTTTATTTCTGGAGAGAACAATTAATAGATACAAAATTTTATTTGTTTATCAAATGGTGTAATTTAATAGCAAATTTAATTCATAAGGGTGATTTTAATAGTTATTTATGTACTGTTCATAAACTGTTACAATTCTGGAAGCCTTTGACCCATAACTTCCCTGTCGCGCAACGTCAAAAATCATAAAAGCGACATATAAAGTTATGAAAGCCAGCACTAGCTCTACCTTGGTTCATTTAAGGATTATTTCCATTACTGTTATGTTGAAATTATGCTTTTATAAAGCGTATCTAAAACGCAATTGAAGGAATTGATATAATTCTTATCACATGGGTAGCATATGCAGTGACAAAAAACAATCTTCACACATTTTAAAGGTCATTGGACACAATTTTTTTTACCTCGAAATTTTCATAGCGAAAAATATATATGTAAGACAGTTTTACCTAATTCTGCAGGTAATTTTTATCTGGAAGATTTTTTTTATAGCAAATTGAAATCCATATTTTACGCACTTGGTCGCGCGCACCTGTCACGCACGAAACCAAAAATGACGCACATTTATCCCTTACCACTTGACACAGCTACCTGGACTGTGAACAAAAGTTTAAAATTATGATTGAAAGCGAAAATGTAGACTGAAAATGGTCAAACAACATTTGAACAAGTTAAGCTAACATCATGAATTATTATACACACTGATGATTGTTTAAATAAATAATTTCTATTGAAATTTTGGTGGAATTTGGAGGCCAATAAGCAAAATTTATATAGAGGTTTGTTCAATTTTGGTTATAGAATTAAAAGATACATCAGTGAAAATATCTAAAGATTTGTCCAAGTAGCTGATCCAAAAAGATTTTGAACATGCTCATTTTTATCCCATGAGGTTTCTTTTGGAAGACTTGACTAGCTAACTCCAATCGGGAGAATTTTTTTCAAAAAAAAAACGTTTTTTTTACAGTGATGTGTTGCTAATTTGTCTGTGATATCTTTCGCCTGAGGTATGTGTAAGAAATTTTTGACTAGGTCAGAGCCTTAATTTAAAAATCTTGTCACGTGGTACAGAAAGATGGCGGGTGCAAAATTTTGAACTGGCGAAGTAAAAATTATCTTTTGTGAATATTTGGGATATAATTTGTTTGTGGACTATTAGACTAAGTGTGATTTAAGATAAAAGTGAGTTGAAGTGTTTAAGTTTTGGACATGGCTGGAGCTCACACAAGCACGCCAATATGTGAAAATAGGGTTATACCTGTGCAAAACCGGTTCACACCTTTACAACAACGGACTACCTGCGATCAGACACCTATAGGCAACGACGGATATTCAACACGGTTCGTAAATAGTCACCTTCTAACAGTAACACTGTTATATTCACCGAACAAGCTAGTAAAGCTAGTAAAAACTGTACCCATTTTTCAACTCTTTCAATGGACGATAAACTGTCACTTATGTTTACAAAGCTAGAAAAATTGGACAGAAATGATGAACAGATTATACAAATGTCCTCTATTTTGAATCATACTCACTCAAGAGTGACGCGCATCGAAAGTTGTTTAGATAAACATTTCTTATACCTAAAGAAATTAGCGTATCACAGCATAGATCAAGAAGCGAGGTCTCGCCGCAACAATTTGATCTTTTACAGTCTAGCCGATGTCAAAAATGAGGACACTTATTGCCTTCTTAGGCAGTTCATCATCGATCACCTAGATCTTGATTTAGATGAAATTTGTGTACAAAGGGTACATAGACTGGGTTCTATTACAAAGGCGAAAAGTTTCTCGCAGGTTCCGCGTAAACCGATAATAGCTGCTTTCGGGGATTTCCAAGACACAGAAATTATCCTTGAAAACGCATACAAACTATATGGTACCAAATTCGGAATCGATCGGGATTATCCGAAAGAAATTGCTCAAGCGAGAAAATCACTATGGGAGTACCAAAAAGCTACATGCAGTAACAGGGATAAAGTGAAAATTCTGTACCAAGCAAAACTCGCAGTCAATGGCAAGGTAGTTAAAGATGAATTTCCGGATTGGTTTGAATTTTTGAATCAGGATAGACTGGAATACTTTCGCACACCAGCCAGAAATACCCCATCACCAGTGCAATCGGCATCTAGACAAACCCATTCTTCAGCTAGAAACATCCCTAGTCATAGTGTATACTCGGTCGACACGGTCGACAATGAAAATAGTGAAACAAATATTAAGACAACTGCTATTCAGTCTACTCCACAAAAGGGCGGGAAGAAATGTGCCTAACTATGCTCCAGTGCATAATTTGTCCAAGGAGGAGTTTCCATTGTTAACGGCAGTAGGTCAAGCTCGGGATTTCAGCACTGAGCAGACGATTTTGTACAGGTAAACGGGAATCAGTCAAGCATGAATGATCACTAGGACGACAGGGAGAGACGGATTATACGATTTGTTTTGTTAAATATACAGTGTTTATTATCAAAAAATGTGAACAAATTAGAGCAAGAAGAATTGCAGAATATTTTTAGCCAAAATGATTTAGTTTTTTCTGACTGAGACATGGTCAAGTGATTTAACTGACATGAATTACAATGGTTTCACCGTTTACTCGTTACATAGATTGGTTGTATTTCTGAGTATGTGCAATTGTATTTATCTGACAATGATGATATTTTGTGGCTAAAAATTTCGAAAAGTTTATTGAATATGGACAATGATTTATTTGTATGTCTTTGCTATGTAATACCACAGGGTAGCAGTCGAGAACATTTTATCGAAGATAGTGTGTATGATCGAATATTTATTACATATGGTGCAGATATCAAACGAAACAAATGATAAATACTCGTTCATGGCATTGGGGGACTTATATAGTAAGGTTGGGCATTTAAGCGATTTTGTGCCATATGACTTTATAGACCCTAAAGTAAATGTTTTGCCAGATGATTGTATCTCAGATATTGAACTGACAAGGAAATCCCAAGAAGGCCATGTAAATCAATATGGTAGATATTTAATCGATTTTTGCAGTCAATTAAGAATAATGAATGGGCGTGTTGGTAAAGACGCAGAAATAGGTAAATTCACTTATGTTGGAAAACTGGGTAGCAGTTTAATTGATTACGTCATTTGTAGCCAATCTTTAATAAATATGTTTTCATCATTTTCTGTCGGTGATCCGAATATATTGTCGGACCATTGCGCGGTGTATTTTAGCTTATCAGGGCAAACACGTCTTCCAAATAATTAAAAAAATGAAGGCGATTCTAAATCACGTGATTTTAAATATGTTTCGCTAAATCAAGGAGTAGGGAATACTTAATTATTTTTACTGCTAGTTTAGCAAAGATTGCGAGATAATTTTGCCCAAAATTTGAATGCAACTATACACGAATCAACTAGATCACTGTTTTATAGAACAATTTTCAGTTTTAATTTTAGCGAGTATCTCAACGTAGTAAATAGAACGAAATACAGAAATGCTTTAACTTGATTACGCTTGTCATCCCACAGGTTGGCGGTTGAAACCGGAAGGTGGCATAGACCCGAAAGTATACCATCTTACGAACGTAAATGTATAAAATGCGGATTAGAGGATGAATTTCATTTTGTTTTAGAATGCGATAATTATAAAGATATTAGGAAAAAATATATAAACAACTACTATCAACGTCATCCAAATTTCGTTAAATTTATACAATTGATTAACAGTGTAAATCCAGTTGAATTAAAAAACCTTGCCACTTTTACTTTCAAGGCTTTTGAGATAAGACGCCGAATAGTAGCCGGCTAGTGTGTGTGTGTGTTTTTCCCTAATACATGTAGTCTCTTCCGTAAAAAAAAAATCATTCTAAAAATCTGCCTTTAAAGTAAATCAAAGAACATTAAATGCTGCTTTGATGAAATAATATTTATTGCATTATAAGTAAGTGTCTTATAGTTGTTTTGAATATTTGTAAAAGTGTTATGCCATATACCATCTTGCTGTACCAGTGAGTTATTACACATGAATTTTGTTGTTAATTCTGCTATGCTATGGATCTTGTCAGATTTACTTGCATAATAAACTCTTCTTCTTCTTCTATGATTTTTCATTATAAATGCATATCTTTTTTGCATATTCATTTTTTAAAACAGATCAGTATTGATCAAAGAACAAATAATATGATAAGAAGAAGCCCTTTAAACAATGTCAAAATCGTAAAACAAACACATTGTTTTTAATATTTTTTTGTTCGCATTTTAAAGTCGAATGTTTTTTTTTTTCATCATAAATAGATCTATTAAACTGAATTATCTAATAAAAATATTTACTGCATGGAAGCTACTTAAGTAAATATCATTGAGACATACTAATTGGAAGCAACTATTACATAATGTTTTCACAAGTGTAACTGATCGATTGTAAGATGACTTGCCATAAATTTTGCTAATTGTGTCAACATTAACATTGACTGAGTCATAAAAAAGTGTTAAAATTGCTTTGTTTTGACAGCTATGCAGAATATACAAGGTTTCCATTTGGGTAGGTTGCCTAAAACCCACATCATAAGGCGTGATTTATGGGTCTTTGACATTTCATTGGATATTAATTTATAAGCGGACACAAATTTCTGTTTAATGGGCATGCCATATTATTACATTGTATTTTATCGGAGCTGATCAGTGGTCTAGTGGTAACGCGTTGGACTGGTAACCACGGGTTCCCGAGATCGATCCTCCGCTGGTATCCGGCTCATACTGGTATATTGGGTAATTTGAGGGCTGCCTGCCCACACCCACCAGAGATCTGTCGTGCTCTCCAACAGAAATAAATTCTATTGTCATAGGGCCATGTTTTGGAAAAATGGAAACTGAAATCTGATGAAAGATCATTTAATAATGATATGTAATAAATTTAAAATACTCCCAAATCCCTCAAATCTCTAATAAAAACATTCAAATTGATAAAAGCATAACCCGTTTAAAACTGGGTATCTCATTACTAACAGCAAGTGTGGGGAAATATATTTTAGGTATAAATTCTTTCTGTGGCATTTGTAAGAAAAAAACTTCTTTACTCTACACATGTCACGTGACTATCCGAGAAGGTGCCATCGTTTCATTACCCGGTATATTAGGTCCCAGCTTTATTGTAATATAAAGCAGAGACATTAGATATCTAAGGTCTATCAGGGTTTTTCTATTTGAAAGACCTTGGGTCTATGTATATATTGTCATTGGCATAAGTAAAATAAATTGGTCTAAGGAGCACACTGTGTTGTATTCACTTTTTCATTCATTTGAAAGTAAATGTTAAATGGCAATTAAATATAAAAAGTAAATAATATATACTGAAACTGAATAACATTTCAATAAAAATTAATCAATAGACAAGAACGACATGATTTACTGCGATGGGAAGGACATGATTTACCGGGTACATGTTTCCGCCTTGTTACACATTTCAGTGGTGTAAAGTACTCGCCGCTTATTGGTTAAGCTAAATCACGCTAATGGTGAAAGGTAAAAATGCATGTTGTAAATAATTGAACCTGTCTGTTTCTTAGATAGGTTGAGGGTAAATATTTTAGTACAAATTGAACAATAATTGATCGTTTATGCTATATGTGTTGGAATTTTTAACTAACACGTCAAGATACTGCTGGTACGAGTGTTAGAAAACGCTGTCAAATCTAAATGGATTTCCGCTTATATTTTGACCTTTATGAAATATGTCGTGTAGGGCACATAATAAATATAAAAATGAAAAACGAGTGCCCGAACGTCTCGTAAATGAGACTACATTGACAGCCATGACACTTTCATTGGACAGAAACATTATAAATTTCCACTGTTTCTAAGATAATTACACTATGTCAAAAAATAATTTCCACTCGTAATCGATTAAAAACACTTCCAACATTGAATAAAACTGAAGTTCACATCTAAATACTTTCAAATCCTTTAAAATATTTAAATTTCCTCTCGAAAACGGTTGTTGAACTTCAATACACATGTGTTTACTAATAGACCACCTATATCACGTGATCAATCAGGAATGTGTAAGAGCTAGGATCGAAAAACGGATAGTAAATATACAAATCAGGACGTTCGTTTCAAAACCATCGACCAATCGCGTGGCTTCTGACAAAAGTGATTTCGTTGTGTCTATACTTGATTATGTATCAAGATTTTTCAGGTACCTCAGATTTTCTGATAGCTTTCAAGGGCAATTTTTCATTAAATACCTTGCTTAACCAAGGTATCAGTTCTTAGGGGTAATCATTCCTAGTACCCTTATCAACTTGTAGGTTCACTTGAATTATTTTTGGCACTAGGTAAAATCAGAGATATAGACATTTTTAACGTTTTCAAATAATTTTATATGGTTAAAAACTAAGTTTACATATTTTAAGAATGAAACAAGTTTAAAATTTTACCACTCCCTGGTACTTAAGGATATACTCTCTTCTTGATAAATAAAATATAGGATCTAGCCGGCATAATCTATATATGCTTGAATAACAACTACTAGCTCTGAAAACTCTATTATACCAAAGTTATATGAATGATCTTTAATTCAATTTAAGACAATCTGATATTCTCATAAGTATTCTGGTAAACATAATATAACCTAGAATAGTTAATAGATAAATGTCAATTATATACATTCAAGTCAATACTACATAGTAATTTCTTAAGGGAATATAATAATACTATTGTATTCACTTTTAAGTCTGTTTGAGGGTGCCACCAATAACAGGGTAACACTTCCTCGAACAGAAATAAATAACACTCCTACACGTGACTAAGTTAATTTAATTATCATAAGTCGCGCTCGGTCATATGGCCTAGGCCGGTACCGAGGATAAACAACTCTAATCAGTCAGTTTCAGAGTTGTTCTTGCTTTTGCACGAAACACAAGTATACTTTTGAACGACATAAAAAAGCTTTAGGCGCTTACCTCCGGACTTTAAAAAATATTCAATCAACAATATATGAGATATAAAGTAATAAAAAGGGATATTAGAATACCAGTATAAACATTCAATACATTGAGATATAAAGGATATAAACATTCAGTATGGACATTATATAAAAGCCTTTGCTCGCCTCCAGGTCGAAAAACATTTACTCAGCTCCTTTACTGTAATTGAATATGTCCGGAAAATAGAACCTAATACAATCTAACAGTAAGGACCAGTCATTATGTAAGAAAGTATAAGAGCAAAGGAACAATATTCTACAGGTAAATAACTCAAAAAGATATAAAGGTGTAAACTACCTATTGTGTAACACATCAATTGAAAGGAATTTTGTTAAAAAAATTACAGAAATATACAACAAATAAAAATAATAAAGAATTTTAATTACTATTTTCCAAAATGACAAAACGGAAGGGTAATCTTCTTTCTTTGTAGCAAATGACAAAACTGAAAGGTAATCTTTTCTTTATATAATAGGCCTACAATAACACATATGGTCTGGGAAATTTGGGGGGGGGGGGGTGGTCGGTGCGCCCCAGTCTGGATCCGCTAGTGAAGTCTACTGGTATAAACTTGATATTTGACATAATGATAGTAACCTAGTTCCTAAGAATAGTTAACTCTGGTCTACTCTAGTCTACTAAATTATAGCTATATTTTAAGTTTAGCTTATCAATTTGACCAAAAATACTCTAAAAATATTTATGCTAGCAACAATACTACCTATATTGTCAACATTTATTCAAGAAATATTGACAAAAAATCTCTTGAATCACCAACTAACCTCTTAAAAAATGGTCAAGACCTGAAGCATTTTATAGTCAAAGGTGACTTCAATGCCTACCATGTAAATAGGGGCTCAAATTACCCAAATAAGAAGGGGTCAAAGTTTTGGTATTGGGCAGAAGATATGGATTTAAGTCTGCTCAATGATGGAACCCTTCCTAGGATAGATCCTAGTAATGGACATCTATCTAGCATGGATCTTACTTTTACACACCTTTTACTGTTAAATCAAGCAACTTGGAAAGTCATCACTAATACTATGAGCTCAGATCACTTTCCTTTATATATTACTGAAGGAAATAACAATAAAGAAACTCCTTCCCCCAGTAAACATCTCAATTATAATAAAGCAGACTGGGAAATGTTAAAAAATTAATGTTCAACTACATAAGTAAATAATCTATTCCACTCAGATATTAATACTCAGTGCAAAAACATAACTGATTTAACCTTTGACCTGGCACAGAAATCTATTCCTGTCAAGGGTGGTAAGAGATCTGACTACAAACTAGTACCATGGTGGTCGGATGAGTGCCAGCAAGCTGTCTCATGTAAGAAAAAGGCCCTGAAAACCTATAAGAAAAACCTTTACAATCTAACCTAACACTGTATAAAGAAGCTGAAAAAACAGCAAACAGGTGTATATAAAAGGCCAAAAAAAAACAAAAAAAAAACAACAGAATTCCAATGGAAAGAATTCTGTGATTCTGTATCTATCAATAAATGTACTTCCAGAGACTTCTTGAATAAAATTGATAGAATAATAGGTAACAACCGTAAACCAATCCCACTACTTAGGTTAAATAACAGCATTGCATTGTCAAATAAAGAAAAGGCTAATTTTTTGGTTAAATATTATCAACAGGGCTCTAGCCACTCAAATATGCATGCTGACACCTTAGAATTCGAATCAGATTTTGAAACTACAAATAAAAAATACATTTATAGCAAAGTTGAGGATTCAAGTCCAGAATCTACGTAGGTCACTTAATATGGCCTTCTTTCTTAAAAGGTCATGTGACACGACTATAGCAACTTTGTCTATTCAAAATGATCATAATGTACAGATTAAAATGGTTTAGCTGCGAAATTATGAAAATATTGCTTTTGATAAGAAAAAAAAACGTGTTTTTGATGATCGGCTGTTTCCGTTTCGACATCGGTAGTTTCCGCCGCAATTTTTGGCTGTGACGTAGATTTATCACTACTGCACCAGGCAGTAGTGCAGAATTACACTGCTCATAGCACATCCGTTTTTAAATGAAAAAATAACACTAAACTACAAGTGCAAGAAACACGATAAAGGCACACTTATAAAAATAACATACTATAAATTGTAAATTAAATAAAATAATGTGATTACTTCTCGATTTTTATAAGTAAATTCAAACTTTGTGCCGGAAGAACGGGTTGTTATTTTACCTTAATAAATATTTAGATATTCCAATTTCTTCCATATTGTGGTTCTATATAAAACTATCTCCTCCACGTTTTTACATGCTGCGTATCACTTAATATTTACAACATAAACAATTCTTTTTCATTTAAGTGTAGTAAAATTGAAGTGAATTTAGGTGATCTAATGTGTTAACATTTGTTTCACTGGAATGGAAATTCACACTACAGTGTATTTTCACGTTGCGATACTGTTTGAAAAATAATAATATGGCATGTCCATCAAGTAGAAATTTGTGTCTGCTTATAAATTAATATCCAATGAAAAATCAAAGATCCATAAATCACGCCTTATACTGTGGGATTTATGCAAATCAACCTGCCCAAATGGGACCATTGTATATTCTGCATAGCTGTCAAAACAAAGCGATTAACTTTTTTATGACCCAATCAATGATAGAGTTGAGACAAATAGCAAACTTTTATGGCAAGTGATCTTACAAATTGATTGTATTACTTTTGATCATTTTTGATTTTGATACATATTTTAATTAGATAATTAAATATAATGAATCTATTTATGATGAAAATAAAAATCATTCGACTTCTAAATGTGAACAAATTATTAAAAAAACAAAAACAAATAAACAATGTGTTTGTGTTATGATCTTGACATAGTTTTTAGGGCTTCTACTTATTACTTGTTCTTTGATCATTATTGTTTGTTTAAAAAATGTAGAATGAATAAGCCAAAAAAATGTTTTTATGGAAAAAAATCTCTCGATTGGAGTTAGTTAATTTAGTCTTCCTACAAACTGCATTGGATAAAAAAGCATGTTCAAAATCTTTTTGGATCAGTTACTTGAAAAATATCTCTTAGTCTAGATATTTTCACTTTCATCTTTAAATTCTATAACCCCGATTAAACTAGCCTCTGTATAATATTGCTCATTGGCTTCGTAATTCCATCAAAATTTCAAATTATTTATTTAAAAAATCTTCAATGTATATTCATGATGTTAGCTTAACTTGTTCAATTTTGTTGGTTTAACTATATTCAGTCTACATTTTCACTTTCCATCATAATTTTAAAGTTTTTGTTAACAATCCACACAGCTGTGTAAAGTGGCAAGAGATAATGTGCGTCACTTCCGGTTTCACTTGTGACAGGTGCGCGCGACCAATTGCGTAAAATATGGATTTTAATTTGCTATAAAACATCTTTAAGATGAAAATTACCTGCAGAATTTTGTAAAACAGTCATAGTTAGATATATATTTTTCGCTCATATGAAAATTTCGAGGTCAAAAATTCGTGTCACATGACCTTTAAGGAATTAATAGAATGTGTTAGGAAAAAAAGTAACTCTAAATCTGGGTTAGATCAAGTAAAGTATCAGATGTTCAAAAATATGCCTGATTATTTTCTGTGACAGTGGCTGGCACTATTTAACAGGTTTTGGTTGAATGGGGTGTTCCCGAAGGTGTGGGGGGAGGCCTGTGTAGTTCCCTTATACAAAAATGGTAAAGATCCACAGGAGCAAAAATTTTACAGGCCCACCAGCCTCACTTCCCATGCCGGTAAAACTATGGAAATGATGGTGAAAGCCAGACTTGAGTACCTCTTAGAGTCTAAAAACACCATTAACCCATTTCAGTCAGGGTTTCGCAAGCGCAGAAGTACCCTTGATCAATTAGTTAGGCTG
This sequence comes from Cyclina sinensis, assembly GCA_012932295.1. Lineage (NCBI taxonomy): Eukaryota > Metazoa > Mollusca > Bivalvia > Venerida > Veneridae > Cyclina > Cyclina sinensis. Next base: position 12,807,112 of record JAAONU010000017.1, read on the forward strand.
CCACAAGAGGTCATTACTGCAAAAAATAGGTCGAGGAGTGTTCTAGCTATCTTCCTCGACCTGACATCAGCATTCGACCTTACATGGCATGCTGGTGTCTTATTCAGGTTAAAAGAATATGGAATCACGCGTAACTGCTTTCAGTACCTCAGATCCCTCCTTGAGGGCCGGAAAATACAAGTAAGAGTTAATAAAGAGCTTTCTGAATCTGTCCAGTTAGAAAGAGGCACACCTCAGGGCGCGGTTCTCTCCCCTTTATTATTTTCCTTGATAATAAATGGGCTTCCTGAAACCCTTAAGGAATGGTTATATCCCATTCCGTAGATGATTCTGGAACTTGAAAAACAGGGTCCAATCTGGTCTAACTAGCTAAAGATGCACAAGCTGGGGATGGACTCACTATGGAGATTGGCTAGAAATTGGGGATTTAAAATGTCTGAAACAAAAACTGTCGGATTTTTTTTTGGAAATCAATCAGGGCACAGTTTAGACGTACACTAAGTGGAACACCAATTAAATTTGCTAAAGTTGCTTGATTTTTAGGCATAACTTTTGATATGACCTTCGAGCAACATATTAAGGATCTGGTTACCAAATGTTCTAGAGACTTGAAAAAACTCAAAGAAACTGATTTTGGGGCAGATAAACACAGTCTCCTACATATTTACAAGTCTCTGATACTTCCAAAGATAGACTATGGTGCAGAAGTCTATTCTTGTGCTTGTCCTACCCTCCCCAAGAAACTGGATGTGATTCAAAATAAGCCCTTCATTCAACAATTGGCTATTTGTTAGAATTAAAGCCAGGAATAGTTCCCCTTAAACTGGGAAAGAAATCAACAAACCTTGAAATATTGGTCTAGAGTTAAAACTAGACAAATCAACCCTGTCAGTAAGACAGTGAATACTATTATCTTTGAAAGCATGGAATTCAGAGATCCTGTCTTGCTTTTTGACGCAGCTGCTCAGCTTCTGGCGGAGGGTGGTGGCATTGACAAATTGGAGGTGGCCAGTCACCATCCATGCGGGGCTCCCCCTTGGACACTCTCAGAACCAGTGGTAGATATCAACTTACAAAATATAGTGAAGAAATCCGATTTGCCGGAACTCGCCAATTGGAAACACAGTCATATTACTCTGATAAGTTATCAAGGTCATGTTCAAATTTATACAGATGGATCCAAGGACTACAGGCAAAGTTGCCTCTGCTGTTCTAATCCCAAGTCAAAATATATATGTCTATTTACACAGCAGAAATGTTTGGCATATTTACAGCTATGGGTCAAGAAAAAACCTGAAAAAAGTGTAATTTTCTCTGATACGCTATCCTCTCTGATCTCGAACAAATCTAACATTAGTAGACCTAGGCCGGAGATTTTGTCTAATATTAATGTAATATATTATGAATGTCTAAACTTAGACCAAGAGGTTACAATAGCTTGGTGCCCAGCCCATATAGGTATTACTGGAAATGAGAGAGCTGACGGTGCGGCCAAGCTGGGACTTTGGCTGGTCACTACCACCACAAAACTGCCGTACTCGCCTACAGAAATAAATTCTATTGTCAGAAGTCACATAATCGATAAATGGAAACAAGAGGGCCATGATGGCCCTAGATCGCTTTGAGTATGACTGCTTTTAACAAAATTGTTATGGACCTGATCAATTGACCCCAGATGACCAACATTCGAAATTGACCTGGAATACCAAAACAACTTTTCTGACAAATTTCCAGATTATTTGGATTGAATATGTATCCTCTAGGGTGTTAACATGTTTTTTTTTCATATTTGGGCTCTCTGACCTAGTTTTTGAACCCAGATGACCCATATTCGAAGTTGAGCTAGAAATTATCGAAACAACTTTTCTGACAAAAGTCCAGGATATTTGGTCTAAAAATGTTGCCTCTAAATTGTTTACAAAGTTTTTCCATATTTGGGCTCTGTGACCTACTTTTTTACCCCAGATGACCCATATTCGAATCAGAGCTAGAAATCGTCGAAAAAAACCCTGTGACAAATTTCCAGATTATTTGGACTGAAAATGTAGCCTCTAGAAGATTTACATAGTATTTACATATTTGGGCTCTGTGACCTAGATTTTGACCCCAAATAGCCCAAATTTAAACCAAAGCTAGAAATCATCAAAACAATGTCTCTGACAAATTCTCAGAATTTTTAGACTGAAAATAAAACCTCTGGAGTGTTAACAAGGTTTCTCAACATTTGGGCTATGTGACCTAGCTTCTGACCCCAGATGACTCATATTCAAACATGACCTAGAAACTATCAAAGCAACCTTTCTGGCAAATTTCAAGGTTATTTGGACTGAAAATGTTACCTCTAGAGTGTTAACAAGGTTTTTCCATATTTGGGCTTTTTGACCTAATTCTTGACCCCAGATGACCCCTATTCAAAAATGGGCTAGAAATTTTCAAAATAACCTTTCTGACAAATTTCCAGGTTATTGGACTGAAAATGTAGCCTCTAGAGTGTTAACAAGGTTTTTCCATATTTGGGCTCTGTGACTTAGTTCTTGAACCCAGATTACCTATATTTAAATTTGACTAGAAATCATCAAAACAACCATTCTGACAAAACGTCAAGGATATTTGGACTGAAAATGTAGCCTCCAGAGTGTTTACAAAATTTTTTCCGTATTTGGGCTCTGTGGCCTAGTTTTTGATCCCAGATGACCTGTTTTCAAACTTGAGCAAGACGTTATCAAATAAAACGTTTCTGACAAATTTCAAGGTTATTGGACTGAAAATGTTACTTCTAGAGTGTTAACAAGGTTTTTCCATATTTGGGCTCTGTGACCTAGTTCTTGAACCTAGATGACCCATATTCAAACTTGACTAGAAATAATCAAAAACAACCTTTCTGACAAACGTCAAGGATATTTGGACTGAAAATGTTGCCTCTATAGAGTGTTTACAAAATTTTTCCGTATTTGGGCTTTGTGACCTAGTTTTTGATCCCAGATGACCTGTTTTCAAACTTGTGCAAGGCGTTATCAAATCAAACGTTTCTGACAAATTTCAAGGATATTTGAACTGAAAATGTAACCTCTATAGTGTTAACAAGGTTTTTCTATATTTGGGCTCTATAACCTAGTTTTTGACCCCAGATGACCCATATTCGAACTTTTGCTAGATATTATAGAAACAACCTATCCGACAAATTTCCAGGATATTTGGACTGAAAAAGTAGCCTCTATAGCGTTACCAAGGTTTTTCTATTTTTGCGCTCTGTGACCTAGTTTTTTTAACCCAGATATCCCAGATGTTCAAACCTGAGCCAGAAATTTTCAAAATAACCTTTCTGACAAATTTCTAGGATAGTTGGACTGAAAATGTAGACTCTAGATTGTTAACAAAGTTTTTCTATTTTTTGGCCATGTGACCTAGTTTTTCGTCCAAGATAACCGATGTTCGAAATCGTCCGAGTAATCATTGCGACAAACATCCTGACTAAGTTTCATGATAATTGAGGCAAAAATGTGACCACTAGATTGTTAACAAACTAAGTGTGGACGTCCGACGGACGACAGACATTGATCGATCCTAATCCTAAGATGTTTTCACAAAGCCATTTAAAAATACCTTTAACAAATTTATAGTAAACTTAAAACCATCGGTAATATACTCCAAAACAGCCAAATAGACAAAAAATATCACTAGGCTGAAACTTGGAAACAGCTGTCTACCTGGAAGTGCAGGTCAATATAAATCAAACCTAAACCCTATATGCGCTACTTATAATGATTTTTTTTAAACTAAACATTATTTGTTGGTTTGTCGAGATTTGGCAAAATTTAGAACAATTCTACTAAATAAATCCAAAATAAATCTAACAGCGACTGTTCAAAATATTCTTTTTCCACCAAAAGAAAAACTGTTAGAGAACTACATTATAGACAACAATTATGCAAACAAACTTTAAATAGTAATGTTAACAGTTAGAATGTACGAATGTTCCTTTTATTGTTTCATAAATTTATTTATTTTCTCTTTTCCTTTTTTTGAAATTAGTATTAAAATACAAGACTAGAATCTCCCCTCTCCCACCTTCTCCAAATATTCATATAAACTTTCGTTCTGATTAGTTTTATGCATAACGGTAAACCGGAATATACTATTTTACTCTGTTGACTTGTGTATGACATAACCCCATGTTGTATCTTGAATACCTGGGTGTAATAAAAGATGAGTTGAAAAAGTTGAGTTATAAATGGTCTTGAAAATCTGCTAACCGTTTTACTCTCACGATAAGGCTGATTACCCATACAAAAATAAGAGTAAAACTTTTTATCTCTATAATAACTTTATGCAATGCAAGAATGTTTGTAATAATTTGTTAATCTCAATACAATCTTGAGCAATAAGTAATTAATTTCTTAACTTATAACTTAAGTAAGAACAAGCATGATAATCTGGTCACACTAAAATAGAAAATACATACCTACTTAATCCCATGTTTTATCAATTAAAGTCACATAGTAAAATTACAACTATGTTAACACAAAATAACCCATCTTCTTTTTTAAGGCAGCATCGACTTTTTACATTTTTTGAACACACTTTGTAATGTTAGTATAAAATTTTACTCACTATCATTGGCATTACTATCCTTTCATGAAATAAACCACTGTCACTTATTAAATCCTGTTAATATCCACAAATTTATAATAAAAACAATCTCACGAAAACACATCGTGTCAACTTCTTATTTACAAGTGGCGACATCTATATCATGTGACCCGATTGGAATGCGTAAAAGCTTGAGCTGAAAAACGGATAGTAAATTTGCAAATCAAGATGCGCGAAACATATACTTGTATACTATATTATGTGCAAACATAGTATCTGTATGTCAGAACAAAGCTACATTTTGCATACCTTTAATACAGTTTGAAAAAAAGTCGCCAATAAGAATATCCAACACATTGGCCGATGTTGGCTAACTAATTACGCTTTTTAAGACACCCCAATTACAATTTAATCCTTAAAGTTGCTTGTAGCAAACACCTGTTATTAATCCACTAATCATCGCTTTGATTATTTACCGCTATCTAATTATCGATATATTCGGCTGCATGTCAATTTCAAATTGACAATTTGTTATTCTAACACAAAATAAACGATCACCGCTAATTAGGAAAAAATAGATAGAGACGTGAAATTTTTGCCGCAGGGTTTGCGATCTTAGGCCTGTCTTTTGAGTAGGTATAAACGGGGGGGGGGGGGGGGAAGGGACAAAAAGAACCAGGGGTCAAAGAACCAGGGGCAAGGAACCAGGGGCAAAGAACCAGGGGTAAAGAACCAGGGGCAAAGAACCAGGGGTAAAGAACCAGGGGCAAAGAACCAGAAGGAAAAACCAGGGGCAAAGAACCACCAAACCCGATGATTTGCCCCGAACCCGATGATTTGCCCCAAACCCGATGATTTTCCCTACAGTTACCCACTAACAACGCGATTTAACACTAATCTGTTAATATCGCTAATACTGAAAGGGGGATAATCGAAAGTGAATTATTAAATGAGAAATGAATGGGGGACGTTATTAATCGAAATAAATATCTGTGAACCCCAAACACAGAGTAACCCGTTAGGATTACTTAACTTTTTTCATTTGTCATTTAATAATTGAAAATATTGACCATAACGCACATGAAGAAAGTTTATTTACACAACATGTAGAAGCTTATTTTTATTATCAATATAAAGGACACTCATCGTGAGTTCAACACCAGGGAGTGATTCTACGATAACTTAATGATTTGGCTACCGCGACGGAATGTGGAATTACCTTCGAAAGTTCAAACTTTCATTTTAAATGTCACTGATTCATCTTTTCATGATTTAATGCATAATCTGAGATGATATTTAAAAAAGTGCTAAATCCTTCACAGCTATATAAAGAAATGAGTTACAGGTGAAATTTTAAACTTTCAGATTTTACTTGAGCAATTAACCAAACATGAACGATAATTTTTTTACTGACATTTTCATAATGTAAATGTTTAATGCACTTGGTAAAATCATCTCAAATTAACTCGAATAAATGACAAAGACAATAAAAATAGTCTTTATTCACCAAGAAAACAAAACAATCATCAAAATGATAATAATATTAATTGTCACATTTTTAAAAGTCAATGTCACTTTCCTTATCGCATAAACACTATCAGCAGCTGTATTGAATAGTTTCATATCTTGACTTTTTAACATAGATGAACGGGTCGTTATTTTTATGAGGATTCAAACAAAATATTTCAAATGCGTAATCTGAGATGATATTTTGAAACTGATCCCAGTGAGCGAAGAAGTAGACTTTTACTTGTATAGTATTAACTCAGGTGATAACCATAACTCTTTTGTATTGCACCATCACGGTGTAGATGTTTAATCTATTTGATATCATTTCAGACTAGCCCAAAAGAAAGTGAAGTTTTACTTTCTTAAACAAATAACAAAACAAAACATCAAGGTTTTATGATCAAATATAATAGAAACTTGAAAGTCACTGCATTTTTTATTGTATGTAAACGTTAAATATGTTATGATAGTAAAAACAATGTTCACCATAAATTCACTGTAAAGATATTTATCACACTTGAACATCAAGGATTTTTCAAATGTGAATTTACACACAGGAAACACATTCTTTTGTGACGTCTTTCACTTACTGTAAACACAGTCTCGTGATGTAGATGATAACTTCAGTCTTTGGGGAAAAAGATCCACCATTTATCTGTAATATAAGACCGACCAATTGCTCAAAAAGGTGGTTTTAAATCAATGATTTTCGAGTTAAAATCATTAATTAAAAATATATTGTGTGTAAGCGTTCTTACATTCTTTTATTTTTGTACATATTAATTAAATTGGATTAGAAGAAATAAAAAGGATAGGGATTCGTAACTTAAATGCAAACGAATCTAGTTTTTCAGAAATTTTAAATGAAATTATAAACTACTTAACACTTACCTGGCTGACTTTTCCCCCGTGTATATCCACTATCTATTAAAGACAATAAACTAGTAAACATAAATTATCTATATATTTTAAACAAAATCTAAGTTGGGCATAATGTTTAACATCTATATGAGGAAATGTGTTATTCCATATTAAGTGAACGTTAACCTCCGTTAACCAGGAGAGACGATGTCAATTTAAAACCTATTCAAAGCATCCACCAGCAGCGTAAAAAGGTGTGTATTTGATAAAAGATATTTAAATCTTATTTAAACTGGGTCAGGTAATACAGCAATATTAAAAAAGAAGCACACAGTCTGTAGAGAAAAGTCAGCAGGTGCCCATAACAAATGTAATAAACCTAGAGAAGAGGCGACCTCTAGTGGAAAAAAGACAAAACAGAACTCAGAGCAAGCGGGTAATATTGTCACTGTCGGACAGGTATTAAAGTGAAGACACTTTTAACTACGTTCTCATTACCTCTTTGGAAGTTGCCTTACAATGTTTGAGTGTGACATCTGTTGATATGCGCTTCTTTTTTGCATTGGCTTCTGTCATTCTTTGTAATTCCAAGTCAATTAAAGTCCGCTTAGGTTTTAACTGACGTTCCAGCATACTCCTGGCTATAGCTGTTGTCTGCTCTGCCGGTAGAACCATCCGTATATACATTTCTGAACGCGGTACCTGACTTTGTCGAAAGGCACTCCGTTTAAATTTTATGCCCCTTTTATCTTGCGAATTGAATATATCCATTTCCCTAAAATGTAGGTCTTTACGTCTTGACATCTTAACATTCAATGAACTTGTGGATATGCCATTCAACATATATATATCGTTTTGCGACTGTTACATTTAGTCTTTAATTTTCGTTCCTATAATATGTTTCAACTGCTTAAGAAATGTTCTTCTATCCTCAAACGCGTTATCGCAGCACACGCATATGTTTGAATAAGTGGAAGTATGCCACGTTCTTAAATGATGCAGCATATTTCTTCAAGACAGGAAAAAGTAATCGCATTTCTTACATCGAAATTGGCAATATAAAACGTAACGAAGGTTTGGTAACATTTAAATAATTTTGCGCAATTAATATCTGGCTTTCATTAACCAATAACCCTTTACAATAATGGGATCGACCAGAACATGAGAAGCAAATTCCTGTCGATGTACACTTTTATATTTTGCGACACAATTTTTTTTGCCCACGCATCTTACGTTTTACCCTTATTTAAACATGTAAGATACACCGAAAAGTTCAACTCTGTAAAAAACAACAACAACACCTTAACAGAATAGTTGATATGTACTTTTAAGCAAGCGATCTCCATGGTAACAAAATATTGCTGTATTACCTGACCCAGTTTAAATAAGATTTAAATATCTTTTATCAAATACACACCTTTTTACGCTGCTGGTGAATGCTTTGAATAGGTTCTAAATTGACATCGTCTCTCTTGGTTAACAGAGGTTAACGTTCACTTAATATGGAATAACACATTTCCTCATATAGACGTTAAACATTATGCCCGACTTAGATTTTGTTTAAAATATATAGATAATTTAGACTTAGATTTTGTTTTAAATATATAGATAATTTATGTTTACTAGTTTATTGTCTTTAATCGATAGTGGATATACACGGGGAAAAAGTCAGCCAGGTAAGTGTTAAGTAGTTCATAATTTCATTTAAAATTACTGAAAAACTAGATTCGTTTGTATTTAAGTTACGAAATCATGTTAAGTTAAATCATGAAAAGATGAATCAGTGACATTTAAAATGAAAGTTTGAACTTTCGAAGGTAATTCCACATTCCGTCGCGGTAGCCAAATCATTAAGTTATCGTAGAATCACTCCCTGGTGTTGAACTCACGATGAGTGTCCTTTATATTGATAATAAAAATAAGCTTCTACATGTTGTGTAAATAAAATTTCTTCATTTGCGTTATGGTCAATATTTTCAATTATTAAATGACAAATGAAAAAAGTTAAGTAATCCTAGCGGGTTACTCTGTGTTTGGGGTTCACAGATATTTATTTTGATTAATAACGTCCCCCATTCATTTCTCATTTAATAATTCACTTTCAATTATCCCCCTTTCAGTATTAGCGATATTAACAGATTAGTGTTAAATCGCGTTGTTAGTGGGTAACTGTAGGGAAAATCTTCGGTAAAGGGCAAATCATCGGGTTTGGGGCAAATCATCGGGTTCGGGGCAAATCATCGGGTTCGGTGGTTCTTTGCCCCTGGTTTTTCCCCCTGGTTCTTTGCCCCTGGTTCTTTATCCATGGTTCTTTGCCCCTGGATCTTTGCCCCTGGTTTTTGTCCCTTTTTCTTGTTCTTCCCCCCCCCTTTTGACAAGACCTACCAACTGACCTACATTTGTTTGACTTTGACCCCTGAATGAACTTCAACTTTAAGATCCAAATGTCCAAAAACGTAACCATTGTCCATAACTTCCTTATAAGTAAGTTGATTTACTTCATACTTGGACATAACCCCCTTAGGGTAAGATCTTCCCACTGACCTATATTTATTTGAACTTGACCGCTGAATGACTGGTTCTCAGCTCAAAGGTCAAAGCACCACTTTCGGGGACATTGTCATCTTACAGTGACAGCTCTTGTTGACACCCTAGTTAAGCCTTTTTGTACTGTATGCTTGGTAAATCAATTGTTTATGCTAGGTATTTGAAGTAACTTCACCTCCATTACTTTGTATTAGAATAGACAATAGTGTCCAGCCTTTGAAAGCTTAAACTTTAATCTGTAATCTATGGCAGCAGGTTAATATGTTTGTAACTTATTGTTGTCCTTAGTTTAGAATAATATAGCAGAAGAAACCCACTCACCAGTGTTCAACACTTTCTTTTTGACAAAACAGTAACATGGTATCAATCTTTTTACATGTGTACTTTGTTTTAGAATAGATATGTACATAAAGGAGCAGAAAGAAATGAACGCTTTTATTCTACCTACTTTTTCATAAATTGCTCATTATCATATTTTTATGGCCCCTGCATCTGGCGATTGCCTTGTCTCTCTGTCATTCCGTCTGTCCATCTGTCACGAAAATTTTAACCTTTTTCAGCAAATTGTATATTTCTCTATTTCTACAAAACCTATTATGATATAATGATCATTTTGTATCGATACACATATTGTACCGATCATTCTGACCGATATGCAGCCCTAACAATATATGTAGGCATATAGACTACTTCGTTCCACCTCAATAACTCGTGATTGATTTGAACTTTGGCACTACAGGATATTGTCTGTGGAGAATAGATTAACAGTAGCTTTTAAGTGTCAGTAGGTTTAAGATCAAGGTCATTGAATTTGAGTCATGAAATGGTATCCGCTCGTTAAATCATGATTTCATACAAGTCTTGTCAACGTGGCTGAAGTTATGACAGTTTGCAAACTCTTTGAATAATTTCATAAAAATCCAAAAAAGCAGACATTAACCGACTGTTAAGCAGATATTTACCAATTTTAATGCATGGTACGAGGAGAGACATTGCTTGGTTTTGGCGGGAATTACATGTATACGAAAAAAAAGGTTAATGATATGAGCCCTTTCTGGTGGAGACATTGATTTTGCCATCTGCCTGTCAGTCCGTCACACTTGGTTTCCGTTCACTGATTGAGTACTCTTTGTTACAAAATTCTTCAAATTTCGTAGGATGATTGCCCTTTTTAAGGGATAGAACCCTATTGATAATTGGGTCAGTAAGTCAAGGTCACTGACCTTTCATGTAAAAGTGTTTTCCGCTCATTAAGTAGAGTTCCATTTGACCAATAGTCTTCAAACTTCAAAGGATGATTGTCCTTGATAAATGGAAGAAGTATATTGATTTTAGGTCAGTGGGTCAAGGTCACTGCGACCTTTTATGTAAAAATGATTTCTGCTCACTAACTAGAGTTCCATTTGACCCAAAGTCTTTAATCTTCATAGGATCATTGTCCTTCTTGAGTGGAAGAACCCTATTGATTTGGGGGTAATTGGGTCAAAGGTCAAGGTCACAGTGACTCCTGAATGTGGAAACATTATTAGCTCACCTGAGCCAAAGGCTTAGACTGAGCTATTGTGGTGGGTAATTGTCTGTCGTCATGTGTCATCCGTCAAAATTTTTTTTTTTAACACTCTAGCAGTCACATTTTTGCCTTAATCATGAAACTTGGTCAGGATGTTTGTCCAAATGATTTCTTGGATGAGTTCGAATCTGGGGGTCAAAAACTCGATCACAGGGGCTCGTGATAGAGAAATCTTGTTTACACTCTTGAGGCTACATTTTAAGCCCAAATATACTAGAGATTTATCATAAAGTTTGTTTTATGATTTCTAGGCCAAGTTTAAATACGGGTCATCTGGGGTTAAAAAAAAGGTCACAGGGGCTAGTGACAAAGAAATTTTGTTTACACTCTAGGGCTACATTTTGGCCCAAACATCCTGGAACTTTGTCATAAAGGTTGTTTCCATGATTTCTAGGTCAGATTCGAATATGGGTCATCTGGATTCAAAACCTAGGTCACAGGGGATTTTGATAAAAAAAATCTCTAGAGGCTACATTTTCAGGTGATTTGTAGGACAAGTTTGAATATGGACCATCTTTGATAAAACATGAACTCAGGTGAGCGATATAGGGTAATCTTGGCCCTCTTGTTTTCTTAATAAGTAATCTATCAGTTTACCTTGAGCCTTTAAACTTCATATGCTGCATAACCATATTGACCTCTGTTGTTACTAAGGTCACAAGGTCAGAGGTCAAGGTCACTGAGACATAGTTAAAAACCTTTCTCTGTCAGTTGATTACTCTGTGCCCATGGTTAAATATGGGGCAGAGGTGGGGGAGACATGCCTTTTTGTACAAAAACATCTAGTTTCAAAAGTTGTGCTTTGGTGTGTTTAAGTACAGGACGGATAATTGAATAGTATTTGTATGATTATCATTATTTATTTATTAATGTCGGCCTAGGTTCAGTTCAGAAAATACAAAACAAAATTTTAAAAAAGTATATGACTAAAACCTGTGATGTTCCAAGCGGTGCCATTGTTTACTCTAGTAGAATTATATGAACAATCTTTGTGACAAGTGAGTTAAAACAGAGGTGATACAAGTACATGTAACTTTTTAATCTATAATTTTCAATCAACACAGATTATTGCCCAAACACATCAGTCAACCGGCGGAACATAATTTGAGCTTCATCTACAGTACTTGATCTTTGTATTTGACGTTGTGACAGCAAAGTCTGGAACTCGTCACTGCATCCCTTTCCAAGACATAACAGCATACTTGCTGTAAACCTCTTCAAGGTCTTGTTCGTCAATCTGAGTCTTGTACTCGTGGCTTCCTGGAAAGGGAATGCATAAAAAACTTACATCAGATCTGTATTAACTTTTGTCACCTTTACTATACTTTAAGTATTTTTTAATACACCTAGATGAATGATGTACCAAACAAATCAATGAGATATTCTACCACATTGCTTGTGAAATTTAAATGCAGGACAAAGCCTTTTTGATCTATCGACAAATAAGTTTTGCATTATCCAGTTGTAACCAACCCAACCGCAACAATCATGATTTATGTCTAGCAAATGCATCCATGATTGTTTAGTTTTAATCTAAATGACCATTCAAGGGCAAAGTTTTTAACAACTGAAATTGAATATGTAGTTAATTTTTAGCGAACGAAAATGAATAACTCATTAAAAGTATTACAAGAGAAGATAGGCGTCTGAAAAAAGTATTTTAGGTTACCAAACAATTATGGCATTTGGAACAGCATCTTCGGTTTACCGCCAATTGAATCTGCACCGCGGCACTGCCGTATTTGATGATGATTCCAATCTTCTTTTATTTTGGTCAATTCGGTTTGCAAACACTCCCAGAGGCAAAAACGCATGCATTCACTGTAATGGGGTGCAACATGATATTAAGGGCACTTGAAACATTTAATAAAAATAATAATGGCCAGCATTTTTTTTCTATAAATGGCTTTTAACTGATTTAGAATTTAGTGTATAAAATCTTGGCAAATCTCCCAACTTCCGACAATAGTCCATGATAAACTTGCGAATTGTGTTCTTGGACAGTTGAGAATTAGTTCAGAATTTTATGTTAAACTATGTACTATAACAAAATACTGAAGTGTATATAAGTCTATAATTTTTCAGTTTAACATAGGCAGATTGAAATAGCATAGAAAGTATCGATTAAAATTATAAATTTAGACAAAATATTGGTCTTTTGTTTGAACAAAATGCTTATCGTCTTGTTATAAACTACAGGTATATGTATTTTTGCACAAACGTGTTTTTATTTAAAGAGTGAAACCTTAATAAAAATAAACCTTAACTGAAGTATGTAAACAATATACCGTACTAACATGTGCAAGGGATCTGATGTTGATAAATAACCTTCAGTTTCCATATTCGCAAACATTTTAATCCAGTATTGAAAACCACATTGTCTTCCTGACCTCCACCATCTCTCAATGCGCTATGATTATAAAATATGTGCATATAGCAGTTTCAAAACATAACAGCATATATTTTATTTAGCCTAAAACTACATAATTTAATTTCGACTTTTAGACATATGATACTTCATTTTCACCCACATAGCAAGAAGAGAAGCCAGACATGTGAGATAACTACAAGAACACAATCTTGATCAGAGGGTAGGACGTTATTGATGAATAGGTTTTTTTTAGCAAGATATTCATGTATGAGTCGGTAGAAATGGCAGAAATTGACGTGTTTTAAATTGTGTTCTGACAGATATTCGGTGTTTACTTACTACACTGTTTATTATAATTCGAACATGGCTATGCGATGGTCGCATGTATTATGTAACATCGGGTAAATAAATCTGGTTTGCTGGTCAAAAATAAAAAAAGTTATTGAAGGGAAAAATGGATCGGTGTAGATTTACTTTCGATTTCGAGACATGCTTTTCTTAATTTTTAGGACAAACAACTCAGGTATGTGGGAAAACACGTTCGGCTAATCCATTGTGTTTTTTGAGTACATATACTTGCCGTAGAATGTTTAGTTATTATGGAAAGATATATGCACCAAAGTTTAAATACAGTATCACAGACAAACCTGGTTGGAATGAGAACAACCTTTGATTTCACTCTTCGTTCCGGCCATGTCATCTGTAAGTTCGTGTCTAAAAGCACTCTGTATATCTTCTGTCAGTGTGTTCTCTGTACCAGCATCCATACGCACGCAGTGTGGGACACCTGTGAAGTCATGGATTAGAGATTAAAACTGCGATTATTTGGTCGCTCTAAGTAGATGCACTGTAATTCTTGCGACCCTTGAGATCTTTGGATCATTAGGCTACATTTATAGGAACTCACAATTAGGTCAAGTTACCAACACATACTAGTAATGTTGAAAGCAAATTCTAGTTTGCAGTAATATACATAAAATCCATAAATGAAATATAGATATAGCAAATGATTAAGCTTCCATCTGAAACTGATCATAGCCATGTGAATGATTATCAATGTTATGTGCAATCAAATGGTGAAAATGAGATTAAACGTGTACTTCAGATTAGATTTAAGATTAAACTGAGATTAAATTACATATAAAAAACCGTGACAAATTACAAATCATATTCATATAGGCATTACGTGCATGATGAATTAGAATACCAAATAATACAAATATTTGTGTATGTGTGCGTGTGTGTTTTTTGTTAAACCTTTAATTTCTCGGATATAATGGAGAAACAATGTTGCCACAATGCGTGGTTGTTGTTGGAAGTGACAGCTTCTAGCCAAAGCAGCCGACGTGAAAATCTTAAATAAAATTTATTCAGTATCAAGTCTTGCTTTATATAAGAGTCATCCTTAACATTTAAACAAACACTGAGATATGTAAACGACCTGAAATTTTTACCGACAGACCAAAAATACTGCCATTTGAAGTTGATAGGTTGTTAAAATGTGTTAAAATATTTAAAATTAAAGGATATTAAAGATAAAAACAAATAAAAACAATTGCCACTAGTCAGTTATTAAGATGGGCCACTGCCTGCTTGGATTGGTCAAGATCAGGAAGGGCTACAATATAATGGGGTACCTGTCCATAGTTCTGCAAAAAAGAAAACTTAGAACGAACTGAATGAACCTGAACTTGACGGAGGCAGTAGGGGTGTTTGTCCCCTACTCCTTGGCATGCATTGTGGTGCCAAGTTTGGCATTCTTTGTATTCTAGGTCTTGGACAGAGTTGTGAAGTGGGGTATAATTCACCGAGTCAAAAAAGGTCATAAGAAAAAGTAAAAAATTCTCATTACACCTAAAAGGAAACTAAATTATAATCTAAAGCTAAAATCTAAAAAAAATCTTATATCTACAAAATTATTTCAAAGTAAACATAAAATATACGCTAGAGCAATTGTTTTTCAAAAAAAAAAAAAGAAAAAAAAAACAGTAAGAAGAACGACGTTTGTTGTCCGACGCATGCGTACATGTATTAAGTTAAGAAAATTAAGGACATGCTTTTGAAATAAAAAAACTTGTACCCATCTATGGCATCATGGATAGGAAAGCCATATCTCTTTAGATTGACATAACCATCTATATGTATCAAGAAATTAGGTCCTTTGTTAAAGTAAGACCGTCTGTCTATGACTCTCTTTCTGCGTAATTCAACACTGTCAGGGTCAACAGAAAGCAATATAGACCGCACTGTTTCCCTGTTCATAAGAAAAATAAAATATCGAACTGTGATAGACAGATAACAGCATCCGACTTCTTGTGTGTTCATTATTTACCAATGTTAAGTTAAAAGAACTCACAGGTATTAAAATGTCGTTAAAAATGATGGAAATTCTGCTTAAACATGACTGAAGTTTGCATAAAGCGCCAAGAACCTTTACCATAAAGCCATTGATGAATGCACGCAATCAGTTAGAGATATAGAATATTTCTCAACATTTGTTCTGTCTCATTTCTTTTTTTATTAGTTCATGAATTTGCTCTGGTTATAGATGATAAAAAATGTACAACTTATATATAAAATGCCTGTAATATACATACTTCAATTGTTTCCAGACAATTGCAGGTGAAAACTTTTTTGTACATTATAATATATGCTCACCTCGAAGCGAATATGCCATGGGAAGATGCCAACCGGCGGGCCATACTGCGGTAACCTAAATTCTGACCACTGCCATGTAATCCCTCTGAAATTATATGTGGCATGTCTATAATATAAACTGAAATATTTCTGTTATCTAACAGGACCAAAAGTGCAATTCATATCCATATTCAGTATATATGTCTGTGTATGACTAAAGCTACAAATATATCAGCATTACACTGAATAGTATAAATAGCTGAATGTATGTAGTAGGTACCTGAAACTTACAAGTATTGCTACATGTGCCTGTTCTAGTCTAGTGGAGGTAGAATGGCGGCGAAGTCCATGTTGATGCAAAACTCGATTTACTTGACGTATGCTGAAATGCAGATGAGCACAGAAAACTTTAAAATATAATCCAAGGAAAATATATATAAATGTTAACAAATATGTAAATATTCACAACCTATCTGACCTGTTGTCTAGTTTTTGCTTAATTTGACAGAAATTATGACGATTTTCATTTTGATATTTGAATTATTATTTATATTGTGCCTAAGGGAGAAAGGAAATATTTATAATATTTTGACTGATTATATTTCATTGTTTAGTCAGAAAAGAGAATGAAAATATAAATTTAATTATATATTTTTCATAATGTTAATTATTTATTCTAGGAAATTGTTTAACTTTTCACAAATTATTGTTGATGTTGTTGTTGTATTTTGAATGTAGTTGTTTCTATAACAAACAGCCAGTCTACATTTTTATTCATCCCCATTGAATGCCATAATCTCGTATACTGTTTATCTCTGAAACAATAAATCATCCATAACAAAGTAAAATTGTAAACATAATTGTGATGTTACTATACGTTATAATAATGTTGTAGCGCTCCCGGAGAATAGTTACTATTTCGAGGTAGGTGTAACTCGAAAAAAAGCATTCCCTGATGATATTTTCCCCTTGTATATGTTAAGTAAAATAAACAAACAAACAAGAAAATAAAAGGAAAAATAAAGTCATCGAACATGTACTCATAACTATTTTCAATAACATCCATATCCAAATGATAGTTTTTAAGTTAGAGAAGCGGGGAATCGAACCTGCAATCCCCGGTTTCGTAGCCTTTGGTCTTAAATACTAGACCACAGTGCCCGCTCATTGCATCACGGTTTTCATTTTATATCATATAGAGAGTTCGGGTCTTCACACTTACTTAGACAAAATATCATCAGATAAAATCGACCATACCTAGTGGTGCTAGAATGTAATTAATAAATAATTAATTAATAAAAATGATAAAAATGGGATATATCAACTTCAAACCAAATGAATTTTGAGGGGTTGTGTATGAACTTTGCGGAATTTTCGTGCAAAATAACTCTTACAAACTCACGATAAATGGATATAAATGTGTTCAAACACATGTTTAAACTCACCATTTTAACATCAACATTCTCGTTATTTATCAACAAACCTGTATGCTAATAAATATTGTAAACACGATGATACAAGGCTGATGCGCTAAATTTAAATATATTAACATAATTGTTAAGTTCAAATTAAAAAAAAAAGAAAACAAAACTAAAGATACTTTCATTGTTGTTACTCACCATTTTCCGCTGTATGTTTAGCATATGTGTAGTTGCTGTGCGCAACGGAAGGCGAAAAAACCAGGTGATCTTTTGGTGTTTTCGCGTGGCGCCCCGCCATGCAAAGATACGACTGATTGCAGGCAAAAACACGGGATTCAAAATGTGGCGTGTTTTCGCATGGCGGGTTTTCGACCCGCCGGGCGAAGATACGACAAAGTAAAGGTGAAAACACGACAGATAGAATGTGGCGCATTTTCGCGTGGCAGGGCGAAAGGTCGGCACGCTAAAACGCGATGAAGTTATGATTTGTCGTGTTCTCGCGTGGTGGGTTTTCGCCCCGTCTTGCAAAGATACGACAAACTGTTGGTAAAGACATGACACATAGAATGTGGCGTATTTTCGTGTGGCGGGGCGAAAGGTCGCCAGATGAAAACACGACAAAATTGCAATTTTCGCCCCGTCACGGCATTGTGTAGTGTAAACATGCATTTCTGTTAAGAATGGATGTCATTAATCTTCTGAATTCAAAACATGTATGTTCATGGTTTTCTATGGGAAAAACAAAACAAAAACCGTGTGAACGGGAGAAACAACATGTAAGTTGTATTTAAAAGGAAGAACGAAGAACCAGTAGCTTTGAAAAAGTGAATAATGTTCGGTGTTAATGTCGTATGTCCAATGTTATGCTGGCACAACATTCAAATTTTGGTTGTTTCGAATGTCGAATGTCATGCTAGCACAACATTCAAATTTCATGAGTAACGAATGACGTATGTCGAATATCGTGCTAGTACAGCATTCAAATTACATGTTTCTCTAGTGTCGAATGTCGAATTTCGTGCAAACACAACATTCAAATTGGATGAATTACAAATGTCGTACATTGAGTGTAGTGCTGGCCCAACTTTCAATTTACGAGTGTTTCGAATGTCGTGCTAGCACAACATTCAAATTTCATGAATAACGAATGAATTTCATGAATAACGAATGTCGTATGTCAAATGTCGTGCCAGCACAACATTCAAATTTCATGAGTTACGAATGTCGTATGTCGAATATCGAGCTAGCACAACATTCAACTTTTGGTTGTTTCGAAAGTCGATTGTCGTTCTAGCAAAACATTCAAATTGCAAGTGTTTCGAATGCCGTATCTCGAATGTCGTGCTGGCACAACATTCAATTTACGAGTGTTTGTCGTGCTAGCACAACATTCAAATTTCATGAATAACGAATGAATTTCATGAATAACGAATGTCGTATGTCAAATGTCGTGCTAGCACAACATTCAAATTTTGGTTGTTTCGAAAGTCGAATGTCGTTCTAGCAAAACATTCAAATTTCAAGTGTTTCGAATGCCGTATCTCGAATGTCGTGCTGGCACAACATTCAATTTACCAGTGTTTCGAATGTCGAATATTATGCTAGCACAACATTCTAAATTTGGTTGTTTCAAATGTCGTATGTCAAATGTCATGCTAGCACAACATTTAAATTTTTGTAGTTTCGAAGTTCGAATGTCGTGCTAGCACAACATTCAAATTTCATGAATTACGAATATCGTATGTCGAATGTCGTGCTAGCACAACATTCAAATTACAAGTGTTCCGAATGTCGAATGTCGTGCTAGCACATCATTCTCAATTTGGTTGTTTAGAATGACGTATGTCGAATGTCATGCTGGCACAACATTCAAATTTTGGTTGTTTCGTGCTAGCACAACATTCAAATTTCATGCGTTACGAATGTGGTATGTCGAATGTCGTGCTTACACAACATTCAAATTGCATGAATTACGAATGTCGTATCTCGAATGTCGTGCTGGCACAACATTCAATTTACGAGTGTTTCGAATGTCGAATATTATGCTAGCACAACATTCAAATTTCATGAGTTACGAATATCGTATGTCGAATGTCGTGCTAGAACAACATTAAAATTTTGTTTGTTTCGAATGTCAAATGTCGTGCTTGCACAACATTCAAATTACAAGTGTTCCGAATGTCGAATGTCGTGCTAGCACATTATTCTCAATTTGGTTGTTTAGAATGTTGTATGTCGAATGTCATGCTGGCACAACATTCAAATTTTGGTTGTTTCGTGCTAGCACAACATTCAAATTTCATGCGTTACGAATGTGGTATGTCGAATGTCGTGCTTACACAACATTCAAATTGCATGAATTACGAATGTCGTATCTCGAATGTCGTGCTGGCACAACTTTCAATTTACGAGTGTTTTCGAATGTCAAATATTGTGCTAGCACAACATTCAAATTTCATGAGTTACGAATGTCGTATGTCGAATGTCGTGCTAGCACAACATTCAAATTTCATAAATTACAAATGTCGTATAGTGAATGTCACACTAGCACAACATTTAAACCAAATCATTTTAAATTTTGGTTGTTTCGTATGTAGAATATCATGCTAGCACAACATTCAAATCACAAGTATTTCGAATGTCGTGCTACAATAACACTGAAATTCCAAGTGTTTCGAATGTCGAATGTCGTGCTTGCACAATATTCAAGCCAAATCATTTTAAATTTGAATGTCGTATGTCGAATGTCGTGCTAGCACGACACTGACTTTTGCCAAATTGAATGTCGAATGTTGAGCTAATACGACATTCGTTTCGGCCAATGTCGAATGTCGTATATTGAGATAACTTCACACACATTTTGAATAGAGGTATTGCATAACAAACTTGTATCCATTATTTAAACCATAAACTCAGCAGTACGCGACAGGTTTTGCAGTACTTTTGGTGCTTTGCTTTCTTCCTGTTTTATGCATTTCCATCATTTGTTTGAGTGGAACACTTTTTAGATCAGTTTTTTTTTCTGATCAGTCTTTGTCCGTGGTCCGTCGTTCGTCCGTCCGTCCGTCGTCAACTTTTCATTCAAATGACATCTCCTCTGAAACCAAAGGGCCAAATTAAATGAAACTTGCCTGGGATGTTCCTTGCATGAAGCTCTACCAAGATTGTTCAAATGGTTCTGGTCCATTGCATTTCTGGTTCACTGGGGCTAAAATTAGATTTTAAAAGTTGGATCTTTAAAAATCTTCTTCTCCAAAACCTCAAGGTCTGGAGCTTAGATATTTGGTATGAAGCATCATCTAGTAGACCTCTACCAATTTTGTTCAAATCATGACTCCTGGGTCAAAAATGGCCCCGCCCCAGGGGTCACATGTTTTACATAGAGTTATTTAGGAAAAACTTTAAAAAAATCTTCTTGTCAGAAACATCAAGGCCTAAAGTTTAGATATTTGGTATGCAGCATTGTCCAGTGGACCTTTACCAAGTTTGTTCAAATCATGGCTCCTAGGTCAAAAATGGCCCCGCCCCAGGGGTCACATGTTTTACATAGAGTTATATAGGAAAAACTTTAAAAAATCTTCTTGTCAGAAATCGCAAGGCCTAGAGTTTAGATATTTGGTATGCAGCATTGTCCAGTAGACCTTTACGAAGTTTGTTCATATCATGGCTCCTGGGTCAAAAATTGCCCCGCCCCGGGGGTCATATGTTTTACATAGAGTTATATAGGAAAAACTTAAAAAAATCTTCTTGTCAGAAACCTCAAGGCCTAGAGTTTAGATATTTGGTATGCAGCATTGTCCAGTAGACCTTTATCAAGTTTGTTCAAATCATAGCCCCTGGGTCAAAAAAGGATCCGCCCCAGGGGTAACATGTTTTACATAGAGTTATATAGGGAAAAGTTTAAAAAGTCTTCACATCAGAGCTGAGATATTTTGTATGTAGCATTGTCAAGAGGACCTCTACCAAGTTTTTCATATCATTGACCCTGGGTCAAAAAAAGGCCCCGCCCCAGGGGTCACGTGTTTTACATAGAGTTATATAGGAAAAGTTTAAGAAATCTTCTTGTCAGAAACCACAATGACTAGAGTTCAGATATTTGGTTTGCAGCATTGTCTAGTAGACCTCTACCAAGTTTGTTCAAATCATGACCCTGGGGTCAAAACTGGGCCCACCCGGGGGTCATTTGATTTTACACAAGGATTTATAAAGGAAAAATTCTAAAAATCTGCTGCTGGGAAACACCAAGGGCTATACCTTCAATTGTTTGTTGTTATGTCTCCCCCCAACCCTGCCCTTCTGATGGAGACATATTGTTTTTGCCTTGTCCATGGGTGTCTGTTTGTTTGTCTGTCTTTCACACTTTGTTTCCTTTCAATAACTTGAGTACCAGTTGACCCAAAGACTTCAAACTTCACAGGGTTATTGCCGTTATTGAGTACAAAAAATTCCTTTTGTGTTTTGGGTCAGTAGGTCAAACGTCAAGGTCAGAGGGACCTCTAGAGTGAAAACCGTTTCCACCCAATAACAGGATTACCATTTCACCCAGAGCCTCCAAACTTCATAGGATGATTTTTTTTTACTAAATAGAAGAACCATATTGTTTTTGGGGCTAGTATGTCAAAGGTCAGGGTCACAGGGACCTGTAGGGTGAAAACTATTTCTGTAGAGTAACTGTTGTACAATTACACCCAGAGCCTTCAAATTTTATAGGATAATTGTATTAGAAGAACCCTATTGTTTTAAGGGTCCATACGTCAAAGGTTAAGTTCACAGGGATCATAGTGTGAAAACTGTTTCTGCTCAGTCACTGGAGTACCATTTTACCAAGAGCCTTCAAACTTCATAGGATGATTTTCTTTACTCAATTAAAGAACCCAATCATTTTTGGGGTCAGTAGGTCAAAAATCAAGGTCACAAGGACCTGTAGAGTCAAAACTATTTCTTTTTAGTAACTGGAGTATCATTACACCCGGATCCTTAAAACTTTACAGGGTAATTATATCAGAAGAACCCTATTGTTTTTGGGGTCTGTAGGTCAAAGGTCAAAGTCACAGGGACCTGTAGAGTAAAACTACTATGCTAAAAAATTTGAGTACCATTACACCCATAGTCTTTAAACTTATTGCAAACTTATTCAAACTTGCACCCATAAAAACCAATAACGATATTTGTAACTTCAGCAATGAGACTCAGGTGAGCGATTTAGGGCCATCATGGCCCTCTTGTTATGAATATGATAACAGCACCCATAAAAACCAATAACGATATTTGTAACTTGAGCAATGAGACTCAGGTGAGCGATTTAGGGCCATCATGGCCCTCTTGATATGAATATGATAACAGTGTTCGGATGAGGAAAGATGTATTAGGTAATAAGGTAGGCATTCCTTGGTCTATTTGTAGAATTGATAAATTTAACTTGAATCAAGAGGTGTTATAATCATGTATTATTTGTCTAGAAGGTATACAGTAAAAGCTTATATCATCTACTAGAACTTTTATTTTTCAAGACAGAAAAATTATTTTTGTTACTGTAACGACGCGTTATTGTCATCTTGACAAAGCAAATTTGGATAACTGAACTAATTCATGTCTGCCGAAGGTGTTTCAGTATATTTTATATGTAACAAAATAATTTGTTGCTTAAAACTTTTGGGATGTCTCTATTTCGAGAAAGAAAAGGAAATGAGAAGTTTTAATACGAACAATGTACAAAGACCTGTAGTCTAAAGACTTGTTTATGTTGTGATACAAAACATAGCTACCGCTCCCTTTTGACTCCCTAGAATATTTTCAGTTAACTCTCTCTTAAAGAAACTTAAACTTTGCAAAGTTTACTATTCATGTATTTTAAGTCCTTCAGAAAGTGTGAGATTCGGATTCATAAAAGTGAAAACTTTTTTTTTTAAAGTCAACGTGAAATCACCATCAGAAAGAATCTGTTGTATTTGGACAATAGTTGAAAACAAAATCAAACAAACACATTTTAATGACGTCTGTCTCAACGGCTGAAGATATTAGCCAACTATTTAACTTTTAAATTCCTTCCGTTTTCTGTTATTGCGTTTGAAAAAGTGTGACAGAAACGTTATTGATGTTTTACAAAATAAGACAACAGTTTAATGTAAATATTTCCTAGAACTTGTTTATATTAATTTTCCTTTCCTTCAATCTAATTATCAAAAGTCGCTGATCCGACGTTTACTTACGTTTTTCGATAAAAAAACAACAACAACAGAATCAATTTTCAATGCAGTGATTATTCTGACAAACTCGTTTCAGTAGACTGCTACAACTACTTGTAAACTATACTGTAACAACAGTATATGTAAATGTTACTTTTACATAATTACAATGTAGCTCACTACGCGAAACTGTCTTAGACGAAAGGTCAGAAAGAATTTTTCAGGCACGTGCATTATCCAAAGGCTCAAACGCCGCACAAAAATATCTGGTACTAAATTGAATTTATGGAGATTATTAGCGTCCGATTCATTTTCGTTGACAGAACGCTTTGTGCGGATATTGTTATCGCCATTTATCTATCATGGTAGATTTGACTGTGGCTTTTGTGTTCATGAATACCAACGAGTCACCTTTTGTCCATGAAGGTTGATCCTCTCCATCTTAGGTCACAAAATAAAGTCTTGCAAGAAAGTTAACTAATCGAAGCAACAGACACTTTTGATTGGTGAATACTAATATATTTGTATTCCAACAAGGGGTGATATATGGAATTCTACTCAGTTTCTTATACAAGATCATAGGAACAGTCGCTGAGAAGACATTTCACTTATGTAGGTGCCAATTTTATTCTAAGATGTTTCACAGTCACGGTTTGTGAACAAACTTTGATTTTTTCAGATAGTACAGGTAATTTTTTGGGATGTCATGTCACCACAAAGCCGCACAAATTGCAAAAAAATGAAGGCAATTGCAACGTCTGTTATCAAAGCTGGTGTGTGTGTGTGTGTGTGTGTGTGTGTGTGTGTGTGTGTGTTACAAAAACTTTGAATGAAGTTGCTAAACTAAAGTAGTGGTAGACGGTATTATTGAAAATGACGCTCTGTTGAAGGTAACTGAAAGATGCAACTAGAGCTATCGCTGAATGCTATTCATACCCCAACCAGTGGGTGCGTGGATGGATGGGAAGAACGTTTTACGAAAGAATGCTACTAAAATCATATAGTACAGATAACAATAGGTAACTCTAAGATAACTTGATAAATGAAGAAGACAAACTATATTAGTAAAGTAAGTCTTCCGCTTGAACGGCCGAAAAAAAAAGACACTATACGCGTACAAAACGTGGCAGAGAAAATCCTAACAAAATGTTTGAGTTCTTGTCAAAGCATGCAGAAAATAAAAAATACTATGTGAAGTTTAAATCCTAGGCAATAATATTTTGCACAATGAGAATATGTCATTTACTAAATGGAGGGGAATAATTATGTCAGAATAAAAACAAGAGTTGACAAGAGTTGACATTTGACATTTGGACTTTCCTTATGACCCATAGTCATATCTGTAGCTTAAATTAGGACCAATACCTGTACTGGTTCCTGAGTTTTTTTAATCAAATGTATTTTTTTTTTAATTTCTAAGTAGCAAAAAGAGGGCATAATAACGGCTAAATTAAAATCACGGTTCCATTCACAATTCAATCTTTGCATGATATTTATAAAACAATTCAAGAAAATGACTCTTTAGGGACATTTCCTAAGTGAAAAGAGGGCAAACATATGTCAATATGCAAGTCAGAGTTACAAACTTGCCCTACTGAATTAGCTTGTGACATTTCATGTATATTTTCAGTTAATATAAGTGCTGGGTTCAGAGATAATCAAGAAATTTCTGGACATTATCTACCATATGCACTCGCTTTTAAGAAACACTTTTGATCTCAAAATTCGAACTCAGAGTGAGGGTGTGTCTTATTAGTGCATTCTACAAGTATCTTTGCAGAAGCAAAAACAACTTTTGCTGACCATTATCCAGCATCAGCCAGCATAAATACTACATCAGTGGTTCTAGGGCCATTCTTAAATCAACTAATTTGTATTTGGAATCAATGTAGAAACTGAGTGAGAGAGCAGAGGTGGCCGGAATTTGCATAAATTATACTAAAATCACCCTGAATCTACTTGAGTTCATACCAGGTCTTATAAGAGAGTCATTTAAAAAAATTGTGATCCAAAAATAAGAGATGTGTCTTATACGGGGAAACTGACAGCAAGTGAAAAGAGGGCATAATTACATAAAAAAGTCAGAATTATCAAATTTGGAAATTGCCTCTCTTTCTTCGTATATGTTTTGAGTTTCAAGTTATTCAGTAATGCTTTTTCCACAGATATTCAGGAAAAATGTTAATTATGGGAAATTTCTAAGTGATAAAAGGGGCATAGCTAAGTCAAAATACAACTCTGAATGATAAAACTTGGCAAATGGTGTTGCTTTGTGGTCTTTCATATAAATTTTAAGTTTTAAGTTAATATAAAGTTTCAGAGACAATCTTTGGGACATTATGAAAATGATAAAGGGAAATAACTGCACCAAAGTACAAGTCAGAGTCAACTTTGCACTTGGATCTTTCATCTACATTTAAATTTTCAAGTTGATAACTACACTTATTTAAGAGATTCTGAAGAAAATGTATTTTTTGGGGCATTTTGTAAGTGAAATTTGGGCATAATTAAGTCAAAAATTGAGTTATCAAACTTGATACATGGAGTTCCACTGTGATCTTTCAAATAAATTTTAAGTAAATATAAATTTTCAGAGACAGTCGAGAAAAAGGAAAGTTTTGGACATTATGCAAGTGAAAGGGGGAATAATTACATCAAAGTTCAAGTCAGAGTTATCTAACTTGGCGATTGGAGTTGCATTGTGATCTTTCATCTACATTTTATATTTTACGTTAATAACTATATTGATTCAAAAGATAATCAAGAAAAATGTAAAATTGGAACACTTTCTAAGTGAAAAGGGGGCATAATTAAGTCATAATACATTTCTGAGTTATGAAACTTGACACATGGACTTGCATTGTAATCTTTCATATATATATATATATTTCAAGTTTCAATAAAATATCTGTACTGGTTTCAGAGGTTTTCAAGAAAAAACGTCAGGACGGGACGGGACAAAGTGTTTTCTATATAGCTCCCCCCTCAAACTATGTTTAGTGGGGGGTTTAAAAAGATAGACGGTAAGCTACCTTGTGATCCCTCATCAAATTTGATGTTTCATGATTAAGTGTTTTCTTCTGGTTTCAGACTATTCAAGTATTAACGTAACATTTCAGCACATTTTTTTAAGTAAAAAAGGACATAACTTTGTCAATATGCAATAAAGAATTGTAGATTTTGCCCTGCCGAGCTTGCCTATGACCCTTCATATACGTTTGAGGTTCAAATTAATACCCGTTTAGGTTTCAGAGATATTATAGTAAATGTAAATTTAAAGACTTGTTTAAGTAAAGAAGGGGCATAACTTTGTTAAAATGCATTGAAGAGTTCAGAAAACTGGCCTACTGAGCATTCTTGTGACCCTTCATATTTATTTCAAGTTTCAAACCTGTACTGGTTTAAAAGATATTAAGGAAAAGCAATCGGAATGGGACGGACCAAAGCGATTCCTATATTCCTATTTCCCCGCCGCCTCCCACCATTATGGCTTTGTTAGGCCATGCTTATTACCAAAACAAACATGTTTCGTTGGGCCTATGAAGACCAAACAAAACCGAGAATAAGCTCATCTCTGCACTCACACTTAGCCAGTCACCAAGGAACTTTTTGGTGATGACATGTCAAAACCAGCAAATGAGATAGAAGACTGTGCAAAGGTCGGTTATAAGATGTTACAAGTTGCTGAGAGGACGTGGCTGGTTTAGGGGCCGTTATAGGGGCTCGTCATTCTTGAGGGGACGAGGATACGGATTTCAAGGACCTTCAGGTTACAGGTAGGGAAAAAACTTGTTTGCCGAAGGGGAGCAAGGCCACAGCAGAAAAATTAAACAAAGTAAGTGAAGTGTTTCAAGCCGGTCATTTAAATTTTTTGTCTACGAGTGGCAAACATTCTGATAAAACTATTCTAGATATCATAAAACATTGTCACAAAGAATTTGTCTTAATATGAAATCATGTCATTGCAGTTTTCACAAAGGAAGTTAATATAAAAGAAAGACTGATTATTGATACTGAGAACCAAAAGCTATATCAGGATTTAATAAGATTGTTCAGGTTGATGATAGTCATCAAGGGACGAGTACACATCATATATATCAAAATCAAGGGAAAGGTACACATCATATATATGAAAATCAAGGGACGAGTACGAATCATATATATCAAAATCAAGGGACGAATACAGATAATATATATCAAAATCAAGGGACGAGTACGAATCATATATATCAAAACCAAGGGACGAGTACAAATCATATACATCAAAATGGTTATTATTCTATAATAAATAAAAAATCAGTGAAAGTATCTCCAACTGCAAAATAATATTATCGAGTTACTCACAATATTATATGATCTAGGACATGGTTACAGCTCTATTGGTGCAAGGTCAAGTTTATCTTTTTTGTGTAATAAGCTGGAGTCGTGTACCTGTGTGATTTTTGAAAGGTCTTTTTTAATGTTAGGCCACCAAAGCCAAGATACACTAAACACATTTTCTAATTGGCAATTTGAAGTTTATTTCAACAGTTTAACAATTAGGAAAGAAAATTAAAATTAAATGTTCACCCGTTCCGGATGAGGACTCTTGATAGCGATACATACGCCATAGCTGTTGTAAAAAATAGAGAAGATAGGAAAACCAAATACTGCATAATTTCAAGTCGTTCCCATGTAAAGTTTTGGTAAATTAGAGTTTTAATGGCTGGCCAATTAGAACATTTGTTAAGTGTATACCAAGATATGTTATGTCGACTTAGTTCTTTCTTATTTACATAAGACTTGACTCTAAAATTGGTAATGCTCAATGCAGCATGTGGTGAAACTGTACAAACGTTGTCTGTAAATAATATTCAGAAGTTGAAATCAAAGTTTGTTTTAACGTTTGAAGATCTTCTTAAGTAGAGTAGACCAGGGCATGATTTTTCATGTATATCAATTCAGGCTTTTCCACCAGATAGGCGACTGTGTGTATATTTTGTTTTAAAAGAGTATCTCAGTATAACAAAGAATTTGAGGAATAGTAATGACTCAAAGCGCTTATTCAGTTATGTAAATCCACATTACATAACAAAAGACACTATAGCTAGATGGATAATCAAAGCACAGGGAGTATTGTCAAAGTTAAAATGTGTGAAGTTTGTTCTTTGTCACTGCACCCATGTGATAAGAATCATATCAATTCCTTCAACTGCTTTTTAAATGTTCTAGAAAAGCGTAATTTCAACATAACAGTGATGGAGATAATCTTAAAATGAACTAAGGTGGAGTCATTGTTCGGACTTCGTTGTCACTAAAGTGTGACCATTGTATAAAGTATCAACTCAATCTCTCAAGTATTTTCTGAGTTGTGACATACAAATGTGACACTATGGTCAGTTGAGACTCTAATAACAGCATCTCGCGGTGCCAACGCTCGTATGTTAAGAGCCCCCCAGCTGGGTGGGGGATAGAAATAGCCCAGCTGCCGTACTGCAGAGGGTACAACCCCCTCAATGTACCTGCCTGTTTGCCGTAGGCCGCAACCTGTGTCACTTGATGGGGGGATCCTGATAGCTGAGTGGTTATGGAGAATGCCTAGTAATGTCTCTATGCCTGCAACACTCTACCTTAATAATTTGAGTTAAACAGGAGGTCAGGAAGACCCGTCCTTGATCAAACAGCTTGTCATGCCGAGCCCTAGAGCTTTTATTTTCTATTCATCTGCACCTGTTCTATCTATTGTTATGTTGAACGATTTTCAACATGAAGCTTATTTCTCTTTTTCCATCAATGGGCTAATCAGTTGAAAGGTTTCTTTTGACTGCATGTTGTGTTTTCTCAAGGATAATCTGTTCTTGTTAGGGTATTCTGCGCGACCACATTAGTTCAGCCAAGTACTCTCATGCTGAGTATATCTCTGATGTATCCTCGTTATGATCTACAGTTGGTTGCCCCAATGATCATTTTCCCTTGTTGGGCTCCGAGGTGGGTGAGGAGCATCAGTGATGAACTTACTCCCTTAACATGGCAAACTCACAAAAAAAAGCCAAGCGTTCTCCGTCGCACTCATATTCGGAAATGTCCACCATACCACCAAATGTCTTTTCACGATCTTTAGTCATAGGATCACTCGAAAAAGAAAAACCAATCACCAAATTCTCTCCTTTTGTTATTGAAAAACAACTATCTTCTATCATAGGCACCCCAAAGTCAGTAAAATAACTTCGGAACAATACACTTCTTGTAGAATCATCTACCAAACAACAAAGTCTGAACCTTCTTCAACAAAAGTCCTTTTTTAACATCTAAGTGAAAGTTTCCTCTCATAAAAACTTGAACTCATCCAAAGGAGTTATTAGGTGCAGGGATTTATCTCTCTGAAAGGGGAATCAGTCCCGAAGTGTGTTCCTTGTTTTACAGATCTTACAGTTAAACACATTTTTATTGACCGTGTGGACTTTGTTCCAATACGAAATAAATATTTAAATATACATAACACGCATGAGCTGTTTAATTCTGTTTGGCCAGACTTAATCTTTTAATTTTCAAAAGGTATCAACATTTTTAACAAGATATAATCGTTTTATTTTTTACATATGGAACTTTTAACTACATCATATTTTACATACTGTCGACACCTTTTGAACTTTACATCATTGCATCAACTTCTTAGTTCTTTTTTATACAATATTATTTGCGCCAAAAATGACCACAGTTGTCGACGGGCCATAAAACTCCATTCATTCATTAGTATGTTAAGAGCAACGACTTAATAAAATTAATTTCAAGACTGTGATGGCGCTATTCAATAATTGCTGTTATGCACTTCACTTAAAATGAATAACTTTGTGATTGTGATTGTTCAAGGTATTAGTATTTACACAAAAGTTTAATTATTTTCCATGTGACAAAGGAGCATAACTCTAGAAACACTGATCACTTAGTAATGTCCCTTGTGGTACAGGTGTGCCTTGTCCCCAGTAGCAAATATGCTGTTCCCAGTAGCAAGTATGCCAAGAATGAGAACATTATTCTTGATTAGATTTCAAACTTTTCTAAATCAATAACCAATTTCAACAAAAATTTCAAGTTGAAATGGGACAGAACTCTAACAGCTTTCAGAGTAATGCCCATTGTCTTACAACTGTGCCCTGTCATGATAAGCAAATATTCCAAATTTCATATTGGTACCTTTGATAGATTTGAAATCATTCCACTTGATAACCAATTTTGATAAAAATTCTAAGTTAAAAAGGGGCTTAACTCAAAAAATATATTTCAGAAAATAGAATGCCCATTGTCTTACAACTGCACCTTTTTAAATGTTATGAAATATTAATAAGTATTCCAAGTTTTGTGGTGATATCTCTATGTGTGTTTAGTAACGGGCTACATTAAAGCTTTTGCACGACAACGAAGACGACCAAGCGATCGAAATAGCTCGAGTTTTTCTTCGAAACGGATAAGCTAATAATAGGGGAAATACCATGGTGATCTCTATTAAACTAAGACTTGACAATTGCTTATATCCAAGTCAAGAGCAACACAGTAATCAAATATATTTTTATGTAAGCAACCTGTTCATAAAAAGTAACAAAATCATGTGAGCAAATAATTAAGAAGTGAAAACAGTAGATAAATAACCTGAAATGTATAATCATAATACTGAAAATATATATTGCGGCCTCAAATGCAATTATACTGACAAAACAGAAGTTAACAAAAACTAATTTCTTGGCTCCATGGCCATGTTCAAAACATTCAGTGCCTTTTTACTGGATATAATTTGGATATCAATCTACTCAGATTTGCCCTAGACCTACATAATGACATTGTAGAATATGCTCTTGTGACAAGTTTATGTGACACATACATGCTACATTACATCAAGTAAACTTGCATAAAGAGTCCTCTTCTGTCAGATACTTTAAAAAAACTTTTTTAAGGTATTAATAGCTTCACACTGGATCTTATCTTTTGTATAGGAAATGTGGCATGCAAGTTGTTTAAAGCAAAACATGGTCACGATGAAACAACGTTTTCATTTAAATGTTTTAATCAACCAAGATATCTGTGCTTATCAATAATCAGTTGAAGGTGTTTCAAGAAAAGCATTAAATTATATACATTATTTTGTACATTATATACAAGTTAAAGGTTATCAGAAAGTAGGGATTGGAATACTGAAATCAGTATTCGAATATTTGGTTTGCCATATTGGAAAATATTCGAATTTTCGATTGCCGGACGTTCCATCGGTTATCCGAATTTTGGTATCCGAATATAAGTACTGTTATACTGTTTTCGTCCAGACTAACGAGGTCGGGAAACTGCTGTGTATAATCAAGAAATGGCTTGTTTAATGGAAACCTCAGATTTTTGTGATTGGCAGTAAACACAATATATTCCATTCTTTAAAATGTGAATTATCGCCATAAATACGGACAGTTGATAATGTAGGAAGGGATTTTTTGGTCAAGATTCGGGAGAACAGAATAAGGCATGTTGACTGATGACATCACAAACACCTGTTATCAGACAATAGCTAATCTCCTTGTTTGCAAAAAGAATCGACATTTATTTACATTTGACAGCAACAGAATTTTTAAATTTAGATAACTTTTTTCTTTGTGAGCCGAAATTTAAGATTCTTATATCATTTAAAAGCTCTTTAGATTCATATTTTTAAAATATAAGAGATTTTCAATTTTTGCTTTTAAAAAAGAAAACTAAACTAATTTATATCAGTCGTTTCAGCATTTTTCTTGCAGCTTAGATGCACCAAGTTTAACCATTTACAAACAAAAACGTAAACAGTTTTGACAATTATTTTTTTTAAATATATAAAATACGAGTTTACAGACCTTTTTAATGATATGAAATATTGAATTGTTTGATGAAAAATGATTTTGTAACTGTTATTACAAAATTACTATGTTTCGCATTTTTATCAACCGTTATATTTTTGCCAACCTTCAAAAAGTTACCTGTATCTCTTATCAGTTACTTGTTACTATTAATAGATTCAAAACAATAACATTCAACTTCAATACTGACATTGATAATTTAATCAACATGTAAACTAAAAGCAAGGATGTTAAAAATATTTTAAGCACATTTATAAGAGGAAAATATTTGAGTTATTCTGATTGATTTGACAACAAAATAACAAAAAAGTATTATCAGTAGAGTCAAAAGCTTGATTGTTGTTCGTGTAAGTTTTATGCTATCTCATTACACGCATTCGGAATTCGCCGATTAGTAAAGGGCCTAGATTGTTTCAATGTGTAGTAAATTTTATGAATGAAACTTTCGCGGATGAATACTAAATTAATAACTTGTTAGTTTTACAGTTTGATTTGCAAAAACAAAATAAAAAAATAAATTATACCTCATGCTTGAAATCAACAGAATTCTGCAAAATCAAAGCATGGTTATCAAAACTGCAATGAAAACTCATACAACCTGTGGTACTATTTTTCCACGCGAATGTGTGGATAGGAGGCGGGCATGTGATTGTAACTACAAAATCTGGTGTGTAGCTTTAGAAGCTTTCGCTTCTAAAAACTGTATGTTGCAAACATTGCACCTGCTCAACACCTTGCATTCATTTGTATCACGATTCAATTAAATATATCTAAAACAATCACTCCAGTATGGTATACACTTAAAAGTATTACTCAAGCTTTCTTCCGTCTTGGCACATCTGCTGGACAATGTATTATTCGCAAGTTCTGGCTGCAATATTTCCAATACCCTTACTATGAACATACAGTGTCTACCATGTTCTCCAATCTGATATTATAAACAATTTTCTGTTTTATGTTTTTCTGTTTATATTAGAATACATTTCGTTCTTGAAAAAACGCACAAAATGAATTATCGAGTGTTGGATATCTTTGGTATTTGTACATTCTTAGAACCGCTATGTCCATTATCTATATCAACTATCTGTGATTTCTCTTTTTTATTATCAGTTTACAATATGAGAGCATTATTGTTCAGTTGAAGCATATGAAATCTGTTCAGTCAGGCTTAATTAGAGCCAAGTGTACCAGTTAGTTATGGCGCTGAACACGAATAGGCGGAATCGTTTCTAGGTCAAGTACGTGAACTGAGTCTAATAAGATCTCGGATAAAGACATATTAACCAGAAAATGAATAATTTCTTGTTTGTCAAATTTAGAAGTTTATAAGAGCTATGGAATAGGACTATTATACAATTATGGACATTTCAGATAGAGTGGAACTCCTTTAATGTTTTTTTTACAAAGACAACTCAAAATCATTGTTGATTTCAACAGTTCGATGCTTAAAACATTATGTTTGGAAGGTTCAATATGTGAATATAAGGCGGAGCTCGATATGTGTCCTTTGCAAAAGACACAATAGCCAATGTCTCAGTTTTCCGTGGTGGGAACAGGTATCGCTTATGAACATAACTAGCTACTTTGTCATGTTATTGGTATCAAAGATATTATAATTGTATTGTATTGTTATTTATTTGTTAACTCTTTGGGTTCTATAACACTTTCTTAAATGATGCTTTACAAACCGAGAACAGTCCCAGGATAAGACAGAGGTATACCAACCAAGAACAGTCACAGGATTAGACAAAGCTTTACCAACCATGAACAGTCCAAGGATTAGACAGCTGTATACCAACAAAGCACAGTCCAATGATAAGACAGTGCTACAACAACCGAGAACAGTCGCAGGATTAGTCAAGAATATACAAATCGAGAACAGTCGCAGGATAATGCAGGGGATTACAAACTGAGAATTTTTGCAGGATAAGTCAAGAATATTCAAATCGAGAACAGTCGCAGGATAAGTTAAGAATATACAAATCGAGAACGGTCGCAGGATAAGTCAAGAATATACAAATCGAGAACAGTTGCAGGATGAGACAGCGGTGTACAAACCGAGAACAGTCGCAGAATCAGACAGCGGTGTACAAATCGAGAACAGTGGCAGGATTAGTCAAGAATATACAAACCGAGAACAGTCGCAGGATCAGACAGCGATGTACAAACCGAGAATTTTTGCAGGATTAGTCAAGAATATTCAAATCGAGAACAGTTGTAGGATAAGTAAAGAAAATACAAATCGAGAACGGTCGCAGGATAAGTCAAGAATATACAAATCGAGACCAGTCGCAGGATCAGACAGCGGTGTACAAACCGAGAACAGTTGCAGGATCAGACAGCGGTGTACAAATCGAGAACAGTCGCAGGATTAGTCAAGAATATACAAACCGAGAACAGTTGCAGGATCAGACAATGGTGTACAAACCGAAAACAGTTGCAGGATTAGTCAAGAATATACAAATCGAGAACAGTCGCAGGATCCGACAGCGATGTACAAATCGAGAACAGTCGCAGGATTAGTCAAAAATATATAAATCGAGAACAGTCGCAGGATCAGACAGCGGTGTACAAACAGAAACCAGTTGCAGAATTAGTCAAGAAAATACAATCGAGAACAGTCGCAGGATCAGACAGCGGTGTACAAATCGAGAACAGTGGCAGGATAAGTCAAGATTATACAAACCTAGAACAGTCTCAGGATCAGGCAGCGGTGTACAAACCGGGAACAGTTGCAGGATTAGTCGAGAATATAAAAATCGAGAACAGTGGCAGGATCAGACATCGGTGTACAAACCGAGAGCAGTTGCATGATTATGAAGAGTAGAGAAGCCTAATCTGCCTCTTTTTTGTTAACTTGTATAAAATTGCAACTGAATTATAAAAATTGCAACTCAATTATAAAAGATGTCTATACCATGCGGATGCACTATTTGCATCCAAACAAAGTGAAATGTTTAGAAGTAAAGTTTTTTCTCTAATTTAAGCTGACAGATGCAATGTAACTCTTGTCTCTGATAGCCTAATATTCTTTCTAAATATAACAATCAATAATAACTCCATTCAAAGTGAAAACATTTTTCCCACCGTAGCGCTTCCTCTGATTTCTTTCAAATGAGTTTTATTGCCAGTTTACAAAACTTTTCGTGACACCTCTTTCGGTCTCTTACGCAGTAAATAGAAGTTATACATCAAATTGTTCAACAAACTCAATATAAATATCTCAAGCAAGTTTCAGATTTATTTTATAAATAAACTAATGTCTTTAGTGGACTTTATATATTTTGACGGATACTGTAGACAAACTCGAATCGACTGATACACTTAATTGCAACACTTTGATAAAGAAGGAAGAAGGAAAGAAAGAAAGAAAACGAAGAAAGAAAGAAAGCAAGAAAGGCAGAAGTTGGGTCTGTCAGCCGGGCGGTGGGTCGATCAGTCGGTCAAACAGTGAGTGAGTGAGTCAGTCAGTAAGTAAGTTAGTAAAAATATAAATACATGTATATTTAAGGTAGGTCGGATTCAAAATATTTGTATTTACTTTCATACTGATGACTAACTTTCTTATTGATGACTAACTGACCGACCGACCGATCGACTCTCTCTCTCTCCCTTTCTCTCTCACTCACTCACTCACTCACTCACTCACTCACTCATTCGGATTTCTTTCTCCGTTTCTGTTTTTCTTTCTTCCTCTTTCACTTTCCTGTCTTTTCTTTTTAAAATTATGAGAGATAAATAGATTATGTTATTTGTTGAAACTGAATTAAGAAATAATTCTCTTGAAACCATGAAACATAACGTATATCTCAGGCCGCAAAACCGTTGGGCCGCTAGCAGCCTAAAGGTGGCAAATATACTTACAAATGTTCTTTTATATAAAAAACCGTCATTTTTTGAGTTGCAAATATACACCCTAAAGACACTTTGTTTATGTTGTTTGTTTGAACTGAGTTCAGAAATACTATTTCCAATGTGAACTCTATGTATATCATAGGCCGCCGGGCTGCTAGCAATCTAAAAAAATAAAAAACCTCTTCATGTAAAACATTTTATTTTGACTTTGCAAAAAGACACCCCATACCCCGTTTGTTTGCTCTATGTTAAAAAATTCTAGTTTTACTTACACTCTATGTATATCATAGGCCGTTAGGCCGCTGGGCCGCCAGTAGCCTAAAAAAGGTAAAACCTCTTTTCATGAAAAAGCTTTTATTTTAAATTTACGAATATACACCAAAGCCCTTTTGTTAATGTTGTTTGTTTTAACTTAGTTCAGAAATACTATTTTAACTGTGACACTCTCGGTCCCTAGCAGCCTTAAAAAGCTAAAACTACTCTTCTTGAAAAATCTTTTATTTTGAATATACAAATGGACATCCCAAACCCCTTTTGTTTATGTTGTTTCTTTGAACTAAGCTCAAATATACCATTTTAACTGTGATACACTATGTATATCTTAGGCCGTTAGCAGCCTTAAGAAAACAAATTCTTCTTGAAACCATCTTTTTTGAATTTGCTAAAGTACACCATAACCCCTTTGTTTATTTTGTCAGTATAAACTGGGTTAAGAAATGCTATTTTAACTGTAATGCACTTCGTATATTTAAGGCCTCTTGGCTGCTAGCAGCCTAAGAAAAGCCCTTCTTTCATGAAAAATCCCTTTTTAAATTTTGAACTGGACACCCCAGTCGCTACTTGTTTATAATGTTTGTTTAAAGTGAGTTCAGAAATACTATTTTTACTGTGATACAATATGAATAACTTCGCTAAGCCGCTGAGCCGCTAGCAGCATGAAGATAGAAAATTATTCTTTTCCTATAAAAACCATATTTTTTGAACTTGCAAAAGTGCACCACAAACCCCTTTTGTTTATGATACACTATGTAAACCTTAGGCCGCTGGACCGTCAGCAGCCTTAAGATAGCAAATACTTCTTTTCATGAAAAAAAAACAACCTTTTTTTTAATTTTCATTAATATACACCAAAACCGTTTGGTTGTTGTTGTTTGTTGACATTTAAATCAAAACTACTACTTCTATTGTTATACATAATGTATATCTTAGGTCGCTAGATAACATTTTTTTTCATAAATAGTCCTCTTTTTTTAATTTGCAAAAATACATACACGAACCCTTTTTTTGTTGTTGGTTGAATACACTTCGTTCAAAGATATTATTTTATTGTGATCCTCAATGTATATTTTAGGCCGATGGGCCGAAAGGCCGCTACGGTTAGGCCGCTAGGCTGCTGAAGTTAGGCCGAAATGCCGCTAAGCCGCCGGGCCGCCAACTTTGCGAGAGACCTTAGAGAGAGTAATCACATTAATTAGTTCAGTTGACTGCCAACCCATAATTCTTTGTAATGAAAGTCATTGCGCAATAAAAATGAAATAAAGTCTTCCTACAACACACGTATCTAATGAACCAACTGAGATCACAGCAATAGTATCATACATAAGCACTGTCTGTGTCTAGCACGTTTTTCTAGACCTCAGTACTTGAGTTCAAGAGATCGAAACATTTTAATTTTAAATTGGTTG
The DNA here is from genome assembly GCA_012932295.1 of Cyclina sinensis. Classification (NCBI taxonomy): domain Eukaryota; kingdom Metazoa; phylum Mollusca; class Bivalvia; order Venerida; family Veneridae; genus Cyclina; species Cyclina sinensis. The sequence goes on from JAAONU010000017.1 coordinate 12,845,192, forward strand.
AGGCCATTTAGCCGGGATATTTTTAGGCCGGGTTTTGTGCAATTCCAGTACAACAGGAATGGAAAGCACGGGAAAAGAGAGAGAGAGAGAGAGAGAGAGAGAGAGAGAGAGAGAGAGAGTTAAAACACACTTATTAGAAGAAAGTTGTCCACAATATCTGCAGTACATCTTCCTGTCTTGTTGTTTTACTGCGCAAAAAACATGATGTCGTTTCTCAAGACACCCCTGTTGATTTTCAAGATGCGTGTGATTTGATGGTTCTCATTTCCTCGTACAAAGATAAATTATTCTAAAATAACAGGTTTTTTATGTCTTACAACTATAGTTCTAATACGCAGTCTCATTCTTTTTGAAAAAGCTAATTACATCTCCATATTTCAAATCTTCAAGAAACACTAATGGTTTCATTGAGTTGATGATACATCAACTAAATGCAAACTACCTAAATCCACGTAGGTAGTCAGAATGCCTTGTATGTTTGTCTGTTGTTAAAGGGGTTTAACGCCAGTTTTGCAATACCCCAGACAGACCTAAATTGATCCCAAACATATAGAATGCCCGGTATATGTTTTGAAGTTGAATGCTCTTTAGCTGTAGTACATGTAAATCCTGTTATTTAAGACAAGCTTATATCCATTATATAGTGTCTTTTGTTTCACTCTACACAATTTTTTCTACAACTTATAATATTCCTAACCTTCGCATGAACCATGCGAAGTAAACCGGTGCAGTACTTAATAATTATGATTATCTTGTTATTAGAAGCGAAAGCTTCTAAAGCTGCACACCAGATTTTGTAGTTACAATCACATGGCCGCCTCTTATCTATACATTCGCGTTGAAAACTAGTGCCACAGGTTGTATGAGTTTTCATTGCAGTGTTTAACAGTGTTTTGGTATAGCAGAATTCTGTTGATTTTGAAAGCATGAGGTATAATTTTAATTTTTTTGGCAAATCAAGTAACAAGTTATTAATTTAGAATTCATCTGCACAAGTTTCATTAATAAAATTTACTACACATTGAAACAATCACAACTTCTTCGCTCTATGTTAATCTGCGAGGTATTCCGAATGCGTGTAATGAGATTAGGTAAACACGAAAATGTACACTAACAACCATGGCAGTCACGCTTTTGACTGTTTTGATAATACATTTTTGTTGTTTTGTTGTCAAATCAATCAGAATAGCTCAAATATTTTCCTCCATTAAATGTGCTTAGACTTTTTTTAACGTCCTTGCTGCTTTTTGTTGCATGTTGATTAAATTATCAATGTCTATATATTTATCTGTTTTCCCGAATCTTGACCAAAAAAAAAAATTCTTGCTATATTATCCTCTATTATCTACCTGTCCGTATTTATGGCGATAATTCACGTTTAAAAGAACGGAATATATTGTGTTCATGCCAGTCACAAAAAGTATTTGAGGTTTCCATTAAACAAGCCATTTCTTTATGATACACAGCAGTTTCCCGAACCACGTTAGTCTGAACGAAAACAGTTGAACAGTACCTATATTCGGATACCGAAATTCGGATAACTGATAGAACATCCGAAAATCGAATATATTCGAAAATGGCAAGCTAAATATTCGCATATTGATTTCAGTATTGTTTCAATCTCTACTTTTTGATAGACTTTTACTTGCATATAATGTATAAAATAATGTATGTATTTTAATGCTTTTCTTGAAACACCTTCAGTTGATTGTTGATAAGCACATATATCCAAATATCTTGGTCAAAAAGAATGTAAGGATTAAAATATCTCAGTGAAAACGTTTGAGGTTTCATCATGACCATGTTTTGCCTTAAATTAATTTCAGGCCACATTTTTTATACAAACGATTAAGATCCAGTCTGAAAGTTTTAATACCTTTAAAAAGTTTTTTAAAGTATCTGATAGAATAAGACTCTTCATGCAAGTATTCTTCATGTAAGGTAACCTGTATGTCTTACATTATAAACTGTTCACATGAGGTCATTCTACATAGTCATTATGTAGTGAAGGACAAATCTGAGTAGATTGATATCCAAATTACATCTAGTAAAAAAGCACTGAATGTTTTGAACATGGCCATGGAGTCAAGAAATTAGTTTCTGTTAACTTCTGTTTCGTCAGTATAATTGCATTTGAGGCCGCTATATATATTTGCAGTATTTTTTTTATACATTTCAGGTTATTTATCTACTCTTTATCTTTATTTGTCTTATTTGCTCACATGATTTAGTTACATTTTCTATGAATAGTTTACTTAGATAAAAATATTTCTGTGTCTCTCTTGATTTGGATATAAGCAATTGTCAAGTGTTTCAGTTTAATAGAGATCACCATGGTATTTCCCCTATTTTTAACTTATCTGTTTCGAAATAAAAATTCAAGCTATTATGATCGCTTGGTCGTCTTCGTTGTCGTGCACAAACTTTGATGTAGCCCGTTACTGAAACACTTAAAGGTATCATCACAAAACTGGGAATAATTACTTATAATGAAAATATGCAGTTGTAAGACAATGGGCATTATTCTGAAATATATTTTTGGAGTAAATCCCCTTTTTGACTTAGAATTCTTGTAAAAATTGGTTATTAAGTGGAATGATTTCAAATCTATCAAAGGTATTGACATAAAACTTGGAATACTTGCTTATTATGACAGGGCACAGTTGTAAGACAAGGGGCATTACTGTGAAAGATGTTTTTGGAGAGATGCTCCATTTCAACTTGAAATTTTTGATGAAATTGGTTACTGATATAGAACATTTTGAATCAAAGATATTGTACTCATTTTTGGCATATTTGCTACTGGGGACAGCATACTTGCTTCTCGGGGTACGGCACATCTGTACCACAAGGGACACAACTAAGTGATCAGTATTTCTAGCGTTTTGCTCATTTGTCACATGAAAAATAATTAAACTTTTGTATAAATACTAATAACACAATCACAAAGTTATTCATTTTAAGTGAAGTGCATAACAGCATTTATTGAATAGCACCATAACACTCTTGAATTTAATTTTATTTAGCCGTTGCTCTTAACATACAATCGTTGGAACCACATGCAATGCTCTTGTTAGAGTCTAAAATGACTGTATATAGTGTCTCCCGTCACGTCTGTACGTCACAGCTCAGAAAGTACTTGAGGGATTGAGTTTATATTTTATACAATGGTCACACTTTAGTTACAAGGATGTCCGAACAATGTCTCTACCTTGGTTCATTTTTTTATTATCTCTGTTACTTTTATGATGAAATTATGCTTTTATAGAGAATATCTAAAAAACAATTGAAAGAATTGATATGATTCTTATTATATGGGTAGGATAAGCAGTGACAAAGAACAATCTTCACACATTTTAACGTTCGCTTCTGACAGTACTCTCAGTGCTTTGATCTTTTAACCCTTCTGAGATTTCATTTACCTGTACAATCGATCCGTTATATATCTAATATCAGTTTAATGGCTACATTGTTCCTACGTCATTATTTCAATGTGAAATATACAAGTCCTAGTTTGCCTTTGGTCTTCTTACAAATGTATTTATCTGGACTGAGGAAATGAACCTATCAGATCTTGTGCCTTTTTATATTTAGGGCAATGCTTTCAAAATAGTCCACTTTTTATGGATATATTAAACTTCTGACTTCATTTTAGTATGTCCTTCCACATCTCTATCGTTGGTAGTTGAAGTTGATAAAAATACAAAAAAAAGAAAGAAACAAAAGTGATATATAATTATGTAATATAACTAGGCCAGGTAAAAGTAACGTGTTTTTGCTTTCGACAGTACAATTCTATTATACAAGTACATTCTTGAACCTTCTTTAAAAATGTTTTGAAAACATTCGTTCTATAATACACGTTTTATGTCAACACTTCCTGAATATTCAACTAGGAAACAAATAAGAATATTATGTATTTTTAACGATCCCTTTATAACGTAGACTTTTATGGTGTATCATTATTTCACAGAAATGTATTTTCCTTAATCCAACTGATACAGGGATCAAATTACGGGAGAGGCAATGCTTCCCACTTTATGTTTCGTAATTGACAACGAGCTAGAGCAATTTTCTGTATTTTCTCAAAGACTTTATGAACTAGAGGCTTTTCCCTGCTGCTGTCAAATGCTTTTAACTGCACAGTCAGAATACTTAGACATATTTAAGGCTTAGAATACTTCACTTATTATTGGAGAGATTTTTATTACTAACCATATTAAATATATTTTTGAACAAAATGACTTTCTAAGTTTATAGATGTCATTTCTACAAAAAATATTCATCGGTTACATTATTTAGAACATAGTTGATATTTAGTATATTTATTATATTATCAAAAATATGTTTGACAAATGTGAAGTTAAATATGATTACTTGGTTTTACTTATCTAGCTGACAAATTTACTTAAAACTAAAACTATTTTGATAAAACAAGGAATCCGACGATAGCTGCAAACGTTCAAGACAAACGTTTAAGGTAAGCAGTCACACAAAATTGTCACGAAGGATATCTAAAAAACTCCCAGATATGGCTTTCCAGAAGGCTGCTATCTAAAATCATGAAACCATGGAGGCAGGTGAAACATTTAATTTTTTCATTTGTTTTCACCTCAAACAGGTACGTGTATATACCTTTATAGCTGATGTCAAATGTACTGCCACAGTGTAACTGTCCTTTTTAACATGTCTACGATGTGTACATTTTATCTCTTATGTCAATAAAAAGCGATTAGTTGTAATAAAACTTTATTAAGTTTTCACCTTTAACATTGGTCTCTGTTCTTTTCATCTCAATGACCAAGTCAGTAGTAATTATGTGGTTACTCATCGTCGGCTACCCCCAGTACATATTCCGGCCAAGTACATTATGTACCGTGGGACAATATAGATCATTCGTTGTCATGAATATTAATTAGCAAATGGAAGTAACTCTTCGTCCAATGAGAATCCGCATCACAAATATATATTCTTCAATGTGGAGAGTAGACATAACGACATGTTACTTAAAATAGACATATTTCCCAGGATTTAAATAGCCGCGAAAGGCAAATTGTAACGACTAATTTCATTGGCTGAGATTGTGCAATGGACATTTTTCCGAAACCAAAAAAAAAGTAGGTAATAATGAGTACGAAATTTTACCAACCAAATGCCACACGGCCGATAAATAGAGTGAATCGGAAAGGATCGAACGTGGGTTTCCGACGATGGTAATTACTAGGTAGGAATCAAGACCATTCTGTTTACTTTTTGCAAACGGATTTTGATTAACCACCGCATTGCGTTTACTATTTTGCCTTTCGGTGTTTAGTGCAGGCTGTTCGTCACCATTGTACCGATATTCTCAATTTCCAGCATTCCCGTAAAGAAAACACATACAGACACATAAGACATTTATAAAATAAGCTAAATTGTACGTAAGATTGTAATTAAACTATGTTATTTTAACAAACGTGCGGTGATAGTCGGAGATACTCTGATATGTTCATAGAGATGTCCATCAAAATCAAATTGAAAGCTTCCGAGATCGGTTGTTTAAACTGTTTCTCATAGTAAAAACAGCAATAAATTCTGGAATTCACCTTGGCATAATATTTTCCCAGAATGGTCTCATTAATAATTTTCATCACATTTATAGCATTTACATTAAAATCCAAGCTGTACTTTTCCATTTCAGTAACTATGTTAGTTATATCAGAGATACTTCTGCAGAGAAGTTAGTCAGCTGCATTAGTGTTTTTAAGAAATGCATTCTTAAAGGTGGACACATTTTACTCCACAAATGATCCTTTCAAATGAATTTTAAAGATGGCATTCGGTTTAACAGTGATAGCATTCGGTTTATCAATAGACCGTTCCAGAAATTAGTACCTCCCTGATTACCTCCCTTGCGTCTGACACGAAGGGACTGCAGTTTGAAGCAGTAGGGAAAAGTCCCATTTTTGTATTCACTGTGTTCGCAGGGAATACAGAGTTACCGTTTTTCCAGACTCTAAACGATGCTTCAGGAAGTTCCTGAGAGCATTCTAATTTAGTGTTCCGCAGCTGACAACATAGTGCATAGAACTTGGCGATGTGGTACAAATGCTTAACTATCTTATAGATAATTGTTGTTAAATGTAATACTTCACTTTTTGCGATCTTTTTCTGCCTTAATTGTATTTAGTGAGAGATTTGAGAAAAATCGTGGCGCATGATTCTTACGCAATTTTCTCAACCAATCGCTCATTGTGGGAGTGTCGCTAGTCTGGTTCTCGTTTCAGCCTTACGTTCATTCAATGCCGGATACCAACATAATTGTGCCGCCAAATAGCTAATTTTGATGAAAAGTTACATAACTTTATGAAAGAATTTACTCTTTTTTGTTTAAAGTTAACTTATATATTAGTTCAGCACATCGACTAAACTACATTTTAAATATACAGAACTGTAGCTTATGTTAGACTACTAAAAGGAATGTAATGATCACGTGAACAATATTTCCGGTTTCGATTCATCGGATGAATCAAAACAACAAAGAAGAACGTAAGTTTACATCTATTCGTTTGCTTGCTATATGCTGATGTAAACTGATGTCATTTAGATTTATCTAATCTAAATTTGTTTTTTTTTATAAACAATACTTCCCCCTGAGTTAGAGAACCGTGCTGCTGCAAACAGACGTCGAGATCTAAAATTTTCAACTTAAAATTAAAAGTTAAATTGTTTACATTATTGATAACAGTCATGTTCATTTTTGCTTATGTACTACCACGCACTTTTAAAATTAAACGTTTCGGCCTTAAAATCCTGGTCTTTTTGTCCCTTTTCTTATGTAAATATGAAAAACAAAATAACAGTTTGGTAACTAATGAAAGAAAATGAACATTAATTGGCCTTTTTAAAGCAGTCCAAAACAAAGAAAAAGGGTATATTGTACAAAATTTATTTACTTTTTTCACAATGGGAATTTGTCAGGTTATGTCTACCTTCTGTAGGAAATTGCAAACAAAACAATTTTCAGTAATGAAATGTAAACCCATGAATGCCTCCAAATGTAGAAGCAATAAAATCCATTTATGTTCTTTATTTGACACAAGTTTGAAAATCTGAAATGCATGACCAATTTTTTGCCAGGGAAAGTCATGAATGGGTTTTAAAGGTAGATTCACGTTGATATTAACTGTATTTTTCTGCAAATTTATTAGGTATCGGGAGAAAATGGGTATCCGGTTTGAAGGGGTTAATTACATGGAGGTCACGTAGGATCAGCCGGTTTAGAGGGGCTCTGGTTTGGAGGGGTTCTATTGTACTGATGAACTTTAACCAATCCAGGCAGCTATTACAATAATTTGTTGAAATCTCATCTAGCATCGGTATTGAAGTATATTTCAAATGTATTAAGAAGAGATTGACTAAGTACATGTATAACAGAAATTGCATGAACAGATGCACATATCATTTCATCAATGATCACTGTTACTTGATTGCTTTTTATTGACAAGAATTCAAAATTCCTGTTTCTTTTAGAGATGACAGATATTACTGATGTCATAAGGGTATATTTTTCCAGCTCCAGTGATATGAGCCTCAGGGATAATGTGTCTGTTCATGGTCAGTTAATCAGGTACAAGTGGAAGGACAGCTAGGAAAAAGGAAGCTCTGTCAGTGAAGGCAGAGAAGTGGTGATATTGACATGCAACCCTCTAAAGTTTAGAATTTTAATGGTATGTGTTGACTGTGTAGTGCTTTCTTATGGCAAAATTAATCACTCGCTTAATAGTTCCTCCGGTATGTTAACATATTCAGTTTAATGCATATATTTAGCCTGTGGTACCTTTCCCTTTTTTTAGTTCAGTTGATGAGGAAAAGAAACAATTACCTGTTTTATTTATTCGGTTAAGTGCTGACTGTCAGTCCAGTGATTATGGATTCAAAAACCATGCTACGCAAGACATTTCTGATCAAGAACATTATGTCTTAGACTCTTAAGATCTTTCACTAAATGTCTGATTTAAGTAAGAATAAAGCCAGTCCACCAGGGTTTTCATTTAGTCTTTTAGTTGGAGGGAGTACATGTAAAGTAGGCAGGTGATTTGCTGCCAGTTTGTTATAAAATAAGCCTGATTTGAAGATAAGTAACCGGGAAATAATCGAAAATAGCCATGTAATTTACCCGGCTTCCAGGTCTTAATGAAACCCCTTTGGAGTCCATTGCAAAGAGATCTGTACATGTAAGACTTGAAGTACTCAGGTTGAATAATTATGAAGTCAAAGCTAGAAGGGTGAACTTAACCCAGCCATATAAGCCAAAAAGGTTTTGAAACAAGGCATTGAATACAAAACAGACACTAAAAAAGGACTTTGATACATTATACTTTTTTTCCTTTCCTTTGCTTTTTAGGTACTTGCATGAAGGATTCTGCTATAAAGTTATAACCGGACTGAAATCAAAGATCCATGACATTATACTGTGTCAAACAACCCTGTGTAAGATGGTCTTACTTTTTTCAATAAAATTCCATATATCAGTTATTTATAGATTTACATAGGCTTGCTTTTTACTAGGCTTCCAGAAAATCCTTAGTTAAGACATTGTACTCAAGGGTGTTCTTTTGCTAACATTTACACTTCCTTTCATGTATGAAAGTATTTTCTACATACATAATATTTAAAGCAACTTCTTCACAGACGATCTTGTTGAAAATAAATTGTTTTGCTTCATGCAATTTGGTTGTCAGGACATCTTAAAATCAGAATGCTTTATTGTTAATATTAAGTGTTAAGTAGATAATACTTCACATGTATGGAAAAAGTGTAAGCTAAGACTATGGCCAAAAATAGATTATGATCATCCTAACGAAGATAAATAGTGATCATGCTTAATGCATTTTAAGCTAAGGAGTGTTACACTTGGGCACATGTATCATTCATTTGCAAGCTCTTTCTTTAAGTAAAGAAAATAACTTATTTAAATAAAGAATGTATACTATTTTAAAGGTGCATGTATTTAATGGCATTGAGAAACTTCCTACTGCTTTTGACAACCCTTACATCTACCATAGCTAAGCACACAGTACCGATAATGAATAACATTTAGAAGTACTAGGTTTGTAGATATCCAGATAGAATTTAGTTTGACTAAGCTGCTGTAATGAAAGAATTAAAATACAGCTACCGGTAACTGCAAAATACTGCCCTGCCCACCTCCCCCCTAATTTTTGTGTTTCTTGCTACAAAGTAACATGGCTTATAGGGATCATTTATTCGTCGTCTGTCCGTCCTTCACAAAACTTGTCCGGACTACTCAAAAACTACTGGTGTGATTTCATCCAAACTTAACAGGAATGATCAGTTTTTAAGTCTAGTTGTGCATAGCATCGGCATTTTAGGTTCAATGATTTTGGCCAAAGTTATGGCCCTTTAATTATTTTTATCTTTAAAATTTGTCCGCACTACTTCTCTTATACTACTAAGCATGAATAAAATGTTATAGAATTGATCAGTACCTCAAGTACTTGCATATATTAAATGGAATTTTTGGTAGAATGATTTTTGTGTCAGTCGATTCTACATAGCGAAATATGGAAATAAATTCTCTTGTACCTTAATTGCAGGTTGGCAAGACTATTATGCTGTAGAACACAAAAGAAGAACTAGGATAGGCAATAACATGTGGTGACAGCATTGTCAAAAGTTCCCTGTGCTATGCCATTAACTTTCAAAGTTCCTTACAGTCATAAGAATAAAGGCCAGAAAATTCTTAACTTTCCTGCAGCCTTAACATTTTCCACTGTTGAAGCAATGCAATCTCCAAAAAAGCACAAGATCTCCATTCAAGGCAAGCTTTTTCAAGTAAATCATCACCTTATTTCTGTTTTCTTGAATAGTATTCTAAGTTAAAACTGACATAAAAACTACTGTAATGTTGTTCAGATCATTATTTTCCTGGTATGTGCTAATTTTTTGCTCATGTGAGCTGTAGGCTTATGGTATGCTTTTAGTACCGGTCAATGTCCATAGTCATCTATCCACACTTAGTTTGTTAACACTCTGATGGTCACATTTTTGTCCGAATTGTCATGAAACTTAGTCAGGATGTTTGTCTTGGTAATTACTTGGACACGTTTGAATATAATCATCTGGGTTAAAACTAGGTTGCAGATCCCAAATATGGAACAAGGATTTCATTAAGTTTTTGAGTTGGAAGGAGTACATGTAAAGTAGATGGGTGATTTGCTGCCAGTTTGTTATAAAATAAGCCTGATTTAAAGAAAAGTAGCCGGGAAAAAATTGAAAATAGCTGGATAATTTACCCGGCTCCCGGGTCTTAATGAAACCCCTGTGGAAAAAGCCTTGTTAACACTCTAGAAGTAATTTGTTTAGCCAAAATATCCTGGAAATTTCTCAGAAAAAGGTTGTTTTGGTAATTTCTAGGTGGATTTCGAAGATGGGTCATCTGGGGACAATAAACCAGGTCTGTAACAACTTTGTTAAAAGCATTCATACCCAGGTGAGCGATATAAGCCCATCATGAGCCTCTTATTTTAATACCTTTTGACTGGTGTAGTGGGATGTCACAAGGCTTGTACATTTTTTCCAGGAAGAAGAATTTCGGTCAGTACAAGCTGGAGCCAAAAAAAGTCACCATGAAGAACTTAGTGGTTGAGGATAATACTGGAATGGGTTAAGTTACTTTTTAGCATGAGTCTGCCCCTGCTGTGTTGAAAACTTACATGTATTGTGGAAATCACACCTCTCGCAAAGTGGTGGCATAAAAACAGTGAAGTTTCTTGAAATGTGTTTGAAATTATTGCTAAATACTTTTTCTTGCTCTCTTTTTCTTTATATAAAATATATCAAGGTGTCTTTAAAAACTTAAGTCTTGAAGAAAATTTTAAAGAAGTTGTTAAAGACAGCTATTGTGGGTGTATATTGCACTGCTAACGGATGCACTCTTCATTTCTTATAAATGTATTTGATGTTTTTAGCTCACCTGAGCACTATGTGCTCAAGGTGAGCTTTTGTTTTCACCCTGTGTTCGTTGTGCATTGATTGTTATCAAATACTTACTTTAAACAACTTCTCCTTAACCACTCTCTTAAAGATGATAAAACTTTTCAGGAATCCGCCTTGCATGAAGCTTGATTAAAGTGTTTCAAAGAACACTGGTTGGTATGGCAACAAGAATGAACATCTTAAAAAATCTTCTTATTTTAAACTGCTAAGCACAGAGGTCTCAAATCTGGTGTGTAACCTTGTCCAGTGGAGCTCAACCATGTTGACAGTACACATACACATGCAAAAAAAACAACAACAACAAATATTTAAAAAATAGATTTTTAAGATAGATTGTTACAGTGTAGAAATTTTACCATTCTTTTTCTTAGTCATACTTCATAAATAGGTATTTCACTATGAATAAAAAGATTAGACATCTGCACTATTTTTGTAACATCAGAAAATACTAAAATTGTTCAAAGTGTGCAATTTACATTAAAGTGATGTTGCAAAGTTTGTGGTAACAGCATCATTCTTTAAGTCCTTTAACTAAGTGTTCTTCAGCCATTGATCATCCTTTTGATTTAATTTTTTCACTTCATGCTTTTTAGCTCACCTGAGCACAACGTGCTCATGGTGAGCTATTGTGATCCCCCTGTGTCCGGCGTCCGTCGTCGTGCGTCGTCAACAATTACATAAAAATAACATCTCCTCTGAAACTACTGACTGCACATTAACCAAACCACACAGGAATGATCCTTGGGTGGTCCCCTTTCAAAGTTGTTCAAATGAATCCGTTCTTTTGCATTAGTAGGTCACAGGGCCAAAAAAGAAGTTTCAGAAATGCAAATTAAAATCAAAGGACTGAAGTTCCTGAGAGCCGCCAAATGATATACAAAATTTTGTCCATATCTTCTATGATTCATGGAAATATCCTGATGGAAAACGTGATGTAACAACACAACACCCAACACATTGTTTACCATACGAGAATAAGTTGTAAATGTCTGAACCATGGTGATGACTCTTATGCAAAGGAAGACTTAAGACGATGCAGTGCAGGACCTGGATTTGTTGCAATGTCACCAGCAAGAAAAAGTAGAAGTGACATTAAAAAAATACCAGGAAATACAATACGTTGCCACACTACTTGTTGAAAACAATGTCTTTTATTCAACAGCCGCAGATTTCCATGCTGTGACGGGCAAAAAAGATTTTCTCTGGCCCGCCAAGACACCAAATCTATGCCCATTACTGATATGTATATCCCTCACGACAGGTGACCTTATCATTTTTACTGTATAACTGCACGTAAAAAACTTTCAGTCTGCAAGTGTTTCTAAGAAATTTACCAGTGTCTATGACGATTAGGTATATACTGTTATTTCTATCTCCAAGGAATTTACAGTTTTCTGTCTCCAAGAAATTCATTGAGTATTCTATATCCAAGATATTCAATGTATGCTTTAAATGTACAGTAAATTTGCGATGACTCAAAATAGTATGAGGAATCGCCTTTTTGTCGAGTCATAACATCCATCGAGTCATTGCATGTCGTGTCCAGTTTGTACTTTCTCTGGGATAACAACTTGATCTAACAACTCTACTATCTCTTCAAGATAAAAAGTGCACTTAGTTCCTGTTAAACTGCTTATGTACACTAAGAGTCAAATTTTGATTTCTGTACACTAAGCTATATGATAATAATAATAATAATAATAATAATAATAATAATAAACGTCAAAATCCCGGATGTCGAACAATCTCAATAGCTAAATGCCGGGTTTGAAAGTCCGGTAAGCAAGCAAAACGAAAAATAGTATGCTATGTTTACTGCGCCATTCTCTCTTCTGCTTCGTTCATTTATATGAGACACTTTATTTCACTTCTGTTCCTTTAAATTTTCAATGATTTTAAGTTTATAACCCGTTATTTTCCTTTTGATGTTGATCACAGACTGGGGCGAAATAGGGGAGATAACATAATCTTATATTGCTTTCCGATTATTTGCAGTACGCACATTGACCACTTTTCTGGACGAATTATGGGTCATAAATTATAAGTACTATTAACTAATACTAGATGACCTTTACAACGTACATCTATTCCGACCCAAGAGAGACATGAGGGTTACTAAAAAAGTACCGTGTATGCGGGTTTGTTTTAGGAAAATATGTTTTTTTGTGTTTGTGTCATCAAAAGATGTTGAAATTTATGTAGTTTACAAGAGAATGTTTATTTTATTAATGAAATCTATTAATTTTGGAAATTTACGTAAAAAGAAACATTACTTTATAATGGGAAAATGTCCGAGTTAACGTGAGAGGACAGATAAACTTTTTGAACATCTCTTTCAATAATGTATCCGGCTTAAGACAAACATTTACAGCGATAGTGAAGTACCAGCGATTGTCTAGCGTTGTTGAACGTGGGTACCAATTATTATGCAAATAACGGAAAATTTCAATGTAATTTCTTATATTTGGTTGATTATGTGGAATTTTATTGTTAAATTATGTTAGATCTATGGGTCTTCTTTGATAAATTTTATGTTTAAGTATGTAGAAAATATTATTTAGATGCGAATCAATGTACCCTCGAAACCGTATGTGTAGTGATAATTCGGCGTATTAATTGATTTCTTGTGATAATGTTAAACTGACCCCGCTGTATTTTCAAGATGGCGTTAAACTGATAAACACGTGTACATTAAATCAAAACACTGAAAGTACTGCCAAACCTGTCGCGTAGTGCTGGGTTTATGTTTTAAAGCAATGGATACATGCATGTAATGCAATACCTTTATCCGAGAGAATTTATCTCTGTGCAATAGAGGTCCATTGGAGCTAGTCTCATTAAGCTGAATATGATAAAAATCCTGCCTTGCCATAAATTATAGTCCAACTTCAAAGGAATTATTTTTGTACATAATTACTGAACACTCTAATTCTGACTCTCACTGATCTTGATCATTTTCAACACTTATTTATCAAATTTAGTATTGACAATTCCACTTATTTTCTAAAACCCTGTGGTACTCCAACTATAATGTTCTAGAAAAGTACAAGAGTACTATTACACCAACCATGATTTATGCATACTGACCAATATTGTAAGTTCTGTTGGTAGTTTGTTTACTGGTAACATTTGCAGTCTAGTACATGTTCTTTCCAGTAATTTTAGGAAGGTAAACTGACTCTGATATGAATACAACTGTAAAGAGGGGGTAAAACTTTAGCTGACAATAAGTTTACCAAAAACACAAGAAAGAAATACTTGTTAACATTATCTTTATTTAGAAAATAAAACTATCAAAAACAACAATTCACTAGAAATGTGTCCATGGGACACATTTGTCCCAGCCATGTATCATAAGCAGATGATAAAAATTAAAGAGGCAGGTGGAGTGTCAAAAGCAGTATAATATTTACATTTATTTAATGAACAGCGTGCTACAAAACACAACCCTATAAATGTGAAGACATTTTGGTTGTTATCAGAAATTTAGTCTATAAAGGTCAGAATTCTGACAAATTTGGAGATGCACTGCCCAATTTTGCAAGTAACCTGTAGTTTCATAAGATACATACACATGCAAAATATGAAAAAAAAAATCTAAGCATTTTTCTTTAAATGAACATAAATTTCATTTTAGTAGAAAATAAGTCAACAAGAGCACCGCTAGGCGGAGCATTATATGCCCGAAGGGTGTTTTTAGCTCACCTGAGCAAATGCTCAGTGGTGTCTAAAGATATGAGCCATGTGTTTCATGTCCGCTTCATATCTTTTTCACCCCTGGAATGAATTCCATGAAACTGATTAAATGTTCAGCCCATCAAGATGATATGCAGAACCCATGTTCTAACGTGGCCAGTTCAATCTCAAGGTTCAATAAATGTATACAAATTTTACCATCAACACAAGGCCATGAAAACACCTCAATAGTCAATAAAGAACAAATAAACTTCCACTCCAATATTTGTTTATTTACAGTATATCATAGCTTGCTGGCCACCTTTTCACCCAATATTCAACATCACTTAAATGTCGTCCACATATAACGTGTCAGTGTTATACTTTTCTTGTTACCATGTCAAATAACGCTTACGATTTTGATTGGCTAAATTCAGGTCACGGATTGCTGACATGGGCGAAGTCGCTCCGCCAACGGATGTTTTGGTGAAATGCAGAATAATTTTGGCCTACAGGCATACATCTTTAATATTCATAATAAATTACTTTATTCAGATTAAGTTTTAACATTGCTTTCGAAATTCCAGACGTTTCATACTGATCTACTTTTTAGTGTACTTGTACTCATGTTGGTAAAATGCCGAATCCGTTGAGTAAAGAAGGCAAACAAGTCCGACCGCAAACTGACTGCAAAGAGCCTGGCGGCTCAAAAATCTTCTTGTCAGAAAGTCCTCTACCAAAGTTGTTCAAATTATGCCCCTAGTGCCAAAATTGGCCCCGCCCCAGGGGGTCATAGCTTTCCTTATATGTATATAGTAAAAACTTAAAAAATCTTCTTTGAAATGACAAAGGCTAGAGCTTTGATATTTGGTATATGATATCATCTACAGGTCCTCTACCAAAGTTGTTCAAATTATGCCCCTAGTGCCAAAATTGGCCCCGCCCCAGGGGGGCAGGTTTTCCTTATATGCATATAGTAAAAACTTAAAAAAATCCTCTCCTCTGAAATGACAAAGGCTAGAGATTTGATATTTGGTATATGATATCATCTACAGGTCCTCTACCAAAGTTGTTCAAATTATGCCCCTATGTATATAGTAAAAACTTAAAAATCTTCTCCTTTGAAATGACAAAGCCTAAAGCTTAGATATTTGGCATGAAATATTGTCTAGTGAACCTGTTCCAAGTTTGTTAAAATTATATCCCTGGGGTTAAAATTGGGCCTGCCCAGGGGTCATAGATATTCTATTTGTGCATATAGTAAAAACATAAGAAAATTATCATCTGAAGCTTCAAAGGCTAGGGCTTAGGTATTTGGCATGAAACATTGTGCACCTCTACAAACATTGTTATTGCCCTAGGGTCAAAATTGGCCCTGCCCTTGGGGTCATGGGTTTTCTTTTTATACATATAAAAAGTGATCTCTGAAACATAGAAAGTTAGAGCCTAGATATTTAACATGAGTCATTGTCTGGTGGAACTATATCAAGATTGTTTAAATTAAAGCTTGGTGTCACATCTGGCCCTGCCCTAGGGGACTTAGTGACCTACTTTTTTGTAATTTGATATACAGTTATGAAATTTGGACCATGTGCACAGTTTCAGATGAAGACTTGAACTTTGATGTTAAATGACCTAAATTTTGACCTAGTGACCTATTTTCTTGCTTTTTTATCTACAGCTATGAAATTCGAACCTTGTGCACAGTTTCAGGTGTCGAAATTGAACTCTGACATTAGATGTCAATTTGACCTAGTGACCTCTTTTTTTGCTGTTTGATGTACAGGTTTGAAATTTGGACCATATATATAGTAAAAATTGTTCATGTAATAAACACTAGCCTTGTCCGTTTTCACACAAATGACAGTCTGTCCTCAGGTGAGCGCTTTGGGGCCAATGGCCCCCTTGTTTTCTATTCAAAGTGTGCTCAAAACTATTGTACATGCTTTTTTATGCTACACTAAAACTTACAAACATGCTGTTCTTTTACAGTACATTGCAAAGACTGTACTTGATGATTTCATCTGCACAAGTGAGCTTGTTAAGTTATTTTGTCTCTGTGGAGTGCCTTGTTGATTAGTTACTTATATGCTGTTCATTGACTGTTCTTCTGTTTGTTAATATATTTCCAGTATTTCCTATATAGAATAAATTACAGCTGTTACAAACTAAATCATAAAGAACATTTTCTTCAGTACAGTTGATAATTTTTCTTGTGTGAAATTTTTAATTTTAATGGTTAGTCATAGAAATATTACACCTCTGGGGATTTAGATAGATCATAAATATCTATACTTCAAATTTTAGTATTTTTATATTGCATTTTTATACACTCAGGAAGCATTGCAGTGCCATCATGGAACCCTTCTTTGCTTTTTAGCTGCTTTACCATTATAATTATTCATTTTTTTGGAAACAGTTTGCATAAAAGAGATTTGAGATGACAGTCACAAGGTGTCTTTTGTTTCTTTGATAAACTTTGCTGCATATATTATGTATGGGTGTGTTTATTAGCTCGACTTAAAAAAATATGTTATTGTTATAGCTATGGTGTTGTTGTTGTTGCCATTCCTGTCCGAAAACTTTAACATTGATCATATTTTTTTTATTCCTAGATGGATTATCTTCATACTTGGACACATCAACTCTTTGGACAAGACCTTCAAGTTGACCAGACTAAACTTGACCTCGGCTTAAAAATGACCTTCAAATTCAAGGTCAAAATATTGATTTTTGCTAAAATTGGCCATAACTTAATTATGAATAGGTGGATTGTCTTCATACTTGGACACAACAACCTTTTAAACAAGATCTTTAACTGGGCCAGACTCAACTTGACCTTGACTTATAAATAACCTTCACCTTCAAGGTTCAAATCATTAAATTTTGCTTAAATTGTCATAACTTTGTTGTTTATGGTTAGTTTTGATTCATACTTGAACAAAACAACAATTATGACGAAACCGACATATTGAATAACTCAGGTATGACCATAACCTAAAAATGACCTTGACCGTCAAGGTCAGATGATTGAATTTTGCTTAAATTGTCATACCTTTCTCATTTATTTATGGATTTGATTCACACTTGAACAAAACAACACTTATGCCAAATCCAACATTTGGATTCTTTCAGATATGACTTTTAAATGAAGGTCACTCAAGGACAAAATATTGAATTTGCTTAGCCTGGCCATAACTTTGTTATTTGTGGTTGGATGTTAATAATTCTTGGACAAAACAACACTTATGACAAAGCCGACATGGTAAATTATTCAACTGTGACATTTACCTTGTAAATGACCATGACCCTCAAGGTCAAATTATTGAATTTTGATTTGATTTTATTCATATTTGATAAAACAACACTTATGACAAATCCTACATTATGATTCTTTTATGTATCAACTTGACCTTAAATGACCTTGACCTTTTAAGTCAGATAATTGACTTTTGTTACAGTTTGCCAAAATTTTGTTTGTATTTATCGTTTTGAATGATTCATACTAGGACAAAACAGCACTTATGAAAAAACAGACATGTTGAATAACTCAAGTGTGACCAAGACCAAAAAATGACCTTGACTGTCAAGGTCAGATGTTTGAATTTTTCTAAAATTTGTCATTTATTAATGGATTTGATTCATATCTGGACAAAACAATACTTTTGACAAATCATACATTTTGATTCAAGTTTTACCTTGACCTTAGAAATGGCATTGACTACATTGATCATATTATTGAATTTTGCTAAAATTGGTCATAACTGTGTAAGTTTTGGATAGATTTGATTCATACTTTGACAAAACAACACTTGACAAAACTGACATGTTGAATAATTCAGGTATGACAGTCAAGATCCAATTATTGTATTTTGCTTAAATTGTAATAATTGTTGTTTATTTATAGATTTGATTCTTACTTTGATAAAACAACAAAACTGACATTTAATTTATTTAAGTATGGCCTTGACCTTAAGAAGACCTTGACATTTCAGGACAAGTTATTAAATTTTGCTTAAAATTTTGGTTTGTTTTGATTTATACCGGGACAAAATAACACTGACGACAAAACTGACACATTGATCATTCAGATGTGATCTTGACCGTGAAATGACCCTGACTTTCAAGGACAAATGATTGAATTTTGCTTATAATGACCAAAACGTCATTTTTATATTTTTTTTATTAATACTTGGACAAAACAATGCTCATGACAAAACCTACATGTTAAATTATTCATTTATGACCTTAAAACTATTAATTTCACTAAAATAGGCAAATTTTAATTATTTATGGATGGATTTGATTCATACAGGGACAAAACAACACTGAGCATAAAACAAACGTGTTGAACAATTCAAGTATTACCTTGACCTTTAAATGACCTTGGCATTGCTTAAGTTTGCTATATCTCTGTTGTTAATGGATGTAGTGTCTTTATGCTTGGACATAACTACCTTTTAGACAATACCGCCAAAGAAGGTTAAACTGAACTTGATTTTTAAGGTCAAATTTCTGAATGTTGCTAAAACTAGCCATAACTTTGTTATGTATAATTATATTTCCAAATAATGTTTCATTTGAAATCCTTTCACCACAATCTGCTTCCTCTGATGTGTTTACCTTTGGAAAAAGGAAAAAGTGGAGCGTGGTTCCTGCTTGTGGTGGTTTTGTGTATAAGGTGTTTCTGACTTGGTTTCATCATGTTGATAAACAATAAAACTTTAAATACTGTATTTTATTGCTTGCTGTCTATTATTGCTATATATTAATATTGTTTTCAGTTGACCATCTAATACTTATACAGATTATCTTAATATGTTCCATGTATTTTCATGCAAGATATCAGACTGTTCTAACATATAGTAGTCTAAGGTGAGGCCCATCCCAAGACAGCATAATGTTGACTAGCCAGTTCAGCAGCGAATACCCCAGAGCTTGCAGCGCTTTGATTATAGCGGTAATGTGATTGTGACGTTGTATGTTAGAGAAATAGCATTCATTATCAGCAAAGATATAACTCATGGTCTTCTTACGGAAAAAAAGTATATTTGTAAACGAGTTTTTGCAGACATCTCAATCTGTTGAACTGTTAAATAAAGGTCTTGTGATGATTATTCTCCGGTAGATTAATTCTTTTTATTTAATCAAAATTTCACGAAAAACTGCCTTTAAGAGGTACATCTTTAAAAATCTGACTAAAAGGTTACAGTTAATACATATACGTGTCATTTTAATTTCGTTTTCCGTATAATAAGAAATATCAACAGCAATTATTTAAAAAATAATAAGGAGGAAAGCAAACATATTATTTCATGAGCAATATCTTAAAAACGTGTGCCTTGCAGCTATTATTTTCCTTCTGCATACACAAACTCACATGCTGTACCAATACTTTGCATTAACAGATTTCCGAAATGCCAGAAAAAAAAATAGAAAAAGGTCCATACGGCAATAGATGCTAAATTTCATAAGGTCTTGAATATCTTGCTTCTAAGGAGGAATATGTATTCTTAAATTTCATATGACGATCAAGAATCTCTCTATTTGAGTTTATTTATCGTCGGTACCGGTTGCCCATATGACCAACGCACCCTGCAGAGATTAGTTATTTTATGTTGTGGGGGATCGTGCAAGATACAGAAAGCATCCCGTTCAAGAGACACCCAAGTGCATGCTCAATGAACAGTACTGTTACATGGGACCTCGGTTTAACGTCTCATCCGAAAGACAATTAGTTACTTTAGTGGAGGAGCTTGGGGTCGATCTCGGGACCCCTGGGTTGCCAGTCCAGCGCATTACTACTGAACCCTTGATCCGCTCCAACGATCAGGAACAAATAAAAGTCGTGTTTTACAGCCTCCGGGCATTTTCTCAAGAGAAAATTTCATTGTTAAAGTGTTTTACTGTGACTGATCAAGCAAGATCGACATGAGAATTAACGGTGACTTATCAAAACAAAGACAGTATATCATCCCCATATTACGTAACCACATTCCTTCACCACAGGACACCGCCAAAGACAATTGCACTTGCAGAGTTTTTGTAACAATTTTAAACAAAATATTTTGATTAAAATATGTTTTGAAGAAAAATCTCTCTTTCGTCTTCTGCCACTTCTGTGTTGATCAGGAAAATCTTAGGAGAGCGGACTCATTAGGAGACATAGTTATATTGAGAAGGAAAAAGAGATCCATTAATTTGTGATAATTATTACATTAAGTTACTCAAATTTGCTGACCTCTCTTTCATCTTCTGTTACTTCTGCTTTGACCAGGGAAAGGAGAGGGGGCTCATTTGGAGACATTAGTTACATTACAAAGCAGGAAAAGAAGACCTTTTAAATTTATATTTAGATTGGACAAACAACATTACACATTATCTGTATTTGCAATACATTTTTCAAATAAGACACCCTAATTATTTATATCTTAGAATAAATTTTATTCTGTTCCTGTTTATTTTGTTTCAGTATAGGAGTATTATTTCTATCAGAAAAAAATGTTATTCTATAATCATTGTTTTCTATCAAAATTCAAGATTTCGTGTTAAAAGAATAACAAGGAAAATTCAAATGGACTTGAGTCCATTTGAGTGTACGGTTTTTACTGTATTTTTAAGGAACCTTAAGCTACAGCACTCTATTTTGTTTGTAGATGATCATAAAAAAGAAATTTAATATACATCTTTAAATTGAAGACCTGTCTGTTCAAACAAATTATAACTAAGGTAATGCACATTTTTTGAAGAACAACAACAACATATTTGTTCAACCTTTTATTTCCTTTATCTCTTGATGTTAATGATGATAATTATGATACTGAAACATTGTTTGTTTTGTTAAATAACAAAATAACATGAATTTCATGGAATAACATGCTTGAACAGAATAACAAACATGCTTGAGTAGAATAACAAATATACTTGTAATATCAATTATGACCATGCTTTGAATACTTTGATATAATTCAACATATTAAAGACCAGATGAGATACAGTCACTGTCGTAGCAAAGTACGACCGGGAAGCAGACAGACTTTGTACCTTTAGATATCTTTTTTCTTTGTGAGCCGAATTTTATTATTTGAAAACATTAAACATAAATATGTATCATTTTACATCCTTTGAAAGCTCTTTAAATTCATATTTTGAAAATATAAGCAGATTCTGAATTTTTGCTTTAAAAAAAACAACAAACTAATTTATACCTGTCGTTTCAGCATTTTTTCAGCATTTTTCTAGCAGGCTAGATGCACTAAGTTTATCCATTTACAAACAAGAAAGTGTACAGTTTTGACAATTATTTTTTAAATATGTAAAAGATGAGTTTTCAGACCTTTTAAATGATATAAAATATTGAATTGTTTGATGAAAAATGACTTTGTAACTGTAATTACAAAATTACTATGTTTTGCATTTTTATCAACCGCCATATTTTTGCCAACCTTCAAAAGTTACCTGTATCTTTTATCAGTTACTTGTTACTATAAATAGATTCCAAAACTATAACATTCAATGTTCTTACACAATATTACCAGACAGTCACGTGATTCTGTCCGAAGATTTCCGGAATAACACAACTTCGCAAATTGATTCAACAGGTAGTACATCGTAAAAATACGTAATGCTTCGGCAATAATCGGATCTTCTAACAGCCAATCAAAACATAGGATTACATAATATTGGATAACACTAACCCCGCTCCAATTGTACATATAGGAATATAATACTGGCAATTTTCCGTACAGAAAACAAGGTAGTATGGATATAGGGTATCATTTCAATCAGAAATATATATATATATATATATATATATATATATATATATATATATATATATATATATATATATATATATATATATATATATATATATATATATATATATATATATATATATATATATATATCTATATATATGCGCATGTATTTATTTTAGATGGATAAAATATTTTAGTTGAGTCTTAAGATTAAAAGAGTTCCAATATAAGCCGGACAAGATACACTGTGTTTATTTTAAGGCTTAGGCCACTTTTTAAAATTACATGGTCACTTTAATTTTATGTTTATCTGTATCTTATCCTCAATACACATGGAATATTACATGATTTTTTAAAATTAATATATATATTATTTTTTAACACAATACGGGTATTGTAATGCTAGTCTCTTACAATTCATTATTGAATGACATTGTACATGTTTTTTTTAAATATAAAATTGTACTGCATGATATATACTTTCATGTACTTGTACAATAAAATGAGACTTACATAAATTTAGCTTAGCTTAGCTTACCTTAATATCTTATCTTATCTTACCTTATCTTATCTTATCTTATCTTATCTTATCTTATCTTATCTATATCATGATGGTAATTAAAATATAATGTACTGTTCTGATTATATTTGACTTGTTCATACCATTGAGGTGATTTTGACTACCCTTTGATTTTTTCAAAGGGGTTTTTGACCTACTTGTTATTTTTGTCGAGGGGGTTTTAACCACTATGTCATTTTTAGACCAAGGGGGTTTTGACCACTATGTCATTTTTTGACCAAGGGGGTTTTGACCACCTTGTTATTTGACGAGGTGGTATTGACCACTATGCCATTTTTTTGACAAAGGGGCTTTAGACCACCTTGTTATTTTTGTCGAGGGGGTTTTAACCACCTTGTTATTTTTGTCGAGGGTGTTTTGACCACTATGTCATTTTTAGACCAATGACATTTTGACCACTATATCGTTTTTAGACCAAGGGGTTTTTGACCACCTTGCTATTCTTGACGAGGGGGTTTTGACCACTATGTCATTTTTTTACCAAGGGGTTTTGACCACTATGTCATTTTTTTTACCAAGGGGGTTTTGACCAGCTTGTTATTTTTGTCGAGAGGGTTTTGACCACTATGTCAATTTTAGACCAAGGAGGTTTTGACTAAGTGGGTTTTCGTATACACTCGTCGAATTTCTCCAATATGTCACCTTTACTTCGCTGTTTTGCTTCAGTGTGACGGCATGATTTAATAGTACCATCCATCGATAAACTGACTTGATTTTTATGGTATTTACAGTGAATGTATGAGACTTCTTCAATGAGGTATAAAGTTTATGCAAGCAATATTTTTTTTTGCTTTAAAACAAAGTATGAGATAGACACCGTTATGCAAAAGCAAATGACTGTTTAAGCGGACATCTACTTAATTTGTTTACTCTTTTTCGCAGGAATAAAAGTCCACGCGCCTAAGTTCAGTTGCAAAACACATTTTGAATCCAAATTGAATGGATACGTTAAAACCTATTATTTGGAAAAGATATATTGCATACCATCAACTCCCTCCCCCACAACCCCCTACCCCCCCCCCCCCCAAAAAAAAAACACACACAAAAACCAAAAAAAAAAAAACCCAAAACAAAAACAAAAAAACATACACACACATATGTTTATTAGTGTATTTGAGTCTCATCAAATAGATTTATATACATACACAATAAATAAGACTTAAGATAAATGTAAATGGCTATTCATAATAAGAACTGTAAGAGGTTATTTTAAATGTTTAACAAATGCACCAATATCACATTTTACTATCTGCATTCAAAAGTTAGTCTAACATTTCTAGTCCATATTTAAAATCTGCCCTGAAAACACTCAAATTATCTAAACCATTGGAATGATAAGACTGTCGTACCAACCCAGATTTTACAACATTTTGAAATTCATATATCAGCTTGAATGAGCTTAAATGACTAGTATTGATTGTCTAACAACCATAAAAGTAATGATATGACCTATAATATGTAAAACTTACAAGTATTATTTCTAAAAAAAGGATTTTGACTAAGGAATATTGTTTTCATTACATTGTTATGCATCTAAAATGTGCTTGTGCTATAAAAGCTAATTATATTGCACATTAATTTTTTTTTTTTTCTTCTTCTATATCAATTCCAGCTAAATGTTGTAAATAAAATAATCTACCTATACACTGTAACGTACAGTGCATTTACACGATACTGTACCGAAGGCCTTCTTTTTAAATATGTATAAAAAAGAAGTCTGACTAAGATTCATGGCTTTCTCATATAAAAACATTTTTAGCACATTTTATTCATAATTTACACCTACAAAAATCTTCTTCGTTGTTTTAAAATCGAAGCACCGGATTTGGCAGTAAAAACAGTCATGGAATTGTTAGACAAAAGATCAGTTTATTACAATCTGGCATACTCCTAATATTCTTATCAATATCACAGGCTTTCTCGAAGAGAGTCTTTCTTATTGCAACATATGCATTACAATGTAATAAAACATGCATCTCACTTTCAGCTGTAGTATGACATATTGGGCAAATCCTTTCATTTACACTTAATCTCTCATATCTTCCTGTCTCTAAACGTATTGTTGCTACCCCACATCTAAACTTAGCTAATGCTGATCTGTATGAATGTGGCATAACATTAGAAATATACGGCCTAGTATGAAAATCATACTTAAAAGAACTGTAAGTCCGGAGTTTATTACCACTCTGCCCATTACGACCTTCAACAGTGTGTATAGATTAAATCCATTTGTCTAAGAACATATTCATTGCATAATATGTTACCTTTTTTGATAAAACTAACTTATTAACTGGAGTATCAATATCACAGAATTGACCACACTCGTGCTTTTGAAGTATATCTTTAACTCTATAATGCCAGTTCTTACATTTTCCATTACTATAGCAAAGGATTTGGTTAAATAACTTAAAATTTAGTAGGCTGCGATCCATATTTGCATATCTACACCACAGAAATGAAACACATTTCAACTGTTTTATATAGCTAGGCTCCCAGCCCATGTCACCAGCAACAGCAGCGTTAGGGGTGTACTTTCCTGTTCCCTTAAAAAAATCTCATAGCCTTGTTTTGTATAGCTTCAATACAGGGATATCTCTGTGTGCCCCCAAATAGCTCCAGCATAAGATATAACTGGCCATACCATTGAGTCGTACAGCTTTTACAGACATGATGTGGCATTCCGCCTAAAGATTTAAATTTGGCAATTAATAAACCCAGAGCCCTGCTTGCTGCTTGTGACACAAACATGGCTGTAACATTATAGTTAAAAAATTCATCTAACAGACCAAGATACACATATTTATAGACAATGGCAACTGTCTTAGCTTCACACTTAAAATTAAGCACAGATCCTAAAAGGGGTATGTACATACAGTCATACGTTTGACGAAAATCTATAAATGCTGCATAATTACTAAGCTTTTTCTAAAGCCTGGTTTCAATCATTGGTAGGAGCAGATATATGATCTACAGTACTGCGCTTTTTTTTAATCCATTCTGCTCATCTTCAATCTTACCATTACTTTCCACCCAGGCTGATAGCCTCTCATTGAGAATTGAGCAACAAGAAATGTTTGTAAAACATAAATGCCCCCCTGCAGCACCTAATTGCTTGTGGTTGGGCCAAGCGTTCTCTAGTTATTGATCAGAAACCGTTTTTAGGATCAAGCTCTCTGTGGCCTTGACCTTTGACTTTTGACCTCAAAATCAATAGGGGTCATCTACTGGTGATGACCAACCAGCATACCAAGTTTGGTGAATCTAGGTCAAAGCATTCTCTAGTTATTGATCAAAAACTGTTTTTAGGGTGAAAGTCTGTGAGCTTGACATTTGACCAAATGACATCAAAATCAACAGAAGGTCATCTACTGGTGATGACCAACCAGCATACCAAGTTTGGTGAACCTAGGTCAAAGCGTTCTCTAGTTATTGATCAGAAACCGTTTTTAGGATGAAAGTCTCTGTGATCTTGATCTTTGACCTAATGACCTCAAAGTCAATAGGGGTCATCTACTGCTGATGACCAACCAGCATACCAAGTTTGGTGAACCTAGGTCAAAGCGTTCTGTAGTTATTGATCGGAAACCGTTTTTAAGATGAAGGTCCCTGTGAGCATGACTTTTGACCTAATGACCTCAAAATCAATAGGGGTCATCTACTGGTGACGACCAACCAGCACAATAAGTTTAGTGAACCTAGGTCAAAGCATTATCTAGTTATTGATCAGAAAACGCATTTAGGATGAAAGTCTCTGTGACCTTGACCTTTGACCTAATGACCTCAAAGTCAATAGGGGCCATCTAGTGGTAATGTACCAACTAGCATACCAAGTTTGGATGAACCTAGGTCAAAGCTTTCTTTAGTTATTCATCGGAAACCGTTTTTAGGATGAAGGTCCCTGTGAGCTTGACCTTTGGCCTAATGACCTCAAATCAATAGGGGTCATCTACTGCTGATGACCAACCAGCATTACAAGTCTGGTGAACCTAGGTCAAAGCGTTCTCTAGTTATTGATTGTAAACCGTTTTTAGGATGAAAGTCTGTGAGCTTGACCTTTGACCTTATGACCTAAAAATCAATAGGGGTCATCTACTGGTGATGACCAACCAGCATACCAAATTTGGTGAACCTAGGTCAAGCATTCTCTAGTTATTGATCGGAAACCGTTTTTTTTAGGATGAAAGTCTCTGTGATCTTGACCTTTGACCTTATCACCTCAAAGTCAATAGGGGTCATTTACTGGTAATGACCAACCAGCATACCAAGATTGGTGAACCTAGGTCAAAGCATTCTGTAGTTATTGATCAGAAACCGCTTTTAGGATGAAGGTGCCTGTGAGCCTGACCTTTGACCTAATGACCTCAAAATCAATAGGGGTCATCTACTGCTGATGACCAATCAGCATGCCAAGCTTGATGAACCTAGGTCAAAGCGTTCTCTAGTTATTGGTCAGAAACCTTTTTGAGGATGAAGGTCTCTCTATCTTTAACCTAATAACCTCAAAATCAATAGGAGTCATCTACTGATGATGGCCAACCAGCATTACAAGTTTGGTGAACCTAGGTCAAAGCATTCTCTAGTTATTGATCGGAAACCGTTTTTAGAATGAAGGTCCCTGTGAGCTTGACCTTTGACCTAATGACCTCAAAATCAACAGGGGTCATTTTCTGGTGATGGCCAACCAGCATAATAAGTTTGGTGAACCTAGGTCAAAGCGTTCTCTAGTTATTGATCGGAAACCGTTTACAGGATGAAGGTGCCTGTGAGTCTGACCTTTGACCTAATGACCTCAAAATCAATAAGGGTCATCTACTGCTGTTGGCCAACCAGCGTAACAAGTTTGGTGAACCTAGGTCAAAGCGTTCTCTAGTTATTGATCGGAAACCATTTTTTTAGGATGAAAGTATCTGTGATCTTGAACTTTGACCTAATGACCGCAAAGTCAATAGTGGTCATCTACTGGTCACGGCCATCCAGCATACCAAGTTTCGTGAACCTAGGTGAAAACGTTCTTTAGTTATTGATTGGAAACCGTTTTTAGGATAAAGGTCCCTGTGAGCTTGACCTTTGACCTAATGACCTCAAAATCAATACGTGTCATCTACTGCTGATGACCTACCAGCGTAACAAGTTTGGTGAACCTAGGTCAAAGGATTCTCTAGTTATTGATCGGAAACCGTTTTAAGGATGAAGGTCCCTGTGAGCTTGACCTTTGACATAACGACCTCAAGATCAATAGGGGTCATCTACTGCTGATGACCTACCAGCGTAACAAGTTTGGTGAACCTAGGTCAAAGCGTTCTCTAGTTATTGATCGGAAACCGTTTTTAGGATGAAGGTCCCTGTGAGCTTGATCTTTGACCTAATGACCTCAAAATCAATAGGATTCATTTACTGCTAATGTCCAACCAGCATACCAAGTTTGGTGAACCTAGGTCAAAGCGTTCTCTAGTTATTGATCGGAAACTATTTTAAGAATAAAGGTCCCGTTGAGCTTGACCTTTGACCTAATGACCTCAAAATCAATAGGGGTCATCTACTGGTGAAGATCAACCAGCATACCAAATTTGGTGAACCTAGGTCAAAGCGTTCTCTAGTTATTGATCGGAAACGAAGTGTCTACCGACGGACCGACCGACCGACCGACTGACCTACCGACCGACCGACCGACCGACATTTGCAAAACTATATGCCCCCTCATTTTCGATGGGGGGCATAATAAAGCTTGTACATTGTGGGGACCAGAGAGAGTAATTCCGCGGTAACTGAGAGGGTCCCTTGGGTCACAAGCACCAGGCTTAGGAATTGGCTTAATGACTCCCTTACCCCAATTTGTTTGAGCTTTACCACTTTCATAACAGACATTAAACAGAATGTGTATAAAAGAAAGAGCAGTTTCATTTTTAAATATTTCGTACGGTATACCATCAAAGCCACTAGCCTTGTCTCTGCGCGCCCTTTCAACAGCTTTACGGATTCAGAGATTGATATATTACGGTCAAACTCTGGCACTAGCGTTTCATCATTGCCCACAGTAATATTACTCTGATTATCAAAATGGCCATCCACATTTAAAAGGTTACAAAAACTATCCTTCCAATGGTATAAACAGCCTGTGTATCAGTTTCAACTACACAATCATTTCTAACAAATTTCAAAGGTATGGTTAAACGTTTTTAACTTGCTACACCATTTTTCCGTATAGTCTTCTGGTCCTTTTCAACAGACTAAAGTAAGCTTTCCTTGAGTCTAAACCAGTACTGCCTTTTGCATTTTTGCACTTCTTTACCAAAACACATGTGTTTGGCACAATACACAGCTTTTAATTCAAGCTTACGTACACGTTTATCACAGGACAACCATTGTTTTTCAGCTAAGCCTACCTCATTCCAAAATACTGACAAACTTTCAGTCCACATAGCCTTTTTGACTCTACGCGCTTGTTTGAGGAGGGACTATCCAGCAAATACCTCTTCAATGGTAATTTACGAGACATCTCCTCCCGAATAGCAGCACAGAGTGAGTCATTGGACTGATCAATTTCTTCTTGAGTCCTAAAGCCTTGTTCTAAACCACGCACAGTTTGAAATATAAAAGCATTGATATTACTTAAAAACATATTATCTGGCATTTTGTCAACTTTATACCTGACTGCTTCTGATTCGATCCCAGGAACAGTGTGCGGTCCTACCATTCTGACTGTATGATGGCCATTATCCAATGAAAAGTCCCATATCAAAAGGGAATAATCAGGGATTCCATGTAAATTTTGAGTACCAACTTCGGATACTAATTCCGATCCTCTTTTAACTTAAAAGTTTGTATATAAAGCAAGAGAGTCATGACTGAATAGACAGTACTCCACCACAGAACACCCCTGAGGTCGAACACTAGTGAAGTCATTTTCACAAAGTTTCTACCATTTAGCATTATAAAATTCACAGTAATTAAAAAATCTGATAAAATATCGCCATAGTCGTTACTTGTATAATCCACAACATCTCGGACAGGCACTGGGTCATCTACCTCAATAAAATCAACTAAATTACCACATCGGCTATTGAAATCACCGCATATACATATTTCACTTTTATCTTGATATTTATATACACTTTTAATTGACTTATCATAAAAATCATTTACATCAACTTGTCTGGTTGACAATTTGGGGGATAGATAACAAACAGAAGTAAATACATGAGCATGATAACTTATTTTAGAGACATATTCATAATATACCTTCATCTATATCATTTGCAACAGAACAGTTGTAATCAATCAGAATATTTAAAAAAAAAAAAAAAAAAAAAAAAAAAAAAAAAAAAAACCTGAACCGGCCCAAGCATTTTTATGTAAATTCTTTCTATTATTACAAAACCATTCATACCCACTTATATTTATTACATCAATTCTTTTTAAAAGAGTCTCTGCTATACCCAAATATGTAAAGATCAAGATGTTTAATACAAGACTCTCTTAGTATAAAATTGTCAGATTGAACATAAGAGATAAAACCATTCACATTCCAGAATCCTGAATTAAATCAGTGTCGATTCTTCTGGATTCTTCTGCTTGCCACTTCTTCCACGTCTATAGCTTCCCCGCCCTCGATGCCAGCGACTGCTAGGTGAACCACCTGTACTATAGTCACTATATCTATCTTTACGAGATGCTCCAGGTACTTTACTTGAGGCATAGTCATTTCCATTTTCACAAGTGCCACTTGAAGAATGGGCCCTGCTTATGTCTCCACTGTTGTTTCTGAAACGATTGTGACGATCATTGAGATTTTCATAACCATGCGAAAAATCACCACTATTATTTCTAATACGTTCAATATGGCTGTTATCAGGTTTTCCTCAAAAAATTTTATGACTTGAATTTTTAGCACTGATGTTATGTTCATACGAGGATTTTGATGAAGCATGTTTGTTCACCCGTCTCTGAAAATCAAAACCGCTAGATGCAACTTTAGAGCCAAGGACCTTTAGCCTTGCTTTTCCCTCATTGATTGCCTTTACAATTGACCGCATATTAGATGGCATTCGGCGTTCTTCCTTTGTATGATCACTATTAATGAACATCCTTTTGTATAATGATGTCTTTCCCAGCTTTTTTTTTCACTTCTACAATATTGCTTTTATCATCCAAATTACGGCATCTTAAGATAACTACACCAGGTGCGTTTTTGAGAAAGATTCCTTCCTTTCAACATTACTGGGAGTAATATTGTTCAATTTTAAACTTTCACGGATCATAGTATTCACCTTTTGCTCAAGGTTCTCATTAACAGTGTATGGTAGGTTACGAATCACTAAATTAAAAGCAATAGCATTCTGCTGCAATTTCACCGATCGGCAGCTAAGTCATCAATTTGATTCTGTATAGTACTTATATCACTTACTCATTCTTTCCGCATGTCACTCACCTTATTGTCTATATCTTTTCGGATTCTCGACATCTCAGTACTTATACACTTATCAAATACCTTTGTCATTTTTCAGTCACTTGATCTGCTATTCTTTTCTCTGAGTCAGTTAATCGTTCCTCTAAATCATCAATGCGGCTTTTTATCTTGTCACTGGCTGCTTTAAAGTCTCCAGATAGTTTCATAATCAGTTCATGAATTGTTAAATCACTTTCCACAGTTTAAGAACCCGAAGATACATCACTGATATTTAACTCATTAGCCTTCTCAAACTGAAGGCTTTTGTACCCTTGTACATCATTGCATCCGCTCTGCATTACAGATTCAAGTAATTCATCACTTACAGCTGGATCAGAAGCAGAGTGACTACCCTGTCTGTTTTCATTCCTAGATGGAGTATTCATTGTCTGAACTGTACCCACTCCCGACACTCCCCCCACCCCCACCCCCCAAAAAAAAACCCCAAAAAACAAGAGAGCCATGATGGCCCTAAATCGCTCACCTGAGTCTCATTGCTCATGTTACAAATATCGTTATTGGTTTTTATGGGTGCAAGTTTGAATAAGTTTGCAATAAGTTTGAAGACTCTGGGTGTAATGGTACTCAATTGTTTTAGCAGAAATAGTTTTACTCTGCAGGTCCCAGTGACTTTGACCTTTGACCTACAGACCCCAATAACAATAGGGATCTTATAATATAATTACCCTATAAAGTTTGAAGGTTCTGGGTGTAAAGATACTCCAGCTACTGAGAAGAAATAGTTTTCACTCTACAGGGCCCTGTGACCTTGACTTTTGACCTACTGTCCCAAAAAATGATTGGGTTCTTTAACTGAGGAAAAAAAATCATCCTATGAAGTTTAAAGGCTCTGGGTAAAACGGTTCTCCAGTTACTGAGCAGAAACAGTTTTCACTCTACAGGTCCCTGTGAACTTAACCTTTGACCTATGGATCCTAAAAACAATAGGGTTCTTCTAATACAATTATACTATAAAGTTTGAAGGCTCTGGGTGTAATGGTACTACAGTTACTCTGCAGAAATAGTTTTCACTCAACAGGTCCCTGTGACCCTGACCTTTGACATACTAGCCCCAAAAACAGTATGGTTATTCTATTTCTAAAAGCAATCATCCTATGAAATTTGGAGATTCCGGGTGAAATGGTAATCCTGTTAATGAGTGGAAGCTGTTATCACTCTAGAGGTCCCTCTGACCTTGACCTTTGACTTACTGACCCAAAACACAAAAGGGATATTTGTACTCAATAAGGGCAATAACCCTTCGAAATTTGAAGACTTTGGGTCAACCGGTACTCAAGTTATTGAAAGGAAATAGGGTGAAAGACAGACAGACAAACAGACACCCATGGACAAGGTAAAAACAATATGTCTCCATTCAAGTTTTCCCTATATAAATCCTTGTGTAAAATCAAATGACCCCGGGTGGGGCCAGTTTTGACCCCAGAGTCATGATTTGAACAAACTTGGTAGAGGTCCACTAAATAATGCTGCAAACCAAATATCTAAACTCTAGGCCTTGTGGTTTCAGACAAGAAGATTTTTAAAACTTTTCCTATATAACTCTTTGTAAAACATGTGACCCCTGGGGCGAGGCCTTTTTTGACCTAGGGGCTATGATTTGAACAAACTTGGTAGAGGTCAAGTAAACATTGCTGTACACCAAATATCTTAACTCTAGGCCTTGTGGTATCTGAAAAAAGATTTTTAAACTTTTTCCTATAGAACTCTATGTAAAACGTGTGACCACTTGGGCGGGGCCATTTTTGACCCAGGGGCCATGATTTGAACAAACTTGGTCGAGGTCCTCTTGACAATGCTACATACAAAATATCTAAGCTCTATGCCTTTTGGTTTCTGATGTGAAGACTTTTTAAACTTTTTCCTATTTAACTCTATGTAAACAAGTGACCCAGTGGCTATAATTTGAACAAACTTAGTAGAGGTCCACTGGACAATGCTACACACCAAATATCTAAACTCTAGTACTTGCGGTTTCTGACAAGAAGATTTTTTAAAAGTTTTTCCTAAGTCTGTGTAAAACATGTGACCCCTGGGACGGGGCCTTTTTGACCCAGGAGCCATGATTTGAACAAACTTGGTAAAGGTCCACTGGACAATGCTGCACACCAAATATCTAAACTCTATGCCTTGTGGTTTCTGACAAGAAGATTTTTAAGTTTTCCCTATATAAATCTATGTAAAATCAACTGACCCCTGGGGCGGGGCCATTTTGGACCCAGGAGCCATGATTTGAACAAACTTGGTAAAGGTCCACTGGACAATGCTGCAAACCAAATATCAAAACTTTGCGTTTTCTGACAAGAAGATTTTTTAAAGTTTTTCCTATATAAATCTATGTAAAACATGTGACCCTGGGGCGGCCCATTTTGGACCCAGGAGCCATGATTCGAACAAACTTATTAGTGGTCTACTGGACAATGCTACACACCAAATATCTAATCTCTAAAATCTAAACTTTTAAAATCTAATTTTAGCTCCAGTGAACCAGAAATGCAATGGACCAGAACCATTTGAACAATCTTGGTAGAGCTTCATGCAAGGAACATCCCAGGCAAGTTTCATTTAATTTGGCCGTTTGGTTTCAGAGGACATGTCATTTGAATGAAAAGTTGACGACGGACAGACGGACGACGGACAAAGACTGATCAGAAAAGCTCACCCTGAGCACTGTGTGCTCAGGTGAGCTAAAAAAAAAGACACACACATGGAGCTGTGTTACACCGCATAGCGGTCACAACGCATGGAGGGTTAAGATTCCGTTTATACGGCGATTTGCAATGCATAAAAGGATTCTCTTTATGCGGTAAAAAGGCACCTGTCGCCGCATAAAAGGAACAAATGATAACATATATGATCGTATGGGCTGCTACAATAAGAACAGAACAGAAAGTTTAATTGTCATAAACAAATTTGTTTTTTGACAAACAACACAATCATAATCCCGATATATCATATACAAAGAGTCAAATGATACATGGCAAAACTGCATACATATGCCTGATACAATTACAGCCCTAAATATTATTAATTTCCGTCAGTGAATATAAAGTGTTTCGTTATATAACGGTAAAAAGAAAACTCGTCTGTGACACAAAACAAGGTACAAATAAAAATTAATTCAGTCACCAAGTCACAACAATAACTCCAGTGCTGTATATAATGTTAGTGGGAGGCTGTGGTGACGTATATACTATTGGACTCGTACTACGTTATTTACAATAGAATCGTATTGCAAATGCTTGAGATATAAACTTAGCTAATTTTGTTAACATCATTTTGTTTCTCGAGGTCATCATTTCGACAAACTTGGATTTCGTACATAATATGGATTAGTTTCGTTCTTAAATCGTTATACGCGGGACATTTTATAACAAAATGATACTTGTTTTCAATATCATTTGAATTACACAAAGTGCAATAACGTTGGCATTTTTCTACTATTTGTTGCCCATATCGACCAGTTTCAATTCTAAGACTTTGAGATATTGCTAACCTCAGCTTTTTTGGTAAGTCTTCTAAATAACGTTCAATTGACAATGTTTCCTTCAAATATTTGTAAGTACATAAGGTATTATTATTATTTGTAATATCTTCATACCTTGACTGTTTAAAAACATCTAAAACTCTATTTTTTAAAAATAAGATGAACACTTTTGAGGTTCACACATTCCGGGTCTAACCATACATTAGAGAAACCATACGTATCTGAAAGTGTCTTAACATTATTAGTCCAGTTATTTCGTACATCTAGGTTATCCAACATATTTTCATATAAATATTTTTAACCATATTATCTGATTTTACTGTTTTACACTAGTATTTTTCCATTCTTGTATATCTACTTATATATAAAGGCTATCTACCTTATTCACCGTATGTAGCCATATTACATGTTGTTGTTTTGACACCAAGCACATATTTGCACAATGTGAAATGTATTTTTTCAATTTCTTTTGATTTTCCAAATCCCCAGATTCCTGAGCTACAGTTCAAAGTAGCACTAACAAAGGCATCAAACAATTGACAAAGTATACTTGGTTTTAAATTATAGTGCTTTGTCTTTGCAATTAAAATATTAAGAGCCTTAAGTCCCTTTCCTGAAAGCGTTTCTTGGTTCAGAACAAAAGAACCTGTATAACTGAACACTGCCCCGAGGTAATTGAAATCGTTAACACTTTCTTATTGTTTTTTAATTATACGTCCATTTTTTGTTTTCTTTTATATTATCCCTTCGTCTAAGTTTTAGCAGCATTAACTTCTAATCCCCACTTTTTACAGTATTCATTAAGTTTAAGCTTTTTTTGTAAATTATCAACAGTTTTACCAAGGACTACGATATCATCTGCAAATAACATTAATATAAAAGTAACATCATCAAAAGATCTTCCAGGAAGAGAGCAAACAAAATTAGGGACATTATCTCCCCTTGTGTTAGACCAATAGCACATTCAAAATAATCGGATAACATATTACAATTACGCACACATTATTTTACATTAGTATACATTGCCTTTATAATTCTTAGCAACTTGCCATCTAGCCCAGATCTATGTAAAGCAAAGGTTGTTTAAACAGACACTGTCAAAGGCTGGTTTCATATCTATGAAAGCACAATAAAGTCTTTCCTTTTCATTTAATATCTTTGGTATAACAGCATTAAATACAAATATTGCGTCTGCAGTGGATCGCCCCCGGCAAAATCCAAACTGAACATCGCTCAATATGTCATTATTTTCTGCCCAATCGTTACAACGCTTGTTTAAAATTCCCGTAAATATTTTGGAAAAACAACTAACTAATGTAATTCCTCTATAACTCGCAGATCGCCGGAGTCATTCTTTTTATACACAGGTACAATTATACCTTTAGACCATTCAGAGGGAAAGTGACCTGAGTTAAGTATAGCATTAAATAAATCAACAATACGTGACGTCAATATATCTACATATTCAATAAAATACTCATTCAACAATTCATCACTTCCAAATGCTTTCCCCCTCTGTAGGGAATTTAATCACATTTGATATTTCTTCAAGAGTAATGGCTGTATCAATCTCTTCAAATCTACAGTTAATGTCGTCAATTGCTACAAAATTCCCCTTTATTGATTCGAATGTATGTCTAAGTGCTTCTGCATTTCTCCAGACGTATACCGTTGCAGTTCGATAACATGTGCACAAATTACCGAACTGTTCCTCCTGGTCGGCACCGTTCGGATTATGCCATTGAAGTGTAAGTTCTACTTTTATTGTGAAATGCCACCGCCAGATCATTCAACAAAAAATTGAAACCGTTCTAGGACCGTACAGCCCACGATTTGTCTGTGTCAGTGCAGGTGCCGTTCGTTTTTTCCAATCCTTTGATGCCTAAGTTTTATACTGTTTATGTTGGTGTCTATAAAAACCGCAAGGCCGTGATTGATTCGAAACGCAATATTTACAAAGTCGATTACAAATATTTTGCAAATATTACTTATATTTTGCAAAGTTGACGTTGGAACGCCCAAAAAAGTTTCTGTTTGGATGCCGGAACACACAAATATTATTTATTATTACAGACTTGCCTTTTAAGTACCAAAACTGACACATATATTAGGGTTTCACCCACCCCGTCCCCCTTTAACTGTAGGACATTTTAATTTTCAGCTCGAAGACGTTAAGGCAGCTTAAATTGGACCTTGAGCACAAAATACCAAAATAGTTTTTTTAATGTTCTCAAACTCTAAAATTATATTAAATGGGCTTTTTTTCGTAAATGTCATTATAGAAAATGGTAAAAAGTCGAAAGAAGAAGAACAAATCCCTATTTTACTAAAAAATACAATTTCTTTAGCAAAATCCAGAGGACGAGTATATTTTCACTCAAAAGACATACTGCATTAGTGGGTATTGGAGGACAGTGTATCACTTAAAATTGTTCTAAGGTCTAAATAAGATGGGGGATATACACCCCCATACGTGTTTCACATGACCTTCTTTGATCAAACAACGTGCTTCACAAAGAGGTTGGCTATCCACAGAGAAAAAAGTAGTAAAGTTTATGGCCTTGGGTAGTAAATTGATGTTGCCTCGAATAGTAAACATACCTACACAAAATAAATTAAATTGGTTTGACCGCAAATTTATTTAATACTTTCTTAATTTGATGCTTACAATAAAATCTAACTTCAACATACATTGAATTATTTGTAAAAAAGATAAAGCAATTTGATATAGCCCCTAGCCGATATTCAACTTATGCTACAATATCATATCATACCTTTAAGTTGGTTGTTCATTTAATATTCAAAATAGTTTATTTTACTAGGTTTAATAGTATGTTTACTACAAGTTATATTACTACTTTTACTAAACTTTATTTTTTCTGTAGTGGATTGAATAGTAAATAATACCATTCACAAATAGTAAACTTACTAATTATGTCTCCCCCCAAAAATGGTGGAGACATATTGTTTTTCCCCCGGTTGTCCGTCCGTCCGTCTGTCCGTCTGTCCGTCCGTCTGTCCGTCACAAAATCGTGTCCGCTCTGTATCTTCCAAAGCCCTTGAAGGATTTTTATGAAACTTGGGTCAGATGTTCACCTCATCAAGGCAACGTGCAGAACCCACTTTGCGAGTGTGGTGTCTCAAGGGCAAGGTCACACTTGGAGGTTAAATGTCAAATGCCACAAAATCGTGTCCGCTCTGTATCTTCCAAAGCCCTTGAAGGATTTTTATGAAACTTGGGTCAGATGTTCACCTCATCAAGGCGAAGTGCAGAACACACTTTGTGGGTGTGGTGTCTCAAGGTCAAGGTCACACTTGGAGGTTAAATGTCAAATGCCACAAAATTGTGTCCGCTCTGTATCTTCCAAAGCCCTTGAAGGATTTTTATGAAACTTGGGTCAGATGTTCACCTCATCAAGGTGACGTGCAGAACCCACTTTGCGGGTGCGGTGTCTCAAGGTCAAGGTCACACTTGGAGGTTAAATGTCAAATTTTACAATCGTCTGACTCAATACTACCTGCAGCAACTGGCTGGGGGGAGACATATGTTTTTGTTCAATCAAAAACCCATTTCTAGTTTACATAGTAATTCTAAGCAATAGTAAACAATTATTAGCCGATGGTGTGGTTAATGTAATTAAGAATACGGAGCTGCATAATGTGATAATCGCCGAGGCAAAACCGATGCTCATTTTAAGACAGTTGTCCTATTTGGAGCTAAAAAACCAGAATCAAAGTGCATATACATATGCCAAACAACTCCCCAGTTATATAAACCGTTTTGTAACTGTCACGTCTCTTGGGGAATTTAAGAGCAATCCATGTATGCGGCAAAAAGGCCAGTTGCGCCGCATAAACAACTTACTATCCTTTATGCGTTTAGCTTCGCCGCATAAACGTCTTCATTCCTTTTTTGCGTTGCAAATCGCCGTATAAACGGAATCTCAACCCGTCTATGCGTTGTGCCCGCTATGCGATGTAACAGAGTTACATACTGGAGAATGAAAAATTAATGCTTCTAAATCATACCAGAGGGTTCATAAAATATAACATTGCTAATAAGACAAGTTCTGTTTACTTCAGGTTTCAGATCATATTTACATATTTACATATAAATAGCACATTTGATTGCCAACCCATATTTCTTTGAGACAAAATTTCATATCATGCAATTAAAATGAAATAAAGCTGTCCTACGACTGGGGTAAAGGGATTTTTTTTATCGGAAATAACTAATGGACGGAATGGATTTGTAATCATGGCAATAACACTTAACATTGGCAAACATGTTCTATATCATCTAGAGCGTTTTTACCTCATGTCTTGTTAAAAGTTTTGATGCGTCCCATAACGATGGCACGATGACAGGATAAGAAAGACTTTATGAGCTTTCGTAAACAGTCGTCTTTATAATAACTAAAAAGATAACTGCCCCAGTATCTTTCTTGAGTGTAGGACAAATCACCACTCGGACATATCCCCCTCCCCTGTTCAATTTTGAATAGGAGGACAAAACCACCCTCGTGCATTTTACAAGGTGGACAAACCCCCCCCCCCCCCTCGTGCATTTTCAAAAGTGGAAATATCTGTCTTTTTCAGACCAATTCTTGCCGTTATTTATATTTAAAAATGAATATATTTTGTTTTCATTTTAGCTCTAATTATAGTGCCACTTTAGTATTATAGGTTTAACTAACATTTATAAAATTAGGTTTGTTACAGTTTTTTTTAAATTACAGAGATGTTTTTTTTAATTACAGTGGTATGAAAAACAATTAGGAATACTTGTAAAAATAACCCGTTTTGTGTGTGGAAAATATGGGAAATCACTTGTACTGATTGCTATAATTGCAGAAAACTGTTAAAACTTTGCTTTGTATAATATTTATTTATGTTATTTATCAAATAAATTTTAATAAAATGTTGAAAAAATCTTATGTTTTTCTGACAATATTTGGACTTAGAAAGGGGAGTTTTGTCCACCTTGTAAAATGGAAGAGGGGGTTTTGTCCACCTAAAAATGGAAGAGAGGGTTTTGTCCACCTTGTAAATTGCATAAGGGGGGTTTCGTCCACCTATACAGAAATGAGAAAGGGGGGGGGGGGGTATGTCCAGGTTTTTTCTGTCCAGATACCATCTTTCTTGCATATAAAACTTATGGCAAGGAAAGAAAATGTTAACTTTGTAACGATATACATATTTGTTTAATATATTCAAATAGATTAAAGTTTTCAAGGTCATATTTTAATGGCGTTTGTAAACGTTGATTTGAGCAAATATGCACCAAGTCATAAAATCTGTCTGCATAAGCATTTACCATTACAATTCAAAGTTATAATGCAGAATCTGTCTCGTTATACTGCTGTGTGTCAACAAGTAATGGCAAAGGAATGGCTTGTTCATTCGTAGCTTAAAATAGTGTATGTGACTGGCATGTGCACAATAAATCCCGTTCTTTAAAATGTGAATTATCGTTACGGTAATAAAAAACGGCATATTGGATAAAATGGCAAGGACTGTTTGTTTGAGGCAAGATACGGCAAAATAAATAAATAAATAGACGTTGATATTTTTTACATGCAGGGATGTTAAAACTATTTTCAAGCATATTTATCAAAGGCAAATATTTCAGTCATTCTGATTGAATGGACAGAGTATTATCAATAGAGTAAAAAGCATGTTTGGTTGTTCATGTACATTTTCGTAAAACATGACGTTAATCCTGGAGAAAAGTCGCCTGTTTTCACGGTTTTGTTAATAATTGTAATTGGACAGTTCATCAATTTTGCGTTCTGCAATATTTGGCTAGTGTGGGTAGAAATTAATTCAATTCCCGACATGTTATGGATATTTGATTGCCTATCTGGGTTAAATGTTGAGGGAGCAGGTGCTAAAGTTTGGCGTGGGATACCAGTTGCATTGGTAAGTAAATGATTATTTTAAATATGACCCATTTGAGATGTATTTGGAATCATTGGAGGATTTGGGTTATGAGATAATATATCAGACATACGTTCCTGCATTTCACCTGATGCCCGAGTATAATTGTTAACACTTTGAACATTTTTTTTTTCAAACCACACTCTTGAGCCATAATTTTCATTAATGTATTTAGGGTGCGCTCGCCAAGAGGATGGGATTTGAACCATTTGTCAGAGCCCGGAAGTCGTTTATAGTTAAAGGTCATGTGACACGAATTTTTGACCTTTAAATTTTTATATGAGCGAAAAATATATATCTAACTATGACGGTTTTACAAAATTCCGCAGGTAATTTTCATCTTAAAAATGTTTTTATAGCAAATTAAAATCCATATTTTACGCACTTGGTCGCGCGCACCTGTCACGAGCGAAACCGGAAGTGACGCACATTTATCCCTTGCCACTTTACACAGCTGCCTATATTGTTAACAAAAACTTTAAAATTATGATGGAAAGTGAAAATGTAGACTGAATATAGTGAAAAAAACAAAATTGAACAAGTTAAGCTAACATCATGAATATACATTGAAGATTTTTTTTAAATAAATAATTTGAAATGTTGATGGAAATAGTAAGCCAATGAACAATATTATATAGAGGCTAGTTTAACCAGGGTTATAGAATTAAAAGATACATCAGTGAAAATATCTAGACTAAGAGATATTTTTCAAGTAACTGATCCAAAAAGATTTTGAACATGCTTATTTTTATGTGACGCAGTTTGTTGGAAGAATTGATTAACTAACTCCAATAGAGAGATTCTTTTCCATAAAAACATTCTCCTTGCAGTGATACGTTGCTTATTTGTCTGTGGTATAGTTTGCCTGAGGTGTGTGTAAGTAATCTTTGACTAGATCTATGATTTTTTCATTATAAATGCATATCTTTTTTTATTTAGCTTATTCATTCTACATTTTTTTTGAAAACAAAACAATAATGATCAAAGAACAAATAATATGAAGAAGCCCTAAAAACTATGTCAAAATCATAACAAAAACACATTTAACTAAAAATCATTCAGACATGTTAATTGGAACAAGCTATTACATAATGTTTTCACAAGTGTGACTGATCAAAAGTAATACAATCAATTTGTAAGATCACTTGCCATAAAATTTGCTATTTGTCTCAAGTTTATCATTGATTGGGTCATAAAAAAGTTAATTGCTTTGTTTTGACAGCTATGCAGAATATACAAGGGTCCCATTTGGGCAGGTTAATTTGCATAAATCCCACAGTATCAGGCGTGTTTTATGGACCTTTGACATTTCATTGGATATTAATTTATAGGCAGACACAAATTTCTACTGGATGGACATGCCATATTATTATTTTTCAAACAATATCCCAACGTGAAAATACACTGTAGTGTGAATTTCCATTCCAGTGAAACAAAAGTTAACTCATTAGATCACCTAAATTCATTTCAATTTTACTACACTTAAATAAAAAAGAATTTGTTTATGACGTAAACATCAAGTGGGGAACTGTTACGCAGCATGTAAAAACGTGGAGGAGATAGTTTTATATAGAACCACAACATGGAAGAAATTGGAATATTTATTAAGGTAAAATGACTACCCGTTCTCCCGGCACTAAGTTTGAATTTACTTATAAAAATCGAGAAGTAATCATATTATCTTATTTAATTTACAATTTATAGCAAGTGTTCCTTTATTGTGTTGCACTTGTGGTTTAGTGTTATTTTTTCATTTAGAAACGGATGCGTTAGGAGCAGTGTAATTCTGCACTACTGCCTGAGTACAGTGGGATAAAATCTACGTACAGCCAAAAAATTGCGGCGGAATGGAAACTACGATGTCAGAACGAAAAGCCGCTCATCAAAAAAACCACGTTTTTTCTTATCAAAAGCAATATTTTCATAATTTCGCAGTTAAACAATTTTAATCAGTACATATGATTATTTTGAATAGACAAAGTTGCTATAGTCGTGTCACATGACCTTTAATACCCAAATAGAAAGGGGACTCGGGTTGACACATTTCAGTTGGCCTGTGGTGTGCAAATATTTTATAAGCAGTTACAGGACAGGTTTCTTTGGATTGAAAGGACGTACATCTCTGTTTTTTCTCAGCAGTACGTATTTTTGTTAACCTTTCATTGTATTCAATGTATTCCCTGTCATGATCATTTGTCTTAAGTTTATTGTCCCCCACCTAAGTTGCCTGTTTTCATTACTTCCGCGAAGACCAAATAAAAAAGTATTGTTTAACCATATTAAATTCAAAAGTTTCTTTGGAGAATTAGTTCCTGTCAGTAAAATTTTCCTCTCATTTGCTGTAAGGGGCTTTGCAGCATTAGGACGGTTTCCTTTCCCCCTTGCCTTTTAGCTCCTTTCGTTTGGATGCCAAAACCTGTCGAGATGTTGTAAATTCCTTGTCACTTATGATGCTATGAGGATATTTATTCTCTCTTAGACACCTACAAATAAAAAAAAAATCATTTTCTTAAATGACATTATGTTTACACTACTTATTATTCTCTCAAATATTCATGTATCTAATTTGTAAAAAATTATTGAGTAAAAACAAACAGAAAATTAGTAAAATAAAACAGTTACATTTATCAACATTTTGTACTTTAAGTAAAATCTTCTCATTTTTGGTTACATAAATCTTTTGCACAATCACCATACTGTGAAATGTTACAGATCTTCGACATTAATTTTTTTTTATTTACTAAAAGTTTCATTATGAAGTTATTTACATAAGGGCAATCTTTTTATTATAATCAGTAATTACTTTTCAGGCACTAACCAGAAACTTTTCGAAATTGTTCGGTAAAAAGCAGATTGGGTGGGGTGAATGTTTAGGATATTAATAACTTAGATAATTATTGTGCAAAAAATTGTAGATATTGTACAATTTTATTTGTTTAACTCTGTTTCAGGAGGATTCAAAAGGCCCATGCTTTTATGGTAGCTGCATGAATGGGATAAAGGAACAAACCAGGCTGATTTCCACTGTTTTTCATTGATATTGGTGTATTGTATTAGAAGAGGTTATCGTTTTTACCTGTCAATGCCTCTGAGGTATTAGGAAAGTGTATCTGGCTCATATTCAGACCCGTCAGCTTTTCGTATGGATAGCAAAAAGGAACCAATAAAGTTCTTCAGCTCAGCAGGCATTATAGTCCAGATCTGTCTGGAGTCATTTCTTGGTGGCTCAGCCAACCATCGTTTCTTTTTTGACATCTGTTATGTTAAGGAAGGTCGGATTAGATTTGTCATAGTTCAAGTTGTTTTCTGTCATAACACTACTTGTTGATCTACTATTCCCAGCTTCAGCTGCACACGAGGAGTATTACCAGTGTTGTCTATAGATACTGTTTGGAATTGATCTATATTATAAGATTCCAGGCTAGGCTGGGAAGTTTCAACTCCTCCATGACTATTCAGCTCACTGCCACCTATTTGGTCAGTCTCAAAAGGCTTCTTTTCCTCAAAATCAAACTCAAACATTTCAATGAATTGTTCAACAACATCAAAATACCCCATCTGTGTCAAGATTAATAAATCCAAGTCCGTATCAAACAAATCGTCGGACATTTTAAACAGAAACACTGTACATTATTACTATAAAGATCTACATGTAAGCAGTTGCAGACGACGTAGTTAAAATCACGAGGATAGTTTATTAAGTAGGACGTTATTTGTGTGTATTCATAAGATTTTGATAGAAGGGTACAATTTATGGATTTTTATGTTGTAATAAAATTCAATAAAACTCGTTAAATTATGTTTGTTCATATATTTGACGTGGGGATTTCGTTACTAAAAATAGAAACGGA
The DNA here is from genome assembly GCA_012932295.1 of Cyclina sinensis. Taxonomy (NCBI): domain Eukaryota; kingdom Metazoa; phylum Mollusca; class Bivalvia; order Venerida; family Veneridae; genus Cyclina; species Cyclina sinensis. Next base: position 12,889,950 of record JAAONU010000017.1, read on the forward strand.
TTCCCCGCAAGTTGTCTGTAGTATCGGTTCCCGCTTCCAAATACTACGTCACGCACAAAAAGGATGGGAGCCAACCAAGAAAAATAGTCCGGCACTTCCATATATGGTACCGTATTTTGACACTAACATAATACGGATTTTTCTATCCGCCGAAGCGTATTCGCGCTTCTAGATTGCGTTTATTTTAGAAAGAAAATTTAAAGGTATATAATAATTGGGTAAATTTAGTGATTTATTAAATATCAGTACTTGATATTGTCAAAGATATCGCAAAAGTTGTGGATTCGTTGTTATTGACGGTTAGTATATTTTATCATTATGTCGTGTCACTGAAAACAAGTTAATGGAATTTAACAATTCAATTCAATAGGTTTATTGGCAAATCGGCAAAAAAATGCCTTTGGCCATTTACAATAGTTTATGGCAAAGACAGCATAGATATCAACACATGTGTAATACTTATTTAAATTGCCATTGTATTAACCTGAAACAATTATAAAATATTTTATCGGTATGAACATGAAAATACCATGTTTGATAATGATCAAAATTTTTCTTAACTTTCAGTCCTTTAGAATATATGAGTTTAACAATGCCTTCCTTCGTTCAGGGAAGTAACTGCTGCGTGGTGTAGCGCTACATATGACGACATTAGAACTCAGTAAATATCGGCTAATATGATTCCGGCCATGTGATTTTGCCCTTTTCCAGTTTCTTTTGACCTGAAGGGCAAGTAAACGCCTGTAATACTGGACGTTTCGCTACCAGTCAGTGCGCTATCTATGCTCTGTCGCACTACTAAGAAGATACGCTACAGGATTAATGAATATAACTTAAAGCTGCTATCTCCAGTGTTCTAGTGTTTGATGCTGATTTGTTTGATAACCTATTTCATTGATCATAAGGATACAAATCTTAAATTATAAGAAGATTATTTTTCAGCATGTGAGTTCTATTCCGTAAAGTTATATAGATAAAGTTGTTCAACCTATTGTTCCGGCATCTGATTGATTAAAACTATTTAATTATATAAAAAATAAGACCCTGTTTGCGTTAAATATTAATTAGCACTGATCAAAAAAATAAAAAAATGCTTTAATTAAAAAAAACTATTTTGTATTAAGTAACATCGATTGGAGGTATTTTATTATATACGCATATTAAGAAAAAATCACGAAATGCTTGCAACGACTATGGAATATGTTTTATGTCGCGCAAGTAGTAAGGACTTTTAAAATTAAAAGGACTGAAATTAAACTACCTATTTAATAAACTCGGAGTTATAAAGACTGACATGATGTTGTTTTATTTTTTCTTACAGTTCTCAAATATAAAGACAATTGTTTAAGTAGATTCTAATTTTTCATAGTCTACAGTACAGCCTAGACCTATCATAGCAAAATTTAAAGATTTTAAAGACAGAGATTTGATTAGATGTATAGCACCAGACATTTTAAAAGGGACAGAATTCGGAATAAGAGAAAAATTTCCCATAGAAATTGAAAACCGCAGAAAGTTACTATACCCAAAATTCAAAGAAGCTAAAGATGAAGGCAAATCTGTTAAGTTGGTCAGAGACAAACTTTATATAGAAAATGATAGATACATACCAAAAGAAGAAGTACAAAGAACATGGCATAGGAAAACAATGTCAAGTGGAAATTCAAATGGACATCTAAGGAACAATAACTACAATAGATACCATCAAAGTGAATACTCACAGGAAAAAGGTTTTTTACAGTAAAGGAAATCAAAGAGTCAACAGTACCAGAGGAAAAAGAGACAGTCAAAATCAATGAAGAGGTCAAAATCAAATTTACACAGTAACTCCTGTATCAAACAAATATGATATATTATCCCAGGCAGGAGAACAGAATACTCCTGAAAATAAAGGTAAAAGAGCTGCAAAGTCACAATTGGACACAGACCTAGGAACAAAAAAGTACAGAGATCATTCACCATGTAGTGATTTAAGTAGTGACAGTGAAATTCAACTTATAGGCTCATCAAAATGCAGACAAGAAACACAAAATGAATTTCTAGAAAATGAATCAGACCAAATGGACACAACAAATGCAGAAATAACAGAAAACACTAACTTTTAGCATGAGACAGACGGCAGCTCATCTACACCTAAGGATGAAGGTTTATGCACAGACAAAAATATCAAAATATGTTCAATCAGTGTTTGTGGTATTAAATCCAAACTTAATTTCCCAGAATTTGTTGAATTTATACCCCAGTATGATATCATAAGGGTACAAGAAAGTAAGCTTGATGATCTGGATAATATCACAATAGAAGGTTATGAATTAATCATGCATAACAGACATAAATACTCTAGATATAGATCAGGAGAAATATGCGTAATTGTAAAAAGAGACATTTTAAAAAATTTCAAAATTCTAGAAAGTAAGAGCCGTCTTGTCCTTTGGTTTAGTCTTGAGTTTAAAAATCCAATTAAAAACAGACACTTGACATGTGGAATTGTTTATATACCACCTATATGCAGTAAATATGCTAATCCAGAACCATATTTAGAGTTACAAACAGAAATAAATAAATTTGACAAAGAATCCTTGATACTGTTTGGAGACTTTAACTCGAGAGTTGGAGAAAAAAATGATTATACTCTTGCAGATGAGATATTATTTGAATTTTCAGGGAATGATACTCTTATTGATGATAATGAAACAGTTATTGATAAACTAAGTAGCTGCAACGTACCTCTACAAAGAGGAGTAGCTGATAAATCTGTTAATGAATATAGAAATATGCTTCTGGATTTTTGTTGTAGTAATGACCTATTTGTTGTAAATGGTAGAATTGGTTCAGATTTTGTTTGTACTAACAACACATGCAAGAGTAAAAGTACTATAGACTATTTCATTTGTTCAGCTGATATTTTTGAATTAACTGAAAATTTTTGTGTTGAGGATTTCTCAGAATTTATTTCTGATGTTCATAATCCCATTATTTTAACACTTAAGCTTATAAAGAGAATGAAAAAATACTTGAATCAGATAATAATAAAGATTATACACCTATAAAACTCTGGGATAAGTGAAAAATGATAATTTTTTAACTAATATAGACATGAGTGAAGTAGCAAATATATTGGAAAGCTTAGATTTATTGAAACAAAATAATAATAATGCTACCCAGAAAGATGTAGATACTATTGTAGAGCAAATTAGTTGCCTATTCACTGAAACCTGTAAAGCAACATTTTCTTCTTATACTAATAAAAAAGGTAAGAAAAGAATCAAAACTGTAAAACCATGGTTTAATAGGGACTGTCAGACCTTTAGAAACAAGTATCATATTGCACGCAAAATGTATAATAAAAATAAAAGTGAACAGAATAGAATAATGCTTAAGAGTATAAGTAAACAATACAGAAATGAAATAACTGATACAAGAAAAACATATAATAAAAACAGAATATCCCGCCTGAGAAATTATAAGGGAACAAATCCGAGATAATTTTGGAAAGTTATTAATGGTAGCAACAAGAAAGCTAAACAGCAAAATGCTAAACTTCAAGACTTATATGAATTCTTTGAAAATATTAATTCAGATAAGACAGATCACAGTCAAGAAACTAATGTCAAAGAAGAAAATATTATAAGGGATTGAAATGAAGACATTAATGTAGCTATAAGAGAAGATGAAATAATCAAAACAGTAAAAACATAAAAAAGTAATAAAAGTCCAGGTGAAGACAATATCCTAAATGAACACATCAAAAGTTCAATTAATGTACTGTTACCAATTTATGTCAAACTATTTAATCTTATATTGGATCATGGCATAGTACCTGCTATATAGTCAAAAGGAGAAATAATGCCAATCTATAAAAACAAAGGTAATGATGAACTACCAGAAAACTATAGCCCAATAACTCTCCTTAGCTGTTTTGGTAAACTATTTACAGCACTGATAAATAATAGATTAAACAAATATGCTGAAGAGGTTGATCTAATAGGAAACTGTCAAGCAGGATTCAGGAAAAACCACTCAACTATAGATAATCTATTTGTCTTACAATGCCTAATGGACCTAATGAAAAGTACTCAAAAGAAAAAAGCTCTATAGGGTGTTCATAGACTTCAAACAAGCATTCGATACAATATGGAGGCAGGGTCTTTGGGTAAAACTTTTGAAATACAATATAAATGGAAAATGTTTCAATGTAATTAAAAACATGTACAAAAACATAAAATCAAGAATTAAAACACATGAAGGTTACTCTCAATTCTTTCCATACATGTCAGGAGTAAGACAAGGAGAAAATTTATCTCCTCTTTTATTTGCTATATACCTTAATGATTTAGAAAACTACTTTACTGTTGAAAATGTACATGGGGTCACATGTCAAATATGTAGCAATGATATTTCAATGTTTTTTAAACTTTTTATTATTCTATATGCTGATGACACTGTTCTATTAAGTGAATCCTATGAGGACCTACAAAATTTATAAGTACTTTTCGAAAGATACTGTGATCAGTGGAAACTTCAAGTAAATGTTAATAAAACAAAAGTTATAGTATTTGGTTCTAGAAGCCAAGCTTATCGAAATATGTTCAAGTTTAATGGAACCCCCCTTGAAGTTACAAATGAATATAAATACTTAGGGTTATATCTTTCAAGAACAAAATGTTTCATAAAAGCTAAGAAACATATAGTTGAACAAGCAAATAAAGCAATGTTCTCACTTCTGAAAAAAACAAGACAACTTAATTTACCCTATGATCTACAAATAGATTTATTCAATAAAGTAATCAAACCCATTTTATTATATGGTTGTGAAATATGGGTATATAGTAACAATGATGTAATTGAAAGAGTGCAACTGAAATTCATGAAACTAATACTAAATTTAAAAAGATCTACACCATCTTACATGATATATGGAGAGTTAGGGATAAAGCCAATTCAAGTAGATATAGACACAAGAATGATATCTTTCTGGAGTAAACTTACGGATTTTAGCAACAACAAATTATCAAATAACATGTACCTTATAAGTAATTGCCTACATAATCAAGGTAAACTAAATTCTGAATGGCTTTCATATGTAAAAGATTTGGTGGTGAAAAATGGATTTTCAAACAACTGGGATAAACAAAAGGAAATTAATAGAAAATGGTTTCCACTAGCCTTTTAACAAAAGATAAGTGACCAATATCTACAATATCCAAATTTCGAATTTCATACTGCGTCAATTTTTATTTCACTTACTTTATAACTTTTTGATCCTTTAGGATGCAGCTTCTATTTACACAAATCACAACACCATCAAATCTCAAATAACACTCGTCGAAATTGCTAATATAATCCAGTCACATAGGAATCGATCAAGAATCCCGTAATACACACAACTCAAGAGATGATAGATCACAAATTAAATTTTTTTTCTCTCTGTTTCTTTTTTTTAGCAGAATAAAGCAATTTTTCAATTTGGCACACTTGGTTAATCCCAACACGAATAACAAGGACTATGTAATCCTTAGAACTGGACCACCAATTGACCAATCAAATTAATGAAATTAGTCACGTGACTAAATATGTTGTGTATTGTGTTTACCTTAAAGGTACTGGTACAATTAAACTCCAATTAAACTTTTCTTTTCTTGTTTTTTGTGTGTGTTGCCCTCACTGCGATCTTGATATGTATTATTTATATGTTTATATGTCTCATGCTTTTGTATGTGAATGTACAAACTGAGAATATATTGTTAATAAACTTGTAAACTTGTGAATTTTCAGATGTAGCGACTAAAACAATATTTATTTGCGATTGTTTTACATATTCACCAGGAATGACTCCATGTAATGATTATCCTGAACCAATTAAGAAAGTTCTTTTAAATGTCAGCAGAAATCAGTCGTGCCTGAAGGCTGAATTGACCTTTGTTATCCAGGCTATAACTCAAATACATACATTACAAACTTCCTACATGTGATATGTTACAAGCAAACATACTGTGTACAACTAAATACTCTTTCTGCGGTTAAAGCCTGCAATTTGATCTCATCCATGATAGTAAATGTTTTCCATTCCAGGTACTCAAGGAACAACAACAACAACAACAACAACACACACAAAGACCAGTTAAAATAATTATTAAATATGCCTTCTTAGTCAACAAATGACATCTGTGTTCAGGTTATATAATAAAACAGTTTTAAAGTCATTGAGAGGCATTAAAATAATTTTCAAGAGCTTGCTCTCAATCTATGTAAAATAATTAGGTTTTATCTAACTAACTTAATTATATATTTTCAAGAAATTTGACTTAACTAACGATATGTCAGTGAAAAATAATACACTTAATTAATGATGTGCATAGCCGTATGTATTACAAAAAATAAAAGATTTCTATTTGAAGGAAAATATCACATCTTTTTAGATTCTATATCATGCACTTTTGTATCTCTTACAGTATGACAGAGCCACGAATCACATACAATTACGTTTTTTTGGTTTCAATCTCTTCTTGGTTGGAATGGTCATTTAAAAATCGATTTTTTAAAATGAAGAACAAAATCCTTGGTGACAAGCTATGCTAACGGCTTATAGGAAAAATGCTCTCTTCTTAGTTATTATACGAGGGTATTTCGTGACAGCAAGACTGCTCCTTGAATATTTTACTCTTTTATTACAGCAGACGTTAAAATATGTTTTGATTTTTTTACAACAGTCTGGATTTGATGCTATTATTTCATATCATTTAACAAATTAAATCAGTTTAATTTTCAGCTGTCATACAGTTTACTATCTTACCTTTTTTCGGCTTAAAGATCGGCATAAAATGCGAATTGATCCTTTTAACAAACAAATATCCCGCTATGACACCAATTCCATATGGTTTACAAGAAATCTAATACAAAACTGTTTCTTTATTTCAGACCCACGTTCACATATGCATCTATATTAAAAAAGGTAAGTAAACTTATGTTGAGATATCATTTCTCATTTATATGATACTAAATGTATAAGGAAAGAAAACTAAATAAACAAATGAAGTAAAGAAAACGGAAGTTGATATAAGCAAACAAAGAAAATATCAAATATGCTAGTCTTGAGGACTGCTTAATTATTGAAATTTTGTCACAGTTTCGTCATGTTGTCTTAAATCTAGAGCTTATGGAAGGGACATAGCTGTTTCTTACTGGAGGAGAAAATTCTCTGAAAAGATTTCAATTACATTTGAACGATTTTGACATTTCTGATTTATTTTCAGGTTTTCCTTTTAAAGATCATTTTATGTTTGGGTGTACTTTCGTTTCAAAAGCAACAATGAATGTGCGCCAACACAGATTTCCAGCAGTGAAGCAGCGTGATGTTTGTCTGTTATTTGCGTGACAGCCATGCATCAGATGTGATATTTACATATTTATCACATTTTGATGTAGTAACAGTACAAACAGGAGTGTAACATTTGAAATTATTCTACTACGGGATCGTCTAGTGAAAATAGCTCGAACATTTTTCAAACGATTGGAAAATGTTTCAAGAATGAATTTTAGCCACATTAGAAATAAGGAACAATACTAACTTACATTGATTAATGTTTCTCACAAATTGTACTAAATCACTATTTCGGTCTCTTTCTTAGCATAGATGATTGTCCATCGACTGCAGTCCTTCCGTCGATCAAAAATGCTTCAAATGACAGTGAAAGCCTTGAAACCAATCTTGCTAAAACCTGGACACAGTCATCGTGATAACAGTCTTCTTTGATTTGCTTATGTTCCGAATAAAATTAAGTAAAAAAAAATACCAAGGGCAATAACTCATAAGTTATCAAATAAAGAGTTAAAGTTCCTATAGACAACATGACTCCCGAATGACATCTAAGCACTTTTGAGGTTTAACGTTGCTACCTCAATACTTTTAGAGATATGGTCCTAACAAAATTAAAAAGGAAAACATAGCAAATGAGAATAGCTCAAAATTTGTGAAGTGAAGAGTTATAGTTCCTACGAACTGCACTTCTATTCAATGAGATGTAACCACATTTGAATTTTTAGGTTTATAACTTAAAATAGGAAAAAATAGCAATGGGGAATAGCTAAAAAATTATGAAGTGAAGAGTTACAATTCCTATGTACTGCCCTTCTAATCAATGAAATGTTACCACATATGAAGTTTTAGGTTTATAACTAAATTAGTTTTAGAGTTATGTTCCAAAGTGTGACGGACGGACGGACGGACGGACAGACGGAAGGACGAACACCCGGAAGGAGGTGAAAGTTTTAGTATCTTAAAAATGTTTTTGTACGAAGCTTCAATGCTGATAAAATATTTTTAATTAAAACATGTTAAAAACAGATTTATAGACTGTTAGCAACTGTTTTTAAAACGCAGTCAGTAGTTTAATTAAGTGTTATTTCACACTGCTTCTAAGATAGAACAATTGACGTCAATGTACCGTTAACGCTTTAATATTTTAGACAACATCTGTTGTTTTCTGATATTAACGTTCTATTCCTTTACCGTTCTATGCAACATATTTTTCATTTCGTTTTAGTTTAAACACGGGCGTAGCCAGCTTTTTCAACTTTTATAAAGGCCCATAGAAGGGGTTCCAATCGGCGGTTGCCCCTTTGTAAGGAGGCCTGAAGAGCAAAATGCGAATTGCAAAGTATTTTCAGGGAAAAAATGAATCCGTTCAACACAGCCATTTTAAACTACGAATTTCATGCAAAATTAACTGAACACTGTATGCACATTCTAGCTCAAGGTTTTGTAAGCAACAATAGTTTGTCATGGTCATCTAACTCAACTAACTCGGTGAAAACATCAAGATAAGGAGGATCACATGAAACGGTTGACATCAAAAAAGAAATTCATTCGGATATCAACGTTATTGAACGATAAAGCGCTGTGACGGAGTGTCATTATAAAGGTGGGCGGGGTGGGGTGGGGGTGCAACTGTTATCGTTCACATGCTATACTGTATAACAAATAAAGTGTTACAACACAGAAAACTGGAACAAACATATACACCTGCGACAAGAAAATAACCATGTTCCCCCAAAGGCAATTTAACACCTAAAACACACACTTGATTCGACATTAGGCGTGAACCCCTTCTCCACCTCTCCTTACAGTTTGCACTGCATTTTTAGGTCTTTTGAAAATATCATTTTCTTGGCCAACTTGTAGGCCCGGGCCTACTGGGCCTAATAGTAGCTACGCCAATGAAAGGCAGTAAGTGCATGTGCATTGCCACTTGAATACAGGGAAATGCGTTATACGTGGATTTTGAATCACTTCAATGAACATTTAAAACATTTTTTCTTATTACATTTTCTTTGTATAAACATAATTATATTGTTTTCGATATAGTTCCCAAAACTATCTTTACATTTTTTGCAGAAATTATGTCATGCTTCTACATACGAAATGTATGACTAAGTGTTGCATACTTTTAATTGGGTGCGCTAAATCTTGTTGATATCAATCTGAAAACTCCAGGTTTACAACGTACATATAAGAAAAGTATCAACGATGCCCTATTTTGAGCATCAAAAGAAATAAAACAGAAATGTTTTAATGTTGTTACTAATAAACGACAGTGTTACATCTTATTTTTATGACATGCCATGGCAGGCATAGTAGAGGAAGTCGGTGATAATTATCAGTCACGAACACGGAAACAAACACTTCAAATATTTATGGACTTTTTTATTTTTATGAACAGTTTTTATTTTTAATGCTAAATCAAGTGATATATTTGTGCAGTGATGCTGCACGGTGCATAACCATATCGGCATTCTTTCTGCGAAATCTGTCTTCTCGGCGGTCTCTCTGCGTCGGCACATTTTATTCTCTGCTGTAAACACAGTTTGTGATGGAAGACAGTCAGAAAAAATCGGACAGACATTAGTTCAAACAGCTGAGTTGCTTAAAATTAATAGGACACGGAACATGAGAATATCGTTGCTATGTATACGCGTGTATACTTTTCAATTATCAGTCACTGCGCTCCGAAACTCGGACAAGTTGTTCAATGGTGTACAGACATGAACAGAACTTCGGCACTTTCTACCGGCTGAAACGAGTTATTACTTTGTTGTAAGTTCATGATAAGATAAGATAAGATAAGATATGTTTATTTAAGGCTCACTCTGCATGATACACAAATATAAAAAATATAAAAAATGACAACTTTACAATCATGCAACCCTTTCTGATAAGAAATATGAGAGACTATAAAAAACAGCATTTTTAAAAAAAATTAAAGATATGATAAATCACTATAATTAATTTATAAAACACTATAATATATTTGTTATAAAATAATCTGTTATACATTGATAAAATCATTCAATTATATAACAGATTTTTTCTCCTACTTAAAGGGGCTGTGCTCCAGATGTCAACAAAAAAGAAAGTTTTCTTGTAGTATAAATTTCTTCTAATATTTATGACTTAAAACTATGACTATGCTTAAAAACTAACTTACTGACAAAAAATAAGTCAGATAATCACATTATAAATTGATTTTTTTCCTTTCATAGTGTTATACCGTAACGCGACGGTATAACTATATCGTATAACATTTAAAGTAAATAATTGTTATTTCAGTTGCAGTGATAGTGGTGACAGTAAAAGCACTGGAAAAATTTTGTTAACATGAGGGTCCAGAGTTCAAATCAAGCTGAAGCGAATATATTTTTTTATTCTATATTTCTTTTATAATCAGTTTTTAAGTAAAATATCATGTTGTTATAATCTCACGGCATCTGGATATTTAATTTATGTAAAAAATATTTTTATATTAAATCTGGAGTACAGCCCCTTTAAGAGGTTAAAAAAGGTTTTGGCACTTAAACATGCAATTTCAGGGTACGCCAATAAAAAAGCAACATTTTCATTGTCATCATAGTTAACAAAGTCGGTGTTTACTTTCATGGCTTCTTCAAGCACATCTCTACGAATTGTATTGTAACAAGGACTGTGAAGTTACACATGGACCTCATCTTCCACTAGTGTTTCACAATTAAAACAACGTCTACTATTTAAGGGGAGACCACAGTATCTACCAATTTCTATATTAAAAGGAGCTGTGCTACTTCTAAATTTTGCCAAGGCACCTCTATGAGATCTGTTTAGAACCACTTTACAATAGTGTTCAACTTCAAAATAATGTTTGAAAGTTTGATACAATCTAAGTTTATTACCACCATTACCATTTTTGCAGTATAACGATTCACTGCATTTAAAATGTCCCCATTTTGTGCATATGAGTCAATATTACTAAAATTATGACAGTTGACTTTTCTTAACTTTAGACAAATTCTGTAGCTCCAGTTTTTACAACGATTACCACTTTTACTAAATGACCACACAAAGATTTTTCTATTCAACCTTGAGTGATGCATGTTAACTAACCTACACCAGTTCAGTAAAGAGGCTTTCCTGCAAATACTTGTGATAGGATTCCAGCCAATGTCACTAGAAACAGCTGCGTTCGGTGTATATTTACCTACATTAAAAAAATATCTTGCTGCTCTAAGCTGAACCGCATTAATACATGAAAAGGCAATTGTTCCCCAAACTGGTGCTGCATAGGTTATCACAGGGCATACAATATTCTCGTACAGTTTGGTGAATGCTGCATATGGTAGTTCCCCAGATGACTTAGCTTATTAATGACTAGACCAAGAGCTCTGTTAGCAGCTTGGGCAACATGCTTTGCAGTGACTGAGAAGTCCAAATGTTCTGTAATTAGCATACCAAGGTATCTATATTGAGAGGCATATGAGATCGGAGTGTTCCCTATTTTGAAACCAAAATCTGACAAATTCACTGAAGGATTACGAAAATGTACCACATTTGACTTAATAGGGTTTACTTACATATATATAATTGTCAGAGCACCATATATGTAATAAATCCAGCATGACTTGAAGATCTTGTTCATTAGCAGCTATGAGTACAATGTCATCAGCATATAGCAAAACTGATACATTTTCACCACCTATGTCAATACCTTTCTGTGAATTATAAGTCATTTATATAAAGATTAAAAAGTATCGGTGATAAAGAACATCCCTGTTTTAGACCGGTTGTTACATGAAACCAATCTGTATTATAATTATTTAATTTTACAGAACACTCAACACTATCATAAAGTGATTTGAGAGCTTTAAGAATCTTAGAATGAAAACCTAGTTTCTGAAGTTCCTCAAAAAGCAGAACTCTATTTACGGTATCGTACGCTTTCTTGAAATCAATGAAGGCACAAAATGTGGACTGTTTACACTTTTTCCGTGTTTCAGTTATACTAGTTAGGCTTTGTAAATGATCTACAGTACTGAAACCTTTTCTAAAACCATTCTGACCCTCAAAAATATTATCATTATCATCTGCCCAAGCTGTAATTCTTTTGTTTAACAGTGTACAATAGATTTTATAAACCACTGGTGTAATTGCAATACCTCTGTAGGATAAAGGATCCCTTGGCTCACTTGTAAAACACTTAGGAATAGGTTTTATTAAGATTTTGCTCCAAATTCTAGACACAGTGCCTGTTTCAAAACATGCATTTAACAATTTATGAAGGAATTTTATTACTGTATCATTTTTAGAACATCCCCAGGAATTTCATGAACACCAACAGCTCTGTTTTTCCTAACATCTAAAATAGCCTTCTGTACTTCAGATATAGAAACATCCTGACAGTATATATTATTTCCTGTATCTTGTTCTATTAATTTACCAACATCAACAATAACATTTTCACTTAGTGGGGTATTACTGGAATTTAAGAGAGTACAAACTTCTTGTTATTTAAAACATCACTTACATTTACAACAATTTCAATATTTTCATCTAATACTTTCATGGGAATCTCATGTTTTCTATTGTCTCTTACTCCAACTTTGCCTACTGACTTCCAAAAATTATTTGGTTTATTTTTACGCAGTATTGACTAATTCCATCTGTAACTTATGCCAAAGTCTCCTTTAACAATATTGTACTTTTGAGTCAAAGAATTTTCTTTTCCTGATATAATTATGCTTAAGAACTTTTTTATTACTATTTTGACATTTTCTCCAGTTTTTTTTCTGCAAGGCAGACATCATTCCATAACTCTTGCAATTCTTCGTTCCACCATGGTTTACGTATTCTACGGCGTTTATCAGAGACTCCATGTGTAAGGTTAACTGTTTTAAATGGGAGCTTTGCTTTCATTTCCTTATTAATTAACAAGCAAAACTGTGAGTAGACTGTCTCAACAGTTCCTTGATTATTTTCATCTTGTTTCAATAATTCAATTGATTTTAAAATCTCATTATGAAAGTCCTGCTTGCAAAAATCATTAGGGATATTGTTTGTATTTGATAATTTCATCTTTAAAGCATTTACATTACTGGACAGAAGATTATTACCATCAAAACTGTTTAACCAAAGTGAACAAGAAATGATAGAGTGGTCTGGAAAAGTTTTAGTTTCATTCCCGTATGACTGAATATCAATGTCTAATGGACTAATAACTTTAAATTTAGAGTAACAATCTAAATTTTCATATGGAATGACTATATAATAAACAACAGACTCTCCACGAGAAGAAACAAAAGTGCATTCATTATTTTCAAAATATCTTCCATTTAAAATACAACAATTACTATCAATTAAAAATTTAACAAATAATTCCCCATATGCATTTTTCGTAAAGTCAACCACATTTCTTTCCGGCAGTTGATCTACACCCTTAATAAAATCAGACAAATTTCCTATGCGACTATTAAAATCTACACAGATCATGAACTTTCCGAGATGTTGAAATTCATAAATGTATGTCAAAAACTGGTCAAAAAATTCTTCAGCGTTAATACCTTGAGGATCCTTGAGGTGGTAAGTAGTAAACAAATATTAAAAACTTCATTTGTAAAATTGTTTGTTAAAGACAACCACAAAATTCCTTCAAAGGAACTATCTTAAACTGAAATATCAAAAATATTATTCAATTTTTTGCGCACTGAAATGCACACCCCACCAGAACCAGACCTAGCATTAACATGCAAACAAGTTCTATTGTTACCATAAAAACTATAATTACATAGATTTAAAACTTGATTATTCAAACGGTAGGTTTCTGCAACACAAACAATATCTAAGTTCATAAATGTAATACAAGTTTCCCCTGAACTTAAAATTGTCACATTGATCATCAGCTGACCAACTATTCACATTTCAAAACCCATTTGATACTAATTGCTATATTTACTGCCAAAAGAGTTCCTTTGTTATGATTATGATGCCGTCTTTTGTCAGCATGAACTTGCTCTCTGTGCATGTTCCTATCTAGTGGCTCATACCTGACACCACCATTGTACCTTTTGTTGTCATATGTGTTATTATACTGCCCATGAGCTTGTGATTCCATACTTTGGCTATTACCACTTGCATAATCACTGTACATTGTGCCTTTTTTCACAAAACTATTTTTGTGGCACTAATTTCACTGACTCTTCGACTAGAATAAGCGTTTCTATTTCCTGCATTATCAAACTGATCTTCACTGTAGCTCCTGTTGTTGGATGTTGTCTTTGGTGCGTACTGTGGTCTTTAAAACCTGTATCTGGTCAACAACCAGTTTTAAACCTTCCAATCGAAGACCTGACACGCCTAGTGATTTAATGAGCAGTTTCATGTTGTTGTTTTTAGTTCTGGAGTCTGCTGATTGGCAGAATGAATATATACTGTTTCGTACTTTTTGTTATTTTTTAATTTTCTTTTGACTTTGAGGATTTTATTCTTATCCTCTATGCTTTCACAAGTAACAATTATAACACTTGGTTTCCCGTCATTTCTTTCTTTTCTGGTTGCTTTAACAAAGCTGGTATCTTTGAGTCTTAGTCCATCTTTGAATAGATCACTCCCGACTTCTTTGGGGGTGGTTTCGAATACATATGTTCAAATGTCTTCTGTCACTTACTCCTGAACTATTTCTTGTCTCTGGAGACATGGTTGAGAGTCGGTCAATCTGTTCTTGTAGGCACTTTATGTCCGTATTTAGTTCTTCAGGCACTTCAACTGCACCCTTTTCAATTTTTTTTTTCATTTTAGTCACTTCAGAATTTTCTGCATGCACTCCGTGAATTTTCCAATTTCCTGTGAAAATTTATTTATAACCATTAATAGGTCCTTCCCTTCAATGCTTGTGTCAGAGTCACCAAACTTTATCTTCAAAATATCTTCCATTACAGAATTTGAATCTTGTACATTATGAACTTCTACATCAACAGACAGATTCTTCATTGACAAATCTGGGGAGTTTACAGATTTACTTTTTTTTGGTATTCCGGTTCCGGTTTGAACTGAAAACAACGAAAATGTTTTGCTGAATAAAAATTTTTAAAATAAACCACAAGGAGAACAGTAATATGGGAAAGATTGTGTTTAAAAAGTTATTTGGATAATGATCAGTGCACGGGTATGACTTTTATTGGAAAGTGACATGACAGAAAGAGCTTTTTTGACTGATGAAATTATTTTGTATACACTGTATACTAGTACACTAGTATAGGCTAAATTTATTGGAACATACCTTTAGCTATAAGGTGATATATGCTTGAGATCTCGTCACGCATGAATAAACATAAATTAACTTTTTCCGTTGACATTTAAATGACTGAACTGGCTTACCAGTAACGGACTTAAATCACTATGAAGTGATTAACATTAAACCGGTAGAAATGTCGTATTCAGGCCGTATTCACAGTTTTTAACTGTGACATAGTGTATTCCATGATTACTCCCCTTTCTTAATATAACACCATTTGTAATGTCAACAAGAAAAGTATAACACTGACGTGTTATATGTGGAGGACATTTAAGTGATGTGGAATATTGGGTAAAAAGGTGGCCAGCAAGCTATGATATACTGTAAATAAACAAATATTGGAGTGGACGTTTTTTTGTTCTTTATTGACTATTGAGGTATTTTCATGGCCTTGTGCTGATGTTAAAATTTGTATTCAGGATATTTATTGAACCTTGAGATTGAACTGGCCAGGTTAGAACATGGGTTCCGCATATCATCTTGATGAGCTGAACATTTGATCAGTTTCATGGAATTCATTCCAGGGGTGAAAAAGATATGAAGCGGACATGAAACACATGGCTCATATCTTTAGACACCACTGGTGACCTTGACCTGGCCAGGTTGGAACATGACATCGGACACAGGGTGATCACATGGCAAAAAACACCCTTCGGGCATATAATGCTCCGCCAAGCGGTGCTCTTGCCGACTTATTTTCTTAAATTTCTGTTCATTTAAAGAAAATGCTTAGATTTTTTTTTCATATTTTGCATGTGTATGTATCTTATGAAAATACAGGTTACTTGCAAAATTAGGCAGTACATCTCCAAATTTGTCAAAGTTCTGACTTTTATAGACTAAATTTCTGATAACAACCAAAATGTCTTCACATTTATAGGGTTGTGTTTTGTAGCACGCTGTTCATTAAATAAATGAAACAATTATACTGCTTTTGACACTCAACCTGCCTCTTTAATTTTTATCATCTGCTTATGATACAAGGCTGGGGCAAATGTGTCCTATGGACACATTTCTAGTGAATAATTGTTTTTGATAGTTTTATTTTTTTAAATAAAGATAATGTTAACAAGTATTGCTTTCTTGTGTTTGTGGTAAACTTATTGTCAGCTAAAGTTTTACCCCCTCAAAACAGTTGTATTCATATCAGAGTCAGTTTACCTTCCTAAAATTACTGGAAAGAACATGTACTAGACTGCAAATGTTGCCAGTAAACTACCAGCAGAACTAACAATATTGGTCAGTATGCATAAATCATGGTTGGTATAATAGTACTCTTGTACTTTTCTAGAATATTATAGTTGGAGTACCACAGGGTTTTAGAAAAATAAGTGGAATTGTCAATACTAAATTTGATAAATAAGTGTTGAAAATGATCAAGATCAGTGATGGTCAGTATTTATCAGAGTGTTCAGTAATTATGTACAAAAAACATTCCAGTGAAGTTGGACTATAATTTATGGCAAGGCAGGTAAAGAAATTTTTTTTATCATATTCAGCTTAATGAGACTAGCTCTAATGGACCTATATTGCACAGGGATAAATTCTCTCGAATAAAGGTATTGCATTACATGCATGTATCCATTACTTGAAAACATAAACCCAGCACTACGCGACAGTTTTGCAGTACTTTCAGTGCTTTGATTTAATGTACATGTGTTTATATGTTTAACGCCATCTTGGAAATACAGCGGGGGTCAGTTCAACATTATCACAAGAAATCAATTAATACGCCGAATTATCACTACACATACGGTTTCGAGGGTACATTGATTTGCATCTAAATAATATTTTCTACATACTTAAACATAAAATTTTATCAAAGAAGACCCATAAATTTAACATAATTTTACAATAAACTTCACATAATCAACCAAATATAAGAAATTACGTTGAAATCTTCCCTTATTTGCATAATAATTGGTATCCACTTTTAACAACGCCAGACAATGGCTTGTACTTCACTCTCGCTGTAAATATATATCTAAAGCCGGATACATTATTGAAAGAGATGTTCAAAAAGTTTATCTGTCCTCTCACGTTAACTCGGACATTTTCCCATTATAAACTAATATTTCTATTTACGTAAATTTCCAAAATTAATAGATTTCATTAATAAAATTAACATTCTCTTGGAAACTACAGAATTTACAACATCTTTTTATAACACAAACACAAGAAACATATTTTCCTAAAACAAAACCCCACATACACGGTACTTTTATAGTAACCCTCATGTCTCTCTTGGGTCGGAATAGATGTACGTTGTAAAGGTCATCTAGTAATAGTTAATAGTAATTATAATTTATGACCCATAATTCGTATAGAAAACCGAGATGTAGTTTCACTTTTGAAAAACTTCAGCTTCAACTAATTACTGCCAAAAGTCAATACTAGCCATACTAGGCAGTATAATAATATAATATATATAATATAACAATAATATGGTGAGATATACATTCACTCGGGAAACAATTTTTGTGGTGGTGTGTTGCGCAATAAAATATTTTTTGAAATTAGTCGCAAATCAGGCGACACTATCTATAATAAAGCCGCTCGTACAAACTATTTCAGACCTGCGGTAATGTCCCTTTTTCAGCCTGAAGAATAACCATCAAATGTGAAGTGGCTTTCTTTCCATTATTGTTAGGTACAAAAGGTTTGTGTGGTTTATTTTTCTAAAAAGAACCTGATAAAATGGGCTGGTGTACCAGAGGGGTATTCCATTCTGTTTCTATACGTTGTTGTTGTTTCTTTCTTACTTTGTTGGTATGTGAAGGTGTGTTTCTGTTCAATCAAAATGTTGTTTTTCTAGAATGTTATTATGTTTTTCTTACTTTTTATATGCATGTGTATGCCTGTTATCTACAAAATATAAGGTCCTTGAGGTCCAGAGTCTCTTAGAACTGTATTATGAGTATTAAACTAATTATCTCTGAATTGTAGAGGTCTGAATGGTATGAAAAAAAGACTTAGGGTTTTCCAATACTTAAAGAGTATAAATGGTAACATTTTTTGTCTGCAAGATACTCATTTTACTCCAGAATTACAAAAGAATATATACTCGGAATGGAATGGGGGATGTTTCTTAAGCTACGAAACTTCGAATTCCAGGGGAACAGCAATTTTGTTCAGAAAAAACTTTGAATTTAAAATAAATAAAAAATCTTTTGATCAGGACGGAAATTTTGTGGCCTTAGGTTTGTCAATCGAAGAAAATAGAATTACTTTAAAAAAAGTTGTATGGGCCTAACGTTCTGCCTCAACTTGTATGTCGGCTGAACTAATACGTACAATGGGGAGTAATCTAAAATAAAATACAAGAAATGATCCTTTTAATTTTTCTAGCTTTAATTAAACTTTATTTTCAAATTAACAAACGGCAGAGTGATACTCATACAAAATTATAACATAGTAATGTTTATCAATAATTAAACATTATATGCAAAGATGTACATGTATGACTACCATATAGAAAATTACTTTTAGTTCAAACATTAGAATTCATAAAACTCATTTGAGCTTTCTGAATAAAATATTCTTAAAATACTTTTTCTAGAACAATAGTTATTTTTTATGAAAATCAGTTTTCTTTATTGCTAAACTAAATAGAACTCAGTACTTATAAACTATAACTGTAGTTTTTTAAACAACAAATCACATGAATACAATTTGTCGCAACCACTCTTAAACACAATTCAGTCCTTTAAAAACCAGGTTGCAACAGCTTAAGTACAAATAAATTTTATAACTTAAAACAATATTGTGCGATAAAATATGGGAGTTTAACATTTTAAACTCTAAAATCACAATTTTTTACTTAAGAATAAATCAGTGTAAAACATACAATCAAATTGAAAGAAAAACACAACTTACCTAAAATAAAATAAAAGAAATGATCCTTTTAATTTTTCCAGCTTTAATTAAACTTTATTTTCAAATTAACAAACGGCAGAGTGATACTGCACACTGGAAAAAGAATCTTTTTAAGTGCCCCTCTCGCTGGCCATTGGTCCCTGGTCCTGGACCAATCCCTGAATATCTTTTCCTCAAAATTTCATAATGGTGGAGCTGTGAAGTGCTGGCCTGAGGGTTCTTAAAACTGTGAAATACTTTTTAAATTCTTTTCTGGTTAAGCCAGACATTTTATCACCTAAGTTTTTATACCTATTCAGCTGAACATCTGTTAAAACAGCAAGCCACTGATATTTCCTTTGTAAGTGTTAAAAGATAATTGCTTCTAATCACCAATGTCACTTTTTGAGAAAACATGCCAAATATTTTAAATCTCAGAGAAGTTTCAGAAATGGCATTTGAAAGAAATTTAACTTTTTAACTCGTAATTATTTTTTTTAAATAAATTCAAAATTAATAAATTCAAAATTCTGTAAAATTTGCAATGTAAAATAAATTTCAGATATAACAAATTCACCAAAAATAACAGGCATAACACTAACCTTAACAATCCTGAATTCTATCAAAACATTTTTGACATTGTGGAAAATTTCGACAATGAAAAGTTTATTACTTGTGGAGATTTTAATTTAATTATAGATCAAGAAATGGATTATTATAACTACAAATCTGTAAACAACAAAAAGGCTAGAGAAAAACTCTTAAAATACATATCTGATCAGGATTTAATAGATCCATTTAGAGCGTTTCATCCAAATTTAAAAAGATTTACTTGGGGAAGATCTAATCCGCTTCAACAAGCAAGACTAGATTTCTTTTTGGTTTCTAGTTATTTTTATACTTTTATAAATAAATGCGAAATACTACCAAGTGTGCAGTCAGATCACTCCTGTATTGTTATAGATTTTCAATTTAACAACTTTAAACATGGAAAAGGTCTGTGGAAACACAATAATTCACTGCTTAAAGATTTTGAATATTTAAAATTAATAAATAAAAAGATTGATGAAATAAAATTGCAATATGCAGTTCCTATTTACAGTGCAGAAAATATAAAAGAAGTCTCTGATGAGAATTTGCAATTTACAGTAGATGATCAATTATTTCTAGATGTATTATAAATGGAAATTAGAGGACAATCAATATCTTATGCAGCTTATAAAAGGAAAGAAAACTCTAAACTAGAACAAGAATTACTCAATAAAATAGAAAATATAGAATCTAATTTAAATGATGACAGTTAAGAAAGCCTCCAGTTAATAAAAGAGGAACTAAAAGTATTTCAAGAAAAAAAATTAGAAGGCTTTATAATTAGATCAAGAGTTCAAAATATTATGGCAAGGGAAAAACCTAGTAGATATTTTTGCAACTTAGAAAAACATTTATTACACATCAAAAACAATTATCAAGCTACAGTGTGATGATGGCACATTGATTAATGAACAAAACTTGATTCTGAAAGAAACAGAAGCATTTTATAATAATTTATTTAAAGAGAAGCTTGAAAATGATTCTGAAGTTGATTTTTCTAGTTTTGTAAGTAATATTGACGCACCAAAGCTTTCAAATATTAAATCTGCAGATATTGAAGGTTTGTTAACATATAGAGAAGCAAGTAAGGTTCTTGTCAACATGAAAAAAAATAAAAGCCCAGGCACAACAGGTTTTGGAGCAGATGTCTTTAAAGTATTTTTGGGGTAAACTTGGACACTTTGTTGTCAGGGCTCTTAATCATGCTTACAATTCTGGAAAATTATCGTATACTCAAACGCAGGGCATAATAACTTGTATACCAAAAGAAAATAAATCTAGATTGTTCCTTAAAAATTGGAGACCAATTACATTATTGAATACAGTATATAAAATAGGATCTGGCTGTAGAGCAAATAGAATTAAAAGTGTTCTTGACCTTTTAGTAAGCAAGGAACAAACAGGTTTTATTCCTGGTAGATTTATTGGAGAAAATACGAGATTAATTTATGATATAATGCAATATACCAAAGAACATGATATAAATGGCCTCTTATTATTGATAGATTTTGAAAAGGCATTTGATTCATTATCATGGAAATTTGTACAACAAACTTTAACCTTTTTTAATTTTGGACCTTCAATAAGAACCTGGTTCAAAATATTATATCAAGATTCAGTTTCCGCAATTAACCAATGTGGATTTCTTTCAAGTTTCTTCAAAATAGGGCGTGGTTGCCGTCAAGGAGACCCCCTGTCATGTTATATTTTTATTCTATGTGCAGAAGTACTGGCATTGAAAATAAGGACAAGTAAAATAATTAAAGGGATTACAATTAATAGTAATGAATTCAAAATTTCACAGTTTGCAGATGACACAACTTTAATCTTTGATGGTCCCAAAAAAAGTTTAGATGAAACTCTGAATGTCCTTATAAATTATGCTTCTATCTCTGGATTGCGGGTTAATTTTGAAAAAAACTAGTGTTGTTTGGATAGGAAAGAATAAATTTAGCAGCAATTGCATAAAAACAAGATGGAAATTAAATTGGAATCAGCAAACATTTAAAATGTTAGGAATTACTTTTCATGTAGATCTGTCTAAAATGATTAAAATAAATTATACAGACAAAATCAAAGCAGTGCAAAATTGTATATCATACTAGAAAAGGAGAATATTGACACCCATTGGTAAAATTACAGTAATTAAAACACTTCTTATTCCTATTTTTATTCATCTTTTTACATCTTTACCAAATCCACCTCAAGATATAATAATACTTATAAATAGACTTTTTATGATTTTATTTGGGAAGGAAATGTTAAAATAAAACAAAGTATTTAAGTAAGAGAATACTGTGATGGTGGTTTAAAAATGATCAATTTGATGGCATTCATAAAAGCCCTAAAATTGACATGGTTAAGAAGACTTACTAATGGGGGAATGTGGTCCTCTATAATATTTGAGTATATTGATATGCAAAAGGTTTTTCACTGTGGTAAACACTATATTGATAAAATAGCCAAGCAAATGTTAAATACTTTTTGGAAAGATACAACGGAAGCTTTTGCAAATCTAATTGAAATAAAACCAATGAATATTAACATTTATGAAACTTGTAACATACCATTATTCTATAATCACAGTATACTTATTGACAATAAGTCTTAGAGTGTTTTCTAAATTCTTGGTTTGAGGCTGGAGTGAAATACATTTGTGATGTTCACAAATCAAACTGTAAAGAATTTATGACTGTTGAAGAATTTAATAAAAAATACAACTTAAATGCATATTATTTGACATATACTGGTATGATTAATTCCTTAAAGCAGTTCTTAAAGAAATGCAACCAAGATCATAAACAAATAGTACATTTACAAAGGCCAATCTTCCCACCTTTTATGAAATATATTCTAGTAAACCAAAAAGGCTGTAAAGAACTATACACCAGCTTTAACCCAAAAAGCACAGAATTACCTCTCAGTAAAAAAAATGGGCTGAAAGACTACATTGTAAAATTGGACAAGGTGACTGGAGAATATATTATAGTTTACCTTTAACAATCACATCTGACTCTAAAGTACTATGGTTTCAAATAAGGTTATTGCACAGAGTGCTTGGTACAAATGAGTTGTTATTTAATATTGGTAAAAGAGAAAATTCATTATGCACTTTTTGTTCAAGAGAGACAGAATCAATTGAACACTTGTTTTGGAGATGTAGGAAAATTCAACATTTATATAAAAATATTTTTAGATCAGTTGAAGCTTTTTCAACAATTAATGAGCATGGTATACTTTTTGGTTTGACAGAAAAAGAATTAAATGCAGAAAACCTTCTTTTTATTTATGTGAAGATGTATATCATAAATGCAAAATGTCTAAATTACATCCATCAGTTGATGGTGTAAAGGCTTATATAAAGTACCTTTTGAATATAAATAAAGAAATAGCTTTTCAATCAGAAAAACTGATACCACTTATAAATAAACTTGAATTTTTGATTAAGACAATAATTGGTCTGGGAACATAATTTTTTCTTGTTTCATTACATTTGTTTATTAAATTTAGTTATTGCAATGTAGTTGTGCAACACTATGCTGAATGCTGCTTTACAAATTTCATTTCACTAAATATTTCAAGCAGCCAAAGTAATGTATGATGCTTTTCTTAACATTTATTTATATATACAAAACCGTCTCTTTAAGAATAAGTTAGGCTTGTATTAATTGAGAAAAACATTATTTTGATTTATACAAATGCTTATAGGTTTGAATGTTTCTTAGAATTTATTCATGCGCGCGCGCGCGCGCGCGTTTGTGTGTGTGTGTGTTTTAGGTCTTTTTTCAGGGTAATGCTCTTCTTTTTTCTCATCAAAGATGACAATACTTTGATACTATTTCTGTTGACTCTAGATTCTAGATATGTATTAATTTTATTTTATGAATGTTGTTTGTTGTGTTTAATGTGAATAAATGGGGTTACCCTGTAAAAGGGGCCTGACAAAAAAAGATTTACTATTCTTCCTGGTTTAAACAGTTTTACTATTAGCTTTCCCAGCCTTTGCTTTTCCTGCCGAAGTACTTTTAGCAGGCAGATTTTTACTGACCTTTCCTGTATTTACTTTGAGTATATTACGCTTAGCCTTCTGAGGTCTTCTTTCATTAGCTGTATTTACTTCTTGCGAATTTCCAGGTCCGTTTTAAATCTGACTGTCTTTGTAGTTTATGTCTAAAATGCTAGAACTATTTTTTATAGGTTCAACACTTTCACTACGGATTTTCTTAACATCACTTTCAGTGGGCAAAGATAGATGTCTTTTCCTACGTGTAGGCAGAGGAGTACACATCACAGCTGCAGGTTGTTGGAACATAACAGATGATGCATAGTCTTCAGCTTCCCATAGCAAACTAACAGTCTCTCCATCTGTGTTCTCACTAGCACTTCCCTCCATGTCCGCAAGTAATTAATTAAATTAAATAATAATTAATTTGTAGGGGACGAAACCCCTTGCGCACCGCCTAAACACAAAACCTCTTCTAAGTACTCTGTATCACTCGTGCTCTAGCAAAAACCAAGATCCTGATTGGCTATTTGTCTTACAAGCAAAAATGCACTATATATTTTCAGTCAACACTCAATATATTTTATATTCTAACACTATCCGCAATTCGCCGACAATAAACAAAGAAGGAATTGAGCGTGATATATCATATATATTAGAGCACGCTGAATAAAAGCGCGCGCCCGCTGACGTCACTGCGAACTACTTTCGGCTGTTCTTATTTGTCATTGAAAACCAAAAATTGTTTTAAAATATTTTTATAGTATAATATTGTTATGGACTAAATTATCTTCTTTGATGTTCATCTATGATAACATTATAGATATTTGTTAAAACGTAAATTATTGACTGATAAGCTAAAATAACCGTGTTGTTTTCATTTTCACGTGGGAAATGAATAGCGGGGTAAACGGAATAGCCTGTCAGGGTCAATAACCGTAAAAAATGGCATGATTAATAGTGCACATAATTGTGTCCCTTATAACTATACATATGTGTTAGAATGGAAATAGATTTTAAAGTTTTTGTGTTCTACCGTCGAATATAGCATGGTATCTTGTTCAGATGCGTAATTATTTAATCACTCAGGCCTACGGCCTTCGTGATTAAATTAATGCGCATCTGAACACGACACCGTGCTATATTTGACGGTAGAACACTGAAACTTAAAATCTATTTCCTAAATATTTGTGGAAACAAATTTCGATTTTCCCTCCCGGATTTTTTTTGCATCTACACCCCACGTGTCTTCATGCCTTAAGCCTACATAGCTGGAATTGACTACAATGATGGTAAATATGTAAAAACTGTAATTCAAGCCCTAGTCATTTTGTTCAGTTTATAACTGTTAATGTAACACCGACAATATTTATCTTAAAACTTATTATTTATAAAATTCTGAGCTAAAATTGACAAAACTTACAATAAGAATATTTGGTAGATTTGTACAACGGCTGACTGCTAAAACAAGTTCATACAAATTACATTACGTTGTGCTTCTAGCATTATTGAGAATGAAAAGGTGTATTTTAAAAACACCGTGTAGTGTAAGGGGCATAGTGATATAGGGGAGACCGGGGTTGAATGAGCCATTTTTCTCCTCGACTACTGAAAGTTTAGGGCTGGTTGGCTAGCTCGGAAAACGTTTTCAGTGTGTAATTTTAAGTTCTTAACACAATGAGTTTGATAGTAAGTCACATCTTGATCTATGAAACTGTAAAAATGGGGTAAAGACGTCTAAAAAATTGGCTCAACTTACCCCCAGCAAGGGTTGGTTGATCCACTAACAGGGGTAAGTTGAGCCAGAAAGTATATAAACAAGATTTTTTCAGTCAAGAAATTTTGCTCTTTTTTGTCTACTCTTGGTTGCCTTGAAAACTAGATTTATGAGTTAACGAGATTTGAACACACGGTTAGCATGGACAGCATTTAGTTCATAAGCAGTAAAGACAATTGCAACCAAAATGATTTTGATGAAGGAAGACACTGTGACCATGGCTTCAGCTGAGTTAATATAAAAGCAAACAAATCTCATAATCAAACATATTTAACATCAAACAATTACTATGTTGTTTGTGTTGGTTTTTTTTTCAAATAAAGTTTGAACAGTTTAACTATAAATGCCAAATACAACACGTACAGTTCATTGTAAGACTTGCAGCTTTATCATTACTAACGTCTGTCTGCATGACTAGATACCTCGAACAAATGACTAAACAAAAAGAACTTATCATTGTTCACAAAAGTTTTGTTTCAAATATGTTTCACTTACACTTCAATTAGATCTAATATTTTGCCAGATATGCCAGATATGTTTACACTTATATCTCATCATCTGACTCACAGTTATGACAAACATACATTCTACCACCTGATGTACATTCTTCATGAGCCCAAGTTTTGCACATTATGCATTGTATCCATTTTTCTCCACTTCTACTGTTAGAGTATGGCTCTACACAAACGAGACAATACCATTGCTCGTCTTCTTCTGATAAACCGCTATCACTTTTTTGCTTCTTTCTTTTCTTAACAGATGTCTTTTTCTTGTTTTTCACTGCGTTAGTTTTGACCTTTATACATCTCTTCTTGTTAAACTCCTCTTCAATTTTCTTTTTCTCTGGAGTGTCTGTAAGAATTTTCTTTTCCTGTTTACTTTTCTGGGTGTTTTTCTCTGTTCGGCCTTTGGAAAAGGTCGTATAACTTCGGGGTCAAA
This sequence comes from Cyclina sinensis, assembly GCA_012932295.1. Lineage (NCBI taxonomy): Eukaryota > Metazoa > Mollusca > Bivalvia > Venerida > Veneridae > Cyclina > Cyclina sinensis. The sequence goes on from JAAONU010000017.1 coordinate 12,916,708, forward strand.
AACAGGACTGGATTCAAATAGTGCATTTGAATGGTTTGTTACATTGAAAACTTTTTTAACAACTGCGCTGTAGTGAGACGCTGCATCATTGCCCTCTAAAGCTAATAAGATCGTTCCTTTTACACTGTCTTTATTTCTTGATTCTTGGATGATTTCTGTAATAACTCCGTTTTCACCAACTTTATATACTACAGCACGGACTTGAAATGCATTGCACAGGGCTGTGAGAACTAAATCTCCAGTTTCATTATTGTAACGTTTGTGTTCAATGTACTTCTGAATATCATGAAGCATGTTACTCCCTTGTGTATGAAACATCTGGTAATATTCAATATTTTCTTTTATTTCATTTTCCAACTTGGTGCAAATATTTTCTATGTAACATCAGTTAAACCCTCGGCTATCAAACACTTTTCCACGCTATACAATAAACAATGTCAATCACCATACACTCTAAGTTCATATCCCTATCGTGTAGATAGTATTCAATCTGTGGCAATGGATATTTGTAAATAATCTGAACGTTCGTATCTGGCAATATATTGTTGTCTGTTACAATAGTTTGCGGTTCCATGATTTCATCCTGTTCGGTGCTTTGGCCATCTATTTTAGGTTCTGGGCGATCAGTTACAAATGATGGCGCGAAGTCAGATTCAAAAAATACATTAGTATTCAAAGGCCAAATTCCCGTGACTTCAAATCCTTTTACAGCATTTCTCGGTGACCGCATCAAGCCAGGCCCCTTTTAGGATTCCAGGAATGTCATATATTTTCAAAGGTATACCAGGGTGAGTTCGCATCCATGAATCCTGAGTAGCAACAATATACCTCTTTAACGGCCCAAACACTGTTCTGTCTAGAGGCTGTAATTTGTGAGATGAATGAGGAGGAAAAGACAGCATGGCGATTCCGTTTGCTTTAGCATACATGAGGATTTGCAGATCAAGATGAGAGCAATGATTATCCAAAAATAATAGTATTGGCTTGTCTGGTGTTGGTTTGACATGTTTGACCATATGTTTCATGAAATCCAAAAAGTGCTCTTCAGTCATCCATCCCGAGAGGGTAGCTGCACCTGAAACGATATATAATGACATCAATACATATATATGCTCCCTGTAATTTCACATCATATTATGAACTTATGCAAATCGGCATGAAGAAAAAAACGCAAAAAACTAAACAAAGACATATAAAAAGGCAGGCAAGCAGGCAGGCAATCCGACGGACAGATACTCCGGTAAATCATTTGGACTTGTATACATTTGTAGATAGAGTAAACCATTTTTTTATATGCGTCATATTAAAAAAGCTGAAAACTGTTTTAGATTTTGCTGATTTGAACGAATTTATATTTATATTAAAACAAAAATTTCGTACAAAAAAAAGATGTTACGCGCTCGTGAGTATTGTAGAAAATTCAACCTTTCATCTGATATATTTACATCCATTGCAGGCAATTAGAAGCAAATGAATAATATATTCTATAAAACAATACTATTACCTATACATCCAGCCGGGCCGTCTCTGATAAAATGATCTTTGAAGTTTTTCCTCGGAAATATCAGCATAGGAGGTATTGAATTTCCAATGGCATTAATTGCACCACACACAGTCACAAGTGAACCCCTTCTGCAGATGTCAAAGCACCAACTTGCTTCACTCCTTTAGCAGCGACGATGTTTCTAGGCTTCTGTACAGTTGTCACACCCGTCTCATCTACATTCCACACATCCTCGGCACAGAATCTGTATCTGTTTACTACATCAGTCAACTTCGAGAAGAACTCGTAGCTTCAGGTTTTCTGACAGAAAGACAAGGGTGTCGTTTCATAAACGAGTTAAACCAATCCATTCCTGCTAATTTATTGGATTGCCAAGATGCCGGTGTGTCAACGCCGAATGCATGTGCACATTCAAAAGCAAGTTTGCGTACCTCATATGGAGTTAAACCGAAATATATACTTGCTGCATTTAGCAGGTACCTCTCTAGTGCATTTTCCTGCAGTTCACTGAAAATTCTCAGTCTATTTCCATGGTATCCGACTTGCGCCTTATTAACACCAACTTCACTAGCTTTCAGCGTAAACCATGTCAGTGTCATTCTGTCAATGTTAAGCTCCTTGGCGACAGATCTTATGCTTCTTTTTTCAACTGTTTCAAGTTCTCTAGCCCTCTCTCTAGACACTACGAGGAGCAGAACCTCTTTCAGTCTTTCGTTTGTATGTTCGAGTCATACTTGAGCCCTCCGCTGAAACAAATAAGAAAAAAGATATTTTCTGATATAAAAGGGGACAAATGTACATATATAATTGCAAAGTTTAGAAGATTTAATAATAAATGCTGTAGATTAACAGAAACATGATTTTAATATAGGAAAAAAATAGTTGGGGCAGGTTGAGCCACTGACACTACCTGTCCCGTCTACCGTGGCCCAACCAGCCCCACACCTCCATATAGCTGCAGGGTATGGGTTTCTTGCTAAAATGGCGACATGACCTTCAATCATATCACCAAAGCAGTGCTGGGTTTAAAAACGAGTTTGTAGAAACGGTTAAAACAATCCTATCTCTAACGATGTCAGAAAAATGAAAAAATAAAGGAGCATACGAAAGTTACTTACAGATGCTGGAATCGGTTATTTTCCAATTAAAACTTAATTTCTGCGACTTGACGCGGTATAACTTGCTTTAACCGTATTTAAAAAATGGCGCGTTTAAAACTTTATTCTGTATCGTTGTCATCGCGCTAGGGCGGATGATACGAAATGTGGCTCATTCAACCCGTGGCTCATCCAACCCCAGTCTCCCGTAAGGTCGCACTTTTTATAATTAACACAGTAATAGATAGAAGACTCCGACTCCCTTCCTGCTTAAATCTGTCGCTGGCAGAGAGCCTGCCTGTGCTGTATGCAAAGAGTTTACCTGTGCTTTAAAAGCTGCTGTGCAGAGAGACCTCATGTGAGGAGCGGATGTGGTCCAGTGGTAACGCGCTGGACTGGTAAACCAGGGGTCCCGAGTTCGATCCCCCGCTCCTTCACTAACATTACTAACAGTCTTTCGGATGAGACGTTAAACCGAGGTCCCATGTGTCAGTGCTATACACTGAGCATGTAAAAGAACCAGGGGTGTCTCTGGAATGGGATGCTTTCTGTATCTTGCACTACCCCCGCAACATAGAATAACTAATCTCTCAAGGGGGCGTCGGTCATATGGGCAACCGGTACCGACGATAAATAAGCTAAAATAGATAGAGAAATAGACCTCCTGTGCACCATCAAAACCGAAAGTACAGGGTGTACAAGATTTCTAGATAAATAGCGACCAGTTTATTAGTATTTTCTTGAAAAATATTGAACAGTGAATATGTTTGATGACATTGTTATGTACCTTATCAAAGTAGTAACTCGTTTCAGTAGATAGAAAGTGCCAAAGTTCTGTTCACGTCAGTACACCATTGAACAATTTGTCCGAGTTTTGAAGCGCAGTGATTGATTATTGAAAAGTAGACACGTGTATACATAGCAAAGATATTCTAATGTTCCGTGCACTTATTAATTTTAAGCAACTCAGCTGTTTGAAATGATGTCTGTCCAATTTTTCTGACTGTCTTCCATCACAAACTGTGTTTACAGCAGAGAATAAAATGTGCCGACGCAGAGAGACCGCCTTTAAATCAGATTTCGCAGAGAGACTGTCGATATGGTTATACACCGTGTGCTGGTACTTGTGAAATAAAATCTTGCATAAATTTGAAAGCGATATCGTTTAGATTTTACTTTATGTACGATAGATCCAAGTCGTATTAGAACGCGTTTTCTATACAGGGTTCCAACAATTTTCTGCTTGTACAATTCCAGACTTTTTCCCCACTTTTTCAAGGATTTCTCTCTAAATTCCAGGTTATACACTCGAAGAAATGCACTGATGGAATCGCATTTTTCAGAGATTTTGACAGCAAGAAGTTTGACTTCAATGTCAGAGTGGTGAGACAAGAAGCACGTTGTATGCTCACTAGGTCACTGTAGTTAACGTCTACAGATGTTATTGTAAGCGTTTTTTATTTCAAATTGTAACGTACGGACGCAAATTTCTCTTCTAAAATATCTTCGCAGAAATGCGGACATCATCGCTATTCAAAGTCAATAAACGTTCGCTCGCTAAACGGGTTCCGTTTTATTTACACGCTGTGAGAAGTTCTACTAGTTTCGTACCCAAATTGGTTCGTACTTTTCCCGGGTTTTTCCCGATTTTTTCCAGATGGCGTAAAAATCAAGACTTTTTCAAGACTGGGAACGTTTTTTTCGAAATTCCAAACTTTTTCCCGTTTTCCCGGTAGCGTGGGAACCCTGTCTATAGGAGGTCTTCAATGTTATCTCAAATGCATTGCAATAGACAAAAATATTGCATGATTAAGAGAAAAAGTCCATCTATATAATATATTTTTAATAATGTGTAAAGCTTCCTAAAGCAATAATTGTTTATCACTTGTATTGAAACCTTTTTGCAGCACCAAAGATCTAGGTATCAAGTTTAATGATAGGTCAAGTAGACGTTCCCTTTCACATAGCACCCCAACGTATGGTGAGAATAATCGACAGTCTGTCAGTCTGACTGCCAAGACATCCGTTCATTGCATTGTCTTTTTGTAGAATACACCTACAATGCAGATACAAATGCGCTGGCCAACATTAGAATGATGCAATAAACTTACGTCATAGTGTAAGTTATTGTAAGACCTTTCAAATTGACAGTGTATTTGTTGCGCTTGTGTCATTTGTGACGTTTTATCGATAGACCTGATTGCGAGTATTGAAACTGAGTTTTCAGAAAGAAAAACCAGCTCACGGAATTACTCTGTATCAGAATGATTTATATTCTCTCATCGGAACATTAGTTTAAATACTTTTTAATAAATTGCATATACAGTCACTACAAAATTACAAGACACATTCACCGTGCTTCAAAACATTTTATAATGACAGAAAAAATATTGACTCAAGATAATCTTGTCTTTCAAAGTATTCATAAAGGCAACATACTCCTCTTGTTTTAGATACCATATTCAAAATGGATACAATTTAGATGTTAACCATTTAAAGCATCGTAATAACAGGAGAAGAAAACATATTGCGCACAACTTGAACGTCCATAAACAGACGTTAGATCAAATAATATTTGACATGGCGAACAGATTTCTTTGTAAAGATATTCCGTAATGCCCTATTAACACAATAATTGACAATTTGTATGCAAATTAATGTAAATCACTAAAGAAGCATCAACCTTTATTGAATATTTAAGCACCAGACAGATCAGAGAAGGAGAACAAAGGAGAATTATACTTCTTTTGGCGTCTTAAATAATTCCCATATTATACTTCTTTTGGCGTCTTAAATAATTCCCATATAGTAAGTATGGATTTAGTTAGCTAATATTCACCGAAATGTATCTGTATAAACCTTTATATCTAAAACAGCAACTTTTGTAGAGCCAAATATTAGTCACACTTACGTCTTTTATTGATAAAATAGCCCTCGCACGTTACGTACGTATAATACCAAATTACCAACATTCAGTCATGTACTTTGATCATATGCAAACTTGCGATAAATGTAAACCACGATAGAATTAGAAATACCACCCTGGCATTTTAAGATATCACTTTTTTTCATAAAGTTCAAGATCTAAAATATGTATATTTTACATTTTTGTTTTAACTAAAGGGCTATGGATTAAGATCACCGTACTCTATTTCAGTGACACAGTCATTATGTCTCCCCCCAAAAATGGGGGAGACATATTGTTTTTCCCCCGGTTGTCCGTCCGTCCGTCCGTCTGTCCGTCCGTCCGTCCGTCCGTCCGTCTGTCTGTCTGTCCGTCACAAAATCGTGTCCGCTCTGTATCTTCCAAAGCCCTTGAAGGATTTTTATGAAACTTGGGTCAGATGTTCACCTCATCAAGGCGACGTGCAGAACCCACTTTGCAAGTGTGGTGTCTCAAGGGCATGGTCACACTTGGAGGTTAAATGTCAAATGCCACAAAATCGTGTCCGCTCTGTATCTTCCAAAGCCCTTGAAGGATTTTTATGAAACTTGGGTCAGATGTTCACCTCATCAAGGCGACGTGCAGAACCCACTTTGTGGGTGTGGTGTCTCAAGGTCAAGGTCACACTTGGAGGTTAAATGTCAAATGCCACAAAATTGTGTCCGCTCTGTATCTTCAAAAGCCCTTGAAGGATTTTTATGAAACTTGGGTCAGATGTTCACCTCATCAAGGCGACATGCAGAACCCACTTTGCGGGTGTGGTGTCTCAAGGTCAAGGTCACACTTGGAGGTTAAATGTCAAATGCCACAAAATCGTGTCCGCTCTATATCTTCAATAGCCCTGGAAGGATTTTTATGAAACTTGGGTCAGATGTTCACCTCATCAAGGTGACATGCAGAACCCACTTTGTGGGTGCGATGTCTCAAGGTCAAGGTCACACTTGGAGGTTAAATGTCAAATTTTACAATCATCTGACTCAATACTACCTGCAGCAACTGGCTGGGGGGAGACATATGTTTTTGTTCAATCAAAAACCCATTTCTAGTTTAAATGCTTTTAAAGGATCGTATCAGTAAATGTTACAAACATGACATTGTGACTGATATGTTCGCTGCAATTAGTAGCAGAAATATAGTGAAGACGAGCAGGACAGTTATTCCGAGAGTGATATGCTCACCACTGTCAGACTGTCAGCTAGAATCCAAACAGACTCGGCACTGCCATCAATTCTGTTACTGGAATAAAATATTTAAACAGATGGCAGTCGTCGCAATATAATAGCGAACGTGATGTCAGGGATATCTTAACGTATCTCAGTTTGAGACCGTTACCCTGCCGGTCCAAATCCGGCTTTCGTCGTTGTTGCCTTAATTTTAAAACATCAACTTGATGAGAGGGAATTCAGTTAAATGGTAAACCACTTTTGTACATGTATGTAAACAATGTGTATCTCTCGACTTATAAACCCACTAAGTATGGTGAGGTTTTAACATTAAAACATTCATGTCATTTTGTCATAACATAAAGAGTTAAATGAAATTCCCTGAGGGATAAACCTTGGATAGAACCTAATGAACGTTCATTCGCGATGCTACGAATATGCATCGGACTCTGTAAAAAATTCGTAATATCGCATTTTTTAGTAGAATCGCATTGTTATTCTTAGATGTTGTTGATACTACCGTAAACCATCAATGTCGTTATATATTGTTGTCGTGACTTGTAGGAGTCAATTAAGACTTAAATAATAAAGAAGATGATATTGATAATTACGTTTTTTTGTTTTTTGTTTGTAAGTTATTGCAGATTCAAATTGCAAAATCAAGAATGTTAAGCAGTACAACTTGTCCAGGTTTTATACCGTTTGAAACTTTTGACATGCTATCACTCAAAAAGTTCACTCAAAAAGTTTTATGTAACAATCAAACAAACCCGCTTGTTGTTTACAGTATACCGTGCTACTACTGCTTCGGACGATAACTGCTTATTAACTGTAGACCCAGTGCAGTCTGCGCGAGCAACAGATATCACTCAAAGAGGTGTGACGGCGATTCGCTATATTGCATCTTTATTTCACTGTTAATTACATGATGGGACCGTGAAAACTGTTCGCTCAATTGCATTTTTCGTTAAATCGCATTTCGTTGAATCGCATTTTATCTTGATTGAATAAAGAAGAAAAAATGACGGGACCGATCAATTTTTTCGTGGCACACCGTTATTTCGTTATACTGCGATTCGTAGCAACGCGATTGGACTCAATTTGACTGAAGTTCACGATCTCCGCATTCATTTCTGTCTTCTTGATAACCTGGAATTCCCACTATTTTATTTATATCTTAGCCAATGACACTCCAACTTATGACGCATCTCGCATATCTTACCTGTACACAATGCGTGTTCAAACAGCGTGTTAACTTCTCTAGCGTAACAATATTTATTAGCGAAGATGGAAAGTGCTTAGATATTTAAAAAAAAATGATATAATCTCATTATTTTGAAAGATTTTGACAAATAAATTTAACTAAGATCGGTGACAGTTTATACATGGCAGATAATTGTTTGGGATCCCAGCTATATAAATAGATTTTCACAAGTTGAACACTAACTTCTACAAGTTGGCTTCCTTTAAAAAGTAAGCCAAAGAGAGGTCAGCAGCTGTCGTCAATGAAAGAATGAATCTACTTGTTTCCAAGATCATTTTGAATTTTTTAAACGTTCTTTGACTTAAATAATTATAAAAACTAGTAACCTAACTATTATTAATAGTTAATACCTTATTAGGCAAAATGACCGAAACTGGCTATAATTTAGTTATTTCAAATGTTTTTATAGTGGCGTATCTATCATTTAAATAAATGAAACAATTTAAGATAACCTCATGTATTTCATACCTTGTAGAATCTTGGGGATCTTCTTATAAGCCCCTAAGGTTTTACCCCCCCCCCCCCTCTTTTACAACAATGCATGTAGTTGTTGAAACCAGAACTCCCATGTTAAACTGCTGCTTTTTTGATTCATTAAGTTTTGTTTTCCCTTTCAAGCTGTAATTACACATTTCTTAGTTCAAATATTGTACAAAATAATCAGCGATAGTATCTGTTAAGCTGGACTAAATATTAAAAGGGCGTAAATTTGATCCAAATCGAGGAAATGGACTTGTCAAAAATCCTCTGAAATTCGCAAAAAATATTTACCATTTTTTCATGACCATGGCTAAATATTAATTTGTTCAGCAGGCTGATGAGTTTCTCAGAAAAGAAAATGCATTTTAGAATGTGTAGTTTTTAAAAAGTAGCATGCATTTAAAGAAATGCATCCCTATAATTGTATTTTTTTGTGTTTAGTTAAAGCGACTGACTCACAGAATTTTGCTGAATTTTTTGTTTCTTTAAAATTTAAGAGAATTTAATATACTACGGAAAAACATAATATTATGCTTCTATACGCCATGAAAACTGAAAAAATTTTTTTTTGACTTAACCAGGATTCGAACCCACGACCTTTCGGTCAGTAAAAAAGGGAACGACGATCTAGACCACTGAGCCTTGTAAGCAAGCGTCAAAATTATTCTTATAACTAAAGTATCTACCCCGTGACTAACGGTGTGACGTGAAAAACGTAAGACCCGTGAAATCCTTAAGACTTTCCCATTTGCGCATGCGCAATAGATGTTTACATAGAGTTTCACTATGGCCGTGAAAAGTGTAAGACGATAACAAATAATGTAAGCCTAACTGTTCGATCTGCAAGTTATTTTACAGGACAGTTCATCAAAACGAGTAACAATTAAGTGCTTACAACATGTCATTCAAACACTAGAGAAATCCTCCAGCAGTATTCATAAATAGTCCAATTATACTGTACACGATTTGTAAAGCGAATGATCGCTGTTAGGATAAAACCACATTGTCAGTTATTTTTATCTATATTTGATATATATTTATATTATTGATCACTCCATCTTCGTATATATTGTAATCTTAATTCAAAATAAACCATTTTTATCGGAATTTACATACAGCAGCTTCAGATAGATAAACACAGCAACAAGATAGATTTCTATAATAATAAACAGTATTTACTCAGGTTTTACTTTTTTATAGGGACATTGTTAAAAGACACACACAGCCTAAGCAGGGTCCTGGGTTCGATTCTTCTCTCCACAACTAATATACTTTTAGTCTTCCATATGAGACTTTAAACCAAGGTCCCATGTGTCAGTGCTATACACTGAGCATGAAAAAAACCAGGGGTGTCACTGGAATGGGATGCTTTCTGTATCTTACACTACCCCAACAACATAAAATAACTACTCTCTTCAGGGGGCATCGATCATAGGGGCATCCAGTATGGACAATAAATAAACTCGAATAGATAGATAGATATTTCTCTTTAATAATCTGCTATTATACGTATTACTTTTAATAAAAGCCATAGTAACAAACGAGTACAGGTACCTTGAAATTCGGAAGTCACATCAAAGTTTCCAGTCCTTATAATTCCGGTGGTTATTTAATCAAAGAATATTTTAAAAGTCTAAAATAATGCAATTAAATCATTTAAATATTCCTAGTTAATGTCCTATTTTTTTAGTCATTTTATTAGTAAACCGACATGTAAGAGATATATATACCAAAGGGATTTGGTCCACAATGGATTATTAGGGACATGGTGGTGATTTTGTCCATTTTTTTTTTCAAATAAACCTAGGGGATTTGTCCGTAGTGCATTATGACCACACACCCATCATGCTGTATGATACACTTATTTTTTTGAAATGCTTTATATGACAGCTGTGCCAAGTGAGATATCCCATTTTTTTACATCGCAGTATTTAATGCATCAAATGTGTACCTCTTGCTAGATCATTGGTCCAGTGCTAATGCACTGGACTGGTAACCCCTGGGTCCCCAGATGGATCCCCTGCTCCTCCACTAACATTACTAATTGTCTTTCGGATGGCATGCCAAAAAGCAGAGGGTGTCTCTGGAATGGGATGCTTTCTTGTATATTGTACTACCACCGCAGCATAAAATAACCAATCTCTTCAGGGGGAATCAATCATTTCGGCTACCGGTACCAATGATATATAAGCTCAAAAAAAGGAAAACACTATCCAAAAAAGAGATTAGAAAAAAAATATTTTAATGAGCTTGGGTTAATAAAAAGCACTTGGTACAGACACCTTCTCATTGGTAACACCTATTGTAACTTTTTAACATCATACACTTAATATATAGTTTGGATTTTCCTATAATTCTATGTAAATACTGCTTTTGCTGTCATAATAATTGTATTTCATTGTTTCTTCTTACTTATCATAATAGTTTGGTTTAGTTGGCCAATATACTCTCCATCTTATTATATTGTTGACTAATTTGGTTTATCAGACTGAAATTTTGTTTTCTGGTAAGAGGATACCAGACTTGTAATTCAATTGTTTAGAGTTAAAAGTAGGACATCTCTCATAATATGTCAGGATTATTAATGTTACATGTACACTTTATAATAAAAGTAAAGGTTTATTGTGAGAGGGAAAACAGTTACCATGAAAAAGATTGTCTGCATTGTTGAATTCATGGGAGATATATTACCATGGATGGTAAAAATTTGCCAAAATCAAATCTATGAGAAGAAAAAGAGCATGAATACAGAATATATCTTTCATCGATAGTTTCCTTATTCATCTTCAATTAGCTGTTGCTTGTCACTAGGAAACATTGTTTAACATTACATGGTTGGTTCACTCAAGAGTTCTAAATGTTATAATGCATATGATGGACATTCAATTTTTCTGGAAGGTGTTTGATTTGTATTCAGTCCTTTTTCTCCTGTTTTTTCTAATAAATGTTAGAAAAAAATTCACTTAATATTGTTGTATGCCATTGTAATTTTTTTATATACTTACTGAACAGCCCAGTTTTTTATGGTTTATTTTATGTAATGTCAAGCATAATTACACAGGGGAACATATTTCTTTAATATGTTCTATTTGTCTGTTTAACTGATATATTACTTGAAGTACAGGTACGTATGTGTGTGTGTTTTTTGTTGTTGTTGTAATATTTGTTTTTTGGTAATATAACTCTGAATTTATTTTTCTATCATCATGAAGTATTATTATGTAGGGATTGGAATTGTAATTAAACTTTATTTTCCAGTGGCATCAAATCATTGATTCTATGTAAGCAGTATGGTGTGGCAGGAAGAAAGTGTCATTTTGACAGGTAATACACAAACATGGTTATGTCAGTAAAAGGTATACACGAACATGGTTATGTCAGTAAAAGGTATACCTTCAAATGGTATAAATGCATTGACACAAGATTGTCCTATGCAGTATAATGTGGCAGGAAGGAAGTGTCATATTGGAAGGATATACAGGAACATGGTTATGCCCATTGTTTGAAAGGACAATGAATATTCTGAACATTAATTAGTTGGGAGGGGCTTGTTGTCCATTCATTTGTGTGCAACTTCTTTGCTTTACACATTTTCTGTATATAAATGAAGTTTTCTATGCAGTGTACATACCCTGCAAATAACATTAAGTTTATGTGATAAATTATCTCAACACCTTGAGTGCCTTTACAATTACATTTATTATTGGTGAGAAACCAATACAAGTTGATTGGAAATAAAGTAACTGAAATAAGTGAAAATGGATTCTTTGGAGTATGATGAACTCTCTATGTTTCTTGTAGATGGAGTTTATCCAGAGAGTATGACAGGGAATGGTAGATCTCTAGTCAACAAAAGACATCATTTCAAGAAAAAGGCGAAAGGCTTCTACATCAAAGGTAATTCCTTCAAGCAATAATTAGTATTTAGAATCAGTATTTGATACCTTGTGTATGATCCACTATTAATAATGTGGTATCCTTTGTATCTCAGAAACTGAATGATCTAATTTCTCTGAAAATAGTGTAATTATTATTTTCAAAAATAGAAAAACTGGCAATACCATTGCTTTTTCCAAAAGTTCATCCATTTCTGTCTGTACAATTTATTCCTGACTGAATCTGCCTGAATTAAAGTGTACTGGATATAAAATTTTATTATATAATTTACTATTGGTTAAAGCAGATGGCATGTGATAAAGGGTTTTTTCTATCCTACAGTTGACTTAATCCAAAGACACTATTTGAAAATTTATAATTCTCACTGCCTGGACTAAGGTTAAAATATTATTTCAATATTTTTTTGAGAAAAAGACATAATTGCTTCATTCTGGCATCAAAGTATTGTTCAGTGTGCATTTTTATCATGGTGATTTGGTCAGTTTCAATAGTGCTTTGTTTTTTGTGACTAAGGTATCTTCCAGCCTGTAGCTGACTTATATATTTAGAAATTAGTTCTAGTTTTACAGTTCTCATAGCCTGCACTCAGATTCAAATATAATTTTAATTACAATTTGAGAAACAGACACATTCATTTCATTCAGAAATGCAGATCTCCTCTGTTCACATTGAAACTACAATCAATTTCTTTTTGACATTTTTATAGTAAAAATGCAATTATGGTAAGTCAGTTGCAGTAAGTGTAATATTTCTACCAGTAATTCAAAAGTTTGTTGAAGTCTAACAGTTCTCACAGCCCTGACACAGGTTGAAATAGAATATCTATAATATTTTGTTAGTCATGTCAATCTGTTCAGTCTGCATTTAAATGGTTTGAGTTGGTAAGTTTCAATAGTGCTTTGACTTACTCTTACTAAGGTTTCTTCTAGTCTACAGTTGACCAGTAATTTAAAAGTAAGCAGAAGTCTTACAGTTCTCACGGCCCGAACACAGGTTGAAAGAAAATATCTATAATATTTTGTTAGTCATGCCAATCTGTTCAGTCTGCATTTAAATGGTTTGAGTTGGTCAGTTTCAGTAGTGCTTTGTCTAGTTACTCTTACTAAGGTTTCTTCTAGTCTACAGTTGACCAGTAATTTAAAAGTAAGCAGAATTCTTACAGTTCTCACGGCCCGAACACAGGTTGAAAGAAAATATCTATAGTATTTTGTTAGTCATGCCAATCTGTTCAGTCTGCTTTGACTTACTCTCACTAAGGTTTCTTCTAGACTACAGTTGACCAGTAATTTAAAAGTAAGCAGAAGTCTTACAGTTCTCACGGCCCGAACACAGGTTGAAACAGAATATCTATAATATTTTGTTAGTCATGCCAGTCTGTTCAGTCTGCATTTATATGGTTTGAGTTGGTCAGTTTCAGTAGTGCTTTGACTTACTCTCACTAAGGTTTCTTCTAGTCTACAGTTGACCAGTAATTTAAAAGTTTGTTGAAGTCTTACAGTTTTCACGGCCCAAACACAGGTTGAAATAGAATATCTATAATATTTTGTTAGTCATGCCAATCTGTTCAGTCTGCATTTAAATGGTTTGAGTTGGTCAGTTTCAGTAGTGCTTTGTCTAGTTACTCTTACTAAGGTTTCTTCTAGTCTACAGTTGACCAGTAATTTAAAAGTAAGCAGAAGTCTTACAGTTCTCACGGCCCTAACACAGGTTGAAAGAAAATATCTATAATATTTTGTTAGTCATGCCAGTCTGTTCAGTCTGCATTTAAATGGTTTGAGTTGGTCAGTTTCAGAAGTGCTTTGTCTAGTTACTCTTACTAAGGTTTCTTCTAGTCTACAGTTGACCAGTAATTTAAAAGTTTGTTGAAGTCTTACAGTATTCACGGCCCGAACACAGGTTGAAAGAAAATATCTATAATATTTTGTTAGTCATGCCAGTCTGTTCAGTTTGCATTTAAATGGTTTGAGTTGGTCAGTTTCAGTAGTGCTTTGTCTAGTTACTCTTACTAAGGTTTACTTTAGTCTACAGTTGACCAGTAATTTAAAAGTTTGTTGAAGTCTTACAGTTCTCACGGCCCGAACACAGGTTGAAATAGAATATCTATAATATTTTGTTAGTCATGCCAATCTCTTCAGTCTGCATTTATATGGTTTGAGTTGGTCAGTTTCAGAAGTGCTTTGACTTACTCTCACTAAAGTTTCTTCTAGTCTACAGTTGACCAGTAATTTAAAAGTTTGTTGAAGTCTTACAGTTCTCACGGCCCGAACACAGGTTGAAAGAAAATATCTATAATATTTTGTTAGTCATGCCAATCTGTTCAGTCTGCATTTAAATGGTTTGAGTTGGTAAGTTTCAGTAGTGCTTTGTCTAGTTACTCTTACTAACGTTTCTTCTAGTCTACAGTTGACCAGTAATTTAAAAGTAAGCATCGTCGGCCCATCTGTAAGTCAGTCGCTTTAAGGGAATACAAAAATATTCTGTACGTTTTGTTCATAATGGGCCGTTTTAACCATGGGCCGTTTTGACCCGATGTTAAATTTTGGTTTCGTTTAATGAATTCGTATTTTGATTCGGATCATGCGCATAACTATCTTTGTAGAGTGGTTTTCATGATTTTAGGCTTAATATGACATCATTAACTAAAATTTGATACGCAAAAATGGTAGCAATTAAAGCCAACACTGTGGAGAGGTCTGATGACCTCTCTAATGAGGGTGGAAGCGTTGCTCTGATTGGCTGATGATAGGTCAGATCCTAATAGCATAGCGATGTTTAGGATATGATTTTAATCAGATTGGATTGGACTGTACTTCGTAGTGATACACTGCAGTAATAGGTATGTGCGTGAAGTTAGCTGCCAGTTACCAATGACATCCAACTTTATAGTCCAGCTGCCAATTCGAATTTATAAGAAATCGTAGCCAGATGCCAGATCGCCAGAAGTGGCAAATTGTCAACTGACAGCCAGATGTCGATAAGTATCATCAATTCTGAACAAAGAATGAATTTGCTGCCAGTTCGTCAAAATCCGTCAATCGTCCACTGGCAATTGGTAGCCAGATGCCAATTCGATATGTTTCACGAATTATAATTTTGCCAGTTGCCAGTTCCCAATTCACTTTATATTAATAATACATGAAACATATCGAATTGGTATCTGCCTACCAACTGACAGTTGATGATTCGCGAATTTTGACAAACAAACACCTGGCTGCCACTTGCCAATTCACTCAATGTTCAGAATTCATACTACTTGTTGAATAGGCATCTGGCTGCAGTTGGCAATTCACTTAATATTAATAATTCGTAAAAAATCTAGAATTTGGCATCTTGCTACCAACTGACAGTCGACGATTCGCAAATTTTGACGAACTGGCATCTGACAACCAGTTACCAATTCATTTAATGTTCAGAATTCGTGATATTTATCGATCTGGCATCCGGCTGCCTGTTGCTAGTTGACAATTCGCGATGTTTGACAAATTGGCATCTGGCTGTCATTTGCCAGTTGCCAATTCACTTAACATTAATAATTAATAAAACACATCAAATGACATCTGCTACCAACTGACTGACAGTGGAAGATTTGCGATTTTAAACGAACTGGCTACCGGTTGCCATTTCACTTAATGTTCAGAATTCATGATATTTATCGAACTGGCATCTTGCTTCCAGTTGCCAATTGACTGAAAGTAGACGATTTGTGATCTTTGACGAATTGCCATCTAACTACCAGTTGACTGTTGCCAATTCATTATATATTAATAATTCATGAAACATATCGAATTGGCATCTGGCTACAAACTGAGAGTGAACGCTTCGCGAATTTAAACGAAATGGCATCTGGCTGCCAGTTGCCAGTTGCCAATTCACTCAATGCTCAGAATGCCATTTGCCAATGACCAATTGATTTGGCAACTGGCAAGTCGCAGCTTACTTCTCGGAAATGTAATAATTTCTTTAGTATACCATCATCGGAAATCCACGTTCGATCCATTCCGTTTCACTCTATTCATCGACCGTGGGGCAATTGGTTGGTAAAATATCTTTATTATGAATAATTCATTATTTTCCTTGGTTTCCAAAAGATTTCATGTTTAAATCCTGGGAAATACGTCAATATTAAGTACATGTCGTTATGCTTACTCTTCACATTGAAGAGTATCTATTTGTAATGCGGAAACTCATTGGACGAAGAGCTAATTTCTTTTGTTTATTAATATTCATGAAAACGAATAATCTGCAGTCAATTGTCCCATGGTACATAATATAGTTGTGTGGAATATCTACCAAGTGTAACCGACAGTCAAATGCAGTATAAAAAAACCTTTGGTATGATGACATAGCAGGCAACATACAGAAACTTCCAAAAGACATAGAAAGTTTGTTTCTTAGCCATGTGATATACTGTCAACTGTAGCAGAAACGATTAATATACAATTCCGTAAATACTGCGAGTGGTATTATTACTTAAGATTTTATTTGATCAATTACTTTTGCGATTTCCTTCAAAGTACCCAGCTTAACAGATCAATCAAACATTTTGAGTTGCGAAAAACAAACTGGAAAGCTTTTAGTGATTTTTACTGGATCAAGTACTCCGTAACCGTGTAGCATAATTTTGTTAAACAGATTTTTTTTTTCGAAATTAAACGATGCCGTAGACATATTTTTGATAAACGTGGTAATTCTCTTACTGTGTAGTGTGCATCAGCTTTTAAGATTTCATGGGTCTTTTTTTCAACTTTTTCCTTTTTAGTTGACGTGACAGGTCGGAAGCTGTATGTATCAACCCTGTTTCCCCGACTCAAATTTCGAGTGTCATCTGCAAACAGTTACTTACTTATGACAGTCGAATCCCCTCCCATTAAGTCTATGCATGAAACCAGTGATAATATTTAATAGATATTTTGCATGTGACACGTTTCCTTACTCATCGAGATATGAGGTAAATATTACACATTTACGACAGAGTTGCAGTCAAATTAATTACGGAATATTCATCGTACTAGAAGAGTATACATAAAATTTAATTTGATGAATAGTTTTTGCATATTTACATTAATTAAAGCTGTTTTTAGTGCGTCTGCATGTAAGAGGCGCAAGTATTTAATCAGATATTTTTCTAAAATAGTGCATCTTATTATTTTTAAAGGAAACAAATTACAGAAAAGGAAACATAATGATAAAGACTGATGATAAACACTGACCTACTTTTTTGTAGTTTTAAATCAGTCCAGATAAGAACTGTCATTGTAATGTTCTGTTGTCGTCAGTACGTTTCCGTGTGCTACACATGTTTCAATTTCAAATTTAATATTTGATTTTTAATTTTGTTTGTTTCGTTGGCTCCTTTAATCGACTGTGAGGATGGCAGCGTTTACAGTAGGGTTTATTTTATGTTTGTAACATGCTTTAAAACGGATATGAAAATTTTAAATGTTCCATTTTATAACTCTACGGGTATTTAGAAAATGCATTTAACTATGTGTTAAAGAATTTAATTCTTTATTAAAGTTTTAAGAGAAAATCCTTTGAATTTTGTGGGTTTGCTAGAATCAGCATTTTACTGCAATCACGAGCAAATAAAGAGAAAACCCTGCTTTGTACTTTTTGTCTGCCAGTGTCAAAAAAGAAATCAAAATCGCGCCTTTACTGCCGTTTCATCTTACAAACTTGGTAGTGTTCTAATAACCATAAACACTCCAATTAACATCCAATAAATTGTCTAAAAGATAAGTCAATTTTAAAGACAAATATATGTAAGAAAATAATATATTGGTAAAACCTGTTTCTGATGTGTGATCATCCGAAATTTTACTAGCATTGCAAGTTTCTGTTTTGATTTCACAGTTAGGTGTAAACTATGGAACAGAATTACTGCATTTATTCCATCTTGTTTGGTGACATTGGAATTTGCATTATGTTTGCTTACATCTTGCTTGATGACATTGGAATTTGCATTATGCTTGATTCCATCTTGCTTGATGGCATTGGAAACCTATATTTTGCTGAATAACATCCTGCTTTATGGTAACTGAATGCGCTATCATCTCACTGCAACTTCATTTGTTCCTCTCCAACATATGCAATATGTTTAATTGCAGCTTTTGTTACTGACAACGCAATATGTTCGGCGTTCTATCGAACAGTCTTTTTTTCCCATTATATTGTAATTGTATTTGCTTTTTTCCTACAGTAACATGTACATAGAAATAGACAATAGATACACATAAAGGAATACATAATTGAACAAATGCAAGACATTAATATAACGTAAATGTAGACAACATAAAAAAGTTTTAAATAATAGATCATTCAATCCTTCTGATTTTAATACAATAATCTGAAAATATTTCAACAAGTCGAAATAAATGAACACCCTTTAAATGAACAGTCTTTAATTACTAGTTATTAATATTACTAGATGTACAATGTAACGTTCCGTTCAATAACCTTAATTTGCAGAATGTTTTTACTGCATATCATCTACCTACGTGTATCGAACCTATTTCATCATTAATAATTCATTTTGGTCTGTGCTCAGCGATTTTGTCGTGTTAAAAATCTTTGTCGAGCTGAATGTTGAGCCAGCGCAACATTCGGCTCGACATTCAAATAACGAAAAGACGCCCTAAGACGAATGTCTTGCTGAATGTTTAGCCAGCTCGACATTCGGCTCGACATTCCAAAAACAGAAGATAAAAACGAATGTCGAGCTGAATGTTGATTGCTGATCTCAGAGGCAATTTTGCGGACTTGATAACTTGAGCATTTGCTAATTCATAGCATACATTAAATCTTACCTGACATTCTTCATACGTTAAAGACCCAAACCCCATTTTCCATCACTGATCATCGAAAAGTGGAAACTATATTATCAAATTTAAAATAATTCATTATAACTAAGCTCTCTCTAAGAATAACTGCTAATGTCTCGTTCTATAAAGCTTATTAAAAATATCCTGGAAAATCGTTTAATTTGAAGAAACATTGCCTTCTATTTTCTTTTTTTGATTAAATAATTTTTAATTTATTGTTTCTGACACATTTTAAAACAGAACTTCTTTCCAGCAACCTAGACATCAAGTTTAGTTAATCTGGATCACGTGAATATTTTCTTTTCATTTCGCACTCCCAGATTCTGTTTACTGTTTTGGGTTATGCTCCTTAGGGCATCACCCAGTATAGTGGCGAGTTTTCTAACTGCGACAGAGCGTATAATGACAAAGAATATGCAGCAGAGCGTCGGGAGCCGGAGATTTCGGACATTATTATTCTGCAGCCCTCAGATCCTATCTGCGACCCCATTTGCGGCCCTAGTTTTAACAACGTGCAGTCATTG
Organism: Cyclina sinensis; assembly: GCA_012932295.1. Classification (NCBI taxonomy): domain Eukaryota; kingdom Metazoa; phylum Mollusca; class Bivalvia; order Venerida; family Veneridae; genus Cyclina; species Cyclina sinensis. Next base: position 12,936,402 of record JAAONU010000017.1, read on the forward strand.
CGGTCCGGCAAAAGCAGGTCCGCTATATTTAATCCGGTGTTTGTAAAAGACCCATGGGGTATGTAATAAGTAGAATGTGTCCTAACATCAGTGCAAATATTGTTCAGTTGTTACGAAAAGTTCTAGACACAGTCATTTTTTATAAAACATGCAGTTGTCGTTCTTTTATTATCGTTCTTCGCTGCGCCCTCTTCAATAAATAAGCCGCCATCTTTGACGAAGTCGTGAAGCAAATTGATAAGAGTTATATTATAGCTATACATCCTTTTTTGAAAAAAAAATGGTTTACTAGAAACATACACATGATATTTATGAAGAATGCAACAGCCAAACAAAGTAGTTTTTGTGGCTGAAACGATTATTCTTACATTAATGCCTGAATGCTTACGACCTGTCATAATTTTCTGTACGGAAAATTGCCAGTATTATATTCCTATATGTACAATTGGAGCGGGGTTAGTGTTATCCAATATTATGTAATCCTATGTTTTGATTGGCTGTTAGAAGATCCGATTATTGCCGAAGCATTACGTATTTTTACGATGTACTACCTGTTGAATCAATTTGCGAAGTTGTGTTATTCCGGAAATCTTCGGACAGAATCACGTGACTGTCTGGTAATATTGTGTAAGAACATTGAATGTTATAGTTTTGGAATCTATTTATAGTAACAAGTAACTGATAAGAGATACAGGTAACTTTTGAAGGTTGGCAAAAATATGGCGGTTGATAAAAATGCAAAACATAGTAATTTTGTAATTACAGTTACAAAGTCATTTTTCATCAAACAATTCAATATTTTATATCATTTAAAAGGTCTGAAAACTCATCTTTTACATATTTAAAAAATAATTGTCAAAACTGTACACTTTCTTGTTTGTAAATGGTTAAACTTAGTGCATCTAGCCTGCTAGAAAAATGCTGAAAAAATGCTAAAACGACAGGTATAAATTAGTTTGTTGTTTTTTTAAAGCAAAAATTCAGAATCTGCTTATATTTTCAAAATATGAATTTAAAGAGCTTTCAAAGGATGTAAAATGATACATGTTTATGTTTAATGTTTTCAAATAATAAAATTCGGCTCACAAAGAAAAAAGATATCTAAAGGTACAAAGTCTGTCTGCTTCCCGGTCGTACTTTGCTACGACAGTGACTGTATCTCATCTGGTCTTTAATATGTTGAATTATATCAAAGTATTCAAAGCATGGTCATAATTGATATTACAAGTATATTTGTTATTCTACTCAAGCATGTTTGTTATTCTGTTCAAGCATGTTATTCCATGAAATTCATGTTATTTTGTTATTTAACAAAACAAACAATGTTTCAGTATCATAATTATCATCATTAACATCAAGAGATAAAGGAAATAAAAGGTTGAACAAATATGTTGTTGTTGTTCTTCAAAAAATGTGTATTACCTTAGTTATAATTTGTTTGAACAGACAGGTCTTCAATTTAAAGATTTATATTAAATTTCTTTTTTATGATCATCTACAAACAAAATAGAGTGCTGTAGCTTAAGGTTCCTTAAAAATACAGTAAAAACCGTACACTCAAATGGACTCAAGTCCATTTGAATTTTCCTTGTTTACATATCCTGGAGAGATGTGTTCTCGATAGTTTAACATATTATGTCATTTTTTTCAATAAATTAAAAAGAATTTTCTCTTTCTTGCTGATAACATATAAAACATTTTTTTTCGAGTAAATCTGTCGCAGTGAAAAAATGGTAAAATGGTAAAATTTCAATTGTTTTTCGGGCTGTATATCTATTTTGATCCAATGACCTACTTTCATTTTCAGGAAAGCCTGACAACCCTTTTTTAGAAACAGAAATTTCAGTGACAGTTATGATAATCACATGGAGACATGTGTTCTCTATAGTTAAAGAAGTAATTCCAAATAACAAAAAAGAGGAAAATCTGTAAGATATATGAATTTCTTGAGTTTTTGATCATGAAAACCTTTAAAAAGTTGCACACCAAAATTTGTAAACAAAAGTCGGCCATATTGGATTATTACTGTTATGAATTTGTTTGTCACATTTTGTAATCATATACGGTGTGTGCTTTTACTGAATAAAATACACAGAAATGACACATATTATCAGCTGTTAAATTAAGTGCATATGAGCATTTTACTCTTTTTTTGGTCATTTACTTTTTTTGTCAAATGAGCATTGCTAGACTTAGCTTTTTTTCACCAGTACTTTAGTGACACATTTATATGTAGACATTGTCGTCCATAACAAGTTTCAAATCTGCTTAAGGGTTTCGGCATCAAGCCATTTTATATCTTTTGAGAGGGAATGGATCCCATTAAGTCATAGCTTTCTTAGCTGCTAGAGTTCAGTCTAAACCAATTAAGAAAATTCATTCTTTCACAATTTTCATTGAAAGTAATTACCAAGAATTGATTAGCAGTGCATTTTAGTGAACGACATGATTAAATGCTTTCATTTTGACATCTGAATAATATTTTAAGTGCACTTTTCTACACATAATTTGGTGTAAAGTTACATAAATTATTCTAAGCTTTTTAACCGTTTTAACTTTTTGTTCTACTAGCAAATAAAGTTTATCATAAAATCCTTAAAAAATCTAATTATTTGAATTTTAAGGAAGCATCAAATGGGGGAAACTGTGATATGTGCAATCACTTGTTACTGTATAAACTTTACTAACTTTTTTACAAAGCAAAATGTACAATAAAGAAGGTACATGTAGTATCAGCCTTGATCTTGCTGAAACATTTAGTACAGGCATGTGTCAGGTCAAACATAGTCATACCAATGTTATTTCATGTTGAAATATAGATGAATTGATTGTAACATAGCTAACAACATAAATTGGATAATTTTTTCCACTGTAACTTAATAATTGGAATACATAATAACACAGGCACAAGGAGTCAGGACAAAATCTTTTTGCAACTGTTACTTCCTTTTCAGTAGAGTAAACAATGATGCAAAACATGTCACTGTAATGATATTAGAAAGTACATATACAAAATGTAAACCTTCTTAAAATATTTTCCTTTTCAGTTTTATTAATGTATGACATTTTTCAACACAAAAATAATTTGGGTGGGGGATTCTTAGAAATATTCATACATGTGTACACAGCTAGAAACAGTTTAAAAAACTGGATAGTGGTGGCAGAGCTCATAGGAAACATCATTTTCAGGTAGTCGAGATGCACATTTCAAATGTGTTGGTTACATAATTGCCTGCAATTGTTAAAGTTTATTATAACAGATAAAAGTCTAATGCTAATAATATATACTTCAATGACTAAGGATTGCAAACAGATAATTAGGTAAAGTCTTATTTGTCTAATTAAATGTGTGATATTTATATAAATAATTGTTCTATGTCTATTTTTTCTTTTTAGGGTGCATGTCTAAGGGTTTTGTGGATGGCAAATGTCAACAGTTCCAGAACAAGGAAGGCACCTCAACTTGCCGCAAAGACGTTATGTTCCAGTGTAATTATGGACATTTGGAAAAGGCTTCAGAAAGTTGATTAAGATGAAATCATAATGTTACTGGTGTCTTTGTTACCTATAACATTTTCTGCTAATGTTACTTCAGACAGCAAGATCAAAAATGTCGCACATGAGTAGATTTTTTTTTGCAAATTAAGGCCCTTTGTGGACTTAAAATGTTGTCTTTTGCTTTTGCATTACGGTTATTTTTGTGCTATATTTCAGTTAACTGTTTTGTACTTACTTGAAAAGCGAAAGAAATGTTCAGGGGCATCAAAAAGCAGGTTAGGTAACTCCTGACTGATATTTTTGCAAATTGTTATTTTTTTTTGGACAAGACATCAAACCAACAAGGTAGATAACTGTAGCTACATTTTGAAATATAGAAACTATTACCCATTTTAAATAATTAACAACTTTGAACAACTATTTTTAACAGTTACAGACACCTTTTGTAAATATTATGTGTCATTGCTTGTTATCTTTTACATAATTGCTTTATAAATCTTTTGGTTAATTATTTATACTTTTTAGGTTAAATCAACATGGTTCTGTTGTTCATTTGCCCTGTGCTTCTGAGAACCTTGAGAGCAACTCATATAATAGTAAAAGCCTATCACAGGTTAGCAATGATCCTGTTACCTAGTAAATTGTTCCCTTAATTAAGCAAAATATTTGGAGAGGTCAGGGTAAACTTCGTATCCTCATATACATTTAAGACATAGTCATTTTTATGCTTTGTAACACCAAGGTTTAGTGTAGATGTCTATTTCACAATAAAATTAAGATGATCTAAAACTGTTTTCACATTATATCGCTTCAAACTGCTTGATATTAACATTTTTACATCATTTTTATATTGCAAATCCTATGTACAATAAATCAAACATTCAGAATATCTGAAATTAGACTATAGGTACTTCTGTCATCTCATATTTCACACATTAGCGATGTTTGTTTGGTCGTTGCTTTTTCATGAAACTCCAAGTGTTTCAAATGCTTAGCAGTTGTTAGCTCACCTGAGCACTGCCCAGGGTGAGCTTTTGGGATCGTTGATTGTCCGGCGTATGTCGGCGTGCGTATGCGTCGTCTTGAACGACTTCTCCTCCTAAAACGCTAAGTCAACAATGACAAAACATGCCTGGGATATTCCATGCATGAAGCTCTATCAAAGTTGTTCAAAGAATTCAATTCCATTAAGAACTCTGGCTGCTATGACAACTGGAAGGAAAAACTTTGAAAATCTTCTTGTCTGAAACCACAAGGCCCTGAGCCTTAAGATTTGGTTTGTAGCTTTGTCTAGTGGACCTCTACCTAGTTTGTTCAAATTATGCCCCTGTTGTCAAATTTGGCCCTGTCCCGGGGGTCAGTTGATTTTACATAGACTTATATAGAGAAAATTTTGAAAAACTTTTTGTCTGAAACCACAAGGCGCTTAGCCTTAAGATTTGGTATGTAGCATTGTCTAGTGGACTTCAAACAAGTTTGTTCAAATTATACCACTGGGGTCAAATTTGGCCCTTCTCCGGAGTCAGTTGATGTTACATAGGCTTATATATAGGCAAAACTTTTAAAAACCTCTTGTTTGAAACCACAGAGCCTAGACCTTAGATATTTTAATGGAGCATCAGCTAGAGGTCATCTAGGAAGTTTGTTCAAATTATGCCCCTTGAGTGAAATTTAGCCCTGCCCTGGGGGTCACTTGTATTCATATAGATTTATATAGGAGCTTTTGATGTTAGCTCAATAGCAACCCCAAAGGCAAAGTATTCAGGTGAGCGATCTAGGGCCATCATGGCCATCTTGTTTAAATATTTGTTCTTTTTAAAATATTTCTGTATGTGATCTTTGTTCAAATATCTTTTTATTTTCTAATAAATACAATGCTTTTAGTTTGTGTTTCTTCTTCTATATTATGAACACCTTGGTGATCTATCTCCGAATTACTAATGTCCAAACACTTAGTACTGTGCTTATATTCCCTGCCCAATATAGACTCCAATTTCTTAGTGAATTCACAATCAAAGTGGACCTAACATTTTGTTTTTCTGCTGTAGTGACTTTCCGACTGTCGTTCCCACTGCCTAACCACGTTGAGAAGTCCATTACTTCAAGAAGTGCGTACACATAGTACAAATCAAGTTAACAAACTACTGATATACCTGCCACAAGTCAAAACAGCTAGTTCAAAATATCTGCATGCAGCTCCGTTCGTCGGTCCGCTGTGATACTTTAGTATCACTGTTTTTCTTGTTAGATTTCCCTTAATGTTTACTAGCGAGAGTGCCAAATATTTGTTTGTGTTTTAAGTAAATGATGTGTTAAAATTTAACAAAGAAATTGATTGTAACTGATGCAATTTTATAATTTTTAGACGTTAGCAATGAATGCAAACCTTTATTCCGGCCCGCCTCGCCGGGACGGTATTAGAATAATTTTAGATAATTTATTTACAAATGCACAAGTTCCACAAAAGCGGGAAACATCAGCAGTATACATACATAAATATATACAAATACATAATGGAAAACGGCTATATTACATTCTTAGGATGATAGTTATATATAGATACAATCACATGAGATAAAAAAAAATATATTAAGCTAACATATTTAGTATGATTAATAGTTCAAATCGAATGTTTAAACCTTTCATAATAACCTTAACAAAACTAAACGAAAGCATATCGAAAAACGAAAGATTATCCAGGCCATATACAGGTTCTAACAAATTAACAATGTTTGTAATAATACAATTTTGGATTCAACTGGTTTGAATGTCAGGAGTAATTAATACCGAAGTATTTTTCTATAGTTGATATCAATAAATAATGAAAAAATTGTTTCATATTTGAAACTTGAATTTGCATGTCAGAAAAAGAGAATGTTCGCAATGTACTTATAGCAAAAAGATCTCAATTCAGATGTTACACAGATTTAATACTTAGTGTAAGAGTGTAAAATTATAATATAATTTACATATAGCCAAGAAGACATATTATTTGAAATGACAAAAATAAGTGTTGTAAATATCCTAAGATGCTCTACTTTTAAGATTCCAACAGAAGTGTTTACATGTTGCATATTTTCAACACTTTCATGGAACAGAAAGGACTTAATACATATAACATAAACACATTGTCTTTTAGATAATTCAAATGTCAAAAACAAGTATTGTTAATATGCTTTAATCAATATATAATGATTTGTTTAAAGGTTATACAATATAAGTTTAACTCTTTCATGAAAAACAGGAAAAGGAAAATAATGCAATATACATGCAGCATAGACAGCATATTTTTTCAGTTGTGTCGCATAAGAAGAATAGGAAATATTCTAAAATTTCTAGTAATGAAATGTTTTCATGTTTCACAATGTGACATATAAGTTTAACTGACACTTTCTTAAATATACCATGTGAACTATGCGAATATGAATTATAGAATGTACTGTTTTTAAACAGGAATCACTAATATCTAAGATTTAATTGTGTTTTAGAATTAATACTTACTCATTGTATATTAATGTGTTGAATGTTTCACCATTCAATAAATTAATCTACAATGAACATAACATAGACAATATATGTAACATAGAGAATTATCAAGGGAAAACAAAATATTGCATAATTTTATTAAACAGATTATTAATTTTTCTAATTTCTTCGTGTTTCTACAGATTAATAGTTCTATAAATTTAAATATACTTGGTCTGTGCCGGTAAAATTATCTATATGTTTTCTTCTTTTGTTTTCAAATATTGGACATATGAAGATGTAATGGAATTCATCTCCTATATCTCTACAGAGTGTGCATTTACGATCATTTACGGGTATGTTTTGCCAACGCCCCGTTTCAACTGGAAGACGATGGTTCCTTGTTAAAAACATAAATAATTTCCTAGCAAAATACAGAGGTAAATTGTCTATGTACACACTTCTACAAAATGTATCCTTTATATACTTATTTACTCACGTTGAAGTCGTGAGTAAATCAGTTATTCTCTAATTTCATTTCTTCAGTAACAAAACCAGAACAGAGCTACTTGCAATAGCAATATTGAAAAGATAACAAAACAGAAAATAGGAATAAGGTGTCTTATTGGCAGCAATTATCGAGCAAACAAAGGTTAAAAGAAAAACTTGAAAGAAAATTTGAAATACAGTCGTATACTCTATTCTGTTTGAAGACAAACATTATGGTTAACAATTATCAACTGAACAGTAAATCTGGAACTAGAACACTACCTGAAGTGCCAACGCTCAGATGTTAACCGATTTTATTATATTTTTAGATAAAAAGGAGAACCTCCAAAAGCAAGGTTATTTCTAGGTTGTCTTACTCGTTATAAAAATTGGGAGTTGTCATAAAAAGTATTTTAAATTTAAAAGAAGTGAGGAAAAAAGCAGTGAAAAAATAGACTTACGAAGATGGTGCAAGAAAAACCAACAGCTTATAAAATGAAGTCCATACCAACACGATGTGTAGATCAGCTTCGTAGAAACCACAGGCTATCCGTCATGCTACCATACAGAGTACATGCAGAGCACAAAGCATAAAGCTATCGCAAAAACTTATTCCAGGCACATAGCACAAACGCTTTATCACTCAAGCACTTCAAGCACATAGCACAGACGCTATTACCTATTCTTCAAATCACTTAAGCACTCCAAGCACATAGCACAAACACTATCACATACGTTTCATATAATTCAAGCATATTCCTATCTCCTATGCTTTATATCGTTCAAGCACTCAAGGCACATAGCACAAAAACTAACAGCTATGAAAAATAAACAAATATATCATTATTTACGTCAAGTACACTTTTAATCACTTATATGCGAATGTGAATAAGCAATGACATAACAATTAAAGATCCAGATTAAGAGAAACAGATAATCGGTCATGTAATGAATCCTTAACATAGCCGTTTCTCGCAGAAACAGATTTCCACCTACCCTGTCTTTTCCAAAGTCTTTCATTAGTACCCTTAACGGCTGAAATGGATGCAGCTCCTGCTCGAAATGAGTGTAAAGAGAAACGTTTTTCGTCTAAACCCAAACATCGTACTTTTGTCATAAAAAGATCATAAACTGCAGAGTCACTAAGTGGCTGATTTATATTGTCTCTTAAAATGTATTTTTTGGAGTTTTTACAGTATTTCAGAGCTCTAAAAATTAACTCGGAAGAACTACTTGCAATGTTGGCTTCAAATAAGTATCTTTCAAGCAAAGCTACAGGGCAAGACGGATTACCGGTTCTGCTAATAACAGTACTACCTTCCCTTAAAACATCCGTCTTATATTTTTGAACATTAATTTCACAATGCGTTGACAAAATGTTAATATCGGATCTTCTCAAATTTAACACTTCACTAATTCTAAAAAATCCCGCAAAAACAATAACAAACATAACCGCCAATCTCAAGTCACCAAGCGGACTGTTTTCAGAAGCATAACGTGTTATGAAACTTTTCATAATGTCAGGAGTATTAGGATCTTTCTTACACACTGGTTTTGATTTCATTCGTATACAGCCTTCGAGGCACAGTTTTAACCAAGAGTCATTACATGGATTTGTAACATTGGAAAATACATGAACCCAGTTAATAGCATAGAAAACAGACAACAATTTTGACTTACCTCAACGAACATCATTTTGCGCTAGGTGAACTAAATAAAGTGAGACTGTCACAGGAGTTGATGGTAAAGAATCTAAATGAGAATCATTGCACCAGTCATTGAACTTCTTAAAGACTCGAATATAGTTACTAGTTGTTGAAGATTCTCTTCTATTAAAACAAGCATGCTTCACACCTGAAAACAAGTCGGGACAGCTTGGCAAAATCAGATTGGCCTGTCGTTCTGCATCTTCCCATCTTTCTGTTTTATATATACCTGTAAACGATAGTATCTTCGTGTAAAGAAAAGACATGAAAGAAAATGCTTTTCCAAGAAAATGAATTAAACAGAGGAACAGTCTAATCTTATTACTAATACTTTGCTAGTAAATCTATCCGAACCAAAAACGGACTCCTGATTTCTTCCTTGAATGTAAATATATTTAGGATTATGAAAAAGAAGCGTCTCAATTATCAATTCTTGAAAGGGGAATTATCCGAATAAAGCATAGGGTAAAAAGGACTGGAAGGCCAAAAAGGCGCGACCAGTGTACCCTTCCCTTTACAAAATAAAAGAAAATTCAAAGCCCTTGGTATCAAAAAAATCGGTGGTACCAATCAGTTATTACCAGAACCCCAGTGCACAGAAAAAGCATCAACCGCTTCGGTTGATGGGGTGTAAAACAATGAATTATATCTAGGTAAGACAGCGTTATATTCATTTGCAAAACGATCTATGTCGTGTGGTCCATACAAACTGTCAATGAAGTTGAAAAATTCAGACGAGACGCCGTAGTCGTCATAATTAATAAACCTACTCAAAGTATCAGCCTTCAAATTCATGTCCCTGCATATCCATTTAACATCTAACGATATACCCTGAGCAGCGCACATAGAAAATATACCTAATGCTAGCATTTGCAAATCTGATATCATACTACCTTTAGCAATAATATCCACACAATGCTTACTATCAGTGTACCAAATCACAGTTTTGCCCGAAAGAATATTAAAAAAAAAAGAATATAAGGCAAAATGAATGGCCAAAAGCTCTCTATATGTAGAACTTTGTTTTTTCTCCTCGTCTGACCAGGTTCTATTAACAACAGCTCCGTTACAACGAATATAAGCCGCACCACCTACAGCTGAAGCATCTGAGTGTACTAAAACAGCAGGTGGAGATTCATGAAAAAGTGCCTTCTGGAAAGGCGACACAAGAATCTTTTTCAAGAATTCTAATAGGGGCTTATATCTAATAATCTATCCCAAGTAATTCTGGATTCAATCAAGTGAAAAAATGCTTTAGTTTGTAAAAAGCAAACATTGCCAAGCACTGGTGACATTGAAATGATTTTACCTGCAACCTGAGCTAATTTCCTAGCTGAAGCGAAATGTACATGTAGCAAAGAATCCAAACAGTCTATTGCACTCCGTATTCTACGATCAGGAATTTTCAGAAAACCATGTTGCAGATACCATATTAGACCTAACCATTCACCGGAACAAAAATAGACTTATCCAAGTTAACTAAAAACGCCGCCTTTAATAACGTTTCTATAACAATATTAGCATCACATTTAGTCAATTCGAATGAAGAATTAACACCCCAGCCGTCATCAAGAAAAACAACGATTTTGAGACCAGCATATCTCCAGTATTTTACGAGTGGACGTAAGCATTTAGTAAACTGACGTGGAGCTGAGGATAAACCAAAAGGAACTACTGAAAAAACAAAATATTTAGTCTTACCCTGATATTTCCAAGAGAAACCTAAGAAAGTATGATGAATAGGATTAATAGAAAAATGGTGATAGCCACTAGTAAGATCAAATTTGAACATGAAACCTCCTGAACAAGATATTCTTTGGCAATTTTAAAATCCTCAAATTTAAACTTTTCTTTTTTAACGTATGTATTTAAAATGCTTAAATCTAATACGAGTCTCTCTTTTCCTGAAGCATTATTTATGGCTACAGATAATGGATTTACATTATTTGGTACAAGCACAGTGTTTTTTCACTAAATCTTCAATTATAGTAGACTCCGCGAAAGCATAATTTAAAAGAGCAGATTTATTGTTAGCTAAAATAAACGGAGGAGGTTTAGTCAGAAAAGGAATAACGTAGTCATTTTGTAAAATTGCTAAAGTTTCAGAATCTGCTTGTATAGTATCTTTCCAAAATTGGAGAGATCTTTTGAGACGTCCTTTTACAGAAACTTCACTGACTACGTAAGAACATTCAATGTTCTCACAAAATTTAGCTTGCATGTCAAAGTTATTGTAGAAGAAATCAGAAAAGATCAAATACTTATCATCCTCACTTTGAAATAGTCACAGTTTTCCTTCGATGACTTCTCGTTTTTCAGTACTTCGGGTTGGTACGAAGGATTCTCTGTTAACTTCCAGGGATCCGGCGGAAGCTGGACGTTGGAGATGTGCTGCACATCCATTGGCGAAGTGCCCGGGCTTTCCACAGAGAAAGCAGATGAACTCTCCATCTCCGTGTCTGGAACGCTGAAACTGCCTGGCGCCGGGATATCTAGGATATCGTTTTCGAAAGCTGCGAAAAGACTGTATGAAGAAAACAAAAAGTATTTACAATACAGGATAAGAGCAACAATGTAGATAAAAACAAAAACAAATTAAAATAAATCTTAATTCAAAGCGATCAATCAATCAATCAATCAATAGGCCGCCCTAAGCTCACTCTAAATAATTCCTTAATAAAACACATCCTATCTTAAACAAAATTTATTTATTACCCTTCCATATTTTTGTTTCCTTTTTGATTGGCTGTTGATCCGTCGAAAGAAATTGATATTACAGAGCCAGACAGGTAATATACACATTAAATTTCCTCTTTGGGTACCCCACGTAGTAAACAACATGCGCTGTGACGATGCGCGTACGGTTCGATGTTGTAAATTCCGATATACAAACACTTTTTAATTGGCAAATAAAATATATATACCAAAATAGAGTAATGATAAATATTCTCAGTAGTATTTGAAACAAAAATGACCTCGCCAAACCTTGATATTAATTCTTCAACAGACTACTCCTTTTCTCTTGTTTACATTCGTTAGGTACGAAAGCAAATACTTCATGTAGATCTATAGACGAACTATTGAAATAAAAATTTAAAAAAAGAAAATAATCTGTACTGAATGCGCGGAAATATTAACCCAAATTTATGGCTTTCATTAAAGATATAAATTAAATATTCAAACAAACATATCACTTCTGGGAAAATACCGCTTTTCGCCAGCACAAATTATGTTGTGACGTCATTTTGCGGTGTAGGGGTACCCTAAAGGGAATCTTATTTCGACGTTTCATTTGAAACAGCAATGATTAATTTTAAAATCGTCTTACTCGGCAGGGGAAGGGTAATAAAATTATTATTTGGGTTTATGAGTGATATATGTGGATATATTACCTGCCAAGATAAAATATCACCCTCGTCTATCGGCTCGGGTGATATAAAATCTTGGCAGGTAATATATCCACATATATCACTCAAAAACCCAAATAACATATACTGTGTGTCGCTCAGTCTAGCCTGAAAAATATATACAATAAAATACCTGTACACGGAAAACTCGTGCATCACGAACAATTCTTGAGACTGAACCGCTATGAGAGAAAATGATATTCCACTAATACAATGAACTAAATTGTTGAAGATTGCATGATTTAATTATTTTATTATGCCAGCGATGCGTCTCAATTTTTGTTAAACTTTTCTCAATCTTTATATTCGGTATATTATTTTTCTTCTTCGATTTTTTAACAAAATACAAAAAACAAACATTACATACGTTAGAGTCAGAACTACCCAAACTACTGTATGGATCTGCAGGAGTTTCCGACTTTCTAGCTTTTCAATCTTGGCTCGAGCCCTCTCTTCCGCACGCCTGATGCGTTTGTCATCGTCAGAATCGCTTGCCACATCGTACAACTCATACTCCTGAATAGTAGCCCAGCCTGATGAAGAACTGTCAGCTATTCTTATTATCTTATTTCAATGCTTAATTTTATCCTGGGCTTCTCTCAAAGACTATTTAGCCTTATCAGCATCACGTAACTCTATGGCTTTAGAAATAGTCGCTAATAAATCAGAAATCTCCGAAGTAAACTCAAACTGTTTTTTGTTTGAAATGTTCCTGAACGAAATAAAATTGTCAGACCTTACTTTCTTTCGTGCCGACTTGACTGCCCATTCCAAATCTGTTCGAATGTCTCTCCGAAACTGGTTAAACTTGGTGCTGAAAAAATCTTTCAATTCATCAACAACTTCTCTTTTAACACTTTGAGCCGAAGAATCCTCGCTTGCTGTCAGTCTATGAAGTATGGAAAAACCTTCTCTGTGTAAAGCTGCCAATAGAAACCTCGAGTGGCGTGTTAACTAACAAAACCGACTTATATAGTGGAGAATGCTCAATTTTCACGATTTCCACGAAGAACGGACGAAAAAACCCGCGAAAATAAGTACAGAGATAAACATCCATATAAAACAGTACTGAGATAAACTACTGTACAAATTCAGAACGAGAATAATATCATACAAATTCGAGTCTGACCTATTGTTGATTTCAGCTCTCCAGCTTTGAATATAGACATCTTTAACTTTTGAAAGTTTTCTTTAATAAGCCAGAAAGTTTCTATGAAAACAGCGAAAAACAGCAAAGCTTACGGGTGCAGTGTATTTTTTGTGGTTACTTACGGGAAAACATTTTCCAAATTTTGACTAGATATACGCTATCCACAGACACATTTACTTCCCCTGGCGATAACTGCTTTCCATACTCATATTAGGTAAAACCATTTAAAATTATATTTGCTTTAATTATCTTATGTAGATATCGGAAAATCTTGAAAAAATGAAGAAAAAGTGATGAACTGACAATTCAAAGAGATGTTTTTAAAACTTCTCTCATTAACAAAGTCAGCCATTCAGTTGGCTGCCGCCGGCTCTAGGGCTTTGTACATGTAAAACTCATGATACAAACTTTGCATAAAATCATAGTGCACAGACATTATGTTGAAACATGCAAGAACTGGGCAAGTGTTAAGGTCTTTAAATTAGCATCAGAATGTCCCCAGGGGTTGTCTGTCATTGTCTTTGTGAAATATAGATATGTAAAATCGTGAAAAGATTGAATTAATAAAACTGCAGTTAAAAGATTATTTCAACAAAACAACAACAACAACTGTAGCGTTAAATGATTTCAACTGAAATCAAATCGACAAAATTATTACGTCCTCCTGTTCGCATTGGTTTTGCCTTATGTGATTCGGAACGCCACGGTTTGGCAATGGTTTTTAATAATGTTTTATGCAATTCTTAGCGTGTAATAAAAACTGAGAGTCCATTTTACACAGGTATACACCGTCAAATATTACACCATTGTAAACAAACTTCATGCTGAAAGTACTTTGTCAACTGGTCGGATGCTAGCTTTTTTAAAAAGCTAAGCTTGTCAACTTTAGATCTATAAATGGCTAACTGTTTTTCCACATATAGACCGACTTCAATACACCTATGTCATTCTTCTTGTAAGTTGAATTTGTAGTAGCTAGTGTACTTTACCTCGAGTCGAGTTCTGAAAGTGTGTTTCACATTTGACTGGTTTCTGCCTGAAGTATTGAAGGTCCCGACAATTATTTCTGTCGAATTTCAAGAATGTCTGTACATTTTTGTTATTAATTTTCATATGTCGAACGTAAGGGCGAGGTTATTGATTGAGAAACTTTGTCATTCTTCTTAAATCATTTTTACAGCTGGTGAGAATGGAGTGCCAAAAAATATGTCTAGGTTTTCATAACAAAGTCAGTTACAGTATTCAATCCCGAATGTTATGAAGATAACATGTTTTATTTTTGTTGTTCAATAATGTGGTGAAACACGTGCGCTTTGTTGAACCTCAATTTTCACAAAACGCAATCGTCACACCGTGCGACAATTACGTGCGAATACGTCACACCTGTGTGACAAATACGTGCGAGTTCGTCACAAATCGCCAATGTGACGTATACGTTTGACTTTTTTTCGGTTTTTAGTTCGAACGTAATTGTCACACCCAATGTTCGAATCTTTGTACAGACTGTAGTTTTAATATTCAGACATGGGTGCTGCCGGGAACAGGGTCATGCATTTTACCTAAAAGTATACTCCATCCTTTTTCGAGACTTGCTGGGCACTTTTTCTGTTAATGATTGTGCTTTATTTATTTATTTATTTATTTTATTTATTTTATTTTTTTTTTTTTTGGGGGGGGGGGGGGGGGGGGGTAGGGGGTGGGGGGGGGGGGGTTTAACTTTTTCAAGTTCTCATCAATGTCTCTAAAATGTTTAGGAAATTAAACAAAATAACTGCCTGTACCAATTTTTTCAGTTGTTACTTAGGACGAAAAATGAAAAATTGATACCGCCTATTTTGCTTTATTACCTAATTTTTTCAAGAAAATGACGAAACCTTGAATACATCATTTATCAATGCATACGGTTCAGTAATAGAAAAGATTACAATGTGGTAGATAGAAAATTAAGTATTTGCCTCGTCAAAATTTTAAAATAGCAGCGATCACTTGTGTGTGCCGTTCCATGTAACGGATTTTCCGATTCTGTGTTTAAAACTATTGTACTTTGTACATTTTTAAAACACTACAAGAGATAAAATTATACACATTACATTTTATAACATATCAAATGCACATTGTTAAAGGCGATATATCTTTTCATTTCTAAGCTGTAAAGCACTGAATACAAAATTTGTGAAATTTCGAATTATTTTTTCTTTACCAGTGTTAAACAATTCAACTATTATTTTTGCATACATGTGTACTTGGACGACTCCAGTAATAGGATGGGATAAAGCGTTTCTTAAAATCAACATTATTATACATTACTTTCTGATATTAAATGTTACTCGTCTTCTTATATATTGCATGCAAAACAAATTCTTTCGTTTAGAGGCGTGCAATTTCGTTTCGTCCATCTACCAGTTTCAATATATGATCTATTTGAAGATACTGTAAGACGTGCTAGTTCGCAGTAAAAAATTTTAATAGTCATCAAATAAATATATGGTTGTACTTTAAGACATGACATCTGTCTGTAGAATAATGATCTACTAGAATCTTCTAAACGGCTTTACCAGTTTTGAACAAAATGATCCTTCAGTCTTTGTTTTACAACGCATATAACATATCAACATTTCCCACACTCTACATTACACAAGAGCGACTTAACTAAAGAACAACAAGTTTTTTTTTCAAAATCCCTTTTTAGTAGGTTATAAATTTATAAACATATTTATTACTTTTTGCATGCATAATTATTGTCCAGTATTTCAAAATATTATAATGTCTAAGTGTTTGAAAAGAAACTCTACCAAGTTCTCCATTGATAAATTCGTTTTGAGTGTTTTTCTTCACACCTAAAATACTTTTGCAAAACATACTATAAAACTACATACTTCACTGCTATAGTACAAAATTGGACTTATAATTTTGTCAAATATCTCTAATATATGTACAACAGAAATATTAATAATTATATAATTGTTCATTTGAAAAATAGCTTTCACTGCTTGTTCTGTTATAGTTTTTTTGTGCTTCTGCAAAAGAGCCCCATGTTGTAAATACTATACCTAAATATGTAAACTTACTTACGATTTCAATAACAGTCTTTTTATATATAAAATTGAAATTTTCAGTTTATATACCACCTTTTCTAAATATCATTATTTTTGTCTTGGTAACACTAAGTTTAATCAGAAAGAATATTTAGACTTTTTTTGTATCTCTGCTTTTGTATTGGCAAAAACAACAATATCATCGGCATATAAAATCGAAAAATACTTTGAACATATCAACATCTATCCCTAGTAAATCTGCCTTCTAAATCGTTCAAAAACGTGGAAAAAAGAACGGGAGTATATCAAGTTCAACTTGAGTAACATCTCATACTTTTTAATTTTGTTTCTACAATTATGCAGTAATTACTGTTCACTGAATTAATTTTTCTTTGTTTTGTTCATTTGCATATTGTTACTATATTCCCAATGATTGTTCAATTTGTGTTAAAACAATAATTGACAACTTAGGTTTTAAAAATAATAAAGATTGTATACATTATTACATTGTGTTTTACACTTTTTGCACTTTGTGTTCTACATTTCTTTGTGGATCATACAAGATACTTATTTTAATGCAACTAATACATACGAACCATTATCTTCAAATGATGGTAAGAGATACAAGCATAATGTATCTTGATGATGATGATGATGTGATGGTGATGATGAAAAGACCATCTCTTGAGATAACTGCGTCATAGTCGTCCTCGTATCAGACATAATTCTTACAACAGACAAGGACCTTCTACATATATTTATATTTTGACTTTGACCTTAAAAGAAATGAGCGTTTGAGTCGGTCGTCTAGTGTCTAGTTTGCAGGTTGCATTAGGATTGATTGATTGATTGATTTGTTGGGTTTTACGGCGCCGCAACAGAGTTTAGGTCATATGGCGCCGAACAGGAAAGATGAGATTTAGCTAATCTCGGGTGTTACGAATTTAAAAGCAACACCCGGGGTCAAAACCATCCCCACTTGCTGGAGCTACGAGATACGTAGACTCCACTCGTTTAAACCCACTGAGTCGCCTTTTACGATCACGCAGGGTTGAACGGTGGCTGCAATTCAAGCCCTTAACCTTAAAAGGCGCCCCTCAGCCACAAGGGGTAGGTTGCATTTAGAGGCAAATAAAAAAAAGTTAATGAAGCTAATTAGCTTAACGTAAAACATCTATCCGATCAGTACCTATAATACTATTTTCCTATTAAAGGGGAATAATTCCAAAGCTAGGCATATACGACGGAAGTGCCTATCAAACCATGAAAATTGTCAGACATAGAACGTGCCATCCATATTCTCAGTAAAAAAAGTTTTAAGCACGCTTATATACTGGTCCTAACTATGTTGAACATTTTGCGGGTTTTGCAATTTTGCAAGTATAATTTTGAGAGTAATCAAGAACGGATGACTACACTGAAGAGAAGTTACAGTAACCACACGACGCTTAACACCTGTCATATAACGTAGGCTGTTTGGTTCGAACGCGCCACCCTTACTCTAAATCTTAGATGATATTGATTTTCAGAGAAAACTGTAAAATAAAGATGAATTGTTTCGTTCTGAACCGATCATCACCATCGGAAATTTCCCTGTTTCCTTTTTTTTTGGTAAAGTAGGACCCATTACTGTAGAATTTTTAAGGTTTCCTACGATTTTAGATAAATTGCCCTTTAGATAATAAACAAGTATTTTTATGTTTCAAGTGTAGACTATAAATTTTTTTTTCCGAAATCAAAAGAAATAAAATAATAATCCTACGTTAAAACGGGCTAATAACTGTTTAGAAACGAACTTTATGGTTATCTTCTCTTTTGAAGTTAATTCTCATTTCGATAGTTAAACAGGGTCGTATTACATGTACTCTGCAGACATGACTTATAGTGTAACTTGCCCTTTTGAAATGAAATTCCCTTTTGATAATAAACAAATATTCCAAGTATTTAAGTAAATGTTTGTAATAGTTGTAAAGGTAACGGAAAATCCCGATAGTCGTTCGATAAGCGTCCGTTATTCTTCCGATTCTGAGCCAAATGACCACCAAATACCAAGGAAAGAGAAAAAACAAGTCAATGGAAGGGTGTACAGACGGACGGAGTGCCGTTTCTTGAGAAGCTGTTTGGAGACTTAACATGATTGTACTGTCAACTAAATCTTGCATGTGTGACATATACGTTTGAAGTAAAAAAAAACTCACATGTGTGACATATACGTTCGAGTTAAAAAACTTACAATTTATCTCACATTTTTAAACAAGATTCTGAGGTGTGACAAATGCGTTTTTAAGTTCGTTTGAAATATGTGTCCGAACGTATTTATCACTACTTTTGTCACGGTGTGACGATTGCGTTTTGTGAAAATTGAGGTTCAACAGCGCTTTCGTATGTTTGGCATGAAAATAAGATCGCTAAAAAGCCAATTATGTTTATCTCGGAGTAAGCATGATGTTTATACAGATGTAAGAAGACCGTTTCTATCAGTATGGACCGTTTTAGACTGATAAACAAGATACCAAGCTTCAGTATCTACAAACTATTTCTTAATTACATTGAAGTGGGGTGTAATCAAATAAAATAGAATGATAATAGAAAAATATTCTGTACGTAATTTTCATGTAGTTCAGTTAAAGTAACTCGCCTTCCTTTGGTAAATATGCACCGGCGCATAGGCCGTACAGACTGTAACAACATCATGATAACAACAACTCAAAAGATGCTCTAACTGAACATTGGATTGATATAAATGATTGTTTTGACTACAAACTTTAGAAATACATTATATTTTTCACATGGCAAATGTTGTATGGGTGGTAATTTAATCGTTACATATTTTTTATATGACACACGTGTTATAATAATAGCTAAAATAACACAACGCATTTACTTCTTGCTTCATATCAGTTATTTTTATTTTTCGTCATTTTTCAAAATTTGTTATCATATAGATGGATGTCCATATTCAAAGAGACATATTCTATGTCCAGTATTTCCGACATATATTGACATTATATTTGGAACCTTTTTATTGGCGGATTTTTATTACAGTTTTTTTCAGTATAGTTCAAACAAATATAACTACGGTAAGACCCATCTCTGGTTATTTGGTCGTATGATAAAAAGAACAAAGAATTAATACCTGGCACAGAAACGGAGACAAAAATACTACTATAGCAGCCTGACGCAACTGTCACCACTTTTTGATTTAAGGATATTTCATACACAGACACTTGGGGTATAGAAATTGTACTTGATTCACAAATGCGAAGCCATAAGGAACTCGTTTACCAAGTTTGGTGCCTCTCTGAGAACGTTTCAATAATTGCTAAAATTCACTGATATGCCTTAAAAATATAAAGATATAAATGTTTGTCAGATGTAAACATTCAACACGCGTTGATTTACATCGCGTATTTTTCTCGTTCAATGTATATCACATACAATACTGATGTCATGCGACGCAGAAATGATTTTTATTTTATGCCTACCAATGAAATATAGGGAAATATCAGTGAGATAAAAGTGATAATCCACTGTTTTGAATCAGTGAAATTACCA
Organism: Cyclina sinensis; assembly: GCA_012932295.1. Lineage (NCBI taxonomy): Eukaryota > Metazoa > Mollusca > Bivalvia > Venerida > Veneridae > Cyclina > Cyclina sinensis. The sequence goes on from JAAONU010000017.1 coordinate 12,956,707, forward strand.
TTTTGATAATCCACTGTTTGTGCCGGAACTACTTTTTCATCAACGTAGATACAAGAGAATCCGCTGTATTTCAGACAGTGACAGCGAGACAAATTTATTTACCTTGTTAAATCCAGTTATAATATTGAATTCCTGAGCCTAACTAGTTGTGAACAATGATGAAATTCGCCATAAATTATTTAAAATGTCTGATTTGTTTACATAACTCACATGGACAATATCCAATATGGCCGACTTTCAATTCAATTGATTGAATATTACTCGGTATCAATCCGCTTTTATAATTAAAGTATGTATGGCTAAAATTCAATAAATATTGATAAACTGTGTAGAGAAAAATAAATGTTATTTGATGAAAGTGTATTCAGTTTATTTCAGCAGAAGTAAAGTTATCATATGTATTGGAGATTGTCTGCACTTTTTTTGTGCGGAGTAACGGTTTGACCAAGTACGCATTAACTGATTTGGGGCTCACCATGGGGAATTTATTGAAGGCCCTGAGTAAAAATGTCATAAAATACCCATTTTTGACGTGTTGGTTTTTTAATGGAAGATGGGAATTTATTTCATCTCGTGAACACCATATGTTTATATTTTCACTCGTGGCGCAAATATCCTCTATATCTTTACGTTCATGCAACTCAAAATACCTGTTATCCTTGTTTGCCAACAAAATTCGTAATGAAACTCCAATATTTCAGAAAATTTCCTGATTTTACAGTAATCGCAGCTGATTTTTACGGTTTCCGTAGTCATGTTCTGTACTCCATATTGTTGCTTATTTACCACTATAAATTGTGAACTCAGCCAGAAAAACAATTTTGCTAGGCTTCACATGTGAGAAAAATTACAGAAAAATGCAAATATAAAACTAAAACTTTACATTTATGTTCATCCCATATACAAGACTTTGGTTTAAAGCCTCACCCAAAAGACCGACACATGTAGATGCCCGGATTCTCCTATATCATATTCCCTCTCTCTGTGTGGCTTTATATGACTTTAGATGTAGAATGAGCTGTACAACAACAAACAAACAAACAAATAAATTTTGTGTTTTTATAAATAACTTGGTATTTTGTAATAGAAATAAAATAGTTTATCTCTTAGGCAGTTATACTTCTTTTCCAAAAATATCCATGCCAATTTAATTGTTTTGGATTTATTTTGTGTCCAATTATTTTAAAGATTAGCGTTTTGTGTATAATGTATTGCTACTACTCTGAAAAATAATTATGTTGTTTTTATAAAACGTCTGTACTCGCTGAAACGTGACAGAAGATAGTCGTTTAACCAGAACATCCATATTCTGTTCTTCCGAGTCAACAAAGTATATCTAAAGTGTTTCTCTGAAAGAACCAGTCCGGATCATTTGTTGATATTATAACAGTCTTTACTAGATGTCACTCTATTTGCCCTTGAAATTACAAATAGTGATGACTTCTAGCCCTTTTTTATGAAACATAGCCCTTAGTATTCTTTTGTTTTTTTCTCAGCCACAGTCTATGAAATAGTTCAGTTCATGGACCTCAGTACTTTTACAATACTCCCTATAATGTTAACGGTTTACCTGATCAGGCCATACAAATTACAGTAGCTTTCTGGATGTTAACATGCCCCGTGAAAAATGATTTTAAGTTTAAGCAAATATTTTGTATTGGCAGTTTACTAGAACGGGTTAAGATGATATACCTCAGTGCAGTGTTTGAACTAGACGGATAAAATTTAAATTTATCTTTGAAATACCAAATGTTCCTTATTTCAAGTTCACGTTGTGTATGCAGTGTGGCTTTTTTATTCGCTACTTGCGTATACATTATACATAGACGTTATTTATTTTGAGGGTCAAACGTCAACACCACATGTTCTTTGACTTTGAATACATTTTCTGCATTATGGCTCTAGAATCATTCACGCTGACCTTCTAACTGAGAGAAAGTAATTTCTTAATAGGCAGGTAAACCCTGTGCATTTTGAGGTCCCTAGTCATAGGAACATAAGTTATATATTTCAACTGAAAAACTGTAACCGATTTGAAAGTTAACATTATAGGCACTTTGGTTTCATGAGTAAATTATCTTAAAACATTTTTGGATTGAAGGTGTTGTTGTTACACGAATGACTGTACATGTTTATTATGCCGCAGGTCTTCAGGTAAGCAACCAAAGACAAATTTCATCTTCATCCTCTCGTTTTTCAACAAAAGATTCATTCTCGCAGCAGTTAACACTTTTCATACAGATAACATAATTGTTAAGTTCTATATATAATATATGAGAGTAAAGGAAAACAATTCATTTTTATATTCTTATTGTACAACGGTAAACAGACCTCATTAGACAATAGGCCTACACACGGCACGTATTCACTAGATATTTCAGTGTTATCTTCCGGTTCATTAAGGGTTACGAAGAATATGATCTGCCGTTCTGGGCTACTTTTTATTTGCATACAACGTGCGATACCAAAATATTCAAACCACAAAGAAAACATCCGATTTATGTGAATTTCCCGGTTGCATACTTTTGCATTCCAGTTTGCATGTGAATGTGCAAACAACCATTAACCCCTTTTCTCCATACACTTTTGGACTGATATCCATTTGATCACTTTCCTATTAATTTTTTTGTGTATATTTTTCATAATTTCATGTGCTTTGAAATATCCTTCGCGGTTTGAAGGTAAATATATTTAGGCATCTTTAGCAGGTAAGACTACACGACTTGCTAGCCGAGTGCTGATTGGCGAAAGAAAGTGTTTCCTACTTCTTATTACACTGCTGGAGATGTATTTACTAAAACAGATATTGAATTTAAATACACTTTTTATAACTGTATAGTTTATGACCGTTTATATGATATCCTGATAATGTTACAGTCCTTAAAAATGAATTCTTTAAGGCGAATTTCCAATGAAATCTGCACTCGACTTGAACTGGGCGTATTTAGTTGTAATTTAGAGTGTTAACTGATTAGATGAGTTTTTCTTTCTCTGGAAATGTGCTCTTTTGATCTCAATAACGCTTCCCTCATGAACCCTACATGCAGGTTTCGGAAGGGTAAGGGGGAAAATACGTGCCCACCCTCCATAAATTTTCAATAAATTGCTTTTTCTTATTAAAAAATGATGAACAATGGAGAATATTTCAGTAATTTAGTACTCCAGACTGTTGTGCCCTTCAAATCACCAAATCTCATAATGTCCCTCAGAACATGCTTTCTAAGGGACTTACATGCCGGTTTAATTAACGAGATATAAAGAAGAGTGAGTAAGCAATCAATGTTTACAGTGGAAGCCGATGGGAATTAGTGGAGTCTGCAGTACAACTGGCAGCAGGCCACACCAATTAACAGTTGACAATTCGCGAATTTTGACGAACTGCCATATGGCTGCCAATTGACAATTCACTTTATGCTCAGATTCATTTATTACTGAATAAGCATATTGCTGCAAATTGCAAGCTGCCAATTCACTTAATATTCATAACTTATGAACATAGGAAATTGTCAATTGGCAACCAATTGAAAGTTAACGATTTGCGAATTTTGACGAACTGGCACTTGCCAGATGTTAATTCACTCAATGTTCAGAATTAATAATATTGTTCGAAGTGGCATCTGCATGCCTTCTGCCAATTGACAATTCGCGATCTTCAACGAATTGACATCTGGTTATCAATTGACAGTTGTCAATTTGCAAATTTTGACGGATTGGCATCTGACTGCAAGTTTCCAGTTGCCAATTCAGTTAATATCAATAATTCATGATATTTGTCAAATTTGCACCAGACTGCCAGTTGCAAATTCAGTTAATATCAATAGATCATGTTACTTGTCGAATTGGCACCTGGCTGCCAGCTGCTAGCTGCCAATTCAGTTAATACCAGTAATTCATGATACTTGTCGAATTGGAACCTGGTTGTTACTTGACAGTTGACGATTAATGATCTTTGACGAACTGGCATCTGGCTGCCAGTTGCCAGTTACCAATTCAGTTAATATCAATAATTCATGACACTAATGGAATTGGCATCTGGCTGCAAGTTGCAAATTCAATAAATATCAATAATTCGTGATATATCGAACTTGCATCAGCCTGCCAGTTGCCAGTATAAATTTATAATTTTTGACGAATTGGCATCTGGCTGCCAATTGCTACCTGTCAATTTAGTTAATATTAATAATTCATGATACTGGTGGAATCTGGCTTCCGGTTGCCAGTTGACAATTCGCAATCTTTAACGAATTGGCATTTGGCTGCCAGTTGCCAGTTAACCATTCGCAATCTTAACGAATTGGCATCTGGCTGCCAGTTGCCAGTTGTCCATTCAGTTTATATAAAAAATTCATGTATTTGTCGAATTGGCATCTGGCTGCCAGCTGCAGTTAACAATTGGCGATCTGAATGTTCACAGGAACTATCTTTTCCCCTTTGTGATTTATATAATTACTCTCTTTAATGCTGTTAAGTACCATTCTCCTGGAAAGAGGCACATGTCACAGCAATCTTCAAAAAAGGTGATCCTTCTCTACCAAGTAACTATCGTCCAATATCCTTTCTTAACACACTTGAAAAGGTTTTTGAGCGACTTGTTTTCAAATATCTGTTTAACCACCTTCGAGAAAACAGTTTTCTTACACCTGTTCAATCAGGCTTTATTTCTTGTATCTATATATGACATTCTTTCTAAAGCTCTTGATAATGGACTTGAAGTACGTTTAGTCTTCTTTGATATAAGTAAAGCGTTCGACAAAGTCTGGCATAAGGGCATTTTAACTAAACTTAAACATGCAGGTGTCTCTGGTCCTTTCCATCACTGGTTTTAAGACTATCTTTCACACAGGCGTCAACGTGTAGTTCTATCAAATTCTAAATCTGCTTGGGGTATTCGTCATTCTGGTGTTCCGCAAAGCTCAATTCTTGGTCTCCTGCTGTTTCTTATCTTTATCAATGATATTGTTCAAGATCTTCAATCCACCGTCAATCTTTTTTGCCGACGATACCAGTCTCTCTCTAGTTGTGGACACTTCTAAGTCTTCAGCTGATACTCTACAATCCGACATCCAGATAATCTCTTCTTAGGCTGATACATGGCCAGTTTCATTTAACCCTTCCAAATCCGAGTCTCTAATTGTCTCCAGAAAACGTAACAAACAGCACTACCCACAATTATGTTTGAATAATCAATATGTAAAAGAAGTTACAGATCATAAGCATCTAGGCATATATCTCTCAAACGAATGTAAATGACACTCACATATTGAATACATAAAAAAGCATGGAAAAGAGTCAATTTAATGATAACATTGAAGATTGTCTTAGACAGGAAAGCTGTATACATATCATTTATACGACCAATCTTAGAATACGCGGATGTTGTTTGCTGTAACTCAACTGAATATAAACTTGAACAAGTAAATAAAATCCAATATGAATGTGCCGGCATTGCTTCTTGTGCAACTAAATTAGTCTCAATAGAAAATCTGCAAAATGAAATAAACTGGCAAAATGAATGAATGGAGTTTTATGGCCCGTCGACAACTATGGTCATTTTGGGCGCAGATAATATTGTATTAAAAGAACTAAAAATAACTATTTTGTTAAAAAGTTGCAATGATGTAAAGTTCAAAAGTTGTCGTTAGTATGTAAAAATGATGTAGTTAAAAGTTCTATATGTAAAAAATAAAACGGTTATACCTTGTTAAAAATGTTGATATCTTTTAAAAATGTAAAGATTAAGTCTGGCCGAACAGAATTAAACAGCGCATGCATGTTATGTACATTGAAATATTTATTTCGTATTGGAGCAAAGTCCACACAGTCAATAAAAATGTGTTTAACTGGATGATCTGTACAACAAGGAACACACTGTGGGACGTAAGTAAGTAAGGTAAGAATGTCCAATACGTAGACGACAAAGGACAATTTCTTCTCTGCGTGATGGTCTAGAAGACAACAACCATTCTCCTAGGACAGGTTGAATAGAAAACAATTTATTTGTTTGATTCATAGGATCTTCCCGAGTTGTCTGCAAGACTGTTTGTATAAAACTGTTAACAATGGGTTTAAAATCACTGTAAGGAACATGGAAAGGTAAAATCTCAGTATTTAGAGCTGTTTTGACAGCTTTATCTGCTGCCTCATTGCCCTAAATTCGAATATGGCTAGGGAGCCAATAAAATATTATCTCAGAATCCTGAAGAAGATGAGAGAGTTGTTGTAACGAATCAACAACAAGAGGCTTGTTAGTATTTTCATAATCAAGGGCTTGCATAGCTGATAAAGAGTCAGTGAAAATAAGATATCTAAAATAATCATCAGTTTCAATATAATCCAATGCTAGTCCTATTGCTTTAAGTTCAGCTGAAAAGATAGAAGAATGATCAGGAAGACGAAATGAAAAAGTTTCATTTGCTGTTAATGCTGCAGCAGCTACACTGCTGTTTTGTTTGGAGCCATCTGTGTAAATTTATTCATAATTATAATATTGTTGTTTGATTTCATTGTATTTAATTTTGAATAGTTCAGGACTGGTTGTATCTTTCTTATCTTTAGCAAGATCATAAATGATTTGTGGAGATTTTCAAGTCCATGGTGGAATCCTTAGTATTTTAGTTATTGCTATGCCATCTAAGTCTATGTCTATACATTCGAGGAATGAACTGTTTCGTAAGCTAAATGGAGGAATGCTTTAGTCTCTTTTTGAAAAAGATCTGTGTACAGAGGATGGAAAACAGTTTTGTAAGTGGGATTAAAGAAGGTATATACACACACATATTCTGTATTATAAACTTCAAAATGGTTTTGCTCCTGATAACCTAACCTCCATGATTCCATCAGCAACTAACACCCGGTACAACTTAAGAAATTCGGAAAATACACCTGGAATTCCCGCCAGTTCAACACTTTACTTCAGTTCTTTTCTCCCTATCTCTATTAGAGAGTGGAACAATCCTCCTATAGATGTCCGTAATCTTAGCATAGTAACCCAAGTATCTTTCAAAAGACATCTTAACAAAGACAAAACACAAACACAAAATTATTTCTGCTACTGTGAAAGAAAACTTCAAATTCTCCACACAAGACTCCGCACTAAATGCAGCTTAATTATCATCTATTTATTAGGAATATCTCTCAAAGTCTCCTTTGCGATTGTGGTCAAATTGAAAATAATTTTCACTATTTCTTTAAATGCCCTCGCTATGATATATGGTCGCGCATTGCGATATAAGTTAAAAGACCTCGATATTAATCTAAATGTTCTTCTTTTCGGCAACCCCTCGCTTTCTGATCAAACAAACACTACAACATTTTCATGTGTACACACGTTTATCCATGATACTAAACGATTTACCTGAACTCTCTGATTACAATCAAACGTGAGACTACATAGAATTATTCTCCTCTCCAATCACATTCCTTCATCTGTGACCAGATCTATTCCCTCGCTCTTGCTATATTTTTATGTATTTAAATGTATGTATGTGTGTATGCGAATGTATGTATGTATGTATTTATGTATGTGTGTGTGTGTGTGTGTGTGTGTGTGTGCGTGCGTGCGTGTGCGTGTGTGTGTGTGTGTATGTATGTATGTATGTATTACGTACGTATGTACGTACGTAACGTACGTAACGTTCGTTCGTGTATGTATGTATGTATGTATGTATAAATAACATAAACATCTATCAATATATTTACTTACCCTTTCAGACTTTATATCGTATCATCATATATCATCTGTTCTACATCATCTGTCTATTGCACTATACTTCTTATCTTCTACTGTATTTAAATAAAAAAACAACACACGATATAAATATACTCATATGTTTTTTTCTCAGGTACAGTTGTAACCAGTAGGCACCGAGTTGTTAAAATGATATCAAGGAGAAGAATTTTGTAAGACTTTGTCTTTTATTCTCATCTTTTTTGTATGAAATTTTTTTCTTGCATTTGTATGTGTATTCTAATGTATATGTTGAAAAAATTCTGAGAAATAAATATGTTTAAACTAACCCGTCCCTATTCCCCTCCCTATTTTTGTACTTGATTCATCAACCCATGCCCATTTAGTTGCAAAATGCACATGTTTAATCTACTGTTACTGCCAACTGCCAGCTTCACTTTTTCCTACTGCTTACTGCAAGCTTCACGTTTTACCTACTGCTACTGCCACTTCTGCCAACTTCACTTTTTTCCCATTGCCACTGCAAGCTTCACGTTTTACCTACTGCTACTGCCACTTCTGCCAACTTCACTTTTTTCCCATTGCCACTGCAAGCTTCACGTTTTACCTACTGCTACTGCCAACTACTGCTTCTGCAAGCTTCACGTTTTTATGCCTTCATAGGAGGGCATATAGGTTTTAACTGTCAGTCCGTCAGTTAGTCCGTCCGTCATTCCGTGCGAAAACTTTAACATTGCCCAGAACTTCCTTATTAGTCAATGGCTTAACTTCACACTTGAACACATCACCTCTTTGGACAAGACCTTTCCACTGACATATTTTTGTATGACTTTGGCCCCTGAATGTGCAGACCGCAGGTTCCAGCTTGCTTGGATAAAGGTAAAGGTCTCACTAAGTCATTATTTTTAAGGTGTAAAATTTTGTGTCCGCTCTGTGTCTCTTGAACTGAACAAAGGAGATTGAAACTACATGGCACAAATGTTAACCATAATGTGCAGATTGCAGGTTTCGGCTTCCTTGGATCAAGGTTAAGATCACAATCATTATGTTTTAGTGTGTCACATTACTTTTTGCTCTGTATCCCTTGGACCAATTTAAGGAAATTGAAACTACCTGGCAGAAATAACTATAACTATAATGAGATAATCTGCAGAGTGCAGGTTACAGCTTGCTGTGATCAAGATCAAAGCCACACTTAACTTAGTGAAGGAAATTGAAACTTCTTAACAGAAATTGTAAGCATTTTGAGACGATGTGCAGAGTGCAGGTTCCAACTGGTTCGGATCAAGATCAAGGCCACATTTTGTCATTCTGATTTTATGTTTGATATTCCTGGTCCACTCCGTATCTCTTGAACTGATTGATTGTAACTGAAACTACTTGACAGAAATGGTAACCATTATGAGACAGTGTGCAGAATCCATTGTAATTCAAATTTTAACTAAATGTGTCCATTAATATTCCCACTTACGATTTTGTACCACTGTAATAACGCTATTGATTAATTTCTGTGTCATTTCAGGGGACCCTTTCGACTTTTTACCTTTCTTAGTCATGAAATATATTGATATATCCTTCACTACAAAATGAATCAATTTTCTAATCTAAATAGTTCATAAATCCAATAAATTAAACCTTTTCTCTCCAACTTCAAATTGTGACCATCTCATTTCACACGTGCGCATTTTATAAAGGAAGTAATGGTTTGCTGTATAAACTCGGGCTGACAAACATCAGAATTGAAAGCTTGCAATGCTTTTTAAAGTATAAGTATTCAAGCAAGCTGATAGTAAATAGAAATTATTTTCATATTCGAACAACATCTCAAAAACGGAAAGGTAATTTTCCACCAATTTTTTCAGAAATGTTCGTTACATAGCACTCTATTAAAATTGCTGTAACGGTTTCGCTCCATTGAACAAAATGCCTCCAGAGCTAAAAATAGACTTCGTCAATATTTGGGTTCAAACATCTCAAAACCACAGGGCTATTTTAAACCCAATTTGACAGAAATGATCCTTATATTGCCGTTTCCTAAAATTGCTCAAACCGTTTCGCTCCATTGCACATAAGGGCTGCAAAAGCTAAAAAGAGAAAAAATTCAAACAGCATCTCCTCCTAAACAGCAATGTGATTTTAAACGAAATTTTATGGAAATGTTCCTTTCAGAGACCTTTATTTTGATTGCTTGAATGGTTTCGCTTCGTTGAAAAAAATGGCTGCCATCAATTTCTGGCTTCAAATGACATTTCCACTCAAACTGCAAACCATTTTCTTTTAAACTTTACAGAAATTTTCCCGATAGTTCTTTTTCTAAAATTGCTCAATCCCTTCCCTTTCATCGCACATAAGGGCTACAAATGCTAAAAATAGAAAAAATTCAAACAACATCTTCATCTAAACTGAAAGGTGATTTTCCACCCAATTCCACATAAATGTTCCTTACATAGCCCTTTATTATGATTGCTTAAACAGTTCCGCTCCATTAAACAAAATGGCCGCCAGAGCTAAAAATAGATGTTCATCAATATTTGCTTCAAATGACATCTCATCACAAGCTGCTATCTCGAAATTGCCTCTGCCCCATGGATTTTGCTTGTATAAAATATGAGATCTTTGAGTCAAAACGGCCTTATGTCGTAAATGATGATCATAACTTGTAATTTTGTTTTACATATATCATTTGTCATTCATTTATTTACACTAAATATGTTTTGACCGCATATAATGTAAATTTAGTGGAAATAATTTTGATTTTATTCCTTAAAATTAGAAAAAAGGAAATCAGACGTGTCTTTGATATTTTGCTAGGTATATATATCTCCCGCTATCAGGACAATCGTTGTTCAGTTTCTGAGAATTGTTCACAGACATGTTGTACATTACATAGTTTTGGAAAAAGAGTAGTTCCGGCATTACAATTCAGCTTATTTCTTGGAACAGTCTTGGGTTGGGGCCGTTTTGACTGCATTCCAATAATTATACCATAGAACTAAATCATTATTCTCAATAATTTGAAAATATAAGACTTACAAAATGTTTGCACTATTTTACGATTACAGCATACTGTTCAAAAAGTACATCAATCTTTTTAACAGAAATGACGATGCAAGTTTTTCCAATCTCTATATATTTAAGCGAATTAGAAATATATCTTTATATTCGATTTAGCATAGCAAGAATAAATATAATTGTTCATATAAAATCTTGAATCAATCATCTGTTTTAAAAGGTTTGCAACTATCAACAAAATCAGTAAAGTCATTTTTGAAAAAAACAAAAAACAAAACAAAAACAACAACAAAGAAAAACAAACGAAAAGAAAGAAACTGAGATAATTCATGGGCTGTGTATATAAATTAAGTATCTTAACTTATCTGTTATCGTAACTTTATTTATTATTTATTATTTTTATTTTCATTTTTGTAAAAGCAAACATGACTTGACTCTGACAGGATGCATGAACACATGTACACAACAGTATCAAAAATTAATGACATGACATGCAATGACTGAAAACCATGTAATGCCCACCAATACCATGAATAAAAAGAGAAAATGATTCCTCTTATTTCCATTGTGGTCCCTGATCTTGAAGGCACGACACGTAAAGACATGTTTTAATCGTTATATAATAAATTGTACTTTAATGGTAATGGTATTATCTAAATAAAATTTGTGATCATTATCAACATTATCACAAGCTAAATTATGTATCACAAAAATATAGCATCAAACATATCCTGACGTATTCAGTTCTCGCCATAATGGTGTTCTCGAGCTATGAATATAAACGCAAGATTTTACTACGAGAATGACGTCATTTGACAGGAAAAACACCGAATATCGCAGAAATCGATCGCTAGTTGTTTATAAACTGTCATTTTTTCAGTAAAAATGTTCCGGATAAAGGCAAATACAGTCATTTTATAAAGAATTATCGATTTATACCATTTTCACTAATGTTCAGTTTTACTTTTTTGAAACTGCCAGTTAAATCTACCGGTAACACGCTGCTAGTAGACGCTGACTCATTCATGTAAAGAGACGTCTGTTCTTAAAATAGCATGTGTATTCACACCGATACACGGTTCAATAATCTTAAATACAGAGGCCAACTAGGACCATAGTTGTTATTCAAAATGATATCAAAATGCAAACTTAGTAATAAGAAACATCTATTAAAATTTCAAAAGGGTTTAACTTTAAGAAACCTTGTGAACTTTGGCCATTTATTTACTAAATTCACTTGTTATGTTGCAATTAAATAAACCCTTATATCATATATTTGTGTTGTAATCATGCAGATAGGTCCAGGCTACGGACATGGTCCCGAACAGCAATGACTTCAGCATACAAGATGGTTAAAGATAAAAACACCACTATATATAGAGCTGCTAATCAATATGGAGTTCCTTTTTCTAGTCTAAGAGACAGGCCAGGGTTGATATCAATTGATTGTGTAAAATAAGTACCAGAGCCTTTACTGTCTCTCGATGCAGAAGCTGAGTTGTGCAAACACGTAAAAGATTTAGCTTCAGTTGGTTATGGTTACACCCATGCTGAAATGGTTAATTTAGCTTCTGATTATGCTGTTTCTTAAGGCAAACGGACAGTAGATAAGCCTTTTACTCTTAACTGGTTCTATAAACAATGACCAGAACATAATATTGTCCGTCTCTCTGTCTGAACAGCGAGCTAGATGTGCCAGTGAAGAATCTCTGACAAAATACTTCAATGAACTTGAAAGAATTCTTCGGAAATATGACTTATTTGACAAACCCCAACAAATTTATAACATTGATGAAAAGGGTATAAATATAAAAGTATAAACCTCCAAGTCCGGTCCGTGGTAAAGACTGTAATACACAAGTTGTCATGTCTGAAAGGGGTAAACCTGTTACTGTTATTGGGACTGGTAATGCGGCTTGATGCATCCCGCCATAGTTTGTCTTTCTTGGTATGAGAATGATGGATAGTCTCTTGGAAGGAAAAAGCCCTGCTGCTAATGGTGTTATGACACCCAATGGATGGTCCAACACTGTTGTTTTTAACGAATATTTGCAACGCCATTTCATCAAAATTTGGGAAGGACTGATGACACTATTCTCATACTTTATGACGGGCACCGTAGTCACAAATAGGTTGATCTTGTTGAATGGGCAAAATACTGTTTTATTTGTCTTGCCTCCCCATACTTTTCATATCCTTTAACCTATGAATATTGGATGTCTTGGTCCCCTGCAGCTGAAGTATGCTCAGGAATGTTCTCAATTTGCTAAGTTACATCATTGGGCTGTGACACGTTATGATGTTTACACTCTTGTTTGCAATGCATATCATGTGCACTGAGTCATTCAGGCAGCCTTTGATGTGGCAGGCATTCATCCTTTCAAATAGTCTTCTGCAATGGTTGAACTTTTAAGAAATAAAATAAAACCATCTGAATTGTACATTCTTGATGATGAAGTATCTGCATCTGGAGACAACAAACAATATGAAGTGGCAGAAAATTTCTTTTATCAAGTAGGTGGACATGTTAACAAAAGACTCATTAAACGTAAACGCAAAAGTATTCACAGTATTGTTATTGGAAACGCATTAGAAGGGGAAACTGAAGAAAAAAATGAAAACAATATTTTGCTGAAAGTAGTCACAGTAAATGCAATTCGAATGATACTGTCCAAGAAAAAAAAGCAAAGTTGCAAAACATACCAAATCAGTCCAAATGATTCACAAAAGCCAGGTCATTCCAACAAAGCATTATTCTTTCTGACATATCAGACATGTCAGATTGTGAAAATGAAGAAGAGAAGTGCTGCCATTGTCATAAATATTATGTCGACAGAAATAAGCATGGAGTTATTGAAATAACCCAATGGGCACAGTGTGTGCAATGAAATTCAGTGGTCTTTCTGACAACATGGACTGGTGTGCAATACTTCAGATCCACCATACTTGTGACAGAACTATCGAGAACTCGAGACGCCATATTGGAAATAAATTATTTTACTGTTGTTTGTTCTGGACAGTTATCTTTTCCTCCATCTAGATACCAAACACAATTGACAGTTTATTTATTTTGGAGAATATACATAAATGCACTCGGCAATATTATTCAAACTAAGGTAAGTAATTATTTTGTTGTTTTTTCATGCAATGACTTCTTGAACTATCGAGAACTGAAAACTCCAGGATATGATTAATATCTATTACTTTTTTGTTTAAGGCTTGCATGAACGGTTTTTTAGCTCACCTGAGCGAATGCTTAGGGTGAGCTATTGTGATCGTTTGATGTCCGTCGTCTGTCGTCTGTCCGTCGTCTGTCTGTTCACATTTGCCTTGTGTATGCGATAGAGGCTGTATTTTTCATTGGATCTTTATGAAACTTGGTCAGAATGTTTGTCTTGATGAAATCTAGGTTGGGATTGTATATGGGTCATCTGGGATCAAAAACTAGGTCACGGGGTCCAATTTCAAAAAAATACCTTGTGTATGCGATAGAAGCTGTTTTTTTCATCCGACTTTCCTAATATTTAGTAAGTATAAGTGTCTTGATGAAATCTAGGTTGGGATTTTATATGGGTTATCTCGGGTCAAAAACTAGGTCACGGGGTCCAATCTAAGAAAAACCTTGTGTATGCGATAGAAGCTGCATTTTTCATTTGACTTTCCTTATATTTGATCAGAATGTTTGTCTTGATTAAATCTAGATTGGGATTGTATATGGGTCAATTAGGGTCAAAAACTAGGTCACAGGGTCAAATCTTAGAAAAACCTTGTGTATGCAATAGAAGCTGTATTTTTCATTCGATTTTCCTAACATTTAGTCAGAATGTTTGCCTCTACGGTATCTAGGTTGGGATTGTATATGGGTCGTTTGGGTTTAAAAACAAGGCCATGGGGTCAAATTTTAGAAAAACCTTGTGTATGCGATAGAGGCTGTATTTTCCATTGGATTTTCCTATTATTTAGTCAGTATGTTTGTCTTAATGAGATCTAGATTGGGATTGTTTATGGGTCATCTGGGGTCAAAAACTAGGTCACGGGGTGAAATCTTAGAAAAAGCTTGTGTATGCAATAGAAGCTGTATTTTTCTTCCAATTTTCCTTATATTTAGTCAGAATGTTTGTCTTGATAAAATCTAGGATGGGATTGTATATGGGTCATCCAGGGTCAAAAAATAGGTCACAGTGCCTATTCTTAGAAGACGTTCTGTTCAGCTACAACAATGAAACATTAGATAATTTTGCATGCAGATTAAATCTTTGACCGTGGATGATCTTGGCCTTGACCTACTAACTTACATCCTGATTTTTTATGTTTCTGTGCAATGATTCTCAGGTGAGAGATATAGGACCATCTTGGCCCTCTTGTTTAAAAATCTAATAATTAAGAATGTTGTTAATTAATGGCATGATAATGAAATAAATTAGCATCGATAGCAAGGGGATCTTTATTAAAGGGATACACAGGCAAATGATTGCACAACAATGAAAACTGATACCATTTGCTTAAATCAAGTTTCATATGAAGAACTTTAAATTCCCAGTATCCCCAGTATGTTTGTCCATATGAAAAAAGTGTAATGCGGGCTTGAACGTAAATATTAAAATGTATATTAACAGAAAGTAAAACGTGAACGGAATCACCGAGTTATTTTTTAAATAGGTCACGTGACAAAAACAACCAATAGTCGTTTCCCTTGGGTTGATATTTGCCATTGATCACGTGATAGGTACTTCAACCGTCCAATCATTCACAGCGAAATTTAGCGCGAAATGTAATTTTCTATCTGGACCCATGTGGGTCAAGTTAGAAAAAAAACACCCGTTTTTTTCTTTTAAAAAGAGGAAATCTTTGTTACTAGGACTGAACATTGTATTTATTTCGATCATATTTATAGTTTATTTATTGAAGAAAAGAGAAAGAAAGCATAAATCTTTTTCCTGTATATTCTTTTAAAGACAAAGCCACTGCTATAAACATTTCTTCAATATTCTAATGTTGTTCAAAAGAGTCATTGAAACGCAGTTATTTAAATACGACCGTTCTCGTAATAGTGAAAATCTTTGTCTTTTGAAATTACTGGCTTTTTGAAATTAGCGATCTTGAACTAGAATTACGATGGGAATCACTTTTTAGCGAAATAGAAAGCTAGTTGCAAACCTATAAAACAGATGAATCACTTCTGTTAATCGATTATACTACTTTTTTGTCCCATAAATTGCCTGATTCAAGGCTTGAAATGAACCAATAATAGTATGATTGAATGAAAATTATGTACCGGTGATGTAAATGTACTTTTGGGCTTTACCAATTGTTAGCACTTTATTTTTTACGCTGAAAGACTGATTATTGCTTTGCTTATATAGATAAATGGAAAAGAAAGTGTGTAACACGTTGTGATGAATTACTTGGACTGCGAACATGTACTACGCAACGTATTTCAAACAGTTTATTTAACATTCCCTTTCACTGAAGTTTACCATCTTTGTCCTTTCCTTATCAAATCTATGACATTCCGCTCGAGTGTTGTGCAATGGATAAAAAGGTTGAAACACTGTTAATATATACATTAACTATTATCACTTCTACATTACATTGGCACTGTTTCTGTTTGTGTCATATGTTTTCGTGAGCATACACAATGAAACAAAACTTTAACAAAGTTCATGTTAAACTACAAAAAAGATGTTGATTTAACAATAAATGACTTTGCATTTTTGTAATGTGTTGGTCAAGGAAGGGAATACAATCTTAAATTAACCATGGTCTACTTGTTATATATGAAAGAGCAGCGCAAAATTACTGATTCAGGATGTATTTATTTTACGGTACAGTTCCTCATGTACATGTGTTGTAAATGCAAGAATGTTATTGCGCGACTAAAGTCAGCATGATACATTTTATGAAGAATAGATATAAAGCTTTGCAATCTAGTCAGTTGAGAAGCATACTATTACATTAGGAACATTGGTTTAATATTTCTTACCTCAAACAATTCTGTCAACAGAGTCAGAACAGTATAAGAAAAACGAAAAATTAATGGAGTGACATCAATTTTTGTTTTTCATTACACCGTAGTAATTAAATCAGACTTCGAAATTCGAAAAATAAAACATGAAGAATAACAGAAGGAGTTAAACAAACAACAATCAAAAAAATCCACAATACTATGTATAATGATATCGCATGGACTTCGAAATTTTTTTTTACACATCAATTTGTTCGGAATGTTTCCTATCAACTATTATTTAATTTTTAATAATTCTTTGCAAGAATCATTAGAACCAAACCTTGTTGTGCATGTTTTTGCCGCGTTCCACTGCCATGTTTTTATACTGAGTTGTGGGCCTTTGATTTTTTAAATACATGTTTTTTCATGCATTTCTCATCAACTTTTTTCAGGTTTTAATGATTCATAAGTCCGTCGTCCACAATTAACATGCTACAGGTTATCTTTTGACCTAATTGTCTTGAAACTTGGCTAGAATGATTGTCTCAATAATATCTCGGACAAGTTCAAATTCGGGTCATGACGGACTGAAAACTAGGTCACAAGGCCTAATCAAAGGAAAATTTTGTTAACACTTTAGAGGACACATTCTTGTTCAAATGACATGAAAACTTGTCAGAATATTTGGCTTGATGATATCTAAGTAAAGTATGAAAATGTTGGATTATTGGTCAAAAACTAGGTCAAATGGTAAAAACATAGATAAACCTTGTTACCACTCTAGAGGCTACACTTATTTTCTAAAGTTTATGAAAATTTGTCAGATTTTTTGTCTTGATAATATCTAGGTCAGGCTTATAGTTTATCTGTAGTCAAAAACTAGGTCATGGGATCAAAATACAGTTTGACCTAATTTACACTCTGAAGGCCATTCTTGTCCAAATGGCTTGATGAACTCTAGATCAATTTTGAATATGGGTCATATGGTGTTAAATACTAGGTGACAGTGTCAAAAGAAGAAAAACCTAGTTAATACATTAGAGGCTACATTTTTTTCCAAACGTGCATTGTAAAAATTGTTTTGTCCCAGCTAGCCAAAGTACTCAGTCGAGCGACCAATGGCCGTCATGGCCCTCTTGTTTCACATGAAGGCTAACGTAAGTTTACCTACTTCAATTATCGGCAGCTGTTTTATTTTAGAAAAAGGTTTGCAGGAAAATAGTTTTACATATGGTTTGCAAATTTCGCACTAATAATCATTGATTTCGTTGAATGACAGCTCTTTGATGTTTGTTTGTCATTAGCATCAATGCAAGTTTGTCAGCATTATTTTTCATTGACTATTAAATTTTGTCTGAATTCAGCTAAACATTACTAACAAGATTAGTATCAAAAGTTGTTCTGCTTCAATGATTTTTTTCAGAGTTTCACTCTTTGGTGTTTATTCTTTACATTAAGGCCATCCATTCAAAGTTTCTATGTTCTTTGTCTCTGCAAATATTTATGGCATTTCAATGATGTTGTTGTTTTTTTTCTCCTGTTTGATTTATTTGAGAAAAAAGATCAGTCTAAGTCTAAGCTTTTTCAACAATTATTAATTGGAGTATAATCAAACTTCTTTAGTACTTAGCCCAGATTTGTATGTCCTTAGCTTGAAGTGTGTGTATTGAGTTTTGCTGATTTTTGCAAGATTGTTGTGTGTCTTACTGTTTATCCATATAGTTGACTTACACTGCTGAGTTAACTTTTCACAGAAGTTTGAGTTTTGAATTTTTCAGCCATTTTTGATATCATAGCAGACCAACTATAAATGTAGGAAGTACTGTGTCAGGGTTGTAGCTGGTGGTATTCATCGTCTTTAGTGATAGATCTTGTTAATCTTACTGAGTTCCAATTTCTAGAAGTGTTGTATAAATGAGCCTGTTTTATGTTTTGTTATTTGTTATACTACCTTGATAAAGTAAAATGGAATCAGCGTCATGTCTGCATTTAAACCAGGGTCATATCCATGCAAGTATGTATTTTGATGCGCTGACATTTTATTTACCTTTTGTAAGACGAATCGAAATTTTCTCTTATTCCCAAAAGATTGCCGAATGTCTTTTATTTCTGACCCTCTTAGATGTAATTTGTTAACTCCCTCGCATTGTAAATATATCAAGACACAACAAGGAACAACTAGGAAATAAGGGCGATAATCTCGGCAGTTACATCCTTTCATTGAAAGCATAATAAAAGTAACTTGCCAAGTTATTTAGAGTCTTAGCATTTGTACTTGACAGTAGTGTTTCATACTTTTGTAATGTAGGCCATCTACAAAAATATGGCTTTAAAAATTTCCTTCTTAAGTTATAATATTTTGGGCAAACTAATAAGAAATGATATTCTGTTTCTATTAAATTTAAGGGACAATTTCGACATTTCCTATTTTCTCTTGGTGTATTTTCGTGTCGACCCTTTTCTATTTCTAAGTTATGAGATGACACTCTAAATTTAGTTAACGCAATTCTGTGTTTATCTTTGTTTATAACATTTAAGTATTGTTCTAATTCAAATGTGTGTTTGTGGAGGCTGTAGGATTCAAGTCTACTAGAATTATTAATATTTGTGTACCAGCTTTGTTTATATATATCTAATATTCTTAGTTTTATTATTTGTATATTAATGGTTTCAGCATTTTGCTGTAGCCAGACATTTGACATACCTATTTGATTTAGCATAGTTTTATATGGAAAGCCCAGTTTTTGTTGTTGTATGACAGACCATTATCTGCATCTTGTTTGAGCATATTGTATATTGTTTTTGCCATTAGATTTCAATAAATGGGCAAATCCAGTGTTCTGAAAGTTTAATGAAAACTAGGGCTATCATTGAATGTGAAAAGTACCCTTTCATTCCGTCCTGTTACATAAACAAAAGCAATAGGACATACAAACGCAGCGCAACCACAACTGAGCCTTCAAGCACATCATCTTCAAGTGAAGTTTTTGATCGGCTTTACTGTTTTTAGTAACAGCTACACTGACCTTTATCTCAGACACCCTGAACGCCATCCAAACGACAACTGCATATAAGCTAAGTATACACCAAGTTTTATCGTATTACAACATTCCAAGTGAATTTGTTCATCAGAAACCTTATTCTATATCAGTGTCCTTGCCCTAAATAGCAGTCACCAAAACGGCAATCCCAAGTGACAACTTCATAAAGGTACTTCGACATAATCGTATATGTTAGTATTAATCAAATGCTTGTAGGTAGATATATATTAGCGCAGTCATCCTATGCAATGTAATATGGCAGATATTTTCTAACTGTTATGATGTGCGACGCTTTGTTATAAAATACTGGAATACAGTATTATTCCTGTTTAATACATTCTTTTAATATATCTTACACTACTTCAGCGTGCTGATAAAAATAATCGTACAATACTAATGAAACTCCCACAATGGACTTTATTTATTAGGGATTGAAGGATGCAGTGTCTAATTAAAGTCTAATTTCATTCTGCTTTAGATTACAATCAGTGACGTCAGCGAACAATTAAAGTTTTAATCCATATGACTATCTGAAGCTTTCTGTTGGCTGTTTTGTTACGAAATGTGATTGCAACATCTATTATTATTTCCATTTAGGTTTAACACTGATCGATTTTAAACCTAAGATTAAGATATTTATGGTTTTAACATGGTACCGTAGCTTCATTATAGGAGCAAGTTGGCGGCATTAAAAACCCCATTATAACGAAAACAAACATTTATAGCATAAACGGTACTATGCTTTCAAGCTCACCTGGTGAGCTTTTCTGATCGGTCTTTGTCCGTCCGTCCGTCGTCAACTTTTCTTTCAAACGACGTCTCCTCTGAGACCACTGGGACAAATTTGATGAAACTTGCCTGGGATGTTCCTTGCATAAATTTTTAGTAAGATTGTTCAAATGGTTCTGGTCCATTGCATTTCTGATTCACTGGAGCTAAAAATATATTTTAAAAGTTGGATCTTTAAAAATCTTCTTCTCCGAAACCTCAAGGATGGAAGCTAAGATATTTGGTATGAAGCATCATCTAAAAGACCTCTACCAAGTTTCTTCAAATTATGACCCTGGGGTCAAAACTGACCGCACCCCAGGGGTCAAATGATTTCACATAGATTTATATAAAGACAACTTAAAAACTCTTGAGTTAAGATATTTGGTGTGCAGCATTGTCTAGTGGACCTCTACCAAGTTTGTTCAAATAATGATCCCTTGGTCAAAAATGGCCCCGCCCCCGCGGTCACTTGTTTTACATAGAGTTATATAGGAAAATGTTTTAAAAATCTCCTTGTCAGAAACAAAAAGGCGTACAGCTTAGATATTTTGTATGTAGCATTGTCTAGAGGACATCTACCAAGTTTTTTTTCAAATCATGACCCTGGGGTCATAACTTACACAAAGACTTATATTGGGAAACCTTAAAAAAATCTGTTGCTCTGAAACACCAAAGGCTAGACCTTCAATTGTTGGTTGATATGTCTCCCCTCAACCCCGCCTCTCTTATGGAAACATATTGTTTTTGCCCTGTCCATGGGTGTCTGTTCGTCTCTCTGTCTGTCTGGCTGTCACCATTTCCGTTCAATAACTTGAGTACCAGTTGACCCAGAGCCTTCAAACTTCTCAGGGTTATTGCCCTTATCAAGTAAAAAAAAACCTTTTTATTTTTGGTCAGTAGGTCAAAGGTCAAGGTCAGAGGGACCTCTAGAGTGAAAACCGTTTCCACAAAATAACAGGAGTACCATTTAATCTAGAGCCTTCAAACTTCACAGGATGGTTGCTTTTACCATATAGAAGAATCGTATAGTTTTATGGGATTGTAGGTCAAAGGTCAAGGTCACAGGTGAAAAGTGTTTCTGCAGAGTAATTGTAGTACCATTACACCAAAACGTTATAGGGTTATAAAGAACCCTTTTGTTTTTAGGATCCAAAGGTCAAAGGTCAATGTCAGAGGGACATCTAGAGTGAAAACTGTTTCCAGTCAAGAACAGGAGTACCATTTCACCCAGAGCCTTTAAACTTCACAGGACGATTGCTTTTACTAAATAGAAGAAGCGTTTTGTTTTTGGAATTAGCAGGTCAAAGGTCAAGGTCATAAGGACCTGTAGAGTGAAGAGTATTTCTGCAGAGTAACTGTAGTACCATAACCATAATTTAGGGTCATCGTGGCCCTCTTGTTTAATTTATATCCGCTGTGTAAAATCAAGGTTTATTTGCAAATACTTCTGATTGTACTTACAAATTGTACCTTAAATCTTAATTTAAACTGAAAAAAAGATTTTTTTTCGAAAACAATGAGTCGGTTACGTAACATTCGTTAACAGACATTTTCGGAGAATATTTAAAAAATTCGTATAATTATATTGATACAGCCCAGGTTTTAGAGTTAAATCTTACCTTGTTCACATTTTTGAATGATTGATTTCATAACCAAGTTCAGCCTGCTGATTCATTCCAGCCATAAGATACACCATGAGCAGTGTTCTGATAAAGTAACAAAACACCTTAATCCATTTATGTAGATTATGAAACCGGATTACCTGTATTTTGTTCTTGATGTCTTATCTGTCATGCAACAGTTTGTCATCCGATTTCACGATTCGATATTCTCTTGTTTGTAAATGTTTTTACATGCTTGTCAGTCTGATAAATCCTAATCACCTTGTGGAATGAACATTTTTACACTAGCCCGGTAAGTCTCTAAGTTTTGATAAAAGTATTTACTTAGTTGCTTTCACCCCTTTTTCAACCACGTTTGGGTAATGGTTGAACATTTTAGTATAAAAGGGCTCTGAAAATCTCTCAGCAAGCTTATTTTTCGGCAAAACTCCATCGCAAATTCCCGTTCAGCTGTCATCAGAAAAATCTAATAAATCTACAAGACCCGACTTATAACCTTAAAAGTAAGAGTACTATCACCAAGATCTGAGTTATTTTAATAGTTTGAGCTTCATAAAGTTTATCATCTTCAAGTTAGAGACATTTACAGAAAAGTTAAACATCTTTCAACTGCTGTTAGAGATTATTCCTATTTATGGTCACAAGGTCACTGGCGCGCTATTTTTAGAATCTATGGCAAGCCACAACGGTTTTATTTCATTTGTCCAAGGCTATTTAAAGTGTTTCAGCTAGTTAATTACAGTGTAGAATTGTAACAGAATTTCAGCAGACTGGTGTTGTCAACAGCATTTTTCGACTTGTTTTACCTTCTGTTTGTATATGTGATTGATTTATGCTTCAATAAATTCTAGTTTTGATCAAATTGAACATCTATCTTTGTGTTCTAATATGGCAGTCCTATTTACATAATATAGAAGCCTTTCAGTTGTAAATTAACGCTACCAATCCTAGAAAGGCATAGCCCCCACAGAGTTCGGCACGCAACAATATCTCTATAAAAATATGATTTTGTCTACCAGTTAATTAACATGTTCTAAAAATCCTTTTTAGTATTCTTTACTTCACTTAGTTAAAGGAAATAATCTCCTGTGTGATTATCAATAATTAAAGTAAATGATTTATGAAACTTTCATTCAAGTAACTGTTTATGACTCGTCTGCACATTTTGCACAGGATTAAGGACTAAAATGCTGAAATGTGACTTTTGATCTATCAGTCCTGCTGTCTTGCTACCAAATCCAGAACAATAGGTATTGTACTTGTACAGCATATTCTTCACACTTTTTATCTGGTCAAAACAATGGACTGTTCAACACCTAAATTGTAATCAGAGAGTAAATTTATTTATAGAAACATTTGTTTTAAACACAATAAAAGCATATATTTCTGCATTATATAGGTATATTGACCATCACTCTCATATTTTTAATGGGAAGATAGCCCCATTACCCATTACATTCCATTACTGCAAGAATGTTAATGCCCATTAACAATATCCATTAACTATTACCCTTTGCCCCAAGCCTGATGCAAAGACAGTTTAGATTTTCAACTAAGTTATGTATTTCTTTTTTTATTTAGCATTCGTTTGCTTCGTGTAAAAAACTTTCTGAAAAGCGTTATCCAATTGACGACCTTGACAGGTAGTTCGTGTTAAAGTATTCAACTTATCTAATTCTTTTTTAGATCATTATTCCTAGCCCGAATCTTGGCATGTTTGTCCTTCGGTTTTTTATGAACGTTTCGGTTTGCGTCTTGTTCTTCTTACTCCATAAACTAGTGAATAATACTCTCTTATATAATGTGTCGATTGTCGTATATGAGACTTTGCTACACTCTTCATATCTTATCTTAGGGACATGAAAATTCAGATTAAAAACCTTTAACACAGCAAATTTTAGTTAAAAACTTCAATTCAGTCTTAATACATATTTGTGTTTACATGTACAAAATCAGGTTTATTAACCAGAAGCGGCCGAAAGGCTCAAGAACTATGACACTATACACGATGTTAATGAAGGAAAGAAACTGATTATTGCATATTGTGACGCAGCACTGCAAAGTTCTTGCAAATTCATTGAGCTTAAGCTATTGTATCAATTGTAGTCTTCAAAATAATAATATGTTTGCCTGGAAATATTTGTTTCTTTTATTTCTTATAACAAACATATACAGCAAATTAAACTGATTTATGTTGCTGATATAAACATTACATTTTTCAATTACATGACAGGTTTATTAATTGGAAGCTATGACAAAATCGGTTGTTATTCTTTAAAATCGTCCCTCGCATTTAAAGCGACTGACTCGCAGACTTTTGCTTAAAAAATCTTTAAAATTAAAGAGAAGTTAATATGCAATGGAAAAAAACATGATTTATTCTTCTAGACACCTTGAAAACTGAAGAAAAATGATGATTCAAGGAAGATTCTAACCCATGCCTTTCCGGTCAGTAAAATTAATAGTGGCGATCTAATCAACTTTACATTAATCCATATAAGAATTAACAATATGATTAAAGTATATTCTCCGTGATTACGGGGTAAATTGTTTCACCGATAAAAGTGTGTGAAACGTTTTGGTGTGTTTCTGTAAAAAAAAAGTTTAGAGTATGTTCTTCACGATTACAAAGCTCTTCACGATTACAAAAAAATTCTTGTTTATGCATCGTCGACCTATCTGTGAATCAGACTACCTGTATGGCAATATAAGATCAGTGCAATATTAAACTTATTCAAAACCTGTGTATTACACCAGTTACATTGTTTATATATATATATTTTTTCTAAAGTTAAATGTATTTGAAAATATAAGCAAAATAAACACCACTTAGATAGAAAAAGTGTATACAACACATATTCATATTGTGACTTACTTTGTAAACAAAACCACGTGCTAACGTTACATGGAAGGTTTGAACCTAAATACATCTATCATGCATTACATAATGATCTCTATGCTTCAAAAATTGAGGATGCCACTTATCTGTTTATATCTTTGCTATGAAAATATAATGTTTCATTCTCCAAACTAAATTGCATTTGTGGCACAGATCACAACTGCACAATGTTTTTCCTTCTGGACAAATTATGAGTATCACAAAAACCGTTCGTATGCATAAAGTGCTTGGCCTGAAGGAAATGTGTAATATAACTTTGCCAGGCAAAAGTAAATCAAACGTCTAAGGTCGTAGTGAAACGATTCACTTTCAATTAAACGTAATTACATCCCTTACCTTTCAGTCAAATACGTGAAGGTAATTTTTATAAAATTCTTCTTAACATGTTTTTCTCACAGCCCTTTGTTGTAATGATGAAGAAATTTGCTTAGAATTTGTCCATGAGCTGTTTCAACGAATAAACACAAATCCTGATTCTAAATATTAGCTGCCTACGACTGGCTTACGCATCGGCATAATTACCAGAATGATAACTGAAGACATCACCGCAGCAAGCAGAAATAGCCAGAACAAAAACCTGTCCATGACTAGGGCAACAAACCTCCATTCATTCACAATATCTTGATGCCGGTCCTCAAGGTCTTGTTTTTCTACTAATAGCTTAAGGGAAGCGGTGATCCTGTCCTGTGTTTCCTCCATTTCTACGTCTGATAGACGATTATTGTAAGAGTTTTCAAACTGATAATGTACTTGCTGCGTTGGCGTCACCTGTGACCCACTGTTCAGGTGGTTTGATCTATTGACAATTAAACCGTTACAATTGTTTGAATCCAACGAATCGATGTACGAACTAAGACACACTTCAGATTTTCTTGCCGAATGATACAGGAATGGATTCACTCGCGGTCGTAGGCAAAGAATACTTGCAAGTAGGTCATGTGACAGAATCTGCAGCCATTTTGGAACACCACGCTGGTGAGGTCCCACGTGATGTAACTGTAGAACAAATACCGTAAGCACGATTGAAAGCGAGGTCATTCCCATGGTGACAGTGAGATATATACCTGTATAGTGAGAAATAAAAGCTTACTGTTATAAATGAAACACGAATTCTCTTATTCTCTGTGTTTAACTAGAACGTATTAAACTTGTTTTAACATTTCTACAAGGTCAAAAGAAAGGGACTAACGATACACCTAGCTTTGTTCCTCTGTTTAAGATACTATGTTCCATCATTTTGTTAACAAATTACAACAACATTATAACAGACTGAGTAAGAAAGCACTGTCCATTTAAAGACGTCGTTACAAATAATTTTTGTCACGGCCTACAAATGCCTAGGAAAAGGTATTCTGTAGTGATTTATTAACATGATAATTAACCATTACATGCAAAATACATATTAATGACTGAGAAAACAACAATATGTATTAAACAAGGAAGAACATGTACTGAACTAAACGAGAAAAAAAGAAAAAAAATTCTTGCTGTCTTCTTTAAATGATTTCTACGTAGTATATTGGCTGAACTGTCTGTGGATGAAAATTCTGTACATCTTTTGACATTAAACAGAATTGAAGACTTTTGAAGTGGCCACGTCTATACTGTTATGATTTTTAGCTCACCTGAGCAAATGCTCAGGGTGAGCTATTGTGATCACCCTGTGTCCGGCGTCCGTCGTCAGCATTTTACTTTAAATGACATCTCCTCCTAAACCCCAAAGCTATTTTTAACAAAACTTTACAGAAATGTTTCTTATATTGCCCTTTCCTAACATTGCTCAAACCATTCCGCTACATTGCAAATAAAGGCTACAAAAGCTAAAAATAGAACAAAATTCAAACAACATCTCCTCCTAAACGGTTAGGAGATTTTCCACCAAATTTCACAAAAAAATGTTCCTTACATAGCCCTCTATTAAAATTGATAAAACGGTTCTGCTCCATTGAACAAAATGGCTGCCAGAGCTAAAAAAAGATTTTCATCAATATTTGGCTTCAAATGACATCTCCTCCAAAACCACTTGGTCATTTTAAACCAAATTTGACAGAAATGTTCATTATAATGCCCTTTTCTAAAATTGCTCAAACTGTTCCGCTCCAACTGCACATAAGGGCTGCAAAAGCTAAAAATATATAAAAAAAATAAACAACATCTCCTCCTAAACTGTTGGGAGATTTTCCACCAAATTTCATAGAAATGTTCCTTACATAGCACTCTAATAAAATTGCTAAAATGGTTCCACTCCATTAATCAAAATGGCCACCAGGACTAAAAAATAGATTTTTTGTCAATATTCGGCTTCAAATGATATCTCCTTCTAAACCACTTGGCCATTTTAAACCAAATTTGACAGAAATGTTCCTTATATTGCCCTTTCCTAAAATTGCTCAAACCATTCTGCTCCGTTGCACAAAAGGGCTGCAAAAGCTAAAAATAGAAAAAAACAACATCCCCTTCTAAACAGTTGGGAGATTTTCCACCAAATTTTACAGAAATGTTCCTTACATAGCCGTCTATTAAAATTGCTAAAATGGTTCTGCTCCATTGATCAAAATGGCCGCAAGAGCTAAAAATAGATTTTCATCAGTTTTTCGCTTTAAATGACATCTCCTTCTAAACCACTTGATCATTTTAAACCAAACTTTACAGAAATGTTTCCTATCATGCCCTTTTCTAAAATTGCTCAAACCGTTCCGCTACATTGCACATAAGGGCTGCCAAAGCTAAAAATGGACCTCTTGTTTTATATATTGACGACCATTTGCTTTAGCAATAAAATTTGCTAAGCAATGGACGATAAAGTCTGAATTGAATACCATCAACATTCTAGATTTAGGTCATCTGTTTTGTCTAATGATAACTTGAGACACGTGTAAAATATTGTTTTAGAGATTCAGTCCAAACCGTCGTAAGAGATAAAGCATGGAAAAGGAAAGTGAAAAGAAGAAGAAGTTTTCAATAACGGACAAACAAGGTTTCATTAAAAAAGATGTTTGAATAAACCTGATTTACCAAAGGATATAAAAATTAGAAAACTAATTTCATACCAATAAGCGGTACAAACTCCGATGTGGCTGGCATGTTTTCTGCAATCAGAAGCATGAACACAGAAAAGGCGAGCAGCACAGTTATTCCGAGTGTGATTTTCTCACCACTGTCTGGTGGCAGCCAGAACCCTAATAGGCTCAATACTGTCAACCACAGACACGGGAATATAATATTAAAGAGATAATATAACGTCCGTCGGCGCATGATAATGGTGAACGTGACGTCAGGGAAAAACTCAATACAACAGGCGTAGGTGACTTTATTCCGAACAACTATGATATCAATCAGCTCCCATTCTCCGCTGTACACATAATTAGATAGATCGACAGTTGAAGATCTGTTTGTGACATCAACCTGTATGGACAAATCTATTTGCTTATTATGAAATAACAAACAAGTTTACTAACAATTCAGAGAAGAGGGCACTCTAATTAAAGGTTTAATTCAACTGTGTTAAGTGAATGACGGAAAATCATGAAAAAACAACGTATTTTTGCATTTGATTTACCTAACTATAAAGTTAAATTATTACGTATCAGGTATTTTCAATAGTAATAACAAAATTATTTCAATACAAGAGAAACTTGTTAAAGTCTGCTCAGTTTAAATGGGAAGAATGGAATATGTTACCTTTCCTCTTCATTATGATGACAAAGCTGTGTAAATACTTACCTTCAGATATGAACGTTAAAAATAATGACGTTTAATGGCCTATTTTTTAGTATGATTGAATGTAATTTATTTAATCAAATTAACAACAACCATTTACAATCTAGAGCTATTTTGATTTCTTTACCTGAAATCCATCATACGTCCAAGAACCAAACTTCATTTTGCATAATTGATCATCGAAAGGGAAAAATGTAATATCAACTTTACACGAGCTCCTAAATTTTGCCGGCGGCGGCCAGAATACTACTCCTTCGTGGCTTACCATAGCTTTACTCTGCATATATCCTGTAGTAAAATCGTCGGCACTGAAAAGAACATAAATACATATTCGTTATTAGCTGTCTCTCTATCTGTAGGATCGGCTTTCTATCTTCTGACATTGGTGAACATATTCACAGTATGATCATGGCATCGTGTGCCTAATCAATGTCTACATTGACGGTCATAAGAGAATTTCTTCGGCACTAAGAATTTAATGTCATTATTTTCATGTTAAAAACATAGCATAATGAATAACAGTCACAAGGAGGAATCACGTGATTTTGTTCAAGTCCGAGGGAATCACGTGACTGTGTTTCGGTTTGATCGCTTGAAACTAAACAAAGTCACGTGATTCCCCTCCGTGAAATATGTAGTTTACTTCATTTAAACTATAATACATCATTAAACAAAAGTTCTTCTTATTTCATGACTGTTCTGGTTTGAATCGAATTGCTGTTTATTTTTCTGCACATTAAATCGATTATACTATAAACGGAATGAAGTTCTTGCAAATTGTTATAAATTTGCTTGATTGCTGCCTAGAGTTCTGAACTTCCTGGTATTTATTTTGTCAAATTTCAGGGATGTTTCTGTAATTTTCGTTATTTTCGTCAGTTATAACACGTTGAGTCTAGCGTGTCAATATGACTTATTGTCTGGTATGACTCGTTTTTAATCGAATCTTGTGTAACATGGGGACTACGTAACTTACGTGACCGCTTTATAACGATATTGTCAACGACCTTAACGGTTTAACCTCGATGAACTTTGTCTTAAGGAGACGAAAGAAACCTTACGTTGAATTCTGTACGCATAAACATGATTGTTTTGATGGTAGCAGTTTAATGAACTTTGTGGTTATCAACCATTTTTCAACTAGTACTTGTAATTGTAAAAACTGACAGCCAGGGGAAAAAATGGTCGAATCCCCCAACCTGTCATAGTGCAAATATTTCGGAACCCCGATTTAACATTTCAGCATGATAATGGCTGTCCCCTTGAAGCAAGATTTACGATAAAATTTTCTATGACCAAAACATTGCCGAGAGGATCGCCATATTGTAACCTAATAGAACAGAAAGGAGGTTTTATAGACGTGGCTTATGTCGATGTCAGTCTCAGCAGAGACACGAAAGAGACTGTGAATAATAACTCGTCGGTATCTTTTTGTCATATCTAGATAAAATATCTTTAAATTGGTGTAAATCAAATTTTGTGTAAACCCTTACAATGTTTACCTCTTGTTTACAAGAGCTGAAATGGCCAGCTTTTGCTAGGGCGAATTTCAGAATCAACATATGATAAAGGTAGCTCTCAATCATTTCTGAACATGCTATAGAAACATGATGTTAACATGTTGTAGGTTATCAAAAACGTTCCATATTGAGACCAGTTTTTTATGAAAAATGGTCATATTCTCAAATTTACAAAAAAAAGTTTTGCAAGAATGACGTTTAATGTATATGATACCAAAGACCTACTTATTGTTGCTTGAAAAAAATCACTCAAAAATTTGGTATTGTGGTATTCTATATTAATGTAAAATACAAAATTTGTAATCGATTTCCGTTGCTTTGCATGAATGAGTGACGTTATCCGAAATAAAATAAAACAAGAACTGTCACTGTAAGATGGCAATGCCCCCGAAAGTGTTGTTTTGACCTTTGATCTGAGAACCAGTCATTCAGGGGTAAAGGTCAAATAAATATAGGTTAGTGGGAAGATCTTATCCAAAGTAGGTTGTGTCCAAGAATGAAGTAAATCCACTTACTAATAAGGAAGTTATGGGAAATGTGAAAGTTTCTGGACAATTGGATCTTCAAGGTGAAGGTCATTCATGGGTCGAGGTCAAATAAATATAGGTCAGTGGGAAGGCCTTGTCTAAAGGAGTGTAGTGTCCAAGTATGAAGTAATTATACGTACTAATAAGGATGTTATGGCCAATGTTAAAGTTTTTGGACAATTGGATCTTAAAGGTGAAGGTCATTCAGGGGTCAAGATAAAATAAATTCAGGACAGTGGGAAGGTCTTGTCCAAAGTGGTGTTTTGTTTAAGTATGAAGTATATCCACTTACTAATTTGGAAGTTTTGGCCAAATATTACTTTTTGGACAATTGGATATTCAGGGGTCAATGTAAAATAATTACAAGTCAGTGGGAAGGCCTTGTCTAAAGGGGTGTTGTGTCCAAGTATGAAGTAAATCCACAAATCATACGACGGCCATCGTTACTCTTCGGAAGTAAAAAAAAATAAGGAAGTTTGCAATCAGAACAACTTTCTAAGACTAACGAATTTATCTGCAAGTTTTAAGAACTTCTAAAATAAATTTAGGACACAATCCGACTACCGATTCTATGTACTCAAAATGATTTGTTTATATATAGAGGCTGTATTCAAACCGTTTCACCTTTGATCGATGAATCCGGTTTGCTGGTCTAAATGTTTTGTAAAACAGATAACGGCTATATGAGAATAAGGAATGTGTAAATTAATTCTAAGGCAATTATATAATGTAGAGATTCTTCCTTTCCCAGTAAACTACAACACGTGGGGGAAAAAACAATGCCAGAACCAAAAATGACGCATCGGAAATACATATAAGATAAATTTATCAGTTATTTTGATTTTGTTTGTTCTGTACAGAGAGTTATTTATAGCCCGAAGTTTCAGAAGCACACACATAAGCACGCTTGAAATATTTACTGAAGTTCTATTATCATTTATAAACATGTTTTAGTTTGATATGAGCAGAATATTCAATAACTTGGAAAAAAGCTGTTACTTAAATCATTACATATTTCCTTTAGTTATGCAAACTTAACTTTCATAAATTTGGCATATAGATTTAATCTTAATTAAATAATCGGTTATTTGTGTCCCAAAGAAAGCATGAAATTTATACAGATGTAACGAAGTCAGACTTCTGTCGGTATAGAACATTCGATCTGATAACAATATACCGAGATATTTAACAAACGTTATCATCTACATAATATGTCTCCATTTAGAAAAGATATTTTCTGAATCTAATAAAACATTGAATTCATTACTGCTAATCAATTCTGTAAGAATAGTTGTATAATAAATAAGTAATGTATATAGGATTGCTGGCACAAGGTATTGGAATTAACCTGCAACGCGACGAGACACGTCAGTGTCAAGTGGGCGGGGCGGGTTAATTTCAAAACAATTCAAGACACACCCTTGTCTGGTGGCGAAACCGTCTGTTGACATATGTGAACCCCACCTGTTTCAGCCAATTACCATACTACGGCGATGTAAAAATGTGTGCACTTTTAAGGACACCGTGCTTTGAAGTGTTCATTTCTAGAAATACGATTATGAATTACTCCGTTGAGTTAAGGTGTTAATTTGGATTATATCTGTGGATTAAACAGTCGGTTGTATTACATATTTCGGGAATTGGTCGAGGTGAGCTTCGTGAGCGCAGTAAAAATGATTGACATGTATCTATTTTCATGATTCTGATACTAGAAAAAATGATTTAACATCAAAACATAAAAGCATCAACCAGATTTGTAATGTTTTCTTTTGATCTAACTATTTAGGGGCATGAAACTAAAAAAACAGACAATTTAGTTTTTAGGCCTAACCGTGCATCAAATACTGTGCAAAATTGGAAATAGCACGGTAGTTACTGCACAGCAAGGTTTACCTTTTCAGAATATTCGCTCCATCCCTTCAGTTAT
Source organism: Cyclina sinensis (assembly GCA_012932295.1). Classification (NCBI taxonomy): domain Eukaryota; kingdom Metazoa; phylum Mollusca; class Bivalvia; order Venerida; family Veneridae; genus Cyclina; species Cyclina sinensis. Next base: position 12,989,380 of record JAAONU010000017.1, read on the forward strand.
TTTAACATCTACAAGTGGATGGGACTTATTTTGCATGGCTGAATACAGAAAATAAATGTAGAATTATTTTGACTATGATACTACTATTGTAATTTCAATATAAATTGAACTCATAATTAGCAATGCACGTCTAAATAACTCAAAAACGCAGTTTTGATTAAACCGATCAGATTACAGCGAACGGGACACCGGAGCTGTGCAACAGATGCCTTGAAACTAATATAAATGTTTACTTTAGCTGAACACATTTGAAGTTTTATCCACAAAATATTGAACAAACATAAATATATATCAAGTACAATATCGTATTGGTGCCCTAGCATAAAGGTCGATCCATTAAGGTATAAAGAGATTTAACAGTTTGCTTCTCGATTGACAGAAAATTGTCAAAACAACATCGCATCATGTAGAGATTTAATTTATTACTTCTTTGAAGACTGTTTATTTAATGAGAAATAATCTTTTTTTAGAATCTGTTCATCGAAAATACACGAAATATATTAGATCTAGAAGGCAATTACCTATTCTAAAGTTGGCCTTTTTGTCTCAGTGTCTATTCTCAATATCACGTTCAAATTTTGAATGCTGTTTGTGTCTGCCCTTTCTGGATTTAAGAGTGTATATTCTTCAGGATCTTCTCAGTTCTATGTATTACGTTCTGTTCATGTGACTGCTGCAATACGTTATCCGTCTGATTTTGCTTGTTGGGTTATGCCCCTTAGGTTGCCCATATGACGGACGCCCTATGAACAGGTTGTTGGTGGATCACGGCGCACAATACAGAAAGCTTACCATTCAAATGACACCTGTGGTTCTTTTCCATGCTCAGTGTACAGCACTGATAAGTGAATATAATGTACACTGGAAATCTAAGTGTTGTATAATTTAAAATTGTTACGTTGTTCTCTTTTTAAGCTTAATTTACGATACTTAAATTATTTTCTGAAATTAGATGATAGTAGTTTAGTTCTCAAAGATTATATTTTATAGTGTATTCATTGTATCCTGTACTTGTAAAGACATAGTATTATACATTGTAATAAAATTACTTGATAACTTTGTTTACACTCTGACAGTATTTACTTACATTGACCGAAACATTAAAACAAGAACATAACTATAAATATCGCAAGAAATATTGCATCAAGATGAGATGACATGTTTAATCAATTACTGGGTATAACCAATTGGATGTTTTTTTTTTTTAAAGCGGCCGACTTCTTTTTATTTCTGGTTAGATATACCGCTTTGGATTTGTATATACAAGACCTTATTATTTAAAATGCAGATAATAAAAACAGGTCAATGCTCGTTTTGTAAAAATGATAAGGAAACTTTATTCCACTTGTTCTGGGAATGTACATATACATGTACAGAGTCTTTAATTACAGAAATCCAAAAGGCCGTAAAATTATTGCACGCAGATTTTTACATAAATGCTAATTCTTGCATACTGGGATATACAAATCGAAGTTCAATGCATTTTCATATATCATGTTTGGAAATAAAAACATACATATTTTTGTGTAAAAGACATTGTTTAAAACAGTCTTTGCAAGGACTTAAAAAAGTTTAAAGCTTGTCTCTTCAGTGAATAAAGAAACCCATAAAACTGAAAAAAAGAAAAAATATTGGTCACTGGTAGAAAAATTCTTTATCAGTTAAATATCTTTTCATGAAGTTACATTGTACTTGTTTGAAATTAATTAAGAACTGTCCTTTTTGTTATGGTGACAAAGTTACTATTCTGTTGTATGTATATAAAATTGGTTTCTCCTTTTATATTTTTTGTAATATAGAACGAGGTTCCTGAATATGTACCCGTTGATCATATCTTACTATGTATTAATATTTTAGCGTAAACTTACTAAGATATGCTTCAACCATAGTATTACAGTAATACGCTAAACACGTTACACAATGAACACGATGAACAGTTTCTAGGTCAAACGTATGGTCAGAATCAATTTATACTTGAATGAACTAGAACTATCACTAAAGGTGATTAATATCCCCGCATGGGTGCTTGATACTGGAACTGGAAAGCTTAGAATCAATGGCATAAAGTGACATAATAAACATGGAAATATGTATATATTTTATATTTAATAATATTGTATATAGAGAAAACAATTACCGGTAGACCACTGAACTGTATATTTTCTAGTAGAACTAGCTGATGCTCTACCTGATCTCTTCTGGAATAAGACATCTAGAGCATTCACGAGCTTTACTTCAAACACGATCATCATCAAATTTTACAAGTACATATTTGGGCTTGAATGCATCCTTACCCATCTGGGAATAAATCCCTGACTGTTCCTGTAACTCATGAGGTATCATCCAGAAACTGTTTTTCTATTCTTAGTTAAAGTGAACGGTGACCTTGATCCAACTGGCCAAATTTTCAATCCCAAGCGTCGCCTTTATAGAAACTATCTTTAAAGAAAGTTTCATTATAATTAACTCAAGTTATTGAACAGAAACCTTTTTTTAAATCTTAGTAACAGTGACCTTGACCCCACCAGCCCAAATATCGAAGTTGACCAGTATGTTATGATGTTACATCTGTGTACCAAAAATTGTTTAAATCTGTCAAGCCATTCATATTTATTGTCCAGAAACAGTTTTATTATTTTTAGTAACAGTGATCTAAACCTTGACCCCACCAGCCCCAATATCGAAGCTGACCTGTATGTTATGATGTTACACCTCTGGACCAAATTTTTTTTTTAAATCTGTCAAGCCATTCATGAGTTATTGTCCGGAACCCGTTTTTTCATTTTTTAGTAACAGTGACCTTGACCTTAGCCCCACTAGCCCTAATATCGAACTTGACCAATATCTCATGATGTTACACCTGTGTACCAAAAAAAATTTAAAATCTGTCTAGCCTTTGATGTGTAATCATCCAAAACCGTTTTCTATTTTTAGTAAGAGTGACCTTGACCTTTGCCCCATAAGCCCCAATATCGATGTTTCACCTGTGTACCAAAAATTGTTTTAATCTGTCAAGCCATTCATGAGTTATTGTCCGGAAACCGTTTTTCTATTTTTTTAAGTAACAGTGACCTTGACCTTGGCCCCATCACCCCCAATATCGATCTTGACCTGTATCTTATGATATTTCACCTGTGTACCAATTTTTTAAAAATCTGACTAGTCTTTTATGCGTAATCATCCAAAAACCGTTTTTCTGTTTTTACTTACAGTGATCTTGACGTTGGCCCCACAAGCCCCAATATCGACCTTGTCTTGTATCTTGTGATGTTACAACTATGTACCAAATTTTTTTTTAATCTGTCTAGCCTTTCATGAGTTATCGTCGGGAAACCGTTTTTTCTATTTTTAGTAACCATGACTTTAACCTTTGCCCCACCAGCCCCAATATCGAACTTGACCTGTATCTTACGATGTTACACCTGTAGACCAAAAATTGTTTAAATCTTTCTAGCCTTTCCTGAGTTATCGTCCGGGAACCATGTCGGACCGACAGACCGACCGACCGCCAAGTTCACTCCTATATACCCCCTCAAACTTTGTTTGTGGGGGTATGACGAGCATTACAACCTTCCCTGCATTGACAACTTAAATCCGTTCAGTGAAAGAAAAGTGCAATTTTTGTTTTAACAATGAACTGGTAATAGACGAAGAAATATCCAGTTAGGAAACAGAATAAAGAAATGAACACACGGAAAAGCTTTTTGTTATGTTCAAAACTGTAAATCAAAGACAATCAAATATATCAGGTATGTGTCTATTCGTACAATAAACGAAAAAAAGACAATGCTTTTATTTTAACCTCAGGTAGTGAATATACTGACTTGATGAACGTTTAATGAAAAGAATCATAGTTAACTGTACTGACTTAAATTAACGTGTAGTAAACTGAATCATAGTGAACAGTACTGACTTAAACCATCGGTTTGATAACTGAATCAAAGTGAACTGTGAAGACTTGATCAACGTTGAGTAAACTGAATCATAGTAAATTGTACTGACTTGATCAATGTTTAATGAAAATAATCATAGTAAACTGTACTGAGTTAAACTAACGTTTACCCAGCAAACATGTTCATATGGGTCCCATAAGGGCAACATCCTGGCAAGCCCATATGGGTTTGCCCATACAGTACCCATATGGGACCCATATAAACAAACCCATATGTGTGTGCTCATAATGGGTCCATGAGGGTCTAATATACTAATCTATTACAAAAAACATATCAAAATAATGATTTGAAGTTAAATATAACAATCCAAATGTATATGGGTATGCCCATGTTGTACCCATTAGGGACCCATATACGAAAATCATGTGTATGTTCCCATAATGGGCCCATGTGGGTCCCATGTGTACCTTTATTTTGCAAAGGGAGCAAAAATACATTTAAACATTAATTATAATACACGTGATTAAAATCACAAAAAGTTTAAGTTAAAAACAGTCATCGGTATATCAGATAAATGTGGCAGCATCATTGTAATAAATAAATAATAATAAATAAAAAGAAATAAATCAAGTTTGAAAAAAAAGAAAATTCGTTTGTTTTGAAAACCGGCTTTTGAATTGCGCGCGCAACCGATGCAAGGAAGCTGGATCGGTGAAAACAAACATCGTGCTGTATTTAAAAGGTACGTTTTTTGTTGATAAAGAAGCTTGAATATAACTTAGACCAGGCATCATTGTTGATTTTGACCATAGTATAGTATTGAAATTTGTATTTCATTATATTTGTGTCCATTTGAAACATAAAGATTCCATTTGTCATATATTTTCGCGATATAAAGAATTTGCTAAATTCATTCAAATTCGGAGTAGGGGATTCTAGTGATTTAAATAAGCTCTCAAGCTTTCATCATAATCACTCGTCGGTAAATAAATGACAAAGCTTAGAAAGTAGCACCAATAATGGAACAGGTCTTGGTTGTAAACATTTAAATGTTTTAAATTTTGAGTAGAATTTGTTGTTTGCATATTTCCTTATTTGAATGTATATAAAACAAATTATTTTACAGTGAACAGCACAAAGATTTTCATCCTGATGGAAGTTATGAAGGATACACCAAAACCAAAGACTTCTGTATGGTTGTTTTTGACACAGAACCAGAATTGGGCAGCAGTGAATTTTCTGACTCTGATTGAGGCTTTGAGCTGCCAGGGTAATAGTGTTTCCCCAGACAACTGTTGAGGAGGTGGAATATTTAAACTCTAAACTGGAGGATCAGACAACTGTTCTACTGTTGTAAGTATGTTTTTAATTATTAAAGTTAATTTCATTACACTAAATAAATAACCTCTTTCTTACGATATGCTAGTCTCAATATTTCGACTTAGGGTTTGATGGCTGAAAATTGGATTGACCATTAATAAAAAACAGCATGATATCTTTTCGAGAACAGTAAAATAGACAGTCACACTGTCTTTGTTTGATATTAATTTTGTCGTGTAACAACAGTTGAGATTTGCACTGATTAGACTTTGAGTGCATCAGCTGAAGTTGTTGATAAAGGTAATCCAAGCCTCTGCTCAATAACTAGAGAATGCTGTGACAAAGACCAAGGTTACAGCAACTTTGAACCATCAATGTTATGGACTAGACTTTAAATGTATGTAATAGAGTAGCGGCAAAAAGGCGCTAGGTAGGGCATATATGTTTTACTTAATTATCTATTTCATTTAAATTCTGACATGTAAATATTGATTTTAAATTCTGTTATAGGAGATATCTAGCTGTTAGACTGGAGGTCATTATGCCAACAGAACAATGAAAACTGTCTTGTAGACTCTGTAATTACAAGGGTCTTATGGGGAAAGAAACTAGAGGACACAAATCTAAAAGGCATTATTGCTGTAAGTAATTTTACCATTGAAAGCAGTGAAATAATTCCATTTGAAGAAGTAGGTGTAACTTATTTGTCCAGTTTGACATCTGCCAACTTTTTCACAGTGGAATAAGAGAAATGATTTTTTGGGATTTTTTTTAGCATTTTCACTCTTCACCTAATGGTAAAAAACCTGTATTCAGGTATGAGTGTAGCAGCAATCAATATTGTCTAAGAAACATCACTTGATAATGTTAATTTACAAAAACAACAAATTATATTTATGTTTGTAATGAAAAATGCTGAGGTTTTATATAATTCAAAATACTGATTGAGAACATAATCTTTATTTTTTATTAGGTTGTCTCCACATGAATCCCATAACGTGAGCAGCAGACATGAAGGCTACATTACCAAGTGGCTTGGTGGCACGTGTCTGAGATGGTTGGAGAAAAGTTTGTATAAAAAGAAACACTGTTGCGACTGCTCCTGGACCACCCCTGCTCCTAGCACTCCCCGTGGCACTCTAAACTAAATATTTGACATTGCTGAAAAACCGGGATTATTATTTGAGTGACATTAATATTTGTGTGAACTTTCAATAACAGTCTAAAATTTTCGCTGACATAAGTACAAATTGTTACCTTGTAGTCAAGAATCTTCAAACTCAAATGTCAGCTAAATAGTCTACCTGATGTACACAAAATTTCATGAATACCAATTTAAAGTTTAGTTCACATTATTTTTTTTAAAGTAAAAATCTGTGTGTATGTCTTGATGTTGTTAGACATTTTTACGTACATTGTCAGTAAAATTTTACTGTAAAGTCATTTGTGTATATACATGTATATGTTCATTGTTCTTTTACAATGTTTTATTTTGCATTATCTACATTGTAAGTAATCAGTTTTACTTTTGACAATTAAATTACATAATAGTGTAACATAATATCTAGGTTGTAATACATTGTATTCTTAATAGACAATTATATTTGTTTAAAGTGGTGCTCTTGTTTAACTTGGGCATGGCTTGATTATGTTTATTCGACATTACATATGTCTATTATTTCATAAATACTTCTGTTACAGCATCATTTTACTAATAGTATTAAGTGCATAATTTTGATATTTGTGATTCTATTTTTTATCCCTCAACATAGGCAGAGGTATATTAAATCTTTGAAAAATTAACAGTTTGTAATAACTTGAGTATTTTTGGATGGATTTTAAAATAAGTAGGCACAAATGTTTTCATTACCAGACAAATTCACAGAAACAATATGGGGTGTCAAGGTCACGGCTTGAAATCAAAAATAATGAATTTGAACAGTTTTGCCATATTTCATAAATATCTCTGGTATTTTTCAGTTGATTTTGTACTTATTTTGATTAATTTTTTATAAATTTTCACACAAATGTTTCACATCACAAGAACAAGGCAAATTTAGATAAACAAAACTTGTCTCTGGTCAAGGTCACAACTCTATGTCTAATGTCAGAAATAGCTTTTTTCTATATTTATTCAGCTGTAAGTTATTGGTTATTTTGCGGGAATTTTGGTATATAAATTGTTTAGTCCTTTGTTCATTATTTGACTGTATGGTATATAAGAAAAAACCCTTTTATGAACAAATGGTAGCAGTGACTAATCAACACTGTTTGGCGTAGGATATGAATTCAACGGATTTGCTTATTCCAATGACTTCTTAACTAGGTTCACTGTTTTCTTTTCAAGTTATTAAATGTTATCAATTCTTATCTTAGTTGTTTTTGTGGAATTTCAATTATTTTAAGTTGTACAATATTAGGATTTGGTGACTTCCAGAAAATGAAAAACATGCTTGGACAATTTCATAATTGGATCCAGGATTACCATGGACGATTGTAGCATACACAGTGGACGTACACACTGCCCATTAACAGAAAATGTCAAAACAAGGGACCCATAAAAGGCGAATATGTTAATAACAGGACCCATATAGGGGCCGTATTGCCCTGATTTGAGAACAAGGGACCCATATAGGACCCATATACTGCCCAGATGTTTGAACAAAGGACCCGTATAGGGCCCATATACTGCCCAGGTGTCTGAACAAGGGACCCATATAGGGCCCATATACTGCCCAGATGTCTGAATAAGGGACCCATATAGGGCCCATATGTTGCCCATATAGCAAGCCCATATGGGCCCCTCATGGTGCCCGGTTGCACATCCCATGGGGTGCCCATATAGGACCCATATGGTAACCCAAATGGGGCCCATCTGGGTCCCATATATTTTGTTTGCTGGGTAGTAAGTTGAATCATTGTAAACTATACTGACTTAAACCATCGATGAGTTAACTGAATCATAGTGAACTGTACTGACTTGATCATCGTTTAGTCAACTGAATCATAGTGCACTGTTCTTATTTGGTCCATCAATTAGTTAACTGAATCATAGTTTAATGAAAAGACTCATAGTAAACTGTACTGACTTCATCAATTTTAGTAAATTGGATCATAGTAAACTGTACTGACTTAAAACAACGTTTAGTAAGCTGAATCATTATAAACTGTACTGACTTAAACCATCAATTAGTTAACTGAATCATAGTGAACTGTACTGACTTAAAACAACGTTTAGTAAGCTGAATTATGATGAACTGTACTTACTTAAACCATCAATTAGTTAACTGAATCATAGTGAACTGTACTGACTTAAACCAGCGTTTATTAGGCTGAATCATAATGAACTGTATTTGCTTAAACCAGCGTGTTTAGTAAGCTGAATCATTTTTTCGGGATAACGTTTTTATCGGTTTGATTCGCTCAAGGAATCTTTCGAATCAATTCGTTTTTATTTACTTTCTACAATCTATAATAAATTCATAGACATTGATATACATATTTCATTAGTACACAACTTCAATTTTGTTTTATCCAAAAATGTCTTACCTTTTCTGCTTAAATTTTAATACACAAATCTCTTGAACACTCAGATAACCCGTCTATTTCCTTTCTTTTATTACTTTTTGTCCGCCGCCTTTTCGAAGCAAAAAAGGGGGATATAGAAATAGGCTCCGTCCGTCCTCTGTCCGTCCGTCACACTTTCGTGTCCGGCCCATAACTAAGCCATTCATCAACAGAATTTAAAATAATTTAAAATTTAAAATGTTTGTTATAATAAGTTTCCTCCAAGGTCAAGGTCAGATTTGATAATTAAAGGTCAACATTGTCTGTTGTAGTGTATATTGTATATTGTCGTGTTAGACAGAAGGGTGACTTCTCGTGTAAAGACAGGTGACTTCACTGATGAAGATATTGTGAATTTGCAAGAGCTACAAAATGCTTCAACTGATTCGTTTCCACATGACACAGTCAATATGTTTTTAACTATTGATCAAGCAGGAACATATAATAATCAAATGATAGAAAAGTAACATGGAAAAGTAACTATACATTCAATAGATTCAAAGAGAGATAAGCATACAAACACTGCTTCAGTACAAATAACCACCAGTAAAATATACTCTACAGGGGGATTACCGTCTACTCTAGCTATAGCTGTTGGAGCTACTGTCATGATCACAAAGAATATTGATCTTCCTGACCGTCTAGTAAAAGGTGTTGTTGGAAAAGTTGAATTCATAAGCATTGATGAACAAAAGCCATTAAAAGGAACAGTATATTTAAAGTTTTCTGATCCAAGCATTGGAAGAGAAAGTGAAAAGAGAAGCCCACAACATTTAAGAGATTGGGTACCAATCCAAGCTATCACTGTTACATTCTTACTCTCATCTGAATGTCCAGTTCCTGTCCAGAGAAAAATGTACCATTTAGTTTAAGCATTTGGCTTAACTGCTTACAAGTCTCAGGGAAGTATCTACACACACTGTATTGCTAAACTCGAACTACCTCCAAACATGAAGTCTGTCATGCAGGGTCATGCTTATACAATGTTCAGCAGAGCAACGTCACGTGATGGTTTGAAGTTAGTCAATTTTACTGCAGACAAAATCAAAGTAAACAAGTCGGCGTAGTAGAAATGGACGGGTTGCGTGAGCACTATACTTCCAGTTGGGAACATCCATTGGAAAACTTGGACCCTAATGCAAGTATGCACATAGGTTTTCTCAACAATCCTTCCCTTAAAGCCCATCTCTCAGACTTGGCTGCCCAAAGACATATTTCAAGATTGAATGCTCTTTGCTTAACAGAAATTCCCACTACAGAAGAATGTCCTTTAGAAGGATTCTGCAGATACTTTAAGCCGACACAACATGCTCTAGCAATGTTCACTAAAAGAGACAACTGATTTTGAAAATAACAGTTTCCTCCAGTTTATGTCTAGAATAGTTTCAGACCAAGGTAGAAACTTTCTCATAGCTGTTACTTACAGACCACCTGAATTCAACAAAAATGTGTTTTTTACCCACCTCTCATCTGCCGTCAATGCTATACCTAAGTCACATAATATACTTGGTGAAGACTTTAACATGATGCCAGATTATCCAGTTGTGATTGAGTTTTGTCATGATAATCAACTTCGACAATATGTAGAAAAGCTGTTTTCTGAATTTAATTGATTTGTATTTGTCATAATTTGTGGTTTTGAAATAGTGATAACAACTACAGAAATGTATTTCTGTTGACACATACACAGAAGTTATTTCATTCTATTTCTTTAATGAATTTATTGTTGCATGTGCAGATCTAGCATTGATCAAGATTTTGCACTGAAAATCCAGATCCATACCTCAATCTTTTGAAATACCACAATTTTGTGCTTTCTGTAAAACTTTCCTTTGGCGGGGGACGTTGGTAACTCTGTTACAAATTCTTGTTTAACTGGTTTTGGATTATTTCTTACTTACTTATTATATAGCACCATGTCTGGCAACCACAATTTATCACATGGCATGCGAAGAGTTTTTAGACCTCCGAAATCGTCTGGATTCCATCGTAAACGTTCATCTAACCATTCCTGAAAAATCCAAACCAGACATCTGAACAAGTATCAGCATTTTAACATTTTCATTCATCATTTGGTTTAAATTCCAATATATGTGTTCTATTCACATTCACTACAATTCAGGACAATGAACACTGAATTTTAAATATTTAATGACATCTCCTGTTAAACAGACTAAACTTACTGAAATATCTCGAGTTTAAACAAGAAATATCTTTTAAAAGTTACTCTATGTCCCTGGAAATGCTTATGATCTGTAAAAATCCCCAGTTCCATAATCAGTCATAAATTTTCTGGACGAATTATGGGTAATAAATTATAAGTACTATTAACTATTACTAGATGACCTTTACAACGTACATCTATTCCGACCTAAGAGAGACATGAGGGTTACTAAAAAAGTATGTTTCTTCTGTTTGTGTCAGAAAAAGATGTTGAAAATTCTGTAATTACCAAGAGAATGTTAATTTTATTAATGAAATATATTAATTTTGGAAATTTACCTAAATAGAAACATTAGTTCATGATGGGAAAATGTCCGAGTTAACGTGAGAGGACAGATAAACTTTTTGAACATCTCTTTCAATAATGTATCCGGCTTTAGATATACATTTATAGCAATAGTGAAGTGCCAGCGATTGCCTGGCGTTGTTGAACGTGGGTACCAATTATAACGCAAATAAGGGAAGTTTTCAACGTAATTTCTTATATTTGGTTGATTATGTGGAGTTTTATTGATAAATTATGTTAGATCTATGGGTCTTCATTGATAAAATTTAATGTTTAAGTATGTAGAAAATATAATTTAGATGCGAATCAATGTACCCTCGAAACCGTATGGGTAGTGATAATTCGGCGTATTAATTGATTTCTTGTGATAATGTTGAACTGTATTTCCAAGATGGCGTTAAACTGATAAACACATGCACATTAAATCAAAGCACTGAAAGTACTGCAAAACTGTCGCGTACGTAGTGCTGGGTTTATGTTTTCAAGTAATTGATACATGAATGTAATGCAATACCTTTATCCGAGAAAATTTATCTCTGTGCAATAGAGGTCCATTGGAGCTAGTCTCATTAAGCTGAATATGATAAAAATCGTTTTTCTTTACCTGCTTTGCCATAAATTATAGTCAAACTTCACTGGATTTTTTTTTACATTATCACTGAACACTCTAATCAGTACTGACCATCACTGATCTTGATCATTTACAACACTTATTTATCAAATTTAGTATTGACAATTCCACTTTTTTTTCTAAAACCCTGTGGTACTACAACTGTAATGATCTAGAAAAGTACAATAGTACTATTATACCAACTATGATTTATGCATACTGACCAATATTGTAAGTTCTGTTGGTAGTTTACATGTACCATTTGCAGTCTAGTACATGTTCTTTCTAGTAATTTTAGGGAGGTAAACTGACTCTGACTATGAATACAACTGTAAAGAGAGGGTAAAACTTTAGCTAACAATAAGTTTACCACAAACACAAGAAAGCAATACTTGATTACATTATCTTTATTTTAAAAAAACAAAACTATCAAAAACAATAATTCACTAGAAATGTGTCCATGGGACACATTTGCCCCAGCCATGTATTATAAGCAGATGATAAAAATTAAAGAGGCAGGTGGAGTGTCAAAACTGTTACATTTATTTAATGAACAGCGTGCTACAAAACACAACCCTATAAATGTGAAGACATTTTGGTTGTTGTCAGAAATTAACTCTATAAAGGTCAAATCTCTTACAAATTTGGAGATGTACTGCCCAATTTTGCAAGTAACCTGTGGAACATGGAAAATATGAAAAAAATCTAAGCATTTTCTTTACATGAACAGAAATTTCATTCTAGTAGTAAAAAGGTCATCAAGGGCACCGCTAGGCAGAACATTATATGCCCGAAGGGTGTTTTTTGCTATTGTGATCACCCTGTCCGATGTCATGTTCCATCCTGGCCAGGTCAAGGTCACCAGTGGTGTCTAAAGATATGAGCCATGTGTTTCATGTCCGCTTCATATCTTTTTCACCCCTGGAATAAATTCCATGAAACAGATCAAATGTTCAGCTCATCAAGATGATATGCAGAACCCATGTTCTAACCTGGCCAGTTCAATCTCAAGGTTTAAGAAATATCCTGTATACAAATTTTAACATCAACACAAGGCCATGAAAATACCTCAATAGTCAATAAAGAACAAAAAACTTCCACTCCAATATTAGTTTATTTATATCATAGCTTGCTGGCCACATTTTCACCCAATATTCCACATCACTTAAATGTCGTCCACATATAACACGTCAGTGTTATACTTTTCTTGTTTGTGCTAAGTTCCGGACATTCTATTCGATTGATATCATTAACTTCTAAATACAGCTTTGTTGCTGCATTTATGTTTGCACCATCTACAACGATATCCTTTAATGTCCATAAATAATATCGGTTGTTACAATAGAAAAATTGTTTTTTTACACAGACACCTTTAGGAAGTAAATCCTTAGCACCTAAATATGGTCAAAGTGTTCGTGCCAGTTCGTTGAATTAACTGTAAACATTCCTTTGTGAATTTACATAATTTTCGGCGACTACTTTACTGCTCAATCAAGAAAAATATTTTCTGTCTGTTAAAGAAAGTGCATAAGACAGAAAATAATTCCCTTTGAGTATATGTATAGATAATTTGTTAGTATTGAATAGTCCAATTGATATATTTTCTATAGATACGGTTGTCATTTTAGGTATTGTTGTAAAGGTTTTTGATAAGTAAATCACAACGAGTATTTTTCTGCAAAATGGACGAAAAAAAAAAAAACCGGTGAACATAGGAACTAGTGCAAAGCCAACCACAAAAGAGATTGTGAAGATGGTTTTAGAGCTGCTGAAGAGACAGAAAGATTATATTCATTAAAAAAAGGCGTTAAAGATAGGAATCATACGTTACAATCGGAAGTAAAAGAGAAAAAGTTATCCTGGAAGAGTCAGGGAGAAGGTTCAATTTTTTGTTAAAAAGCTAAACCGAAAAAAAGTTTATAGAACAAAATGTATTCTTTTTCCTTCATCAATATCATAAACGGTTCAAGTTAAAAAAAAAGTTTATAGAACAAAATGTATTCTTTTTCCTTCATCAATATCATAAACGGTTCAGGTTAAAAACAAGAGGGCCATGATGGCCCTGGATCGCTCACCTGAGTACTTTGGCTGTAGGTTTGCTGCTAAGCAGTATTACATTTTTTTTAATTGAAAATATGTAAGTGCCTATAAACCAAATATGTAAAATATCAGTCAATAAATAAAGGCTCTATGACAGAAAGTAGAAATATCTATTATAAGCTATGGTGACCTTGACCATGACCCAGTGACCTCAAACCCTACCCATGGGTAGACGTCCATGCAAGGAACCTATATACTGAATATCAAAGATATTGGTCTATAAATGAAGGCTCTATTAGGTACAGTAGATAAATCTATTTTAGCCTCCATGACCTTTAACCTAATCTAATAATTTCAAAAAGCTTGATAAAGCTTGCTTCATGCCAAATTTAAAAATTCTAGGCCTTGTGGTTTCAGACAAGAAGATTTTTAAAGATTTTCTTCTATACTGGTATTTAATGCTGCATACCAAATATCTAAGCTGTAGGCATTGAGGTTTCCAGTAAGAAGATTTTTAAAGATTGCCTTTTTTACATATTAAGGGCCCCCGGGGCGGGGCCAATTTTGACTCCGGGGCCAACATATAAACAATACTGGTAAAGGTTCTCAACACAATACTCCACACCAAATATCTACGGTCTAGTCCTATTAGTTTCGGAGAAAAATGATTTTTCAAGTTTTTCCTATATAACTATATGTAAATCAATAGAACCCTGGGGCGTGGCCAATTTTGACCCAAGGGACATAATTTGAACAAACTTAATAGAGGTCCACTAGGCAATGCTGCACACCAAATATCGAAACTCTACGCCTTGCGGTTTCTGACAATAAGATTTTTAAAGTTTTCCCTATATAGAACATTTGACCCCTGGGGGGCCATTTTTGACCCAGGAGCCATGATTTGAACAAACTTGGCAGAGGTCCACTGGACAATGCTGCACACCAAATATCTAAACTCTAGGCCTTGCAGTTTCTGACAATATGATTTTTTAAAGTTTTTCCTATATAACTCTATGTAAAACATGTGACCCCCGGGGCTGGGCCATTTTTTTACCCAGGAGCCATGATTTGAACAAACTTGGTAGAGGTTCACTGGACAATGCTGCACACCAAATATCTAAAATCTAGGCCTTGTGGTTTCAGACAAGAAGATTTTTAAAGTTTTTCCTATATAATTCTATGTAAAACTAATGACCCCTGGGGCAGGGCCATTTTTGACCCAGGGGTCATGATTTGAACAAACTTGGTAAAGGTCCACCTGATGATGCTTCATACTAAATATCTAAGCTCCAGGCCTTGTAGTTCTGAAGAAGGAGATTTTTAAAGTTCCAACTTTGAAAATCTATTTTCAGCTCCTGTGGCCTAGAAATGCAATAAACCTGAACCATTTGAACAATTTTGGTAAAGCTTCATGCAAGTAACATTCCTGCCAAGTTTCAGCAAGATTGGCCCAGCAGTTCAAGAGAAGAAGTTGTTTGAAGAAAAAGTTGACGACGCACGCACGCACGGACGGACGACGGATAACAGGCGATCACAAAAGCTCACCTTGAGCACTCTGTGCTCAGGTGAGCTAACAAAACAAAACAACTGTTTATTGAACAAAGTGTGATGCACGTATTCTTTTTCCTTCATCAATATCATAAACGGTTCAAATATAAAAAAACAACAACAGTTCATAGGAACAAAGTGTGATGTACGTATTATTTTGCCTTCTTCAATACGATAAATGGTTAATGTTTAAAAACAGTTTTAGAACAAAGGGTGATGTACGTGTTCGTTTTCCTTCATCCATATGCTAAACGGATCATGTTTAAAAGACGGTTTTAGAACAAAGTGTGCTGTACCTATTCTTATCCTTCATCCATATGATAAACGGTTCATATTAAAAAAAAAACAAAGTGTGATGTAAGTATTGTATTTCCCTCATTAATATGATAAACGGTTCATGTAAAAAAAAACAGTTTATAGAACAAAGTGTGATGTACGTATTCTATTTCTTTCAGTCATATGATTAACGATTCACGTTTAAAAACAGTTAACAGAACAAAGTGTGGTGTAAGTATTGTATTCCTTCATCCATATGATATACGGTTAATGTTAAAAACATTTTTAGAACAAAGTCTGATGTACGTTTTGTATTTCCTTCATCAATTTATAACTTCATGTTTAAAAACTGTTTTTACAACAAAGTATGATGTACGTTTTGATGTACGTTTTCTATTTCCTTCATCAAAATATAAACAGTTCATGTTTAAAAACAGTTTTTACAACGAAGTATGATGTACGTTTTCTATTTCCCTCTTCAATTTATAAATAGTTCATGTTTAAAAAACTGTTTTTACAACAAAATCTTATGTATGTTTTCTTTTTCCTTCATCAATATATAAACAGTTCATGTTTAAAAACTGTTTTTACAACGAAGTATGATGTACGTTTTCTATTTCCTTCTTCAATATATAAACAGTACATGTTAAAAAACTGTTTTTACAACGAAGTATGATGTACGTTTTCTATTTCTTTCATCAATATATAAACAGTTCATGTTTAAAAACAGTTTTTTCAACAAAGTTTGATGTACGTTTTCTATTTCCATTCATCAATATATAAACAGTTTATGTTTAAAAACTGTTTTAACAACATAAACTGATGTATGTTTTCTATTTCTTTCATCAATATATAAACGGTTCATGTTTAAAAACTGTTTTAGAACAAAGTGTGATGTACATATTGTATTTCCTTCATCATCATGATAAACGGTTCATGTTTAAAACAGTTTACTTCTTTCTTTCTAGAAATAACACTCACTTGTTTTCAAAGTTTGTTTGAAATATAACAATCGAGTTGGAAAGATATAATGAAGTAGAATATACTAAAATAAGACTATAATAAAGAAGGATATACTAGAAGAACGACAAGTGTCAATTGATAAGTTCTATGTTTTTCTACCAACCTGTTCAAGCCAGACAATCGTTGTTAAGACTTGATTAACTTCATCCTGAAAATATATAAAAATGCATATACAAAATGTATCTTACTTTAAATTTCTATTTCCAGTCATTTTTGTACTTCATTGACAGAACTAAGTGAGACGTCTGGTCTTGAAAATATTGTGAAAAGGTTTGCCTTTTGCTTGAGAGCAGATACAGGCATGTAGCTAGTTCACCTTTTAAATAGTTTGCCATTAGAAGATTAAATATTTGAACTACAAGTTTTAAAAATCACTGTCTGCACGGGCTTTTGGAAGTTTCAGTTTACGTAGCATTCTAAGAAAATTAATGATTCAACCTGCTACAACGATTAATTTTATGTGAACAGTGCTTTTTACCTATGATTTCCTTTAACAATGGTAACAAAATAGTTTGGTGCATTAAATCTCTAAAATCAAGTAAAGATAGGCAAGGTATTGCAAATGTGCAACAGTCAGTAACAATTATATGCAATTACTTGGGAAGGTAAGGTGATAGTAAACGTTAAATAAATTGACGTATTTCAAAATGTTTTTCACAATCACCATAAATGATCAAAGCTAAGCTAGGGTGGTAAATGACATCACCATTAATGATCGAAGCTAAGCTAGGCTGGTAAATGATCGAAGCTAAGCTAGGCTGATAAATGATCGAAGTCAGCTGGCTGGTAAATGATCAAAGCTAAGCTAAGCTAGGCTGGTAAATGATCGAAGCTAAGCTAGATTGGTAACTAATCGAAGCTTAGCTAGAATGGTAAATGATCGATGCTAAGCTGGACTGGTGAATGATCGAAGCTAAGCTAGGCTGGTAAATGATCGAAACTAAGCTAGACTGGTAAATCATCGAAGTTAAGCTAGACTGGTAAATGATCGAAGCAAAGCTACACTAGTAAATGATCGAAGATAAGCTACACTGGTAAATGATCGAAGCTAAGCTAGGCTGGTAAATGATCGAAGCTTAGCTAGACTGGTAAATGATCGAAGCTAAGCTAGAATTGTAAACAATCGAAGCTTAGCTAGACTGGTAAATGATCGAAGCTAAGCTAGGCTGGTAAATGATCGAAGCTAGGCTAGACTGGTAAATGATCGAAGCTAAGCTACATTGGTAAATGATCGAAGCTAAACTAAGCTGGAAAATGATATCACCATTAATGATCGAAGCTAAGCAAGGCTGGTAAATGATCGAAGCTAAGCTAGGCTGGTAAATGATCGAAGCTAAGCTAGGCTGGTAAATGACATTACCATTAATGATCGAAGCTAAGCTAGGCTGGTAAGTGGCATCACCATTTATGATCGTAGCTAAGCTAGGCTGGTAAATGGCATCACCATTAATGATCGAAGCTTACTAGGCTAATGATCGAAGATAAGCTAGGCTTGTAAATGACATCACCATTAATGATCGAAGTTAAGCAAAGCTAGTAAATGACATCACCATTAATGATGGAGGCTAAGCTAGGCTGGTAAATGACATCTCCATTAATGATCGAATCAATGCTAGGCTGGTAAATGGCATCACCATTAATGATCGAAGCTAAGCTAGGCTGGTAAATGACATCACCATTTATTATCGAAGCTAAGCTAGACTGGTAAATAACATCACCATTAATGACCGAAGCTAAGCTAGGCTGGTAAATGACATTATATATTTAATTAAATGGTTTTTCACAATATTTCAGGACAGCTTGAATCTATCTCAGATTGAATTTTCCTAAGAGTCTAAAAAACAAAAACCTTACAACGGGATAAATTCGAATTGATGTCCTAAAGTTTATAGGAGATAGGTATTTTACGAGTAAAAGTAATCTTACATGGAAGATAATGTAAAAGTGAATGACTTTACATCATCTCAGATAACATATCAAACTAAGGGATTCAATTCATCTAATTAAATCCGTAAACTAAATTACATCATTTACCTAAAAACACAAACAAATGTTTGGTACTCTCGCTAGTAAACATTAAGAGAAATCTAATGATTGTAGGACCGCAAATTTGGCCGCAGATAGGATCAAAGAGCCGCAGATTATGGATGTCCGAAAATCTCCGGCTCCAGACGTTCTGCCGCATATTTTTAGTCATTAGACGCTCTGTCTCAGTTAGGAAACTCGCCACTACACTGAGTGATCCCCTAAGGGACATAACCCAAAAATAGATTGCGAAAGGATCGCTGCAACATTCCGTTGTTGCATTTGAATGACTCACATGAAATCAGACACTATCAACTTCTTTTCCAGTGTATGCCTTATTTTTAATCTAAATCGTTTTTTAGATGTCTATTAAGCAAGAATTCTATATATATCTATAAATTTTTGGCAATTTTTGCTAAGAGAGTGTATAACAGTGTAAACGTAATTTGGTTCGATAAAATTTTGGAGACCATGGAGACCTCGTTATTACTCTCATTTTGTTTTACGTTCCACTTATTTGTCAGTCTGTCCGTTACAAGAGTCATATAATGCATACATATTGTGGGACTGCAGTGATTCACATGATAGTTTCGCCAGGATAGCATTGATGAGTTATTCCTTTGTTTGAAAATCGAGTTTGATAAATAGCTTAGTACTAATATAAAATACTATGAAACGTAACATTATCAATTTGATGCAAAACGTTTAAAAATGTCTATGAGAGTATAAGACAACTCGTTAATTTGAAAGGAAATAATAATGTTGAAAAGCAAAAAGATACGCTCTCCGCGCGAATAGTTAAAACACATAATAAAAATTATGGAATTTTAAACGCACGGTTTTGTAATCAGAAACGGATAACGTCACATTTTCAAATGCATTAGCATCGAGTTCATACGTTTTTTAAATTGTTTTTGTTTTTTGACTTTCTGAGAAATTTGCACTTGGAGATCATTAATCTCAAATGACTAGAGGTCTTTAAAATAAATCTTCAACAGTGAGATGAAGTACTTACGTAGCGACATACATTTAATGGCTGCCACGCAAGTACTTGAGACGAAAGTAGCATATATCCTGTATTTATACCAATTACACGTGGATATTTATCACCGGTAACGTCAGTTATGACATATTTGAAATAATTACGCGGATAGTCTTTGTTTCAGAAATTTTATAAACATTTTCTTTACATATGGCCCAGAAATAACACAGCTTTACCATTCTTCAATCTTAATAACTGCCAACTGGTTAAACCCCGCAAATAAAATTACGTCTCTATTATTTAGTGTACCCAGTATGTATGCATATAGGTAAGTTCCTCCATTAACATTGAAGTACAATCCCTAGAGGTCCGGGATATCCTTAACTCATTTTTACAAAAAGACTCCCGGAGGAGTTCCTTAACGGGTAAGATGTACAGTCACTCTATAGAACTCTCCAACTTCCTAGGTTATAAACCAGCGCTACGTTGGAAAAGAGACACTGAAAATTGGCACACGCATTAATCGAACCTGCATCATCGGTCTAATTTCCAACGAGCGTATGCCATTTGTAATTATATTGTATTCGGTTATACAAATTATCCTGTACATTGTGTCACATGGTCATTTGTCTCTCACCTCTGATTCAGAGCAAATCATGTTGGATAAGTAGTCAGCCACTTGTAGAGGAACTGGTCATTACAGGTAAGATATCCAAGAACACCGTTAGGTGGACTGACCGTCGAGATTACCTGCACAATATACCAGATAGGATAGATGGATGGATGGACGGATGGAAAGAGAGAAAGAGAGACAGCGACAGACAGACAGACGGACAGATATGATGTTGAAACCGACAATAATCCTAAATTTTATGCGTACAGTTATTTCATGAAACCTAACATCATTCGTATAGTTTGGAAACACGAAACTTCTGTTGATCAGCTACTAGTGTATATGACTTGTTGGCTTAAATCCAGTTTTATATTCAATAAGACACATTTCCATTATTAAAATGGAGAAGAAATGTAAAATAATGGGTAACAAGAGCACCGCTGGGCGGAGCATTATATGCCCGAAGGGTGTTTTTTCTAAGTATGATGCATTTGTGATTGAAGGGAGGAAACCTTAGGCTTTAAAATTAAATGATTTGCTTTAAATTTTATTTTTTTTTTACCTTTGCCCCAAAATCAATAGGGGTCATTCACTCAATGTGTGCAACCATTATCTGAATTTTGAAGTATCTATAAAATGGTTGCGAGTTACAGAGTGTAAATGATTATAAACATTTAGGTCACTGTGACCCCGACCTTTGACATACTGATCCAAAAATGTATAGGGGTCATTCATTCAATGTGTGCAATCATGATATAAAGTTTAAAGTCTCTGCAACAAATTACTGTCAAGTTACGTGGCGGAAATGGTTTTCAATGTTAAGATCATTGTGACCTTAACATTTGACCTACTGACCCCAAAATCAATAGGGGTCATTCAATCAATGTGTGCAACCATTATATGAATTCTGAAATTTATACGACAAATGGTTGTTGGAAAACAGTGTAAATAATTCTAAACATTTAGGTCACTTTGACCTTGACCTTTGACATACTGATCCAAAATGTATAGGGGTCATCCACTCAATGTGTGCAATCATGATTTAAAGTTTGAAGTTCCTACAACAAATGATTGTCAAGTTACATTGCGGAAATGGTTTTCAATGTTAAGGTTACTGTGACCTTGACCTTTGATTTACTGACCCCAAAATTAATGGGGATCATTCATCAATGTGTGCAACCATTTTAGAATTTTGAAGTCTTTATGTCAAATGGTTGTTGAGTTACGGAGTGTAAATAATTCATATTGACCCCAAAATGTATAGGGGTCATTCACTCACTGTTAAAGTTTGAAGTCTCTATAACATATGATTGTCAAGTTACATGGCAGAAATGGTTTTCAATGTTAAGGTCTATGTGACTTTGACCTTTGAGCTACTGACTCCAAAATCAATAGGGGTCATCCACTCAATGTGGACAATAATCACATGATGGTGAAAGACTGTAGGCCAAAGAGTACTCAAGTTATCTTCAAGAAACCTAATTGCTAACGGATGGACGCCCTGGACCATAACATGATATGCCCCCCTTCGGGCATATAAAAAGTTAACGTTTTTAAAGACATTTGAATAAGTTGTTTACATTCGTAACCGTTCATACATTCAATAACTTTCCCATCCTGTTAAATTTCTTGTTTTCATTTCTATAATCAGACGCAGAGATAAATTCTTCGCCGACTGCATGTGTTGTTTCAAACGCACAGTAGCATAAAATGTAATATATTAAGAAATAAAAGATCATTTACCTACTTTCGCTTTCATTTTTCAGCCATTTCAGTGCATCAAACCTTTTTGTCTCGTTTAAGATTTTATCGAACCAAATTACGTTCGACCACCTGGTATAATAGATAAATGTACCGATATATTTCACTTCTTTCATGTCACTCATCGTTTGGCAATTATGATTTAACATTTTATTGAAGTATTCGCAATGATTCTTCTGTAAAAGTAGATGATGTAAAGTAGTATAAAAATACTAAAGACACTCAAATAAAATGATCTTAAACCCAACTGACGAATGGGTCAAAGTTTGAACTTGGTCTGAAGCTTAATCTTGAAAATACTTACAATAGTACGATTCTCTGTTTCATTGGCTTCAACAGTATGGAAATATTTATATCACAAAATAGCAGTTTTCTTGTTTTTATGATTTGTTCTTAGTGTATTCCTAAAATCTTTCGTGAGTTAGATTTAATTCAAATCGTTTTATTTACTGTGTAGGTTAATTATAATAAACTACTGCTGTCGACCTAAAATGAGAAACAAAATGATGAAAAAGTCAAGGTAAATAAAATGAATTTTATACTGGAGGTCAGTGGTTAGAACAATGTCAATGCTATCGACTAAGCTTTCATCCGTTTGATGTTGGTCAACATTATGAAAAGTAAATATAACCTACACACTACATCTTTATCAATATTGAATAGATACGTTTACACTAATCAGCAACAATAATTAGAGACAGAGTGGAATACAGAATAGACAAACATGAACTTAAACATACCAGAAAATGAGCAATGAATTTCTTCGTGAATGAGACAAGGACATTTTAATTTGCGAGACGCTACATATCATATTATGCCATTAACATATAAATAACACGCCAACAGATATTTTCTTGCGATAAAAATCTCATATTGAGCAGTAAAAATAAAACCCGTCCTCCAACAGAGAAAAAAAAACCTTCCAATAAATACACTAATGGACTGAATGGATTTGTGATTAAAGAAATGACAAGTTACATCAGTTAAACTGTTTTTTCATCATCTGGAATGTTTATTTCACCCGCCGAGGGGGATATTGTTTTAGCGTCGTCCGTCCGTCAGTCTGAATTTCGTTTCCGCGCTATTTCTTGGCAACTACTGACTGAATTTCAATAAAACCTTGTGGGAACTTTCAGTACCAAAAAGAAATACGCATAATTATCCTCGGCATGTTCCGGTTCAGGTTTGAATCCTTCAACACAGATTTATGGCCCTTGATTAGTTATGCAGTATGTATACAGAGTACCGTATTTTACGGACAATAGGCCGCGGCCTATACGTTAAAAAAGACGAAATTTTCAAGGATGCGGCCTATCGGGCGAAACGGCCTTTACGTTATTTTTTTATTTTTCTAAATGACCTTTCAATGCGGCGTGTACAATGTATTTTATTTCTTAAAACCAACTTATGTGTTTCCCCGTGGATGCACTTTTGGTTCACCGTGAGAACTGCACAAATGTAAACAAGAGGGCCATGATGGCCCTGTATCGCTCACCTGAGTATGACTGCTTTTAACAAAGTTGCTATGGACCTTTTTAATTGACCCCAGATAACCCATATTCGAACTTGACCTAGAAATTATTGAAACAATCTCTTTGACAAATTTGCAGGATATTTGGACTGAAAAAGTAGCATCTAGAGTGTTAACAAGGTTTCTCGATATTTAGACTCTGTGACCTAGTTTTTGACCCCAGATAACCCATATCCAAACTTGAGCTACAAATCATCAAAACAACCTATCTGACAGATTTCCAGGACATTTGGACTTAAAATGTAGCCTCTAGAGTGTTTACAAAGTTTTTCCATATTTGGGCTCTGTGACCTAGTTTTTGACCCAAGATGACCCATACTCCAACTTGAGCTAGAAATCATAAAAAAAACCTGTCTGACAAATTTCTAGGGTATTTGGACTGAAAATGTAACCTCTGGAGTGTTAAAAAGTTTTTTACATATTTGCACCATGTGACCTATTTTTTAATCCCAGATGACCCATATCCAAATTTGAGCTAGAAATCATTTAAACAACCTTTCTGACAAATTTCAAGGACATTTGGACTAAAAATGTAACCTCTAGAGCTTTTACAAGGTTTTTCTACTTTCGGGCTCTGTGACCTAGTTTTTGACCCCAGAATACCTATATTCAAAACTGAGCTAGAAATCATCCATAGAATCTTTCTGACAAATTTCCAGGTTATTTGGACTGAAAATGCTACCTTTAGAATATTAACAAGGTTTTTCCATATTTGGACTCTGTGACCTAGTTTGTGACCCCAGATGACTCATACTCAAACTTGATCTAGAAATCCTTAAGGCAATTTTTCTGACAAATTTCCAGATTATTTGGGCTGAAAATGTAACCTCTAGAGTTTTAACAAGATTTTTCTATTTTTGGGCTCTGTGACCTAGTTTTTGAACCCAGATGACCCATATTTGAACTTGTGCTAGAAATCTTTGAAGCAACCTTTCTGACAAATTTCCAGATTATTTGGGCTAAAAATGTAATCTCTAGAGTGTTAACAAGATGTTTCTATTTTTGGGCTCTGTGACCTAGTTTTTGACCCCAGATGACCTATATTTAAACTTGACCTAGAAATCATCAAAGCAACCTTTCTGACAAATTTCAAGATTATTTTGGCTGAAAATGTAACCTCTAGAGTGTTAACAAGGTTTTTCTATTTTTGGGCTCTGTGACCTAGTTTTTAAACCCAGATGACCCATATTTGAACTTGTGCTAGAAATCTTTGAAGCAACCTTTCTGACAAATTTCCAGATTATTTGGGCTAAAAATGTAATCTCTAGAGTGTTAACAAGATGTTTCTATTTTTGGGCTCTGTGACCTAGTTTTTGACCCCAGATGACCTATATTTAAACTTGACCTAGAAATCATCAAAGCAACCTTGCTGACAAATTTCAAGATTATTTTGGCTGAAAATGTAACCTCTAAAGTGTTAACAAGGTTTTTCTATTTTTGGGCTCTGTGACCTAGTTTTTAAACCCAGATGACCCATATTCGAACTTGAGCTAGAAATCATATAAACAACCTGTCTGACAAAATTCCAGATTATTTGGACTGAAAATGTAACCTCTAGAGTGTTAACAAGGTTTTTCTATTTTTGGGCTCTGTGACCTAGTTTTTGACCCCAGATGACCTATATTCGAACTTGAGCTAGAAATCATAGAAACAACCTGTCTGACAAAATTCCAGATTATTTGGACTGAAAATGTTACTTCTCCTTCTACAAGAAGATTTTCAAAGTTTTCACTATATAAGCCTATGTAAAACCAATGACCCCGGGCTGGGGCCAAATTTGACTCCAGGGGTATAATTGGAACAAACTTGGTAGAGGTCCACTAGACAATGCTATATACTAAGTCTAAAGGCTCAGGGCCTTGTGGGTCAGACAAGAAGATTTTTCGAAGTTTTTCCTATACAAGCTTATGTAAAACCAATGACCCCAGGGTGGGGCCAAATTTGACTCCAGATGTATAATTTGACGGACTTGGTAGAGGTCCACTAGACAATGCTACGTACCAAATATCTAAGCTCTATGCCTTACGGTTTCTGATAAGATTTTTTAAGTTTTTCCTATATAACTCTATGTAAAACAAGTTACCCCTGGGGCGGGGCCATTTTTGACCCTAGGATCATAATTTGAACAAACTTGGTAGAGGTCCACTAGACAATGCTACATACCAAATATCTTAGCTCTATGCCTTACGGTTTCTGACAAGAAGATTTTTAAAGTTTTTCCTATATAACTCTATGTAAAACAAGTTACCCCTGGGGCGGGGCCATTTTTGACCCAGAGGCCATGATTTGAACAAACTTGGTAGAGGTCCACTAGACAATGGTACACACCAAATATCTTAGCTCTATGCCTTACGGTTTCTGACAAGAAGATTTTTAAAGTTTTTCCTATATAACTCTATGTAAAACAAGTTACCCCTGGGGCGGGGCCATTTTTGACCCCAGGATCATAATTTGAACAAACTTGGTAGAGGTCCACTAGATGATGCTTTATACCAAATATCAAAGCTCCAGGCCTTGTGGTTTCTGACAAGAAGATTTTTAAAGATCCAACTTTTAAAATCTGTTTTTAGCTCCTGTGACCCAGAAATGCAATGAACCGGAACCATTTGAACAAACTTGGTAGAGCTTCATGCAAGGAACATTCTAGGCAAGTTTCATTAAATTTTGCCTGGTGGTTTCAGAGGAGATGTCGTTTGTATGAATTGTGGACGACGGACGGACGGACGGACGGACGGACGGACGCCGGACAATCAATGATCCTAAAAGCTCACATGAGCATGCTCAGGTGAGCTAAAAATCACAGGTAAAGAGATAAAGCATAGAAGAACTGATATTTATTTTATTTTTTCAAAAGCATCACTTGGTTTCAGTTTTATGAAATTGTTAGCTATCAGTGCTATATAGTGTAACAATCAAAACATTTTTATTTACACACGGTTACAAAAGCAATCAAAAGTTTCGTCTTCGGACCCGGAATAAAACAAATGCAGCTCATCCTCGTCCAACAGGATGATGCCTGCTCTACAAGCCGGGTAGGAGGATATTTGCCAAACAAATTTTAGCAAATTGGGGCTTGCTGGATACCCCCACTGCCCCAAACCCCGCCCCGGCTCAGAAAAAGACTTAAATTGTCACTACAAATAAAACTGCATTTCGAAATAGCGATGGCCCAAATATTTAATCACGACATGAAAATCTCGCAATTTAATGTTCAATTCGTTTGTTAGCGCATTATTTGGCGTATGCCTGTGACAGATTAAGGACAAGCTGTAAAAAACACTCCCGATTATTTCGTGTCGCTATTGTATATCAGACAAACGAATGTGTACATTGACACCTTTAAATGTAAATTAATAAAAGCAGCTTGCTTATACTTACTTGTCTTGTATTCTTGTTTAAATAACCGTAAAGACGGATAAGTACAAAGGTACTAGAGGCCCGTCCGTATATTATTTAAAAACGATTGCTAGTTTATCTCATTTCTGCGTACTGGCGGCGGCCTCTGTGCCGGAGCGGCATATACGTTAATTTTTATTTCTGAAATGGTTAAAATAGAAAGGTGCGGCCAATACGGTGCAACGGCCTGTTGTCTGTAAAATTCGGTACCATTCGTTTCTGCGCTATTTCCCTGCAACTACTGAACGGATTTCACCAAAACTTTGTGGGAAATTTCAATACCAAAAGTAGATGCGCATATCCTTGACTTGTTCCGGCTTGACACTTCAACTCAGAGGTATCGCCCTTAATTAGTTATTCAGTATGCAATCAGAGTCTTGTTATACTTGTTCTTAATTTCATAACCCTAATGTCTGCTTATAAACAAGAAAATAATGTGTAAGTCCTACATGTCCGTGAGGTAAGCAGCATAGCAGCCTAGAAGCGCGAAGTTAGCAGCCTAGCAGCCTGGCAGCCATCGTCGGATACCTACAGTTGATTATTACATGTAATCAAACCGTGGGAAAAATGAATCGATTTGCGTCGAGATATACCAACAAGTGCCTAAAATATCGAACAACGAAATCGCCTTTAACAAAACTGATACACTTCAACGGAGAGGGTAGAAAACTATCAGAAACAAAATGGCTGCGCCCATGAACTTTTCACAAACTGAATGAAACATGTCGTCTACGGTTGCCACCATCTTGTCTGTATCCGAACGTCGTATAGAACGAGAGTTTTGATTGGTTTTAATCGCCTCATAAAATCGCGAGGGAAACAATGAATTAGCTGTCTTTGACACACCTCTAATCGACCAGATATCGTTCAAAAAAACCAAGGCTGATAAATGTTAATGGATCGACCGTGGGTATCCGACGATGCCTGACAGCCTAGCAGCGTGAAGTTAGCAGCCTAGCAACTCGGGCACTTTCGTAATGTGCTATTCACCGACGAGTTCAAATTTTGCCTGGATTTCCATGATGGACATTGGCGTGTATGGCATCAGCAAAATAAGCGCTTCAGTGAGTTTGGTAGTGGCTCTGTTATTGTTTGGACGGGCATTTCTTACGACGGGCCGTACAGACCTTCACGTGTTTGTTAACGGCACAGTTACTTCTAGACGTTATATTGACGAGATTCTCCGACTTCACGTCATTCCATATGTTGGTGCAACAATGCTACAGCTCACCGTGCGAGAATTGTCAATCAGTACCTTGACGACCAAGGTGTTGAATGTATGAAATGGTCAGCTAGGTCTCCAGTCCAGACATGAACCCAACAGAACATGCCATGGACATGCTTCTTCGCCGTGTTTCCGCACGAGAACGTCAGCCGTCAACCAGAAATGATCTGGTTTAGGCTGCTAGGCTGCTAACCTCACGAACATCGAGCAACGATATATATTGATGGCACGATTAAGTATGACTTCAAATAGACTTTTTAGTTGTTTAAGACGTCTAAAGATTACTTATGATGTAGGTCCTAAATAAATGTGAGCGGCAACATCCGTCGAGAACAGAAAAAAATGTACGACAAACATGTTTTCAATTCTATCAACGATCAAGCCAAATAATCATCTCTCGTTGTATTATTACATAAGATTCACAAACAAAATATATAGGTACAGCAATAGGTTTATGCCATCTACCGGTCTCGATTTCTAACTTGTGAGCTGAAACTCTGAAGCGTGACAATGAAACACGGAACTTTTCTTTATTAATATACATAAAATATGGTTGCAATCTAAAATTAGCAAACAAAGAATAGCACCTAGCACGAGTAGAATTATTTATCTCAGCATTCCAATTCTGTATAAAATCAGTAGATCTTTGTTTGAACAGGTTGATAAAAACATTTACATTTCCAACACCTTGATTTAACCAAGCTTTATATAAACCTAGAGACTGTAGTAAATTTTTAACATTCATTGCTCACGAAATATGGTTGTGACTATCTACATTTCTATACTTTAAAGAATACAATTTCTTTACATACTTAGTATCATCTAACTGTATAATTTTTAACCAATATCTAATAACATTTATTGCTCTTCTTGATTTTAGACTAGTTCTACCTAACTCACCATAAATAAAATTGTTTTGTGTTTGACCTCTCACCCCTAACACAGTTTTGCAAAAATGTACATGTATTCCTTCTAATCTCTTGCTATCATTTAAACCCCAGACTTCGGAACCATTGATAGGAACTTGAGCAATTTTTATAATATCTTGCATAGTGTGTGTAAGCCTTTATTAAAAAAAATGTAAATCGACAAAATAGTAATCAAAATATAAACAAAAATAAAAAAACAAACATTGTACGACGACGATTGTAGAAAATGTAAACAAGATTTTAACAAACTTTTGAATAATTTTAGGCAAAATAGCTCATCACAAAACAGACAAGACATGATAAACGCGAGTTCATGTTAAGTACAGTTAGAAATAAGAAAAATCGGTTTAATATCGCACAAACGAAAAAGCTCGAAAGTTTGCTTCAAAGGAATGCACGTGGATACTGGAAATTGTTGAAGTCATCTGTTACCGGTAATACATCTAGAAATAAAACAAGCATTTCTACTAAGCAATTTGCAGATTATTTCAAATTGATAATCTGCTCCACAATCAAACTTTTTTCAGCCAGATGAAGACATTATTCTTTTTAACGAGCGTTTTTTAAATGGAGAATTACAAATTATGTTTGAAGACCTAGATCTGGAAATTAGTCATGCAGAAATAAAACGAGCCTGCAAAGAGCTTAATAATAACAGGTCAGGTGGTGCGGATTATTTCATAAACGAGTTTTTTAAATACGGTTATGAAGAACTAAAAGACTATTTTCAATGTGTTTTTAATACTTTATTTAATAGTGGATATTATATAACACCTTTACATAAAAAAGGGGATATAAATTTACCTGAAACTATAGGGGGATAACTTTATTAAGTGTTTTTGGAAAGTTCTTAATAATAGATTAAACAAAGGACAGAGGAATATTTTGTATATGTTGAGTCACAGGCAGGTTTCAGGAGTAAAATGAGTACTGTAGATAATGTTTTTGTAGTGCATACTTTAATTAATCATTTTTTGAATTAAATAAGAAGATGTTTATATGTTATGTTGATTTTACAAAGGCTTTCGATTATCTTGTCAGAAAGAACATATTTTATAAACTTATAAAATATGGGATAAGAGGAAAAAAATTTAAATGTGATTAATTCATTATACAGTAATATAAAATAAAGAGTAAATAATAAGTAAAATTAATATAAATAATAAGTAAAATATGATAATAAACTAAGTGAACCGTTTGAATTTCACTTGGAGGTGTTTCAAGGAGACTGTTTATCGCCTTTAATTTTTTCACTCTATGTTAATGACCTTGAGGATTATATGGTACTAAATGGATGCAAGGTATTGATGTTGGATTATTCAAATTATTTCTTTTGCTCTATGCAGATGATATTTTAATTTTTACCGAAACTGAAAAGGGTCTTCAAAAAGGGTTAGATACATTAAAAAAATACTGTGACAGATGGAGATTAGTCGTTAATGTCAACAAAACAAAAATAATGATATTTAGAAAAAATGGTAGAATAAGAAGAAACTTAAAGTTTTATTATAATAACGCAGAAGTTGAGATTGTTTCAAAGTTTACTTAGCTAGGCATAGTGTTTACAACTTTAACAATATAAGCACTTTGTGGACTAGCTCTTAAAGGTATATTTAAGTAAACAAGAAATGTTTGTAAAACATACATGCCCCCCAGCAGCACCTAATTGCTTGTTCTCTAGTTATTGATCAGAAACCGTTTTTAGGATCAAGGTCCCTGTGGCCTTAACCTTTGACCTAATGACCTCAAAATCAATAGGGGCCATTTACTGGTCATGACCAACCAGCATACCAAGTTTGGTGAACCTAGGTCAAAGCGTTCTCTAGTTATTGATCGGAAACCGTTTTTTAGGATGAAAGTCTCTGTGATTTTGACCTTTGACCTAATGACCTCAAAGTCAATAGGGGTCATCTACTGGTAATGACCAACCAGCATACCAAGTTTGGTGAACCTAGGTCAAAGTGTTCTCTAGTTATTGACTCAAAGTCATCTACTGGTGATGAACAACCAGCATACCAAGTTTGATGAGCCTAGGTCAAAGCGTTCTCTAGTAATTGATCGGAAACCGTTTTTAGGTTGAAAGTCTCTGTGATCTTGATCCTTTGATCTAATGACCTCAAAGTCAATAGGGGTCATCTACTGGTAATGACCAACCAGCATACCAAGTTTGGTGAACCTAGGTCAAAGCGTTCTCTAGTTATTGACTCAAAGTCATCTACTGGTGATGAACAACCAGCATACCAAGTTTGGTGAACCTAGGTCAAAGCGTTCTCTAGTTATTGATCGGAAACCGTTTTTAGGATGAAGGTCCCTGTGAGCTTGACCTTTGACCTAATGTCCTCAAAATCAATAGGGTCATCTACTGGTGATGACAAACCAGCTTACTAAGTTTGGTGAACCTAGGTCAAAGCGTTCTCTAGTTATTGATCGGAAACGAAGTGTCTACCGACGGACCGACCGACAGACCGACCGACCGACATTTGCAAAACTATATTCCCCCTCATCTTCGATGGGGGGGGGGGGATAAAAACTATGTTAAACAAGTTTCCTGATATAACAGTTAGTCATCGGTTAGAACTTTTTGACAACCTTATAGTGCCAATTCTCAGCTATGGGTAAGAAGTATGGAGCTACCTAGATGCCAGTAAAACAGAATCGGTTCACTTACAATACATGAAACAATTACTTGGAGTAAGATTACAAACCCAGAACAATTTGATCAATGGAGAACTAGGTCGATTTCCTCTTCAAATTTACAGATTTATTTCCGTTATACGTTACTAGTTAAAAATTATTACATAAGAGGATAGAAAAAATTGCATATAAAATAATGTTAACTGATTTACAGAGATATCCAAATAGAAAAAACTGGATATTTTATGTTAAACAGATTCTAGAAAATTATGGTTTCAATAAAGTTTGGATTCACCAAGGGTGTGGGAAATACAAATATATACAAATATATTTTTAAGTCTTTTCAAACAAAGAGTAAAAGACAATTTTATTCAAAATTGGAATGGTCAGTTAAGAAACTCCACTAGAGCATCAACTTACATCCTTTTTGCTGATTTTGGTTTTAGTCGATACCTTGATATTATTCCAGTTATTAAGTATAGATACGCTTTAACAAGAGTTAGAACATCCAGTCACAGGTTAGAAATAGAAATACGACGTTGGACAAAACCTAATTATACGCATTGTGAGATGTTATTAAAAATACATACAATTATAGAGATTCATAATTGGATTAAACAATGACAGCGTGTTATTAAACACTTGGCGATTTTACTGGGGAAAGTTACAAGCCCTTTTTTGAAAAGTTTTATAATGATTATTTTGAAACATCATTTGTGCTACTTTAAACCGGGTAACCACGTGGAGATATAAACATTTAACTTGTTCAGAAACGATAATGCGTTCAAAAATACAATAAAATACAATTTAAACAATATGCCACTAGAGTAAACAAAAGATAATGTGTACATTTTACAATGTGTATAATATAATAAAATAATCTTTATATAGCGGATGTTTTTTCCTTTTTTTAACTGTTTACCTTTTTTAACAGTAATTTTATAAATTTACAAGTTTTAATCAAGATAGGAGTCGAGGAACTTGTAGGTCGGTCTTTAAATTTCAACATGTTTGGTCTGCAGAAATAATACCTTTATATACATTTTTCCTATCCGAATCAAAATAAGGACATTTCAGCAGGTAATGGTATTCGTCACATATATTATTAAAGTTGCAGAGCATGCACTTTCTTTCAGAAACATCTATCTATGTCTGCCCATCTTCCAGTTTCAATCGGAAAGTAATGATTACCAGTCCTAAACTTTATGTGTTATAGACTCCTGTTTATTTAGCATAAGTAAATAACTTTCTAATTCAATACTGTCTTTAATAAATGCATAGTTTCTGCCCTTATTAGAATTATTTAGAGATGCGTGCCAGTTTTGCAGGTTTTGATATAAAAGAATTTGTTTTTATTTTGTGTTAAACATTTTTATTTGGATATCACTTTGATATTTTTTATATAACCAGATATTATTTCCTATTAGACTCAGTAAATATGGACTTTATTTTATTTATTCATTTAGACTCGAAACTTGGCAAATTGCACATATATTGATACAATTTAAATGCTATTATACTTTGTTTTCCTGTTATAAGTTTATTCCAAAATCCAATCATTCTACTTTTGATTGTTAATTCAATTGGGTATCTGCCATGACTCAGCATATAGCATATACAATGGTGTACTTTTTCTAAGATGTTGAACTTTCCAAAAAAATCACATTTTTTCCAGTGCAATCTTCAAAACCCCGAATTTCAGATGCATACGTTAAAATTGGTAATATTGTGTTATCAAAAAGTTTAAAAATCAAATCAACAGGTAAAAGCAAATTGTGTACAAAAGATGCAATGCCTTCCTAGCCTGTTGAGCTAAATGTTTTCTTGTGGTAAGGAAGCTTTTTGATTTTGCGAAAAAAGTGCCTGAACATTTATAATTTTTAGCAATTTCTAATGGTGTAATTCCAATTTTAAAAGAATAGTTTCTATCAGCTGTATTACCATAAATTAGAGCTTTGATTTTACTTATAGTTATACTAAATTACAATAATCACCAAAATCATTAATACAGTTTTGCATTTTTTATAGGGTCATCTGATAACAAAACTGTATCATCGGCGTACAGAAAAAAACGCATTTTCAATAATATTTCTGTATTATTGTCAATTTCTGCGAGCTTGATTCCTACATTGCCTTTGTTTAAAAGATATCTTTCTAAATCATTCAAAAATAAAGAAAAGAGAACAGGTGACAAGTTTTCACCTTGACGAACTCCATTAAAAAATGGTGGTTTATCTCCATTGATAGAGACACAAGACTTTATGTTAGAGTATATACTTCTGATTAAATTGTAAAATTTCCCTTTAATATTATTTTCTAACAGTTTTTTCCACAAACCTACTCGCCAAACAGAGTCAAATGCTTTTGAAAAGTCCACAAATAAGCAAAAAAAAAATCTTCTTGAGCCCTCTAAGTATTTCAACAATTGCTTTCAATGTAAATATATGATCTAAGCTTCAGTAGCTTTTTCTAAAACCAGCTTGATTTTTTCTAAGTATATTATTGATTTCTAAAAATTTATTCAGTCTGTTATGAAGCACAGAGGTTAAAAGTTTACTAACACAACTAAGTAGAGTAATTGGTCGGTAATTTTCAGGGGCTTGAGGGTCACCCTTATTTTTATATACAGGAATTATCATTCCCAATTTTCTAAATCTATTTTCATTATTTCTATTATACATTCAGTGATTCAGATTGGAGCTTAGTCCTAAATGTCAAGATTTTATAGGCCATTTTGTCCCGGAAATTAAAATTCGTTAGACCGACCAATTGCTTTAAAAAAGCTAACTTTAATGGCAAAATGATGTGCGGTCATAATCCCCTATGGACACAATGGCAAATGATGTGCGGTCATAATCCCCTATAGACAAAATGGCAAATATGAACAAACATTATTTACAGTTTCAAAAATTTAATGTAAAACCAGTGACTATCATCACTTAACAAACAAGAGGGCCATGATGGCCCTGGATCGCTCACCTGAGTACTTTGTCTGAGGGTCTACCGTTAAGCAAACATCAGATGCAACATTACATTTTCTAACTGAAGATATTCAAAGATCTCATATTTTATACAAACAAGAAGATTTTCAAAGTTTTCCCTATGTAAAATAAGTTGACCCCGGGGGCAGGGCCAAATTTGACCCAAGGGGCTTAATTTGAACAAACTTGGTAGAGGTCCACAAGACAATGCTACATACCTATCCTTAGATCTCGGGGCCTTGTGGTTTCAGACAAGAAGATTTTTAAAGTTTTACTATATAAACCTATGTAAAATCCATTGACCCACAAGTAGGGACCAAATTTGACACCAGGGGCTTAATTTGAACAAACTTGGTAGAGGTCTACCGGACATTGCTACTTACCAAACCTTAAGGCTCAGGGTCTTGTGGTTTCAGACAAGAAGATTTTTAAAGTTTCACTATGTTAAATCAGTTGACCCCCGGGGTGGGGCCAAATTTGACCACAGGGGCATAATTTGAACAAACTTGGTAGAAGTTTACTAGACAATATCCCATACCAAATCTTAAGGCTCAGGGCCTTGTGGTTTCAAACAAGAAGATTTTTAAAGTTTCACTATATAAACCTATGTAAAATCAATTGACCCCCGGGGTGGGGCCAAATTTGACCACAGGGGCATAATTTGAACAAACTTGATAGAGGTCCACAAGACAATGCTACATACCAAATCTTAAGGCTCAGGGCCTTGTGGTTTCAAACAAGAAGATTTTTAAAGTTTCACTATATAAACCTATGTAAAATCAATTGACCCCCGGGGTGGGCCAAATTTGACCCCAGGGGCATAATTTGAACAAACTTGATAGAGGTCCACAAGACAATGCTACATACCAAATCTTAAGGCTCAGGGCCTTGTGGTTTCAGACAAGAAGATTTTCAAAGTTTTTCCTTTAAGTTGCCATAGCAACCAGAGTTCTTGATGTTATTAAATTCTTTGAACAACTTTGGTAGAGCTTTATGCAAGGAACATCCCAGGCAAATTTCATCAAATTTGGCTCAGAGGTTTCAGAGGAGATGTCGTTTGAATGAAATTGTTGGTGGACGACGGACAAAATCCTGTCACAGTAGCTCACCATGAGACAAAGGCTCAGGTGAGCTAAAAACAAACAGTCACAGTCAAATTGATCTCTTTCAGCCCTTTTGATTAAATATTTTTCTGTTTGTAATCATGAGCAACATAGTCTGATTTGTATGAAATGCCATCTGAAATGGTTAAACCTTTAAGATCACCCACACCAACACCCTTTTGAAATTTAAAAAAAAAATGCTTTGAATTGGCTTAAAGGTACATTTTCCTTGGAACGCCAGTAGACAGACTTTAGAGTTTAATAACGGCCTTTTCCTTTGAAAAGTGCTGTAATCTTTGCACACTCTGCAAGTCATTTCTCAGTTTAGGGGCTGCCAAACAACTTTGATGATCTTTCGACTTAATATGATCTGCAAGGGAGCTTGTTTTGAAATTTTGGCAGACCCTTTAAAAACGTTATCTTTTTTGAATCAATGCATATGACAAGTCATTCCAATATCAGTATCAAACTGTAGCCATTTATATTTTGACAAGCATACTGGTTGAAATTTTCTATTTGAGTTTTGTTCATTTTTTTTCCTTCAGTTATGGTGACAATTTCTTTATAAGGAGATCTTTCAGCTCGTGTCATATCAAAAGAAAAAAGTGTCCTTTGCGTCTCATCAATGTTTTGGCGTTTCGGACCCATAATTAGAATGGATAGATGATAACAAAGGTTTTATAATTTGTTTATCTTACAAAAAATCATGTAAGAGCGTTTAAATGACTGCGATTATTGAAAGCGTTTATTTGATACTTTACATTTGTACTCGAAACAAATCGAATAGCATGCACATGTATTAAAATGAAAACTTTGCCCAACTGGAACTTCTTTTTTTCTGACGGGAACGATGGATGTATTTGACCATTGAGTAAATGCCATATTTGTCTCGATTATTATCAGCCATTATGTCCGGTATATGCGTTTTTGATCGGCCTTTATGTCCTAAGAACCAAGTTAAGTTCGGCCATTTGATTTTTTATAGGCAATTCGCCGATGGCCGACGTCAATCTGAATCACTGTACATATTCATGTACTTAATCATTGTGTTTTTATATTTTTACGTAGTGATTTTAGTATCCATTTATTTTGTTCAGAAGGGTTTTTATTATATTTTTTCTTGCCTTATTATAACTTTTCCTTGTCTTTTTACATTATTTTTCTTACTTTTCCTAACATGAGTTTTTGGATTTAGATGGAAATGTCTTTTTGCTTTATCTAAAAAAATGGCATTTAAATTTTCAGTTATGTTGTCAATGCCAGACTGAGTAGTATTATTTCTACTTTCATGTATATTTGTAATGATATCATTAACTTCACCTTCAGAAATTTTTGAAGCAAATATATGGGCTAATCTATTATTCCATTTTGGTGAATTAGGCTCGTTTGTTTTCCTATATGAAACATTTTTTGACAAAATATTTAATTTACATTCAAGGAATGCATGCCCGTCTTAATATAAACTATCAAGTTCCAATATATTAAAATCGTTCAGTAAAGTATAACCATCTAATGAACATGTTGCATAGTCAATCCCAGAAAAATTTCTAAATGTCATTTTTCAGATATCATTATCTTTCCCGAATCTTCCATTCATTATGATTAAATTATTGTTTCTGCAAAACTCAATTAAATTATTACCATGGTTATTCTTTTTCTAATCCCGTGATTTTTGGTTAAGTTTGATGCCATCATGTTCCATTATTGCTTTCTGATACAAAAATTGAACAGTATCGTTATCATATTCAAAACTATCTGCTATAAATCATCGCAGGCGGTAAAATCTAACATTTTAGCAGTTTGAGCATTGTTATCTCCAAATAATTAACCATAAGAATATTTGTTACAAATATCTGAGATTTCGTTTACAAAAATTTCGTAATCATCATTACTGTAAGAACGTGATTGCATCGTTGGTACATAGACAGTGCCAAACAATAAATCCTCGTCAAGATCTCTAAACTTACTACTTAGTTTTAACCACATTAAATAGTACACGTTGTTTCAATTACTTCTATATAAGGGAATGTGCAGTTTTTTACAAATGCACCAATACCACCCGACTTTCTTAACGACTTAAAAATTGTTTTCTTGGAAAATTAACATAAGAATAGCCATCAATGGAAATAACATCGTTAATGTCAAGCTAAGATTCCAAAACAAAAAATATATCATAGCCATTTATAAGTGTGGTAAATTCTGGAAAATTTGAACGCCTTTTAAGGCCACTTACATTGAGTGAACATAATTTGAGAACTTTCAAAACGTTTTTTTTACTTGAGTAAATTTCACACTATTAATGTGTGGGGCATCTCCCTTTCTGTCCTAAGTAATGTTTGTATCTGGTGGTTTGTCACAGGAAATCGTCG
The DNA here is from genome assembly GCA_012932295.1 of Cyclina sinensis. NCBI lineage: Eukaryota > Metazoa > Mollusca > Bivalvia > Venerida > Veneridae > Cyclina > Cyclina sinensis. The sequence goes on from JAAONU010000017.1 coordinate 13,027,715, forward strand.
GAGTTACATTAAATGAAGAAACGAAACGTTTTTCTCTCCTATTTTCGAACTCCTGCATAGCTTGACTGTATTGATCAATTAGTCCCTTAGATTGATCTTCGGATGATTGAGACTCGGTATCGCTGCTCAACAAGCCGGTAGTTTCCATCAGGATTTCGGACTTGTTCTGAGTCTGAATCTTACAATCTACGGTCGCATTGCTCCTTGTATTGTGTTTTACGTTCAGTGTGAGAGTTATTATATCTAGATGTTTCCAGTCTGGAAACTCATCGCACACTACTTTTTTCCTTACTCTAAGTTTTGCTGGATAACTAATATGTGCTGTGTGCGGATGAGTTTTAGATTTCATTTCTTTAAATTTGGACCAAATTCGAGATCTAGCTTCAACAATGTCGTTTGGGTAGTCTCTGTTTATTCGTAGATCTGTTTAGCCATTTAGTAGTCATCAAAACTAGTTTTTCAAATCCATATTGTTTGTTTTACCAATGCAACAGAACGTCTCTTTTACAACAAATGAGTACAAACTTATTTTATCTTGTGAGGATATATATCTTACATAATGGACAAACGAAGACATCTTACAATGATTCATTGGGCAACCGGATGATCTGGCAACGGATGTTCGTGTCTGATTTCATTTATAAAGAAGAAAAATCTCATGGATTATGTCAGACAAATTTGTCTGTAGAATCATGATACTGGTGTATTTTCGACTGGTATGCGTGTGAAAGGAATAACAAGACTTTAGTCAAGACCTCAGTATGAACTTATCGTTCTTAAGTTAAATCACTCTGTCACAGCTGACTAAATAAAACGTCGTGCGGCAAAATCTGCCTACAATGGAAAAAATGCGTGAAAAACTTTAATTGAATCTGTTTCTGTGAAAATAATATCTTGTAGAAAGAGAAAAATATTACTGCAAATATACAAAATTTTAATGTAAATTGAAGAACAGCATCTGAATCATTTCTTTTTACAATTTTTCTTGCTTAAGTTTTTTAGTACTGTCTTGATGCGCGCAAAAAATCACGAGGCAGGGTGGGATGGGGGCAGGGGGATGTAGGGATTTAATTTCAAAGCTTAGCTATAATAATTATACTTCCTGAAGGTTAAAATGTCAAATTCGTCGATATGTCTAGCACAGGAAAGAGGCAGGATCGTATATACGGGAATGATCTATACATCTAATTTCCAAATATATTTTGTACTAGATGGGCTTAAAGTTATAAAAGTTCTCGATATTGTTAAAATGCATGCTACTTATATGTGTTATTTGTTCGAGTGCAGTCGTATTGGACTCGAGGCGGGATTTTTCTGTGTATTTTTCAGCTTTCTGGTTTTAGAATAAAACACTCCGATCATTTTGTTGATTTTTAACAGTTTTCGCAAATATCACGAGGGTTTGTTCTAAAAGAAATATCAACTTGATATGTAATATATAGGTGCTTCAGTGACATACAACAGAATTGTTCTAAACTAATAACATAGATTTCCCTTAGAAATTTTTCAAGCGTCAAAACGATGGTCGCAGAAAACAACGAGTATTTTTCTACGTTGTTATTTTACAATTGTGACAAACTGGCAATTACTTGAAACTTGTGAACATTCATGTATTAAAAATACATACCATGTCCGATATCTGTGCAAGCGTAAGTCCAAATTTTACTGTAACTGTATCGGACGCGTTAAACACTGGTCTTGAGGCAGGATTGTATCCGGAGAGCAATTTATCAAGAAGTCTCTGTTCGTCTGTTGGTATAAAGCACATCACTAAAAAAGCCATCTGGCTGACTTGTAACAAAAACAGGCTGACAATGGTTCTCATTGTTGCAACAATCTGCCGTCATCAGAATGCCTCTGTAAAGAGCAAACCTGAAATTAGGTCATTGTACAACGTTTTACAATAAGAAAAATATGTTTGAAAATTTCTGTTACATCTGTCTATTTAAAATTTAGACGACAGTACTACGTCCACTATCTTAAATTCAGAAGACAGTAACTGTCATTATCAGTAAGAAAATATAACGAGTTATCATTATGCAAATTCTATCAAGTGTTGCAAATATTATCATACAACAATATGCATTCATGTAGCTCACTCTCTCCTTTTCAATGATTTTCATCGAATCAGGTGCCATCAGCTTTCAAAATTGTTAACCCATTTAACTAAGTGCTACAGGTCTTTGTAACCGTTGAGGTAATTCCGTTATAGAAATTTAAATTAATTGCAGTCGCTAAGCAATCTATATGCTCAAAATCTTATATGGAGAAATATCTAAACAAAATAATGAAAAATATTTTGGAATAACATTAAATAAGCAGAAGAAATAGAAACAAAATGCCGTTTGCAAAACATGCAACATTTTGTGCAGACAACATTTCAGCTCTCCAGAATGTAGTATAAACTATTAATTTTTCTAATACTTCCCCTGAATACTTGTAAATGTAATTCTCTTTCAAGTGCTAAAATGGATTTTTTTCTTTTCCGTCATCACTGTTCACAACCCCGTAAACAAAATTTGCACATAAGTTTGATTCAAAAATATTTTGCAAGAATGCTCTTAAAGAATTGGTTAAAAAATAGTTTTAATCAATTCTTTTCCCCCGGTGCCTGAAAATAGAAAAAAATGATTAAGTTTTTTTTCGTTCGCTCGTACCATTTTTTTCTACCAAAAATCCATAAAACAAAAGAACAATTTTTGTGTGGCCTAATAAGCATACACAAATTGCAAGTTATCTTTTTACTACAGCACAAAAGAAAGATAATTTTGTTTTAAATATCGAGTCTTCGCTTGCATTACATTTACGTCAAAGTATAAATTCAACTAAAGCAAAAAAAACTCTTCAATCAATAATAAATCCCTCGGGAGAAGTAATTAATAAATGACCTTAAATATATCTTCATTTGACAGGAAATTTAGAATGATGGTATGTCACATCAAAGACAAAACATTTGTTCTGGAATCAGTCAGAATCAGTCTTACAAAAACAAACATGTATGAAGTCTGTCAATATTTCCCTGTATTAAGTCAACACTGATATTTTTAAAAATACGAGACCTATCGTATACATACGATTATTTTCTACGTCGTGCTATGTGGAAATTTCTTTGTAACTTTAAGTATCCCTAAAAGGGAAACAGTTGAAAGAAATTGCAACATTTTAGACATGTTCAATGTATTTAATGACGACAAAATATTATGCCTCATAGTACTTTTGAGCTATTGTAAAAATATCATTAATCAAAGACAATTCTGTCAGGTATAGAATTCTTTTTCGTATCAATAAAAATCTATCTTTCAGTAAGAAACTTTAAATCCATGCCTGCATTGTACTTTATGTTCAAAGTTAATAAAATACACATGAGATTTGCTCTGACATGTCTTAAAAGTGAGAAAACATGCCAATAGCTATAAAAATTTCTCGATGCATTTTCACTGACGATAAGACTGCGTGACTGTCTGTTATTACATTGTTGAAAATGTAGTGAAAAGGGTAACGGTAATTGATAAAAATGATATTCAAAATGTCAGTTATGGGCAAATAATCATATAAGGATTCCGAAACTCTCAAATGAGACAAGACAAATGACTTATTGTCATATTTCTTGCATCAGACTAACATATATTACCTATCTGCACATATACTTCATCTGTAGGAATGTATTTCAAAACCAGAAGATAGCAACATGTGAATCAATAACAAGCCAATTTTGTTTCTAAAGATTTTGTTTTTTTTAAAAAAAATGGCCAATGAATTCTTTGTATAAACTGATAGCGTCTGAAACTATACTTGAACATGCGGTTTTGTAAAAGTGCATATTACGAGGGAGAAACACTAAATGCTTGATTTAAAATAATTGAATAGATACAATTAATTAAACAATAAGATTTTTTACAAAATGAGATATTTGTAATGTTAAAAATAATGAAATTTCAAGATGTTTTTTTAATATATTGATTTGAAAAAATATTTTGATAAATTAACATTGATGAAGTCCCAGATCTTTTGTGTCAAAGAACCTGTTGACTTCACTCTATTAGTATTTACTAGTTACCTCCCTTTTACAGGTAAACAAACCTATCAAATCATGTTGCTGATTGTTTGCAACTTTTTGTTAATGTTCCTATATCTCTCAGAAGAAATCAGTTTGAGTACAAAGTATTGATAGTCAGAGTGTGTCCTTTATCATTTTCAGAAAATCTTGCACTACGTCATATAAATTAATTGATCAGATTTTAAACGTTCTTTAATATCTTTTATTTCCGAGATATCCGAAGAGTTTCGATCGCTGCCGTATAACGGACGTACATTGATGCATGGAAAACTGTCGACAAAAGTTGATGACGCTTTACAAACTCCAGTAAACTGATATGTTGTCGGATATCATTATTCGATTATGCGAAGCACTGAAGTCTGACGGACCGTTATCCGAAAAGCTCGCCGATCACAAATACTTATATGAAGCCTAAATACTAAAGCCGCTTTTATATGGCGTAATTTAAGCAACAATAAGCCATCTGAGTCTTATTCTTTAACATTCTCGCAAAAGTGCAAAGCTTGTCTGAAATTTGAAAATATTACCATTATCAACAATGGGACTTCAATAAAAGGTATTTGATTATTTGTTTTCAAGGTTAAATCGGTTAGTGTTACCATACGAAAAGAACATACAGAACTAAGATGTTTTAACAAGGCATCTAAATCACAACTGTTGAAACAAACGATAAAAATGTTCAAATCAGTTAAGTCGTTTCTCAAACCGTTCATTACCATATTAGATACAGTAAATCCTAATGTGTTGTGGTTTGTTCTATCTGGTACATTGACTAATACTGAGGATATTTTGTATGGTATAGTCTATATACCCCCGGAAAACTCTGACTATGCTTCAGCTGACCCATTTTCTGACATACAGATAGACATTGACTCGTTATCAGCTCGATATAATACAGTATGTCTATTTGGTGATTGGAACTCGCGCACCAGGTCACTTTTAGATTACATAGAAGCTGATTTTAATGTTTTTCATGAAAATAATCTAGATGATTTATATTTTGAAATACAAACCAATAATAACTGTTTTATAGATAGCAATGTTTGTTTGAGCAGGAATAATAAGGATTTATCAGTAAATAACTACGGTTATAAATTTATAGAATTTTTACAGCGTAATGATTTGTTTATATTAAACGGACGAACAAAGGGAGATAACGACGGCTGTGTCACATGTAAAAATATCAGTACGGTAGATTATTTTGTCTGTTCGACAAATTTATTTCCGAAAGTCGAAAGCTTAAAAGTGCTAGATTTTTGCCCACTATTATCAGACGTCCACAATCCAGTATGTTTGTATATTTCGTGCACACAATTACAATCAGTTACTAAAGAAAATAAACAGAACGATATGAATGTAAATATTAAATTATGGAATTCAGACAAAGTCGATGATTTTATTAGTAATATAGACATGAATAAGATAGACACAATCTTTAATGAACTATGTGAATTAGAAAACATGGAGTCTCTTTCGTCTGAATATTTAAATAGCACTGTGTCTAAAATAAGTAACGTTTTTAAGGACAGTGCAAGCAAAAGCTTTGGTGTAACAAAAACATTTTCACATCCAAAAAAAGGGGCTGATCAACCGACCTGGTTTAATAGCAAATGTAAAACTGCCAGACGAGATTTTCATAGAGCTAAATATTATTACAAACTCAGAAAAAATCACTTTAATAAGGGAAATTTGAAGCATACTGCCAAAGAATATAAAAAGGTTTTAAGAAAAAGCTACAATGAGTTTAAACAAAATAATATTACAAAGATTAAAGGTTCAAAAAAGTCAGACCCAAAGACATACTGGAAAATATTGTGTGGTAATAGAAAGAATACTGTATCTGCTGAATTGTCAGATTTATTCGAATTTTTTAAAAATGTTAATTCTACTGTGGGTGACAACTCATCAGAAAATGTAATAGGTGATACAGAACTCCCTGAAAATGAAGAGTTGAATTGTGCTGTTACCGAAAAAGAAATTGAATATGCTGTGAAAATGTTAAAAACTGGTAAAGCATGTGGTATTGATGAAGTATTAAATGAACATATTAAAAATTCTTTGCCTATTATGAAACACATTTTTGTTAAATTATTCAATATTGTATTTAATAATGGTATTATACCAGAAGCATGGGCCATTGGTATTATAAATCCTGTATATAAAAACAAAGGTGATGCCATGGACCCCTCCAACTACAGACCTATTACACTATTGAGCTGTTTAGGGAAATTATTTACAGCTGTTTTGAACAATCGTTTGCAAAATTTTGTTACAAAATATGATTTGATAAATGAGTTTCAATCAGGCTTCCGTAAAGGATATTCCACAACTGATAATATGTTTGTTTTAAATATGCTTATTAATTTACTTAGAGATAGCAAGAAGAAACTTTTCTGTGCTTTTATCGATTTAAGACAAGCTTTTGATACAGTGTGGAGGCCGGGTTTATGGTCAAAGTTGATAGGCGTAAATGTAAATGGAAAATTTTTAAATATTGTTCAGAATAGGTATAATCAGGCGAAGTCATGTGTTAAGAAAAATGGGCAAATATCAGACTTTTTTAATGGTAACATCGGTGTGAGACAAGGTGAAAATTTATCCCCTTTATTTTTTTCCATATACTTAAATGATTTACACGATTATTTTAATAATAATGGATTAGTTGAAGGTGTAAATTGTATGAAACATAATTTAGATGATACTGCGATAGAATATTTAAAACTTTTCATGTTATTATATGCTGATGACACTGTTATTGTCTCAGAAAATGAATATGATTTGCAACAAGCACTAAACATTTATGAACAATACTGTGAACGGTGGAAACTTTCTTTGAATACATCTAAAACCAAAATTGTAGTATTTTCAAGATGAAGAAATCGATATAATTTTTACTTTAAAGCAGAACATTTAGAAACTGTCGACGAGTATAAATATTTAGGTATTATTTTTAGTAAAAGTGGTTCGTTTTACAAAGCTGAAAGTCAAATTGCAAAACAAGGAATTAAAGCTATGTATTGTCTTCTGAAGAAAGCAAAGGCACTGTGTTTACCTATTGACATTCAAATAGACTTGTTCTCTAAAACTGTGAAACCTATTCTATTATATGGCTGTGAAGTTTGGGGCTATGGAAATTTAGATGTTTTAGAAAGGGTTCAACTTAAATTTTTGAAACTTATTTTGAATTTGAAAAGTTGCACCGCAAATTGCATCGTTTACGGAGAAACAGGTGTCAAACCACTATCTGTTGATATATATACAAGAATCGTATCTTTTTGGGCTAAAATTGTCAAACCCGTAGAAATCAAGTTGTCCAGTAAAATATATTCTATTGCATTAAGCCATTTTAAACGAAGCTATTCAACAAATTTCCAGTGGATTACAAATGTTAAAAATATTCTTGTGTCCTGTGGACTTCTCAATGTATGTGAAACTCATGAGTTTCCTAATATTAAATGGCTGACTCTAACTGTTAAGCAGAAATTGTCAGACTTATATATCAATGAGTGGTATTCATCTCTTGAGGCATCTAGTAACTGTAAAAACTATAGACTATTTAAGCACAGCTTTGGTTTTGAAAATTATTTAGTTAAGACGCATAACAACTTTTTGAAATATATGATTAAATTTAGAACAAGAAATCACAAATTACCTGTAGAAACTGGAAATTGGAACAGAGTCCCTCTTAATCTTAGAACTTGTACATTGTGTAATTCAGGTGTAGGGGATAAATTTCATTATTTGTTAGAATGCCCAGCTCTTATTGATGCCCGAAAGAAATATTTAAAACCTAAATTTTACAGATTTCCTAATATTTTACATTTTGATTCTGTTATAAATATGAAAAGTAATACTGCTGAATATAAGAAGCTGTGTATTTTTGTTAAAAGCATTATTTTAAAGTTCAATTAGAACATGGCTAGTGCGGCAAGTCTTAACTGTGTAGGAAGTATGAATACGCGAATTAGCTATTTACATAGAATCTATTCACATGTCAAATGTGTAAATGTTACATAATTGTAACTCTCCCGCTTAAGTTTAAATATCTATGTTTTCATTTTATAAATTGTACAAGTTTGAAATGTTAATATGTGACTATGGCTATTGCCTCGTTATTATATGTGTAATGAATTTGTTTCTGTTATATCTCATTATGTCATGTTATCATGAAATTGAGAAATAAACAAATTGAAAGTAAGTGAAATCATAAAATGATTCTTTAAGAGTCTTGTTACGTCTACAGTACTAGTTAGACTAGCGCTTCCTCGCACTTAATTCACTAGAAATTCTGACATTATATGAGGAAAAACAGACAGGGAAAATCATAGTCTTAATATACTTTATATTACTTTATGAAGGGTTGCAACTAAAAATTCTTTAAATACGCTAGAAAGTGGTTATAGACCCATTCACTGTTCCTGCAGAGAATTATTAGGCTACAAATAAGCCTAATCATTTTTTAAATAAAGCTGTTTTAATGTTTTGTTGAACTGTTGTAAAAATATCAGATTACGGCTTACAAAAAATACTTAATCATTGTTAGGTCAACAAGTATGGAGGAAAAAACTGAATCAATTTTTTCAAGGTTTGTATATAAGTTATACAATGATAAAAAAATTTTTGTAAGCCGTAATCTGACTGATCAAGTATCATAACATGATATACATCAGCCAATGATATTGCTTGTTATTTGAAAAGGAAAATGGAGAAATTGTTGATTTCTTGTTGACGATAAACAGTCGTTAATAATAGTATCATTTTATAAGAAATGGTAAGAAAGTGCATTCAAGCTACGTTTTACCTGAAGTGACGTGATTTACTAGTTGTTTACTCTTAAGTTATTCTGTTGCCAACATGTGTCCACAGCGTTTACAAGCAGTTGCAACCCTTTATATAGTAACACAGTATATTAAAAAAATGATTGTTTTCCCTGTGCTTTAACACACACTTAGGCTATCAATATATATTATTTATATGTCTGTTTAACAAACAAATACATGAATCAATGTCAAAATTAGCAAAACAAAGCAATTGCATGAACTAAATCAAAAGCAATAACAGTGTCGGTATTTTAGCAAACAGAAAGTGTATTTGGAGATGAGATGACTGACAATTATCACACCTGTAAAATTCCAGCATCTGTCGTCTGTAGCAAAATGGTTGAGATTGATAAAATAAACGATGCACAGACTATGCAATATACCAGTTTGTCCAAAAACAACTCCCACAAACCTATTCCAAGCATGCTTTTATAGACATTAAAAGTGCTCTGCACATCAAACTCGACAATCATTAGCATAAACATTAGAAATGTAATATGACATAAAACGTAAAAGACGAATATTTCCGAATTAATGGTAGCACTTACTTTTAGATTAATGTTCAATAGATGCTTACATATCCGGCTGATGGTAGTTACAGAGTCCAGACGAAATGTATCTCCGACTCTTACATGTTTTGTTATTCTACGCATGTTGAATAGGTCATTACCGAAATGAAAACATCTCTATAATTCATATGTGATAGTCAAGTGTGTTTGGTTATGCGACCTCTCTACCACCACAATTTACGTGTGTATCTAAAATGTGTGTGATTTACATGTTTTCTATTCTATTGTAATGCGACTCTAATAGTTATTCAAACCGTCTCAAATACTGCTACTGAAAGAGACTTTTTCGGAAATAAAAGGGCTCCTCTGCAACATTTTTTTTTTAAAACAAGAACATTGTAAGAGTTACAAACAGTGCAATGAAAATGTATAACATATCAAACGTAGATTTTCTTTCGATAACGACATACAAACTACCTTCATATAATATCCTGTTAGTGCAATACGGAACTTCATTCATTACTTTACTTCCTTATGTAGACTGCAGTTAAACTATACAAAAAGTAATAGGACAAGGCTACTATTTTAACATTTCTTCTGCACGTATGAAATAATATACCAGAATTTCCTTCGTAGTCTAAACTATTTAACCGTTAAAGTTCAAATTATATTTCTACACACATAATGCCGCTATAGTCACCATAGTAAATAATGAACTATGGCGCACTTTAAAATTAGAAAAAAATCATAATCGGAAAAAATGGAAACCTAGAATATGAGAAAATTGTCACCAAACTTCTTTAAGCATGAAATTTACGTAATTTTTGAATACGCGTTGTCGTTATTACAAAGTTTGCCGTTATTTTGTCGCATCAAAGTAGTTAAAGGTCCGGTAGTAGGATAAAACAGCAAATAAAAGGAGGGGAAAAAAACAGGATCTTTGGAGTGTTATCAATGATACGACTCCAGTGGACACTATAGACATTGAGAACATATTACATCATCAAGACAATTTCGTGCAAATCGTGCACAGGACAGTTTACTGACTTTAAATTTTCTAGTATATGAACGATTGAAACACGCAACCTTCTCGCTAGAACTTGCTTCCATTTGTGTGTGCCTTTTTTCTGTCAGCTAAAGGTGTGACAGAACATTTACAGATCTACAACAACTGACCACAGAATGTATATCGATTACCAAGTCCTACAGTAAGTTTTTTAAATGAAATATACAGAATGGATAAAACGACATAGGAAATGTATATGTCACAATGGTGAATACTTTGAGAAGGAATGACTTTCAAAGGCGTTCAAAGTGCGACGTAAGGTGTTCACTGATTAGATACTTTTTGTTGTGTATTAGGAATGAGTTGTCAAAAAGTCTCCAAAATTTGCAATTTTACTGGAAAATCAGTAGTGCTGACGCATTCTAAATTTTATAATGATAACTGAAAGACAACATCACTCGTGCAACTTGTCCTATACTTTCCGGACACCATGTTTTTAAATCACTAAAATATATTAACATTAATTTCCTTTTGTTCCAAGTATTTCTTCTTTGAGAGAGAAAGATTCCTTTTGATCATACATTTACATGCAAGCACTTTTTATATGAATCATCAAATATACACTGTGTCCTACAAAGTATCTTAGCTTTTATTTTGTCTACTGCTTACTTATTTTTATTATGGATTAAGATTGTAGTCTACAAACACAGGAGTACATAAAACATCGTGTTCTTCTCAGGTTTAATCTACGCATTAACATTGTATAATTCGTAGATATATAATTGTTCTTCATAACTTTCTAGCGAGCTGATAAGTAATTATCTAGTGTCTACGCTATAATTCTACTGCTTCACGAGGTCTGCAGTGGAGAAAAATTGTTGTTTTGTACCACGGCTGTATTTTGGAAATGCCTACGCGCATAGCTAACCTTTGTTGTGCTTATCGTAATGAAATTCCGAGGTTAACTAATCTGAAAAAAATATACACGCCCCCGTGTACTAACCATATTTGGAATGTGTAGAAGTATTCATTTTTATAAATGGCGTGTTATTTGTTATTACACAGATGGATATACACGGTAGTTATCACAGGGTATAGCCAAAACAAAACTTATTTCTGTCAGCCATGGATCAACCTCTCTTACCTTGCCGTACGTGCACTTGAGGCGGCAAAACACAATTCTAGATTGATTATCACTACTCAAAATCAAATAAAGGCTTGTATTAGAAAGAATTACCAAGTCCTCTGTCAATCAAGGAAACGTGATACATGCTAACTTATAATGTACAACAATTACAACACAACAATTACATTGATGCTGTGTTTCCCGAGGATATAGCATGCATATCAATATCATGAACTAATAGCGGTACATATAAAGTGTAACTCCTCAGCTCTGTATTAAGATATTTATTCAGATGATTGAAGAGCAGACCTCTCCACAGTATAGGGGATAGTTGCAGGCGGCATTCATTTTTGCCTATTGAACTTTTATCTTAAGAACCAGTCTCAAATAATCTTTGTGCGTATGCTCTGCTTGAAAATTTGAAAATACGAATTTGGGAAAACGAAAAATTATCATTGGTCAGGGTCAAAATTTTCGTCTTAATGACCTTTCACATGCTGAACCCTTGGAATCTTCATATTAAAGTAGCTGCAACTGGAGCAAACCATTCAAAAATATTTGGGAGATGACGATTTAAAAATACCTGATACACTGAATAAGACCGACACAATTATTCAATTCACGCTGATGAACCTCTGTTATGCTTATTTTAAAAGAAGCCAGTAAAATCTTGAAATATAACTAGTGCAGCATCTGTGAAATTTACTTTCAAATAGGTGTTTGTACTTCACATCAACTTTTGATGACAGTCTGGTTTTGCATCAAACTTTTAATAATAACGATCGGAAAAGCACATAGAAAAATGATAACACTGGCCACTGGCAATGTTTGATTTGTAAAAGTATTTTGTGTTGCAAAGAAACAAAAACTCAACTTTATCGAGTAAAGATAGATGAGTACGATATAGATAATTCGTTAATCGTGTTAAATATTATATTATACACCTCAAAAACAGCAGGATTACCTTCTTTAAGATAATTACAGTTAGGTTTCAAGCTAAGCATACGCACTTAATTTTTTTTAAACAATTACAATGTAGCTTATGATATTGTCTACATTTGTCAATTGTTTTTAGTTTCTGTCTCAGACAATTTTCAATTTACCTTGTCCGTATCGCTGTACGGCTATAATGTTTATAAATCAAAGTCCTACCTTTTAAAGTTTTCGAATATTTAAGATTTTTCTGAATGACAGAAGATTGAAAGGATGAAGACCAAATCTTAAGCTTCTAAATATGTTCTCTTGAATTTATTTAATTATGCAAGGAAAAATCACTGACACGCGATATTTTACATGAAACTAATCTTGAGCTATTGTGAATCTGCAATCCTGTTAGAACCCGTTCACTCATTTGAATAATCAATCTTTAAACTGACACCAAGAAACTTGGTGACAAACACTGCTGTTTTACCAAACCAACTTTCCTCGAAATGCGTTTGTAAACTCAGGACTGAATGTCAGTGTCGGACATAAAATTCAATCCCTATTCATCAAGGTCCTAGGACGGTCAAGTTGTTTTGAGAGAAAGCTACGAAGCAGTTGTAAGTATAGGACGGTCAATTTGTTTTGAGAGAATCTATACGAAGCAGCTGTAGTATAGACGGGTCAAGTTGGTTTTAAGAGAAGGCTACGAAGCAGACACAATGATAAGAATATAAGGACGGTCAAGTTGTTTTGAGAGAAAGCTACGAAGCAGGTTGTAAGTATAGGACGGTCAAAGTTTTTTGAGAGAAAGCTACCGAAGCAGCTGTAAGTATAGGACGGTCAAGATTGTTTGAGAGAAGCTACGAAAGCAGCTGTAAGTATACCGTACGGTTCAAGTTGTTTTGAGAGAAAGCTTGAGCAGCTGTAAGTATAGACTGTCAAGTTTGTTTTGAGAAAAGCTACGAACACTGTAAGTATAGGACGTTCAAGTTGTTTTGAGAGAAAGCTACGAAGCAGCTGTAAGTATAGGACGGTCAAGTTGTTTTGAGAGAAAGCTACGAAGCAGCTGTAAGTATAGGACGGTCAAGTTGTTTTGAGACAAAGCTACGAAGCAGCTGTAAGTATAGGACGGTCAAGTTGTTTTGAGACAAAGCTACGAAGCAGCTGTAAGTATAGGACGGTCAAGTTGTTTTGAGACAAAGCTACGAAGCAGTTGTAAGTTGAACATCGCAATTCATATTCTTTGGTTGCAAACAGAGCAGAATCATTTTTCTCAATAATGAACCCATTTTTCTATTAGCAATTTCTCGATTTTAGAGTGACAAGTATTACAGTTAGTCAACGCATTCTTCACATCATAGACATTTTTTAGTCACTGTTTTCAAACCATGTCTAAAGAATTAGATTATGGGTATTGGTTTTCAGCACTGCATTGTCCTTTTATACTGTTTGAAACATTGGTCAGGGTCAAACAGAATGCGCAGAAAAGGATGTCTGTAAAACTGTAGAATCGCGACATCAAAATTTCGTGCTAGGAATTTTAAGTTAATTTACAACACTCGTGCGGAATATTAAATTTCAAGTGATTTGACAATATCGTTTGTCCCGTGCAACTACCGGACAAACAAATGTATTTTTTTCATGGAAATTCAGTATACATGTATCAAGCAACTAAAATGCAACATGTGAGAATAACTTATTAATAAATGCGTATGTTCTAACAGTGTTTAAAATATAAGATGTCTTTTACCCAGGTCATGATGATAGGGCAACCACCATGATATTTTAGCCAATTTACTTGTTAACTTCTTCTACAACAGTTTTACCACTTGGTGATGTAATTTTATCAATTTAATGTAACAATGTTCTCACAACCCTTATGGCAGACCGAATGCGCTTAAGAAAAGTCGCCTTGGGAAACTGTTTATTACCAATGTCGGGGCTAAAATACACTTTAGGGTTCTCACCAGGTTGGAGCTCAGGAATTCCTTTGTGAACGACCGTCTGTTCATTTATGCCTCCCCCCCCCCCCACCTCGAAGAAGTGGGAGTATATTGTTTGCACATGTCTATCGGTCCGTAGACTCTTGTTTCAGGAGAGTTTTAGCAGTGTTCACAGTAACTCGTGTGGATCTGCTATGATACCTCTTTGACATTTAGCTTTAGATGCTGACTCAGAATTTTAGACGCTGTTAAGATGACAACAGTACGAGTAAAAACTTGTACACTGTGCTTTAAAATTTCTTTTAAGATGTCTTCTTAGAGGACAACTCATATTGACAAGCCTGGTCGGACAATTACATTTTTACAAAATGACTGGGAAAAGAACCAAAAGAGTCAGGAGTCACAGGTTTTATTTACAGGTACGATAACTATTCCCTTGTGAGTGAGTCTGCAAGACCATTCATAGAATTGGACATAATTTTTCAATCACATCATTTTGTATTATAAATCGTAATTTGACAGGCAATGTCATTTGTGACCAACAACTTGAAGTGTAAGACTGTCAATAAATTTAATAATATATGATAGTTGCATTGTTAATAGTACAAGCATCGAAGTTAATAGTACAAACATTGGAGTTAATAGTACATCGGAGTTAATAGTACAAGCATTGGTGTTAATAGTACAAGCATCGGAGTTAATAGCTCAAGCATCGGAGTTAATAGTACATCGGAGTTAATAGTACAAGCATTGGAGTTAACAGTACATCGGAGTTAATAGTACAAGCATTAGAGTTAATAGTACAAACATCGGAGTAAATAGTACATCGGAGTTAATAGTACAAGCATTTGAGTTAATAGTACATCGGAGTTAATAGTACAAGCATTGGAGTTAATAGCACAAGCATCGGAGTTAATAGTACATCGGAGTTAATAGTACAGACATCGGAGTTAATAGTACATCGGAGTTAATAGTACAGACATCGGAGTTAATAGTACAAGCATCGAAGTTAATAGTACATCGGAGTTAATAATACAAGCACTGGAGTTAATAGTACAAGCATCGGAGTTAATAGTACATCGGAGTTAATAGTACAAGCATCGGAGTTAATAGTACAAGCATCGGAGTTAATAGTACATCGGAGTTAATAGTACAAGCATTGGAGTTAATAGTACATCGGAGTTAATAGTACAAGCATTGGAGTTAATAGTACATCGGAGTTAATAGTACAAGCATTGGAGTTAATAGTACAAGCATCGGAGTTAATAGTACATCGGAGTTAATAGTACAAGCATTGGAGTTAATAGTACATCGGAGTTAATAGTACAAGCATTGGAGTTAATAGTACATCGGAGTTAATAGTACAAGCATTGGAGTTAATAGTACATCGGAGTTAATAGTACAAGCATCGGAGTTAATAGTACATCGGAGTTAATAGTACAAGCATCGGAGTTAATAGTACAAGCATCGGAGTTAATAGTACATCGGAGTTAATAGTACAAGCATCGGAGTTAATAGTACATCGGAGTTAATAGTACAAGCATTGGAGTTAATAGTACATCGGAGTTAATAGTACAAGCATTGGAGTTAATAGTACATCGGAGTTAATAGTACAAGCATCGGAGTTAATAGTACATCGGAGTTAATAGTACAAGCATCGGAGTTAATAGTACAAGCATCGGAGTTAATAGTACATCGGAGTTAATAGTACAAGCATCGGAGTTAATAGTACATCGGAGTTAATAGTACAAGCATTGGAGTTAATAGTACAAGCATCGGAGTTAATAGTACAAGCATCGGAGTTAATAGTACAAGCATTGGAGTTAATAGTACAAGCATTGGAGTTAATAGTACAAGCATCGGAGTTAATAGTACAAGCATCGGAGTTAATAGTACAAGCATTGGAGTTAATAGTACAAGCATCGGAGTTAATAGTACATTGGAGTTAATAGTACAAGCATCGGAGTTAATAGTACATTGAAGTTAATAGTACAAGCATCGGAGTTGATAGTGTGTCAGCATTTACAAAGTATAATACACTGCTAAATACCGAAAACACCATTTACGTGTACATTTGACATGACACCTAATACAAACGAATGAAACAAACGTACGTGTTTGTTATGTCTTCTGGACGAAAGAGCATCGAAGTACTTTTTGTAAAACTTTAATCATGAATATACTTGGTGTGGATTCCAGTGTATATACACGGTTCGCTGCAATCCTTGAGAAAAGAATTGTTGTATTGTCTCTCTACAACGATTTATTTATTTTTAATTATAAAAATGTGTTGCGTGCTGAAAGATACTCTTCTTCTTTATAAAACATTTTATTTTCTTTGAGGACTTTAACTCGTGTTTTTCGTTTGATTTATTCTAACCTTCGCAATAAAAGAATTGATCCATCGTTTTACGTGTGCCCAAAGGATAACTCGTCATCCGAATTTAAAAGATCTTGATCCGA
This sequence comes from Cyclina sinensis, assembly GCA_012932295.1. Taxonomy (NCBI): domain Eukaryota; kingdom Metazoa; phylum Mollusca; class Bivalvia; order Venerida; family Veneridae; genus Cyclina; species Cyclina sinensis. The sequence goes on from JAAONU010000017.1 coordinate 13,044,563, forward strand.
CATAAAAAGAGGTCCTGTCGAAACAGTTCTATGTTGTCGAAAGTTCACATAAAACAGAAGTAACACGTCAAAACAGTTATGAAAATACACTAAGCGCAGAGAAAACTTTAAAAGACATGAAGATTTTGATATTTTTATTATTGTTGTAAAAGCATTCAGAGTACTGTATATAATGACTTTCTTTGAACAATTTAAGAGCTTAAGGAGTATTACTGCCATGTTTTATTAGAGCCGTTTTGACGCGACTATCTCCAATTTCTACTTTTGTATTAATCTTTTTAATCCGATAATGTTTTTTCTGTATTGAACTTCCTATTTTTTCCAGTTAAAAGAAGTTTCCATTATGCAGAACCAGAGCTATTAAATACTAAGGGACCAGCAATATGGTAAACATTTTCTAGTGCTCTTGTGTTTTTATATACCATTTTTATTAAACCATATAAAAGAAAAAATAGTGTTAACAAGTCACCTTTCACCGTTAATATATGTAAAAAGCATATCTGGTTCTTAAATTTTGATAGTTCAAGAAACTTGGAAACTTTAATTATTCGTTAATTAACTCGATATTTATCTCTAGTGCTCGTGTGAATTCAAATGACGTATCATAGATCTGGGTTCTGAATATTTTCAAGTTCGAGAAACTTGAAAACTTTAAGATGATACGTTATTTTTCTATGACGCTTGTGTGAAAAATTGCTAAGCACAACAAAGCTATGGTCTTGACAAGAACTCTTTTCAACACAATATAGCAAAAACGTTACAGTGTTGAATGGAGTTCCATGACCTTGACCAATTCTTTCATTCGATGTATTACACACTGTCTGCAAGTTTATTTTATAGCAGCTACAAAATGAAGGTGTAAAAAGTTAGTTACTAGTTACACAGCCATTGTGCTACAGGTAAATTTAATCTAAAAAGTAGTTGGAAGTAACCAATCATAATAGATCAAACCAACTAATTACACTTTTTTTATGAATTTTAACGTGTGCCTGATCAGGATATAACAAGCTTACATCCTTTACATTTTGCTTTTTTACAGTCAGTCCAAAGTTAGTCCTATTATTAGCCTAAAATACAAGTAGCTGGCCATATTTCTTTCCCTAACGTATATGAATATGCACATGGTGTTCTAGACCAGGATATTGTAGACATTTCCATATAATTATATTCAGTGAGCTCACCAGCCACATTTTCCTTTAGATTATGCGCACTCGCAATGTACTTTATAATATATACCAAACTTGAATATTTCCCCTAATGTAGGCATAATGCCCAAAGTGCCATAGACCTATCCAGTTCTTCACTGAGAATACCAGCCACCAGCACCTTCTGATAGTGTACACCTTCAATAAATATCATAATAAAATAGAAAACCTAGCAGAGAAATGATAACTGAATTCGTCAGTCAACCTTTGGGGCAGAAGTTCTCTTCATTTTGTCGAAACAACGGAAATGTGAACTTGTTCAACTCATTGAATTAAGGAAATCTGCTGTCAATACATATTTATACACTACGTTAGTTTCGGAGACGAATTTTGGAGACGACTACTCTTTTCTACCTTTCTTGTAACTAAATAATCACTAAAACAATTTCTGAGTAGGTTCGCAAATTTCTGTTTCATTGCAGTTTCACTAACTGTAAATAAAACTGACTTTTTGAGACTGAGAAATGTCATTTGACAATCAAGTGATGTATAATAAAATTTGATTTCAATGGATGGAAACGGGTAGACGCTTGTTTCGTATTCTAAAAAGAACTAGAACTATCGCTGAATGCGATTAATACACCCACCAATATCCTTGATAGAAACTGGCTTGGATAGGTGGAAAATGGAGTAGGCTTTTGGGTATAAAAGACACATAGAAAGAAATTGTCTCTGGTCAAAAGAAAGACATGTTAAAGATGGCTTGGTACGGTTGCAAAGGAAGTAACGTTTGAGGCAGGTAATTTGTAAGTACATAAAAATCAAATAGTAAATACAGTATATTATAGGACTAAATGACATAAAACTTTACTTGGTAATATATGAAAAAAGAAATGTTACTAAAATGTGGTCTTCTTTATTGCTGTCTGTGATATTCAAGCTTCGTAACCTCTGACCCTTTTTTAAATTCTATTTTATTTAGTTCCGCACGTTGTCTCGTTTAGGGTTCATGCTTGTAACTCCTGAAATATATTTAAAGTTTCAAGAGAACATCTGATCCTGTGTCAGAGATATTTAAGTAAAGTTTATTTCAGAATATTTTCTCAGTAAAAAAAGGGACATAACTTTGTTAAAATGCAATAGAGTATTATGAAAATTGGCCTACTGAGCATTCTTGTGACCCTTAAAAGATATTTCCAGTTTCAAATCAAATAAACATCAGAATTATCCAACTTGACACATGGAGCTTCCTTTTGATGTATTTTAAGCTTCAAGTTCATATCAATACTGGTTTCTGAGATATTCCAGAAAAATGAAAATTTTGGGATATTTGTAAGTTTATAAAGGAGCATATTTATTTCAAAATAAATGTAAGAGTTATTCAAGCTGACACATGGAGGTGCTTTATGATATTGCATTAATGTTTTAAGTTCATATCCATACTGATATTCAATAAAAATGTAAATTTTGGGATATTTTCTAAGTTAAAAAGAAGCATAATTGTGTCAAACTAACTATCAGAGTTATCAAACTTGACAAACGCAGCTGCATTGTGATATTGCATTGATATTTCAAGTTTCAAGTTAATATCTCTTCCTGTTCTAGAGATGGGAGGGGAAGGGACGGTACGGGACGAGACGGGACAAAGTGATTCCTATATACCCCTCCTCCCTCAACACACACACACACACAAACTATGTTTGGTGGGGGTATAATAACAAACTATACATATTTTTTGTATCAGGTGGTTTACTTTTTAAGGAATTAATACTAACAATTAATATCACTGTTAAAATATAGATCCAGGTATTGTTCTTGATATAATTAAAATGCCGAAGAGCAAAGTGGACATTGTATGTAGAAATACAACACAGCCATTCTGATCCTTTGATGCTCTACACATTTACAGATCAAAATGTGCCAATTAAGAGAAACAAGCGCCTGATAATATGACTTTCCGCCATGAAATCTCAGGACTATATCTGTAAAACTAAACATTATGTGCTAGTATCATATTAAACATAGATCTTTTCCCTTAATATACTAGCATTATACACGCAAGTCTGTCATTTAACTAGATATATCTATAATTATATTGTATTTTCATACATTGTATCTTTACATATCACATCAAACATTCGCTTTCCGGCTTGATAAACAACAGTAGAAGAATACTTGTGTATTTTCTTGGTAAACGAATGTTGTATTTTCTTACTGCTGCGATTTTTTTTCATATCATAAAATGCGTGAAGGAACATACGGTTTGATGTTGCTTGCTAAAAAAAACAAAAAAAAAAACAAACAAACAAAAAAACAAAAAAAAACAAAAAAAAAACAAGTGAAATAGGAAATCTTAAAAGATATTGCAATATCCAATTAGGTTTTTACTTTTACTGAAAAATATGATTTCCATTTTAAAGCTATAGCCTAGTAACAAAAACAACATCAAACGAATATGGTGCTCAGTACTTTTACGTATCTTTTAATTTTGTCGTCAATCTCTTTGGCAAATATTTCATCACTTGTTTGGTTACCGAATGTCAGAAACAGTAGTAAACGTGTGTTGCAAAATAGTCTTAGGCTGATGTTAATTTTGCGAGGTAATAAATGAGATGTATGATGTATAAAGTGATGTATAAAGTTGTTCTTTTAACTTCATAAAATTGTTTTCTAACAACTTATTACAGTAACATGTTTGACGCAAAAATAGTCTTAGGCCAATGTTAAATACCATATAAATGCTAGGTAAAATAAAAAACAAAAACAAATTTAGACTGATAGACTAATTGCACCACCCAGAACTTTAAAACAGGAAGAAAACAATAATGTGCATAATATACATACAGCCCTCTATTCACATACTAACTGTTCGTCCGACTTTCCGGAAATTTGGATCCCGTGATAAAAATAAAACTGTGTAAGTTAAGTTGATGAAACTCGATATGAAAATAGATGGCAACTAGCCGATTATGCAAATAACTTTGTATTTTTCTCGTATCAAATTGCGGTTGCTATGGTGACGGATATAGTCAAAATATGGCTTTACCAGATGGATCCATTGATAACTCAAGAATTATACGATCTAGGCTAACGAAACAAACTCCAGCACAATAGCAAAATCATTTTTATCTGTTGAAAAACGTCAGGAGAATAGCAGAACAACTCCAGCAGAAAAGCAGAACAGCAAGAAAGCAGAACAACTCCAGCAGAAAAGCAAAATGGAAGAATAGCAGATCAACTCCAGCAGAATGACAGAAGGGCAGAAGAGCAGAACAACTCCAGCAGAAAAGCAGAACAGCAAAAAAGCAGAACAACTCCAGCAGAAAAGCAGAACAGCAAGAAAGCAGAACAACTCCAGCAGAAAAGCAAAATGGAAGAATAGGAGAACAACTCTAGCAGAATAGCAGAAGGGCAGAAGAGCAGAACAACTCCAGCAGAATGACAGAAGGGCAGAAGAGCAGAACAACTCCAGCAGTATAGCAGAACAGCAAAATAGCAGAACAACTCCAGCAGAAAAGCAAAATGGAAGAATAGGAGAACAACTCTAGCAGAATAGAGAACAGCAGAATGGCTGACAACTCCAGCAGAAAACCATATTGGCAGAATAGCAGAACAACTTTCAAAAAGACAAAACGTCTAATTGCGGTTTAAATGACACTTCCAATGTTTTCCCTCCAGCTGTCTGTTTGTCCGTTTGTCCGCCCGGATATCCGGAAAACTGAATCCCGTGATAACATAAAAACTGTAAAATTTAAGTTTATGAAATTTGACATATGAATGCATGGCAATATTTAGACTATGCACTTTACATTTTTTCTCGGATCAAATTTCTGGTTGCTTTGGTAACGAAAATTGTCAAGATCTGACCTTAACAGATGGATCCATTGTTAAATGAAGAGGTATAGGAGTTAGGATAATGAAAATAAATTAGTAACGGTATAGATGGCAATATGGAGATTATCCAATTTAATTTGTTTTTTCCCTCTCGTCAATTTTTTTTGTTCGTATAATTTGTCTATCAACACATGGACTTAGTATAACAAGAGGGTCATGATGGCCCTATATCGCGTACCTGAGTATGACTGCTTTTAACAAAGTTGTTATGGACCTGGTTAATTGACCTCATATGACAATATATTCAAACTTGACCTAGAAATTATCAAAACAACCTTTTTGACAATTTTCCTGGTTATTTGCACTAAAAATTTACCTCTAGAGTGTTAACAAGGTTTTTCCATATTTGGGTTCTGTGACAGAGTTTTTGACCTCAGAAACCCATATTTGAACTTGAGCTAGAAATCATCAAAACAACCTTTCTGACAAATTCCCGTGTTATTTGGACTGATCTAGTGTGTTAACAAGGGTTTTCCGTATTTTGGCTATGTGACTTAGTTTTTGACCCCAGATAACTCATATTCAAATTTCAACTAGGAAACATCGAAAGAACCTTTCTGACAAATTTTAAGGATATTTGGGCTGGAAATGTAACCACTGGAAAGTTAATAAGGTTTTTCCGTAGTTAGGCTCTGTGACCTAGTATTTTACCCCAGATGACCCATATTCCAACTCGACCTAAAAATTATCAAAACAACCTTTCTAACAAATTTCCAGGTTATTTGGACTGAAAGTGTTACCTCTAGAGTGTTAACAAGGTTTTTCTATACTTGGGCTCTGTGACCTAATTTTAAACATAGATGACCCATATTCGAACTTGAGCTAAAAATTATCAAAACAACCTTTCTGACAAATTTCCAGGATATTTGGACTGAAAAGGTAGCCTCTAGAGTGTTAACAAGGTTTTTCTATTTTAGGCGATGTGACCTAGTTTTTCATCCACGAATAACCCATGTTTGAACTCATCCGAGTAATTACTGGGACAAACATCCTGACTTAGTTTCATGATAATTGAGGTAAAAATGTGACCACTAGAGTGTTAACAAACTAAGTGTGGACGTCCGACAGACGACGGACATTGATCGATCCTAATAGCTCACCATGAGCCTACAGCTCAGGTGAGCTAAAAGAGACACACAAAAAATCAGGAAGAAAAACTTCAGCAAAACAGCAGAATAGTAGAACAACTCCAGCAAAATAGCAGAATTATGTTAGTCTGTTGAAAGAAAAAAAATAACCAGAACAACAGAATAACAGAACAACTCCAGCAGAATCGCAGAACTGCAGAATGGTAGAACAACTCGAGCAGAAAAGCAAAATGTTTGTTCTCTGTCTGTCTCTTCGTCTTTTCGTCTGTCTGGAAATCTGGATCCGGCGATAAACGTGGCCTAAGATGTATTTAATTTTTTTTATAATACCTTTTTTAAATTTGGAAAAAATACACCCTAAACTCCTTTTGTTTATGTTGTTTGTTTGAACTGAGTTCATAAATACTATTTCAAATTTGATGCTTTATGTATTACTTAGGCCTCTAGGCCGCTAGCAGCCTATCGAATGAAAAATACTTCTTTTCATGCAAAACCCTCTTTTTGAATTTTCAAAACACCCAAGCCCTTTTATCCTTGTTTTTGTTTGAATTGAGGTCAAAAATACCATTTAACTTTGATGCACTATGCTAATCTTAGGCCCTAGGCCGTTGGTCTGTTAGTAGCCTAAAGACAGCAAATTCTTCTTTTCGTGAAAAACACTCTTTTCTGATCTTTTAAAAACACTCTAAACCCCTTTAATTGCTGTTTTTTGTTGACATTTAGTTCAAAGATATTATTTCTGTAGTGATACCAAATGTATAATTTAGACAGCTAGGCTTCTTGCTCGCTAACTGCATTTAGAGAACAAAATACTTCTTTTCCTGAAAAATCCCTTTTTCGAAATTTGCAAAAATGCATACCAAACCCTTTTTATTGTTGTTGGCTGTCTACACTTCGTTCAGATATATTTTTTATTGTGATCAACAACGTATAGCTTAGGACGTTAGACCGCTACGGTTAGGCCACTGCAGTTAGGTCGCTAGCCTGCCGGACCGCCAACTTCACGAAAATGTTCGTTTTTTATTTGCAAAAGTACACCCCGAACCCCTTTTGTTGTTGATTGTTGACTTTAGTTCGCAGGTATCATTCTTATTATTATACACAATGTATATCTTAGACCGCTAGGCCGCTGCTGTTAGGCCGTTAGGCCGTGCGGTTAGGCCGCTCAACTTCACGATCATATTCAAAGATCACCCCTTAGTAATGCTGGCCATAAGAAGTCTGGGATAAATCTTAATCACATGTAATCATTGCATAGTATCGTTAGTTTTTCAATTAAACACGGTTTATCCGATGATGTTTCAAGTAATATTTTACTATTTCCTTTCTAAAACATGACTCTACAACTCATCTTAGTCAGTGCAATTACCGAAACCGTGAAGAAACATTGGCAATTGCTCCAAAAACGTTCGTTACAGTATATTTCATAATAAAGATTTTTTAATGATAAATCACATGTCTATGAAGATGTTCATGATTTCGAAATTTGATATTCGAATATTCTAATTTGTGATATTGTTGACTATTGATTAATTCGAGTTGCCATTCCTATAGATGGGTGTAGCACTTACAGTCTCCATACATTTGATGACTGAACGATGTACATGTCATTGTTTTTTACTCAGATTTGTGTTAATACATTTATAAGTCAAGCCCAGTGTACAGTATCACGATGCAAAATCGTTTTGAGATGACAGATTTTGAGTACAGTGGCAGATTACATTTTTTTTTCTTTTTTCATTTTGTAACGAAAATTTTCGTCAGGAAAGGTTTTTGCTGTTATTTATTAGTTGTGTGGACTTAGTTTTTTTCTCTTCATAAACTTGACAACTATAACAAACTGAAAGGTTTCTTCGACTTGGTGTCCTGTTACTATTCATTAGTATTCGGCAATGTAACTTTTCTCTAAAAGCATGTGCAACAAAGAATTTCTAATGTAACTTTACTTTTTCAGTAGACATGAATATCATTAGAGCATTATATCATTTAAATGTGTACTTAAACATATTGTCAAGTTGTCATGTTGATATAAGATGGCAAACGCGTTTACTAAAATGCTTTACGTTAAACATATTTTATTTGCTCATTATAAATGCATTATACACAGAATATATACTAACATAGACATATAATAAATACTAGTAAAAAGGGTCAAGCAACAAGTTCTGTGAACATTAATTTAGGCTTACTTTGTGAAAAAAACAGTTCAATAATCAAAGTTTTTATTACAGACGTCTGAAAATGCATGCAAAGAGGCTCAATAAAAAAGAAACAGGTGGGGGACTGAAAAATTAATTTAGACATTTTTGTCTTTTTTGTAGAATAATGTTCTGCTTTTGCTGGATTTGTTCTGCCATTCTGTTATTCTGCTGGAGTTGTTCTGCTATTCAGCCATTGTGCTATTCTGCAAAAGTTGTTCTGCTTTTCAGCCATTGTGCTATTCTGCTGGAGTTGTTCTGCAAGCTGCCATTCTGCTGGAGTTGTTCTGCTAGTCTGCCAGTTTGCTATTCTGTAGGAGTTGTTCTGCTATTCTGCTATTCTGCTGGAGTTGTTCTGCAAGCTGCCATTCTGCTGGAGTTGTTCTGCTTGTCTGCCAGTTTGCTATTCTGCAGGAGTTGTTCTGCTATTCTGCTATTCTGCTGGAGTTGTTCTGCAAGCTGCCATTCTGCTGGAGTTGTTCTGCAAGCTGCCATTCTGCTGGAGTTGTTCTGCTAGTCTGCCAGTTTGCTATTCTGCAGGAGTTGTTCTGCTATTCTGCTATTCTGCTGGATTGTTATGCTATTCTTCTAGAGTTGTTCTGCTATTCTGCTGCTCTGCTATTCTGCTGGAGTTGTTCTGCCATTTTGCTGGAGTTGTGCTGCTATTCTGCCATTCTGCTGAAAATGTGTTGCTATTCTGCTGGAGTTGTTCTGCCATTTTGCTGGAGTTGTGCTGCTATTCTGCCATTCTGCTGAAGTTGTGTTGCTATTCTGCTGTATTGCTGGAGTTGTTCTGCTGTTCTGCTATTCTGCTGGAGTTGTTCTGCTGAAGTTTTTCTCCTAGATTTTTTATTTTGTTCAATGTTCATACGTTGGCTGATAAACTAATTTCACGAACCAGAATTTTGACACGAGGAAAACAAAAAGTAAAATGCATGATCTCGATATTGCCATCTACGAACATACTAATTTTAATTAACCTAGTGGTATACTTTTTGAGTGATAATAAGATCCATCTGTTAAAGCCACATTTTTATCATTTCTGTTACCAAAGCAGCCCTAATTTTGACCAGAGAATAAAAAATCAATGTAACTTGCATAATCTCCATGTCGCCATGTATTCATATTTCAAGTATATAACAAGATATGTCAGGACAGCCAGACGGACACACATAAAGACGGAGATACTACGGAATCATGTTGGGGCCTATTAAAATGTCGCCGTCGCGCTTAGAGGTAGACGTTCGACAACGCGACGCGACATCGCGAAAATGCGATGCGACGCTCGACAATGTGAAGCGACGCGCGACAATGTCAAACGAAATATCGCGTTTTCGTTTCGTACTGTCGTGCTATAAAAGCGCGAAATATCGCATTGTCGCTTCGCATTGTCGTGCGTCGTACCGCAATTTCGCAATGTCGCGTCGCGTTGTCGAGCGTCTACCTCTAAGTTGTTTTCAAATTTATGTTACAGTGATCTTGCAACCATTTATAAACCTGACATATGAACCGTTGGATTATTCCACAGTTATAAAACAAATGGTGTATGGTCTCTGGTTCTGATCTACAATACGAACAAAGATCATTTTCTGATTTATTTATTTTGAACAAAAAAGATTTTGTTACAATAATTTTTGTATTTAATTTGAACTGAAAATCTCTAAGTTTTATTTCGTATATTTCTTTCAATCTTTTACAAACTTTTAGATATTCTTTTTCTCTTATATCGCCTAATTCTTGAAACCATATGGTTGGCAAAACAGTTACTCTTGTTTTTGTCATAACTTCATAAAAAACTTTGCAACCTTTTTCATTTTTTATCAAATTCCTAACATATGGATTCAGGTTTAGATTACTTTTATAGTAATTCAATAATGTTTTATTATCGTTTATGGTCGTTTTCCAGGAGTTGGGGATTTTATTGAGCTCTCTATAGTAATCTAAAAAAGTTCCGTTGACATCACATTTTCTTTCGAAGTTGTCAAACTATAAAAAATTTCCTTTTGTATTTAGTAAGTTTATTACATATATAACATTTTTATCATACCATCTTTTTTAAAAACAGATTTTTGTCAGAAAGATTGTCATTATACCATAACGGCGATAACAATATATCAGTTAAACTACTAATTTCCACTGTTTTACAGAAATAAGACCAGCATATCAAAACATCTTTCCAAAAAGGGTTAATCATTTCTACAGCCTTAAAATTGGAACCAGTGTTTGATAAGTTCAACAACGTTAAAGTTAGTTAAAGTGAACCAATTTTCCTCTTTTGACCTCAGAAACAGTTTTCACAACCAATTTATCTTCAGACTGTAAATAAAGATTTTCAAATTTATCATACCTAGTCCACCATGTTTAATGTTTCTGGTAACAGTATCCTGTTTTATTCTATCCGGACCATTATTCCACAAAAACCTATAGGATATTGTTTCTAACGTTTTGATTATATCCGTCCGAGGATTTGGCAAAGCCATAAATAAATGTACAAAGTTTGAAAACACTACACTGCCCTTAAGTTATTAACATAAGATTGTGATGCTTTCATGATATTGCCCTTCAGTTATTAACATGAGACTGTATTGCTTTCATAATCTTGTCCTTAAGTTATTAACATCAGACTGTGTTGCTTTCATGATCTTGCCCTTAAGTCATTAACATGAGACTGTCTTGCTTTCATGATCTTGCCCTTAAGATATTAATATGTGACTGTCTTGCTTTCATGATCTTGCCCTTAAGTTATTAACATGAGACTGTCTTGCTTTCATAATCTTGCCCTCAAGTTATTAATATGAGACTGTCTTGCTTTCATGATCTTGTCCTTAAGTTATTAACATCAGATTGTCTTCCTTTCATGATCTTGCTTTTAAGTTATTAACATCAGACTGTCTTCCTTTCATGTTCTTGCCCCTTAGTTAGTTATTAATATCAGACTGTGTTGCTTTCATGATATTGCCCTTAAGTTATTAACATGAGACTGTGTTGCTTTCAGGATCTTGCCGTTAAGTGATTAAAACATCAGACTGTGTTGCTTCATCATCTTGCCCTTAAGTAATTAACAAGAGACTGTCTTCCTTTCATGATCTTGCTCTTAGCTTATTAACATCAGACTGTGTTGCTTCATGATCTTGCTCTTAAGTTATTAAGATCAGACTGTCTTCCCTTCGTGATCTTGCTCTTGAGTTATTAAGATAAGACTGTCTTCCTTTCATGATCTTGCTCTTACGTTATTAACATCAGACTGTCTTCCTTTCATGATCTTGCTCTTAAGTTATTAACATCAGACTGTCTTCCTTTCATGATCTTGCCCTTAATTTATTAACATCAGACTGTGTTGCTTTCGTGATCTTTCCCTTAAGTTATTAACATCAGACTGTGTTGCTTTCGTGATCATGCTCTTAAGTTATTAACATCAGACTGTGTTGCTTTCATGATCTTGCCCTCAAGTTATTAATATGAGACTGTCTTGCTTTCATGATCTTGTCCTTAAGTTATTAACATCAGATTGTCTTCCTTTCATGAACATGCTTTTAAGTTATTAACATCAGACTGTCTTCCTTTCATGTTCTTGCCCCTTAGTTAGTTATTAATATCAGACTGTGTTGCTTTCATGATATTGCCCTTAAGTTATTAACATGAGACTGTGTTGCTTTCAGGATCTTGCCGTTAAGTGATTAAAACATCAGACTGTGTTGCTTCATGATCTTGCCCTTAAGTAATTAACAAGAGACTGTCTTCCTTTCATGATCTTGCTCTTAGCTTATTAACATCAGACTGTGTTGCTTCATGATATTGCTCTTAAGTTATTAAGATCAGACTGTCTTCCTTTCGTGATCTTGCTGTTGAGTTATTAAGATAAGACTGTCTTCCTTTCATGATCTTGCTCTTACGTTATTAACATCAGACTGTCTTCCTTTCATGATCTTGCTCTTAAGTTATTAACATCAGACTGTCTTCCTTTCATGATCTTGCCCTTAATTTATTAACATCAGACTTTGTTGCTTTCGTGATCTTTCCCTTAAGTTATTAACATCAGACTGTGTTGCTTTCGTGATCATGCTCTTAAGTTATTAACATCAGACTGTGTTGCTTTCATGATCTTGCCCTTAAGTTATTAACACGAGACTGTGTTGCTTTCATGATCTGGCCTTTAATTATTAATATCAAACTGTGTTGCTTTCATGATCTTGCCCTTAAGTTATTAACATCAGACTGTGTTGCTTTCGTGATCATGCTCTTAAGTTATTAACATCAGATTGTCTTGCTTTCGTGTTTGAACTTTAGCATCTTTGAGAAAATGCCGAACATTTTAGATCTAGAAAATATTTGAATACGCTCACTACATCGAACTATAATTTTTTATTTAGAAATTCAAACCGTACAGTGGAGTGCATGAGTGATGCATGAGCAATCCACCATTTTGCCTACAATTCAGTATGTTCCTAAAATACACAGTCATGTTTATAAATGAGAGGAAGAAACAGTTTCAACTGAAGAGAAAAAGCAAACATAAGTTATCATGTATGTGACACAAAATGTCAAAATCATCATACTCGTTGTAGATTTCCATAAAAATGACAAGAAGACCGCACTGATATTCAGCTGACTTTATCAACATTATTGTAAATTGAGTTTTTTTTTCTATTTTGCTTCCAATTTAAATGATCTTTAACCTAACAAAACACATGTCTGACGTGTAAGTGGCCTATTCGGAATCAAAACAAATGAAACAAGACAACTCTGGGAACATTACCGTTATTATTATTATTATACTTTGAGTTGTTGTTCCTGATGTTGTTAAGTTGTTGCTGACAATCAGAACTGCATTGGTTAAAAATACGAATTATTAATACAGTTAATTAACTCCAGCTGTAACGGAAAAATTACGAGAGGGATTGGTCTGTATTGATATTGCTGTTATCATTATCAGAGAAAAGGAAAAGCAAACATCCTACATTAGTCATAATTGTATCCGCTATCAGATACTTTCAGTTTTCGACTAATAAGAATCTCATTATCTTATATTATACATTAAAATGTTATCAACAATCTATAACGCAATCAGTAATTTAATAGCGACAATTTTGTAAGATATTTTTTGCAGCTATGACGAATAACATTAACATTAACATTATTAAACTGCAAACTCCTCGTTAAAAGATGTGTTCATTTTTCGTATTAAAAGTAAGAATAATACTTAATATGATGTGAATAATCGAAAACGAAGCATTAAAAAAGCAACAAATTTAATGTGTATTTCCATGGCTAAGGAATAAACAATGCTGAGTCAAGATTTTCTCTGACAATAATACACTGCTTACAAGAAACTTAGAATGCAAATTTATTGTTGCGGCTATCTATTTTCCCAATATTTTTTATTTGAATATCTGAACCAGAATGAAATTAAAAGTTAAAAGAATATATTTGTTATGACGTTATTTCTCAGCATGTTTTATGACAAATTTATAGTGAAAAACAAGTTTCACTTAACAATGCTGTCTATGCAAAAAATTGAGGAAATGTATGGAATAAAAAAAATCGTGGTAACACATTCATTTTATAATCTAAAATCTTCGACGACACGGGAAAAAAAAGGGAATTGGACATTTGATTTACTAATGAAATAAAATGAATTGAAAATCAGCAAAAAACGACAAATTTCTAGTCCTCTTGAAAAACATAATTAAAATAAATGATAGCGTGAATATTACCCTTCATTAAAAATGCCTATTTTCAGTATTTTGTATCAAATTTAACAGTTTCTATATGTAATAGTCGCTCAGGTAATAATATTTAGTTACAGTAAATGTGTAGTTAAATTTATAAACATACCTGTACAGAATATGTAAACTGAATCACAGAACAATATATCCTTCAAAAACGTTTTCCTTTCAACGCGACATTTAACAGTTTTTCATTCATCTGTAAAACAAAAATTTCCACTGGACATGTATCCAATCGTAAATACTGACGAATGGTGTCATCCAAGTTTCTTAAAATAAATAAATTACCTTTTTGAAAATATTTTACATCCTTTTTACATTTAGAACATTCCCATCAGCTATATTCTATAGCACTGAACGTGTATTACAGTTCTGTCAGCGCCTCTACAACTTATTCGTGAGCGAGAGGCTAAACAGATTCATGTTATTTTACTAAGAGAGACCTTGCTGAGTAAATCGATAGCTCCAAGTTTTCTTTGGTTTTCTGCAATTCAAAATCATAACGTTAGATTAAAAAGTTTATAAGAAAGTGAAAGTAGAGTTATGTTAAAAAATATCGAAACGTTGATGATATGTTTATCGCCACATGAATCAACGCAAACTTTTATAAATCTCTTCAACTTTGATTTATGGTGGCACTGATATCTGCCATTTTGTTCCCCTGGTCGGCGGGGTGGCAGGGAGAAAACAAAACACCATGACACAACGGCAAATGTAGCATTTGTCGTATTGGCGCGCGTAATCTTTGTAGCAAGAAATTATTTTAGCTTCGAAGAAAAAAAAGTCGAGATATAATCACTGACTCGTCGTCGTCGTCCAAAAACTTTAATGTTTTTGATTACTCAAACCATGAAGCTAAAGTTTTTATATTTGGTGTGTAGCATTGTCTAGTGGACCTCTACAAAGATGGTTCAAATCATGACCAGGGTCAATATTAGCCGCGGCCCGGGTTTATATATAGTTATATAGGGAAAACATTGAAAATCTTCTTTAAAACCGACTGACACAGAGCTTTGAGATTTGATGTGAGGCATCCTCTAGTAGACCTCTATCAAGATTATTCATATTATGTCCCGGGGGTCAAAATTAACCCCACCCCGGGGATCACTTGGTTTTTGCACGGACTTATTTAGGTAAAACCTTCTAATGGGGAAAGCACAAAGCCTAGAACTGAACTATTTTCTTACATGGGATGGGCAAGTGCTTCCTCCCCACCCCTTCCCAAACTGCACAGGA
The DNA here is from genome assembly GCA_012932295.1 of Cyclina sinensis. Taxonomy (NCBI): domain Eukaryota; kingdom Metazoa; phylum Mollusca; class Bivalvia; order Venerida; family Veneridae; genus Cyclina; species Cyclina sinensis. The sequence goes on from JAAONU010000017.1 coordinate 13,059,850, forward strand.
CCAACCTCACCGTTACAGCCCCGCCAAACACACACAAATAAATAAATAAATAAAAACAGATAAAAAAAATCCATTATTTTTTTTATTATTGTATGCGTAGTTTCATGACCCCCTCCCCTTCCACCCTCAAAAACAAATTAAAACATTGGACCAGGGTATTATGTCATATTCTGTTGATTTCTTTGTTAGTAAGGCCATTATTTTTTTATTATTGTATGCGTGGTTTCATGACCCCCGCCCCCTCCCCCATTCAAAAAAAAAAAAAAAAAAAAATGGACTAGGGTATTATGTCATATTCTGTTGATTCCTTTGTTAGTAAGGCCATTCCATTATCTACACGCTATCAGTAATTGGTTGAATAATTTAACTAATCGTTTTTTTTTTTTATTGTCGACTCGGAAGCAAACAAATCATTGCAACGCATGTACTAATTTAGGAAAGAAACCTTACGTTTTCTTTTTAAATTTGTCATCTGATTTCATTATTAAATTGTTTCCGATACATGATCGAAATGTTCCTAAATTTGTTACATGCTTTTGTTGTTGTTTTTAATCTTTTCGTAAAAGGCATGCTTAATTCACGAATAATAACATATAAGACTCACAGAAATGAACGCAAGAGTAGTGCTAAATCAGTTACCACAGGGGAGAGAGATTCGCGTTAATGCAAACGGCCGTATCATTCAACGTGCACGACATCAGGATGACATGAAACACTATATACCTCAGATTTAGGGAGCATCCCCTTACAGCTCAGTTAAGGAAGCTCACTTGAATATTTTCGGTTGAACACGTGAAAACCGTGAACTAAGCGAAAATATTGTAATCTCATTTAATTCAGATAGTGTACTCATTTAGGCGAAAAAGGTATAAAGGATATAAATGGCTATACTTGTTTTGCTATTTATAGAAACGCATGCAATGCACAGCTATGGCCCTGATTGCACTTCTGACATTTTTTAACCGTGAATATCTAAATCGACCCGAATTTTCGCCGCAAGAAGTGATTCCATTTTGTTTCAAGGCTATCGATTTTATGGTGATTTGAGTGGAAACCTGGGCGTGATTAGGTATCTTAGTCATGTTGGTTTGCCAAATACTGTGACATTTTACAACAGAAACTTTCGTCTTGCAATATATTCCATAATTTATGTCCCACCAATACCATGTATTATTGAAAGATTTTGTAATATTTATTCTGAACTGTGCCAAATAATAGTTCTTGACATTTTCCTCATACCTGTCTAAAAGTCAGTCTTCTCTTGAATTGATAAATAATGATTCACCATATCAACATGTCATGCAAATTTATTCTTGATATTTTAATGTACCATTATTTTTGTTGGCATGTATTACAAAAAAGTCTTGAATTTCGTCACTGACATTCATCCTATATGTTTCATTCCAGTGTGTGTTCTACTTCTAGTATTAATAGAAACCATTTTTTTTTAAATTTGACATTAAGCAAACTTAGTACATTTTGACTACTGTTTTATATGTTCCAAAGAAAATACATTTGATATTCTAATCTCTAGCAAACCAACCAAAGTTCAGGGTGAACAACTAGTGTGTTATTATGTATTTCGTTTGCCCATTCATCTATCTACAAACCTGGCGAATCCAAATTAACTATTGAAAGGTTTATAAGAATATATCTGATCATCAGATATCTACTAGTTCATTGTCTCTTGCTGCATTTCTTGCTTTTAAACATTCCTTTGGACGCCCTTTGATGCTTTGCATCAATGCTTTTCTTGTAACTATTTATTATAAGAATTATGAAAAGCTAAATGCATGCACTAACTAAAAACGGACAGTCTCAGTAACAGGGATTTCATTAATTACAGCACTATCGGCCCCGGTCAGCAAACGTAATATTTTAATTAGCCAAGACATGAAGCAAATTGTTTGGGTCAGACCACAGGACAAAAAAGGGGTATTTAACTGTATTTAAATGACTGCTGGTCTCGGCCTTAGGCCTTAGGATAAATACATATGATCTTGGATAAAATATCAGGCCTATATCAAGTCAGTTATTTAATAACAGACACTATTATTATGGCGATGACAGTGTTGCTGCTCTATATATGTTGCTAATGAAACTATCATTGTTAGCTCTGCTGATCGTTTCGTCGCGTGCTGTAGTATAGATTGTTCTATTTCATTACCTAATCATTTTCCTCTTTGAATACCAGCTAATAACGTGTCATGAGGGAACGTCAAGACACAGATAAACTGCATAAATACAATTGATGGTAATACCTACTTGTGAACCCTTTCTGTTGTTGCTGTAATGTAAAATCGTCGATTTCCTGCTATTCCTGGTTTAGTAAACGGAATTTTTTTTTTTAGTGGATGTATATTAATTTTCAATATTTTAAATTAAATATCGCAAGCTTTTTTTAAGCAGAGTCACCCACAGTCACTAAAGTTTGGACCCAGCCTCTCACCAGATCTGCGCCTGCACTAGACTTTTGTAACATAAAAATCCTGGTAACACCTACATACAACAGTTTTTAAAATGGGCAGTTTTAAAATGGCCATATTTTTAATGGATAAAGATAGAAACATGTAGATGTTATTAGGATTTTTATGCTTCTTTACTCTTGTGTAGGGCCATATCAGGGGAGGGGGCTGGGTCAAACCTTCCAGTGACTGTTGAGTCACCGATTTGTCTTCTGCATTATCACATGGATTTTTAATAATAGAATTATTGACCAAGTGGTCGATAAAATGCAACCAGCGTCAGGAACAAAATACATGTTATACCATTTCTTGTCACCGCTGCGCGATCAAATACTAGTAAAGGATAAAATGAATGTTGCTAGTACAGGTCAGACATTGTTTTATTCATTACGACCAGAGTTTTTTTTCTTAAGATTTAAGTAAATATAAAAGTTAATCAGTGTTAAACTTTAGATACATGTAATATTGAGAATATAATTCTGGAATAACTCGAACTGTACTTTAAATTCACCAGGAACAGAGTTTTTCCCTTTTGATACCGTAGCACAACGTGTGTATGACGTTGTTTTAATCAGTCAGTGACCCAGAATTGCTTTTTTTGTGTTCAGATGTTATTTTTCTTTCTGTCTGTTGTAACTACCTTTTGAACTCTGTATAGAATTAATAGGTATTTTTGACATGTATTCCTACATTTTGCCAAAATGCCAATGGATATCTCATTTTTGATCATTTGCTTTGCTGCATAATTTATAGTTACCGTAGTTAAATTGGTGAAGGAGCAACGATTGAGCCACGCATAAGATAATTGTTTTATTAATCCATTATCATTGATTTGTGTTAAGGACTTATCACAATGGTTGGGAAAGGGAAAACCCTGTCTTTTCATTAGCTGAAGCTGTCACATGGTAAACCAAGGAAAGGTATAAAGTAAGGCAAGCTGGCATCTACATCATCTTAGTCTTTCGGATGAGACGTTAAACCGAGGTCCCATGTGTCAGTGCTATACACTGAGCATGCAAAAGAACCAGGGGTGTCTCTGGAATGGGATGCTTTCTGTATCTTGCACTTCCCCCACAACATAAAATAACTAATCTCTTCAAGGGGGCGTTGGTCAAATTGGCAACCGGTACCGACGATAAATAAGCTCAAATAGACTACATCATTTTCTAAATCTTTATTATATCGTCTTCTATGGTGACACACTGAATTGAAAAACAAGTAAGTATTAGAAATTGGATAAAATTTAAAGCAGTTTGCAACTTTTGTGAATTTTGTTGCTGTGTTTAAAAGAACTGCTCATCATTAATGAAACTTTGTGGATTCTAAACTTAAATTTGAATTTTTAAGACGACAGATACCATATGATAATCAATCCAAGATGCAACATTGGAGTGAGGTATATTTTTACAAATAAAATGTAATGATAAATATAAGACATAGAAGAACTTATTACATAGACTGGAACAAAATTATAGACCGTTCCAGAAATTAGTACCGCCCTGATTACCTCCCTTGCGTCCGCCGTTAAGGGCTGCAGATTGAAGCAGTTTTATAAAGCGGGGCGTAGAAAAAAGTCCCATTTTTATAGCTGTAATGTGATTGTTAGACTCATGTTAACTACATGAAGCATTTATTAACAGCAAAGATCTATCCCATGGTCTTCTAACTGAAAAAAGTATGTTAGTAAACGATTAAAGTAGTAAATCGACCCTTGTTTTGCTTTTGTTTGTATGAAATACAAGAGTTGCCATGATGCACCAGATTGTATGTGCATGTCCTACCAACAAGGTTGAGAGTGTATCGATACAGGTTATTACCCAAACGACGCCCAAATCCTCATATGAGGTTCACGAAGTATAGCACCCAACATATTTGGTCGATACACGAGAAGACTCGGGAGTACAGCTCATCAACACATGGGCCTTAGACACTGTCATCATTACTCGATAGATGTGCATACCGATACGAGGTACTTGACAACTCTGGTGTGAGAAGTGGGATGTCCTTCAATTTATCAACAGGGCATTAGCATACGAACAATGCTGGTGAGACGCATATCGAGAAGACGGTTATTGACATGGCGGTTTAGGGATCGAGATTGGGGAGCTCTGGCTTAGGGTACGTGGGGTACTCAGGGATGGTTCTGGCGATGGTCTTTCTAAAAGAAGGGTTTCAGATGTCCTTGGGGTTGAGCTCGAGGCACATCGTATGAGCCCAAAAGGTCGAGGGAACCTTATAGGTACGAGGCAGGATTATCTCGGTGAGGACCGGAGAGGGTTTTGAGATGACATGTTCAGTGGATAAAAGACCTGGGTATCTCAGTGATGTTCAATCGAGGCATGGGGGTGGACGTTTATCGATTGCTGAGCAAAGTTTTGAACAAACCTGAAACATGTAAAACTATAATGTAAAAATCAGTTTTAGTCAGGCAAACTTTTCTTGAGAAAAGAGAAAGTGTTTTTTTCTCCGTGTATCTCTTTTAAACGCATGATGTTTGTTTATTCTTTATACATGCCAGTAAAGAAACAAAAATAAAACTTAGGGTAACACTCAAAAGAACGTCAAGCTCTTAAAAACTTGACTTAAGTGCGTCGCACGAAACTGTTTTCTATTTCTAATTTATTTTTTCCTGTATCTACCTTTATTTCTTCTTTTGATTTATTTCTTGAAATGTTATTTTTTTTTATTAAACCTTCTCTGATATACAAAATGGAGTTCAGACTCTAATTAAAGCTATTTAGTTTTCCTGTCATAGAGTGCTAAATTGAAATCGTATTTCAATCTTCATCATTAGAATGCGTAGCATCGACTTTCAAGTGTGTTTTCCGAGACTTCATGGCATTATAAAATGTTTTGGTGTACTAATTTGTACACTCCTGGCTGTATGCAAATAACTGAATGCAAGGCATTATCAAAATATAATGCCATAAGAATGTTTTATAAGAATTTAGTCGTGTTCCTCTTTTTAAGTATTTTTCAATATTTGTAAATGTTGCTTTGTCATGCATGCTATCGTTTCGCTTTAACAGGAACATGATACTTTTTATACCAATTTGCATGACAGTCAAGATAAATGCTGAAAACATTTCGCACTTTAAACTTTGATGTTTATTGATTTACAGATGAAAGTGCTCGCAACGTACAGATTTTCATTAATAAATTCCGTAAAGTGTAGTATTTTACTTTTTCAATGAATACCTTGAACGAATGCATAAGGAATCTTACAGTGATAAATCAGTAAACAAATGGTAAACTGACTTTTACCATCAAAAAACGAATCATGTGAGCTGAACGTCAGTAAAGCTCTTCATTGATTCATATTGTAAGCGAAACAAGGCAAACAATCAACGCTGATTAAACGGCGCCATCTACTTATAGTATAAATAACGATCAATATTAAACGGCGCCCTCTGCTTATAGAGTGAATAAAGATCAATGTTAAACGCCCTCTACTTATAGTATAAATAACGATCAATATTAAACGGCGCCCTCTGCTTATATAGAAAATAAAGATCAATGTTAAACGCCCTCTACTTATAGTATAAATAACGATCAATATTAAACGGCACCCTCTGCTTATAGAGTAAATAAAGATCAATGTTAAACGCCCTCTACTTATAGTCTAAATAACGATCAATATTAAACGGCGCTCTCTGCTTATAGAGTGAATAAAGATCAATGTTAAACGCCCTCTACTTATAGAATAAATAACGATCAATATTAAACGGCTCCCTATGCTTATAGAGTAAATAAAGATCAATGTTAAACGGCGCCCTCTGCTTAAAGTGTAAATAACGATCAATGTTAAACGGCGCCCTCTGCTTAAATTGTAAATAACGAAGAATGTTAAACGGCGCCCTCTGCTTATAGTATAAATAACGATCAATGTGAAACGGCGCCCTCTGTTTATAGTATAAATAACTATCAATGTTAAACGGCGCCCTCTGCTTATAGTATAAATAACGATCAAATATATACAAACACGAAATAAACGTATTGAATACCGAATCAGATGTATGCTATTTCTGCATTAGCACCTTTTTTTCAGTGCATGTTATGTTTACCTTGAATATAGCCTGTTTTATAATCACAATTTCTGTTATGTATTGGACATATCAGATAGGCTGTGAAAGAAATGTTCTAAGTTTTTTTTTTTTTTTTTTTTTTTTTCGTGAGATGTCTCTCAGAAGTAAATTCCCTACATCATTTAATATGGCGGCCATGCGTTATGCAGCTAAAAACTGTTAATCAACTGGAAACTGAAAACAGACTGTTTCTTGTACTGTATTGTATCTTTTACTGATTAAATTGAATGTGTTTAGCTTGGCAAGGGTGCTAGATATAGGACAACGGCCAGTATTTTACCAAACAATGTTATGATAAAACTAAAATATAGGAATATTCTCACTTTTACTGTTTTCCACTTTGACTTTTTTGAAAGTGAAAACTAATGCTTTCCAGTTCTTGTGAAACATTTTTGTGCAATTACTATTCACTATTATGCTGACGAAAAACACTGATTACTCTTCACGAGACCCCGTAACTATTTAAGTTTTCTTTTTATTTAGAAACAGAGCGGTACGAGGACACATTCTGTAATGTTAACTGCGTTCATAGTCAACAAATACCCTTCCATCAAAAGAGTTGCTGGCACATTTTATATTTGATTCTCGACAGCACGACATAATTCTGACACGAAAAGACATTTCGATACTTTTCACTACAAAATGTAAGATCTATTGTCTTTAGCTGATGTCGTCGTTTCATAGTAGCTTAACGTATCAAGTCCATAATGACTTAATTTTGTCATCAGATAATACTCAATTTACTTGGGTTTCAAAAAGAAGTTTCATGTAGATCTAATACCTTAAATCACACCTAATTTGTGACGTTTTATTGAAATTGTATTGCTGTCAAGAATCGATGTGACGTTTTATTGAAATTGTCTTGCTGTCAATAATCGATGTGACGTTTTATTGAAATTGTCTTGCTGTCAAGAATCGATGTGACGTTTTATTGAAATTGTCTTTCTGTCAAGAATTGATATGACGTTTTATTGAAATTATCTTGCTGTCAAGAACCGATTATACCTTAAATCCCACCTAATTTGTGACGTTTTATAGAAATTGTCTAGCTGTCAAGAATCAATAAGTCCTTTTTCCTCCAATTTGAAATAACTCTAACTTTGCTTTTTCATTTATTTTCGAGAAATCGTTTGAAATTCATCCCCAAATTAGTCTTAAGGCGCGTAAGAATCATTAATTACACAGGCTCTGAATCAAATAGTTTTAGAGTGCATAGGTCTCAGAATTCAGAGTTAGAACTTTAAAGATGCTATCAGTGATTTGATATTGAATTCAAAGCTAACTCAATCTTCTTATATTAGAAAACAACTTTCAATTCCAATGGGACATTTATGGAGAGACCAGCTTCGACCTTCGAATGAATCTTAAGAGGAAAAAAGAGTTAACATCTAACATATATTTCCAGAAGTTATTTCAGTACATATAAGTAGCTAAGATACCAGAACGTTGCATCAAACTCATTAGAAGAATTACATGAATGTTAAACATTGGTGAAAACGTACGGTAAAGTCTTTTGAAGAATTGAACTCTGTCGTAAATGTATATCGCAGAAAAAAAACAGCCACAGAAGTGCACATTCTGTTCTGTGAAGTTAATGTAAATAAAACTGTTGTAATGGTATTCCAGACGGTCAATCGGCCGCAAAATGTACATATAAAATATAATGGTACTCAACTTAAACAAGTTCGGAATTTTACTTATCTAGGTATAAATCTTTCTGCAAAAAGTTGCCTATATTATTTTATCGATCCGAAGTGTGGGGTTTCCATAGTTCACATGATATTGAAAAAGTGTATTTGAAATTTTTGAAACAAGTATTATCTGTTAAACAGCAAACATTTAGTTTTGCCATTTATGGTGAATTTGGTGTTTTTCCATTAAGTGTTGTACAAAAATCTAGAATAATCAAGTACTGGTATAAGTTATGAAAAAATCCCGATAGTTTACAATACAAATTGTTAATGTTAAGAAATACAAACAATTCATTGTTAAACAAATGGGCTACTAATGTAAAAAATATGTTAGATGAGCTTGGATTTGCTAATTAAATTTTATGGAATTGTGTTAATTTAACAAATGTACATATTAAAGCTATTGAACAGAGAATATATGATCAATATTTGCAACAGTGATGTTCTAATATAGAAGATTCTAGGAAACTTGAATGTTATAAACGCTTCAAAGCTAATTTTAATTTTGAACCCTATCTTGTTGCTGTAGAAAATGATAGTCATAGAATAGTTTTAAGCAGATTACGAGTTTCTTCACATAAATTACAAATAGAGGAAGGTCGATATAGAAATGTTCCTAGAGCAAATAGACTATGTAGAAAATGTAATTCGAACCATATAGAATCAGAGTATCATTTTGTACTTGTATGTCCATATTACACGAAACTCAGACAAAGCTTTATTCATAGACAATATTACACATGGCCAAATGTTAATAAATTTAATGCTTTAATGTCTTCAACACACAAAAAAACTGTTGTCAATCTAGCGAAATTTGTATTTTTAGCTTTTAAGAGGAGAAATGACTAGCTTTGTATTAAACTTTATTCTTACTTGTGTACATGTATAATATTTTATTCATACCTTTCTGTAAATTTTGACTTGCCATTGTAAATATGTTGTTTTGCAAAAAACATGTAAAAGTTTATGCAATAAACTTAAATTGATAAAATTTGATTGTTTTTTTTCCTTTTTTGCTTCCATGTATTCGTTTATGGTTCTCGAATTAGCAGAATGTTATTGAAATGCATTAGTATTTAAGCGATACTGAGTGATCAACAAACAGAGACATGGATCAAATAAAGAAACGTAATCATAACAGACTCTTCTACTACCAGCAGTCACTTCTAAGAGTCAATGTTATGCAAGGTAACAAGGAGGACGTCGTAGAAAATCTCATGATTTTGTATAATTACGATGAGAATAAGCACGAAACTGAAGCTACAAGAAGAACAGTATGTATCATAATTCATTGTTTTATAAATATTGTATTACTGAACTAGTTCCATTTAAGCCCGATCGTCTGCCAGTATAAAATGCAAGCTTGACTGAAAGTCGGTTACTAAAACCTAAACAATGATTGAATAGCTAATTACGAATGCATACTTGAATAAGTATTTTGTTACACATCACATTTTAAGCAATTCCTTTTGTTTTCTACATTAACTTTAAGAAACAAAAGCCAGTGAAATGAGCATACTGTCTGCAGTTGATCGAATATTTTACATTACTTTAAAACACTGAAAAGTGAAATCATACCATTTTATTTCGAAATGAAGAAAACCAAAAAATATATATGTATAACGATTTAGTTCTATGAGCTAGACTTCATCTATTAATTAACATGGAAATCAGATGTTTTTCAGTAAGATTGATATATCGACTTTCCTCTTGACTCACTGTAATTATTTTTGAGATGACGTATAGGTTATTTATTCAAGTCAATTAAGATACTGGAGAGATACTTTTCATATCTGATATATAATTATTCTCTATGGAATTCATTGATCAGTTATGATCTGTATGTAAACAAACGGTTTACTTGGTATTTTAGGAGTATATCAGGTTTCTTTTAAAGTGTATTTTGTTTTCTGTAGACTATGTTTCACATAACAAACAAGAGGGCCGTGATGGCTCTAGATCACTCACCTGAATACTTTGCCTTTGCGTCTGATGTTTAGCAAACATCAGAAGCTTTTTTAAGGTTCCTTATATAAATCTATATAAATTCGAGTTACCCAAAGGGTAGAGTCAATTTCCCCCAAGGGGCATAATTTGAATAAGCTTGAGAACTTCTAGTTGATGTTCTATGCAAAATTTCTAAGTTCTTGGCCTTGTGGTTTCAGACAAGAAGATTTTTTAAAGTCTTCCCTTTATGGGCCTGGAGTTGGACCATTAATGACCCTAGGGGCTTAATTTTAAAAAAAAAATATTGGAAGAGGACCTCTAGCTGATGTCCATGTAAAAATCTTAGCCCTTGGTATTGTGGTTTCAGACAAGAAGATTTTTTAAGGGTTTCCCTATAGAGGTCCATGTAAAATCAAGTGACCCCCGGTACAGCTAATTTTGATCAAAAGGGCATAATTTTAACAAACTGTGTAGAAAACCTCTAGCTGATGCTCCATGCAAAATATCTAAGTTATAGGCCATGCGGTTTTAGACCATAAAATTTTATAAGGTTTTCCCTATTTGAGCCTATGAAAAATAAATTAACCCCCGGGTAAAGGCCAATTTTAACCAAGGGGCATATTTTGAACAAACTTGTGCTGAATGCAAAATATTAACGCCTGTGTTAAATTTACAGTTTCTCACAAGAAGAATTTTAAAGATTAAATATTTTGCAAAAATAGGACCCCGGGGTTTAGCTAATTCTGACTCCAGGGACATAATTTAATCAAACTTGGTAGAGGACCTCGGATTGATGTTCTATGCAAAATGTCTAAGGTTTCAGATCAGAAGAATTTTTTGAAGTCTTCGCTATATAAGCCTATGTAAAATAAAGTGACACCTGGGGCAAAGCTATCGATGAACCAAGGGTCTTAATCTTTTAAACAATCTTAGTTAAGGACTCCAGATAATACTCCATGCAAAATATCTTAGGTCTAAATTTTACGGTTTCTCAAAAGAAGGTTTTTAAGATTTGGCACAAATAGGACCCTGGGGTGGCAATTCTGACCACTGGGGCATAATTTGAACAAACTTGGCAGAAGACTTCTAGCTGATGCTCTATGCAAAATGTCTAAGTTCTAGGCCAAAAAGAAGGAAGTCTTCCCTATATAGCCTAATGTAAAATCAAATGACCCCTGCGCAAGGCTATTAATGACCCAATAGGCATTATTTGAACAATCTAAGTAGAGGACCTTTAGCTGATGCTCCATGCAAAAATCTCAGGTCTAAATTTTACGGTTTCTCACAAGAAGATTTTCAAAGATTAAATATTTTGCACAAATAGGACCCCGAGGGTGGTGCCAAATCTGACCCTAGGAACAAAATTTGATCAAACTTGGTAGAGGACCTCTAGCTGATGCTCTATGCAATATGTCTAAATTCTTGTGGTTTCTGGCAAGAAGATTTTTAAAGTCTTCCATATATAAATCTATGTAAAATCAAGTGACCCCTGGTCGGGGCCATTACTGACCACAGGGGCATAATTTGAACAAACTTGGCAGAGGGACCCTGAGCTGATGCTCCATGTAAAAGATCTTAGCCCTAGGCTGAATGGTTTTAGTCAAAAAGATTATTCAAGGTTTTCCCTATATAAGTCTTTTAAAATCTAGTGACCCCTGGGGAAGGGCCAATTTTGACCCAAGGGGCATTATTTTAACAAACTTGGAAGAAACCTCTAGCTGATGCTCAATTAAAAATATATAAGTTGTAGACTTTGTGGTTTCAGACAAAAAGATGTTTAAGGTTTTCCCTATATAAGCCTTAGCAAAATTAATTGACCCCCCGGGGCAGGGCAAATTTTGACTCCAGGGGTATAATTTTAACAAACTTGGTAGAAGTCCACTAAACAATGCTACATACCAAATCGTAAAGCTCAGGGCCTTGTGGTTTCAGACAAGATGTGTTTTTTCCCTTTCTGTTGCCATAGCAACCAGAGATGTTGATAGAATTCAATTCTTTGAACAACTTTGGTAGAGTTTTATGCAAATCCTCAAAGTTGGCTTAGCGGTATAGGAGGAGAAGTCGTTCAAGTCAAATTGTTGACGACACACACCGCACGACGTACGCCGACGGACACCGGACAATAAAAGATCCCAAAATCCCAATGATCTCAAATGCACTTTGGGCTCTGGTGAGCTTAAAAGAAGCATGCTAAGGATTGCTTATTAAATAATCTATGCAACTTTTCTCTTGTCGGATCTTATAGCGTAAACATTTTAGATTGTCGTATAATATTTAGATCATTTATCTACCAGTTCATTTATTCCGGCCCGCCTCGGCAGGACTGTATTATGGTAGAAAGTTTTTATGAAAACAGCGAAACAAAGTTAGTCGTTCAGCTGGCTGCTCCCGGCCCTGGGGCTTCGTACATGTAAAATCCATCAGACAAACACTTCATAAAATTGCACAGATATTGTGTTTAAACATGCAAAAACTTGGCAAGTGATTCTTAAGGTCTTTTTCAGCATCAAAATGGTGTCTGTCATTATCATTGTGAAATATAGATGTGTAAAATAGTGAAAAGAATGAATTAATAAAATATCAGAACAAGGATTGTTTTCAAAAAGCAACAACAGATTGACTAAATGAGTTCAACTGAAATCAAATAGACAAAATTATTACGTCTTCCTGTTCGCATTGGTTTTGTCCAACACAGTGGTTCAGCACGTCACAAATTTGCAATGGTATTCATTAATGTTTTATGCATTTTTAGCGTCCATTATAAACATGTATACACCGTCAAGTACACCATTGTTATATACACATTTTGCTGAAACTACTTTGTCAACGGCCGGATGCTAGCTTTTTTAAAAAGCTAAGCTTGTCTGTTTACACTGCATTTGGATGATCGTACACTTATTATAGCAGCAGCAGTTTTTATGCCGTTGTAGAATAGACCACTTTCGGGTGAAAAAATAATGAACTGAAGTCGCGCAAAACAAAGCAGTGACATTTTGTCACAATGTATTTTAATAAATATTTGGAAAGCTAGAAAACATGAAATAAAGTTTGGGTTTTGTCTTTCATTTCAAAGCTATACATCTTTTTAAAGAATGGCTGGACACCTCCTCAATCAGACACGTCCACGATCACGCTTCGTTTTATTTCAAAATTTAGGAAAAAATGGTTACCATTTACTAAAAGACCTTTTTAGCTCGACTTTTTTTAACTTTTTTTGCTTGGGCACAACAACCCTTTGGACAAGATCTTCAAGTAGACCGGACTAAAATTGACCTTGACTCATTAATGACCTTCACCTTCAAGGTCAAATTATTGAAGTTTGCTAAAATTTGCCATAACTTAAAAATTAATGGGTGGATTGTCTTCATACTTGGACACAACAACCCTTTGGACAAGATCTTCAAGTGAACCAGACTCAGCTTGACCTTGACTCATAAATGACCTTCACCTTCAATGTCAAATTATTAAATTTTGCAAAAAAGTCCATAACTTTAGTATTTATGGTTGGATTTGATTTATACTTGGACAAAACAACACTTATTGACAAAACCGACATGTTGAATAACTCAGATATGACCATGACCTTAAAATGACCTTTACCGTCAAGGTCAGATGATTGAATTTTGCTTAAATTGTCATAACTTTCTCATTTATTTATAGATTTGAATCATACTTGGACAAAACAACACTTATGACAAATCCGACATTATGATTATTTCACGTTTGACCTTGACCTTTAAATGACCTTGACAGTCAAGGTCAAATCATTGAAATTTATTAAAACTGGCCATAATTTTGTTGTTTATGGTTGGATTTGAATCAGACTTGGACAAAACAACACTTATGACAAAGCCGACAAGATAAATTATTCAAGATTGACCTTAACTTTTAAATTACCATGACCGTCAAGGTTAAATAATTAAATTTTGCTTAAATTGTCATAACTTTGTTGTTTATGGTTGGTTTTGATTCATACTTGGACAAAACATAAATTATGACAAAACCGACATATTGAATAACTCAGGTATGACCATAACCTAAAAATGACTTTGACAGTCAAGGTCAGATGATTGAATTTTGCTTAAATTGTCATACCTTTCTCATTTATTTATGAATTTGATTTATACTTGGACAAAACAACACTTATGACAAATCCGACATTTTGATTCTTTCAGATATGACCTTGACCTTTAAATGACCTTTACAGTGAAGGTCAGATTATTGAAACTGGCCATAATTTTGTTATTTGTGTAATAATACTTGGAAAAAAACAACACTTATGACAAAGCCGATATGATAAATTATTCAAGTGTGAGTTATGTCATGACTTTTGTATTTATTTATGGATTTGCTCATACTTGGACAAAACAACACTTATTACAAATCCGACATTATGATTCTTTCATGTATCAACTTTATGTTAACATGGCCTTGACCTTCAAGGTCAAATTATTTAATTTTGCTACAATTTGCCATAACTTTGTCATTTATTGTTGGAATTGATTCAAACTTGGACAAAACAACACTTGTGACAAACCAAACATGTTGAATAACTCAAGTTTGACCATGACCTAAATCTGACCTTGACCGTCAAGGTCAGATGCTTGAATTTTGCTTAAATTGCTGTGATTTCCCCAGGAATTTTTTTAAGTGCTAATTATCCGGACAGGGATGGGTGCGCGAGGGGGTATCCTGTTATTTATGGACGGATTTGATCTATACAGGGACAAAACAACACTGAGAATAAAACAAACGTGTTGAACAATTCAAGCATTACCTTGACCTTTAAATGACCTTGACATTACTTAACTTGGCTATATCTTTGTTGTTAATGGATGTAGTGTCTTCATGCTTGGACATAACTACCTTTTAGACAATACCTTCAAAGAAGGTTAAACTGAACTTGACATTGACCTTTAAGGTCAAATTTCTGAATG
The DNA here is from genome assembly GCA_012932295.1 of Cyclina sinensis. Classification (NCBI taxonomy): domain Eukaryota; kingdom Metazoa; phylum Mollusca; class Bivalvia; order Venerida; family Veneridae; genus Cyclina; species Cyclina sinensis. The sequence goes on from JAAONU010000017.1 coordinate 13,074,975, forward strand.
TTGATAAAATTGGCCATAACTTTGTTATGTATATTTATATTTCCAAATGATGTTTCATTTGAAATCTCTTCACCACAATGTTCTTCCTTTGATGTGTTTGCCTTTGGAAATAGGAAAAAGTCGAGCGTTGCTCCCGCTTGCGGTGGCTCTTGTTAAAAAATACAATAGCTTAGACACTTTCCGTTTCTGTGGAAGAGATCGGCTCAAATCTCGCAGCGAACTCTCGTTCAGCGAGAACGGATATAGTGAAACGAAATGGTCTTGACGCCATTTGGTTTTCGAAATCGATACAAAAGGAAGCATTAGAAAGGTTAATCAGCGTGTTCTGAAAAAAATAAGTATATCAGCTTTTTTTAAATCGATTATTTGTCCCAACACGGCAATGATTCAAGTAGTCATATCATGCAAATGATTTGCTCCCATGGCAGCTACTTTAATCTGCAGATTCCAAATGATAATCAGGGCCGGCAAAATTTCTCCGTGATATTTGATCTCAGAAAATGCGTCTATAGGTCATTTGTCCCTCTCCTCTGAAGCAAGTGAGGAAGTAGTCAGTCACTTGCGGAGAAATTATTTAGTAAACTGGTTGGATACCTAGGAACACTGGTTAGGTGGACTGACCACCAGGATATGTCCTAAGCTGTTAAAACTGGCGTTAAACCCCAATAAAACCAATAAAAACCAAAAGTTAAATAAGCGAAAGGCCATTTAAACGAACATTATGACTATATGCAATAAAGAGTTTTCGTTTTCCTTAATTCATGTTTTCAAGCTGAGCAAGTGCACACAGATTATTGGAGACTGGTTCTCAAAATACTGACTTCAAAGCTTGAGGTTTAACTTTAGTTCGATACGCAAAAATGGACGCCGCCTGCAACTATACCCAACACTGTGGAGAGATCTGATGACCAATAAATATTCTAAGTTTGCATAATTATGTTCTGTTCACTGTTTTTGTTAAAAGTTAATGCCATGTCTGTCCCAGATATGTATTGGTTGCCCATATAACCGCCGCCCCCTGCAGAGGTTAATTATAGGCTGTTTGGGATAGTGCAAGATATAGAAAGCATCCCATTCCAGGGACACCCCTGGTTCTTTTCAATGCTCAGTGAATAACAAAGATACATGGGACATCGGTTTAACGTCTCATCCGAAGACATTTAGTATTTTAGTGGAAGAGCGGGCGATCGAACTTGCGACCCCTAGATTACCAGTCGAGCGCGTTACTACTGGATCCGCCTCGTTCTGCTAAGTGTGTTAGTCTTGTACTCTAAACACACAGACGCACAGATCTGCGTGCTGTCACCTGATTTACAACACAGATTTGATGCGGTTGATGTGGTACAAGTAAGGCAGTTATTTTCAATTATTAGTCTATTTCCACATTTACATACATAATGTATTTAGCGTAAAATGTGGATCGTAACAACTGTCTTTTAAAGTAAGATGACTCTTTAAGATTAAAGCGATCGACTCACAGAATTTAGCTTAAAAAGGAACAGTATAACATCTTATAATGGTATGACTGTGTATTAAGCTCTTTAACTTTAAATTTTATACATATGAAAACTATTTCTGTATTAACCGACTCACTATAAGCCTTGTCATTGTTCTTTGTTTTATGACATGAACGACAGTAATAGACATACACATGCTTTAAACTGATGGAATCATGTTCCAATTAGTTCATTTTTCATTCAGCAGAATATAAGGCTGCTTTAACGGGCATGCTTGGTCTAGTCATGAAAATTTAAAATATTTTCATATTTTGTAATAAACTCTTGCTAACTTTACTCTTGAATTATGATTTTACTGTATAAGGAAACTTTTTTTTCAGAAATATTTTGACAAATTTTGTAGACCAAGAGGCTAAACTTAAACTTGAACATTAAACCTAAAATCAAGTTTATCTCGAAATATCTTCACTTCTAATTTTTTTACAAAAAAAAAAAAAAAAAAAAGCTCCATCAAATAGATTTCGGAAAATGTGAAAGGATTTATCGTTTTATCCAATTTCTCCAAAGATACCCGTTTGTAGATGGAATTAGAGCCTATTTTCATTACCCGCTCGCCTATTTCAAACTTGCGTGCGAGATTTCGGCACGTGGTTACGCGTTAGCTTGCAAAGTGGTAAATTAGGTATACAAAGAAGATATATTTAGAGCTTTGAGAATATCTGCGTCGTGTATTTGATAAACTATAGTTCCGCAAACCTGTCTGGCATTCATAATACTGGAATACACGTTCCTTAAGTTGCAGTTCTCGATCTGTCTATTTCAGTCACAGTTGAATGATTCTGAAATTCGCTAAAACATACCTTTTATCAGCTAGCTTTGAACAACAAATCTTTTATAACCGAACATGTTCTTGTAAAAAAACGAGCATGTTTTGATATTCGCCGCAATGTGTTACCTTTGTACCTTTTAACTAGTTGAAGGGAAATGCACTTGTACCCATGAAGACGACGATGATAATGCTGATAACGATGATAATGCTGTTAACCATGATAATGCTGATAACGATGATAATGCTGATAACGATGATACTTTGTTTTCATAAAAACACTATGTTGCTGCATACGAATAAATATTTACGTTTTATACATAGTACAGAATGCTAGCAAAATAATAAATATAATTTGGACCATGCAATTTTCAGCTCGCTAAACTTAGACCAACATTTCGGATTTGATGTCATGTTGTTTTGTAACTGTTCTTCTCACTTGAATTAGGCTTCTGTATTGATAATGATCAGTAAAACAGACGCTAATGATTTAACTTTAAAGTGAAATGCACCTTCCTTTTCATATTCCTTGTCTGGAATTGAACCATAGCCTGTAAGTTCTCCAGTATTGAGTTCTTTCTAGAATAATAACATACTCTGTATTTAAGACCTAGATACTGAATAATTTTGCAATCTGTATTACATGTGGGATTATCCAGTAAAGTGTATTAAATACACATTTACACCTGTACATTTCCTGTATCTGGTAAAGCCTGAGTCATTCCAAACTTCTGCAAGTAAATTTCTTTAACACCAAAGCAAGCATTACATGCATTATACGTTAGCGTAGGAGCCTTGATCTGTATAGTCGATAATTCAAAACTGCATCCCAGCTTCTTAATGAGATAAAGTTATCTTTATTAACAAGGTTTATCTGTACATTAAGCATACGGAAAGTTTAAGTCATTGAACGTATGCTTTTTTGTATTAACAGGACTTCTTCTTGAAACCCTTGATTTAAAGCGAGTACGTCTTGCAAAGTATTCATTTAAAATTTATCTAAAGAGCGTTGTCATTAATTTTCTTTCGTTAAATTTTAAGCATCGAGATTTACATCGCAAGATTTTAACTAATATTAAATATAACCATAAAATAACATTTACCTCTTATTCATTCTTGAACATATGGTTTTAAAACTGAGACGTTGACATCGCGTGGCCTTGAAGACGTCAGCGTTTAAAGTACTTAAATAGAGAGGTGAATTCATATGAAAGACAGTTACAGGTAGCATTTTGCCATTCAGCATGACCTATACTGCAGAGACACTAGTGAAAAATGACATATATTATGAAATGAATATTTACATGTTCCAAGCAAAATGTTGGCAACATTTGTTAGCACACATACATCTGATATTGTAGCATCTTGATACGTTCAGCTACGAAAATGCAAATTTAAAGAATCGCCAGACTCTCCACATAAATATTATATTGTGCCTCACTTTTTCGCAGAGGGAAATGTTTGGAAACTGTTATGGCCTTGGCATACAAAAAGCAGAATTGTTAGATAAGTAAATAAAGATATCTTGTATATTGTCCTTATTCCGTCAATAAACCAGCCATGTGTACTTATCTTTGAATGTTATTGTCACAAATTGTCAGCGTAACAAGCAGAGCTGATTAGCGGTGCCAACCGTTAAAATTACAGATAGAAACGACTGCTTACTGAATGACAATAGCATATCAACTTTCGTATAAGTATTCTACAAATTAAAGAAAAAATCACTCATTTCGTTTCTTCTCTTTTTCCTAGAAGTCGTATAATTTCTTTCTTAAATTGATTTACTTCCAGTTATAGACAAGTGTCAATAACAAAGCTAAACCTTCCAACTTAAGCATGTCTGAAAACAAGAATAAATACTGCATAAATTTTCTGTATCTGTCAGAACATCTCTGTAAAGAAAAATATGTTTTGTGCAGGTACGTATATTAACATACGAACCTGGTATTGTGAGATGAAATGTTGTGTAGTATGGTTATGTTGATGTTTGCATTTGGTACCTTTTTGTTTCTTTAAACCACAGAAGACAGTATCACTGAGCATACAACTCCTAGAAACGTAAAAAAGTGTTGTTTTTTTTACTTTATACAAATATATAGAAAAAGTGTATTTCATACGGAAAAACCAGTAACATCATCACTGTGATGAATTTTGTTTCCGTTTGTTTTTGCATTTATTTTTTGTTCCAAAATAGTAAGTACGTACAAGATCAATATCGTAACGATGTACCAACTTAATGAATAAACCTATGTACTGATATAAATTGTTTTGTTACATATATCACAGCGTTTTCTTCCAATACCCTTTGTTGCGTTTTCTTGCTTTCGAAAAATCCCGAACATGCAAACGATTTTTATTCTGACTGTTTTCATTAGTTAATTATCTGCTTATCTTAGTAATCATGTGTGTTCAAATAGCCAATGAAAAAACTTGACACAAAATGGAATTGCCTGACGTCAATTGAACGATTCGCAACGAACATGGTTGAAGGAAAGGAAGATAACCAAAAAGATAAAACAAATTTAACGCGAAGCACAAACAGACAATATAAGTAAAGGGATCTGGGTGGGTAAAAAGGGATGATCTATTAATTACATTAAATAAACGTAAATTACCCAGTGCCACAAACACCAAATATAATCAGATATCATGGAATTATACTCAGACACATTGTCACCTCAGTGATGTTCTCAAAAAGATATTTAATATACTTTGCCATTGCTCATAAGAATTTGGACTGATTTTAGTTTCCAAAAAAAGCTTATTAGCTTTCTACTCAATCCTTTTCTAATTGAATTATGTAAATTGTATACATATACGTGATTATTGAAATAAAATATTGTTTAAATCAAGCGAAAATTGAATTAATGTTACGGCATTAGATAGACCTGAAGAAACATGCCGCAGTAGGAAAACCGCAATTTCGTCTTAAATTTACTTTTGTGTCACAGTAACAGGGATTTATTTGTAGGAAATGTTTTCGAACAAATCCATCGATTCCTGTTAACGTATTCTTAATTATTAAAAAACCTACTAACAATTATTGTTTGTAATTTTTCTCAATTTATACAGTCGTCGTGAAAATATGTCTAATACGTTAGTTTCCTGTTACTTAACTTTCCTAACTGTACTGACAAAAGCAGTATATATGAATGAATCGATATTACCCAAATTAAATTCGTTTACTCACGTTAATGCCGTGAGTAAAATAATTATTCACTTATCAAAATTGATTCTATACTACAAAACAAAAAACAACACTCAACTAGGAATAAGGTGTATTATTGGCAGCAATATTCTATAATTTTTCGCGAAGTAATTTACATATTTCCTCAATCGAAATAATGTTCTTCGTATATGATCCGGGTCTTCAGAGGTAAGCCATTGAGAAAGGATAAATCATCTTCAAGAAGTTCTGGAACCAACTTCAGAGAATGAGGACTGCAACGAGACTAAAATATCATGTGAATAAAAATGTAACATATGATCAAAGTAGATCAGAGAAGATCATTCTCCTTGCTGCTGAAATTAAACTAAGAGAATATAATAGATAATAAGAAAAACAAAACCGAAATATCTCCCAGAACCTGAACTACACATATTTAAAAAATAAAACATTGGGAGGGTGGCCGGGACTAAGACGTAGATTAGCTGCCAATAAAACCTCGAATGGCAAAACACGCCCCGCTTTTCACTTATATAGCCCGACTAACCTATACACATGCAAATTTCTCGCTCTTTCCAAACTCGACAAACCAGTTTCAAACATAACTACATTTTGTATACAAAACAGAAACAATTTAGAAACGCGAATAATTTCATTTAAGTTCTGTACATATACAATCAATGCTATTCTTTTCGACAAAATTGTTTGGAAACGATTACAGTTACCTTATAGATTCTCACGTAAGTAGCCAATTTTGATTCAGATGAATCAACGTAGGAGCGAATGGAGGAAAAATTTACTTTGTATATCAGAATTTATGTACAGAACAATTTTTTTTCTCCTTAAAGAAAAAAAGACAGGTAGGATGCAGAAAAGGATGATTTAACTTGATGAAATAAGGCGGCAGTTCTTTAGAAAAGTTCGATCTACTTATATTCAACATATTAAACAATTTCAGAGAACCAAATATTTTATGATGTGTGGGATTAAATGTATTAGATTTATTTTACAAGGTGGTGTATGATTAATTTAATGTTGCAAAATTGAAGATATATTTACCAGTTTCTCTGTCTTCCCCGGCCCTACATCTTTCCATCGAAGCCATCTGTCTCACACTGTCTTGGTTTGTAGTAGTCTTGTTTTTGTAGATAACTTTTGTAATGGAAATGGCGACGTGACTGGCTGTTTGCCTTTGTGACAAGATATAGAGGATATTTGTTTGTTTTGTGGAAGATGAGAATTTATTTCATCGAGTGAACACCATATGTGATATTTTCACGAGTGGCGCAGCCACGAGTGAAAATATAAACATATGGTGTTCACGAGATGAAATAAATTCCCATCTTCCACTAAAAAACAAACAAATTTTCTTTTTATTTTATGCCAACACGTCAAAAATGGGTATTTTATGACATTTTTTTACTCAGGGTCTTCAATAAATTCCCCATGGTGAGCCCCAAATCAGTTAATGCGTACTTTGGTCAAACCGTTACTCCGCACAAAAAAAGTGCAGACAATCTCCAATACATATGATAACTTTACTTCTGCTGAAATAAACTGAATACACTTTCATCAAATAACATTTATTTTTCTCTACACAGTTTATCAATATTTATTGAATTTTAGCGATACATACTTTAATTATAAAAGCGGATTAATACCGAGTAATATTCAATCAATTAAATTGAAAGTCGGCCATATTGGATATTGTCCATGTGAGTTATGTAAACAAATCAGACATTTTAAATAATTTATGGCGAATTTCATCATTGTTCACAACTAGTTAGGCTCAGGAATTCAATATTATAACTGGATTTAACAAGGTAAATAAATTTCACTCGCTGTCACTGTCTGAAATACAGCGGAAGTATAGTTCCGGCACAAACAGTGGATTATCAAAATGGTAATTTCACTGATTCAAAACAGTGGATTATCACTTTTATCTCACTGATATTTTCCTATATTTCATTGGTAGGCATAAAATAAATTATTATATTATATTAGGTAGGCATATAGATAAACAGCGGTATGGGAAATCTCCTTTCAAAAGGTACTGTCTCTTGATACTTTCAACTGACCGTGGATGGATCACATTCTTCTTTCACACCTGTATGCAAATTATTTGGAAAGAACAAACATATACTATATTTCAATCAAACTTCATTAGATTCGCTGGCCGTATCTAGTCAAAAATTTATAAAAAAGCCAAACTAAATACAAAAGAAACTAGACAAGAAATGAGCAGTTCAGATATCAGACAAAATGTGATTTTTGGACATCATTGAATAAGTGTTTGCTTTTAATATCTACAAATGTTTGATCGCACAGTACTGAAGAAATAAACAAGATATAAAGAAATAAAAACCTCAGTGGGCAAACGCAGAAAGCAAAATTAATCAATGATAAATACGGTAAATTTAAGATAGGTTCTGTACTCACTAGAACTATCGCTGAATGTGATTCATACACCCACCAATATCCTTGATAGAAGTTGGCTTGGATAGGTGGAAAAGGGAGTAACATTTTGGGGTATAAAAGGCACATAGAAAGAAATTGTCTCTGGTCAAAAGGAAGACAGACTGAAGATGGCTTGGAATGGTGGGAAAGGGAGTAACGTTTGCGCGAATAATTTGTAGGTTCATAAAAAATAAATACAGGCCATTCGCGATGCTACGAATATGCATCGGACAATGAAGAATTTTCGTAATATCGCATTTTTCGTAGAATCGCATTTTTTATTCATACATGTTGTTGAAACTATCGTAAACTGTCAATGTTGTTATATATATTGTTGTCGGAGTAAATAAAGACTTAAGTAATAAAGAAGAACGCAAAATTCGATTTCATTTTCATTTCATATTTATATGTTATCAATCAATACAACATGAATGCATATATAAAACAATATACATTGTACAATTTACATTGACATAATGTCATAGAAAGGTAGCACTGAATAGATATGCATGCACTAATGTTACACACTGAATGAGTACACAACCGTTACACTTAAGTTTACACAGTTTAAAGCCTATAGTAGTTTTGTATCACACATTTCAAGCGATACAACTTGTCCAGATTTTATACCGTTTGAACATTTTTTGACATGTTATCACTCAAAAAGTTTTGTGTAACATTCCACCACTTTTTGTTTGCAGCATATGGTGGCACTGTTGCTTGAGGCGATAGTTGCCTAATGACAGTAAACACAAGGCGATCTGCGCGAGCAACAAGTATCACTCAAAGATGTGTGAAAACACCTGTCTGACAGCGATTCGCTATATCATCTTTATTTCACTGTTCGCTCAATTGCATTTTTCGTTAAATCGCATTTCGTTAAAACGCATTTTATCTTAATTGGATAAAGAAGAAAAATTGACGGGACCGATCACTTCTTTCGTAGTACACCGTTATTTCGTTATACTGCGATTCGTAGCAGCGCCTTTGGACTGTAGTAAATACATTATATTATATGACAAAATGACAGAAACCATTACTTGGTACAGAACAGAACACAACAGAACAGAACTTTATTTTTTTCCCACTGCATACATTGATATACAACATGGGGTATAAACAAATGTTTATCTTAATAAAATGAGATTGGTTCCGGTACAAATGTAAAAGAACTATTCGAAAAACCAAAGAAGAAGAGAGGGAGAAAGCTTTATCACAATAAAGTAGAAGATTACAATTAAAGCTGAGCGTATTTCTACCAAAAGAAGTTTCCGTTAGGCGTTCTGAAATATTTATCAAAATAACACCTGTATGTACAAGATTCGCATGCTTTAAGTGTGCATGCCGAAAGTAATGCGAATTTTTATGAATGAGGTGATTAATATAAATAGAAAACTTTACGGAAAAAAGAAAATTACGTTCCACACTTTTCATGAGCAAGACAAATACTTACAACAGCTTATGAATGAAAAATTTAGTTAAAATTGACAACATATACAGAGATGTATGGAAACTAAATCTGCTGTGTTAATAGTAATACTACCAGTACATAGTACGGATATATTATTTTGATGGTGAGTGATAACAAAATAATAATACATGGATAGTATAAAGAAAGGTATAATATTCACTCTTATGTAAACTAATGAAAGGCATTTTAAAATCATGTCAGGAGGCATTGCGATCATGCGTTAAATTTGTATAAGATCGCTTTAATAAGTTTACAAAGTGGCATAAGAGTTGCGCGTGATTCTGAAGTTAGAATTGTCTTAATAGAGTCAGCACGATGGTGGTGTAAACGATCAAAAAGAAGCTGCCGTTCTGGACGAAAGTAGTGACAAAATAAAAGGTAGTGTTCTTCTGAAGCTAACTGATTGTTGGAACATAGAGAACATTTACGTTCTATAAAGTCAGTCCCATCCCACCTACCTGTTTCAATAGGCAATTTGTGATTAGCGGTTCTAAATTTAAAGAAGGGGTATACATTCACTCTTAGGGAGAATCTTGAAATATTTTTCAAACTCGTGTTTTTCTTTAAAACTGTTGTATATTTTACCTTTATTTGATTGCTGAAGCTGGGCGTGCCACGTCTGCTTAAATTGATCGACGACTTTTATGAACTAATTTATTGTTTATTAAATCTTGATTTATCCAAAGATCAGGTCTACCGACAGAGAATAAAATATCTTTAATTTTATTAATTAGTAGGATGATGCTCCATCATCAGTAGATGACCCCTATTGATTTTGGGTTCATTAGGTCAAAGGTCAAGGTCACATTGACCTTGTAGGTAGGAACGGTTTCCGACCAATACCTTAAGAACGCTTAGGCCAAGGAACTTCAAACTTGGTAGGATGATTGTCCATCACCAGTAGATGATCCCTATTGATTTTGGGGTCAAGGGGTCAAAGGTCAAGGTCACATTGACCTTGTAGGTAGAAACGGTTTCCGACTAATAACTAGAGAACGCTTTCACCTAGGTTCACCAAACTTTGTATGCTGATTGGTATTCAACAGTAGATGACCCCTATTGATTTTAAGGTCATTAGGTCAAAGGTCAAGATCACAGGAACCTTCATCCTAAAAACGGTTTCCGATCAATAACTAGAGAACGCTTTGACCTAGGTTCACCAAACTTGGTGTGCTGGTTGGTCATCACCAGTAGATGACCCCTGTTGACTTTGAGGTTATTAGGTCAAAGGTCAAGATCACAGAGACTTTCATCCTTAAAACGGTTTCTGATCAATAACTAGAGAACGCTTTGACCTAGGTTCACCAAACTTGGTACGCTGGTTGGTCATCACCAGTAGATGACCCTCTATTGATTTTGAGGTCATTAGGTCAAAGGTCAAGATCACAGAGACTTTCATCTTAAAAACGGTTTCCGATCAATAACTAGAGAACGCTTTGACCTAGGTTCACCAAACTTGGTATGCTGGTTGGTCATCACCAGTAGATGACCCTCTATTGATTTTGAGGTCATTAGGTCACAGGTCAAGCTCACAGAGACTTTGACTCTAAAAACTGGTTTTCGATCAATAACTAGAGAATGCTTTGACCTAGGTTCACCAAACTTGGTATGCTGGTTGGTCATGACCAGTAAATGACCCCTTTTGATTTTGAGGTAATTAGGTCAAAGGTCAAGGCCACAGGGACCTTGATCCTAAAAACGACTAGAGAACGCTTTGGCCAGACCACAAGCAATTAGGTGCTGCCGGGGGGCATTTATGTTTTACAAACATTTCTTGTTGTAATAGGGTTCACCGTAGAGCATATACATAGGGGTACTTTTCCTCGCCTTTGTGATATTTCTTAAAAAATCATTGTGTACTTTTTCAATGATATCTAAATTTTCGTAACCAAAGATTTCGGAGCTATAGGTAAGTATGGGTAGAACAGTATGGTCAAAAAGCTTTAAAATTAAGTCAATCGGTAAATCCGCATTATTTATTTTACTATAGAGAAGATGCATTGCTTTTTTTGCTTGCTCGGTCACGTGCTTGCGTGCGTTTGAGAATGATCCGTTACAAGTAAAGGTCACACCTAGATAATTATATTTTTCTACAATTTCGACATCTTGATTTCCCAACTGAAAACTGAAATTTCTGGTGTTCCGTGAACCAAAGACAACAATTTTAGTTTTATTAATATTCACTTTAAGATGCCAGTTTAAACAATAGTCATGAAATGTATTGAGACAATATTGAAAATTTTCCGGTGAATTTGCCATAATAATAGTGCCATCGGCATAGAGCAGGATTAAAAGTTTAAGCCAATATCTAATATCTTTTTCATCCTTAAGCTCGATCCCAATACAATTTTTTTCTTCTAGATAAGTGTGTAAATCATTAAGAAACAAAGAAAAAATCGCGGGCGAGAGATTTCCTCCCTGCCTGACCCCAATTTCGGATACGAAAAATTCGGATGTGGCACCATTATGTTTAACATTAGACTTAATATTTTGATACATATTATATATTACTGTATAGAATTTACCATTTATGTGATTATTTAAGAGTTTATGCCAAACAGCTGCTCTCCAGACATTGTCAAATGCTTGAGAGAAGTCTATAAAGCCACAGAATAACTTTTGCTTCCTTTTTTTTCATAATTTCTATAAGACTGTGTAAGGTAAAAATATGATCTGTACAAGAATACCCCTTTCTAAAACCCGCTTGATTTTCGTTTAAGATATTACTGTTTTCTAGATAAAGCGTTAATCTCTCATTTAAAATAGAAGTAAATAACTTGCCTAGGCAACTTAGTATAGTAATAGGTCTATAATTTTTGGGGGTCTTCAGAGTTTCCTTTATTTTTGTAAATAGGAATTATAGTTCCTTCTAACCATGAGTAGGAATGAATCCGGTATCTAAGATACAATTAAATAGTTTTGTATATGTAGGCAATAACAGATCTTTAGTACTTTTGATATATTCATTAATGATATTATCAGCCAGGACTAGGTGCTTTACCGTTATGCAAATTTTGAATACATTAAAGAATTTCACTTTCTCTAATTTGTGCGTTAAGAAAATCATTTTGTGCCCACGAAAGTAAATTTTCATTTGTGTCCCTAAAATGATTTGAATCCAAATCTTCACTAGTGTTAATTTGTTTAAAGTGTTCATAAAATTCTGTTATCGTCGGAGTCTTAGATTCTTTCTTTCTTGGTTTAAGATTATTCAAAAATTTCCAATACTGTTTCGGGTTTTTGTCATGTAAACACCTTAACTTGTTTGATTGTGTAAATTTGTATTTATTAATATAACAACTCATAGTACGTTTGTACTGTTTGCTTGCGTTTCGTAACTGTAACTTATTTGAATCAGTCGGGTTTTTACGGTACGTGTCTTTAGCATTGTGATAGACCGTTCTCGCTTTAAAGCTGTTTGGACCGAACCATGGTTTATTATTTTTATCGTTTACCACTAAATGTCTCCTGGTTTCTGGGAATGATTTAGTTGCAGAATCAATAAAAAGCTGCTTAAGCTCATTTGTAATATGCTCTACGGTGCTTTTTGAGTGTGGATAGGAATTTAGCTGGTTATTTATACTATCCAAATGAGACATGTTGATATCATCTTTTTATATAACAGGTAGATTATTATCCCACTTTGGATATCTGCACCCAATATTTAAATCGTTCGTATTTTTTGACTTGTTAGACAAATTTATTTTAATAGACCAGTGTAGGATACTATGACCGTCAGAGAACAACGGGTCGGTTTCTATAACATCAAAATCATGAATATATTTAAAACCGTCAGCACTAGCCATTACGTAGTCGATAACAGACTTATCTCTAAAGGTATACTTTCCTTGTCTATCTTTACCCATTCTGCCGTTTAAGATAAATAAATTATTATAGCGACAAATATTTATAAATCTTACCCCGTGCGCATTAGTTTTTTTATCCAACGAATTTCTGCTTAACGGAACGGAGTTGCTTTCAAGTATATGAAATTTATCAAGGTAATTTTGCATTACGTTATCAATAGAGAAAAACTGATTGAAATAATAATCGGAAGGCACATAATCCCGTAAATTTGCTACACGAGAGTTTGTATCACCTGTTAGATAAACATACTTGAATTCGTTGCACATTTCGGCAATTTCATTTTCAAAGCTATAAAAACCGTCTTCATTAATGAATCTAGAATTTTCGGGTGGGAGGTAAATACATCCTAATACTACATTTTCATCAAATAATCTTATTTCTTTTTTAAGCGTTAACCATAAAACATACTCTGAGTCATTTGATACTATTTCCACAAATGGGAGAATATTTCGTCGTACATATACAACAATGCCTCCTGACTTACGATAATATTTTTGTAATCTATGCCTGGCAAAATAGGAGTAATCATTGATTTCAGTAATATCAGTATTATCAGTATGTATTTCTACAGCACAAAATATATCATAAGATTTTATCATTTGTAAAAATTCGGGGTAATTAAGCCGCTTTTTAAGACCGTTAACATTGAGCGTTCCAATTTTAAGATTTTTGCATTCAGTTATCTCAGCTTCCTCCCAACTGTCCTAGCGGTTTGTTACAGTATCACTTTGAGTAGTTTGCGAACTAAACAGGTGTTTTGTTGAATCCGAGGTCCATGGTCGCTTAATGTTCGAGTCAGATTGCACTGGGTTACTCTGTACACCTGTAGATGGCCTTTCCGGTGCATGCGACCGTTTACAACGTTGTTTGCCTGGTGACCTCGATTGGGGACGGCGTGTCTTTACAGGAGATTTTGATCGATGTATGTTAATTGAGGGGGAAGAATTCCTACTATTGTGAACGCTTGACTGGGTTTCACTGACATCGGACTGTTTTGGATCACTCCGCGCACGTGAATCTCGACCTCTAGCCTGTTTAATATTTACCTTTTCTAGCGTGGGTGTAGATTCATGAGTTATTCGGTCGCTTTGCATAATATAATCCCATAAAGGGAATGCGTTACACACAGTTTTCCCATCAATTAAAATTTTTGCTGGGTAGACAAGAGACACTTTGCTAGTTGGGTGTTCAGAACGCAAGTCTTTATATTTTCCCCAGATACTCTTTCTAGCAGAAACTATTTCTTGTGGGAAATCCCTATTAATATTGAAATTTGTACCTTTTAGTTTGTTTGCCCTATAAATTATCAGCCCAGTGTCTTGGAAGTCCCTGAATGCCACAATAATTGGCCTTGTGCTGTCTCGTTTGTATCTCCCTAGCCGGTGAGCCCGATCAATCACGACATTTTCCTTAATTTCTAGATCATCACGCAAAAATGACAAAATTCTTTCATAACAATTTTCATCCTTGGATTCACTGAAACCCCAAAGATTAAATTTTTTCGTCTGTTTCTGGCCTCTAGGTCAATAGATTTGTATTCGAGGAGTTTATGTCTCTTCTCATGATCACTTATATGTTTCTCAATTTTCTCAACTTGAGTATTAAGATGTAGACATTGGTCAGCCTTGCTTTCAATTGTGTCCATGATTGATCTATTTGAGTGGATCTCGGAAAACAACACTGAAAGTTTATCATCGGTTGACAATTTCTTGTAGTCTGATAAAAGGATTGTTGTCCCACTGTCGCCACCGGTGCTTACCCTAGCCCTTTTATTTCGGCGTACGTTTTCAATCCAGTCAGAAGTTTCAACACTGTTATGATGGAAAATGTTATCTCCATTGTCCGGCATTGCCACGTCACCGAGCACGATATAAACATTTGAAGTTGTTATTGTTTGAGTTTTGTTTGTATAAATACTTACATTTTGTTGGGAACTATTCCCTCTCCCTTTAGGTGTTTCAAAGTTATCCATTTTATCCATTTTAGAACTATGAATATGTTTAATCCCAAAAAAGATTCACAGTTTTCTTTCAACTGAGAAAATGGCCATTTTCATTCTTGACCGGAACCGGAAAAAAAATGTATAAAATAAAAGAAAAAAAGAAATGTTAGAAAAATGTGGTCTTCTTAATGACTGTCTGTGATATTCAGGTTTCATAACCTCTGGTCCCTTTTTTAAATGCTACTTTATTTAGTTCCGCACGTTGTCTCGTTTAGGGCACACACATTCTTTTACTTATGGGCCATATATTGTTTTCGTGGAATGACACGAACATGTCACATTGAAAGTTCCATGATCACCGTTGATGAGCGTATCTGCAGATGTTTCTAAATTCAAAATTTCACCATGTTTAAATGTTGAATTCTGCTTCAGCTGGTGCTAGGGGCCCTTGTGATTCCCTCATTATATTTATTGTTTCAAGATAAAGTGTCCTCTTCCGGTTTCATACTATTTAAGTATTAACGTAAACTTTCAGAACATTTCCTAAGTAAAAAAGGAACATAACTTTGTCACTATGCAATGAAGAATTGTAGAACTTGTCCTGCTGTGCTTCCCTGTGACCCTCCGTATACATTTTAAGTTTCAAGTTAATACCTGTTTAGGTTTCAGAGATATTATAGTAAATGTAAATTTCAAGACCTTTCTAAAGTAAAAAAAAGGGGCATAACTTTGTCAAAATGCAGTACCGAGTTATAAAACTTGGCATGCTAACCATGCTTGTAACTCCTGAAATACATTTAAAGTTTCAAGAGAACATCTGATCTTGTGTCAGAGATATTTAAATAAATGTTAATTTCAGAACATTTTCTAAGTAAAAAGAGGGCATAACTTTGTTAAAATGCAAAGAAGAGGGACTTTTGATCCCTCATTATATTTGCTGTTTCAAGATAAAGTGTCCTCTTCTGGTTTCAGAGTATTCAAGTATAAACGTAAAATTTCAGAACATTTCCTAAGTAAAAAGGGACATAACTGTGTCACTATGCAATGAAGAGTTGTTCTTGATATAATTAAAATGCCGAAGAGCAAAGTGGACATTGTATGTAGAAATACAACACAGCCATTCTGATCCTTTGATGCTCTACACATTTACAGATCAAAATGTGCCAATTAAGAGAAACAAGCGCCTGATAATATGACTTTCCGCCATGAAATCTCAGGACTATATCTGTAAAACTAAACATTATGTGCTAGTATCATATTAAACATAGATCTTTTTCCTTAATATACTAGCATTATACACGCAAGTCTGTCATTTAACTAGATATATCTATAATTATATTGTATTTTCATACATTGTATCTTTACATATCACATCAAACATTCGCTTTCCGGCTTGATAAACAACAGTAGAAGAATACTTGTGTATTTTCTTGGTAAACGAATGTTGTATTTTCTTACTGCTGCGATTTTTTTTCATATCATAAAATGCATACGGTCTGATGTTGCTTGCTCCAAAAAAACAAAACAAAAAAAGCAAGTGAAATCTGGAAAGATATTGCAAAATCCAATTAGGTTTTTACTTTCACTGAAAAATATGATTTCCATTTTAAAGCCTTAGCTCAGTTACAAAAACATCATCAAACGAATACGGTGCTCAGTACTTTCACGTATTTTTTAATTTGTCGTCAATCTCTTTGGCAAATATTTCATCACTTGTTTGGTTACCGAATGTCAGAAACAGATAAAGATTAACTGAAATACAAGATGTATTAAAATAATCAAGGGTTTATCTGGACACTTCTGTAATATCGTATAACTGCATTAGAGGCCTTTAATTTGTACTGTTCAATAGACAAAAATAGTGTCAGAAAGGAAACTGAGAAACAAGTAAAATTTGACCGACGGCACGAGAAAAAGGGCACTCGGACATTTGCCTTGCTATTGAAATAAACTGATTTGAAAATTAGCAAAAAACGACAAAGTTCTCGTCCTCTTCAAAAACAAAGTTGAAGTAAAAAATTGATAGCCTGAGTATTGCCCTTCATAAAAATGACTGTTTTGTCTAAAATTTATTGATGATCATCACCATGGCAACGGTTTTAGGAGACAGTTCTTTCTTATGTAAAAATGAAGATACTTGAATAAATCGCAACGATGAATTATTTTATAAAATATGTAAATGTGTATTACTAATTCTCTTTGAATATTGCCTTTGACAGTATGTAAGGATACGGTATGTCTTTATGACTTCTGACGTTGCAAGTACCATTTACTTAATACGCACAGGTTTTGTCTGATTTCAAAAGAAAATATATAAATAATTAATCTTACGTGAACAAGTGAAGAGACATTTTTTGCGGCGGAGAGGGTTAGATACTTTGTAGATATGACTGATGCAGTTAGTTTGCAAGATGTTTGATAAACAGAGTTTTAAAGTTATGCTCCGGACAAGAATTTTTGTAAGAAGGGAGATAATTCAAAATAGGACCAGATAGAGTTATGGTTCTTGTGCAGTGCACTTTTACTTATTGGAAGCCGGTCAATCGCCGGCCCACCACAGGGTTTCGGTAATACGTCCCGTCTTTGAGGGGTGGATTAAAAACACTGTGTCTTGAACCGTTCAGTATTCATTAAGTTTCAACTGCAGACGTCTGTTCATCTGAAAAAATTTTCATGGAATCTTTTATAATGTTGAGGGCACTATTAATCATATCAATCAAATCGTATTTTCAAATGCCAAATGTAATATACAAGATAAATGGCCATGATCTGAGATGATCTGAAACAAAAAGAAGTATATGAACAGCGTATCAAATTTATTACGGGGCATGTCGTCCGTTGCTAGCTTACATAATAAAAGTAGATTCCTAGATTTTGTCAATCTCTTCCGAGATATTCGCGAACTTTGTATACAAGGAAAGTAAAGTGCTTGTTTATCAAAATGTCACTCCCTCTGAAAGGGCCAGCCACTCGGGCTCATGAGGCACCTCTATTACAGTACACATTAATATTGCTATCAAAGTATAGAAGTTCACCAATAATACAAGATCAGATGATGATATTAACACGTATTTGCATAACAGTAATATGTGTCATGTTTCTAAGTACTTCATAAAACAACAGATCAACTGTCTAATAATACATAATGCATCAAAATGTCAATTATCCCATATTTAAAATTAATGCACTAAAAGTGTTTTTGGAAAAAAAAACATTTTTCTTCCGTTAACCTTTACATACATGCATCTGAAAAAAGAAAGGAGATTCACGATTTCTGTTTAAATTGTTGCTTTAAATTGTGAAATTGGAATTGAATTACCCTAACAATCAATTTTAAGGAAAGTGCATTACATTGGGTCATATATTTTATGCATGTTTACTTTACACTTTAAGAAAAAATACAATTTTAAGGATGAAACTTCTATGTAATATAGAGAATAATTTTAAAAGCTGAAAGATCTTAGAGGTATAAAAGAATTATTCCACATCCAGTCAAAGACCATTGTCCCGAATCTGTCGTAGACCATCAATGTTATACTAATGAGGATTATCAGCCAGAGACATCTCCATGCAATGTTAGCATGCATATACCTGCTTGTATCGTAGACAGCTGATGTCAGCCAATGACATCTCCAAGGAATGTTAGCATGCATATACCTGCTTGTATCGTGGACAGCTGATGTCAGGCGGTGACATCTCCATGGAATGTTAGCATGCATATACCTGCTTATATCGTGGACAGCTGATGTCAGGCAGTGACATCTCCATGGAATGTTAGCATGCATATACCTGCTTGTATCGTGACAGCTGATGTCAGGCAGTGACATCTCCATGCAATGTTAGCATGCATATACCTGCTTGTATCGTGGACAGCTGATGTCAGCCAGTGACATCTCCATGGAATGGTAGCATGCATATACCTGCTTGTATCGTGGACAGCTGATGTCAGCCAGTGACATCTCCATGGAATGGTAGCATGCATATACCTGCTTGTATCGTGGACAGCTGATGTCAGCCAGTGACATCTCCATGGAATAGTAGCATGCATATACCTGCTTGTATCGTGGACAGCTGATGTCAGCCAGTGACATCACCAAGGAATGTTAGCATGCATTTACCTGCTTGTATCGTGGACAGCTGATGTCAGCCAGTGACATCTCCATGGAATGTTAGCATGCATATACCTGATTGTATCGTGGACAGCTGATGTCAGCCAGTGACATCTCCATGCAATGTTAGCATGCATATACCTGCTTGTATCGTGGACAGCTGATGTCAGCCAGTGACATCTCCAAGGAATGTTAGCATGCATATACCTGCTTGTATCGAGGACAGCTGATGAATCATGTCTGAAATTCACTAGTCAACACATTTTTCAGCATCATTTGAGCGTTATATCATTTAAATGTTGTCAAGTTGTCATGTTGATCTTAAATGGCAAACGCGTTAACTTAAATGCTTTACTTTAAACATATTTTATTTGTTCATATATACATACAATATACACAGAATATATACAAACATAGAAATATAATAAATACTAGTCAAAAGGGTCGCGCAACTAGTTCTGTTAACATTAATTTAGGCCCTCTTTTGTGAAAAAATGGTTCATTAATTATAGTTTTTATTACAGGTGTCTAAAAACGCATGCAAATAGGCTCAAGAAACCGATTGGGTGACTGAAAAATTAATTTAAACATTTCTGTCTTTTTTGTAGAATGATGTTCTGTTATTCTGCTACTCTGCTGGATTTGTTCTGCAATTCTGTTATTCTGCTGGAGTTGTTCTGCCATTCTGCTATTCTGCTGGAGTTGTTCTGCTATTCTGCTGTTCTGCTGGAGTTGTTCTGCTATTCTGCTGGAGTTGTTCTGCTATTCTGCTGGAGTTGTTCTGCTATTCTGCTGTTCTGCTGGAGTTGTTCTGCTATTCTGCTATTCTGCTGGAGTTGTTCTGCTATTCTGCTGGAGTTGTTCTGCTATTCTGCTGTTCTGCTGGAGTTGTTCTGCTATTCTGCTGGAGTTGTACGTTCTGCTATTCTGCCATTCTACCATTCTGCTGTAGTTGTTCTGCTATTTTGCCATTCTGTCATTCTGCTGGAGTTGTTCTGCTATTCTGCTGGATTTGTTCTGTTATTCTGCTGGAGTTGTTCTGCTATTCTGCCGTTCTGCTATTCTGCTGGAGTTGGTCTCTGTTCTGCCTTTCTGCTAACTTCACACTGATCCGCCGCCACTTTCTTTCCTCTTGATTTGTGTCCTCTGAAATATGCTCCGACTATTTATGCTGTGCACATCGTTGGAAATAAACATTAATCATAAATAGCGCTTACGCAAGTGGAACTGTCTAATTATTTATTTCAAAAGCTCGGCACCCAGCGCTTCAACCCATCGAGATGATGAACCCAAAAAAAAAACTAACAACCATTCAGCTGAAGTATACTGGTTTTGACATTATGGCTAATCATAACTTTAGCACTCAACAATTACCCTTTATATCATTCCTTTTAATGTTGAAAATGACGTAGTAATGTCAAATGCAATACCAATACCCAGGATCCTGGCTTGCTTGATCTGGTTTAATACCATGTGATAATTTACACATTAAAGTATTAACTTATACTAACCTCAGAAAAACTTCATTTTTAAAAAAATATATTTCCTCTGAATTTTATTCTGTCAATCAGTTTCAATACCATTTTTGTACTTTAAGTTAAAACATTTTACATGTTTGCAAGGAAAGAACAAATTACTGTTAATGAGGTGCAGGTAAGCTTCTCAATGTAATCATCTCCAAAAAATGGGAATGAAAGTGCCATTTACTACAGTCAGGTAAATTGAAATTGACAAATCCATACTCCAGAAATACTGAAATACTGTTGATAATCAATATTAGAAAAAAACTTAGATGACAGGTGCAGATCAAGGCAGGAACTGGCCAAAATAGCTTGTAAATGAGTCTACGTTTGTAATCCTCGTTACCGGAGAAAATCCAACTCGACGATTTATTGTTCTTTCAAAGCACGGTGCGGGAATTTAAACTACCAGTCTGAAAAAGAAATAAAAGTAAGCTTCTTTTTAAAAAGCATAAATGAGGTTCATCAGCGTGCTCTGAAAAATTATATACGACCATATCTTGTTCAGTACTTCAGCTATTTCTAAATCGACAATTTGTCCCTCTCACAATGAAAACACGGCAAAAACTCAATTAGTCACATCATGCAAAATTGCAGCTACTTTGATATGCAGATTGCAAAAGTTTACAGGTGAAACATCATACAGATGAAAATTCTGACATGTAATGAAAATTTTTCGTTTTCCTGAATTCGTATTTCGCATGCGCACAAATATTATTAGTACTGGTATTGTAACTGCTACTAAAGATATGAGCTTCAAATTTTAAGGTTTAACTTCGGTTCGATACGCAAAAATGGATGCCGCCTGCAACTATTCCCAACACTGTGGAGAGGTCAGTGCCAGTGAGGAGAATATCACTGTTGAAGCAGTCTCGTTTCATTGCTTATCACTCCAGAATATAACTCCAAACGTATTCTTTGCCTTTCTGAGACAAACGTGCACCAAACTTCCTCTATATGACTGAATGTCTGTCGAGGTAGGCGCTCTTTGAAGCGGCTTCATGCTCTTTACTCCAATTATCTTTCCTACTACTTTTGATTTCCATTGTTGCAGACGACTGTATTTACATCCGGAGGCTTTTCCTGCTCTCCATTTGAAGAGTCAGGGTAGGGTAAAATTTTAGTGTCGTAAAATTACGCTACGTTCGGTTGAGTGAAACGAATGTAACTTAAGATTTACGTATTAAGTAAGTAGATTTAAGTTACGCTTCAAGTTACGTAAAAGTTTCGAAATGTTAGTGAAACACTCCCCAGGAAGCAAATTAATTCACAATTTTCATAATGTTGGAATAAAAAGATAAAAAGACAGAAGGAATTTAGATACTCAAAGAGAAAAAATAGGTCAGTTTACTAGCGCAATTTTCTTGCTGGTGCTTTGTTAACTTTTTGTTGGTGCTTTATGAAACATATTTCGGGTGATATTGAAAAACGTCTGAAAATTTCTATCCCTAAAACGTAATATTCAGTCGTGTTTTGATATGGCTTCGTCGTCAGAAATTTATATGGGGCCACATATTTATATCTGACTTTAAAACAAAAACTAAGAGTCAGAGTTCAGATTTTACTAAATTTTTACACAAACCTATCGTTGATTTGAATCGACGAAGGCGAATCATTTTATAACAAGTTTTTCGTATTTCATTATTTCTGTAGGTCTAGAATATTATTCATTTTGATACTCGTTATATTGTTAACGAACTTCTTGATCTTTGTCCGTTTGTTCATATGTAGCAATGTTTGAGACTGATGTAACGACGTAGGGAAGAGTGAAGTAAAATGGTATACAGGAAGATTTCATTGACATAATAGAAACATTTTTCTTAAAAACAAAGAGGTAGACAGGTTGCAGTGAGAGGTAATTATCCTTGATGAAATAAGGCGGCGGTTTCTCCTGCAGAAAAGCTGGATCTACTTATATTTAATATATTAAGCAAATTTAGAGAGGAAAGAATTATTTACCTGATGTTTTATGCCGTGGGAGGTTAACTGCGTTATATCTAATTTACAAGACAATGTTTGATCTCAGTTTGTTAAAATATTCTATGGAAGATGAGTATATGTTCGCCGCTTTTGCTGCCTTCCCAAAGGCCATCTGTCTCTTATTGTCTTGTTCTTTGTAATGAAGCTGACAACGTGATTGGAATATAGATAAACAGCAGTATGCTTCGCTTCGCTTTCTGTATGTATTTGCATGTAACAAAACGTACTCGGAAGCGTGGTCGTCAAAACGTCTACATTATAGAACCCCACACCCCGCCCCCTGTAGGAGCCGGCCACGCAAACAAATCAAGTTTATTCTGTGTTAAAGTTGACCGCTTTAAAATTAATGTATTTTTATGGTCGCACGTGTGACTTGAACTTTAACAGAACAGAACATTTATTTTATTTAACCCAGGTATACAAACATATACAGACGGGTAAAGATATACATATACAAACAAAACATATACAAAGGTTCCGGTAATAGGATATAATTTTCATTAACATACTGTGCTCTTTTAAGTTCGAAAGTTGAAAAATTAAAAGAGAAAATGAGAAACTGGGGGGGGGGGGAGCAATTGATAATTCTTTATTATTAAACGACATTTAGACTTAATTTCAGACTATTTGATTCTTAAAAATAGATAATCCAGCTGAACAAAACACTTAAGTATTTAAAAAACGTAAAGTAGCATTCTTGTACGAAAAGAACGAGAAAAATTGTTGGTCACGAAAAATGTTTGAAACATTGTATATGTTTAGAAAAATAGTAACTTTCACCAAATAATTACATACAATTGTTTTCTTCAAAGGATACAAAATATTATCCTAAAAAGTTTAATTGAAATTTTCTTTTAAAAAGACTGGGCTAGTCCAAGCGAGAATCAATAATATACAAAGAATTTGAAAAGGACTGTAGATGATCTCGATTTTTCTATTTCAGTTTACAATTAATTAACCAAGATCATACAGTCTCAGACAACAGATAATACATAGACTATAATTATAGATAGAACTAACATTCCGTATAATTTTACATAATTCACAAACATGCACAAAAGTGATATTGCAGATATGCATATAGATAAATTGTAAGTAATGGATTCGTTAGAGGTTTACACACTCCCACGTCTGACGTGATTCGGAAATATCTATACACGGGGATTCCGTGATATGCAATCAGCCACGTGTGAACTTAGCGTGACATAAACATTACAACTGTAACAAAGGTTTTAATTATTGGAGTCACGTGAATGTGAAAAGCATATAACGGGACATAAAATTCATTTAATGGAGAGAATCTTTTCAACAGTGATTGAGGATTTGTCACATGTACGGTAATGTTGATATTGGAAGGACGCAGGAATTTATTTGGGGACAATAAAGAATGGAACACATCTTCGTTGGAGAAAAGGTAACGACGACAGCAAAAAAAAAAAAAAAAAAAAAAACTAATAAAAAGGAAACATAGTAAATAAAGTTTTGAAAAAAAATAGAATCATTTAAATGTTAAGAACTAAATTTTTTCATGATAATTCTTATAAAAATACAAGCATTTTTCAATATAATTTCTGAGCTTGAGGTTCAGATGTAATTAATGTTCCTTTGAACAGGGTGTAGGTGGTTATACAGATAGTTGGTTCTGTCTTGATCGAAATATGGGCATTCAAGAAGATAGTGTTCCTCTGATAAAACTTGATTGCTTGTACAGAGAGTACATTTACGATCGTTAAGCGGTATTCTATCATAGCGACCCGTTTCTACGGGAAGACGGTGATTTGCTGTTCTATATTTAAAAAGAGTCAGAACATCATCTTCTGGTAAAATTTTTATGTAGGGTTCAAGGCCATGTGTAGATTTAAAACTGCAATAAATACGTCCCTTATTTGTAGGTCAGCGTGCCATTTTTGCTTGTACTGATCAATTAAGATTTGCTTTATTTGATATTTTTAATTTTTTATCATTTATTTTCATCTGGTTATACCATAAGTCTAGTCTTCCTACAGAAGTTAAAATTTCTTTTATTTTAGTAGGCCATTTAAATGTAAGGTCATGTTGATTCAAAGTGTATTTGTATATTTGTAGTGAGAGTTTTTGATTTTTACTAGTTATTAATCTATTCCAGAAAGAAATCATACGATGTTGGATAACAACACTTAGCGGATATCTACCTAATTCACCATATAGAAAATTTAGTGGAGTAGGTTTCCGCACCTTCGTTATTCTTCGTAAGAAATTTACATGAACATTTTCAAGTAAATCTAAATTTTCATAACCAAATATTTCGCATCCATAAGTCAGTATCGGCAAAACCCTATGATCGAAAAGTTTCAGTATTAGATCAAGCGGGATGTCAGCATTATAAATTTTTGTGAAAAGAAGGTGCATAGCTTTATTTGCCTGAGCTGCGATATGTTTTCTTGCTGCCAGATAAGAACCGTTCGAAGAAAGCGTTAACCCCAAGTAATGATAATTGTTAGTAATTTTGATCGATTCATTTCCAATTTTGAATGCATAATTTCGGGTTTGTCTTGCTCCAGAAAAACGACTTTAGTTTTATTAGTATTGATTGATAGGTGCCATTTTTTACAGTAATTATAAAAATTATCCAAACTATTTTGCAGGTCCTGAGCTGAATCAGAAAGAATAATGGTGTCATCTGCGTATAATAAGACCAATAGTTTAAGCCAAAGAGACGGATCAATTTG
Source organism: Cyclina sinensis (assembly GCA_012932295.1). NCBI lineage: Eukaryota > Metazoa > Mollusca > Bivalvia > Venerida > Veneridae > Cyclina > Cyclina sinensis. The sequence goes on from JAAONU010000017.1 coordinate 13,100,478, forward strand.
GTCCTTAAGTTCTACGCCAGTTGAGCCATACACATAAAGGTATTCTTGTTAGGTCATTAAGAAAAAGAGAAAAGAGTACAGGTGATAAGTTTTCTCCTTGTCGCACGCCAATTTCAGACATAAACTGAGCTGAGAGCAGACCATTATGCATAACTTGTGATTTAATATTTATATACATGTTTCTAATAACTGCAAAGAATCTGCCACAGATGTTATTTTGTATAAGTTTATACCATAGACCTATTCCCCACACTTTATCAAATGCTTGTTTCAAATCAGAAAGCAGAAAACCCCGGCATTGCCTTTGGCTGTCCACAAATTACAGCATAGGCCTACCTACATTGCGAAAAATGAAATGCCAACGGATGTCTCCCGAACACCGTTAGCCGATTATTATACCGAAAAAATGTATAATGATGTTTTTTATACTCAAAATGAATACACAGGGGATAACCGATATTTGAGTTTCATGTTAACGTGCGCCGAAGGAACTTATGCTGTCTCATAGGATAGAAAGAGGTAAAAAGCCTAAAATTATTATGACGTTACTGTTTAGAACAGCGCGATAATCGGCGGCTTTAAGAAGAAATTTCAAAGGCTGTTTTAGGCTTTGCAGTTCAGCATTTTCTTAGATGAGTCGTCGACTTAATGAATGGCGTGGAATTTGCACCAGCCTAACGACCCTGCATAGTATTTAATGCTGTTTAGCTCTTTTAAATCACTTTTTGGAAATTTTCAATGTCCCTTGTATTCAAGTACGCTCCCATAGCAGCTATGTCAATACACTACCGTTACTTCATTTAGTTTAAACATATTTTATTCCCAAATATATACAAATTACACATACTAAGATAACTGATATATATCTAAAAGGAAAAGGATAAGAATGAAAGACAATACTGTCTTATATAATTCTTCTCCCTGTCAAAACTTCCTAGACATTATACACTCTATAATAAATTACATGTAGAATTTGGGTCTGAATTGTGTTTTATGTACTCAAAAAAACAAAGAAAATAAATGAACAAAAAGTGAGTTTGAAAAGAAAACTTGTAAGTAATCATAAATGAAAATAATAAATAGATTAGAACGATAAACAAGAAAGAGAGATGCGGTAGAGGTAGAGAGAAAGAAACGCCTCAAATATGCAATAAAGTAAATCTTTAACTATTATGTATATAATACTAAACCTGTTTAAAAATAAAGATGTTATCTTGATTATGAAGCTTGGCAAGTAATATATTGCGGATATTTTGAAAAAATCGACACTCGAAGAAGAAATGATAATTTGACTCTATTTGTCCACAATTACAGAGAGCTGTATTGCAAAGATACAAGTGATAGTTTAGTGAACTGCATTTAGTAGGTAATCGTGTATGTAGAACTTGAAGTTTTCTTGTTCCATAAAGATAGTGTTTAGGTAACCGATTTCTGCTAGGATCTAATTGAAACTTGAAAGTTGTCAGGGATTGTGCATTTCTGGTTTCTAAGGGGAGGGTATTCCATTCACGTATAGAAGTTGGAAGAAATGATATATAATAAAAGGATGTTCTACAGTTAATTCCTGGGACATCCTGCTCGTTTCTAAGATTGTAACGGGTGTTTCGTTGGCGAGGAACAAGTGAAGACAAATAATCAGGTACAAGGTTATGATACATTTTTAAAATTGTGTCAACCTATGTTTATATCTTCTGTCAGAAAGGGATTCCCAATTACATTCAGTATTTAGGCGTTCAAGAGAGACAAGTCGTGTAGCCCCTGTAACGATACGGGCACATTCGTTTTGTATTTTGTCAAGTTTGTCTGAATCTGTTTTAGTAATGTTGCTCCAGAGAACGTCCGCATATTCAAGATCTGGACGAATAAATGAGGTATAGATAACGTCTAGTGATTTTCGATCTAACAGAAATTTCAATTTCCTCATTATGGTGACCTTTTTCCAAGCCTTTTCGGCAATAGAGTCAATATGTACGTGCCAACTGGCATCTTCAGAGATATTAATTCCGAGATATTTATGTACTGTCACATCTGGAATGTCTTGACCAAGCATTTGCAATACAGGTTGCACGGGGACAGATACTCTTTCTAGAGAGAACTAAAGACTCAGATTTAGCTGGATTAAATGTTACAATCCACTTATCAGCCCAGGAGGAGATCTTATCAATATCTGTTTGAAGTTGGTTAGCAGCAATATTGGGATCTTGGACTACAACATACAAGCTTGTATCGTCAGCAAACAGATTAATCGAAGAATTAATGTCTGCTACAATGTCATAAATGAAGATCAGAAATAATAGAGGGCCTAAGATAGACCCTTGAGGAACTCCCACTTTAATTTCACACCACTGGGAAACTGCTCCTGGGAGAATAACACGTTGCCGCCTGCCAGAAAGGAAGTTAGAGAACCAAAGGAAGAGAGGTCCCGTTATTCCTGCTGATTGAAGTTTTGCCAGCAGACCCCTGTGCCAAACTTTATCGAAGGCCTTACTGATATCAAAAAATACTGCACGAACTTCTAACCCGTCGCCAAGTGCCTTGCACAAAGTATTGTAAATATATGTCAGTTGGTTGACCGTCGAATCACCAGGAACAAACCCAGACTGGACAGGGGCAAGAAAATGAATTTCTCTAAGATGGTTGAAAACGTGCTTAAAAACAATACGTTCAAAGACCTTTTCGATAGTATTTAGTAAGGAAATCGGCCTATAGTTATTCGGAAGAGACACGTCGCCTTTTTTGAGTACAGCCGAGACATTTGCTTCTTTCCACGAAGTTGGCAGTTGACATTGCTGAAGTGAATAGTTAAATAGTTGACAAAGAGCATAAGAGAGTTCAACAGCCGCTTTACGAAGAATCCTGATACTTATACCATCAGGCCCAGAGGCTTTATTCACGTTTACCGATTTAAGGACATCGCAAACCTCTGTTGGTGATATGATTATCTCACTTAGACAGGTATTTAGGTTACTAGGTTGGATAAGGGGTACTTCCTTTCCCTTGTCTTGAAGAAATGTTTGTTGCTGAAAGTAATAGTTTAGAACATTTGCCTTGTCGATGTCGGATGATGCTATTTCGTTTGTATTAGCGTTGTATAAAGGAGGAATTGTCTTGTTGTAATTGGAAGTTATAAATGATTTTAGAATTTTCCACCAGTCTTTTGCTGAGTGGGAGCCTTCTTGGAGTTTACAAGCAAGCTTGTTGTAGTAATTTGCTTTTGTTTTACGAATTGTAAGTATGACATGGTTTCTGTATTGTTTAAATCTATGCCAATGATTTGGCGATTGTGTTTTCTTGGCTCTTCTGTACATTCGTTTTCTTTTACGGATCATTAAGCGAATTTCATTGGTAATCCAAGAAGGTTCATTTAGTCTTGTTTTAACAACTGTATTTGGAATATTTTCCTTAGATATATCTAAAATTTTGTTATGTATTATCTGTATTCTAAAATGATGTTGGATGTGTATTCATCAATGTTAAAGTCAAAACAAGAATTCCAGTTGAAATTTGCAAGATCAGATCGAAGCTTTGTGTAGTCACCATGTTCATATTTCCAAATATTACGCTCAATACATATTTGTTTGAACTTTGGAAATTTCAGTACTCCAAATACAGGACAGTGTTACCTTAATTCCTGTTCAAGAAAGTGCTCTTTAACTCCTGAATGGAGGACACAATCACGATTTGATACAAGAATCAAATCTAGAAGAGAATGCGAATGTTCTGTGTAATATGTAGGTTCATGTATTAGTTGTTCTAGTGAAAATTGTTGAGTAATGGAGGTTATTTTGCGCAGCGTTGAATCGTTAAGAGCATTGTAATTAAAATCACCTGTGATAACGATATCTGCAATGTTTGAATCAATAGCAAGTCCAAGAGAGTCTTCAATGAAAGAGTGATAAATTGCATCTGAGCTAGGAGGACGATAAAGGCAACCAAATAGAATACGCTTCTTCTTGCAGGTTTGAATTTCTAGCCAGATACATTCAAGATGGGCTAATTCGAGGTCATATCGCCGTTTATAGTAAATACTATCTTTAATATAGACTATAACACCTCCATGTGAGTCAACATTTCTATCACGTCTTTCAGGTACATGGTATGAGTGAAGCCTAATGTCATTTGTTGCGATTTGACAGTTTAACCATGTCTCGGTGAAAGCAAGAATATCATAGTCGTTTAGTTCAGTGTAAAGCAAATCTAATTTTTTAGAAATGCTCTGGACATTTAAGTGTACAAATGAGAAATAATGCAACAATTCGTTAGCATCTGAAAATGAGTCTAGTGATATACCCGTAGATGAGGTGTTTGATAAGGGTCCTGGATTTAAATGAATATCTCCCGCCTTTAACAGAATAATAAATAACCATGTGCAAAGCACAGTAACTATAAGGACCAAGAATAGTCAAAGAGTAAGCTTCTGTTTTCAGTGAATCGAGTACTTGGTGTGATTTTTATTTGTGTGGCAGCTTTACTAAAAGAGGTGCATTACTACTTAGCAAGACTGAACTATACAATGCAGCCAAATAAACCACATTGCTAGTAAGGTATAGTAACAACAAAATATGAGTTTGTAGTGGAAAAAACTCTCTGTATCTGTATGAAGACATGACGGATAATTTTCTATTGAAATTTACGTTACCGACTGTAGTAAGATAAGAAACAGTAGCATAGCCGCCATGCCATGCATACTATATGTGTAAAAAATAGGTTCAGTAATATAATTGCGATAGTATGAGACGTGAAAGAAAGAAAGATTATACTGTATAACAGGAAAGACAGATAAGACGTTACTTACGAGGTAGTGAAGTGAATACATAACGTGCATAATCTGAAGGCTGCTCTGAATAACCATTCTAATTTGATAAAGATACAATCTTCAATATGCAAAGATAAGCTAGTCGGAATAAGTGTAAGTTTCAATTAAGTAGTTACTGAATTAATCATTCAATAAATAAATCAATTAATTAGCTAATTAACCAATTAATAAATTAACTAAACAACTAACCAATCAATCATTCAATTAGACTAAAATTATACGTGATGCAGAAGTATTTGAGAAAAGGCTTAAATGTCAAATACGTAAACATGTAGAATCTAAGCTCACTTTGAAACAAGTATCAATTTATAAACTCCGTATACATTAAGAATAAATCGTACATCCTAGTATGACCATCAACCTTTTGGTGCCTGACTGTGTGTTCTACTATAAAAGGCGGAGATTACTACAATACTGAGTGCAACTTTTGCAGGTAAAAGTACAATATCAAACAATTTACAGTAACAACAGACTGAGTGAGAAAACCTTGTCAGGCTATCAAAATATTTTCTATAGTATATACATCTACATTTGCATATTTTACATTCCGATATAAATGCATATTTTAATAGCCCTATTTAATCAGATATCATTGTATCATGTTTATAACAACTTAGTAACTCTTATACTGAAAATTCATGTAGCAAATATAACATCTACATGTATATCATTGACAACAAGTATTACTACACAACTATACGTTTACTTATTGAACATTATATCTACATCGGATGTAGAGAATAGAAAGAGCACCTGCTACAAGGAAAATGATTACGTGGAAATCATTGCAGATCAAAACGTACATTCAGAAATTTGAGCATAAAAGATTTTTACATATGTTAATCCGATCTCAAAACGTTTCAGAAAATAACGCTGTTTCACATACAGCGATTTCAAAAAATTGATATTTTGTTCCAAAATCAAATATAATTGTGTATTTTCTTTGATACTACCAGAAGCCAAAATGGCGGGAATATTTGTAAAAAGATTTCAAAGAATTGATATTTTGTTCCGAAATCAAATATAACTGCGTATTACTTTTGATACTACCAGAAGCCAAAGTGGTGGTAAAATTAGTAAGAAGATATATTTTTGATTCTACTGAACAAAACAAGAAACGAAACAAAACATGAGTAAAATATTCTATACAATAAACGAATTAAGACTCGGCCATTGACACTTCATACACACAGGGCAGTATGTTGACTGCTTGTCACTCCATAGCACACAAAAAGCATGAACACTGTATTTTTACCAAGTCTTATTCTAATTCAGCTAGGTAATCACCCATTTCAAAAAACAAACAAACGTAAGAATCAGCCATTGACACATCTATATACACGGTATACTATATTGACTGAATGACGCAGCATAGCACGCAAAAGGCATGACAACTCTATATATTACCAAATCTTATTCTAATTCAGCTAGGTAAATTGTACGGCCTATTTCAAAACAAACAAACGTGAGCCTTAGCCATTGACACTTATTATACACATGGTATACTATATTGACTGCTTGACCTCGCAAAGCACGCAAAAAGCATGAACGCTCTATATATTACTATACTGACTGCTTGACGCAGCAAAGCACGCAAAAAGCATGAACGCTCTATATTTTACTAAGATAGATAAGGTGTACCAGCATAGTATAATCAGTGAAAATTTAAAAGAAGGTTCTGAATAAATTGTCCGAAAATTACCCTGTTTTATCTAAGTGTGACTGGTATGAATTCCTCCCATGTGACGCACTGTCCAGTTTATGTTCCAACTAATTGCTTGAAAAACACAAAAAAATGAATATTGGTTTCACTTAGGATATTACAATATAAACTGAATGCATCGTATTTTATAAATACTGTTTTTACTGGAGAAAACTGGATATAAAAATACCACGGTGTAACCTGTAATAGTTATTGACGTTAAACGCTTACTGACAATGATACAAAAACTAATGAACATGAACTGTACGTGTATAATATAGTGTAACAATGTAGAGTTCTGCGCTTACAATGTCACTGACATCAGGTGCTGTTCCAGCCATCTTCTCTGGTGTTTCAGGTATTGAATAGTGTTTAAGCGGGTCAAGGTCATTCAGACTAAAAATACGATGAACGCTGGTCTTAGAGTCTTTGATTGTTTTAGCATAGACGATGCCATTCATGGACCATGCACCAAGAATGTTTCGGGATTTTACGAGGTTACGTGCCAAGAACAACAGTTCAGATCTGTGACGAGTGAGGTCTTCATTTATGAACACACCTTCGTAGCCTTTGTCCTTAAGGAGAACACGTTTGGTATAAACTAAGTCACGTCACCGTCGAGATACAAATTTTACCAGGATGTCTCTGGGTTTTGAACGTTTAGGTTTTCCGACACGATGAGACACAGCAATATCAGGCAATACAATAGAAGCTCCAACAGCTTTAGCCATATTAAGAACGTACGTATCAGTGACCTCACCAGGCTCCTCAGGTACGCCAGATATACGTAAACTGTCACGGCGGCTATATTGTTCAGCAGCGTCCGCTTTGAGATTAAGCTCAGCAACTTGGCTACGAAGATCTCATAGTTCACCTTTAAGTGCCACATTTTCGATTTGGAGCTCAGAGACTTTGGCTCGGAGACCGTCAGTGACGCCCTTAACAATAGAGCCAACAGCATTTTCAATCATTGATGCCATTTCACCTTGCATAACGTTTTTCAGAGCATCTGCTATGGATTTAATAGCTGCTTCATCAAGGTTAAACATTGTGTACATTGAAGTCATACATGTGCATTCAGAGTCAGGGTCTTCATGCAGTTCATCTAAAGAAACATTCACTTTATTTTTTTTATTTTCAACAAGTTCACCTGGAGACGACAGATTACGCTTTTTAGATGCCGATATCACTGGTGTTTGGTTTTCATTACTCATAATACTACAAGTTTGTCTAGCCTAATATGTACATTGAATCTGTCACACATGGACGTAGTGTTTTGAATATAACACAAGCATTAAGTTCATGCGAAAAACGAGGTTTTAACATACCATGTAATCGTTAGTTAATATTCCAATTTTACTTCCATAACACAACTTTATTCCACTAAGTTACATTGTATTTCCACAGAGAAAACAGATTGAAACACATTATTGAAAAGTGCAGCCTTCAAAGATGTATATTATGTATTAAAACATGAAAGTTTTCACAGAGCGCATAAGAATCGACCAACACGCCATTGCTATACCGGAAGTCTACTTGCTACTATATTACTTCATTTAGCTTTATCAATTGTAGATTTATGATATTGATCTTTACCATGAACTTTAAAGCGACTGACTCACAGAATTTTGCTGAATTTTTTTTTCTTTAAAATTAAAGAGAATTTAATATACTATGGAACAAACATAATATTATACTTTTATACACCATGAAAACTGAAAATATGTTTTTGACTTAAACAGGATTCGAACCCACGACCTTTCGGTCAGTAAAATATAAAGCGACGATCTAGACCACTGAGCCATAGCGATTACTTGTAAGGACGCGTCTAAATTAATGTCATATCTAAAGTATCTACCCCGTGACTAACGGGGTAAATTTTTTACCGATAAAAGCATGTAAAATTTTATATTTTGACGTTTTTCAAAAAATGAATCAGTAAGTTAGTTTAAATATGTTCTTCACAATTGCAGCAAAAAATTCAAGATGTAAGAACATTTTCTTTTTTTATATCGTCGGCCCATCTGTGAGTCAGTCGCTTTAAACGACCAGTGAAAGTGCAAACTCCGCGCACCGGTTACGCTACGCTCAGTAACCACTGCCGTCACATGAATCACGTGATGATGGTCTTATCACGTGGTTGTATCAAGATGGCAGATACGCCAAAGAAACCGTTGAAAAATTGTTTCATTTCTGACAAACAGCGATACTATAATTTAAGTTCTGGGGTTAAGTCTGTCGATATGATTGCCAAAATTTCATTTCTGTTAAAAAAGGACTTTAGTACAGTAGTGGAGGCAAACAGGTTACTTGGAATAATTCCTTTTTCAAAAGCGGTCATACTGTTTTGAATTAAACGCGGTGCTATTTTAAAAAATATTCTCATAATATTTATGTTTCCGAAATTTATTTGAGTTCACATCTAACACCTTACAGTCTTTATCCTTAGCAAAACCGTGTTTACTTTCTAAAATAAAAATCAAAATTGAAAAAAATCATGTCGTCAAAAATCTTGACGAAAATGTTGTGATGGCAGAGAGCTAATCCTGTAAGGGGAGATCACTGCGTGGGAGATTGGTGAAAGTGTACCAATATTCCCACGACCGAAAAATCTTAACACCAATTTTCATTTGTTGAATCGATCACGTGATTGCTGAAAATATAAATAGACAGGTGTTTTCTCAAAATTTTGTAAATATACGTTACCCAGACTACGCAAAATTTGAAGACAGCAATAAAACGTCCGCATACAATGATACTATCGTGATTTTAACGTGTCTGTTTTTTTATTGGTTTCTTTACGTATACATAAAAAAACAACAACAACACTTCGATCAGTAAAATGCAAAAGTAACATGCGAACATGCATTGTTTGTTTACATTTTGTGTTGTTAGATGTATGTATGTGACGATTCGTTGTAAGCTAGTCACTGATTGGCTGAAAAGTAACTGTGGATTTCCCTGTCTAAAAATAGAAATATCGTTCTGAAATTAAATTTTAGCACAGTGGTGAAACATTCGACCTGGGCTTTTCAATTTCCGATTCGAAAGATCCTGATTCGACTAATGCGCAGGATGGTTTAGTTTGGTTTTATTGGGGTTTAACGCCAGTTTTAACCAATGCACAGGAGAGTAGTATTCAAGCAACATTGCGTCTTTCATTGACATGATTCCATTGAAGGTTTATGAGTACGCAAATACATCTTTGTCATTTCGTATCAGGTGGTGTACATTTTAGGTATAAATAGTAAAGTAACCGCTAATATTAGATCATGGTATTACTGTTATCATTGAGATACCGCAGAGCAGCATAGATTAATCATTTTATGGAGAAGTACAAAATAACCAATTTGACTGAATTCATTGATGCCATAAACACTAACAGATCAAGATGTGCCAATTTAGAAAAACAAGCTTCTGATTTTCCGCCATGAACTCCCAGGACTATATCGATAAAACCAGAAATTATCTACAGACAAAGAATGTGTACGTAATTAAGCGGCATTATACACGCAAGCCTATCATTGAATTCGATGTATGATAATATTGTACCCTGGAAATATTTACATATCACACATTTATTTTCAAGCTTAATAAACAATATTTGAATATTTTGAAACGCATGCTGTATAGTTCTTCAGGGCGGGTGATCACGTGACGGTTTGTTTGGATAGAGTTTACAAAATAAATGGCGGATAGCGTGATTCAAACAGGTGTTTTTGCAGCGTGGTTACTTGCAGCTGCAGAGTTCAAGAATACATCTCGTTTTGATATATTTCTCGAGAACAAGTATCCTACTGGTCACCTATAGTTCCCACATATTCAATGATAAAGCCTGTCCGTCAAGGTGTTACATCAAACTAACATGAATTTTAACGGATTTCAGCAAGATTTCGGTGTATGGATAAGGTTTAAGTACAGATTGTATGGATATTGTTTACTCCCGTTTTCGAATTCGGGTAAACATCTACAATAAAATTGTATTTCCCTGTTGTTCCTAGTGCTTCAGTGTACCAAACAAGTGACATTTTGCGTGTGTTGTCTCTTACGTGTCCTTTTATGTTTATATACATTTCCGCGCTTACACTGATATTATGATATATAATAACAACATAAATAAATCAAGTTGTATTTGTACATATTCTAAGAAACAATGAAATAAATCAGGTTCACATTAACAGTAGGATGAATTTAAGTATTCATATGCTTTATCAGCATTTATTTAAATTAGGGATGTCATCGAATACCTAGATTGGTATCCAGATATCCGTATAGACTATTTTGATTCTCGTATAAAATCGACGACTATTCGATCTCAATGTTCCAATTCCTATGCCAAACATTTGACATCTGTTTTACAGATTGTTCTGGTAATCTTTTTACAGGTGGTAAGACAGTTTTACAAAAATAAAAACTTTTTTGTATCATTACGTGTAAATAAAGTTAATAAAATAAAGAAATGTTGTTTACTGTTTTTTTATTTTCCTCGTGGCCCTTGTAGTATATTTTCCCGCAAATACGAACATACGTTAAGTCTAAGTGCCTAACGAAAATTCATGCGTCCGTTTTTTTTCTGACATGGTCTGTCTCTTTTTTTTAAATATCATTTAAAATCGCCGTAAATCAAAACGCTGTTTTATTTGTATCCTATGGCAGTAGAGCTGTTGATACATCCTGCAGGATGTCCTATTAGGTGTCCTTCAGGAGGCGGGACCTGTCATCCTACTTGGTGAACTCGTCGTCAAGCATGACGTCGGTGACCTCGCGGCGAAAACTGGCCAACCGTTCGAAAATGCCGTAGGTGGAGTTCAACCGGGTGGCGACGTCCTGCACGAGCGCACGTGGAGTCTTCTGGATGTTCTTCTGTCGCTTCTGGAGCTCCGCGGTAAGCGTCGTCGAATGCCGAAAGTGTCCCATAAGCTTCCGGGCCCTGCTTACAGCCTTTTCGACGGAGGGGACCTCTAGTGCCGGGCGTATGCAGAATTAGAGCGTGTGCGAAAAGCACCCCAGATCACCTCAGTCGTCGCACATGGAGCCCGCACACACCATGTTCCGTGCGTTGCCGAGAACGCAGGTCTCGATCTTGCCCTCCAGATCGAACTATTCTACTCTCTCTTCTCTTTCAACCTAGCAGCAAGGTTTAATTCCAGTATCACGCTCCGGCATGGCGCGTGTGACGTTCCCCTGTAGCTCCTAATCGTCGGTGATGTGGTGAGCTGTTACGGTCAGGTAGCTCTCAGTAGTGGTTGATGCCCACGTGTCTGTTGTGATGGCTGCTAATGGTGTCTGCTTGAGTGTCTACACCCTCTCGCTGTCTTAGCGCCTCTCAATTCTTGCCATGACTGTATTCCGGCTCGGGACTGTGAACCAAGGAACTGCTAGCGCCATCAGTCGCCGGAAGCTGTCCCCTACGACGAAGCTGAGGGGTAGGTAGTCGGTAACGATCATGTCGGCGATGGCTCGCGTAAGCTGCTCGGCGTGCGCAGAAGATACCGGTCGCTTCTCTACTTCGGCGAACGCTGTCATGATCGTCCGTTTTTTGTAGTGGATAGTGGTGTGCTGACCGGGTGCCACTTCAGATGGTTCCTAAGGTTTGTAGTCCCGCCACTGAAAACATAAAATAAAAAGGAATTATCAATCTGGTATTTTCAATTTGGTTTTTTATGCGTTATTCTTATTATAAATGTTCGTTTATATCCGTATTAAAAGTTCTTCGAATAATCATTTAGTGCACGCAATGTTGCTTGAATACTACACACCCTATTACGTTCATTATAATTTTTTATTTTTAAATGTTTTAAAAAACTGTAACTCAGCTCAGTACTGTAAATGTTGCATTTGACAGTAGAGTTTATTTCCGATTGCGTGTAGCACTTCAACATGTCGGATGCTACTTTACGAGGCATGTTGCATAGAATGGGTCAAAGATTTTAATGCGAATGCTTTGTAGTTCTAGAAAAGAATGATTGTTTGACACATTAAAATCATAATGCTTGTTTTAGCAAATCGTTGATTTAATACATCATTGAGTAATCAAATTTTGACTGGATATTCTTTTAGTCTTGCGTTAAAACTATTATAGAATCATTTACGGACGTAACCGTGAAACCCTTAATAGGCATGTTTGACACTGCTAATTTATTATTAAAGCTGCAAGATACTCTAGTGTAGGTTCTATAAACACTGTGGATTAAAGTAATTGATACACAATAGGATGTCGTGTTTGGTCCCAGCAGTTTGTAAGAAGAATAAACACATTAAAGGGCGTGCAACATATAGACGCTTTATCAATAAACCAATCAAGTGATATGCCGCGGGGCGGTCAATAGACGCTATTATGTTCAGCGTTATGAATTTGCCGAATTAATTTTGCCAGATTTTGAATTTTTCTATCAAAGTTAAATTTCACTGTTATTTTTTATTTTGTATGCGAATATTCAGATAGCAAAGTAGTATCCTGATACCAATATATAATATAGTATCCGGAAATCCGAGTATTCGGATACTCGTTGACATTCCTAAATTAAATATAAAAAATATACATCTGATAATTCATGCGCTTTGATTTGATCTGTTAAGCTAAGGTTCCAAGAACTTCAGAAGAAACATCTAGAACGAACAGATCGGCTGAAGCCTTTTAATTGCACAGAACCAGGTGAAATTAAGTCATTTGATTATCATCCGCCATTTGCTTTCGCGACGTTTATTAGAAGAAATCTTGCTATACCTAGTAGGACTCATAGACAGTGGTGTACCGTTGAGAACACAAACAGTTGTATGAGCCCTTGCACATAACATCACCATTATTCAGCTTAGATATTTTGTTTGACTGATGAAAATGAGAACTGGAATAAATGATAAGAATACAATGTATACTATTCTAGAAATATTTACTCTGTACGGAAAAATCGATTGATGAGAAAATCTGTACATGACCTATGTCAAATTGTCCATAGAGCTAAGCTGATGCAAAGTCTGCAACATTTCTGGAGGCCATTTCGAATTAGGCTAGGTTTAAGCTGATGTGAGAAGAAGCGTACTGACAGTGCATCTAAAGATCTTGTGGGAAATGATTTTATGGACAGTCATCTTCAAAGACACAAGTACACTATGATGATAGTAATAATGATTATGGTTGTAGTTCCAAATTTTAAATATAGTCCTAGTTTCATCTGGTTAATATAAGGCTGTGTTTACTTTGACGATCTTTGATTATGTAAACATATCTCTATACACTTGGAAGTAGTTAAAACAAACTTAATTAGCTTTTGCCAAAAAAGTTGTCATTAAAAATTGTAGAAGACAGAAATCATGAAACAGGTCCTATCAACATAAAATCAAAGTTTGAATGTTGTTTTGTACATTTCAGTTGAACCGTCAAGGTTTATGTAAACAACATAGTTATAAAACATGTGCCTTTAATTTGCAACTAAGTATGAACTAAATAAGCATAGGCTAAACACACATGATGACTGGTGCAAAACCAGCCGGTCCATTTAGCTCAATCGGTATAACATCGCAATCCAGGGGTTCTCGGCTCAATCCCCATAACGGCCGATAAAATTTCTCCGTGATAACTGATCTAACGGTCATTTGCCCCATCTACGTTACCGACCACCTCAAAGGAAGTAGCCAATCGCTTGCGGAGAGTTTGTATGCCCAGGAACGCTTGTTAGGTGAACTAACCGCCGCGAAATGACCACAGCTGTTGAAAATGGCGTTAAACCCTAGTAAAACAAACAAACAAACGCTGCAAAAATTCGGTAGAGCATTTCCAGAAGAGAACCTGGATATTGATTCCGATACTGGCGCTATTCAAGCAAAAACCCGAGTGAAGGCTGTTTTTACTTTGACGAGAACACACGATCACCAAATCGACATTTCTATATTTAGTGCCCTTCACAAGTCAAATGGTAAGAAAGGTAAAAATTGTTTACTGATAATGTAATCACTCTCATTTACGGATTGTGGGTGGTATATGACTGATTCCCACCACGGGCTTGGCGGATTCACACCAGACGTTAAACAAAATATACACAAAAAGCGAGTCTGAACATGTTTTATCCGCCGCCCCCTGCCTCGAAGATGAGGGGGGATATTGTTTTGCAAAAGTCGGTCGGTCGGTCAGTAGACACTTCGTTTCCGATCAATATTTAAAGAACTCATAAACCCACCTTTTTCAAACTTCGCGTGGAGGTTGGTCAGGACCAGTAGATGACCCCTACAGTTGTTCTGGTCACCACGTCGAAGGCCAAGGTCATAATGATCTTGAAAAGAATAACGGTTTGCGATCAATAACTATAGAATGCTTGAGCCCAGGTTCCTTAAACTTAGTATAAAGGTTAGTCTTGACCAGTAAATGACCTGTATAGTTCTTCAGGTCACTAGGTCAAAGAAACAGTGACATTGAAAAGTAAAACTGTTTCCGATCAATAACTATAGACCGCTTTGGCCCTCGTCCCTCAAATTTTGTACGTAGATTGCTCATGACTAGTAGATTACTCCTTTAATTTTTTAGGTCACTAGGGTCATGGCCAAGGTCACCGTGACCTTGAATAGCAAAACAGTGTCCGATCAATAAGTATAGAACGCTTAGGACAAGGTTTTTCAAAGCTGGTATGTAGATAGGTAATGACCAGTTAAAGACCCCGAAAGCTTTCCAGATCACCAGGTCAAAGGCAAAAGGCACTGTGACCTTTAATAGCAAAACGGTTTCGGATCAATAACTATAAAATGCTTAGGCCCAGATTTCCTCAAACTTGGTACGTAGGTTGCTCATTTAGTTTTTCAGGTAACCAGCTCAAAGGCCAAGGTAACAGTGACCTTGCAAAGCTATACTGTTTCTGATCAATAACTATAGAGTGCTTAGGTCCAGGTTCCTCAAACTTGGTACGAAGATTGGTCATGACAGTAGATGACCCCTATTGCATTTCAGGTCACCAGAGGTCACAGTGTCCCTGAATAGCAAAATGGTTTCCGATTAATAACTACATAACGTTTGGACCCAGCTCCCCAAGATTTCATAAGTGTGTTGGTCATGGCCAGTAAATCACTCCTATAGATTTTCGGGTCATTTGGTCAAAGGTCAAAATCACAGTGACTTTGAAAAGCAAAATGGTTTCCTGATCAAAAACTATGGAACGCTTGGGTTCATGTTCCTCAAACTTGGTATGTATGTTGGTCATGACTAGAAGATGATCCCTGTAGCATTACAGGTCACCAGGTCAAAGGCCAAATAAACAATGACCTTGAAAATCAAAACGGTTTCTGATCAACAAGTGTAGAATGCTTGTGCTTAGACTTCCTTAAACTTCATAGGCAGGTTGGTCTAGGCCAGAAGATCACCATTATAGTTCTTAGGGATAATAGATCAAAGGTCAAGGTCATATTGACCATGAACTGAAAAATAGTTTCCGATCAATAACTAGAGAACTCTCGGGAATTGGCTTCACAGACTTGCCATGCATGTTGGTCTGATCAAGAGATGACCCCTATACCTTTCTATGCTAGTAAGGCGCTAGGGGGACATATATTTTTTACAAACAACTCTTGTCTCATTAAGAAAAGAATATAATTTATAAAAAAATATCTAAATCACTTATTTACCAGTCTCTCAGTAAAATTTTAAAACTTATTAATATTGACTACTGGAAGCCAGTTACTGCAAATCAAATTTTATGATAAACATATGATAAAAAACAGAAAAGGCAGTAGACGAAGGCTTTTCAAAAGCACAAAAAGCATGTAGATACATGACAAAAAGCGGTACAGTACGTCGTGCCATGTCTCTTTTTCTTTTGCATTTTATATTACTGAATATAAAATATGCATCCATACTTTAGGTTTAGCGTCTCATACTCATACCATAAGCATATTATAGTTATTATTTCAAGAAAAATGGTAAGTGTAATTAAGCTTTTATACGTTTTTATACTTTTCAAACTCTTACAGACAGGAAAACGACATGAAAAGTATGATTGTATTTTATTGGTTGTGCGCCCTACTGTGGATGTCATTTGTTGTGGTTCCAAAATATCTGTCTGCATCGTCAGAAAATGTTGACAAAACAACACTGATTGAAGAATATTTCAAACAGGGTTTTAAATAATACGAATTTCTTGGGGCTTTACTAATGAAACGGGTATTTTGTTGTCATTGCATCAGCTAAAAAGGATCCTGCGGAAATCGAACGTGAAACGTCACTGTATGCACTTTGATACACCAATGAAAAATGTCGTTCTTGTAGTTAATGTCACGGGTGCTGTCGGTGGAGCTTCGCCGACGACTGTATATCGCGTGTCAACGTATTTGTTTTGCAAAATAGGTTCTACCTTCCAGACCGTCTGCAAGATTGTAATAATATATCGTAGATATATTATATATTTTATTTCAAAACAACAATATCTGACTGCTTTGCAGTAAGTAGGTTCGTTGCAAAAATCAGTAAAGTCATTGTTCTATTGTTACGGATGACATGTTAGTGAAATGTTAGTGAGCAAATAACGGAATTATGTATAGGACAATATGTGAGGCCAATTTAGCTATATAGGGGTTAAGGTTAAGAGTTGGTACGTATTATGAAACACTTTTGATTAAAATTTCTTAATAAGTTATTCAGGTAAATACGATAGGTTTATGTAGAATAAAGGGACAGAAATAAAATAAAAACAACATGCTTAATACAAATCATCTTTATTTAATATATTTGATTGAAAACATCCAACCCTATGACATTAACAGATAAATGCAGAGTAGCGGACAATCAGTTGATCATTGTACAATGTGGCTGCGGCTTAAATAAACCATAGTATGCGTGTGAATCGTAACGATGTTATGGATATAATGAAGGCACTATATCCAAATGGTGTTGAAATGAGGAAAGCATATCGACTCAAAGGACGGTTCTGTTGTGCCAGATGACCATACAACATTTTGTATTTAGACGATAACGACAAGTTGAAGTCCTTTGGATTTTGTATACATAGTGCGATCGATGTTTTATTAGGAACTAGTAGTTCAGTAGGAAACTTACTTGGTTAGAGGTTTCAGACACAAACAACAATCCAGAACTAATTGCTAAATACTAATATAAATACAGCATTGTTTTCGGAATGTTGCATCAGATCTTTTGGGAGCCGAGATGTTAATGTAGGAAATGTAGTTAATGTACGCCAAACCAGCGCATTGAAAGATGGTGGGATACTCTAAGACAACAAGGATTACTGTGGTGGATTAATTTAATCAAGGACTTTCGTGGTCCTGGTCGTAACGAAGAGCTAAACCCGGCACATTGAGAGAATTTGAAATTTTGTTTTAGGGAACTAATACAATGCCATCTGGACATAATTGCTCAACAGTGGAATGTACATGATTGTTATAAGACCTCAGCCCTATTCTACTATTCTAAAGTACGCTACGACATACCTGACAATATGTATTTTTCACCAAAAATGTTTGATGCGCATGATTATGGCACGATTTTTGATAAACATGATGTAATATGTTGCAAATACATGTATACAGTTCGAACGAGAAATTTCGATGAATTCTGTGGGTTGGCATATCTGGTGAAGCCCGGCTTTGAAACGCCATTAGATGCCAGTGCCACATTGAAGCTATTCTCGAATGATTTAGTGGCAAGAATAGACCGAGACTGAAAGTATTGGTTCTAAATTGCTTTTGACAGTATTACTGTAACAGCAATTGAAAAAAACACAATATATTATAGTAAAAGGTATATTACATAATTACAACAACAAAGAAGAGTTATGGGAATGGAGCTCCGCAGTCATTTCTGGTTATAAAAATACGAATCTGATATTGTGATAATATTTTTATTGAATTTTATACTGTACAATGCGTACCTCTAAACCATCTTATTGCGCGGCCCATCAGGGACGTGCATACTGTTATGGGTTTAGAAATGTGCTATGGGGTTTATGACATGATGTTTTGTCCTTTCGATCAACTATTATTTGACGATTCTGAGCCAACTGCTTATGGGCTTCGCACAAAATGTATAAGCAGAAGTTGTGCTGTGAAAAAAGAAATGATAACAGGCAAAGTAGCAAAGCAATTGCTTTTTTAAGAGCTAAAGTATTATATTTGTCTCAACACTTCGAATCCGAAATGTCCTTTAGGACAACATATGGTTACTGGCAAGTACTTTTATTGTCGGATATGAAACATTTTAGTCCTTTCCATTAAATGGCTAGCACAAACTTATAGACAAAATGCAGAAAATGTCATGGTATCTGTATCGGTAGACAAATCGTATGAAAATACGAATAATAACGGCCAAAACACTAACGAAAGAGGTCTGTATAGAATTGTGTGTATTATTTTTTTGCACTATTGGTCGTGAAAAGTTCCTTCGGTCAACAATCCGGGAACATTTTTTGACCGTGCTCGATTCGCTGTCCAGAACATGTTCCGCACATGTTCCAGAACACCTATGAATGGAATGACATGGAACAGGAAGAAGCACTTTTAAACTGGCTTTTAAGTTGAATGGTTATCCAGTCGATTATTTATTAGAAAATAGCATAATGATGATAAACCTGTAAACTGACAATTGTGTCGCAAAGCTTGAGCATAAGTTTCAAAGACGGTATTGCACTTCTCGCATGTGGCATATCTGCGATATTCGTTTAACGTGTATTTTAAATGTTTAATGTGTTTTAAATGTCGTGTTTATTGTAATATGTACTAAAGATTTATGCCAATTAAATCTACAGGGTCGAATCGTTGGAAAACCTTACTTACACTCTTGAGATCACATTTTTCACCCAAACTTAATGAAACTGGTCAGAATGTTTACTTTGATGAAATCTTTGAAGAGTTCATAACTCGGCCACATTAGATCAAAAACTAGGAAACGGGACAAATGATAATGAAGCTATATTTACACCGTAAAGGCCACATTTCTGACCCAATCTTAATGAAACTTTATCAGAATTTTTGCCTTGATCAAATCTTTGTTGAAGTCGTAACTGGCTCAAATGGGGTAAAAAACTAGGTCACATGGTCAGATCATAGGAAAACCTTGTTTACACTCTTGAAGTCACAATTCTCTATGAAACATTGTCAGCATCTTTGCCTTCATGAAATCTTTGATAATTTCATAACTGTCACATGGGGTCATAGGTCACTACGTCAAATAAAAAAAACCCCAAAAAAACTCATAGCATATGCTCAAGTGAGCCAACCAAGACCATTTGGTCCTCTTGTTTTGATGTTGGTGTCAGTTTCAAGACACATTTTGAAACAGATCTTAGGGGATTCAATTCAATTCTCAGGGGTGGGGGGCTAGCAGAAAAAGTAAATAAATAATCTGGCCTTGAAAAAAATGTAAATAAATAATCTGGCCTTGGAATAAAAGTAAATAAATAATCTAGCCTTAAAAGAGCTAAATAAATAATCTGGCCTCACTTCCAGCAAGGTTATATAAATTGGAAAATCCTGGCAGGAATTGACAGGAGATGTTCCAGAAGTTTATCAACTCAAAAATTTTGCTCACTTCGCTCGCTGCAAGATGTTAATTATTTCGTTTTGGATAGTTTTAAGTACTCAATTTTATGGCCTTTGTGACCAGTGTGGACCCAGATCAGTCGCTATGCAACCCAGCCTGCTGATCAGGATCCACACTACTGCTTGGACACTAGAACACTACCAAGTGAATGGGCAGCAAACAGTGTAGATCCTGATCAGCCGGCGCAGTTGCATACCAGCTAATCTGGATCTACGCTGGTCGCAAAGCCAAGTATACTAATTTAAAAAGTTAATGAAGAATTGTCAATAATTTAAGCCAACAATAATGATTTTGTTAATAAACTTCCTTTTTAACAAGACTTTTGTACGTTCTGTATTTGTCTCTTGCATGGCTGGCTAGACGCTTCCGCCGTGTCTGTGTGGCTCTGTAATAGTCTGTGCATCCCGACAGTTATTATATATATGTATACATTCATGTTAATCCTGGAAACATGAATAAAATGCTTTGATCATTCTGCTTTGTGAAGTCATTACCAGCAGTTGGCCACTCTTTATTCTTAGAGCAATGTAGGTGGAACAGCTTTTGCACAAGAACTTGAAGCATAAAGGCCAAAATCAAAAATATGTTTGCTTGTAGCGCTCTGACCGACCTATCGAAATGGTCCATACTCATTTTTTATTATATGTTAAGTATTTGAGCTGAATATTTTTTGGATCTTTTTACATCCATTTTGTGAAAAAGCCCAACCCCTCCCCTGCCCCTCCCCCCTCCCCAAAAAATTAAAGAACTTAACTGCATTCTGAAAATTTCTGAAATTAGGATCTGGCCACTACAAAACAAACAAAAAATTTATTATGGCCTAATGGAAGTATAAATAATAATTGCATATGAACAACCAGGCAGACTTTCTGTGCTTCTGCTTTTATGTGTAAGAGTTGGAACAGCAGCAGTTCTATTTGTAACAATGTTTTGAAAACCCAAAGTACTGACTTGCTCGTAATGCTTGATAGCTAGGTGGATGTGCTCTTAGTCTTTGATCTGAAGTGCTAAGATGTGGCAATGCAATTATAGTTTTCTTTATCTTATGAACAGACTAAAAAAAACTAAAAGTAAATAAATAATCTGGCCTGACCGAAAAATGCCAGTCCCTCCCCACCCCCGCCACCCCCCGAGAATCGAATGGTCGTCCCCTTATAATTTTAGCACATTTCCTGTCCTGCTCAAAACATATCCAAATGATTAAATTATCTCATGTGTAACACAGTCACATAACACCACCCATTCTGCAGGATGCTGTACGTACATCAGTTTGCTAATGTTTTCTGTCTTGCGGTAAAGTTTCTGCATCATACCAGTAAAGTTTCTGCTTTTCGTAGTCCTCAATATTAACTTATCATGAAGGCTTTCTCGGCGTTCAGTATATTCCGTTGTTTTCAAAATAGACAGCAGGAATGTCTTCCTCCTTAAAAATAATGGTCTTAATAGGGGAAGTTTACTGTACTGTCGTGTTCGTCTTTTTATTTCATACTAGATACATGACCTGCATCATTTCCATCATGTCTGCAATGCGCAAGAACATCCGTTCCAGCTCGTATTCTATGGTATTGTACGTTGAACCACTATTTCACTAAAACATTCGCATCCTTGCAATTTCATATAACAGTAGCCAACTGTCAGTGTGCCGCATTCACGCTCAGCATTGCTTTCAGAGCTTTCTGTCATCTAAAACAATATGAAAATGATGCATCTGTATAATACATGCTGTTTACGTTGTTTTGGCAATAAAAAATTTTTTTTCTCAGAGACTTCTTCGTATTTACACCTTTTGTTCCTACCACTCCTTTTTCGAGGGCCGCGCTCTCCCCTTTGCAGCATTCATGCAGCAATTTCGTACTTGTTCAGATACAGTTTTCGTGCGAGTAAGCTGAATAATTAAGATAAGAAATTGTAACAGTTCATTGTAAAATTATCTCTTAGTCGGTATAACTGATCTTTTATTCGGCGGTTTGAAGATATGGACAAACATAGGCGTAAAAGGTGTCCTGAAATAAACTAATATGGATATTTTCTGACTTGTATCTTATGACTTGTCGCCATTGCATTGCGAATTCTGACTTGTAACTTCTGAATTGCGATCTCTGACTTGTAGCTTCTGATTTGTAATTTCTGACATGTGGCTTCTGATTTGCTATTTTTGATTCAAGATATCAAAATTCTGTGGAAGCCCTGGACTACTAACTTATGGAATTTTGACTTGTGACTTATAATTTGTGACTCATGACATGTCACTTATGACTTCGAAGATATTCTAGCGCGCATTTCGACAACCTGCTTAGAAAAAAATGACCGATGACAACGATTCTGATGAGGTAAGTCTTTAAAAAGTGGAAAATCTTACTGTTTTGGTATGGTGTTTCCCAAAAAATAAAACATAGCAATGAATGTCATCAGCTGCTGTAAGATTTCTATTTATTTGGTTTACAGTATGACATGTCATTGCGCCCCACAGCTTTGAAAGATTTGCAGTGTACTAAGAGAAGTGGCAAAAAATGTCAAATGACACTAACAGCAATGAAGATTGGCAGTGTACTTAGAGAAGTGACTAAAAAAGTGTCACATGATACTAACGGCGATGAAGATTGGCACTGTACTTAGAAAAGTGGCAAAAAAGTGTCAAATGACACAAACGGCGATGAAGATTGGAAGTGTACTTTGAGAAGTGGCAAAAAAGTGTCAAATGATACTAACGGCGATGTACTTCGAGAAGTGACAAAAAAGTGTCAAATGATACTAACGGCGATGAAGATTGGCAGTGTACTAAGAGAAATGGCAAAAAAGTGTCAAATGACACTAACGGCGATGAAGACTGGCAGTGTTCTTAGAGAAGTGGCAAAAAATGTCAAATGACCCTAACGGTGATGAAGAAGAGAAGTGACAAAAAAGTGTCAAATGACACTAACGGCGATGAAGACAGGCAGTGTACTTAAAGAAGTGACAAAAAAAGTGTCAAATGACACTAACGGCGATGAAGACTGGCAGTGTACTTAGAGAAGTGACAAAAAGTGTCAGATGACACGAACGGCGATGAAGACTGGCAGTGCACTTAGAGAAGTGACAAAAAAGTGTCAAGTGACCCTAACGGTGAATAAGAAGAGAAGTGACAAAAAAATTGTGTAAAATATCACAAATGGCGATGAAGATTGGCACTGTACTTAGAGAAGTGGCAAAAAAGTGTCAAATGACACTAACGGCGATGAAGACTGGCAGTGTACTTAGAGAAGTGACAAAAAAGTGTCAGATGACACGAACGGCGATGAAGAAGAGAAGTGGCAAAAAAGTGTCAAATGACACTAACGGCGATGAAGATTGGCAGTGTACTTAGAGAAGTGACTAAAAAGTGTCACATGATACTAATGGTGATGAAGATTTGCAGTGTACTTAGAGAAGTGACAAAAAAGTGTCACATGAGACTAACGGCGATGAAGATTGGCAGTGTACTTAGAGAAGTGGCAAAAAATGTCAAATGACCCTAACGGTGATGAAGAAGAGAAGTGACAAAAAAGTGTCAAATGACACTAACGGCGATGAAGACAGGCAGTGTACTTAAAGAAGTGACAAAAAAAGTGTCAAATGACACTAACGGCGATGAAGACTGGCAGTGTACTTAGAGAAGTGACAAAAAGTGTCAGATGACACGAACGGCGATGAAGACTGGCAGTGCACTTAGAGAAGTGACAAAAAAGTGTCAAGTGACCCTAACGGTGAATAAGAAGAGATGTGACCAAAAAATTGTGTAAAATATCACAAATGGCGATGAAGATTGGCACTGTACTTAGAGAAGTGGCAAAAAAGTGTCAAATGACACTAACGGCGATGAAGACTGGCAGTGTACTTAGAGAAGTGACAAAAAAGTGTCAGATGACACGAACGGCGATGAAGAAGAGAAGTGGCAAAAAAGTGTCAAATGACACTAACGGCGATGAAGATTGGCAGTGTACTTAGAGAAGTGACTAAAAAGTGTCACATGATACTAATGGTGATGAAGATTTGCAGTGTACTTAGAGAAGTGACAAAAAAGTGTCACATGAGACTAACGGCGATGAAGATTGGCAGTGTACTTAGAGAAGTGGTAAAAAAGTGTCAAATGACACTAACGGCGATGAAGACTGGCAGTGTACTTAGAGAAGTGGCAAAAAATGTCAAATGACTCTAACAGTGATGAAGAAGAGAAGTGGCAAAAACGTGTCAAATGACACTAACAGCGATGAAGATTGGCAGTGTACTTAGAGAAGTGACTAAAAAAGTGTCACATGATACTAACGGTGATGAAGTTTGGCAGTGTACTTAGAGAAGTGACTAAAAAAGTGTCAAATGACACAAACGGCGATGAAGATTGGCAGTGTACTTAGAGAAGTAACCAAAAGAAGTGACTAAAAAAGTGTCACATGACACTAACGGTGATGAAGATTGGCAGTGTACTTAGAGAAGTGACTAAAATAGTGTCACATGATACTAACGGTGATGAAGATTGGCAGTGTACTTAGAGAAGTGACTAAAATAGTGTCACATGATACTAACGGTGATGAAGATTGGCAGTGTACTTAGAGAAGTGACTAAAAAGTGTCAAATGACACAAACGGCGATGAAGATTGGCAGTGTACTTAGAGAAGTAACCAAAAGAAGTGACTAAAAAAGTGTCACATGACACTAACGGTGATGAAGATTGGCAGTATACTTAGAGAAGTGACTAAAAATGTGTAAAATGACACTAATAGCGATGAAGATTGGCAGTGTACTTAGAGAATTGACCAAAAACGTGTCAAATGATACTAACAGTGATGAAGAAGAGAAATGACAAAAAATTGTCAAATGACACTAACGGCAATGAAGATTGGCAGTGTACTTAGAGTAGTGACAAATAGTGACTAGTTTTAATGTACAAGTCAGACGTTATAAGTCACAAGTAACAGTTGTAAGTCACAAGTTGAAATTCATAAGCTGAAGTTGTTTTTCAGCAGATGTTTACCTAAGGTCAGACAGCTTTTTACTGGTTGCTATTTTTAATCAAGGTTTATTAAGTGTGATTATTGTACAATATTGTATTCTGTTTTGTTAATGGTTTACAAATGTGGTTACAAAAATGTAACTGTGGTATCGTTTAATTTCACTCATATCATAAGTCACAAGTCATTAGTCACAAGTTAAAATTGCAGTCCAGGGCTTCCATAAAATTCAACCATGAAAATATATCGGTGTGCGATTTTTTCCTCTCAACATTTTTTTATGATAAATGTTTTGACAATAAAAGTCTAGCATGGAAATCAGTTTTGAACATTTTTAAAGTGAATATTGTAATACCCTGTTTTTTCTTTAGACTCTTACCCTGACTTGTAGAACATATTTATCTATACAGCTGAATTCCCTTCTAGTTGTTTTAGTTATCACTATTGTGTAATTTGTTGATAAATAAAGGGTATGATGTGACCTTCTCACCATACAAAGTTCAACGTACTAAGACTGTAGATAAGTTTGGTTTATGTTTGCCGAATGTAAATGTGTTCAAAACGTGCATTTTCACAATTTGTCTGTTTTACACTTAAATAATATGCATTTAAAGTGAATATTTGAAACGGCTCTCTCGTGCGTCTACACCGAATGTATCCAGTTTTCACTTTTGTAAATAATAATTTTTTTCGTTCTTTGACACTTCAGAATTTAGAATTTCATTGTATATTATGGACATATGTAATTCGGACTAATGGATAAACCTAACTTCCATCTCATGTTTTTTGTTTAAACGCACCTGTTTCAGCCATACTGGATACTTTGTTTTCCCACGGGGAGAAGTCGCATAGCAACTGTGAATGCTGTGGATTCTATGGCTCACGTGGGGCAATTATTTTAATCTCATGTTAATGATGTCTACTTATATTGCATACCAAAAAAGTAAATTTGAGGTTTGTTTGATACCTTTTAGTGATTTTACCACTATAATTTTTTAAAATATAAAGTATTTTGTTGGTAATTGCCACCCCAGAGAAAACTTGTGGAGTGTTCTTTTGCACACTCCAACAGAAAATCTGAGGAGCTCCACGGAAAATCTGTAGAGTGTTCTTTTGCACAGCTGTGGCATACAAATGGGCCGATTTCTTTCATTCGGTGTCTTCAAGCTTCAAAATTCGTATAGGCTGTTTGTACAGATATTTCTTTACATGTAAGCCAAGCGTTAAAAGAAAAAAATTGTGGGGGAGATTCTATAGAATTTTGCTCTTTGATTGATAGTAAACAAGAACCCAAGACTCAAAAATTAAACTTATAAATTGGCAGTTAAAATTGTGCAGTGAAACATTGTCGAAAAAACAAGTTATTTTATATTTAGAAAAGTGGACTGATGCATTCATGATATATATGAGTGTTATGCTATTAAAAACACCTTCAAAAGCTAGAGACTCTTGCAATACTGTTCCTCCATTCGATCAGCATCCAAACAAAACCTAACAGGCTGGGTTAAATATGATAGGCTTTTCCGACAGAAGTTGTCACAATATTTATCAGTTATAAAATGGTCATTTGTTGACGCCGAGTTATGGCTTCTTACCATGACAAACAATTACACGCCATCTCTTCATGAAAAACATGGTTTTGATTTTAATATCGAAGGTTATTGTTCAAAGTAGGGATGCACGTTTGTGCATAAGTGCAAAATTTGCTTAGGTTCGCATTTTCTCTCGTTTGCAGAGATGTGTACATCAGAGAACAATTTAAAGGATCTAGCAATGATAATCAAAGATTCCCTAGACCGTGCAACGATCTGAGCTTGCTCACCAAATTAGGGGACCTAGGATATACACCAGTAGTAGGCTTAGTGCCAAAAAGTTCCGGATGCATGCGCCTTATAACCCATTTGTCCTACCCGTACGGGAAAAATGTGAACGATTTCATTGACGAAACTTTATCATCAGTAAATTACTCGCAATTTGATAACGTTATTAATCTGATTCAATGTTTAGGTCAAGGTACTCTAAATGGGCAAACGTGTTATTAAATCTGCCTTCATTTTGTGCCCAATTCATCCAGATGATTTTAATTTATTAGGAAAAAAATTCAGAAACAAATATTGGATACAGAAAATGCAAGGCTGTTCAATAAGTCCGGCAATATTCGAAAAGTTGTCAACGTTTGTACAGTATGCTGTATCAAAATACTCAAAGTCGGATAATATTGATCATTATTTGGATAATTTCTTCTTTACCGGTAAGGGTGCACAAACGATTGTGCAGAATTGATGAAGAGTTTTGAACATGTATGTAACGATATTAAAAAAAAAAAACAATCAACTACGAAAAATCTGAAGGTCCCGTTACAATATTAGTATACCTTGGTTTAGAAATAGACCCTAAATGTATGGAAATACGTGTATCGGAAGACAATCACATACAATGGAAGCCCTATTGAAAAAGAAAATCACATTAACCATTCGCTTCAATCCCTGTTAGGAACTCTCAACTAATTCACGAAAGCGATTCCTACTAGTAGGACATTTAATTGTAGTTATACCAAACCTGTCTAAATTTAGGATTAGGCATAACATGGATACAACCCATAACTACAGCGCTGAAATTAAGACAGATAATATTTATGACATAACTTTACCTAGTTGTACTAAATGCGCATCATCAGTCTGTATTTCTTTTTTCAAAAACTATCAACCGCTTACGTTTGTCCGCTACTTATTTTGTCCTGAATTAAATACATCGAATCGGTTGTAAAATCAACTGATACAAATGATATGCAAGACGTTTGATAAACAAAACTGAGATATCTATCTTTAAAAGTCTAATCACAGGCATGATATGGAACTGAATAATTATCCTCGATGTAACAAAGTGGTAGTTACGTCTGTAGCAAAGGTGGAGCTAATTAGACTCAATGGATTATACAGTATTTGAAATAAAAGAAGTAATCATCGCTAAGATGATTTATGATCTCTAACAGATAACTGTAGGGGTTGTAATGGAGAAGGTTTTCTCGCTCTGCGTATAAATTCAATGAAAATTGACGCTCTTTTTTGTTTTACCTCACATAAGAATGTAATTAAGTGTTCTGGCTCTCCTTCAATAAATTGTAGTTATCCAGGGAGTCAAATTACCCTCATATTAAATTGAAATAACGGGTTATAAACAAACCTTTTAGTATTCATTATTTTTATGCCCCCTTTGAAGAAGTGGGGGAATATAACTTTGCACATGTCAGTCGGTCCGTCGGTCTCAGTCCGCCCGTCCGTAGTCTAGACCTTGTCCGATTAGTAACTCAAAAACCCTTTGGCCTACAGTCCTTAGATTTATTAGGGATGTTGGTCATGGCTTGTAGATGACCACTTTTGTTTTTGAGTTCAGTAAGTCAAAGGTCAAGGTCACTGACCTTGGTCACAAAAAAGCTTGTTTGATCAATTACCAAAGAACACTATCGCCTACAGTCTTCAGAATCGGTGGGGAGGTTGGCTATGACCTATAGATGACTCATATTGATTTTGAGGTCAGTAGGTCAAAGTCACGGTGGTCATGGTCACCTTAACCAAAAACAGCTTGCCCGATAAATAACTAGAGAATGCTTTGGCCTACAGTCATCAGATTTGGCTTGAAGGTTGGTCATGACCGGCTGATGACCCCTATTTATTTTGAGGTCAGTTGATCAAAGGTCAAGGCCATATAGACCTTCACTACAGAAGCTGGTCTACAGTCTTCAGATTTTGGAGTGTGGTTGACAGATGTACATGACCCATAATTGACCCATACTGATTTTGAGGTCAAATGTATAGGTCATGTTTAAAAGTCCATGTAACATGACAAATTGGTTCCCATTAGAGGGAGGGACATACATGTTTCAGAAACATCTCTTGTTCAATTGATGGCGTCTGTTCATCTGATAGAAATTTTACTGTATCATTTCAAGTTAAGGGACGCTATTTAACAAGTAAAAAAATCAAATCTTCATCTACCAAATGTATTTTAAAAGATAAATGATTCCGCTTTGAAAGAAACAAAAAAAATTACGGTTACGTGCTATATGGTGGTTCTTCAACACGGGGCATGTTTATTGATAGCTTTCATTTCAACATGTATAAGAACATTATAAGCCTATACTGCAGAATATCTGCCGATCCTATTCTAACGCTCGTAACATGTATCAAAATTTGTTAGCGAATTAGCAATACATGTTTTTGGCTAAGCATAATTATAGCAAAATCCATTTAAATACGACACTTAAACACATAATAATTAGTTCAATGATACACAATATCATTCTTAAACATTCTACACTAATATTAAACTGTGCAAATAGTCTAAATTTCATAGATGTACATCAAAATACAAGAAAGTAGGTCACTAAGTCAAAATCTAGGCCAGCTCATATAAAAGTTCAATTCTACATCTGAAATGGTGCACATGGTCCAAATTTCATAGCTGTACATCAAATAACAAAAAAGTTGGTCACTAGGTCAAAATTTAGGTCATCTAACATTCTAACATCAAAATTCAATTCTACAACTGATACTGT
The DNA here is from genome assembly GCA_012932295.1 of Cyclina sinensis. NCBI lineage: Eukaryota > Metazoa > Mollusca > Bivalvia > Venerida > Veneridae > Cyclina > Cyclina sinensis. Next base: position 13,130,046 of record JAAONU010000017.1, read on the forward strand.
GCTAACTGTCCAAATTCCATAGCTGTACATCAAAAAAGAAGAAAGTAGGTCACGAGGTCAAAATCTAGGCTAGCTCATATCAAAGTTCAGTTCGACATCTGAAACTGTGCACATGGTCCAAATTTCATATCCAAATTGTCGTGCCTCGACAATGTGAAGCGACACTAGACAATGCGACGCGACATTTATTGGAATATCGTATTGCGTTGTCGAGCGTCCACCGGAAATGGGCAAATTGTTTATTTCGGCCATCGAATTAATTAAGAACAAATTCCACAAGGAAAATGCAACAATCACGGCCATGCTCTAAAAGTGCGATATGGCTATGGGGAGGGCCGGATAATACACAGGCACGTGTAATTTTGTCATTGCACCGTCAGACGGCATATAGATCTTGTAACATTTTAACCTGTCACCGGTAGACGCACGACAACGCGATACGATATTCCTAATAAATGTCGCGTCGCATTGTCTAGTGTCGTTTCGCGTTTTCGAGCGTTGCGTCGCGTTGTCTAGTGTCATTTGGCATTTCGTGCTTCGCGGTAGAGGATCACACACGACGCACGACAATGCGATACGACATTGTGAAAATGTCGCGTCGCGTTGTCGCGCGTCGTTTCGCATTGTCGAGCGTCGTATCGCATTGTCGTGCGTCGAGGCCTACATAAATGCAGAACGCGACGAACGACAACGCGACGCGACATCGCGACAACGCGACGCGACACCGCGACAATGCGATATGACGCACGACAATGCGAAGCGACAATGCGATATTTCGCACTTTTATAGCGCGACAATACGAAACGAAAACGTGGTATTTCGTTTGACATTTGTCGCGCGTCGCTTCACATTGTCGAGCGTCGTATCGCATTTTAGCGATGTCGCGTCGTGTTGTCGAGCGTCTACCTCTAAGTGCGACGGCGACATTTTGATTGGCCTCAACAGGATTCCGTAGAAAGCCGTGCGCGATATGAATTCTATGACGAAGCAGCGATTTGCTAATATACTACATGTACATAATTTTGTAGAATACAAACGAATTTATTAGTTATTATGTAAAGCATAGGAAACAGTCCAGATTACGTCTCACTTGAATATTGTCATGTTGGTATGTATTTTCACTTTTACTTTTTCTGTCAGTTTTATTATCACCCTAATTGTACGTATATGTTTGTTGTGAACAGAATTGATTCCCCCGGATGAGCTGCAAGCGTCCTGTTGCAAAACATTCAAGTTTGAATGCAACGTAAATGACTGACTGTTCTCTTTTATCTTCACGGTTGCGTTTGAAATGTATCTGTTAATTACCCTGAAAGATCATCGGAATTATCAATTACTACCCGGATAAAGAGTGCTCTAGGCTCTTCCGAACGTTAAGTTTAATATGTCTTTTCCTAGATCGAGGGAAAAAATAGTGCAAAATAAGTCTTAGCAAAATACTGACAACAAAAACAATCAGATTTTAATTGATGTGCCACGGACAGTTATTTTGTTTTGTTAAATCGACTATAATTATGAGAGAGCTAAAGGCATCTCTTGTACATTTATCTATGTCAAAATCTATGTAAACGGTCCAATCAGATGTTAAATCGGAGTTTGTGTGACGTTTAAGGCATTCTTTCGATACCGTTTCAATAATTTACATTCATTTTGTAGAGGCTATTTATTGGGTTTATTTATTGTCAAAGCTATAGCAGAACTTTTTGACTAGTTGTTATTGACGATTATTTTATTGTTATTATCATATCGTTTCATCGATTAAATTGAACTGAAACAATGTTGATTCAATCAGTATGAAATGATAATGATCAACATTGTCTGTACATTCTGTCCCTTAATATAAACTAGAGCTATCACTTAATGTTATTAATACCCCTGCAAGACTGCTTCGGAACTGATGAAGTTATTAGTAACAGAATACTTTGTAAAATAATTGAAATAGAGTTGTTACTCTTGTACTCTACATACCCACTCATTGTGCTTGACCATTGTTTGGAGGTGCATTGAGTTCCAACCAGTAGTTTTGCCCCAGACAAGGAAACCAACAAAGGGCAATAGCTGTGCAAATACTGAAGATGGAGTTGTGATTCTTAGATACTGCACTTTCTCTCATTGCGCTTGATCACTGTATGAAGTTGCATTGAATTCCAACCGGTAGTTTTCAAGTTATACTCCAGACAAGGAAAACAAACAAAGGGCAATAACTCTGCAAATAGTGAAGATGAAGTTATGACTCTTGTACACTGCACTATCTGTCATTAAGGTTGACCATTGTGTGAAGTTGCATTGAATTCCAATCAGTAGTTTTCAAGTTATGCTCCAGACAAGGAAAACAAACAAAGGGCAATAACTGTGCAAATAGTGAAGATAGAGTTATAGCTCTTGTACACTGCACTTCTTCTCATTGTGCCTGACCATTGTATGAAGTTGCACTGAATTGCAAGGAAAGCCAATAAAGGGCAATAACTGTGCAAATAGTGAAGATAGAGTGATAGCTCTTGTACACTGCACTTCTTCTCATTTTGAATTCCAACCATTAGTTTTCAAATTATGTTCCGGACAAGGAACGGACCGACCGACCGCCCGACCAACCACCGGGTGACTCCTATATATCCCCCAAACTTCGTTTCATCAGTTGCGGCTAACAGGGATCTAACAAAGAAAAATAACAGATTATATATAGAATATACGATTAAATACGATTATGGCGCTGGCTGTATTTAATTGAAAAGTTTAAAAAAAAATAACTAAAAGCTGTTATCGCCAGAGTTCTATTATATTATATATATGATCTTCTAATAATTAGAATTTGTATCCTTATAATCAACAAATTATCAGACAAGTCAGCATCATATTGCCGGAATAATATTAGCCAATATCTACCATATTTTTTATGCTGATTTGCCTGATGATTTATTAATTATAAGGATACAAATTTATTAGAAGATCATTAAAAGATCATTATGTAGAATGTATCTCCTTCTCTGTAACATAGTAACATAGATAAAATTGCTTAACATTTTGTACGTGCATGTAATTGATTAAAAATGTTTGATATTAAACATATTAATTTGCATTATATACCTATTTACATTGAATTAAAAATGTAAATTTGTACTTATTAAAAAATGAATTCGTATCAAGTAAAATTAAATGTATTTAAATAATAGCAAAGTATCTTTTATCTAAAGAAATTCGAGTAGCGAAACGCTTGGGTAGCGAAACGACTTCCTTCTTGGTAACAAAAGGACTAGTGCGAACACAGAGGAAGCGAAACAGCGATACAACCTCTGACAAACGCGTCAAGAAATCTATTCTTTTTGTCAGTGGTAGAAGCATTGGTTTAGCAAATTACTTATGGTCGAGGGGACATGAGTACGAGTTGCACTAACAGACAGTCTTATCAATGCAGACATGTTTTCAATACGTTCACGTGTTCAGACTGTTCTGCGCCGACTTGATGCTGTGTGTAAAAGTTTTTCTTGTACTGCAGATAAACGATGTAGAACATGCTTAACATAATATCAATTTTTTAAACATAAATCTCTGCTTCATTTGTCTTTAAGAATGAAAGCCTAGTAAATAGTGTATATTTTTAATCTTTCTTATTTTATTTAGGGTTTGGCGATCATAAAAACGATTTTACTTAACTTTCAGATAAAGTACGATTTAATTTTTACAGCCTCTGTCCTCAAGTAACTGATACGGGTTAAAAGGATGCTTTGATTTATTGCTAACTGACAACTATTGACGTTCCTCTTCTGAAATGAATTTGTCAGGCCTGATTATAATTATATTCAGATTAATCCTGTGATATCCCAGTGTTGACATACAATGCAACTGTCGATAAAAACAATATGGTTGAATATAAAATGCAATACTGAATGTGCTTTAACAATATAATATTTTAAAATTATTTCCAGCGACCTTTTGGCCCCTAGAAACGATGACTCAAATGCTGTCTTTAGCGACAAGTTGGATGTAAGTCCAAACTTCGAAGTAACCTTAGATAGATGAGTTTGTATATGGCTTTATTTTAGAGTGTGTAATGAGAGTGTTTAGAGTCTTGCTTTGAAATGATCATATGCTAAACCTGGAAACGAATGAACAAGATGGTAATACAAATAGTTACATTTTGGGAAAAATTATTACACTGTAACTTAGGCGATTAGCCTTGGCGCTCAGTGTCAAATTTATCGCAAAAGTTCTGGACTAGTTGTTTTTGACGATTACTTTTATAATCAGTATGTTGTTTCACTGAATATTAACCAAGGTAGCAACCTGAAATAAGTATAAAAAATGTATTCCATCGGTATGAACATGAAAATATCATGTTTGATAATTATTAACATTTTCTTAACATTCGGTCCCTTAGTATTTATTAGTTAGCTCAAACTTGCCTTCCTACATTCAGGGAAGCAACTGCTTTGTGGTATGGCGTTACTTATGACGATATAATAACTCATATAACTCAGTAAATATGATTCTGTATCTTGTTCTCCGTTTGTTACGACAAAAACGCAAATTGTAATAATTATTACATTTTAAGACATTTCCCGGAAAATTCACTAAAAAAGGTTTATTACAATTTGCGTTTTATTACAATTTGCGTTACCGTTTACAACGCAAATTGTAATAAAACGCAAATTGTAATAAACCGCAAATTGTAATAAACCTTGTAAACGGTAACGCAAATTGTAATAATGCAAATTGTAATAAAAATTCAAAATCGAAATTCAAGGTGGATTTAAGTCTATTGCAAAGTATTATTATATAAAATGGCTATATAAACCATTTTAATGACATTTCCCAAGAAATTCACTACTTCTAGAATACATCGAATACTATCCTTATGAGGAAGAAAAAAATTTATTACAATTTGCATTTTATTACAATTTGCGTTGCAAACGGTAACGCAAATTGTAATAACGCAAATTGTAATAAAAATTCAAAATCGGAATTCAAGGTGGATTTAAGGCTATTGCAATGTATTATTATATAAAATGGCTATATAATCCATTTTAAGACATTTCCCAGGAAATTCACTACTTCTAGAATATATCGAATACAACCGTTATAAGGAAGAAAAAGTTTATTACAATTTGCGTTTTATTACAATTTGCGTTGCAAACGTAACGCAAATTGTAATAACGCAAATTGTAATAAAAATCCAAAATCGGAATGCAAGGTCGATTTAGAGTTATTGCAATGTATTATTATATAACATGGCTGTAACATCCATTTATGACATTTCCCGGGAAATTCACTACTTCTAGAATATATCGAATACTATCCTTATGAGGAAGAAAAATAGTTTATTACAATTTGCGTTTTATTACAATTTGCGTTGCAAACGTAACGCAAATTGTAATAACGCAAATTGTAATAAAAATCCAAAATCGGAATGCAAGGTCGATTTAGAGTTATTGCAATGTATTATGATATAACATGGCTGTAACATCCATTTATGACATTTCCCGGGAAATTCACTACTTCTAGAATATATCGAATACTATCCTTATGAGGAAGAAAAAAGTTTATTAGAATTTGCGTTTTATTACAATTTGCGTTGCAAACGGTAACGCAAATTGTAATAACGCAAATTGTAATAAAAATTCAAAATCGGAATTCAAGGTGGATTTAAAGCTATTGCAAAGTATTATTATATAAAATGGCTATATAATCAATTTAAAGACTTTTCCCTGGAAATTCACTACTTCTAGAATATATCGAATACTATCCTCATGAGGAAGAAAAAAGTTTATTACAATTTGCGTTTATTACAAAATGCGTTGTAAACGGTAACGCAAATTGTAATAACCCAATCAACAGAAACTGTAATAAAAAATAATGCCAGAATTTAAGGTGAAATTAAGGTCAAAATGACAAAACACGAAAAAGCGTAAACGTTCTAAACTATTTTAATCACACAGATCTATACAGTAGATGTTAGCAAACACAGGGGAAGTATTTCTAAACCAACAATATAATCAATGGAATCATCTTACGGAGGCTTTGTGACGACGCATAATGTTACAATGAGCAAAATGTAACAACAATCGCTAAAAGTAACAATTAGTTGCATAAAATGTTACGAAATTTCAAAATGTTACAGCCTTTCGCAAAATGTTACAAAATGCCTTGTACTAAAAGTTACAAAACTTGTGCAAAATGTAACTGCCATTTTGCTTGTACAAAATATTACAACTTCGTGTGACATATGTTACACTGGAATGGCACCATAGATGGTATCATATAACTTTGACAAATAGAAAAAAGTGTTAGGGAAGCGCCGCAGTACTGTTAATATAACTCTCGGATAAATATGTCATTGTGTAATTTGCGTTTATTTATCGTTGCTACCGGGAATGCCATGTAAGTGCGACGTCTCCAGAAGAGTGTTATAGTCCGACAACGACCTGTGAGTGACCAACGATCAGCTAGGCCCATTTTGTGTGGGAAACGGGAAGAAGCAAATATTTACTATCGGTTTTATTCTTTAAATTCGTTATTTCTGTTGCATATGTCAATAGAATTTGTTGTTGCATCCCACTTAATGTTGAACGAAAAATGTAATTTGTCATTATGCTTTCTTGACCAATGAATAAGGATCTATTACAGTAATTTTTCCTGGATGTTGCACACGGCACTTTTCTTATTGCGTCCACGGTATTTTGGCTGATTTAAAAATAACCAATGTAAATATTTACATTTTTCGAGGTCAGTCATAATTATAACGCCATAAAGCTTTAAAGGAATTGTAGATCAAGTGGAACTAAGCACGTGCGGTTTTTCGTCTCCCTCCTCCCGGAGAAAACAGAGTTACCGCCCTTGATTTAGTGATGAAGCCACAAAAACGTTTGTTATGCACTCAGTCAACTCAGGGTCATGCACCAGGGTCATGAAACTTGATATGGCCAAAAGAAATTCTGTGTTTAGGGTAACCCGACCCTAACTAGCCAAAAGGCGCCGACCCTAAATTTTTAAAACCAAAAGCCGACCATACCTAGCTTTTTTTTACCGTTACCCTTGATACAGAATTATTTTGGCCTAGGGACAAATAGTATATCAGAGTACGTGAACTGCTTCACTGGAACATCCCACAACCAACCCGAGGCGAATCTGCGACTTTGCCTCCCCCCCCCAAAAAAAAAAACAAAAAGAAAAAAAAACAAAGAAATTCAATTTACTCACTTTAATCACAGTTCAGAAACTTTATCGCTGCAATTCCCCGACAACCAACACCCCCCCCCCCCCCTGAATCGCTCACCTGTTTATCACTGCTGCATGTTTTGAAGTACTTCCAATATCAGTCAATTCATGGACCCCAGGACTATGAGTTACACAGTCTTGGTTAGAGGTCCACCTGATGATACTGCATGCCAAATAACTAAACTGATAGCCTTATGGTTTCAAAGAGAAGATTTTTCAAGTATTTCCTATGTATGTCAAAGCAAAATTGAGTGCCCCTTGGGTGAGGCCAATTTTCACCCCATGGTCATGATATGAACAATGTTGCTAAAGGTCCACTAGATGATGTTACAAACCAAATATCTAAGCTCTAGGCCCTGTTGTTCCAAACAAAAATATGAAGATCTTCCATGCAAGTCTATGTATAGGTAAATGACCACTTGAAAAATTCAGTTCAACGTGCTCGAACTTTACGGGTTGACCGTAGTAGTGACGTTTTACGGTCTGTTTACGAACTTCGTCGTCAGCCTCTAAGTTTTGAGTAGAACCAACACTTCCTGGCTACCATCTCAGTCCATAGTTAGACGGCGTAATAACTTACTTAAAACGGAATGGACGTTCTAAGGGTCGTATTAGGGAATTGCTATATGTAGTGCGATCGGAAGTCAAATAGCTGCACCTGTCCATACCGATCGGACCAGTTTACAACTCCTTTATCCTGTTCACAGACAGACTCAAAATCGCCCATATTACGTCCTTACTACGTCGTTATTGCGTGCAAATATTATTGCGTGCAAATACATCAAAACAAAGCGACACGTTCTGAAAAAGTTTGAAGAACGTTTCCACGCTGTTCTAAAAGTTCGCAGTAGGTTCCCAGTTCGTTCTACTCATTCTGAATACGTTTATTGCGTTCTTATGCAGCTCTACAACGTCCATCCCGTCTGTAGAACGATTAGACCAGCAATTTAATAAACGGGATCAAACTGCCTTAGGACTGATTGGAAACGGTGTTCCCATCAGGAGAACCGGCAATTCTATCCGATCTAAACTTTATGTAGACGTACTGTGAACGCAATGCAAGTATCGGGTACTATTTATAAACGGTATTTTTAGGACAGGTGGTCGAACGTTCTAAGGACTAGTTTGGTGTGAAGGGGCCTTTACGTCACCCCCGTCACCACTACAGTGTAGTTATTTATTCTGGTCCTCCTTGTGCCTTGAGTCTGGCTCTGTTTGCTAGATTGAGTTGCATCCCACTTTTGACATTTTGTCTGTGGTTATTTACATGGACATGTGGTGGTTTGATCCCACTGCATGCCCGCCTCCGGCTATGTCTTTTCTTGTCGTGTAGATCTTCCCTCCTGTGTTGGAGAACCACCTCCAAGGCATAGAATAACCACCAATCACCACAATAAATCCCTTCACCACGAATATGATAATCACTTTGGCAACTATATAACAGTTAAACAGTTCGGCAACAGTATTCTAAATATTATGGACAAAATAAGCTATTCTTGGACCAGTAGGGCTACTGCTGACCCAGAGTACGGAGCACGGACTGGCGTGCAATATCAAGGTTATACAGAACTCGGCTGCAATCTACCTCGAACTGGTGGAGAACTTCCATTTCTGGCAATCTAGTATATTCTTGAAGTATTGGCCAGCAGTTTATCACAATCTGTTTTTGGGCTTCTCATGAATACTCTTCCCAATGGCAGGTAGTCAACTCGTACCATTTCGAAGCAATATTTTGCAGAACGGCACAACACTACTCAAGGACGCACAGTCTAGCACAAAATGCCTGTCAGTTTCTGGTGATTCTGATATATTCTAGAAGTAGTGAATTTCCCGGGAAACGTTTTAAAAAGGATTATAGAGCCATTTTATATCATAATACATTGCAATAACCCTAAATTGACCTTGAATTCCGATTTGGATTTTTATTACAATTTGCGTTATTACAATTTGCGTTACGTTTGCAACGCAAATTGTAATAAAACGCAAATTGTAATAAACTTGTTTCTCCCTCATAACAATAGTATTCGATATATTCTAGAAGTAGGGAATTTCCCGGGAAACGTCTTAAAATGGATTATAGAGCCATTTTATAAAATAATACATTGCAATAGCCTTAAATCCACCTTGAATTCCGATTTTGTATTTTTATTACAATTTGCGTTATTACAATTTGCGTTACCGTTCACAACGCAAATTGTAATAAAACGCAAATTGTAATAAACTTTTTTCTCCCTTATAACGATAGTATTCGATATATTCTAGAAGTAGGGAATTTCCCGGGAAATGTCTTAAAATGGATTATAGAGCCATTTTATATTATAATACACTGCAATAACCCTAAATCGACATTGAATTACGATTTTGGATTTTTATTACAATTTGCGTTTCATTACAATTTGCGTTGTAAACGGTAACGCAAATTGTAATAAAACGCAAATTGTAATAAACTTGTTTCTCCCTTGTAAGGATAGTATTCGATATATTCTAGAAGTAGTGAATTCCCCGGGAAATGTCTTAAAATAGATTATATACCCATTGTAGATAATAATACATTGCAATAACCCTAAATTCACGATTTTGACTTTTTATTACAATTTGCGTTATTACAATTTGCGTTACGTTTGTAACGCAAATTGTAACAAAAACGCAAATTGTAATAAATATATTACAATTTGCAAATTGTAATAAATATTACAATTTGCGTTTTTATTACAATTTGCGTCGTAACATCCGTTTCTTTCTTAAGTAACTTATTGAATAATGATCTGAAGAGCAAAGTTTTACAATTTTATATACGCCTGTGTTTGTGTAGATAGGGTGGAAGTTTGCTCTCTGTATAAATTCACTCCTATGTTATATTCGCTTCTTAGAAGATTCGCTAGAGGGTTTATTGCATTGGCTAACTTGTGATTATAACCGAATTTAAACGGTTAAAGATACAAATTCTTAATTATTAGAAGAATGTTTCGCCTATTCCGTTAACATGGATAAAGTTGTTTCACGTATTGTACGTGGATGAGACTGATTCTATATAAATATTAATTTGCATCAGGGCCTTAATGCCCTGTTTGCATTGAAACTCCGGCCACATTATTCTGTTTTATTTTTCCGGTTTCTTTGAAGTTACTTAGTTTGCATTGAATACCAATTTGCACTGAAAAAAAATGTTATTTGCATTAACATAGAAGAAGAGAAACAGCGATACAACCTCTGACAAAAGGAAACGATTCTTTGGGTCGGTGGTAAGAGCATCGGTTTGGCAAACTACTTATGATCGAGGCGGCATGAGTACGAATTTCACAAATTACATGTATCAGATTCGTCCTTCTGTACCGACTTGATGCTGTGCAAAAAATGTTTTTCGTGTAATTAAATTGCATACGTAATACTCGTCCATTTTCGTCCGCTGTTAGTAAAAAACGTTACAGTTACCCTTCAGGGAAGCGGGGTATATTTCTTGGCTTATGTCTGTCGGTCCGTCGATACATCATAAAGTCGGTAAACCAGGTGGTTTTGAATCAGTACGTAGGCACAGAGACTTGAGATTAAGTAGGTAGGTTTTGGCATCTTGTGTAAATGGTTGTCTATAGTAAGGGGCCCTCTGTATCAAGCTAACAGGATCCTGCAGTTTAAAGATAGTTTCAAATCAACATCTGAAGAACAACTGCACTCAGAGTTTTCAAACTTTACAGGATGGTTGGACATGATGAATAAATGGATCTGTTGTTTTCGTGTCCACAGGGTGAAAGTCAAATTCACACCGGAGACATACTTTAGAAACTGTTTCCGATCAATTACTGAAGAACAACTGTCCTTATAGGACCTTCAATTTGACAGGATGGTTTTCGTATGATGAATAGATGGTCCGTACTGGTTTGGAGCTCACAGGGCTAAAAGTAAGGCTCTTATAGAAACCGAGGCGTGTTTAATTCGACACCTAACGTTCAAATAAGCTTTGACAAAGCTAAAGCTAGTAACGATTGGTCTTATGAAATTAGGAATACACTAATTGTCTTTGGGTTATTTTTAAATCCACCTTTTTATAAGCGTGTCCCTTTCTTAGAGTTAAAGCTACATCTCTACTGACCATAATTCTGAATTATTTTATATCTACTAACGCGTTAATTTGGTATCATCGAAATCTATTCAAAACGAGAATGCTTCAATATTTAAAGTGTATTTTATCATTGTTGTTGTCAATGTTATTATTATTAGTAGTAGTAGTTGCAGTAGTTGTAGTAGTATTCTTTGAAAAATTCAAGTTGAAAATATCTCAGGATTTATAATGTCATTGTTTAAAAAAGTGCATACTATAACATTACTCTCTATTTCCTGTAATTATATAAGCTGTACTTCCATTTCAGTTATTTCTTCTATGTACAAGCGATTGGTGTTAGTTGGTAAGCAAGATTTTGATATTCTGCCTCTAGATCTAAACATGACAGACAACAGAGGGAAGAAAGAAAAACCTTCTCATGAATGAATAACGTGGAGGTACATCCCACCAAAATCTGGATTTTATTAGGCGTAATAGATTTTCAACTTAAGAAATCAAAGAAATTACTTACAGATGTTACTAACTGCAAAAGAAGGAAATTAGTTTACGGATGATTTGTGACATATATTTTCGACACACAACATGGTGGTTGTGAAGGAAGTTACTGTAGTAATTATTTTTAATGTAAAAAGTGGATAAACTGACTATCCATATAGCACAACAAATATGTAATGAAAGACACATTTCCTTACAACTTCGACTGTGAACATTTCATTAAGCTTAAATAAACTGATTGAAAGTCACACAAGAAGTTCATGAATTTCTTAAAGAAATGCGTACTGTCTTTATTTTTTTTTAATTTGTTGAGTAGACCTATACCTTTCAATTGGGGCAAATAGATAAAAACAGAAAGTATACACCCTATGAATGTAAAGTCGGTCGGTAGGTGGCAGCCGGTTATTCAAATTCCCAACTGCATCCCAGGAGGTAGTTGGTTATTCAAACTGGAATAAGTTATAAATACAAATTATTTTAGTTATATCAGTAGGTTTATATATAAACATGTATAAAGTACAGTGTTTCGCCCCTCTGGGTTGATCAGGTAACTCAGCTGGTAATTCCCCCGAATCCCCAACTACCCTTCAGAAGGTAGTTAGTTTTTCAAACTTGAGTAAGATATCAATACAAATGTCTTAAGCAATATCATAACGTGTATGCAAAATCGTTCAACACAGTAGCACTTAAAGAAAACAGTACTGTCTTCGCCCCTCTGGGCTGATCAGGTTCCTTAGTTAGTAATTCGCCCGAATCTCTAACTATCTTCCAGAAGGTAGTGGGTGATTCAAACTTTAGTAAGATATAAATAGATATAACTTTAGCAAAATGATTGTTACGCATAAAAGGTCAGACTATAGCAGCCTAGCATAACACTACTGCTGGGTTAATCAGGTTATTCGGTTGGTAATTCGCCCGAATACCAAACTACCTTTCAAAAGGTAGTCTGAGATTCAAATTCTAGTGAGATATAAAATTTAATGATAGTTACCTTAGTCAACAAAAGGTATCTTCATAGACTTTTATGACGCTAGCACCACAACATAACAATACTGAAATGAAGTGTGGGATGATCAGGTTCCGCGGTTGGTAATTCACCCGAATTCCAGATTCGCGTATTAATCATATTAATGCTGGTTGACTTCGATATGAATAGTTAATTTTAGAATTTTTAATTTTTGGTTATAAGTGGAATTGAAATTTTCCGGGAGCTACTCTAGATTTAACATTACATTTAATACCTTTAGGTTCATGTCATCGTAGGATCTTGTTATTTATTTTATTTCATTTTGGTTGGCAACATGTACAGTATATATATATACAGTATATATATATAATTGAAATCGATATCATTTTGTGTGGAATCATCGTTGACGGTTTGTATATATTTTCGGGATCGATTGTTTGATGTTTTATGCAAATAAACTCTTCGTATCGAATATACGAAAATTGGCCGCACAATGTCTGTTGTTCAAATAATAATAAAAAACACATGTATTAACACATGATCAGACACCAAGTGTCATAAAGCAAAAACACCGGGTAACAGAAATGAGCGAAGCTCAAAGAAATCCCACTAAATGTGTGATGAATCATTAATCAAAACTAAAACAAAAACCATTTCGCACATTTTTGTGTACTAAAGGAAGTATGAAATAAAAATGACAAACATGCAAAAAGCACTTATAATTTGAATAGAACATAGAGAAATTTGGATGATACATTAAGCTACATGACATCGCATTTACACTATTCCAGCACAGAGCAAAAGACGATGAAATGGTACAAAGCAAGATTGAATAAAGCGTTATGCAAGTTCAAAGGCCAACAATCAGTGATGGAACTAAGCATAACGCAAGTTCCAATGAAATAAAGCAATATGCAATCAAGCAGAATGCAAGTTCCAATGTCATCAAGCAAGATGGAATCAAGTACAATGTCACCAAGCAAGATGGATTAAATGCAGTAACTAAGTTCCATAGTTTCTTGTTACTGACAGTATTGGGCAGAGTTACCGACATTGATATGCTATAGATGTATTACGCTGTCAAATCAGTAATAGACCTTTTCGACTCTATTCATAGATCTGTTTTAAAGAAACATGCCATTTTCTGATTGTAGACAATTTTGACATATTTAACATGGGTATAAAAAGATATGACAAGTACAGTGGAACTTCCGAAAATCGAACACCCATGGGACCGGCCAAAAAGTTCGGATTTTGGAGGTTTCCCGTATTAAGAAGTCCAAATGATCTGAACAAATACAGGTGCCATACACCAGTGGTTCTTTATGATAGACAATGCAGTCAGTATTGTTTAGCGTAACAGCGTTGTTAACATGGAAAACAAAATGCAAAATTATAATTAATGAAAACATTCTAAACATGTATATTTTATTAGAAAAAAAATGTCATGAGTTTTCAAAAACATATACATAATTATATACTATATTCTGTGCAAACACGTTTCTACAGGTCAGAACAAAGCTACATATTGCATACCTTTAAAACAGTTGGAAAAACTCGCGAATCAGAATAACCAACACATTGGCCGATGTTGGCTAACTAATCACGCTTTTTAAGACACCCCAATTACAATTTAATCCTTAAAGTTGCTTGTAGCAAACACCTGTTATTAATCCACTAATCATCGCTTTGATTATTTACCGCTATCTAATTATCGATATATTCGGCTGCATGTCAATTTCGAATTGACAGGTTGTTATTCTAACGCATGTCAAAATAAACGATCACCGCTAATTTATACACAATACATAGAGACGTGATTTTTTGCCGCAGTGTTTCCGATCTTAGGTCTGTCTTTTGCACTTTGTTTTACTTTTCCGGTATTTGGAAGAAAAATTGCATTGATTTTAGCTAAATTTTACGAAAAAATCCACTCTATAAAATTAAAGGTGTGGGGTTTTGTCCAGTCTATAAAGTTAAAGGTGTGGGTTTTTTCCACTCTATAAAAATTTTGTGTGGTATTTTGTCCTACATTCGGGCGAATAACCAACTGAGGAATCTGATCAACCCCCTCGGGCGAAGACAGGACTTTTAAGTTGTGATGCTTACTTCATAACGTTTTAGAAAAAAGCGTATAACATAATTAATGTAATTAGTATTAATTTATCTCTCTGAAGTATGAACTATCAACTACCTTCTGGAAGGTAGTTGGGGATTCGGGCAAATTACCAACTGAGGAGCCTGATCAACCAAGAGTGGTATATACTGTTCTAATATCTTGTGGTGCTTACTTCATGAATGTTTATGTATAAACATGATCATATAATTTCAGTTATTTGTATTCATTACTTACTCAACTACCTTCTGGAAGGTAGTTGGGGGTTCGGGCGAATTAGCGGCTTGGTTCCTTGATCAACACAGATGGGCGAAAACACTACTGTTATGTTGAAATGCTAACTTTATATACGTTTCTGTGAACGTATCGTATTGCTTTAGAAATTTGTTGTAATATCTTACTTAAGATACTTAGCTGTCAACTACCGACCAACTTTACATTCATACAACTAGTTTATATTCAAAATACCTTTCTTTACTGTAGCATTTGTTGTTTTCGCAGCCGATATACATACAGTTTCTTACGTCTTAGAGCATTTGTTGTTTTCGCAGCCGATATACATACAGTTTCTTACGTCTTAGAGCATTTGTTGTTTTCGCAGCCGATATACATACAGTTTCTTACGTCTTAGAGCATTTGTTGTTTTCGCAGCCGATATACATACAGTTTCTTACGTCTTAGAGCATTTGTTGTTTTCGCAGCCGATATACATACAGTTTCTTACGTCTTAGAGCATTTTCAGTTGTTTTCGCAGCCGATATACATACAGTTTCTTACGTCTTAGAGCATTTTCAGTCTTTTCCCCCCTGAAATTGGCATACTGTTGTTTACATAAGTATTAACAAAATATATATTTAACTGTATATATTTTTATAACTGTATCTATATTTTTTAACCATTTTCGGAAATTATCTCAAGAACACACTACAAATGTCAGTGAGGAGTGTAGGGAGTTTTTGTCAAATTTTTTTGAAAGTAATACTGAAAGTACATTCTTCGAACTGGATTCACCAATAACTACATCAGAAATTTTATCTGCCGCAAAATCTCTGGCTTCGAATAAAGCTTGTTCTATTGATAATATTTATATGAATATTTTAAAGTTAGTATAGATGTGACAGTACGACCTATTCAACTTTTATTCAATTATATTTTAGAACAGAGGAAATTCCCTCCTAGTTGGTCAAGGGGCGTAACCATTCCGTTGTATAAAAAGGGTGATTCAGAGGACCCGAATAATTACAGAGACATTACCCTCTTAAGTTGTTTTGCAAAATTATTTACTGTTATATTAAATAACAGACTTAAAAAGTGGACAGAGCAAAATGATATCTTGACCGATGCTCAGTTTGGCTTTAAATCGAATTTCAGCACAGTTGACGCTATTTTTATTCTGAATGCATTGATAGAAAAAACAACTTAGAAATAAATCGTCTTTAATGTGTTGCTTTGTTGACTACAAAAAGGCATATGATTTAATTGACAGAGGATGTCTATGGTATAAACTGATTAAATCTGGTGTTGACGGCAAGTTATTTTCTGTTATACATTGATGTATGAAAATGTCAAATTATGTGTACGTCATAGGTATACTTTGTCAGATTTTTTTAATTGTAATTTGGGATTGTTACAAGGGGAGATAACTTCCCCAATACTATTTTCATTGTTTTTAAATGATATTGAGACTCATCTCCATCAAAATATTAATGGTGGTATAACACTAGACCAATTGTCAATATATCTTTTGTTGTTTGCAGACGATGCAGTACTATTTGCAGAATCAAAAGAAGCATTACAAACCTCATTGAATAACCTAGAGTCATATTGTAAAAAATGGAATCTTACTGTTAATGTGGAAAAAACAAAGATTGTAATTTTTAGAAAAGGTGGAAGAATAGACAATAATTTTATTTGGACATTTGAAGGAAAAGAAATAGAGATTGTTAATACTTTTAATTACTTAGGTGTCGTTTTTTCGAGCGGAGGTTCATTTAGCCACGCAACAAAAACTCTATCTGGAAAAGGTATTCGAGCAATGAACACATTATTTCAGGTCACAAATGGAATGCATGTTCCAGTAAATATCATGTTCAATTTATTTGATGCTTACGTTTTGTCAATTTTAAATTATAGTTGTGAAGTTTGGGTTTTTTTAAAAGCAGAGGATATAGAACATGTACATAGGAAGTTTTGTTAATAGGTTTTAAATGTCAAAATGACAACAAATACTTTATCTTTATACTCAGAGCTTGGAAGATTCCCTTTATATATAAACCGTTATGTTCGTATTGTAAAACATTGGTTGAAACTGTATGGTCGCAAATCCGATAATTGTATTATTGATACTATCGTAAAGACGCAAAGACAAGTTAGAATTGGATTATAATGATAAAGTTGTTAACTGGTCTTCGAAAGTGCGGGATATATTACAAAATGCAGGTTTTGCTGATGTGTGAAAGTTTCCCGAGTCAGTTGATATAGATGTGTTTATTCCATTGTTTAATACTCGTCTGAGAGATATATATATTACAGAATGGCAAACAAGTATGTTAGCTTGTACCTCTTTATCTTTGTACAGGCAGTTGAAAACTAGTTTTATTCGTTCTGATTACTTAAACATTGTTGAAATTCCGAAGTACAGAAATGTTATTGCAAAATTAAGATTGATCTCGCATAATGTGAACATAGAAAGTGGACGCCACAGAAGCATTGAAAGAAACCTCCGTTTATGCACTCTGTGTAATACAAATGACCTTGAAGATGAATACCACTTTGTTTAGTGTGTCCTTTTTACACTGACTATAGAAATGTATACTAGTATATCCAAAGATACTTTAGAATCCGCCCGGGTATGTACAAATTCGTAACCTCACTTAATTCAGATAAAAACGTGTTTTACATAATCTGGCATTGTTTTGCTTAAAGGCCTTCAAATTGAGAAATGACCATTTTAATAATTAACCAAAATATTTTGTATATATATATATATATATATATATATATATATATATATATATATATATATATATATATATATATATGTGTGTGTGTGTGTGTGGAAACTACATCCAACTTGTTCAACATTGTCAAATTGTGACCACTTCAACTGTACGTGTTATCATATTATATATATATTGTCTGTAAAATTTGTGACTGTTATGTAATATTATGTTATGACGATGAGCTGTATGCTTAAGTCGAAATAAACTTATGTTCTGTTCTGTTCTGTATATTAAAAGCCGTTCGGATTGATACATAATAGAAAACAGATAAATTTACGTCGTGCTACCAAGAGAAACTGCAGGAAAAATAATTAGTCATCTTAAGTGTAAACGTTCTCTTCCCCTACCAAATGCCAGTTGATTAACCAACATGCGAACGCTTCAACAACGCAAAACAAATGACTGTTAATTAATTTTACCGCCGAATGATAGCTGAACCAAGCAAGTCAATATGTAATATAATATCAATCTATTTATTAAGATAAAGACAAGCTTGTCTCATATTCTGAACCCATAGATACAAAATATGTTGTTTTTTAAGGCACAGGAATTATTACATATAAACATGTTTACTTTATTGTTGAGGTCGGGAATTGTTTTTTTTACAGCACAGAAGAGAACATAAACATATGAACATATCGGACGTTTCATGCACTATAAACTAGAAGAACTGCTTAAATGATGTTAAACATATGAACATATCGGACGTTTCATGCACTATAAACTAGAAGAACTGCTTAAATGATGTTAAACATATGACTTTATCACTCACACAAATTCTCTTCAATTCTTTAGAATAAACTAGATTTTTCAATTCGCATAATATTTAAGAATTTAAATACTGAAAACGACACAATATAATAATCATTACACCAGACTTCCATTGTTATTTCATAGGTCTTGGCATTTTATTACAAGAAGCAGATGAAGAAATTGTATGTTATCTTGTAATATGAAGCTCATATTTGTTTGTCTTATTGCATTTACCTTAGGGAATCAATAAATTCTTCATTTAGTGATTACATTTTATTAACCTCAAACAAAACTAGACATTAATTACACCATAAATATAACTATTTCTAAAGAAGTCAGATTCATGTTTTTTCTAATATTATGAATAAAATCAATTTATCAATTAATGAAAATATTTAAAAGGACCTTTCGTAATATTCAATAAATTGTAATAATCAACAGAATTATTTCAAGTCTAAATCTATCTGCTCCATTCCTTTTACTAAAGTCTAAATCTATCTGCTCCTCATTCCTTTTACTTTCTATTTTCCTTGCTTGTCTAATTCTTTTTTTTTTAAATGATATTTTCTAATCAAATGATTTTGATGAAAACAAATCTGTCACAATAACTGGTAAACATGTTATCTTTTCATGGCGGTATCGGAAACGGTACTTAATTCGGTACAACACACGAAACAGACAAATAAATCGTCATTATTGTACATTATGTCATATATTTATATGGATTTTATATTATATAATTGTCGATACGATTGTCTTCTAAAAGACAGATTAATTTTGATTGATGTATCTTTTGTATAACAAATGAAATTGAAAGAAAACTGTCTTTCTTTTGAAAGAAACATCAAAAAATCAAACCTGATTTACTGTCACCATGATGTAATGATCACTTTGTTAAAGACTCATTTCCTTCAGAATTTCAAAAATATATTTTACGAAACTTTGATAAATTATCGCCGAGGAATAGCAACGGTACATAAGCATGTCAGTTGCAGCAGATATAGAATACGATATTTTAGTCAAAATGCATATGCGTCAGCTTTTAAGAAATATATATTGTGAGGTTTGGTAAGAAAATTGCTTTTAAATCAATGAAAGTTGAGCAATGAGACAGTGCTTTTAATATCGATTAACAGCAAGGTTGTGTCCATATTGTCAAAAGACGCTTTTCATTTACACACAAGCATAAGCAAATATCACATGGTTTATTTCAGTTCTTATAACAGAATTTTTGCAGGAAGTTTCTATACCTGTGATCTTTTCACTGAAGATTTACATGGGACTGATCTGTCTGTAGAACATATGATTTCAGACATTTTTATGGAACACTGGAACAATTACAATATTATAAAAGTGATAATTTCAGAATGAAATGCAATTATTTATAACAGTTTTTGTTCTACTTACATGAAACTATGTGTCGATATAAAACTGTTTTTGTTAAATAAACATCACTTACTACATTTTATATTTTAGTAAAGAAACTAAATGCCATGCTCTCATACATTCATTCCCGAGTACATGTCGTCTAATATATCAATAAATCCTGCACCACCACAGGACCACTGCAAAAAGGTCACATGTGCCACCACAAATCTACTTCATCAAACAAGTTGATACATTATTTAATACAAATGAAACAAAACAAAGAAAAAAAAAATGCCACTAAATGCCGAGAAATGCCGAGAAATGATGCTTTCGTTAAAAGGTTTCCTATAGATGCTGGTCATATGTAATAAAACAGACAAATATGTCATAATTATTGGAAAAGTTGATAGGAGCTTCCTTTATTTATAGTTCGGTAAATGCTCCAACCGTGCGGAAGAAAGTTTCAACTCTTGCAATAAAAGAATAGAAAGAACCTTACTATTTGTCTGTTTTAGCCATATCGAATTTTGACCGAAATGCATTAATCGTACAACTTGAAAAAGGAACATTGAAATAAAAATCGAATCTTAAAACGACCTCAGTTAGGTAGCATTTAAGCCATAAACGTAAAACTAAATCGCACTCAGTGTGTGTGAAATTAGATTCCTAATATCCTACCTCCACCCTGAAGAGTATTCAATTCCATTAATTTGTGTAGGACTGATACATTTTCACAGAATGGCATGGGTTCAAACCCCACTCAATCCAATTTTTTTCTCTCTAGTATTTGGCAGCTCTACATTATTTTGATATTACAATAGTAACTTTTATAGAATTTAAATTCAGTTTCTTTCGTTTTAAATATATTTCAATTGTAACAAATTTTTTCAACATAGTTATTTGATAAAACTTGAGTATCTGTCATTTCAGTTATTGATTTCTCCAAAACTAGACGGTAGCAGTATTAAATATTTTGACAATTTGTTTAGAAAAGTACATGGAAAAAAATATCTATAGCCATTCTGAAGCCTCAAAAAAGTATGTTGAAGTTTACGTTGATAACATTATAAGTGTTGTTTCTAGGATTTAGAAGAAAGGGACCCAAGGGCCCATCCCCTTCGAAAAAAAAGTGGCCCTCGGACTTGCTTAAGGGGACACCTAAAACTTACTACACTAAGAGTAACCACTATTTGAACAAACCTTCTGTAATAAAACTGGTGATCTTGATTTCTGAGCTGATCAGGTTGAGTAAACCATCAAAACTGCCGTACAATTTATAAATTACCCCACCCATAATTGCGACAAGACACTTCACTAACGTTTGAGCAAGTTTTAACATTTTGCAAACATTCGGTAAATAATATAGTTATACTGCCCCCCCTTACGTTACCTGTATTATCTTAGACAACAACAACAACAACAACAACAATCATCTATTTTCACCAGGTTACAATTTTGTAACAATATGGTTAATGTTAACAAATATTTTGTTGTATATTAGGGTAATCAGGTCTTAATTTTTTTAAAGTGAAGAGAGATAAAAACTATGTTGTCCACTTTGTTTACCTGTTCCGTATTCCGTATACCATGTTACGTATACCGTGGGGACAGTGAATTAAGACTGTCAAAAACGATAAATTAAAACAAAAACAAGTATTTTCCTTCTTTCAAAGATAAAAAATATAGGCTAACTATATGTAATCGATTGAAAAATAAAGTAGGTAATGAGACATTATTCTTCCTGCAAAACATTGTAAACTTGTCATACTACGTTGACCTTAAGTAATAATGAAAGTCCGTGCAAAACGTGTCGACGGACTACTTTTAAAAAGAATTCCATTGATAATCGTTTACGTTCATTCATTCGTGGGAAAAAGTCACTATATAAACATACACTACAAATTACAGTATAACTATTTCGACTGTTATTGGAAGTATAATTCATACATAAAACTATATATACCAAGACAGCATGAAGTGATTTATATGAGGATTCTAATAAAATAACTAAGTCGCTTAAGTTAATCTTCCGATTCAAGGGGAAGGATTTCTTTGAATTTAAGCATATTTGGATGATGTCTATAGTAAGATGGAATATGAAGTTTTCTAGATTCGCTGAAATACGGACACTCTAGAAGATAATGGTACTCATCTGCGAGGGTATTATAATTACATAAATTGCACTTTCTGTCAGCGTAAGGCACTTGTCTGGAAAGCCAACGTCCAGTTTCAACTGAGAATCTATGATTTGCACATCTGAAGTGGAACAACATGTTTCTCAAATTATAGGGTAAAATTTTCAGGTATGGCTCAAGTTGTATTTCTGTTTTAAAAGTTTTATAAATCGCTCCTTTGGAAGAATTTGACAAATGACTATCCCAATTTTGTAAAAACTGACTTTTAAGAGTTTCATTTACCAATTTATGGACATTTTTAAGATTTATTCTATTTTGATTTTCCCAAATATATGAAAAACCGGTACCGTTAAGAACACTTTTAACATATTTGATCCATTTGAATTCGATGTTAGAAAGAAACATGTTGTTATAACAAATCCGTTGATATTTTACGTTCACTACCCATCAATAATTTGCTCCAAAAATTTACAAGTCTAGTTTTAATGGTTATTTCTAGCGGATATCTGCCAAATTCCCCGTACAGCACTATATAATGGGGTGCTTCTTTTACTTTTGGTAATTTTCCGTAGGAAATCAGTATGTATTTTCTCTATAACATTCAAATTTTCAACTCCCCAAACCTCGCAGTTATACGTTAATATTGGGACAATAGTTTGATCAAACAGTTTGAGTTGTATATCGATAGGCAAATCGAGGTTAAAAAATCTGGTATACAATATATGCATGGCTTTACTCGCTTGGAAAGCTATACTTTTTCTAGCATTGAAAAAAGATCCACGTGAAGGGAATAGAACACTTAAATACTTATATTCTTTTACAATATCAACTGGTTCACCATTTAAAGTGAAACTAAAATTGTATGGCTTGTTCGTACCAAAAATCATGATTTTTGTTTTTCCCAAATTAACTTTAAACTTCCAAAGTCGGCAATATTCATTGAAATCATTCAGTAAATTTTGGAAATTCTGTTTCGTTCTCACTTAAAAGCACGGTGTCAGTCGGCATACAACAAAATAAATAGCTAAAGATACATATCGACATCTCTGTTATACGTAGGTAAGTTAATTCCATCATTATTTTTTTCTAAGTACGATTGTAAGTCGTTTAACTATAGAGAAAATAAAATCGGCGATAAATTTTCACCTTGACGTACGCCACACGTGCTTTTGAAAAATACTGATTTCAGTTTTTGTTATCATTAACCGAAACGCAAGACTTCGTATCTTTATACATGTTGTAAATCAATCGAATACAATTCCCGTTGAAACCATGTTGAATAAGTTTGCTCCAGAGTCCTGCCCTCCAAATTCCGTCAAAAGCTGCAGAAAAGTCTATAAAACAACAGAAAAGCTTTTTCTTTTGTGAACGAAACTTGTCAATAACAAACTTAAGCGCAAAAACATGATCTGTTGTGGAATAGTTTGATCGAAATCCTGCTTGGTTTTCATTTATTAGATTATTTTGAGAGAGAAATTTATTTATTCTTTCATTTATAATTGCTGTGAAAACTTTACCCAAACAACTTAGGATAGTTATAGGCAGGTAATTTTGAGGTTCTAGTGGTGATCCTTTTTTTTTTTTTGCAAATTGGTATAATCGTGCCTACTAACCAGTCGTCCGGCAAAATACCATATTTAATATAATATTAAAAAAGTCAGTTAAAACGGTGCTATTAAATCTTTCGAGCTTTTAAGATATTCATTATAAATGAAATCCTCTGGAGACGCGGTCTTGGAATTTTTACATTTATTTAACATTTTCAATACTTCAGACAATGTAATGTCACAGTTTAAAACTTCGGTGTCATACTGCAAATTAATATTAACATCGATCAAGTCTGGAGAATTGCACGTGTTAAGTTCATTTACCTTTTTAAAATAATCGTAGAATTCATCGACACTCGGCATTGTTGTATCGTTTGATTTTTTATTTAAATTATTAATTATTTTCCAAAATTCCTTAGGCTTATTAGAATGTAAATTGCGAATTTTTTTGCTCATTTTTCGATCTATATTTACGTTTAAAAGTGTTCATGGTTTGTTTATATACTCGACTTGCTCTACCTAACTCGTGTTATTTAGTTCATTCTTATGTAAATTATAATTCTTCCGCGCTGTATGATACTTTTTCCTTGCTTTGCGACACTGAGGCCCGAAAAATGGTTTTGAAGTTTTTATGATAACTATTATCTGTGTAACTAGAAGAAACTGGAAAACGCGCCGATCGATTCAATATATTTGTAAAAACTAGATGCAATTGAATTAATATCATGTTTAGTCGAAACATCAGTAAATGTGGAGATTTTTTGATGTAACTCGTTAATTTTTCCTAAGTCTAAATTCGAAAGAAAACTGTCCTTATACTTATTTTGCCATTTAGGCGGTTTTTCACTATTCGGCCTCCTTTTTTGTCCAACAGAAGCTAACTCTAATTTCAGAATCACTAAAATCTATACATAATTGCAGTAATGAATGTCCGTCTGAAAACAACGGGTCTAATTCGATTATTTCAAAATCTCTTAAAAATTTAAAACAATCTACAGATGCAAAAACATAATCAATAACTGATGTATTTCTAAAAGTATACTCTCCAAAACCTTTATCTTTCCCGAAACGCCCATTCAATATTAATAAATTGTTGTTTTTACACAATTCTAATAATTTTATACCTACACTATTAGACTTTGTATCTTTAGACTTTCTATTTAACTGAAATATCTCATTAGAAATCTTTTCAAAAGAATTAAAATTACTTAAAAATTCTTCATCTAAATCAAATTGGTCTGACAAAAAATCATCTATTTCAACGTAATCTGGCAAATTTGACGTATAACCATTAACGTCACCTATGATTATGCAATATTTAAACTAGGCGCTCATGGTGGAAACTTCATTTTCAAAAACTGAAAATTCATCTTCGCTAAAAAATCGTGACTGTGTAGGTGGTACATATACCGACCCTATGATACAGTTCTTTGCAGTATTAGAATGATTACCAATCTTTAGCCAAAATACATATTCTGATGGTGTATCAATAATTTCAATATCACTAACTAATGATAATTTTACAAAGAACCCAATGCCACCAGACTTTCTAATATATTTCTCTGTTCGAGGTTTCGTGAAAAAAGTATATCCTGGTCATTAATAATATCATAACAGTCAAGCTTTGTTTCCTCAATGCAAAAAATATCAAATGATTGAATCAATTCAATAAAATCAGGGTAACTACATTTACTTTTGAGGCCACAAGTATTAAGACTTCCAACTTTTAAACAAGTTACTATATTCTTGGGTATAAAAACAGGAGTACATTTATTTTTGTTTGAAACGTTATCAACAAAATGTGAGCATCTAATACAATTTGACCCACTTGGTAGTTCCATGCATTTAGAACACAAATAAGTATATTAAGTGGAATTACATGCATGTTTATCATTATTTTTAAAACTAGAATTCTCCCGAGACCGTGTCTCGTAGTTACTATCTTGAATACTTATTTGCTCGTCAGTATGAAAAACTTGGTCAACAGTTTTATAATCATGTGTCGCACATGTAGGAGTTCTAAATACTGCATACACTTCAGATGTATCATTGAACATTTAACACAGTTGTGGATGATGTACTCGGAAAAGAATGCATTTTGGT
This sequence comes from Cyclina sinensis, assembly GCA_012932295.1. Taxonomy (NCBI): domain Eukaryota; kingdom Metazoa; phylum Mollusca; class Bivalvia; order Venerida; family Veneridae; genus Cyclina; species Cyclina sinensis. Next base: position 13,155,801 of record JAAONU010000017.1, read on the forward strand.
ATCCATATTACTTTCAAACATTTTCATGTTGGTTATCCACAGCTGTGTGTGACGTTCTCAATACAATACATGCATTGTCACCAAAATCAGAGTTACTCTTAGGTTCACTACACACTGTCCCCGTGACATGCTATCCGTTAGTATCTACACTTACAGTATCTGCGTTATTATCATTTGACACTACCTCAGAAAATAACTTATTCTGAGCAGTTGACTTCTGTAGACTGTTACATGTGGTGTGTGAAGGACGTTTGGGAGACACAGGTCCTTTTCCATGTGAAGATTTGGTTTCATTTGAAAATACCTTCCTTAATGAAAGCGGTCCTCTACTTAGCGGTCTATCTTTGAAAGTTTCCTCGTTGTTAATCTCGTTACCTTCATATGATACAACACTTATATTATCTTTTGTAAAACTGATTCGGTCAGCATCTGAATCATTTTCATCAAGCCATTAATTCTCAACCGAAGGAAAACAGCATATTCCAAATATAAAAGTACAGTATTTCTCCAGAATGATGGGAGGTAACTCTAAGGACATATCCATGATCTTAACATTGTATGACGAACAGATTTCAACTAAAGTATCGTTTATGTTATGTATAAATTGATCCAGAAATGATTTTCATTTGCACTCTGCACGTTTTATCGGGTGTTCTCCTTTTGTTTGTAAATGAAAAAATATTAAACAGCAAGGGAGTATCCAATTTCAAAACAAGGCTAAGTGCACTTGATTTCATGTCTTTTTCGTACCTTGCAATAGCTTCTGAAAGAATGAATCTGATTGGCCCGAGTACAAACTACCGACCAATCAAATAACACTCTATGTCATAATTGCAAGTATGTAAAATGACTCTTGGGACGCCCTAACAGGTTCACTTTGTGGCAATTGTGTTTCATCTGCGGCACCTCAAGCGCAACATCATCGCCTTTATGCGGTCATTGCTCGAATGTAGAGGGAATCCCGCAGTCCCGCGTCCTAGAAACAACACTGTCTGACCTCATAATGAAGTGGGTTGGGTAAATTCGTGCTATGTTTTTAATCATATTTCTTTTCTTTTCTCTTTTGGCTTTTCATTTTGTTTGTTTTTCTTTGTCATCAGTCAGTAGGTCTTTATATTTTGAATATTTTGAATGATTACATCCTAAGTAACTGTTGTTTTTATGGTCAGGCTAAGTCGGGCAAGGTTTAAAGTGAATATTAGTCATTTCTTGAAACCACCACTGTAAAAGTGTCTTATATGGTCTAGTATAGAATTGAAGTCAGATTTTGACATCGAATTAGGTCTAATATGGACAATGATACTTTTGTTTGCATTTACATTCATTTATTACTTAAAGACTAGTAACAAATAATGTAAACATTTTTTGTAAGTCATTTTCATTTTCTGCAAGTAGTACAATATCACCTGCGTATAACAAAATGCACACATGCAAGTGGTAGGACCTAAATTATGTTGATCGGTGCTTTAAGCGAGAAAAACTCGTAGTCTATGACTAATGGCGTCAATTTACTCGTAAATATTCAGGAATTTAGATAAATTATCAACAGGTATGGGAATTTTCTTGGAATATTTGTATAATGTATACAACCAGTACCTAGCCATATATGTTTGCAAACTGTAGCTGTGACAGACAGAGAAATGTGTTACAAATAAGTTATTGAAGGGATGCCAACCAAGGTGTTCCATTTTTGTGTGTGAATCTGCAATATTTTAATTCGGTTTTTGAGCTTGGCCAACCATTTTGCGCCATTGAAATGATTATTTTAGTTAACAGGCACACAATTCAACATTTACAATCAGCTAAGAACATATATAATGCATCTATGTTCGATTTTTGTTTTAACTTGAAGTCAATAAACGTGTAGTTTGGGTCACTTTAAGACCAAATTGTGTACCTCGGTTTCTACCCACCGGTGTTCTAATTCATAAAATATCTTTCTGTCACTAGCAAATTGGTTAAATTTAGCAGTTATTTTGTACTATAATCATAACCAAAACCAATGTTTATCAAATTTAGAGACATAAATGTAACTTTACCGTGGTGATTTTATGAAGTAATAGCAATTATAATCAAAGTTAACGTCCAATATATGTCATTCGTTCTTGTATTTACAGACAGCTAAATAAATGTTAACAATAAACAGTTCGTACTGTTGTGAGCTGAAGCAATATATCAATATAATAATCAGATTTTGTTTGATATCCAGCTAGAATTAAAAGATTAAAAAGATTGGAATATTTAGGCAAAAATTCATCTTGGAATTGTAGATGCCGGAATGATAAACTATTCTTTGTAACTATGGGCAACGGCTTATAAATAAAATATCATAGCAAAATTACATTATGACATATACTTACAAGCTTATTCGGTACCGAACTGTTTACATACCAGGTTAATGGAATATTTGGTCCCTCCTGTTTATCTGTAATAAAATTATGCTTCCCGTGTCAAAGGTCAAAACGCTTTGCCTTTTCTAAGGTCACCGTGATGAAAACCACAAGTACGATTCAATTCCGCAAGACAAAGCTAAGTAAGGAAAATATCTTGGTGATATAAACTATGAAGCGCTTTAACTGTCTTACACCGACCATTTTTTCTTTGTTAAGTTTTTACTATGTAGATAACTTATAATGTTGTGTCTGTTTTTATTGTTTTATGTGCATTAATTATTATTCTATGTGTATTCTTTTTTACATTATACAGAACATTTCAGACCATTTCATGTGCACTTATTATTATATCATGTAATTCTTTCTTAAATTATGTAAACCGTTTATCATAGCAAAAGCAATTCTTATTATGTTATGTATAGTCTTTCTATATCATGTGCGTTTTTAATTTTATTATATACATCGTTTATCATGTTATGTGCACTTGTTATTATATTATGTAGACCGGTTATTATATCATGTACATTTCTTATTATATTGTGTTAACTCTTAATTATATCATGTGCATGTTTTATTATATTTTGTTGACCAGTTATTATATCTTACGCTTTTTCAAAATTTCATCATGTACAAGGGTTATCCAATAATAATTTAGACAATGCTTATTGCCGATATTTATTTACTACGTCTTACAAAATATCAGTACAATCCCTCAATATAAGATCCACCCATTTCAATGACGGATGCCCGTCTGTATGGAAGTCTTCTGATTCCCGTTGCTAGTTAATACGTCTAATTTGACTGGCCACCTCTGCTTCCAGGCTGTCTAAATCCTCAAAAGCACACCTCGCAATGGTTCTTTCAGCTTAGGAAATAGATCAAAGTCTGGAGGAATATTGAGGGTGTGGTAAAGTTTCCCAGTCATATGACGTCAAAAGTGACATCACCCAGCCGACATGCGGCGTTGTCATGAAGTATCAGTGGTGTACGTTCCAGAAGCTCGGGTCGCTTCTTACGAATAGCAGGTCTCAAGAGAAATGTACAATAGCACTCTTGATTAACTGTTTTTCCAATCGGAACGCGATTTGCAGCTAATACGCCTTGATTATCGTAGGCAAAATCATCAGCATCTTCAAATTACCTTGCTTTCGTCTGAACTAAATGGGTCGTGGTGATCCCGATGTGTGCTATTCTGAAGATTGTCTTTTCAATTCTGGTTCATTACTCCGTATCCAAGTATTGATTACTGCCACTATCCTTTTAAGAAACATATCACTCTCATTTTGGTACCTGTTCAGTAATCGACAAGCAACATGCATTCTTGCCTGTTTCTTCTCAGTGATCAGTGCATGGGGTACCCATCTCGCATTAATACGTCGCATATTTAACTTGTTCGTCAAAATTGTATAAACTGATCCATGACTAATCACAATTTCTACTGCTACTTCTTCACAGGTATAGCTATCATTCGACCAGTCTCTAGTACTGCCTGGACCTTTTTGATATTTTCTTCGCTTGTTGCTTCTGTCGGCTGACCCGGGCTAAGCTGCTTCTTTATACAGTTTCTTCCTTCTTTAAACTGTGCAATCAAGCGAACCGCTGCACGAGAAACTGCTTGGTCCTCACAAACTTTTAGTAACGATTGAAAAATATCTGTACCAGAGCTACCTTTATAAAACTGAGATGTCCCCACAAACTTTTTGTAACGTTTGAAATATATCTGTAACAGAGCTACCTTTATAAAACTCATTTTTAATGTAAGAGCATTGTTCTTCAGCTGTGAAGCGGTTATTTGTGGCACAGGAAATGAAATCACAATTATGACGTCATAACGTCACGTCATTGGGCGTTATTTTTGTGTGGATATTATATTGTTTAACAATTGTGCAAAGTATTATATTATGTCAGCTATGTGCATTTTTATTATATCATGTCAGCTATCATTGTTAAAATTTTGCGACAATCTAAACGGTCAGAGCTTTAATTGGCATCGGCAAACGTCTGACGACCCAGAACCGAAAAGTAACACGTGAAGATGGCATCTGAAATGCAGTTTTGGAGTCGCTAAATCAAGCACATCATATACCTTATATAGACCCAGTGACCTCAAACCCCACCTAAGAGAGAGGTCCATGTTAAGAATCTACAGACAACTTATCTAAGTTATTGGTCAATAAATAAAGGCTCTATCAGTTAAAGTAGAGAAATATATTTTAGCCTCGGTGACTTTGACCCAAGTTAAATGAAGAGGTTCATGCAAGATGGCCAAATACAAAATATCTAAAATATTAGTCAATAAATATAGGCTATATGACAAGTAGAATTATCTATGTGCATAAAATTGTAAGTATTTAAAAAACCATAAGAAGATACCAGAGTTTTGCACTGATTTTTTTTCACGTGCAGATGACCTTGACCCAGTGACTTCAAACCCCACTTAAGGGTAGATGTTCTTTAAAGTTTCCCACATACCAAAAATCTAAGATATCGGTTAATAAATGAAGACTATATGGAGAAAAAAACAAAAATGTATTTTTAGCCTTGGTGACCCAGTGAATTGCAAAAATTAATGTTAGGTGCCTATATACCAAATATATAAAACATTGGTCAATTAATTCAAGGCTCTATGATGAAAAGTTGAACAGTTTTTAGACTCGCTGTCCCCAGGGGTAGGACCAGGGCTAAAATTTGAACAAACTGGTAGAGGTTCACTAAACAATGTTACACATCAAAAATATTATCACTAGGCCTTGTGGTTTCTGACAAGAAGTTTTTAAAGTTTTTTTCTTATGCAAGTCTTTATTAAAATAAAGTGACCCCTGGGGCGGGAGCACAATTTAAACACTTTTGGTAAAGGACCTATAGATGATGCTCCATGGAAAATATCTAACCCCTAGGTCTTGTGTTTGCATTTAAGAGGATTTTCAAATTTTTTCCCTTTCTATGCCCTTTTTTGTGAGTTTGGTCTTGAATACGAACAATATTGTTTTATTCCCAACCCCTACTGATGTTTTATATATAATAAAATTCCCCAAGCGGTTTTGGAGATGTAGCTTGGACAAGATTTTAATATAGAAATTATAGTAAAAAATGACTAAGGGCCCATAACACTGCCAAAAATGAACCGACCAGAAACTCCTGACGATATGCACAGCTAGGTTTGGTGACAAACATTCCTGTGTAGTTTCAATGAAATTCTCCAGTGGTTTTGGAGATGAAGCGTGGACAAGGTTTTAATATAGAAGTTGGAGTGGAAAATGACTAAGTGCCCATAACTCTGCCAAAAATAATTCGAGCAGAAACTCCTGATGACATGCACAACTAGGCTTGGTGACAAACATTCTTGTGAAGTTTCAATGAAATCCTCTAAGCGGTTTTGGAGATGAAATGTGGACAAGACTTTAATATAGAAGTTAGAGTAAATAAAATGACTAAGTGCCCATAACTCTGCCAAAAATAAATTGAGCGGAATCTCCTGGCGATATACACAACTAGGCTTGGTGACAAACACTCCTGTTAAGTTTCAATGAAATTCCTCAAGTGGTTTTGGAGATGAAATGTGGACAAGATTTTAGAGTAAAAAAATGACTAAGTGCCCATAACTCTGCCAAAAATAAATTGAGCGGAATCTCCTGGCGATATACACAACTAGGCTTGGTGACAAACACTCCTGTTAAGTTTCAATGAAATTCCTCAAGTGGTTTTGGAGATGAAATGTGGACAAGATTTTAGAGTAAAAAAATGACTAAGTGCCCATAACTCTGCCAAAAATAAATTGAGCGGAATCGCCTGGCGATATACACAACTAGGCTTGGTGACAAACACTCCTCTTAAGTTTCATTGAAATCCGTCAAGCGGTTTTGGAGATGGAGCGAGGACAATATTTTACTGGACAGACGGATGGACGGACATACAGTGAGATTATTATATACCTACTATATACTATGCACATTGAATAATAAAAAAACGGACACAACATTATAAATTTTCTACAAAATAAGAAGTAAATGTTACATAACAAAGAAATAGTGGTCGATGTAAGAATGTTGAGGCGATGCATAGTAAAAGAAATGACGATAGTTTTAAGCGTGTGCACAGGTCAGTATTGCCTTTTCCTTTTTCTTTATGGTATTTCGCATTTTCTCAAATATCAAAGAATATCTCTTACATAAATACAGATGTAGACATTGTTCACGTGTTCTTATACCAGGAGTTTACATAATGCTAACGTCATTCGTCTATCTGAAAACAAGTTCTTTCATGATATCTTTTCTCCCGCCCTCACAAGGGCTCTGTCAGTTTGGAACAGTTTCAAACAATATGTTTGAAAATATATGAGAAGTATCAATTAAGTGTTAGTTTTGAACTAAGCTAAATACTTACGATATTGGTAGAGTCATCTTACATCAATTTAAAAGCAAAACAAATACAATCATGGTGTTTCAAAACGATTCGCAGTAGGCAAGTCTTTTTAAGTTTACGCCGTGTGCAGTTGTTATTCTATTGTTGCACACAGAATCTGACAACATTAAACAACAGAAAATACTGCACTTATTAAACTGTTAGTGCAGAAAAAGGTAATTGAAAGTAAAACAAATACATATAGCCGTAGTACAAAAAAAGCATGATAGTGCTACATTATTAATAACTAATGACTTATGTTCGCTTACCGTCAATTATCAAATAAACAATAGGGTTTATAGAAGTTATAAACAAGGGTGCCATTGTGACAAAAGCTTTTGGTGAAGATGTGGGCAAAATGATTAAAAAGACGTATTAGAAGTGAAGCAAGTTTGACTATTCCTAGTTCATCATCTCTAGTGACCTTGGCCTTGCAAGAAAATATGGACCTTGATTATGCGTGTACATAATGCTCAGTCTCATGATGGTGAACATTTGTGATAAAATCTCTTAATTCATGATAACTAAATGGTCCGTACACACACTTTCTTACTTTTGTCTGACAATTGATCTCTATGTGTTACCTTGGTCACAGGGACCTGAATTTTGCACGCGACACTCCGCCTTACAATGGTGAACATTTGTGGCAAGTTATGTTAAAATCCCTCAATGTATGTTTAAGTTTTGTTCCGGATAAGCGTATTTCTCTGACCTCTAAATGTGACCTTGACCTTTGACCTACAGACCTCGCGCGACACTACGTCTTATGATGCTAAATATTTGCACCAGGTAATACTTAATTATCTCCATGTATCAATGGTAGGATACTACGTCATCGCGCACCAGTTTCTAACTCTCCCGCGGACCATTTTTTGTCAACAATCCGTCGCTTGAAAGGTAAAATGATCTTTTTCAAAAAGAAATCTGTAGAGTTGTAAAAAATCATGTTGTGCACCGGAGATTGGCTGGTGTACTTTGTATTTACGTAAAGAATTTTTATAATTTAAAATTCTAGATAAGGCCTGAAAACGGGTAAAAGTTTTTTTCAGCATGCATTCAGAAAAAAATATGTGTATGTAGAAGATATGCTCTGGACATCTGGATATTTCATCATCTCTATTGACCTTGATCTTGCCTATACGGAACTGGGTTGAATTGCTAATACTCAGTATCATGATGGTTAACATATAATAGAATCACTAATTCATGATGACTAAATTGTCCGTACACACATGTTCATATTTTTATCTGACCTTTGACCTCCATGTGTGACCTTGACCTTAGGGACCTGAATTATTCATGTGACACTCCGCTTCACAATGGTGAACACTACTAAGATATATTAAAATCCTCCAATGCATGTAGTTTTGCTCCATACAAGCGTTTTCCTCTGACCTCATAGTGTGACCTTGACCTTTGACCTTGAGACTTTGTTCATGCGCGCGACAATACGTTTCATGATGGTGGACATAAGTGTCAAGTTATACTAAAATCCCCACCATGCGTGTAGAAAATATGCTCCGGACAAAACTGTACGCAGCCCGCCATAAGCGTTCCAATAATACGATTCGCTTTACTAAAAAGTCAACCTCCCTAGTTTTGCGGTTCTTTTATTGATACAGCAATTGATTTGGAAACATTTTTGGATAATGCAAAATTTTGGAATAGAAGACTGATGAAATGTTTTTAATACATTCTGTTCTCTGGAAATGAGGCATCCCATGTTCGTTGCTTTGCTTTTTATCTACAGAATTTCTTTAGATTCCGCAGACTGTCGATAAACATTCGTGTAAAGATTTCTCGCACAGGAATAACGAAGGCAATTAGTCAGTGCGAGAAAAGATTATCCTGAACCAGACAAGTCAATATTTGATATTATACCCAATTATGATATTCTTTTACAAAGAACTCACCTCAGTCGTTCTGTTTTCACGTACTAAAGTATGTTTAGTGCCAAAAAATCGGGCCACAGTAATTCCAAATGTACAGGTTGCCCATAAATACCAATGTCCAAAGTATTCATTCATTCATTCATTCATTCACTTACACATGTACTCACGCACCTACTCCTCCACTCATTCAAGCCTCATTCATTCATTCAACCATTCAATCACTCACTCATTCATTCTGTACGTAGGTTTGTCGTTAGTTCTCACTTTCGTCCGATAGTTCTTTCGTTCGTTCTCTCGTTAAAGAAAAAAAGAAAATGAACAAAAAACAAACTATGGAACAATGTTGATCTTAAGTCCTGTTGATTGTTGCTTTTACTATCCGCTTAAAATATCCACAGCTTGTCCTGACCGCTGTACGTCCTGCTACATCATAATTATTTTGATCCAACATTTGCCTTCTAGGAGAACAGAATATAAGTGGAAACTTTTTAAGTCGAGTGATGATTTCTCGCTGTTTCTTTTTCTAAACTTTTTAGGTACTTTTCTACTGTATTTGTTTTGAAACAACCAGCATTTGGTTGTAAAATGTTGTATCGCTTTCAAAACAGAAAATTTTCAAATCACTTAACCTTTTTGACTGCGGTACATATATCTTAAACTTTGCGGAACTTTTTATTACCATAGACCGATCTATCATTTTAACACTGAGATAAATCAGGATTTATCGCGACGGAATGGTGTTTTGTTTACGAGTAAAATGCGTCTTTCTGGTAACAACAATAGTCAATTTGAATCAGCAGTACGAAGTTTTTGCACGGCTATTAAAATGTCTTTCTGTGTATGTTTAATTCAAATATATGATCCCTGTTTTACACCGTGCATATGTGGAAACGCCAGCGTGCACAATAATCTGAATACATTAACCAGTGTTAAAGTGAACATGTCTGTCAGAATCAGACATGGGGTAATCGTAATCGTGTAATCGTAATCGATTGCATTTAAATTACAATTTGTCCATGTAATCGAATGTATTCAATTACCTTATAAAAGTCGATTACATTTAATCGTAATTGTAATCATTACATGAGCGAAAAGTGGTGTTATCATCGATTACATTTCAATTACAAATCGATTACTTTGGCATAGAAAAAAACTTCAATTATGGAACTGCTGTATTATATACTTGTGCAAATATGATATTTCATATTAAAAATACTGCAAAGTGTACTGGGTGTAATATGTTAAACTAGTTTTACTTTGAACACATTCAGTTAAAGATGAAATTCATTTAATTGAAAAGTTTTACTTTTCTTAAGTTTCATACATAACTAAGTTATTGAATTTTACTATTTGACTATACATAATCTTTCAGACTAAGTTATTATTTAATTATATCCCATAAATATTTTCACCTTTTTTTGATATCAGTAACAAACAACTTTTATATTCTGCCTAAGTGCTCTATCACATCAGCCGCACGAAATTTGGTTCGTACGATTTGAAGAGACATCTGTGCTGTAGAAAGGTTCGCAGTGTATTTGGACAGACTTGTAGATCGTAAGGCAGACCTACGATGTTCGTACGGCTGTCGCATGGCTCGCACGATATTTTAGCTTGAAAGTAGAAAAAAAAAACACAACGTTTTGCACGGTCGTCGCAAAACGACCGTGCAACAGACGTAAGGCAATCGTACGAAATAGAAAAACTTCGCATGGGCAACGCACGACGCACAAAATTTCGCAAGGCTGTCGCACGATTGCCGCACGATGTTTGTGCGTTCAACGTGCGATTTCGCCCTAAACGAGGACTAAATGCAAGACCATCATTAGAGCACCCCTCATTGTTTCAGTCAAACCGGGATGGCAATCCAACCACAAAGGTTGCATATTCTAAGACGGAGACTTCGTGACGAAGAAGAGCGCCACGCAATAATTCTGGCGCTGCTTATCAGAGCGCGCCAAGGCCGGAGAAGACGAGCAAGGCGTTGGTGGGTCAAACCTTGGATTGCGCGATGTCGGTTGTTTGGCCAGTATAACCCTTTTCCAGGAGCTGGATAGAGAGTCCGAGGGTGATTACATGGGCTACTTAAGGATGAGCCGCAGCATGTTTGCCGAGTTGCTGTTACGGATTACCCCGCGGATCAGCAAGTCGAACAGGTTAGTATATAATTGTATACATTACTTGAAGAGGATGTGACCCCGAATCGAACGGTCTGGCCGCCACATACATTTCTTGTATCACCAATATCGCTGTTCAAAATTTTAGATTTATTATTCGATTAGCATTTATTGCTAATTATTGATACTTTACTTGTCGTTATGTAAAAATAATAAGTCACCGTTCTACCTAAACTTATTCATTTTTATCTTTTTTTGCAGGATTTTTGAACGGATAAGACTTTTATAAGACGCACAACTGACGCAACCGTCGTAGGACTGTCGCACGGCTGCCATACGACTTGTGTGACTGTCTTACGATTGTCAACTGTCTTGTGACAACATTTGATTACGGCCAGCGGTAGCCGCACGATGCTCGTGCGGCAGCCCTGCGGTCGTCGCAAGACAAATGCAAAACATTATATCTTGCGAACTTCTAAAAATCGTGAGTCAGTCGTACGGTTGTCTTACGACAGCATTGAGACGTCCCAAAACTGTCAAAAAATCGCAGAAATAATGTGCATGTTGAGAAATCAGTCTGCGACGTTGCGGCAACCTTGCGACCTTAAGAATTTGTACGACTGTCTTGCGGCTGCCGCACGAAACACAGCGATTTTTGTCAAAATGCGTTCGTACGGCTGCCGTAGGGCTGATGTGATAGAGGCTTAAGGCTTAAACAAGTATTTGTGAAATCAATAACTGATATTGTACAATAATACCTAGTTTGCTGTCCCCTTACTGAAGATAATTGGTATAATAACTCAACAGAAATGTAAAACCAGTTCATGATTTTCTGTTTTATATATATAGCACATATTGTGGTTATTTTAATTCTGTCTGCACAGAAATCAAGTGTTATGGCTTCTAAGTGTTTTAATATACCACCAGATGCTAAGGGAATAACAAAGCAAAATGTAGTTTTTTTTTCAGCCCCAGTTTAGGGACTGTTTAGCATAGCTGGCAAAATATTTCGTCCAGAGCGCTGTAGACTGAGTGATAAAACATTTGAAAAATTAATTTTGATAAAATATAACTCACACATTTAAATTTAGTGGAAGACACATGTCAGTCATCCTGGTTTTTTTGTAAAATTTTGCTAATTGTGTGCTGCAGCTGTGTTCATGTTTTTGTGTAAATAAAAATGTCAGTGTTATTTGGATTTGTATCTGTTTACTGCTATGAACACAATGAAAAATAATCGTAACTGTAATCGACTATATTTTCAGAGAAATTGTAATTTAATCGGTTACAGTTTAAAAATAGAGTAATGTAATCGTAATCATAATCTAAATTTTATTGATGTAATCGTAATTAAATGGATTACATTTAGAAGTAATCCACCCCATGTCTGCTGTGGATGCCTGAGTTTAATTTGCGATACCAAATACTGTCCGCTTCGCCGACAGCCTAAAAACTGTATAGCAAAATGTTGCTACAAACTGCTTTTGCTCCACTCTGTAACTGAAACAAAACAACATACTTTTTATATATTGTGTGATTCGAAATCGCAGCCAAAGGTTTTATTTGAAGTGTTTTTATAAGGCTTTGTTGTAAAATGTTTTCGACACAAGTTTGACAGATAAGCGTTCATGTAATAAAGTATAAAGTTAAAAAAAGGACTTACATACCTGTCCATTAATCTGGCTGTCACGTAATTATTTTAATTAATAAAGAGCTAAGTACTCGGATGTGTAACACTGATCACTCTAGTTGTAGTTGACAAAATAGAAAGAAATCACACTATGAACGGTAATGCGTGCATGCGTGTGAGTGCGTGCAAGTCTGTGTTTTAATTTATTTTACTAACACAAGTCACTGTAAGACATAACGTTGGGTTGCTCGATGGTATGCAAAATAATTTATCTTACAAACCAAAGTCACTTTAAGATATAATGTTGGGGTGCCCGAGGTTATGTATAATAATTTATCTTACAAAGAAAAGTCACTGTAAGACATAACGTTGGGGGTTGCTCGATGGTATGCAAAATAATTTATCTTACAAACCAAAGTCACTGTAAGATATAATGTTTGGAGGGGGCGGGGTGCTCAATGGTATACATAATATCAACTGTTTAAATAGTACGGCTCATTTAAAAGATTTGGGTGTAACAAGTCAGCTAAGACTGTTATGAAGAACCGAAAATATTGTTGGTGGACGTGTTATTTTATATCATTTATTTATTATAATTCTCAATCAAAGTTGTGGAGTCGTTCCCAAAATTTTCCCAGAAAAAATGTTAACGGTTATTTCTAGTTTGCGATTCGTGCATGTCTAACTAATGCTAATGTTATTTTCAGAACTACAAAAAAGAGTCCTGTTTACATGCAAATTTAATCACAACACCAGCCGTCAAATATTGTTAACAAGACCTGCTTGAACCTTGGCTCGCGCCACTAATTAATTACTGATCCCCTGTGAAGAAAACACTAATTTTGACCAGATGTTCACTTTAAAGATTCTGACGGAATTTCGATTGAGCTTTTAGATTAGATTGGCATTCAGTATCGGGTGTCAGTTGCAGCTGCCCTTTAAAAAAGAGATTCTGCTGCGTAATTTCAACTTGTATTCATTCAACTTGTATTCATTTGTAAATAAACCTTGTAAACAATGTGTATCGTATTCTTTTCGTAATCTGGTTTTACTTGGCAATAACAGCACTTTAAGTAAAAGACACACTACAAACACACTAAACACTACAAATTATCCTGTCAGAAAGACTACGTGAAAATCTGGAACTAATAAGAAGAACACTGAACGGTGAGAATGAATGACTAGCACCGAAAGATCACAGCAGGAATTACAGTTAATTAGATTGATTTTGTACAACAAACATCAGTTAATCGGAATGAGTAACATGTGAAGCGAAAGCAGAAACAGTGAGTGAAAAAGAACCGTATTTCTCTTTTACAAAACATTGGAATAAAATTATTCATGCATAAATAATGTTTGCATATGCAACATCAGGTATCAATTAAATTACCTAAATCAATCAGTTGCAATCAATATGCATTAAATAAAGTAGTTATTTGAATAAGTTCGGCACTGCTTTACAACAGTGAACGAACGAAAAACATAAAAATCTGATAGTTGTCAAACAAAACATTAATTTGAATTAGTGTTTATATATAGAAACGTGCGACTGATGTTATCTAATCAACAATTTAGAAGGTCATGACTGATGGCCCTATATCGCTCACCTGAGGACCATTATATACATTGTTCAATTTTCATTGCTGTGACTTCAAATGCAAGAAAGTAGGCCGTTATGTCAATATCAAGGTCAGCCATGATAAGAATAAAATATGCATTAAAATATGTGCTTGTCTTTTAAATGTCGTTGCTGTAGCTTCAAAATCTTGAGATTTTGTAACTGTGGATAATAAAATGTAAACAAGTTAATTGTGGATGACGGACGTAAGACGGTTGCAAAGACATTCAAATATTCTAGAAGGGGCTAAACAGAACGAAATAAAAATAGACAACGACATAGCAGACAAAATCGTCTGACAAAATAAATCGGCCCTAGGTTATAAAACAATTCAGCTGAAATGTTTACAGATGCCATACTTCCTTTGCAAGTGTCTACAGCTGTCTGTGGAAGTCAGCAAACTACCTGACAACCGGCGTTATGAGAGCAAATGTCCTACATAAGTGAATGGAGTGTGTTATATCATGAAATCAGGGTTCTGTTCTTACTTTACCCTGTTTGTATGAAACAGTCTTAGATATAACAACAATCACTTTGGTATTCAACTGCTACATCAGTGTCCAACAGAAAGGCTTACTGCTGAGACTGCTGAGGTTTCGTTTCTTGCAACTGATCAAGCGTAGTTGGCGTATTGGGTGTAGCCAGTATTGACAGAGGTATTTCTTTTGTTAAGAAGCGCTTATTCTGACCTATCAGCTTGACAAACTTCCTATAACTTAAAGATAACAAGTGCGATTTTAACATAAGCATACCCAGTTCAGTGTACAGAAATGCTTGACGTAAGTCAAAAGTAGAGCAGAAAAGGGTTTCTTTGCAAAAGAATATGATATACTAAATGTACAGTCTATCTATTATCACTACAGTAGCATCCACTGTAATAAATTATTCATGACATATAAATTGATAGGTACAAAATTATTCATAAGCTTTAATCTTTAAGCTTTTAAATGTATACCATGACTCCATATGACGATGGAGTCATGGTATACATTTAAACCCCCCCCCCCACACACACACTTTGAAAAAGGGAGGGCATATTGTTTGCTGCTGTCTGTCTGTCGGTCGGTCTGTCGGTCTGTCTGTATGTCCACCAACAGTTTCCGTTCATTTTCTTCGCAGAGGTTGCTGATACTGAAATAAAATTTTGTATTCAGATTTATCATAAGAATATCTAGGTCAAGTTCTGATTTGGGTTTGATTGAGCAATTTTTCTGACAGAGTTATGCCCCTGGGACTTAGAAAAATTCCAATTATTTGCAGTTTTCGTTCATTTTCTTCGCAGAGATTGCACATACCGAAATGAAATTTAGTATACAGATGTATCATAAGAATATCTAGGTCAAGTTCTGTTGTGGGTACGATCGAGCATCTTTTGACAGAGTTATGCCCCTTGGACTTAGAAAAATTCCAATTATTTGCAGTTTCCGTTCATTTTCTTTGCAGAGGTTCCTGCTCATAGTGAAATAAAATTTGGTATACAGATTTATCATAAAATATCTAGGTCTAGCTTTAGCTTAGACACGTCATACTTGATATGTTGATGCATCTCAGATAGTACCTGTAGATAACCCTATACATTTCTATGTACACTGCCCATAATGTATACTGCGGGGGGCGGGGAGGGCACAAGTGTTTCACAAACATCTCTTGTTGTCACTAGTAGTTTTCCTAATTAAATGTAAAAAAATAGGAATTTGAAAACGAAAATGCTGCAGCTTTTATGGTTTCACTGTCAATTCCATTCAAAGAGATTTGATAAAGCAGCTTTCGCTGAGACTATATATATTACCAGACTTTGCCAAAGGACTGTAAGCCAACCTGACTATTTTAATATGGTGTTTTAAGCATTTTTTTCGGTAAATTTATAAGGTATTGTATTTTAGTTTCTCAATTTCATATCTTAATATACAGATTCTTTTTATGTAGTTTTTACCCTTCGCCGTACGTATCGATATCTGCTTTTTTAAAAAGGCATACACTTAGTGTCAAAAATGTCATCTGATATTGAATTTGACATCTCGAAGACGCTTTATAAGCTTTACAACAATATCGACCGAGTCTTAATGCTGAATTACTATATCTTCCTCAGTCTGTAAGTACAACTGTAATATTTTTCTCAAAACAATGCATTATCTCGAAGCAGTTTCTTTGTTATTCAGGCAGTTGTAGATTCTGGAAAAAAAAGAACCAAATGGTTGTGAAAACTTCAAAAGAATCGAGGAAAAATATATAAAAGATTTTTTAGGTGTTTTTTTAATTATTTATTTATCAGTATGAAATATTGTTTTATTTTCACATTCTTCAGCAATAGAAGCAGTTCTAAATACTAAATGCGAGCCCGGATATATTTACCTAATCTTTTAAATCATCGTGTGTCTACCAGACTGAACTACAAAATGTAAAATGATATTTATTCGTTCGCGCTAGCTTAACCTTTAACAGTATAATTTCTGTTCACTTTTCAACAGCTTTGAAACAGTTTATATGAAACTAATTACAAAGGGATGTACTTAATACTTATTCTGAAGACAAAAAAAAAAAAACAGGAAGTGTACTACAATGTGTAGGCTTTTGTTTTTCTTGAACAAGGAGTTTCTTATGTCTCCTAAATATAGGACATTATGCGTCGAATTCAAATTGAAACTTTGTGACTGTATAGTTATAACATAACTACATAAGGTCGTAATCTTAGCTTCTTTGTTTCAAATATGGATCTTATGCCACAAAACTTATACAGGGCAGTGCAAACAAACTTGTCAAAAGACGTTATCTCGTCATGATAGGATAAGCACATAGATTGTGCCCTAAAAATACAATCATAGAAAAGTATGACTTATACTCTGAGCGACATTGATTTGTTATATTTATGTAATATATTATAAGAAGTGTTAAGTAGATTTTAAATTTATTACAATTATGTAATTAGTGTTTAACAGTAATGTACTTACTACTGCACTGAAAATTAGGTATTCAATGAAAAATATGTTACTAACATGTTTTTTTATCATCAACGAGCTTCAATTATCTAACAAAGACTACATAAACATAGACATTTAACATAGAGTGTTAATAGACTAATGCATGTTTTAAGTATATTGTTCACAATAGCGGAGATGGGTCTTCCGTAAATTTTGTACCATCTTACCTATTTCATAATTACATTTAGTACTCTAAGGCCTAGACATTGTCTGCGCATTAGCGAACGACAGTAGGAAATCTTCAGGTAATACAACCTTTTATAGAAGAATTCAAACCATTTAGCAATGTTGATAAACCAAACAGTAAAATAAGTGCAAACTAGTTAGTTATGGCAATGATTAGCTAGAGTCGGCGTAGAAATTAACGTTTCATACCAAGTTAGTTCGTACTTTAGGGACGAATCACTATAAAACTGTATAGAAATACTATGATTAGTATATGTTGGTAAAACGCTTATTGAATATCGTAGGTAAATTATGGTTCCTCTTTGGTGCCTAGCTTAACGAGGACTATAAAAGCAGTTGTTCTAACGTTCCTTTATCAGTTCACGCCACGAAGGGAGAAGGCGCAGGGTCTCGCCTGCAGTTGGACGTAAGTATATAGTCCGGCTGCGGCCGAGGTCCTGGCTAACACGAAGAGTGTGGCCCTAAAGAGGAGCCCCCTTTTACCTTCTACGCATATTGTCATACATACACGTCCTTCTCAACAGTGACGACTGCTACGGAAAAGGCATAAACAGCCTTGGTTAGGGCTACCTAACTGCCCTTCTTAGGGCAACACGATCCAGACAGCACTTCTTAGTGCTACAGGGTCAGTCTCATTTTAGGTCTCACTGGCCGCAGTGGCTGACCTATCTTTGGACTCAAAAGTATTTCTTTTGACTGGAAATTGCAGTCAGGTAAATTTCTCCCCTTTAGATTCTAAATTAACTCTTTAAGGCATGACGGAAGATATGCCGGGGACCGTACTCATTGCTAGCGTAATGCAGCCATAGTTCCCGAAAGGGCGGATTGGTCCCTCATTAAATTGAATTAACCTAACATAACCCTCTTTCTCAGTTTCGTCTCCGACGGCAGGTAGTTCACTACACCGACAATAAATAATTAATTGTCCTACCGGACGCCATAGGAATTCCTGAATCTCTCTTAAGTGTCTGAGGTACTTTCTCAAGCATTGCGCTTGATTACTTGACTGTCTGCATAGTCGGGGCATACCTTGGTTTCCTGATACATATACTTTATTTGGAGAAGACCTTTTAAGCCTATTGGGGTTGGCTGTAGACTTTAGGCATCAAAAGGATATACGCCATCCATTGACTAGAGTGGTTTAAGGTATAGTTAGAACACGCATCAGTAGTGATATCCATCCAAATGTGTGGATGAAAATTACATAATAAAAGAACAAGTCATATCTATATACCTTTTGAGACAAAGGATAAATATCACGCTAAGAAGGGAAATTTCTATCCAAAGATAGTGGAATATAATTCCATAAATTCTTCTTAATTATTGTAATTAATCAAGAGACAGGGAGACTAAAGTAAAAATATATATATATTTTTGACTCTAGCTGGGCCTGGCACGTTACACTAGTAAGACCACAGATTTAAGTTTTTGACTATTTTGATTGCATGAGCTGCAGTTACTACAGACCACAATAGATCAAAATTAGGAATTGTACATTGTCTATAACACAAATAAGTATTTACTAAGCACTATTTAAGCACGTGATATAGGCAAAAGTACATGACCAAACGACATGAATATCAATACAGATGGAGAGTAGAAGCAAGTTCGAGAAAAAAGCATAAACTTGCTTCAGAAAATACTTACCAAACATACATTTTGAGTAAGCTCAAAATATCAACCGCTTCAATAAAAATTCGTTTTAAAGTTATAATACTGGTCATAATCGTCATGAAAAATAAACCAAATAAGAAAGCTATAGTGATTTTAAAAAATTACCAACATCCTATCTGCACAGTTATTTTTCGTGGAATATTTTAACGATATTTAAAAGCATTCTTCTTTTTCTGTATTACTTTCTTCGCATAGGTTCCGTGACATTCATCCTCCTCGACCCCCTAGTCTCTTACAGCTTTCCGACCGATGTTAGTGTGTCATAAGTTATCCACGCCCGTTTGACGTCCTTTCTCGAATCTTGTAACCTAAGCCTTAGTTTTCCCCTCTTCTCTTCAACCTCTTACTGATATAACTCGCCGACATAATTAGTCTGGACCGCCTTCTAGTGTTTTTCATTGCTTTCTGACATGTTTTGTCTTTAAAAACTTAGCTACAATCTTTCTACATCAACTTTGCTCTTTCGAAACAATTCTATTTACTCTTTCTTGCTTTATTCTGTCTACAATATCTTTGGCAATTTTCATATTACCAACCATGAATTCTCAGAAACTAGAGAAGTACAGAACACAAGCCGCAGAAAAAATACTGAACTTTTCTGACTTCTTTGTGGTAATGTTTTACTTCAGAGTGCTACGCGTTATCAAAATTTACTTAGTTAAGTAATGGCTCTCTATATAGACAATTTTACTTTAATTATTAATAATTCATGTGAAAATGAGAAATTTGCAAGAACCAAAGTCTTATATTTAGAACAAACAAGGTCCATTAGTAAGACTGATTCGTTATTAAGAGCACTCTTTAAACTAGATTTATTAGTGGCACTTTACTTTTTTAGGTTTTTCTCATTTGAAACAATATGCACATTTTCTGTCTGCTATTCTCTTGATATTAAGAGGGTTACTATGGTAACACTAATATCAAAACTTGAAACTTGTGTACGTCAAAAATGTTGAAACAACATGATTAAAATGTAATTAACACAGATTTTAAAATACAGCACCTAGCATTTATCAGTCATATTCTAATGAAAGCACAGACACACGCATTTTGTATCAGACGTGAAGCTGAGTAGTGCTATAATGATTTATAAACCGAGAAGAATAAAAATAGCCGCCTACGGAATCCTGTTTCCGCCATCAACTTGTCGACTAAACGGGTACGCGACAACTTGAAATTTAAGGTCTAATTTTTACTTTTCGTGTTAAAATAAATCAACGAAAAGTAAAAATGCTGAAGTTTTTGAGTCGATAATTATCATGCAATTGTGAACTTGTCGACCCATTATTTACCACTAAATGTTGATATTTCAACTGCCTAATTTCAACTTCTCGCGCTAAGAACTTCCCACGACAACTTGAAAAATTGAACTTTTTCCACGATAATTATCGCGCAGTTGTCGACTTAACGACAAATTGACAATTGCGCGGGAATATGCAAGGGTGATTTTTTTTTTAACTTGACACTGAATCATTTAATATCTCGATTATTTTAAAGGTGCTGTCTGTTGTTCTTTAAAATTCTCCAAACAATTAAGAAACACGCTGAAACGAGATAATGACAATTACAAACTCTATCATATCGTTGCGTCCATTTGTCCTATGCTCGTAACGGCACCCAGGGACGCTCCAGAACGCCAGGACGATATTTAAACGCCCCGATACGCCAAAAGAGGGTTGCCGGGACGATACATTTAACTATCGTCTTGGCGTTGTTTCGCGTATGAAAATATCACATCGGCGCCCTTTCTCTATCGTTATTTCGTGCCGGCGCGTCTTGGAGGTCGCCAGCATGCTGACACGCCAGAACGATATTTTAGCGCGCCAATATGACGTAAAGGTTATTTGGCTTGTCGACGTACAGTCGTGACGGCACCTTTCCAAACTCGCCGATACGAGAACACGATATTGCAGAAATCAGCCACCATATCAAACAGCTTAATAACCTTACTATATAACTAACGTACCCCCTGGTCAAACGTCAGTTTTTTTATTACATTTATTTTGAATCATAAATAGATTCTTTACAGTTTGAGCCTGTATTTAGATATGGCATGTGAAACGTTGAAATATTCAATGTTTACGATTGTATACTATATTGTTTCATCTGTTTTTTCGGATATATGACGTGAAAGTATTAATTCTTCAAGGAACTCGTGAAAGGAAACGTGAAAGAAGAGTGAGAAAGGTATATAACACAAACTATAAATCTTGGATACCATAGATAACTCGATAAATAAAACTTCATTTTTATTATTTTGCTTTTAATGGTGAACTATTTCTTTTCTAGCAAAGGTGACTACAACAAAGTCCTTATATTTATTCGTTAAAAGATACACCATTCAGTCAACATGTCGGCTAATATTGACAAATCTCTCGGGCAGACTGGTTATCACGTCTACAGTAACTGTTTGTCAATAGATATGCCCTTCCTGTCAATACTGACAGATTTAATAAAACAGTTTGTGACTCTGCATTTCTGAGAAATCAGGCAAACAGATGTATATAATTAAACCATTTCTGAAGAAAAAGTATAACGAAACTTTTTATGCCCCGGAGGGAGCATATTGTTTTTGGTCTGTCTGTCTGTATCTCTGCTTGTTTGTTTGTCGAAAAACTTTAACCCTGAGCATAACACGGAAGTCCTTCCACATACAGCCTCCAAACTTCACAGGTACGTGCACCTTGATGAGCTCTGCCCGACAGATCAACTTAAAGGTCACGAGGTCAAAGGTCAAGGCCCCCTGGGGCATGGCGTTCATTCGAAAGTAGCGCTTGTTTTAATATATATACATGTAGACAAAAAAAAACGTACCAAAGAAAATAATTTGCAGATCCTTTGGATTTGTTTCTGTCGCTGTTTCGAAACAAATATCTTTGGAAACGATTGATGCTGCCCAAACGAACACAAGAGAGTAAAATAATGTGCAATTGAGGAGGGTGTAGAGAGAAGGAGTAGTTTTGTGTTTCATGATGAAGAAGTCTGGGTCGGAAATATTATAAAACTATGGTTGAAAATGAATTAAAAGTAATTGGGGTGTGGATTCATATAAGAGGAGTGTGATTACGTATAAGGTAATAAGGTAAATGTTTAAACAGAATTTGTTATAGGTTTGGGTTATAATAAAGTTGTATGGCCCTCTAAATCTTTACAAAAGCAACAAATAAAAAGGAAATATAATGAGACACTTAAATACATATTGGTTTGTCAGTACAGGAAACGTGGGGTGCGGGCTAATTACTAAAATTTTTTAGTAGAAAATAATTTCATCCCATGATAGTTTTTCTTTGCAAAGTATAAATGACGTAAATACATTTCCCCGTATGTTCTATCTATAAAAATCTAAAGCATTGTTGTGACCAGACTCATTTTAGATTACAAATCAATCCTAATGTTTGAAGAATTATCATAGCACTGACATAAAATAAAGGGAAAAGTCCTGGTCAAGTATCTTCTAAGACAGATTTTCCTGTCACAAGTGCTCATAATGAAATCATATCAGAAAAAAAGAGCGATCAGTGATCACATGTGTCGCCTGACGATAGCCAATAAGGCAGTTATATTGAGACGTGATTGGACAGTTTGCTGGAAATGTAAATTGAGGTACCGATCAATCCTGTAACATTTCATTCAAATTGCATTAGTAGTATAAGAGAAGTAGTCCGGACAAACTTTAAAAATTAAAATCATTGAACTCTGACAAAAATCATTGAATTACAAAATGCCGACGATATGCACAACTAGACTTGGTACTGATCATTCCTGTAAAGTTTGGATGAAATTGCACCAGTAGTTTTTGAGGAGTAGTCCTGACAAGTTTTGTGACGGACGGACGGACAGAGAGACAGACAGACGACGGAGAAGTGATCCCTATATGTAGCAGTAACCTCGAGCAGACGACACAAAACGGGATTATGTATGTATGTATGTTCCACAAATAAAACTGCTTAAACCTGGTAATAATACTCATATTGGCAGAGACTTGCACTTCACCAAACACAATATTATCCTCTCTAATCTTTTCCACTAAAATGTCAAAATACATCCGCAAAGAAATTTCCAACAAAACTTGACAATAACTCCAGTAACTCTTTCTTGTTACCTTTGGAATTATCTCCCTTCGTTAAATATTACTTGTACACTTCCTAAATGCATGTTTCAATAGGTTCATGTCAAATGTTAAGTATCTTATATTTAAAAATAGTAAACATAAAATAAACATGTCTTAAGGCATTTCCTGCAGTTAAAAGAAATTCAGTTCACTTTCAAATTATGTACGTCTGTATGATACTGAGTAAATTTTATCCCAGTGTCAAGACATAAAATGTTTTTAGCAGAACAAAGAAACTGAAAACATTATGTTTAGTTTTTACATAGAGAATAGATTTTTAACCATTATTTGTTGAATAGCATTTTATTCCAATAAATACTCTAAGGGTGTGATAATGCTTAAAGGAGAAATATTTGGACATGTTCTTCTTTAAATTATGGAATATTTTTCATTTGATATCAAATAAGCCAATCAAAAAGATGTGCAGTACATTATACGTTAATGGATTGTTATGTTCATTATGAAAGTTTTAGTTTCAATGATTAAACAGTATTGAAAATAGGGATGTCATTCGAAGTCCGGATATCCGAACGTTCGGATCACGTTTCGATGTCCGGATATATGCCATTCTTGCAAAGATTTATTTTCAGTACAGTTTTCATGTATTTTCAGATTTCATGCATTGAATGCAACATTGATTAAGGAGGAAATAAATTGATATTTCAGTAAACTATTAATGGCTAAACAAATCAACAAAAGCTAAAGCAGCTGACAATTCTGAAGCATGGCATTTCCTGTGAAAGGAAAATAAAAAACCCGACAGGTATCACAGTCTTTGAAACTGAAAGTTCATTTACTGCAAAGCTCTGTTTTTGTAAAGATGCATATACTTTTTTAACAATATTTAATTGGCATGGTTGAAATGGTTAGTGCTTCACATATGTTTGGGTTACTTTGTTACACTTCATAATAATCAGGAGCCGTCGCCGATGGAAGGCTGGCCGCGGCTTCGTAGCGTACTGGTATTTTATTCTGGAACCGGGATGGCTTTTATCCTTACCAATATGTATCGCGCAATTTGATTGGATTAATTTCGCTAAATATACACAATGGAAAGCATCGAAATGGAAAGCATCGATTCATTTTGTATACATTTCCAGAAGCACACACATGTTAAAACTTAATGATTCAATAAGGTAAAGGTGAAATTTTTACCAGCCTGTTACAATGTCAGTGAAATGGAGAAAGAGGCAAAGAATAGATGGAGGTCCTTTTTTCGTTTGTTAGATCCGTAGGTCACGTAACTAGCCCACAATTAAGCGCAAAGGTGCTTTATTACCGAAATAAGCATCATCTTGTGTTTTTTCTCATGCTCTGTCTTCCTGTATGAGTTGTTCCTATGTGGAATGTACAGGCAAGGATATTTTGGATGGTCAAAATGTTGTTAGTCATACAAGTCTATGGAGACTAAAATTTTCGAAGTCAATTTTCTCCAAATGAACAAAATACTACATGCAACACTATTGAATTAAGGCAACAAATTGTTGATATTTTTGCAACAATATATTGCTGGAATAGTGCAGTTCTATCGAGGTCCCGTGTATCAGTGGTGTAAAATGCAGCATGCAAAAGAACCAGGTTTGTCTCGAAACGGGATGCCTTCTGTATCTTGCACTAGTTCCGACAACATAAAACAACTAATCTCTGCAGGGGGCGTCTGTCATATGGGCGACCGGTATCGACGATAAATAAACTCAAGTAGCAGTTGCAGTAGCAGTTTGGGCGGATCAGTGGTCAAGTAGTAACGCACTGGACGGGTAACCCAGGAGTCCCGAGATCGATTCCCCGCTCCTCCACTAACATTACTAATTGTCTTTCGGATGAGACGTTTAACCGAGGTCCCGTGTATCAGTGCTGTACACTGCAGCATGCAAAAGAACCAGGGTTGTCTCTGAAACGAGATGCCTTCTGTATCTTGCACTAGTCCCGACAACATAAAACAACTAATCTCTGCAGGGGGCGTCTGTCATATGGGCGACCGGTATCGACGATAAATAAACTCAAATACAACAACACAGTTGGGGCATTGTCTGTTTGGCAGTCAAAGAGGAGAGGTGAGATATTTAATAGGAAAAGATTAATAACTAGGACTTTGAACCAAATACAGTATCAAGTGCATTGCGTCTCTAGATGTATGCATACTTGATCAAAGTATTAGTTGCTCGGGTCGTAGATTTTAAATCTATTCTTCTATGGTCTTAGAGGATTACACTAATTGTAAGGTATGTAAGACAAAGGAAAAGTTCAGTGTTTATTGGTCCGAATAAAAAAATAATTTTCCCGATTTGTCATCTGTATGATTATTTTGTTGATTATCCTTTGAACTCCGAAACCTTTGATATAAATCATTTGTATACAATCAAAGTGGCCCCGAGAAAAAATAGTTATATAACATTTGTTATTTCATGAAATTCTTATAGCGCCACACGTTACAGCTTGTAATAACATCGTAATACAATTTAGCATGGACTATTGGGAAGAAGACTCGAGGACAAAACATCTCATCAACACCACTTTTCGTTTAAGATGAAGCAAAGACAATGAAGTGGGAGTTGTGTGTTGGATAACTAACCAGTTATGTCAAAAAGATACAGTTATTTATATTAAAAAATCAAGTTTAAAATCTAATTTTTCTGTTTAAACAGAATATATGCTTTAACTAAAGACTGCTTGAAATTGTGTCTGAAGTTCATCTGTCCATTAACAATTACATTCAAAGGACATCTCTGAAACCACTTGGTTTCGTTCAGTGAAATTTATTACTTTATTTCCTGCAACCAAACGATAAAACTTCAAAGCTCTTCTTCTCAGCAATGACTTGACCAATTTTTAGAAAAAAAAAAAATTCTTTTCCTTAGGGAAACTTCTATATAAATATTTAAATTTATTTCGATTAGTTAAAAACATAGCCACTCGGAGTGGGGTTATTTTCCTTACATGTCTATATTGGAATC
The DNA here is from genome assembly GCA_012932295.1 of Cyclina sinensis. NCBI lineage: Eukaryota > Metazoa > Mollusca > Bivalvia > Venerida > Veneridae > Cyclina > Cyclina sinensis. The sequence continues at coordinate 13,181,755 of JAAONU010000017.1, forward strand.
CTTATAGAATATTTCTTAGAACCTGCTGGCTTGATTTGAAAATAATTTGGCACAAATTGTAGCTTGGGTGACCCTCTGTATAAATTGTGGAATTTATTTTGATCGATAAAAAACATGGCCGACATGCTTATTTTCCTTAAATGTTTGAATGCGAAATTAAGTGAATAATTTTCTTGGTGAAGCATATGCATCATGTTCTAGCTGTATAAAGTATATCCTAGTTTTCTGATCATTTCATTTTAGGAATAGTATTTTAAGATTGTTAATAGCGGACAAGGTCATTTTAAGTTGTGGGCTTAGGTAAAGTGAGAATATCTAGAAGCAGAAAAATAATGCTGGAATAATTTAATGAACAATTCGTTAATTACAGAGTGAATAGTCTATTATTTCAAGATTTTATTTGAAAAGTTTTGTCAAGTACATAAGGTGATTATGTAGATTGTATGCACCATGAAGTTGAAAACATTAGTACTTGAAATTTATAGGGGCATTTTGAAAGGTTTTAAGCTGAAAGCTGAGTACCTCAACCTTTGTATGCACAGGTGAACAATATATGACTGTCGTGACCTTTTTGTTTAGGAATATTTCTGGTGTTGAACTCATTTGTACAACATGTCTTAAACGTTTGTGCTAGAGCTGATGGCAAGGGTGTTCCTTGCTTGAAGTTTTATAAAGTTGTTGAAAGTAAATCCTTTCATACTGAACTCTGTTGTTGCTATGCCAAGCAAGAATGAAATTCTTAAAAAATCTTCATGTCTAAAACCACCAAGCAAAGAACTCTGAAAGCTGGTGCATAGCATTGTCTAGTGGATCTTTACCAAGAGTGTTCAAATATACTAAATGTTTGGTATATTGGCATGCAGAATTTTCTATTCTTTCTTTCGTTTTGATAATAAACCTGTTATTTTAGCTGTTACACTCAGGTGAGCCGTTTAGTGCCGTCATATTTGTATGTATGGTCATGTAAAGAAAAATCTTGATAGCAGAAACAGTTATTTTATTGAAAATCTAATGTTCAAACAGAATAAATATCTTGGTATCTTGCCTTCCTGTTAAATGTTAGATATCGCATTTTTATAGCTTGAGGTGGAATTAGACTTAGTTGTTGTTGTTATTTTTGTTGTTATTTACTTGTTGTTCTTTCAGTGAAGGACAAAAAGCTGCACTAATCTATATAAAATTATGTGGTATATAAAACATTTAATTTTGTTTGTGTAAATCTGTTTTGCAAACAGGATTATTATAGTTAAAACTTTATTTAACTGTGATGACTCTCAGAGGAACTGAACATATTATAACTGTTTAATTGATAAATGAAATAAATCCTATGTGTGTTTTTGCTTCTTGTTTCCTGTATCAGTTATGAAATATACTATTGTAGAAGAACAAGTCCAGTTATAAAAGAACAGGTTTTGGCTGCTCTGGACCTTCGCCATTTTTATTAAGATTTTAAGATTTGATTATCTTGCCAGAAATATTGAGATGACTTGTTATAAATAGGCATTTTCACAACACTAATTGAACATTTCATTTAAATGGTACTTCCTGAATCCCAACACTTTCGGTAGACATTCTGTATCCTTATTCATCTCTTACAGTGACGGCACTTGTTTTAGATTAAATTACATTTATGTGGATGTGTTTCTACATAAAACAATCTATTGTTGTTTAGGGATTTGAGCTGGATTTAAAAGGCCTTTAAGATACAGATCCCGAACAACTCAAGTGTTTTAGGCACTTTGTTTAGGTTAATGTTGTTCAGTAGGCCACATTTAAAATAAGATGTATTATTTGTACCTTGTACGGTTCTATATATTCATGTGTTATTTCCTAGAGGTAAAGTTATTATTATAATTGTTATTATCATCCCTGTCTATGAACCTGACAATGTGATATTTATATGAAATACAATCACCTAGTCGGTTATACCAATAATAGAGCTTGGTAGTATCAAATTTCGATTTCAGAGTGTCACGATAGCATTTATTGCACATTAATACTAAGACCATATCTTCTCATAGTGAAGCACGTGGGTGGAGTATGCAAAGATACATATTAACTTAAGATATATTTACCTTCATTGTATCAATACTAAAAATATTTTTGCATTGAACATATAATGATAAGATAAGTATATAAAATTTTTGAAACACATAAATCCAGGAAGTAATTTTACTTACGGCAATGAACATAATACGAAGCATTGTTATGGCATAAAGTTTTTTATTTATTGCTCTAATTATAACACTGAAAATCTTAAGTAAACTGTTGATCTAGTCAAGTTAATAGTGTAACCTAAAATCGCTGCGCTATGTACTTCAGTCAGATTGCAGAGAAGAGAACAACATTGCGTTTGGTTAATCACACCGGTTAAGACTTCGAGATGTAATCAATAATAATATCGTATGGATGATTACAGCAAACATTGAACTCCCATATACAGAGGCACATACGTCTAAACTGACATAGCCCTATTTGTAATATTTACAGAAACCATGTTCCCATAGCAAAGATGGGTTACTGTATGTTTACAAATGTCTGTGTAAGTTCTCCTTCTGACAACTAGTAGCGTAATCAAGTAAAGCTGCGTTACAAATTGTTGGTTGTACATTTTCAATACTCTGTAAACTGATATATTCTTGAGACTCAATACTCTATAATCTGCTATATTCTTGAGTCCTAATACTCTGTAATCTGCTATATTCTAGAGACTCTCTGGACAATTTTGTAGCTTTCCTTAGTTGGGCGGGGAATTAAAAAAATGATTTAACCTCAATATGGCTGTTTTTCTCTAAGCAGAAACGTTTACTTTAGTTGTTAGTTTGAGTCGTAACTATTCCAATTCGTTAATGATCTTCATCTTGTATATAAAATTTGATTTCTTACATGTATATATTTTGGCTAATACTAAAAAATCTCAAATCAAATCTTGATTCAGATCATATGATTCAATTTTCACTTGATATTTCATTGACGACAAAGAACTTATAATAATAATAATAAGCTAATATTTAACCGATACTTATAATAAGAGATTTTCATACAAAAATCAATTTGGATAAACGCATGAAAATGAAAAGTTGTCTCAACTTTTAGATGTATTTGAGTTTGCGTTATTTTAAGCTGAAAAACAGAATAATTGTTTACAGAACTAAACCCTGACGCCATAGCAGACATTGACTTAATACGATAGATACTTAAGGACTATTTGCAGTATTTGTTAGCAATTTTTAATTTTCCAGAAATAATGCCGACTTTCCGAACATAGTAATTTTGAGTTTGTAGAATAATTATTTTCCAGTCGAAGCTGGATAATTACGGAACGGCATTATACCATAAAGCACGGATGGTACTGTAAAGAGAAAGTAATAATAATTTGACCTTAAAAAATATGTAGCAATTGAAATTTATGGCTAATTAAAAGCAACGGTCCAACATGGAGAAACTGGCAATAAACCATTCACTGCATTCTTGCTCGAATATTTTGTAATGTTTATAAGTTAATACGTAGTATTTATGTAAATATTTATATTTTGACCAAAGTATTGAAATATATAATTGTATTATAGCTGACAAAGTAAAAGAGTGATCCAGCTTCAATGGGAATCGAACCGCGGTCTCTTGATTCGTGGTCAGACGTGCAAACTATTGATCCAACGAGAACAGGCGCACTGCTTACAAATAAAAACACGTATGAAACATATGCATGTTGATAATTCATTTTCTACTGCACAAAAGCTTACAGTATTTTTTTGTGAAATTTCTTGCGAGATAAGGGAAAAGGCAACAGAAAAAGTCAAATGCAAATCTGGATTTTTTTCTGCACTTTTCTATGCACTTATTTGCAAGTATTTATATCTCAAATGTCAACTGATATATAGTAAACCTGACATCTTTTAAATAACAAAACGAAAGGGAACGTGGCTTAAATTTGGGTAACTATTTTAACCTGTAAATGACGTATCTTTTTCCATTTTGTAAACCATGTTGCTGACATTTCTTTGTAATGCATACATACAGCTGAGCTTATTATAGAAAATGAAAAAAGGTGTTTTGATATCTTACGTTTTTTTTTTCCTAAATAGCTTTCAGGTCTAAGAAAAGAAATGTCTGACATTCACACAGTTTCCTGTTATCATTCTGTAGTAAACATCCTTATAGAACAAACTAAAGCTACCACTGAATGTGTTAAATACCACCGCAATATCGCATTGTCAGAGGAAAGGGGGGGGATATAGAACGCGTCACTCACATCTAAACTTATTAGTGGTTTCAAATCGATAGGAAAACAGTTTTTGTATTCTGTGCTCGCACAGCAGGGAAACCATGTTGGCATTTCGAGAAATGCACAAAGGAAAGTAGCCGACCTGACAACTCTTCCGGGAAGCGATATCGCTAAAAAAAGAAGTATATAGACAGCGAACGTATTTTACCCCCCCCCCCCCCCCACCATTTAAATTGTGGTAGAAATTACAATCTCACTGAAGTTCACAATCTCTCTTGGGACGGTAAGATCTGAAGACGACCCATTAATTTCTATTTTATTTCTAACCTGGAATTTCCATTATTCCCTGTGGGCTAGAGGCCGCAGGATTTGGTATGCAGTTTAGTTTAGAGCTACGGAGGAGCTCTACTAAGAAGTGCACATATTTTCATCTTTATAAAAAAAATAAAAGACTATCGTGTTGAAATTTAAAACATAAAGAATTAAAGTTGTAAATTTTTATATTCAAAATATCAATTAAGTTCATGTTAGTTAATGCAAAATCAACTAGTACTAGCTATGTTTGCCGGCCTGTGGGATGTCATTGATTTAACATTGCGATCTATTGGAGAACCATTTACAACTTTCCAGCATAAAAATATGAAAGGGAAGTAACCGCTGTGTGGAGTTTGATGTAAGCAGCGTTTGACATCTGAAATCACGCGACATTATCATAATCAGCAGCCATATTTCAGTGTTTAACTTTTTTACTACTTTTCATAAAAAAATGTTTCTTCATCAACACAGATTATTGATCACTGACCATTAACATTATTGCTTTAAAACTTCGAATATTTCCTTATCGTCATGACCCCATTCCGAATTTATCAATTGTGCTAGTTCAATTCATTATTAAAGCAATTGACTCACAGGTGGGCCAACGATGCATAAAAGAGAGAATGTTTAAAAAATATTGAAATTCTGGTTATTATAATGAAGAACCTATCTGTCTCATTATTTGTTTAACAAGAAAAGTATAACACTGACGTGTTATATGTGGACGACATTTAAGTGATGTGGACTATTGGGTGAAAAGGTGGCCAGCAAGCTATGATATAAAATAAATAAACAAATATTGGAGTGGAAGGTTTTTTTTTTCTTTATTGACTATTGTGGTATTTTCATGGCCTTGTATTGATGTTAAAATTTGTAAACAGGATATTTATTTAACCTTGAGATTGAACTGGCCAGTTTAGAACACGGGTTCTGCATATCATCTTGAAGGGCTGAACATTAATTTTGATCAGTTTCATGGAATTCATTCCAGGGGTGAAAAAGATATGAAGCGGACATGAAACACATGGCTCATATCTTTAAACACCACCTTGCCAGGTTGGAACATGACATCGGACACAGGGTGATCACAATAGCTCACCCTGAGCATTTGCTCAGGTGAGCTAAAAACAACCTTCGGGCATATAATGCTCCGTCTAGCGGTGCTCTTGTTGACTTATTTTCTACTAAAATGAAATTTCTGTTCATTTAAAGAAAAATGCTTAGTTTTTTTTTTTCATATTTTGCATATGTATGTATCTTATGAAAATACAGGTTACTTGCAAAATTGGGCAGTACATCTCCAAATTTGTCAGAGTTTTGACCTTTATAGACTAAATTTCTGATAACAACAAAAATGTATTCACATTTATAGGGTTGTGTTTTGTAGCACGCTGTTCATTGAAATAAATGTAACAATTATACGGAAAGAACATGTACTAGACTGCAAATGTTACCAGTAAACTACCAACAGAACTTACAATATTGGTCAGTATGCATAAATCATGGTTGGTATAATAGTACTCTTGTACTTTTCTAGAACATTATAGTTGGAGAACCACAGGGTTTTAGAAAAATAAGTGGAATTGTCAATACTAAATTTGATAAATAAGTTTTGAAAATGATCAAGATCAGTGATGGTCAGTACTGATTAGAGTGTTCAGTAATTATGTACAAATAATTACAATGAAGTTGGACTATAATTTATGGCATGGCAGATAAAAAAAAAGATTTTTATCATATTCAGCTTAATGAGACCAGCTCCAATGGACCTCTATTGCACACAGATAAATTCTCTCGGATAAAGGTATTGCATTACATGCATGTATCCATTACTTTAAAACATAAACCCAGCACTACGCGACAGTTTTGCAGTACTTTCAGTGCTTTGATTTAATGTACATGTGTTTATCAGTTTAACGCCATCTTGGAAATACAGCGGGGTCAGTTCAACATTATCACAACAAATCAATTAATACGCCGAATTATCACTACACATACGGTTAAGAGGGTACATTGATTCGCATCTAAATAATATTTTCTACATACTTAAACATAAAATTTTATCAAAGAAGACCCATAGATCTATCATAATTTAACAATAAAACTCCACATAATCAACCAAATATAAGACATTACGTTGAAATCTTCCCTTATTTGCATAACAATTGGTACCCACGTTCAACAACGCCAGACAGTCGCTGGTACTTCACTATCGCTGTAAATGTATATCTAAAGCCGGATACATTATTGAAAGAGATGTTCAAAAAGTTTATCTGTCGTCTAACGTTAACTCGGACATTTTTCCATTATAAACTGATGTTTCTATTTACGTAATTTTCCAAAATTAATAGATTTCATTAATAAAATTAACATTCTCTTGGAAACTACAGAATTTTCAACATCTTTTTATGACACAAACACAAGAAACATATTTTCCTAAAACAACGGTACTTTTTTAGTAACCCTCATGTCTCTCTTGGGTCGGAATAGATGTACGTTGTAAAGGTCATCTAGTAATAGTTAATAGTACTTATAATTTATGACCCATAACTCTTCTAGAAAAACACATCATAATATTAAGTTTTACAAACTTTTATCATTGAAAAATATACCCAATCACGGGGTAGAAACTTTCCGTTTTATTTTTAAATTTAACCAATCTGAATAAATCATATTCTAAACATCGTTATGCTATTAGGATCTGAGGACGACCAACAGAAGGTCACCTTCTCGTGATCCTATCCATCAGCCAATCAGAGCAACGCTTCCACCCTCATGTAAGTAAATGTTCAACTTGTGAAAATCTATTTATAGAGCTTATAGATTCCAAACACTAATCAGCTATGTATAACTTGTCACCGAAGTTAAATTTATTTGTCAAAATCTTTTAAAATAATGAGATTTATCTTTGTGATTAATATCATTTTTTTCAAAATATCCTAGCACTTTCAATCTCCGCTAAAAAACTTTGATATGCTAGAGAAGTCTACACGCTGTTTGAACACACATTGTGTACAGGTAAACTATCGAGACGCGTCAGAAGCTTCAGTGTCATTGGCTGAAATATAAATAAAATAGTGGGAATTCCAGGTTATCGAGAAGACAGAAATGAATGCGTCGTCTTCAGATCTAACCGTAGGGAGATCGTGAACTTCAGTCAGATTGAAATTTAACGTTCGTTGTGCCTCAATGGGTATCACCGCTCTGAACTTTACTGGCTGAAAGGAGCATGGGTTCGAATCCTGGTAAGTTCTTCTCTTTTTTTCTTCATTTTTCACGGTGAATAGAAGCACCAAGCCAATCACACTGCAGCTTATGATGCATCTCAACAGTTTACCTGTATACACGGCGTGTAGATACAACGTGCTAACCTCTATAGCACAACAATTTATCATCGGAGACGGATAATGCATAGACATTTTTGAAAAAAAAATCTGCACATACATTATGTCATTATTTCAGAAGATTTTGCCAAATAAATTTGACTTTGACTTTAAAAACAGTACATTTATGTCAGACAACCTACGACATGTAAATGGATTATTATTTGGGATCACAGCTGTACATACATACAGATTTTCGCCAGCTGAATACACGTTACCTTGATTTTCAGAAGGATGGAAGAGATGCTCTGATTGACTGATGAGTGCCTTTCACGAGAACAGTGATCAAGATCCTAATAGCGTAGCGATTTTTAGGATATGATTTTAATCAGATTGGAAGAAATTAAAGCTTTTCAGATCATTCGATATTCGATCAAAAATATAAGTCATAATCATAAATTAAGCGGATGAATGTCCGACAAACTTTTAAACTTGCTTAAAGTCAGCAACGCAGTCATATTGATTTGTTCTCAATGAAATTCAAAGGGTTGAAAGACTGTCGGCTGGATAGGGGGCGAAGGTTCGGTTTTCGGACATTTCACCTTTTGGTCTTTTCGGCCTTGGTCTTTTCACCTCGGCCTTGGCTCATTCGGTTACCAATTTAGTATGGAACTATAAAGATTATTTATGAGTATGTATGACATGACCAAAGTTCTTGTTAAAGGTTGATTGGTATCATATAAATCATATAATATTTATCATCTGAAATGAAACAAATTAATGTTCACATTAATTTTCACCAGAAAATTCCATAATATACATGTATACATTCATTTATGACAAACATATTAATAAACTTCATAAATGTAAATAAAGTATACAAGTATGAGTTATATATAACGTTTTTTTTCATAATTACAAAAAGCCCAAAAGACCAGGATTCTGATGCAGAAACGTCCAATAGGTGAAAAGTCCTGAAAGCGAAGGTTCATGCCGGGGCACATATTTTGCTTTCATAGCCATCCCTCTATTTGGAATCAAGGAAGTCTTTCAATCAGCGGAATGTTATTTTTTTTTTATTTCAGTGTCAGCATTAACATTAAAATTTACATTATACGAAACTAATGCAATTATTCATTCTCGCTCACCGATACTAAATATGTGTCATTGGTACTTCATGATTACTACTACTTCTACTACTATTACATGTATTTCAAGGATAAATAATCGAAGACTTTAGGACTGAAAACCATGTATGAAAAAAAAGAAGCAAAGAAACCAATTAATCTTTAGCTGCTTTCTGTCATTTACTTACTGGCCGCTAGAGAGATCTACACAAAGAATTTTAAGTTGCAACATGAAAAACATTGATGCACAGCATCAAGTCGGCGCAGAAAGATGTGTATGTGTTGGATACATGTACTTTTACTCATACAGAATATTTTAAATACTGTAGAACTGCAAGCGCATTCAAATCATCTATGAGTGTAATTTGTGGCCATGATGGCTCGATCATAAGTATATGTAGTTTGCTAAACCAAAGCCTCGTCGCGTTTGTCAAAGGTTGTATCTATAGACCACAAGATCTGTTTCGTTACCCTTACATGTTTGCACTAAGTCCTTTTGCTACCCAGTAAAGTCAATTTTTTTCGAAAGCCGATTTTTATTTTTTTTATGAATGATACTTTGTAATTATATAACTACATTTGATTTTACTTAAAACAAATTAATTTTTTTTATTAATTGCGAGTTTTAACTTTTTTGTAAGTGCAAATAAAAGTTTATTGCAAATCAATATTTTAAGAATTAATCTATCATATGCATATACAATCCAACTGACTCACAGAATGTAGCTATAAAATTCTTTAGAATTTGTTCTTTGTGGGAAGATAAAGGAACTGAATCCATATATTAAAAGGCATGAACTAGGAACAGTGTTGTGTTATTGTTAAATAAAAGATAAAGCCTGCAGTGAGCTCATCATATGTTCGAACCCCAAACATATAAGAACTGTTACAGCACCTGGGCAGGGGTGCTGCAGAACAACTGCTGTCAGAAGTGGGATTGATTATTGATTTTGTGACGACTGAAAACAACAATACAAAAAATGATGAGTAGTACACAGGACAAAACTGTTTCCAGATTTATTTGTAAATACATGTATATGAAAAATGGAATTTTATACAACTCTGCTGACTGCTCCAGCTCCGAAAACAGCTCGGAAAAAAATTATTGTTCCAATAAAAATATAAATAAATAAATAAAATATTTCTCCTCATAACTGCTCCACAGTTTTCCACAACTGTACTTAAATAGTCATAGCATTCTGGGAATAAATAGAGAGACACAACAATACAAATACTACAATCTATGTAAGTGGAGGACAACGATTGATCATCTTGTAACCGATGGTTGGCGCCATTATCGGATACTCGATTATAGCTCCACAGGCTCCAACGGCTTGCTCCACTGGACCTAAGGGCCTTCTTATATTTAACATAGATTGTAGAATGTCTTTAATGGTCACAAACAAATCTGTCCATTCCTGCAAATAGAAATAAGAAATTTTGTATAAACATTTTGTTTTGTTAAATATGTATACATGAAGTGATAATCAGGTTTTACTCCATTACAACAGATAATATACTGAAAACATTTAAACATGGAAGGTGAAGACCTAGAAATACAGGCTATAATGAGAAATTTAGAGAATGTCACTCAACCTGAACCAGAGTGTACTAACCCTAATCCTGGAGTTGACACAGAAGACGGACCAGAGACACCTTACCAAGATAACCGAGAAGAGATAGAGACACGTGTTGAAGGACGATTAGAAGAAATAGCTACTATTATAACTCGAAACCATGAAATATCCTGTGAGAAATAAGAAATCAATATAAAAAATGAAATCTCTTGGACAGCAAGTAAGGCAACTAAGACATGAGTCCTTGAATAACAATGGAACCCTAAGATCTCCTGAGGATAACCACTCACCCATAACTGTCAATAATAATTCCAGAAACAGACACCATCCCGAGATGAGTCCTGACCCAGAAATTGATTTTCCTTATCTAAACAGGGGTGATAACTCTACCAGAGATACTTTTTGCAACATTAAGTTAAAAGCACCTGAATATAATGGGAAAGAAGATTTATATGAATTCTTAGTGTCTTTCAAACTATGTTGTGAAATCAACAAATGGGATCTCTCTGCTAAAGGAATATATTAAGCATGTGGCCTTATTGGTAATGCCCGGAGCTGAAATGGGTGAAAATGAGAACACCAGTTATAACACATTAGTTAAGGAACTCACAGAAAGATATGGGTCATTAAACCAAACAGAGGTATTCAAAGTTAAACTGAGGAATAGACGGCAGAAACCTCATGAATCTATTTCTGAGTTAGCCCAAAATATCCAGAAAATAAGTCAGTTGACTTACCCAAATGTCCCCTCTGATGTCATAGAGTCAATTTCAATGGACCATTTTGTTGATGCATTATCTGATCCAGACTTCGATAAAGAGAAGCAAACCTTAAGACACTCTCAGAAGTAGAACAGACTGCAACACGCTGGGAGGCATACAGGATAGCAGAGAAGCAAAGAACATCAATATTTCTGTGTCCACAACCAAACAAGAAGTGGAGATCAAGCACAGAAACCTGGCATTAGAATCCTTGAAAGAGTCTTTGAAAACATTGATTCAAAAATTTCAAAATTTCAAGAGAGAGTCAAAGCAAAATCAAAGTCAAGCCCCAAAGAAGCAACAGATACACCCCAGACATAAGAAGCCCCTCAAAGCAAAATCAGAGATATGCTATGGCATAAAATAAACGTAACCATAGTAGCCTATCTGACGGAAACTTAGAAATTTTAGATACCAAAAATACGCCAGTCAGACTCCATTACATAACCAATATAGAATGCAAACTAACAGTCAGTCCAAAACTATAGGTTCGGGAAACGAGGCCAGGTCCTCCTGGAGGCCCTCAGGACGACCCAAGTAATACCCAAGGGGCCAGAGATTTTAAACAGAAATAAACATCTTGAGAATAAAGGATTTTTTATGCCTGCAAAAGTTCAAGGTCATGACATAACAATGTTAATTGACACTGGGTGTAATGCCACCATTTTGAAAAGTAACTCACTAGAAACATGGCCTGAGTCTTGTAAACCCGAAATAATACCAATTAATGCCAATTTATTAGGTGTTACAGGTGAGAGTGCGCCATTCAAAGGTAAAGCCAAAATAAGACTTTAAATTGGAAAACAGGAATTTGAGATATGGGTCTTGCTAGCAGAAATACGAAACTCTTTTATACTAGGGCGTGATTTCATATTATCCCAAAACTGTGACTTACCACTGAGCAAACACATTATAAACCTATATGGTGAAAAATTATACTGTTTTTTAACTGAAAGAGAGGTCCACATGTGTCGCATAGCTTTGACAGATGACGTTGAGGTACCACCGAATTTTAACTGGCCGAACTGTTGACCCATTTCCTAAAAACAAAACAGGTATTGTGGAAATGAGCCCAACCTTTATCAAGAACCATGATATTTTAGTAGCTAGAGCCTTAGTAGAACCACATCAGGGATTTATTCCTATTCAAGTAGTAAACTTTGAAAATATCCCAGTTCGTCTCCATAAACATACAATTGTTGCCACCTTAGAAAGTACTGATGTACCAGAGATAATACCTGTAAATTCTGCTGAGACTCCTTCTCACTCAGTACCACCTGGTCCTATATTCTGTGAACTGCCAGATCATTTAAAAGACTGCTTTGACAGGTATTCTACTGAAATGACAAAAGATCAGAAAACCAGTTTTAAAGCTTTGCTAACGGAATTTCAAATATCTTCTCAAAATCTGAGGATGACATAGGGCACAATAACTTAGTAGAATATACTATAGACACTGGTGATAACCGTTCGGTTCGAACCCCACCATACCGGTTACCATTAGCAAAACGGGAAATGGCTGAAGGACGAAATAAAGAAAATGTTAGAGAAGGAATCTTATAGAACCAACGAAATCTGCTTGGCTCAGTCCTATAGTACTAGTTCCTAAACCAGATTGTAAATCAGTCAGTTTTTGCATAGATTTTAGAAAAGTTAACGCCCGTAAAATTTGATGCACACCCCTTACCAAAAAATGATCAGTCTATCGAATCTTTGGGTGGCAATAATACTTTTCCTCGATGTACTGCAGATCTGCTTATCATCAGATTTCCATAAATGAAAAGGATAGACCAAAAGCAGCATTCAGTATAGGAGGGGAGACTTATCATTACAAGGAAATGCCTTTCGGTATGGCCACTTCTCCTGCAGTGTTTGAGAGGTTTTTTGGAGGTTTATGGAGAAAATTGTGTGTGGACTGACCTACAAAATATGTCTAATATATCTTGACGACTTATTGTGCCATTCAAAAACATTCAATGACCACTTGTTACACTTAAGAAAAATGTTTGAAAGAATCAGGGCTGCAAACCTTAAACTTAGTCCATCTAAATGTTACTTCTTTCAAAAGGTACTAAATTTTCTCGGTCATCAAATAAGTGAGAAGGGAATAGAACCTTGCCCTAACAAAACAGGCTATTCAAGAATGGCCAAGGCACCAAAATGTAAGACAACTGCGTTCTTGGCTAGGACTCTGTGGGTACTACCGAAAAATGATACCCCACTTTGCTACCATTGCAAAACCCTTACACAGACTCACAGAGGCTAAAAGACCATTTGTGTGTGATGATTCGACAGAAAAATCTTTCAAAGAAGCTAAGCTTTGTAATGCACCAATACTAGCCTTTCCCAATTAGTCGTTTCCTTTCATTCTTGACACAGATACATCCAGTGTAGCGGCTGGAGCTGTTATCAGCCAAAGATAACAACGAGAAAGTCACTGGTTATTTTTCCAAATGTTTCTCAAAAAGTGAGCGCAATAACTGCACTACCTAAAAAGAACTGTTTGCAATTGTATAAGTTACCATCACTTTTTGTATGACAAGCCCTTCACTTTTCGCACTGATCATGGCTCTCCACAGTGGTTACTGAACTTTAAAAACAGTGAAGGACAGCAAGCCAGATGGCTTGAGGTACAAGGCAACTATAGATTCAAGATAGAACATCGACCTGGCAGAATACACAACAACTGTGTTGCCCTTAGCAGGCGCCCTTGTATAGAGAAATCTTGTTCATACTGTAATAGAATGGAACAAAAATTCCAACAGGATACAACAGAACTCATTGTTGCAGCTGTTACAACTTGCAATACAACTGATACTACCGAGAACAAAACCAACACATCCCTAGAAATTACAGACCTGTCAGACATCCAAGAGGCTCAAGACAGTGATGATGTACTTAAACAAGTAAAACAATGGCTCATTAATAAAACAAAACCAAACTGACAACAGATTGCAAAGCCTGACATAGAAATTAAACACTACTGGCATAATTTCCCCCTACTAGAAATAGATAACAATATTCTGTATCAAAGAGTACCCACAGATACGAAAACACTAAGAAGAGGTATAATTGTTCCTAGAATTCTAAGAAGAACTATTTTCCAACAACTTCACAGCCAGGTAGCAACAGGACACCTAGGTTACAAGAAGACCAATGCAAGAGCTACACTTAGATTCCACTGATGGGGAATGAGTAGGGGCATTGAGAAATGATGTAAATTTTGTGACACATATGCTCAAAGAAAACAATCTTACAGAACTGCTAAAGGTCCCTTACAAATATGTCAAGTTGGACAACCAATGGAAAGGTGTGCACTAGACATTCAAGGTCCATATCCAGTTTCAAACAAAGGCATGAAATATATTCTTGTTGTTGGAGATTACTTCACCAAATTTCTTCAAGCCATACCCTTGAAAAATGTGGAGACCAAATATGTAGCTACAAAATTAGTAAATAAATTCGTCTCTTTGTTGGGTACACCCCTTGAACTTTTCTCGAACAGAGGCTCAAACTTTGAATCCACCATTTTCAAAGAAATGTGTGACCTTCTTGGTATATATAAGACAAGAACAACAGTAGGTCGACCTAGCTCAGACGGAATGATTGCAAGAGCGAACCGAGTTATACAAAACATGATGGCTGTTTTTTTAGTAAGAACCAACGTGACTGGTGTGAGAAATTATCTTTACTAGTCCTTGCATACAACAGCAGTGTCCACAGTTCCACTGGTTTCAGTCCATCCATGATGATGTTTGGCAGGGAGTTAAATCTTCCAATAGACCTAGTCCTGGGTAAGCCTATAGATGAAAAATCAAAGTTTGTAACAAATTATGTTATTGACCTAGAGGAAACACTTACAAATATTCATGAAATCGCTTGTGAAAACTTGGGTCAGACAGATTTGTTACCAAGACAAAATCAAAAAAAAAAAAAAAACAAGAAAAAAAAAACCAATTATTTTCAAATTAAAAAATTACAATTGCATCTGTATTACTTAAATACTTGTAAGAAATTTTAATAATGGGGACTTAACAGAAGAAGTAATGTATTGTTCTTCTCCTTACAGGCCGTTGCATGGAAATGCAAGATGTGCCCTCATATAGACAAGGCGTTTACCAAGAGGGGAAACGCAGCAAGACATGTTATTGAGATTCACATGAACCACAAATATATTTGTACGTACTACAAAGCTTTATTCAGCCGCTAGGACAACAGACACAGATGCCTACATTTTCATTATGCCAAATTATAACTTTATAACACCATTACAAAGGAACAAGGTCTACAGGCAGAAAACAAAATACCTAGGGAAACCATCGACACATGTTTAGAAAGAACAATAATCCCAAAATTTAATGCAGTACAAATAGCTTCATCCAACTCAAGAAATTGTCAAGACAATCCAATATTTAAAGTATCAAAATCATCCATGAAAAGTGTAGTTAAAATACCGAATACCTGTAAAACCAAAGAACAACTCTTTACATCAACACAGAATGTACATCTAGGAAATACACTTGAAGAACTGGGTTTAGATTTATCTTCAGGGGAAGACTGCCTTGACATACCGAACGATTTTCCAGATATTTCGCTATAAGAAGAAACCAGCACTCCCAATTTTGAGAATTTTGAACAACTGCAAAGTGATACAGAAATCCCTACTCAAAAAGAAGTATTACAGGAAATTCAGAAGAAGGAAAATGAAACAAAAGAAAGAAACAATAACAAGGAAAATGTAAATCATAGTAGTAACGTAAGTGATGTAACAGACAAACCTTACAGCAGAGAGACTCAAAATGACAAGGAGATAACAAGTAATTAAAACATTAAGTAAACCAGAAGAAAAAGGAAGTTCAGTTGAACAAAAGGACAAAGGAAGTGCAAGCGAAAACAGTTTGGAAAAAACAGGAGAAAAAGAATTATATGAACAGGAAGAGTTAAGAAAAGTTAAAAAGAATCGAGATACTTCCCATGGAAAAGATGAAAAGGAAATTAAATATAAGAAAAAGAAGAATAGAACTGAGAAGAGTAAAGATAGACAGGAAAAAGATGAGTACAGGAATAAAGATAATAATAACAAACATAAGGAGGAAAGTAGACGGATAGATAGAGATAAAGCGAAACACAGAGAAGATTGGAAAAAGGAAAGTAAAGAAAAGAAGGATAGGAATGAAAGTTAAGATCATGGACAAAGGGAAAATGTAATGAAAAGAAATGAAACAACAAAACCAAAAGATTTGTCTCTTAATATACTCCAGCAGGATGAAAGAAAAGTAAGTCTTAATACTACAAAATCAAGTAATAGTACTATGGAAAAATTACATTATACCCTTGAAAGATTTGTTACACCCGAGGGCAAAAACAATAAGAACAACACAGAACATACAAATACACGCTTACAAAAAAAGAGAGTATATCCCGAGATCTCAGATGTCAACCAAATAAACATCAGCAGCACACGTAAGGTCACATCATATGATGACCCAGAAGTATCCACATTGTATGACTCCGATGCTGACTTTGAACCGGTGGATGAAATAATTCCAACACCAGAATACGTCCAAAAAATAATAACCTATATTGAAGAAACACAAAAATCTTTTATTAAATTAAATGTTGTTGGAGTCATTTTTATCACTAGTTTCAAAACATTATCAAATTCTCCAGAATCAGTATTAGCGAAAATTAAAGACAGAAATGTAAAAATCACAAATAATACTATTTTCATCGACAGTAGTGGAAATACTTCGAGTACATCTTGAACTTTCTGAGAAATGGCTGTCAGATCCCCTACTTCCATCGAGTGTTACTATCACAGAAGAAATCGTATTGGAATCCAAGTTCTATAACATCAGTGAACTAACAACCCAACTAGAGAGGCATCTTCGATAACTGCAATCAAGAAACATGTGCTTGTAGGAATTCGGAAAAAAGAGACAAATAAGGAAAAGTAAATATCTTTTTATTGTTAAACATGAAAACAAAAATCTTTATTACCTCCCTTGTTAAAAATTACGAATACATTCATTTAACCAACCTTAATGCCATTTGCAAGGGAGGGGGAAGAAAATGACATCATAACATAAAGATTTTGGTTATATTTATGGTGAGTAGTAAGTTTATTCACCTAAGGAAAAAATACTTTGTACAAATATTATGTTGTATATCTCAGAGGAAAATTGGTTGATGCCTTAAAATTGCAGTAATAACTACACTTTACCTGGTTATGACACTTTCTCTCGGATTTGACTGAACATTTTTTAGGATTGTTCCCTGAAATAAGCATAAGATTACAAAGCAGTATACCTCTTATTATATAAACATATGACTGATGAAACAAAATGATAAGTAAATAAATGTAACAGGTACTTTCAGCAAAAAAATAGTGTTGTGTAAAAAGTGATGTTTAACCTGAGGTAATGGTATTCTGTACAGTTAAGTAACTATTGCACAATTTTTTTATGCATGTTCATTGTCAGCACCCATTATTTTTTATACTACTTTGACTATTTAAATGGGAGACTTTTATGGTAACGAAAGATGTTACAATTTAGGCCTACACTTATATTGCTGACTTACTGTAAATCCTGTCCTATATTTATGCTCGAGCATTTAGCAGGGTTCTCGGAGTGTACGTCGATTTAGAATGATTGATTGGATGCCCTGCGGGCACACACTTTACATGTGCTATGCACACAATTTACATGTGCTGATACCCACACCTTTACATGTGGATGATTTGACATAAACCTGTGGGCTGGCGGTTAAAACGTCATGTCTTCTTGGGTAGTCACTAAACTTGGATGCAGACAGGTATTTGTTATGGCGCCAAAGGGTCTTTTGCAAGCTCTTACTCTCCCTTTTTAGATATATATATTTATAAATATAGTTTATTCTTTTAGTTGTGCCACTTGATTATTATGTTACCTCATTAAAAGGCATGTCTCTGTCCATACAATAAGCGGCATTCTCATTATTAGTTTAGTTGAAAGACTTCTGACTGTCGGAACTGACAGAAAGATCTTTCCATTTTTTAAAAAAAAAATAGATATGTAGACCTGGCACTATTTACAGAAATTGAGATATTAAACTAAAAGAAGGCAATGTACTATAATTCTGGAAGTAAGTTGCAAGAGGAAGTACCTGACAAATAAGATTAATCCTAAAGGCATACCCGGATTTAAGAATAAATACATGTTTACGTATTTTTTTTACAATGTGTATATCTATGGAGAATCAATAATATTCAGCTTAGAATTAGTAACCTGAATGTATTAACTTTTGATAAATCAAGTCTTTATTGATAGATAAGTCACATAATTAATTTCTTTGACATTGAGATAGAGATGTCAGGGTTAATTGTTTGAATGTTACTGTTGTTGTTTTTGGTAACATATTTACCTGTTGTTATATTTGATTCCTTGAACTGTTCACTTAGTATACAGTTTTCAAACTGGAATTGAAACAAAAGAGGCACGATTAATCAGATGTATGTAATGTTAAAGTTAATTTGTTACTGTTTTTTAATACCCATTGCTAACCTAAAAAACAACAGATATGGGAATCAAGTAATTTCAATGCATTATAAATTATCACAGTTATACTGCATTTAATTACTTTGTTGAATTTAATGATTTTAGAAAATAAAGCCTTCCTTACTCAGTATTTTTGTGATTATTGATGTATGTCCTTCTGTCAATTGTTAAAATGTAACGTTAACATATTATATGACCTGATTACATGTTGCATGAAACAGGTATGCCTGAGTCTAAATCAGAACTTTAACAAGTCTGGTTGGAATGATTGTAAAATATAACTTTTGAATAACTGTGTCAAATAGATATTGAAATGTATATAGACTGTATAAAATGCTCATAGGTTATCATGTTACTGTTGAAAGTTGTTATGATAAAATAATTATACAGTTCTCCTTCCTTTTATGAAGAACACTTAGGTATTTCACGTTCTGGTGGGATTACCCCCCTTTAAAAAAAATTGTTGCTCTTAGATACTTACTCTACATACGAATTTTGCCTTCCAATTCAGGGATTGAATTCTTTTTGGGGAGGGTGTAATGTTAGGCAGTCCATCTCATCAGAACTTGTTATCATTACCATATTTCTGCGTCATACACAGTGATACATGTGCACCGTTTTGATATTATACCCAGGATGTGATGTCAGACTGAGCTCCGCATTTGTTTTCTCCGCTTATATTGCATGACAGTTGCCAAACTTGGTCTCAATCGATAGACCTACTATTATTCTACCTGGTTATCTACATACTTTTACTAGAGTCTTCGTCTTTATGCTCTAGTAGTAAAAAATATTCGTCAAAAACAACGTTCTATTACTGCTCCGCATGACATATGATTCACTTTCGGTCCGCTCTAAAACGCGACCAGTTACAGAATTTAATCGAGTTCGGAGGAGCGTCTCCACTGATGTCAGGCGACGTACTGGTCTAAAAGTTGAATTACTAAATAAGGTCTATTTACAAAAGTCAGATGGAGAGATCACCTATAATATTCCCTATGAAAGTCTGGCATCCTTGGCTCCAAAATAAGACCAACACTGTTATATTTTCATATTCACATAAGCCTATAGTATGTGTGTTTAAAAGTAAAACCTGTATTTGTTCTTTGTGGAAAAATAAAGGAACTGAATCCATATATTAAAAGGCATGAACTGGAACAGTGTTGTGTTATTGTTAAATAACAGATAGACCCTGCAGTGAGCTCCTCATATGTTCGAACCCCAAACATACGAACTGTTCCAGCACATGGGCAGGGGTGCTGCAGAACAATACCGTAGTGCTTGCAGCGCTTTGATTGTTAAAAGATATTGCAATAACGGATCGTAAAACTGCAGAGTGAGCATTGGTGCGCATGAAAAATGCGTCACGCACATTTACACTTATTGGTGATTTTACACATCAAGTTAATGCGATAGTCCTAGTGATGGGGAAGTAAGCTGTGTTACAAAATTTTGCTATGACAGGTCGTAAAACTGTAGAGTGCGAATTGGTGCGCATAGAAAATGCGTCGCGCATATCTACGCTTTTTGGTAATCTTACACATCAAGTTAATTCGATAGTCCCAGTGATGGGGAAGTAGTTTGTGTTACAAAATTTTGCTATGACAGGTCGTAAAACTGTAGAGTGCGCATTGGTGGGCATAAAATTCCGTCACGCACATCTACACTAATTGATGAACATGCACACCTAGTTTCAAATCAATATTCATGTAGATGGGGAAAAATACAATGACAGACAGTAAAACCGCAGAGTAAGCATGTCAAAAATGCGTCACCACATCACTTATTGATGAACATGAACATAAAGTTTCAAATCGACAGTCCTAGAGATAGGGAAATACACTGACGAGCCGTAAAACTGCAGAGCGTGCATTGGCACGCATATCAAATATGCGTCACGCACATCCACTCTTATTGATTAAGATGCACATAAAGTTTCAAATCGATAGTCCTAGAGATAGTAAATACAATGATGGGTCGTAAAACTGCAGAGCGTGCATTGGCACGCATATCAAATATGCGTCACGCACATCCACACTGATTGATGAACATGCACATAAAGTTTTAAATCGATAGTCCTACAGCATTATTATATTCTATTCGGCGGTCTCTCTGTGGAATCTCTGTGCCCTATAAAAACCAAAAGTAAAGGGTGTTACCACAAGGATTTATATATAAATATTGTCTAATTTATCAGAATTTTGTTGAAGATTATTGAAAAATGAATATGTTTGATGTGATGGTAATGAACATTATGAAAACAATTACTCGTTTCAGTGTGTTGAAAGTGCCGAGCTTGTGTCTGAATGTAAGTACACTACTTAACAATTTGCCAGAGTTTCGGAGTGCAGTGACTGATAATTGATAAATAGGTACGTGTATACATAGCAAAAATATTCTAATGTTCCATGCACTTTTTAATTTTACGCAACTCAGATGTTTGAACTCATGCCTGTCCGACTTTTCTGACTCAGCCTCTATTATCGCAACAGTGTTTACAACAGAGAACAACCGGTGCCGACGCAATGCGGCCGCAGATAAAGCAGATTTCGCTGAGAGATCGCAGATATGGTTATGCTTCGTGTACAGATGTGGAAGTAATTCAAATCAAAAGATTTCTGCACCGGACCGACCGACAATCCGACTGTAAGATGATTCCTATATAATCCCGCAAACAAAATTCGGCGGTAGTATAAATGAGCATATATGATTATTTGGACATGAAGTATTGTCATTAACTACAACCGTGAATATATACATATGTAAAATATACTCATGTTACATACTGCAACATTCACTATAAAATCTTCGCTAAAATACACACTTAAAGACACTTTGAAGTTTTTCTTTCTTTCTTTAAGTTCAGAAAACTTGTGTTAAAGTAGGAAAAGTTCTTAAAACTTAATATCTAATAAAACGTTTAAACAATACATCAACATTTTTGAAACCTCACGTAACTTCATTACTAGCGGCCAGATGTCATTTCGACAAGTATCTTGAAGTCTGTACATCGAGTGAATTGGCAACTGGAAACTGGCAGCCAGATGCCAGTTCGTCAAAATTCGCAAATCGTCAAATGTCAATTGGTAGTCAGATGTTTATTCGATATGTTTCCCGAATCATTATCAAGTGAATTAGCGACTGGCAGTCAGATACCAATTCGCCAAATATCGCGAATTGTCAACTGGCAACTGGTAGCAATTAAGATGACAATTTGATATGTTTCATGAATTACTATTATTAAGTGAAATGGCAACTGGCAGCCAGATGCCAATTCTTCAAATATCGCGAATCGTTAACTGTCAATTGGTAGTCAAATGTCAGTTCGATTATGTTTCCTGAATTATTAATATCGAGTGAATTGGCAACTGGCGACTGACAGCAAGATACCAATTCGTCAAATATTGCGAATTGTCAACTGGCAACTGGCAGCCAGATACCAATTTGATATGTTTCATGTATTATTAATATTAAGTGAATTGGCAATTGTCAACTGGTAACCAGTTGCCATTTTGTCAAATATCGCGAACTGTCAACTGGCTACTGGCAGCAAGATGTCATTTCGATATGTTTCGTGAATTCATATTATTAAGTGAATTGGCAACTGGCAGTCTGATGTTAATTCGTCAGAATTAGCGAATTGTCAACTGGCAATATGCAGCCAGATGACAATATGATGTGATTCATGAATTATGAGTATTAAGTGAATTTGCAACTGGCAACCAGATACCAATTCAACAAATATCGCGAATTATCAAATGGCAACTAGCAGCCAGATACCAGTTCGACAAGTATCATAAATTCTGAACATTGAGTGAATTGGCAACTGGCAGCTAGAAGCCAATTCGATAAATATAATGTATTCGCAAATTGTCACTAGGCAACTGGCAACCAGATGCCAATTCGACAAGTTTTTTGAACTTTGAACATTGAGTGAATTGGCAACTTGCAGCCATGTACTAGTTCGTGTGAATTTGCAAATCGTCAACTGTCAATTGGTAGCCAGATACATATTATTGTTTCATGAATTATTGATATTATGTGAATTTGCAACTGACAAATGGTAGCCAGATGCCAGTTTGTCAAAATTCGTATATCGTCAACTTTCAGTTGGTACTAGTAGTCAGGTGCAAATTCGATGCCAGTTTACGAATTATTAATATTAAGTGAATTTGCAATCGAATTGGTATCTGGCTACCAATTTGACAGTTGACGTTTCGCGAATTTTAACAAAGAAGCACCTGGCTGTACGTTGCCAGTGGCAAAATCACTTAATATTCAGAATTCATGACATTTATCGAATAAGCTATCAGTTGCCAGTTGACAATTCGCGATCTTTGACGAACTGACATCTGGCTGCCAGTTACCAGTTGCCAATTCACTCTACGTTCAGAATTTATTATATTTATCGAACTGGCATCTGGCTATCAATTGACATTTGACAATTTGCGAATTTTGATGAACTGACATCTGGATGCCAGTTGCTATCTGTCAGTTCACTCAATGTTCAGAATTCATTATATATTTATCAAATTGGTATCTGGCTGCCAGTTGCTAATAAACTTATTATAAATAAACTACTTAGCAGTATTTTTTACCTTGACTATACTCTCCTGCGCATCGGTCGAATGTTTCACTTTCTTACCTCAGCTAAATTCAATTTTCAGAACGATATTTTTAGACAGGGAAATCCACAGTTACTTTTCAGCCAATCAGTGACTAGCCTACAACAAAACGTCCATACATACAAATTGACAACCCAAAATGTAAACAAACAATGGATGTCTGCATGTTTCTTATGTATTTCACTTTTCAAAGTGTTTTTAATATGTATACGTAAATAAATCATTAAAACAACCAAAAGGTTAAAATCAATATGGTATGGTTGATTTTTGACGTTTAATTGCTTTATTCTTTATTAAGATGTTAAAGTAAACGCGTAGACAAAATTGTCAGAAAACACATGTCTGTGATTGTTTAAACCAATGAAAAATTTCAAGATTTTTCGGTTTCGGGGATATTGGTGCACTTTCATCGGTTGTTTAAAAGTTCATTGTAAAGGTCAATATCATAAATCTACAGCAGTGTGAAGTAACGGTAGTGTATTCCCATAGCTGCTTAGGGAGCGTACCTTGACTATAATTGAAAACTAGATCTAAATAAAGGTATAGTAAGTGGATTTTACCTATCTTAGGACCTGCGTGTTAAAGGTTGATACAGCCGTAGTTTATAGTGTACTTTGATATCATGATCGAAAACTAGTCATCATTTTGAATTAAAACGCCTGATTCTTTAGAGTAAATCGTCACAACGAAAATTTCACTGCCAATCTCTAAACATATTTATTTTTCTGTACATGGCTACAGTGAAGTTTTAAATATCACTCTGTGTAACAGACTGCAGTCACTACAACCTATGTAAAAGCTGACATGCCTGTTTTTTTATGTTTCCAAAGGGAGGCATAAAGTTATCGCACTGTCTGTCCGTCCGGCCGTCCCTCCGTCCTGTAAAATCTTGTCTTCACCTCATCTCCAAAACCGCTTGAGAGATTTCATTGAAACTTAACAGAAGTGTTTGTCACCAAGTCTAGCTGTGCATGTCGTCAGGAGATTCCGCTCGATTTACTTTTGGCAGAGTTATGGGCACTAAGTCATTTTTACTCTAAAATCTTGTCCTCGCTTCATCTCCAAAACCGCTTGAGGGATTTCATTGAAACTTAAAAGGAGTGTTTGTCACCAATCCTAATTTTGCATATTGTCAGGAGATTCCGCTCCATTTATTTTTGGCAGAGTTATGGGCACTAAGTCATTTTTTTAACTCTAACTTAAAAAGTCTTTTCCACAATTCATCTCCAAAACCGCTTGGAGAATTCATTGAAACTTCACAGGAATGTTTGTCACCAAGCCTAGTTATCAGGAGTTTCTGCTCAGATTATTTTTGGCAGAGTTATGGGCACTTAGTCATTTTTTACTCTAACTTCTTTATTAAAATCTTGTCCACTCCTCATCTCCAAAACTACTGGAGGATTTCATTGAAACTACACAGGAATGTTTGTCACCAAACCTAGCTGTGCATATCGTAAGGAGTTTCTGGTCGGAATTATTTTTGGCAGTGTTATGGGCCCTTAGTCATTTTTACTATAACTTCTACATTAAAAAACTTGTCCAAGCTACATCTCCAAAACCGCTTAGGGAATTTTATTGAAACCAGAATGTTTGTCCCCAAGCCTTGTTATATATAAAACATCAGTAGGGGTTGGGAATAAAACAATATTGTTCGTATTCAAAGCTAAACTCACAGCTTTCTATTTCATTGAATAATTATGTCTTCAACCTTCATATAAGAATTTAAAGCAAAAAACATTACTTTACCATTAACCTTCAGTTCATGCTCTATTTTTTGTCTGATCTCTTTTCCACAGGCATATTCAATTATATATTTACACCAGTTTCATTTCAAAGCTACATTTCGGGGGCATTTGTCAATTTCCAGTGACAGCTCTTGTTAATTTATTTTTTTTTCATTTGTACGTAGTATGAAATGTCCGTGATATATAAAAATGTTCAATGACCAACGTCCGGTCAGCAGCTGGTTTGTTTATGACTATATTTAGACATTGTTATCTCATCTTTTACAGATCTGGCGGTAACCTTCAATCGTTTTCTTGGACAATGTCTTCTTAACTTTGTGATGTTTCACTGACAGCAATTGTAATCAAGTGACAGAACGACGTCAATCTTCGTAGGCTTGAACCACTAAATCATGCTCTGCCACTGTGCCAGTCATTATTCTTCAGGATACTCAATACTGAACGCACCGTCTTATTGCTAGTTTTCTCCCTATGATCCTCCTTCTTCTGTCTGGAGATATTCACCCTAATCCTGATCCCCTCACTTCATCGGTTACATTTAAATCTGCTTCTACATGTAGTTCTTCATATATCGACCTTCTTAACAGTGGGCTTTCTATCATGCACTTGAATACACAAAATTTTAAAGCAAAGCTTGACATATTTGAAATTGAATCCCAACTGTATGCGAAACTTATATTCACCAAAACATTGCTTTCTCCGAATTTAAGTTATTAAGATTTTACTATTCCAAACTTTGACTCTATTTCAATGTGATCGCGTAGACAGAACACGCGGTGGTGTAGTTATCAATGCTCAAGAGGGTATTCAAGTAGCTGAGCGACCAAACAAGTTTATTGACCAGGTAAACGCAACCGACACGTCTCCAAGAAAATGGTTTAAATTAGCTAAACGAGTAACACACAGGCAATACACGAAAAATTTACCTTCGCTGAATGATGAGAGCACCGCAGCAGTAAGCGATGATAATTTATTTTATTCAAGAGGTTTCAAAAATTCTATACTGATGCTGATGTTTTAACAGAAAAAAGGTTTTGAGGTTTGAAATGTTCATCCCTTCTATAGATTTAGTCGGAGAGAGTTTAAGCAATGGATTTTGGGAAACTGGTGTACTGGTTTTGCCGATACGGCCGCCCTCAAGTTTTATGCATTTGCCTGTAAGCAAACAATTTACAGTAACTGTAGAAATGGATTAACTATTTTTTGTAAATTAAGGCATTCTTTACAGAATATTAGATTAGAAAAATGCTGATAATTTTTACACGAGTAACATGCAAAATGAAGATATCATATGGATAAGTTTAAGTTCATTTTTTATCCTTGCTGACTCAAATATGTTGATAGCGTGGCTGCCTTGAGGATTGCCAGACAGATGTATTCCTATTAATTACAAGCATTTTTTAAAAAAAATGATTAAAAGATCATTATATAGAATTTTCGAGAGTAATTCAAAGTAGCCAAGAAATGTAAATTGACCTAGTAAATGGCTTTTTGTTCTTTTTTTGTATTTTAGTTGTACAGAAATGAAATTTACTGTTTCCAAAACAGATTAGTTGATTTTGAAGCCTGAGATACAAATTACAAACTAGTTGTAGAAAGAAAGCTTTCATTGTTATATTTTGGAAAATACTTTGTTTACCTTAACATTCCTAATTGACGCCGAACTTGTTTCTTAATCTATGTAAAATAGGTACGTTGTAGCTAGAAAACTTGAAACTAAAACGAGCAGCATAAATGATTATACTCAAATATCCAAGAGCATTTTGCTGTTTTCTATAAAAAAAACTACCAACATTCTCATATTAAGTCAAATCAGCTCACTTCAGTTCTCTTAAAAGTCCTTAACCTCAGGGAAAACCAAAATAATGACATAATGGTTCTTCGAAATATGTAGCGCTAGAAATGTATTTGTCAAACAGATAGAGGAACATCACACTAGTGGTTCCGACTTCCAACTTGAACATGCGGAAATATGCTCTTTACATCATAGATTGTGTAGTTCAGTTCATACAATGGTATGTGTTTTATTGCTAAGGTTTGACTAATTACGTATATAGCTTTTCTTTTTTATAGCGTTTGTCCGAAAAATCCACGCAGCTTGTATTAACCATATCTGTTTCCTGTAACTGTTATTAGAAAGAAGAAATCTACGTGTTGCACTGATTGGATTCGAACCCAATGTGACCTCAATGCATACCTCTATATGACCTCTCCACATTCTAATAATACACTAGGGCTATTGTTCATTAAGGAATTAAAGGGGAAGTTAATTTTAAAGTGATAAAACAAAACACAGCCATTTTTACCATAATTTACGACAGCTCGCCTCGTTGTAAAGATAAACATACGGATATGTCGTTGATTTTTTAAATAAAAATATTATGTAATATAATAAATAAAATCTCAGAAACCTCATAGGGTAAATTTCCAAGTTTGATATTAATAAAATTAACCCTGTTCATTGGAAATTCGCGACTGTAATTTCTAAGAGTTATAAATATAGAGATTATAGAAAAAAACAGACAAAAAGAACATCTTACCTCAAAATTTACTTTATTCCCAGCCATATCCTGTCCAACATGAATGTCATTAGCACTAAATCACAATTAACCTGCTGTAAATTTACATTCTGTCGCATAGCGGTGGCCATTTTGGCACTCTCTTATTGATTCGTGACGTCATCAACACCAGACTGTTCTAAGTAGTTCTAGTCTCCATTATGTAAACTGGATGAAATATTGTAAATCAGCAAGGATTAAAATCTGAAACAGTTAGTTGAACAAAAAATTTAAAAGTCTATTTACATAATTTTAGCAATTTCATAGGCTTTCGACTTTTTACTCTTCTACACAGTGTGAGCAGAAGAATTTGTCACCTCGTCTGAGGAACTTTACATCTGAACTGAATATAAGATGGATTCAGTGCAGGCAAGGTCCATTTCTCATTCTATCATACTGACCCCATTTCACAAACACCTATAACACACAGTCAGCAAGCTCCTTTGGAGAGTGCAGATGGCAAACACAGCATTTGTCACTGTCATTCATATCATCACTTTCACTAGACTCAGTGTCAGACACCAGACTGAAATGTGATGGGCCTGGTTCTTCTATCTGCTGCTTTTATGCTTTTGCTTTTCCCTTAGTACGCACAACATTCTTTTCATCTTTAACTGCTTTCTTATTTGCAGACTCATGTGTTTTCAAGGCTTCTCGTACTTCCATAGAAGTAATTTCCTTGCCTGCTACCACCTTGCTTACAGTTTTCCTTTCCTTTACAGGCCTTCTTTTGCATCTTTTCAGTTCATTTTCTTTGTCTTAAAAAATGTTCAGTTCCTTGTCTACTCTTTTGCCACCAATAACGGCTAAATCACTCTCACCGTCATCTGTTTCATGGTAGATCTCAGCTGGAACCAAGTCCTGCCCAGATACAGCATTCCTACTTTGTCTTGTTCAGTTCCTTGTCTACTCTCTTGCCACAAAAAATGGCTGAATCACTGTCACTTTCATCTGTTTCATGGTAGATCTCAGCTGGAACCAAGTCCTGCCCAGGTACAGCATTCCTACTTAGCGAATTCCTGTTCTTCTGATCAGCTTGCAGGTGTTCTGGCTTCAGCGCTCTTGTTTACACTCTACACACCAGTTCACATACATTGTATTTGGTAATGACTGTGGAAGTTGTCCCGATCATTTTGTGACACTCTGCATCACACATCTTTTGGAAGGGATCATAGCAGGACACATCAAGTGGTTGGAGGAGATGCATGGCTTGTGTGTGGAGGCAGAACAAATATAATGATGATCTGGGTTATAGCCCTTTCAGTAAGACCAACAGATATATGAGATAGTGCCCATCCAAGATTAGAAGAACCTATCTTTTCTCCGACCAGGTACAAACTTCAGAAAGTGTGATTCCAAGTACTGGCGGAAAACTGCACCATTTGACCAACCAGATTCAGTCACAGAAGCAGCTGTCCTTTGACTAGCGTTGTTAAGAAGACCAGGAATAATTGCAGGTTTTCTGGCTTCAGCGCTGGGAACACTAAGAAAGGTGGTATCGTGGATCCTGAGGCACTACCACATCCCAGAACAGTAACTGTCTTCCCCAGAACTAGCTAGGACACTGGGGCTTTATGGTTAACAGAGACACCTTTCTCATCTACATCATATATAAGATGAGGTTTGTCTCGTAAGTCATGTTTATTCATGCACTTTTCTAGATTCTCAAAGTAACTGTTCACTTCTTGAACATTAGTCATGTCCGGTCTGCTCTAACGCTCTAGATGTATACATTTTCATTTCTGGCCACCTTCTTCGAAAACCAGTTAACCAATTCCATGTCAGCGATTCATCATGCTTTCACCTACCCAGTAAGTACGTGACGAAAAACAATCATGAAAAATTTTCTTGACCTCACATATTTGACAACCGGCGGGAAAATCCATTCATGAAAAGTAAACAATGCAGACGAGTGACCTAATTTTTCTTTTTGTTAGGACTGATCAATAAAATTTTAATTTTATAGTGGAGCTAGATTTGGGAATAAGAAATTTCACAATTTTTATGGTAAGTCAAGTTAAATTTATTCTTACCTGCTTGAATTTCATTTTTTCACGGCCAACAGTAGTTTTACCCTCGAGTAAGCAGTAGTATTTTTTCCCCACGGTCAGACATGCGCGGAAGCAAATCTCGCGATCCAGAACGATAAATTAATAAGTTGCAAATTTCGGATAGTCTCGACTTTCGGATAGTTGGCGATATATTTTGACAAAATTTAATACTTTAAGCCGCAGCTTCTAGTGACAAGGTAACCACGTGGCACTGTTAAATGTTACTACGCCGTTATATGTCGCATTTACCGTTAAATGTCGCACCATTGCTGCTTAACGTCGCATTTACCGTTAAATGTCGCACCATAGCTGCTAAATGTCACAACCGACGCTAAATGTCGCAAAATATTCTACCGTTAAATGACGTTATGCTTACGTTAAATGTCGCGCGACTTTTTCCTGACGCTAATTGTTTCAGCCTCACCGCTAAATGATGCAATACGTATTTTTAGGTTTAGCTCGAGATAGCTAGTGGAAATATACAAGGAAAACAGGAAGTGACCTCATGATTTGATGACGTCATCATTAGGTTAAGCGCAAAAATATTATTCTGGGGTCATATATATTTTGTGTTGCTCTCTCTCTCTCTCTCTCTCTCTCTCTCTCTCTCTCTCTCTCTTCTCTCTCTCTCTCTCTCTCTCTCTCTCTTATGTTATGTTATTATTATATTATTTTATAATTATGATATAATAGTAGTAATATTTTTTAAAACAGAAAATTGAGTATCGCCTTTCTAGTGTACGAATTAGAAATATAAAAAACTACCATATGTTGCTACTTCCTTAACATGCACATAAAATAAAATAAGAAACTTGAAAATTATGAAATTTTCTGAAACTCTAAAACTTAAGCCAAAATGAAAATTTAAGTCAAGCCTTCAAAAAACGGCTCATGTTTTAGCGATGTCGAGTTCTATAACAAATTCTATCTTTCACATACCATCTACATAATGTTACGAGGCGAAGAAAGAATCACACAAATAAAGATATGATTCTATTAATCTCCAAAACTAGACCGCTATTAGGCCCAGTTATATTCAAAAGTTTCCTTACACTGAAAGCAGAAACGAAACCATTGCTATACTGTAACGGCACCAGGAAAAGCCGCGGTATTGGTATTTCGTTGATGATTTTCTTTAAAAGTCTACGCTTGATTTTTTTTAAAAGTCTTAGGTTGACTCGGTGGCCAAGTGGTTTGTGTGTTGGGCTACGAAGCTATCGATCCGGGTTCCATTCCGGGTAGCGACTGAGTTATCGACTGAATTCCCAGGACTGGGTGGTACCTAAACGGGTATTGTTTCCAGCAGTATCGGCCTAAACTGGGGAGGAAGAGGTAAAATACACGCACCGTAAGCTCTTCTTAAAATAAGTTGTTCCATCCACACCAGGTGGGGACTTTCGTAGATAACCACGTTAAAATAACTAACCTTAACCTTTACAAAACATCTTGCAAGACAAAGTTGACTACTTTATACCAGATTTCGTTGGTAAGTTTTATCGCATTTTAAGAAGTCTTATCCTTTCTGTTTTACCTTTATAAATTCTCGACTTCTATCGATTTGCAACCGCAGTTCCGAAAGATTGCTTTTATCAAAAGTTATGTCATTTGGATCATCGATGTTTTTTTCTGGCTAATAATAAAATAGGTTTGATTTTCGACATCAGTATTACTGGAAACTTTGGCTGGATTAACTTCATTTGTAGAAGACCTATCAGATAAAAGGTCAACGACATGATTGCTACTGGATTCCCATGTTATCTGTGGCATCCAGCTATTTTCTCTGTCGTTTTGCAAGATTACATAATGTTCTCCAGCGTCTTCCGGTTAATATCCTAAAGTAATAATCGGGATATCTTCTGATGAATTAGAGCTCATTAATATCGTTTGTGAATTCACAGTTGAGACTATTATTGTTTGAACATTGTATAATTGCGACATTGCTTGTAAAGTAAAGTGATTGCCAAACTCGTACTTTCTTGCCATTCGTGATAAATACATGTTAGGACTTTCTAAAATGGAGTCTGACAAACAGACACATGATTGTATATTGCCGAAAATTCTATATTGTCTTAAAAACGCTACTACTTTATTTCTTAAAGTTCCTTCTGGTCTATAGACGCAGTAGTTGCAGTTTCCATTTCCCACCGAATTGAAAACGATCGGTAGCCAAAATTCCTGTCTTAGATTTTCAAGGCGATCTTTGTTTGTTATAGAAATACATTTTTTTTCGTTACTATTGACTGAGTCTGCCTTCGCATGAGTCAAGTTGCTTATACGACACCATTCGGCTTTTAAACATCCATTACCAAACTGAGGAAAACATAATTCAATGTTGTACATACTTTTATTTTTAAATCGTGCAATTATTTTGTCATGTAAGATCCATTTTTCTTCTGGTAAGAAAAACGTTTTCTTCATTGTACGCTGATATTTTGTCTTGTGCCTTATCTTTCGATTTCAGTACAGAGGTGCGGCTCTGGCGGCGTAGCTTTTTTTACCCTCAACTCGTTAGCAACTAAACCATTATGACCAAAATGAATTTCATAAAGTGTATTCGATGCGAGACATTCCGCGGGGGTTTAAAATATGCTTGTATTTTGCTAATTGTTTTGTCCAGTTTATTCCACAAGGACTGACATGCGTCAAATCGTAAGCGTTGTTTTCTTTCAAAGACCTGTGCATTCTTTCTAGTTTACCTTGTGACTGAGGATGTTATGGTCGACTTTTTGTTTTTTATGTTCCTAGCTGCCTTAAGAAATTGTTTAATCTTTCCATCAAACTCTTTTTGCCTTGTCGTGCTGTACTACTTTTGGTTCACCAAACTCCCCCAACGTAACAGTTACATTTCCAGCTGTTTTGTTAGAAAATGCCCGTAGTCATACATATGGACTAAATATGTCCATTACCCTCTGGATAAATCTGCACTTTCTCTTCTTCTGTTTAACAGCATGTCGATGCATATCAACAATATCAATCTGCAGAATTTCATGAACTGTTACTACATTACTGCGTAAGTCTTTCAATGGTGCTTTGTTTTAGAACTAAGCAATTGTTTTCCGGTATTCAGGTAGTTTTATGAGACAGTACTTTTTGTACCTTACGTTCCGAAATACCCGTATACCGACGTTTTAGTGTCTTATAGAGTCTTCTCACACCAATCCCCTTGCACTTGTGGTAGTTTTTTGTTATCACATGGTTGCATTTCTTGTCACTTAGAACTTCTTTTTCTTTCTAAAATAACCGTTGAGGATTTCGTTCATCCAAATAGAACTCCTTGTACCTTTGATGTCTACGGAGAGTTGACCTTTCCAAACGGTTCTATTTGTTACCGGAACATCATTATATCCGGACAATGTACTCTTCCAAATAATCTGATACTCAGATCTGATGTTCACAAATTCTACTGCCCTCAGCATACGCGAAGTCCGAAAGCAAATAAGTTAAACACCTGGAAAATCAATTCATTTTATTTTTGTGTTAGAATGTATAGTAGACCCATACAAAAATAACAAGACCACCCAATTTCAAGAACACAATGACTGACACAGCTAAATTTTCACGACAAGCTTTGTGAAACAGCAAAACTTTCCAACATTTGGTCAGACAAACTTTTAATCTCTCTATCCAAAAGAAAATGTGTTCGCATAAATTCTTTATTATGTGAAACATTCACACTCGTTGATCTAATTATAGTATAGTAGACATAGATTCGTGTTAAATATAAATGGAATGGCATTCAAGATCATTTAATATTCCATGGAAGCAAAAAGAATTATAGCTAGGCATTGAGAGATGACAAAAATTTACTTTAAATAAATATGAAAAAAATAGATTCTTCAATCTTTTTAAGCGAGCATTTCGGGTACGAAAATTAATAGCATTCTTTACTTAAGTTCTTCTTTATTTAAGATTTATGAAATGTTGTTTTGTCATAATACACATATTAAAGTATTAATTCAAATCATTTGCTATCAATATGGTTTTCACTAGTTTTTGAGTGTGCAAATTAAAGCCATGAATATTTTTATATTAAAAAGATCTCAAACAAGCAAAGTCTATGAATTCATAACCCCGCCAAATAAGTTATGGTCTCAGTGTGGTGTTATTAAAAGATAAGCTAAATTTGTCTTTCATGCTAACCTTGTCTGGGGTGAATATTTATAGAATATTTTGATATTTTTGTTTCTGTTTTTCAGCAACTACTTCATTTGTTTATGAATTACTTGTTCATACCTGTAATATTGTTATTGTTGTTTTTCTCTCATTATATCATGCTTTTCTCATTTGCACTTGCTATCCGCCATACAATTATTCTTTAGGCGACGAACTTGTATATGTTTGAGCCTATAAAATTCTTGAAAGTTTGAAGTATGGGTATAATGAACACAAAATTTCAGATAAATTTCACAAGTTCTTGATTCAATATATATTCACTTTAAAATCAGTCCATATAAAAATGGTTGAAATTCAAATTCATATTAGGGGTAATAACTCCAAAAATACTAATCACAACAGGTAAAAATTTCACATACACCGCTGCAGTATCTTGATACACATTTAGTTTTGGCTTTATAAAAATCCATCCATTTGTTTCTAAGGAATGTCGGTAGAAAGATATTTTTTGTTTTGTTTTTTTTTCCTATGAGTTCAGGGGAAATAACACCTGAAATACTTGGCAAATGAAAGAAAAACGGGCCATTTTTCACAATGAAGGTGAACATGTACAATAAATTTTATCCAGAAATTCTAAACCATTTTTTAGATGTAACTCCGGACGGATATTTTTCTGTATCTTCTATCAGTTCAGGGGCAGTAACTCCTAAAATACCAGAGTTTAAAAAACGCACAGACCATATTTCACTATGAAGGTCAACATTTTAAACAAATTTTATCCAAAAATTCTAAATCGTATTTGAGATGTAGCTCCTGACAGACAGACACACGCACGCATGGACAACGAAAAAACTATATCCCTTCGTCATTTTGGTGAGGTTCGAACACACGACCTAGTGAGTAAGCTGCTTGAATTAAAAAACAGATCTAGTAGTTATCAAATTCAAGCAATTCTTTCATTTCACAAGCTTGGTTTATGCATAAATTCAAGCAATTCTTTCATTTCACAAGCTTGGTTTATGCATAAATTCAAGCAATTCTTTCATTTCACAAGCTTGGTTTATGCATAAATTTAAGCAATTCTTTCATTTCACAAGCTTGGTTTATGCATAAATTCAAGCAATTTTTTCATTTCACAAGCTTGGTTTATGCATAAATTCAAGCAATTCTTTCATTTCACAAGCTTGGTTTATGCTTCAATTCAAGCAATTCTTTCATTTCACAAGCTTGGTTTATGCATTTATTTAACTTTACTGAAGCTTGCTCTTGCTTATAAATATAAAAATCTACAATAATCTGTCTTCAAATGATTAACATCATTATTAGCTGGAAGATTCTTGTGTCTTTTAAGAAAATTACATTTTAAAAGTCTTACTAAAACTTTTTGCTGAATTCTTTGCCCCTTTAGCACATTTACTTAAGGAATTTAATTGGATACTTTCACGTAAAATTAAGAAAAAGAACTTAATCAGTTGGATACATCACACAGTAGCTGCTATTCAATGAACAGAATAAACATTACTGGCGTACATATGTTAATCATATCCATTCACTTGTAACATAGAACAGTATAAACAATACTTGTGTACATATGTTAATCATATCCATTCACTTGTAACATAGAACAGAATAAACAATACTTGCGTACACATGTTAATCATACCCATTCACTTGTAACATAGAACAGTATAAACAATACTGGCGTTCACATTTTAATCATATCCATTCACTTGTAACATAGAACAGAATAAACACTACTGGCGGACACATGTTAATCATATCCATTCACTTGTAACATAGAACATTATAAACAATACTGGCGTACAGATGTTAATCATATCCATTCACTTGTAACATAGAACAGTATAAACAATACTGGCGTTAATTTTTTAATCATATCAATTCACTTCTAACATAGAACAGTATAAACAATACTGGCGTTCACATGTTAATCATATCCATTCACTTGTAACTTAGAACAGAATAAACAATACTAGCGTACACATGTTAATCATACCCATTCACTTATAACATAGAACAGTATAAACAATACTTGCGTTCACATTTTAATCATATCCATTCACTTGTAACATAAAACAGAATAAACACTACTGGCGGACACATGTTAATCATATCCATTCACTTGTAACATAGAACATTATAAACAATACTGGCGTACACATATTAATCATATCCATTCACTTGTAACATAGAACAGTATTAACAATACTGGCGTTAATTTTTTAATCATATCCATTCACTTGTAACATAGAACATTATAAACAATACTGGCGTACACATGTTAATCATATCCATTCACTTGTAACATAGAACAGAATAAACAATACTGGCGTACACATGTTGATCATATCCATTCACTTGTAACATAGAACAGAATAAACAATACTTGCGTTCACATGTTAATCATATCCATTAACTTGTAACATAAAATAGTATAAACAATACTCGCGTACACATGTTAATCATATCCATTCACTTGTAACATAGAACAGAATAAACAATACTTGCGTACACATGTAAATCATATCCATTCACTTGTAACATAGAACAGAATAAACAATATTGGCGTACAAATGTTAATCATATCCATTCACTTGTAACATTGAACAGTATAAACAATACTGGCGTACACATGTTAATCATATCCATTCACTTGTAACATAGAACAGAATAAACAATACTGACGTTCACATATTCATCATATCCGTTCACTTGTAACATAGAACAGAATAAACAATACTGGCGTTCACATGTTAATCATATCCATTCACTTGTAGCACAGAAAAGTATAAACAATACTGGCGTTCACATGTTAATCATATCCATTCACTTGTAACCCAGAAAAGTATAAACAATACTGGCGTTCACATGTTAATCATATCCATTCACTTGTAACACAGAAAAGTATAAACAATACTTGCGTACACATGTTAATCACATTAATTCATTTATAACACAGAACAGTATTTAACAATATTGGCGTTCACATGTTTATCATATCCATTCACTTGTAACATAGAACAGAATAAACAATACTGGCGTTCACATTTTAATCATATCCATTCACTTGTAACATAGAACAGCATTTAACAATATTGGCGTTCACATGTTAATCATATCCATTCACTTGTAACATAAAACAGAATAAACAATACTGGCGTTCACATTTTAATCATATCCATTAACTTGTAACATAGAACAGAGTAAACAATACTGGCGTACACATATTAATCATATGAATTCACTTGTAACATAGAACAGAATAAACAATACTGGCGTTGACATGTTAATCATATCCATTCACTTGTAACACAGAAAAGTATAAACAATACTGGCGTTCACATATTAATCATATCCATTCACTTGTAACACAGAAAAGTATAAACAATACTTGCGTACACATGTTAATCATATCCATTCATTTGTAACACAGAACAGTATTTAACAATATTGGCGTTCACATGTTAATCATATCCATTCACTTGTAACTTAGAACAGAATAAACAATACTGGCGTTCACATTTTAATCATACCCATTCACTTGTAACATAGAACAGTATAAACAATACTGGCGTTCACATGTTAATCATATCCATTCACTTGTAACACAGAATAGTATAAACAATACTTGAGTACACATGTTAATCATATCCATTCATTTGTAACACAGAACAGTATTTAACAATATTGGCGTTCACATATTAATCATATCCATTCACTTGTAACATAAAATAGTATAAACAATACTCGCGTACACATGTTAATCATATCTATTTACTTGTAACATGAAATAGAATAAACAATACTGGCGTACACATGTTAATCATATCCATTCACTTGTAACATAGAACAGAATAATCAATACTGGCGTACACATATTAATCATATGAATTCACTTGTAACATAGAACAGAATAAACAGTACTTGCGTACACATAATAATCATATTCATTTACTTGTAACACAGAAAAGTATAAACAATACTGGCGTTCACATGTTAATCATATCCATTCACTTGTAACATAGAACAGAATAAACAATACTGGCGTTCGCATTTTAATCATATCCATTCACTTGTAACACAGAACAGTATTTAACAATATTGGCGTTCACATGTTAATCATATCCATTCACTTGTAACACAGAAAAGTATAAACAATACTTGCGTACACATGTTAATCATATCCATTCATTTGTAACACAGGACAGTATTTAACAATATTGGCGTACACATGTTAATCATATCCATTCATTTGTAACACAGAACAGTATTTAACAATATTGGCGTTCACATGTTAATCATATCCATTCACTTGTAACATAAAACAGAATAAACAATACTGGCGTTCACATGTTAATCATATCCATTCACTTGTAACATAGAACAGTATAAACAATACTGGCGTTCACATGTTAATCATATCCATTCACTTGTAACACAGAAAAGTATAAACAATACTTGCGTACACATGTTAATCATATCCATTCATTTGTAACACAGAACAGTATTTAACAATATTGGCGTTCACATGTTAATCATATCCATTCACTTGTAACATAAAATAGTATAAACAATACTCGCGTACACATGTTAATCATATCTATTTACTTGTAACATGAAATAGAATAAACATTACTGGCGTACACATGTTAATCATATCCATTCACTTGTAACATAGAACAGAATAATCAATACTGGCGTACACATATTAATCATATGAATTCACTTGTAACATAGAACAGAATAAACAGTACTTGCGTACACATAATAATCATATTCATTTACTTGTAACACAGAAAAGTATAAACAATACTGGCGTTCACATGTTAATCATATCCATTCACTTGTAACATAGAACAGAATAAACAATACTGGCGTTCGCATTTTAATCATATCCATTCACTTGTAACACAGAACAGTATTTAACAATATTGGCGTTCACATGTTAATCATATCCATTCACTTGTAACACAGAAAAGTATAAACAATACTTGCGTACACATGTTAATCATATCCATTCATTTGTAACACAGGACAGTATTTAACAATATTGGCGTACACATGTTAATCATATCCATTCATTTGTAACACAGAACAGTATTTAACAATATTGGCGTTCACATGTTAATCATATCCATTCACTTGTAACATAAAACAGAATAAACAATACTGGCGTTCACATTTTAATCATATCCATTCACTTGTAACATAGAACAGTATAAACAATACTGGCGTTCACATGTTAATCATATCCATTCACTTGTAACACAGAAAAGTATAAACAATACTTGCGTACACATGTTAATCATATCCATTCATTTGTAACACAGAACAGAATAAACAATACTGGCGTACACATGTTAATCATATCCATTCATTTGTAACACAGAACAGAATAAACAATACTGGCGTACACATGTTAATCATATCCATTCATTTGTAACACAGAACAGAATAAACAATACTGGCGTACACATGTTAATCATATCCATTCATTTGTAACACAGAACAGAATAAACAATACTGGCGTACACATGTTAATCATATCCATTCATTTGTAACACAGAACAGAATAAACAATACTGGCGTACACATGTTAATCATATCCATTCATTTGTAACACAGAACAGAATAAACAATACTGGCGTACACATACATTTGTATGGATAGTAATATGAAAAGGAAAATCTGGTCTCTGTTTTCTTTAGTGTTGGAAATGGTGCACTATTCTATGCGTTTTCATCTGAATTTAGCTTTAAAACGTTGAAAGTAGTGACTATAAAGAGAAAATACAAAAGACATATCGTAAAATTGCAGAAAATTCAAGAAATTGTTGAAATATCACGCAAACTAGAATGCTTGTAGAAGTTAAAGGGTTCGGGTTTTGGGGTATTATATACTGTGTACTTTATCACGAATATGAATATGTCTTCAGCCTTTCTGTTATAAGAAACGATCAGAATAATACTACAGAAATGACAGTTACAAAATACACTAGTTTTGTTCATTGCAGCTACAGATTTTCAAAATAAGTGCAATAAAAGCATTACCCTCCTTTTTTTAAAAAAAAAAAGATAAAAAAAGGTAAAAGCCTTTTTTGCTAAACTCTGCTAAAATTTTGTCACTAGTATGCTGTTTCCAGTACGATACGTTAAAAGTGGAAAAGGCTATATAAATACAAATCATTATATCTGATTTAGAAAAGGTACACAATGAGCTGCAACAAGAGACATTTCTTTTTTTCTCCCGCTGTCATTGTGAATGCCAGTTTTATGTAAAGTAACGGAAAATATGTAGAAAATGCTTGATTTTTGGCAGAATTGATACACCCACTTCTAGGTACCTTCAGGCTATCCATCTCTTTATTTCAGAAATGGCCTGACACGAATGCGGCCGTACATTCATTATTTCTTCCTCTATTATGTGGTGACTCTAGAATGATAGACATACATTAACACATGTTGAATACGGCAGCCACATTGTGTTTAGGACATTTTCTACAGGGTAAGTACCAGTCTAGGAGGATGTGTGCTAGAATCTATTCGGTATCGATTATGAAGAATTACGTAGATTATGAACAGTAGATTTATCGATAACAAAAATGTCTTGATAATATCGTATAGCTTTGACTAAAACTTGTGAAATGGACAGAAATACAATAGATGTATATATTTGTAGATAGTGTTTTTGAAAGCTTAGTCTTAGATGGCAATCAGTTTTAACTGCTAATTAAGATATTTCTTGCTGTCTCTCGGCAAAAAATAAACGATGTTCAGGAACCAGTCATCCAGATTTCATCCAAATTCAATTTTCCCCTATTTTGTCATTTGCGTAGCAATTTCCCCTTTTCTCCCCGGTCCCACTCCCTTAAAAGTGAAAAAAAAACTACATGTAATTATAATCGATCCTCTGTTAGAGTCTGGACCAGTATTTCAGACTTTTACCTTGCATATTAGTCATCTTTAAATTATTCGTTTTTTGCTCTTTATAGAAAAAGTTCACTAATACGGAAATAGAATGTAATCGTACGAGTTCCTTCTGGTTCCATTGTTCTGTTGTACCAGAAGTTCTGCAAGTTTTTTTCCCTCATATAACTACTACATACAGATATAACATTGTTTATATTGATTACACTAGAAACCACTGGTTCATATAACGTAGATTTTTGTCGCCGTGGTATAAACAAAGGGATTTATTCTCTCATAATATTCATAGAAAACTAAGTCCAAGTCAATGATGCTAATATATAATTCTCCGAAGAGAAACTGACTCATCTCTTGCACTATAAACAAGTTGAAATTCTATGCCCCTTTTTCGTGTGTTTCTTAAACGAATATGAAGTATGTCAGCTTACATACATTACAGTCAAAAAGTTTGTATTTGTTTATATATTGCAAAATAAAACTGAAATAAACTGTAAAAGGCTGAAGCACCATTTTACTGTCTGTGAAACTGAAATGTGTCGAATATTGTGGAACGAAAACTATAACGTTTTAGATAACGGGACGATGTTTTCCAGGGTTGAAATTCCCATCGAAGCTAGTATCACATACAGGCATTTTTGCGCGCATCGTTCTTTTGCAGGATTAATAAAACTTATTTTTCATCAGACCAAATGTCAGTAAACACAGCAAACACAGACAGATGTCACGGACAGTGGTAAAAGTTTTAAAAAATGTTGGGTTTTTTTTTTTTGTTGTTGTTGTTTATATTAATTTACACATGGTGGCCACTGCGTGACATTTCGAGGAAATGAAACATTTGATATTTACGCAAAACGAAAGTAAACCGAACGTATATTGTGAAGGTCAGGCAAGCCCTGCGATATAACAGCAATTGTCTGAAATTAAGCGTATTTTGAAATCCGTAGCTGTCAAATGGATATTGTCAACGGAGCCCATTCTCCGTCTTACACAATGAAACTCTGTAATCATGTAAAATGCAATGAATTCTGATAGATATTTTACCTTTTTTTAGATTCGCAAATTAAAATTGGCATCGAGGGACACGTCTAGTTTAGCATTGACATATTAATGTGCCAACACTGGCGTATCAACACTTGTTTTACTTGTTTGTTTGGTATTTCTTCGCCTCATCATGATGACTTCCTTTATACATCGTCTTTTTTGTCAGGGGCACACTATAAATGTGAAAAAATACATGTTAATTTTGAGATGTGAAGCACAGCTGCTGAAATGTTGTTTAATAAAAATAATATATGCACACGTCGTTTTTCTACGCAACAGAGTATACTGAGAAGATATATCTTTTTTAAAAGGTGAAACTTTCAGATATTTATTTTACTTAAATATTTTATTTGCAACAAAAAAGCCTAAATAAATACTACTTTTATTTCATTATGTTAATTAAGGTTTTAACGCAGCAGTATGAAATTACGCAAGCCAAGAAACAAACAAGAAGGCCATGATGGCCTTTTTTCTCGCACACCTGAGTACAACCGAAACACTATCATTCACACACCAAAACCTTTAACTCCAGGCCTTCTGGTTTCTGACAAGAAGATTTTTGAATTTTTTACCTTTGTCAGTCTATATAAAACCAAGTGACCC
The DNA here is from genome assembly GCA_012932295.1 of Cyclina sinensis. Taxonomy (NCBI): domain Eukaryota; kingdom Metazoa; phylum Mollusca; class Bivalvia; order Venerida; family Veneridae; genus Cyclina; species Cyclina sinensis. The sequence goes on from JAAONU010000017.1 coordinate 13,224,304, forward strand.
CTCGGATGGGGCCAGCTTTGATTTTAAGCATCGGTGATCTTTACCACGGTGACGCCATACCAACCAAAGGGCAAATATCTATGTTACATACATACCAAATGTCTAAGATATCGGTCAATAAATTAAGACCGTATGGACAAAAGTACAAAAAATCTATTTATAGCTTCTGTGACAGTGACCTTGTCCCCTGTGAATTGCAGAGATTCATGCAAGGTGCCTTTTACCAAATATCTAATATATTTATCTGAATAAAGGCTCTACGACGAAAAGTAGAAAAGTCTGTTTTTAGCCTCGTTGACCACAGGGCTGGGGCAATTTTGACCCTAGGGGCAAGATTTGAACAAACAAAGTAGAGGTCTACTAGGCCATGTTACGCATCAAATATGTTAACTCTAGGCCTTTTTGTTTCTGACAAGAATATTTTCAAACTCTTTTTCTTCTGCAAGTCTTAAAAAAAATCAAGTAGCCCCTGGGACGGGGTTAGTTTTGACCCAAGGAGTATAATTTTAAAAATCTTAGAAGAGGACCTCTAGATGATCCATGCATAAAAGAAGATTTCGAAGTTTTCCTTATATACGCCTATATTAAATGAAATGACCTCCGGGGCGGGGCCATTAATGACCCAGGGACATAATTAGAACAACTTTTGTAGAGGACCTCTAGGTAAACCTGTATGCCAAATATCACATCCCAAGGCATAGTAATATCAGACAAGACGTTTTTTTAAAGTTTCTCCTATATAAGCCCGTGTAAAATCATCTTGCAGCTGCGGCGGGGTCAGCTTTGACCCTGGGGCCATTATTTGAACAAAATTTGTAGAGGTCCATTAGACGATGCTACATACTAAATAAAATTATCTAAACTCTAGGTCATACGTTTTCGGAGAAGAAGATTTTTACAGTTTTTGCCTTTGAAATCAATTTTAGCTCCTGTGGGCCAGATCTCCAATGGGCTGGAACCATTTGAACAACTTTGATAGAGCTTCATTCAAGGAACATTAATGTTCCAAGCAAGTTTTATCAAATTTGGTGGCCAGAGGAAGTGTCCTTTGAAGTAATTGCTGACGATGGACGCCGACAGACGACGAACAGCCATCGATCCTAAAAGCTTACATGAGCCAACCATTGGTAATGAAGAAACAGGTGCTTCCTTCGCCGTCATTGTTGACAGCGGCACCCGAAAAAGTAAAATGGAGAGCATTACGTCTATAGCCTTAGGGGTTGCCAGTTCAGTCCTAGGGTGGAGCACGTTTTCCGCAATAATGTGGTTGAATAGTATTTATTTAAGACCATTTGTCCCCACCGCTGTAAACTGTTTAAACTGGCAATAAACCAGAAATAAACAAAATTAAATCAAATAGTACCTAAATTGTTCTCAGTTTTGTACATATCGGTCTACAGTTTTGCTGAAAAATCCGAAAGAATCTTCCGCTGGATCATAAATAGTTTAATTCAAAAAGTCCCAGCCGGTAAACCATCGTCTTGATGCTCCCTTGTATTCACCGTACAGGGGAGAAAAGCTATTAAACCCAAATATTGCACATAACGAGGTTGTCTTCCTTTATTTAAAGGTAACCGTTTTTCAAAATGTCAATGGTATCTTCTTAAAACCGTGTTCAGTAAGCATATTAAAGGGAAATTGCCTTCTGAAACTTCAACTGTCGTTTTGTTCCGTTCATTGCATGCCAGTTTCATCTTGTATCTAGAACTACAATGTAGTTTTAGTCTGTTTCCAAATTTCACAAGTATTGGTGACATGCATGTTCTGTTGAGGGTTTACGTTTGTGAAAAACAATGACGTCGAGGGTTCAGGGGCTTATAGAATCGGTGGCAGGAATGGTTTTTATTTTTAAGCATGACTGGCGGCACGAGGACGCGGTCATTAAAGTGAATGCAAAGTTAAAGGCGATCATGACATCGGTTTTTTGTTGTTGTTTTTTTGTAAAAGCCAAACATTGTTTTCCCTCTGCTATTTATTTTTGCTGAAAAAACAGAAGTATTGTTTGGAGAAGGAATGCTTGTCTCCATCGTACTTTGAAACTTATAACTAGACTAGTATAGGAACAATAAATCAATATATCAGTTATATGTACAGTGTAGAGATTTATTTTGCGTTTGTCTGATTATACTCAAAAAGCATTTGTTGTCAAATGTTTTCCATATTTTCACTTTATTTTAGTACGTTTGCTTGCTTTCACTTTAATAAAGGCAAATTATTCATTCAGGTTAAAGCGCCAACAATTGTTATTTGTTTTAATAGAATGTATTGTCACATGAGGAATGTAATGTGTAAATATGGTTGACAACATCGTCGGACACCCACGGTTGATTATTACATTAATCAAACCGTGGGAAAAATGAATCAATTTGCGTCAATATAGCAACAAGTGCTTTAAATATCGACCAATGAAGTGGCGTTTAACAAAACAGATACTCTTCAACGGAGAGGGTAGCAAACTATCAGAAACAAAATGGCTGCGCCCATGGCGAAAACCTGTCTCGTGTGTCTTGCCAATATAAAAGGCAAAAACTATCGCCAACTCAATTCTTTGACAAGCAAAGACCGCTATAGTGATATTTTACCTAGTATTAATATTTCGCCTACATTTTAAAATTTGAACTTTTCACAAACTGAATAAAAACATGTCGTCTATGGTTGCCACCATCTTGTCTGTAATACCGAATGTCGTATAGAACGAGCGTTTTGATTGGTTTTAATTGCCTCATGAAATCGTGAGGGAACCAATGAAAAAGCTGTCTTTGACACACCTCTTATCGACTAGATAGCGTCCAAAAATCCCACGGCTGATAAATGTTAATGGATCGGTCGTGGGTATCCGACGATGGGTTGACAAGTACCAAAGTAATTGTTTTACTAAGATAAAAAAAGATAGCAAAACTTGTGAATTAAGTTTATAATTACGTATTTTAGTAACAAACACTCAAAAAGTACATTTTTCAATAAAATATTGTTGCAAATCAACAGACACAAAAATGAAAATGATAAATAATGTACTGTTCAGTCCAACTAAAAATTATTTTCTTTGCATGTTTGTTCGTTCTTTTTGATAACTGTTCAATGGCACATCAGCTAATCTTGTTTACATCTCTGTTCGTTACTTCGGATAACTGTTCAATGGCACATCAGCTAATCTTGGGTACATGCTTAGCCGTTCTTTCTGATAACTACTGTTCAGTGTCACATAAGCTATTCTTGTTTACATGTCTGTTTGTTACTTTTAATAACTGTTCAATGGCACATCAGCTAATCCTGTTTACATGTCTGTCCGTTACTTCTCATAACTGTTCAATGACACATCAGCTAATCTTGTTTACATGGCTGTTTGTAATTTTTTATAACTGTTCAACGGAACATCAGCATATCTTGTTTACATGTGTGTTTGTTACTTCTATTAACTGTTCAATGGCACATCAGCTAATCTTTTTTACATGTTTGTTCGTTACTTCTAAAAACTGTTCAATGGTACATCAGCTAATCTTTTTTACATGTTTGTTCATTACTTCTAAAAACTGTTCAATGGCACATCAGCTTATCTTGTTTACATGTCTGTTTGTTACTTCTGTTAACTGTTCAATGGCATATCAGCTAATCTTTTTTACATGTTTGTTCGTTACTTCTAAAAACTGTTCAATGGTACATCAGCTAATCTTGGGTACATGCTTAGTCATTCTTTCTGATAACTGTTCAGTGGCATATCAGCTAATCTTGTTCGCATGTCTTTTCGTTTTTATGATAACTATTCAATGGCACATCAGCTTATCTTGTTTACTTGTCTGTTTGTTCTTTTTCTGTTAAATGTTCAATGGCACGTCAGCTTATCGTGTTTTACTGTATGTTCGTTCTTTTTCTGTTGAATGTTCAACGGCGGATCGGCTTATCGTGTTTGACTGTATGTTCGTTCTTTTTCTGTTAAATGTTCAATGGCACATCAGCTTATCGTGTTTAGCTGTCTGTTCGTTCTTTTTCTGTTGAATGTTCAATGGCACATCAGCTTATCGTGTTTAGCTGTCTGTTCGTTCTTTTTCTGTTAAATGTTCAATGGCACATCAGCTTATCGTGTTTAGCTGTCTGTTCGTTCTTTTTCTGTTAAATGTTCAATGGCGGTTCGGCTTATCTTGTTTAACTGTATGTTCGTTCTTTTTATGTTAAATGTTCAATGGCGGATCGGCTTATCGTGTTTAGCTGTCTGTTCGTTCTTTTTCTGTTAAATGTTCAATGGCACATCAGCTAATCGTGTTTAACTGTATGTTCGTTCTTTTTCTGTTAAATGTTCAACGGCGGATCGGCTTATCGTGTTTAGCTGTCTGTTCGTTCTTTTTCTGTTAAATGTTCAATGGCACGTCAGCTTATCGTGTTTTACTGTATGTTCGTTCTTTTTCTGTTAAATGTTCAATGGCACATCAGCTTATCGTGTTTAGCTGTATGTTCGTTCTTTTCTGTTAAATGTTAAATGGCACATCAGCTAATCGTGTTTAACTGTATGTTCGTTCTTTTTCTGTTAAATGTTCAACGGCGGATCGGCTTATCGTGTTTAACTGTATGTTCGTTCTTTTTCTGTTAAATGTTCAATGGCACATCAGCTTATCGTGTTTAGCTGTCTGTTCGTTCTTTTTCTGTTAAATGTTCAATGGCGGATCGGCTTATCTTGTTTACATGTATGTTCGTTCTTTTTCTGTTAAATGTTCAATGGCGCGTCAGGTTATCTTGTTTACGATTCTGTTCGTTCTGTTTCTAATAAATGTTCAATGTCACATCAGCTTATCTTGTTTACGTGTTTGTTCGTTCTTTTTCTGTTAAATGTTCAATGGCACATCAGCTTATATTGTTTACACGTCTGCTCGTTTTTTTATGTGAAATGTTCAATGGCACATCAGCTTATATTGTTTACACGTCTGCTCGTTTTTTTATGTGAAATGTTCAATGGCACATCAGCTTATATTGTTTACACGTCTGCTCGTTTTTTTTCTGTTAAATGTTCAATAGCACATCAGCTTATTTTGTTTACATGTTTGTCGGTTCTTCAGATAATTGTTCATTGGCTTATCAGCTAATCATGTGTACATGTCTTTTGTTCTTTCTGATAACTGATCAATCGCACATCAGCTTATCTTGCTCACATGTCTGATCGTTCTTTCTGAAAAATGTTCAATGGCATATTAGCTTATCTAGTTGACATATCTGTTCTTTTTCTGTTGAATGTTCAATGGCACATCAGCTTATATTGTTTACATGTTTGCTCGTTATTTTCTGTAAAATTTTCAATGGCATCAGTTTATCTTGTTTACATCTTTGTTCATTCTTCTTGTAACTGTTCAGTGGCATATCAGCTAATCATGTGAACATGTTTTTCGTTATTTCTAATAACTGTTCAATGGCACATCAGCTAATCTTGTTGACATATCTGTTCGTTTATGTAATACTTTTCAGCGGCACATCAGCTTACCTTGTATCTGTGCTTTACTCTGATAACTATCCAATGTCACTTCAGCTTAATTTATCAATATGTCTGTGCCTTCTTCCTGATAAATGTTCAATGTTTTTTCAGCTTTTATTGTTTACATGAGTGTTTGTTCTGTCTGAAAACTGTTCAATGGCATAACATGTTATCTAATTTATATGTCTGTGCATTTCTCGTAATTTCTGTACAGCTTATTTTGTTTACTTGTGTCTGCGCTCTTCCGAAAACCGTTAAATTGCACTTCAGGTTATCTTGTTTACATATCCGTGCCTTCTGTCTGATAACTCAACAATGGCACTTCAGCTTATTATATTTACATGTCCGTGCCTTCTGTCTGATAACTTAACAATGGCACTTCAGCTTATTTTATTTACATGTCCGTGCCTTCTGTCTGATAACTGTACAATGGCACTTCAGCTTATTTAATTTACATGTCCGTGCCTTCTGTCTGATAACTGTACAATGGCACTTCAGCTTATTTTATTTACATGCCCGTGCCTTCTGTCTGATAACTGTACAATCGCGCTTCAGCTTATTTTATTTACTTGTCCTTGCATTCTGTCTGATAACTGTACAATGGCACTTCAGCTTATTTTATTTACTTGTCCTTGCATTCTGTCTGATAACTGCACGATGGCACTTCGGCTTATTTTGTTTTCATGTCCGTGCCTTCTTTCTGATAACTGTACAATTTTACTTCAGCTTATTTTATTTACATGTCCGTGCCTTCTGTCTGATAACTGTACAATGGCACTTCAGCTAATTTAATTTACATGTCCGTGCCTTCTGTCTAATAACTGTACAATGGCACTTCAGCTTATTTTATTTACATGCCCGTGCCTTCTGTCTGATAACTGTACAATCGCGCTTCAGCTTATTTTATTTACTTGTCCTTGCATTCTGTCTGATAACTGTACAATGGCACTTCAGCTTATTTTATTTACTTGTCCTTGCATTCTGTCTGATAACTGCACGATGGCACTTCAGCTTATTTTGTTTTCATGTCCGTGCCTTCTTTCTGATAACTGTACAATTTTACTTCAGCTTATTTTATTTACATGTCCGTGCCTTCTGTCTGATAACTGTACAATGGCACTTCAGTTCATTTTATTAACATGTCCGTGCCTTCTGTCTGATCACTGAACAATGCCACTTCAGCTTATTTTATATACATGTCCGTGCCTTCTGTCTGATAACTGTACAACGGCACTTCAGCTTATTTTGTTTTCATGTCCGTGCCTTCTGTCTGATAACTGTACAATGGCACTTCAGCTTATTTTTTTACATGTCCGTGCCTTCTGTTTGATAACTGTACAATGGCACTTCAGTTCATTTTATTTACATGTCCGTGCCTTCTGTCTGATCACTGTACAATGGCACTTCAGCTTTTTTATTTACATGTCCGTGCATTCTGTCTGATAAAGGTACAATGGCACTTCAGCTTATTTTATTTACATGTCCGTGCAATTTGTCTGATAAAGGTACAATGGCCCTTCAGCTTATCTAATTTACATGTCCGTGCCTTCTGTCTGATAACTGTACAATGGCACTTCAGCTTATTTTATTTACATGTCCGTACCTTCTGTCTGATAACTGTACAATGGCACTTCAGCTTATCTTGTTTACATATCTGTGCCTTCTTTCTGATCTCTGTACAATGGCACTTCAGCTTTTCTTGTTTACATATCCGTGCCTTCTGTCTGATAACTGTATAATGGCACTTCAGCTTATCTTGTTTACATATCCGTACAGTCTGTCTGATCACTGTACAATGGCACTTCAGCTTATCTTGTTTACATATCCGTGCCTTCTTTCTGATCACTGTACAATGGCACTTCAGCTTATTTTGTTAACATGACCGTGCCTTCTGTCTGATAACTTTACAATGGCACTTCAGTATTTTTTATCTATATGTCCGTGCCTTCTTTCAGATAACTGTTCATTGGCACTTCAGCTTATTTTATTCACATGTCCGTGCCTTCTGTCTGATAACTGTACAGTGGCACTTCAGCTTATTTTGTTTTCATGTCCGTGCCTTCTTTCTGATAACTGTACAATGGTACTTCGGCTTATTTTATTTACTTGTCCGTGCCTTCTGTCTGATAACTGTACAATGGCACTTCAGTTCATTTTATTAACATGTCCGTGCCTTCTGTCTGATCACTGAACAATGGCACTTCAGCTTATTTTATATACATGTCCGTGCCTTCTGTCTGATAACTGTACAACGGCACTTCAGCTTATTTTGTTTTCATGTCCGTGCCTTCTGTCTGATAACTGTACAATGGCACTTCAGCTTATTTTATTTACATGTCCGTGCCTTCTGTCTGATCACTGTACAATCGCACTTCAGCTTATTTTATTTACATGTCCGTGCATTCTGTCTGATAAAGGTACAATGGCACTTCAGCTTATTTTATTTACATGTCCGTGCAATTTGTCTGATAAAGGTACAATGGCCCTGCAGCTTATCTAATTTACATGTCCGTGCCTTCTGTCTGATAACTGTACAATGGCACTTCACCTTATTTTATTTACATGTCCGTACCTTCTGTCTGATAACTGTACAATGGCACTTCAGCTTATCTTGTTTACATATCCGTGCCTTCTTTCTGATCTCTGTACAATGGCACTTCAGCTTATCTTGTTTACATATCCGTGCCTTCTGTCTGATAACTGTATAATGGCACTTCAGGTTATTTTGTTTACATATCCGTACAGTCTGTCTGATCACTGTACAATGGCACTTTAGCTTATCTTGTTTACATATCCGTGCCTTCTTTCTGATCAGTGTACAATGGCACTTCAGCTTATTTTGTTTACATGACCGTGCCTTCTGTCTGATAACTTTACAATGGCACTTTAGTATTTTTTATCTATATGTCCGTGCCTTTTTTCAGATAACTGTTCAATGGCACTTCAGCTTATTTTATTCACATGTCCGTGCCTTCTGTCTGATAACTGTACAGTGGCACTTCAGCTTATTTTGTTTTCATGTCCGTGCCTTCTGTCTGATAACTGTACAATGGCACTTCAGCTTATTCTATTTACATGTCGGTGCATTCTGCCTGATAACTGTACAATGGCACTTCAGTTCATTTTATTTACATGTCCGTGCCTTTTGTCTAATAACTGTACAAAGGCACTTCAGCTTAATTTATTTACTTGTCCTTTCATTCTGTCTGATAACTGCACAATGGCATTTAAGTTTATCTCGTTACATGTCCGTGCATTCTGTCTGATAAAGGTACAATGGCACTTCAGCTCATCTTGTTTACATATCCGTGCCTTCTTTCTGATCACTGTACAATGGCACTTCAGCTTATTTTATTTACATGTCCGTGCCTTCTATCTGATAACTGTACAATGGCACTTCACCTTATTTTATTTACATGTCCGTACCTTCTGACTGATATCTGTACAATGGCACTTCAGCTTATTTTATTCACATGTCCATGCATTCTGTCTGATAACTGTACAATGGCACTTCAGTTCATTTTATTTACATGTCCGTGCCTTCTGACTGATAACTGTACAATGGCACTTCAGCTTATTTTATTTACATGTCCGTGCCTTCTATCTGATAACTGTACAATGGCACTTCAGCTTATTTTATTTACATGTCCGTGCCTTCTATCTGATAACTGTACAATGGCACTTCACCTTATTTTATTTACATGTCCGTACCTTCTGACTGATAACTGTACAATGGCACTTCAGCTTATTTTATTCACATGTCCATGCATTCTGTCTGATAACTGTTCAATGGCACTTCAGTTCATTTTATTTACATGTCCGTGCCTTCTGACTGATAACTGTACAATGGCACTTCAGCTTATTTTATTTACATGTCCGTGCCTTCTATCTGATAACTGTACAATGGCACTTCAGCTTATTTTATTTACATGTCCGTGCCTTCTATCTGATAACTGTACAATGGCACTTCAGCTTATTTTATTTACATGTCCGTACCTTCTGACTGATAACTGTACAATGGCCCTTCAGCTTATTTTATTCACATGTCCATGCATTCTGTCTGATAACTGTACAATGGCACTTCAGCTTAATTTGTTTAAATGTCCGTCCCTTCTGTCTGATAACTGTACAATGGCACTTCAGCTTATTTTATTTATTTGTCCTTGCAATTTGTCTGATAACTGTACAATGGCACTTCAACTTATTTTATTTACTTGTCCTTACATTCTGTCTGATCACTGAACAATGGCACTACAGCTTATTTTATTTACTTGTCCTTACATTCTGTCTGATCACTGAACAATGGCACTACAGCTGATCTAATTAACATGTCCGTGCCTTCTATCTGATAACTGTACAATGGCACTTCAGCTTATTTTATTTACATGTCCGTACCTTCTGACTGATAACTGTACAATGGCACTTCAGCTTATTTTATTCACATGTCCATGCATTCTGTCTGATAACTGTACAATGGCACTTCAGCTTAATTTGTTTAAATGTCCGTCCCTTCTCTCTGATAACTGTACAATGGCACTTCAGCTTATTTTATTTATTTGTCCTTGCAATTTGTCTGATAACTGTACAATGGCACTTCAGCTTATTTTATTTACTTGTCCTTACATTCTGTCTGATCACTGAACAATGGCACTACAGCTTATTTTATTTACTTGTCCTTACATTCTGTCTGATCACTGAACAATGGCACTACAGCTGATCTAATTAACATGTCCGTGCCTTCTGTCTGATAACTGTACAATGGCACTTCAGCTTATTTTATTTACTTGTCCTTACATTCTGTCTGATCACTGAACAATGGCACTACAGCTGATCTAATTAACATGTCCGTGCCTTCTATCTGATAACTGTACAATGGCACTTCAGCTTATTTTATTTACATGTCCGTGCATTCTGTCTGATTACTGCACAATGGCACTTCAGTTTATCTCGTTACATGTCCGTGCGCTCTATCTGATAACTGTACAATGGCACATCAGCTAATCTAATTTACATGTCCGTGCGTTCTGTCTGATAACTGTACAATGGCAATTCAGCTAATCTTATTTACATGTCTATGCGTTCTGTCTGATTACTGTACAATGACACTTCAGCTAATCTAATTAACATGTCCGTGCGTTCTGTGTTATAACTGCACAATGGCACTTCAGTTTATCTCGTTACATGTCCGTGCGTTCTATCTGATATCTGTACAAAGGCACATCAGCTAATCTAATTTACATGTCCGTGCGCCCTGTCTGATAACTGTACAATGGCAATTCAGCTAATCTTATTTACATGTCCGTGCGCCCTGTCTGATAACTGTACAATGGTAATTCAGCTAATCTTATTTACATGTCCATGCGTTCTGTCTGATTACTGTACAATGACACTTCAGCTAAACTAATTTACGTGTCCGTGCGTTCTGTCTGATAACTGTACAATTGCACTTCAGTTTATCTAGTTACATGTCCGTGTGTTCTGTCTGATAACTGTACAATGGCACATCAGCTCATCTAATTTACATGTCCGTGCGTTCTGTCTGATAACTGTACAATGGCACATCAGCTAATCTAATTTACATGTCCTTGCGTTCTGTCTGATAACTGTACAATGGCACTTAAGCTTATCTTGTTTGCATGTCTGTGCGTTCTTCCTGATTAGTGTACAAAGGTACTTTGAACATCTTAACCTGTTAACACCTCTGCGATCCTTCAGAAACATGTACAATGCCACTTTAGCTGATCATGTTTACTTGTCTGTGCGTTTAACCCGGATACTGGTACAACATCACTTCTGCTGATATTGAGAACATGTTTGTGCGTTCTTTCTGGTAACTGTACGCAGGAACTTCATTTTATCTTCTTTACATGTCTGTGCGTTTTTCCTCATGACTGTACAATTGCACTTTAGCTTATCTCATTTACAGATCTGTGCGTTCTGTCTGATAACTACATTTACACACCAGCATATATTTATTACATGTCTGTCAGTTTTCCTTGTAACTGTAGGATGCCACGTCAAATGATCTTGTTTACATGTCTGTACGTACTTCCTAATATCTGTAAAGGCACCTTGAACAGTTTATCCTATTTACATACCTCTACGTTCTTCTTGACAACTGTACAATGCCACCTCAAGTGATCTTGTAAATATCTAAGTGCGTTATTCCAGATAACTGTAGAATGCCACTTCAAATGATCTTGTAAATATTTAAGTGCGTTATTCCAGATAACTGTACAATGCCACTTCAAATGATCTTGAAAATATCTAAGTGCGTTATTCCAGATAACTGTACATTGCCACTTCAAGTGATCTTGAAAATATCTTTATGCGTTCTTTCTGACAACTGTACAATGCCACTTAAAATGATCTTGTAAATATCCTGACAAATGTACAATGCCACTTCAAGTGATCTTGTAAATATCTGTGTGCGTTCTTCCTGACAAATGTACAATGCCACTTCAAATGATCTTGTAAATATCTTTGTGCGTTCTTCCCGACAACTGTACAATGCCACTTCATATGATCTTGTAAATATCTATGTGCGCTCTTCCTGACATCTGTACAATGCCACATTAAGTGATCTTGTAAATATCTATGTGCGTTCTTCCTGACAAATCTATGTGCGTTCTTCCTGACAACTGTACGGTGCCACTTAGGTGATCATGTTAATATCTATGCGCGTTCTTTATGACAACTGTTAAGTGTCACTTCAAGTGATCTTGTAAATATCTATGTGCGTTATTTCAAACAATTGTTCAATGCCACATCAAGTGATCTTGTAAATATCTATGTGCGTTATTCCTGACAACTGACAATGCCACTTCAAGTGGTCTTGTAAATATCTATGTGCGTTATTCCAGACAACTGTTCAATGCCACATCAAGTAAATATCTTTGTGCGCACTTCCTGATAACTGTACAATGCTACTTCAAGTAATCATGAAAATTTGTAAATATTTTGTGCGTTCTTCCTGACAACTGAACAATGCCACTTCAAGTGATCATGTAAATTTGTAAATAATTTGTGCGCTCTTCCTGATACCTGTTCAATGCCACTTCAAGTGATCTTGTAAGTATCTATGTGCGCTCTTCCTGATAACTACAATGCCACTTCAAGTGATCTTGTAAATATCTATGTGCGCTCTTCCTGATAACTACAATGCCACTTCAAGTGATCTTGTACATATCTATGTGCACTCTTCAAGATATCTGTACAATGCCACTTCAGCGTGTCTTGTTAACATATATATGCGGTCTTCCAAACAACTGTACAATGCCAATTCAGAGTACTAGCTCACCTGAACACGAAATGCTCAAGGATGAACTATTATGGTGGTTGACTCTCCGTCGTCCGTCGTCAACTTTCATTCAAACGTTATTTTTCGTAAACCACTGGTTCAATTTTTACCATTTCCTAAACCACTTCTCCAATTTTAACCAAACTTCACAGGAGTATCCCTCAATCGGTCCTCTAAAGTTCTTTAAAATTGAAAGGTTCCGGAGAGAACTCTGGTTGTCTTGGGAACCATAATGAAGAACTTTGAAAATCTTCTCAGAATCTACTTATCAAAATCATTTCGCAAAAATGTTCCTTTGGTGACCCTTTGTCAAATGTCTTCCAGCTATGTTGCCCCTTTATAAAAACAAAGCCTACACAGGGCGGAGCTTGTTTTCACCTTACGACTGTATGGAAAATTTTGAAAATCTTCTACTCAGAAACCCCTGGCCTAATTTGAAAATAATTTCACAGATATGTTCCCGTGGTGGCTTTTTATCAATTCATTCACGGCATGTTTGATCGTAAAAAAACATGGAGATAGTGATTAGCAAGTTATTACCAAACGACTATATGGAAAACAGAAAAACCTCTCCTCATCACTGTCTGGACAAATTTCCAAGTTATTTCACAAACATGTTCCTTTTGGGACCTTTGTCATGTTTATTCGAGTTCTGTGGTTTAAAAGAAATTTTAAACACATGGACAATTTTGAAAACAGACTTTAACGACTTTAAACTGACCTATGTTTACTGTTTACTGTGCAAAGACACCTGTTACTCTCAGCCCTGCTGAGTTTACATCTCTGCTGTAGAAATAGTGTTAGACTATAATTTGGGGTAATCATACAGGAACATTTATATAAAATATAGATATTTAAAACTAAAATGTTAATGTTGACTATAACATTGTTGCATTATTAACGGAACAGAGAACTCTATGAAACCATTGAGTGCAGCCATACATCATTATGATTTATCGGTTTCAACGCTACACAAATTGTTGACTAAGTCGACAATAGACTTAAAATCCTGTTTTAAATGATCAACAGATTAAAAAAAAGTCAAATATAAAACTGAAATTATGCATGATCAAGACGTATAATGTAAAGTCATGTAAACTATCCTTTGTTAATATTCTCTAAAAAACTGAAGGGAAGTACCTGTCGCCTCTAGCAGAGCTTTAATCATAACAACTAAATTATGAATTTGCCCATATATGTCTTGCACAAATAAACCGTGATAAAAGTCCATGTTTGCTCGATCCAAGAGACTTTTTTGAAACCGGATTTTTGTGTGTGAAAGTTCCGGTAAGTTAATTTTCGAAAACATAATTACTTTTCCCTAAACCCGTAGACTACGGTTTTAAAGCTTTGTTTACGGGCATTACAATTCGATTCAATAAAGCTCACAACATGTTTGTCAGCTTTTTAAAAGCAAAGTTTCAACTTGAAAAATCAATAATGAAAAACCATTTTAATTATAACAGTTACAAAATCCCTTCAACCAACAAGGCAATACACAAGACCTTACACCTCTCCGATCATCGTGTTGCCAATCCGGCAAGAAAATAGAAATTAAAGTACCTTATTATAGTTTAGAAGGATAGAAAAATTAAAGGATATATCTTTTTACAAAATTTATACAAAACAAATGTTTATTTGATTATTAATGTTCTATTTTTAGAACAACACTAACTGCGACCCCTATTATCTTCCAATTTTCCTACGCAGTGATCTCCCCTTTATTCATCTGAACTGCATAATTATCTTCTTCAACCGATACGACAGTTAGACACTAGTGACAAAGATGGTGTTTTAGTTACCAAAACTAGTTCAGGTAACTTGTTTTAAATTGCTGATGAGAAATAGACTTCTGTTTGGGTTAATTTAGCTACAGACCTGAATACGCCTGATATAGTATCAAAATGAATCCTATATTGAAAATAGAGTTGATTTTTTCCACTTGTTTCTAGTTGCTTTTTCTGTAACTTTACCTAAGTATCTTTAGTTTAAACATATTTTTATTGCTTTATCAAACACATGTACAAACATAGCAAATAACCTAAGTATCTTCGATATCTCAGTTTGAAGTTCTTTTAATTAGACTAACTAACCCATACATTTACAATATTAGTTGGTATGTGTACCACAGTCACAGTACTTGTCGCATGTAAAAACAATTACTTTACAGACTACATGAATGCAGAGACGTATCTACGTCTCTGATGCATGCAGCTGCCAATTTTATATACAAAAAAATTGTTTGTGAAAGTCCGATATGTTAGTCTATTGTCTTCGTCAGGTGACCCGCTTATGTCCTGATTATAGTGTTACAGCCTGTATTGTTACTTACCTACTTCTAATTACGTTTAGACACATATAGGCCTCAAGTTTAAAATATTTGGACTTTGTCTGTAAATTGTATTTGCACATGTTAATAATCTATTGAAATGGTTATGCTTCCTTTAAGTCCTGCTTCAAAAACATACGCGGCGTCTTTGATGTCTTACATCAAAGTTAGTCGTATAGTCTGAATTACCTGCCCCTTATGCTACGCAGTCGGGAACCAGACTATCAGTTATTGGCGAAAGTACAGCTCGACACATGAAAATGTCATACAAAAATTCCCTCTATTGTATATAAAGGTACACATTCTGATTGAAAAAAAGATAAATCTTTAATGTAGTGCGAGAATATCCGTGGTTTTCAATCAAATTCTTACATACACGTTATAACATGCAGGAAAAAACAAAATACAAAATACATACGATATGTATAAATAAAGTCTGTTCTTTTGCTTAACAAATAAAGAATAGGTTTTTCTTACGGTATGATTAATGAATCGAAGTATTTGATTGTAAGTGAATGCGGAATTGTCAGGTGTTAGATCTACAAGTAAAATAATATGACTACGGCATTTGTAGATTGACCGATCGGCGAATTAAGTATTGCTATTGTATTACTGTTTAGTGTAGATCTAGGTTTACCGTGTACAGGATTGCCATTCCATAGGTAGATCAATTGAGGTCACTCGGATGTTTATAAGTTACTACCCGACTAGTGTTGTTTAATATTGTTGTCATTCGGGCGTGTTACACGGTGACATTCAAAATGCAGCGAAAAATTTCAAAGAAGATTTTATTTTTCATTATTTTGCTGACATCTCCTCTGGTCATTTTACTTGGTAAGTTATTTTTCATGTTTTTTTTTTCTTTGTAATAATGAATAAGATAGATTTCGACTATTAATCATACATAATATTTAAACGGAATCGTGATAAAATCTGGAACGAGGTCAGTTGAAAACATCTTAATTATAATTGTGATCTGGTGCATGAATGATAAAAGAAAGTCGAACATTCTATTGTTAACACTGACATGCAAACGAGATCTAGATCTTGGCATTTTAATAAAGGGAACCTCACATATCCAAAGCATAGGCATAGGATGTGACACACTTGATAAAACAAGACTACACTATACACTTCTAAACGAAAAAAGTGCCATCGTATTAATATTTATTATACTAGACTGATTTATAACATTTTACATGAAATTTTCAATTTTGCCGGGGTTTTATTTTCGGTAAAGTTAGCATTTTCTCGTGACTTGAACAATTGATGACGTGTTAGGAAGGTTTACGTCATAAGCTAAAGGCGTAGCATGTGCGGTATAAGACAAACGCTGCTACCTCTGAAGTAGACAAGAAGTCAACTACAAAAATTGTTTGTTTTGTTGTTTTTTTTTTCCACTTACGCATGTGATAAAAGACAAAACTAGAAGTTCTTTTTGGATGAATGTTTAATCATATAAAAGTCAGTATTTTAGCTCTAGATTTATCAAAAACAATATCCCTTCAAAAGGCATTGCACTATGAGTCATTCCCTGTAATTCTTACGTCTGTTTCAGGGCAAAATTCCGGACTAATATTATAGTGACTTCTATTGTAGTCACCTTTCATTATTATACACCTCTTTCGTTTTTGAATCGTTCACCGTTAACGCCTAGTATCACAATAAATAACACACTTGTAATTAAAGAAGTTTTTTTCTTCAAATATTTGAATGGAGTCTACCATTCTTCGTCCATGTAGTTTTGATTGTTGAAGTGTGTTATGTTTCTTGAAGTCAGCTAATTGAACAGTACAGTAATATTTTAGTGTCAAGTATGTGGTCTTGATTAGGAAAGGTAGGGGTAGCCAAAATGTGTGATTTATCACAGCTCATAGATCAAAACACATTGAATGGATATAAAAATGCGTTGTTAATTCAATCGATCAAACTTTAAAAGCATGAAATAGTATAAAATAATATATAATCTTTGTTCGACTAAATTGCGATCAATAAAGACAGTGATCTTTGGGACCTTGAATTATTTGTGTATATACATGTCAATTTTTTATTGATAGCAATTTATAACATTTAGTGCAACATATATCCTAATATATCCCAAAGCCCTAAGGAAGAACTGGACACATACTGTTCATTACATTATCAATTATTTGTTACGTCCATGTACACAAAGTTTTAGAATCTATACATTAAACAGTAATATGAAACAGGATCAATAGTTTCCAAGGCTTATTGAAATCTGTCAACAGTGAAAAAGCGATACAGTTAAAAATCGAAGGAATCTATTGAAACGGTTTTAAGTAGGAGATCAGTCGTTATACAAATAAACGCTTATAATAGTTTCAATGCAAACAAATTACCACACAGTGTACAGTATATGTAATGTTTAAAAAAACACTTTTAAGACTTAATTTCATATTCTCAAGTGAAAAATATAGCTAGCCCTAGTTCCCGACTTTCCTCTTTTTAATTCATCAACTTAAACTTTTTACAATAAATACATATGAAATATTTATACAGATTGTGAAATCAATAGAGAAATGATCAAGATCAAAACTGAAAAGGACTTCATTATTGAAATCGCACAAGTGAAAAATCCCATTATAGGCTATAACGTAAATTAAATATTCATATTTCAACCAAGGAGATACATTCTAACTGGCCTGACAAATGTTGATTTCTAGGAAATATCTACCAGTGATCCGTTGCCTGCATGTAAGTAAGGACTTTCGAACTCCATGACGACAAAAAAAAAAGATATAGAAAAAATCTATCATAGAACAGAACGGAAAAGAACATATACATTATTTGACATGTACATAGAATATACAGACACATAGTTAGAAGAATACAGTTCTATAACCCGTTTTTATTATTTCGCTTCGCTTATTTGCTATATTTTTTCACATTATAATTTGACAGATAAAATCATAAATTGCGGTGCATGTGAGAGTTAAAGTATGTTACAGACAAGAGATAATTACGTCACCTATTAACAGGTTTATGTTCTACTTCGATTTGGTTGACAGCTTTAATCGACCAGTTGTGCTTATTTAAAGCGTCTACGTATCTGAAATTGTGTTTAATCCCATTTAACAGGAAACTATTTAATTTTGTTATTGTTGTTGTTGTTATTAATTTTCGACCTTTGAACGTTTAACAATGCTTGTACATGATACGCCGAGTTGTAGATTAGAGCATAAAGCGCCAGGTGTCCTGAGACAGTTAGGTGGTGAGCAAGAAATGGAAAAGATTACCCCCCTTGGGTATTTTATGGGACCCATGTAGTTTTGAAGATAAATATATGAGACGACATAAATTTGCAATTTGTTGTCCCACTGAAACGTTTACCATGAAGTCACAAGTCATCTGCCCTTGGCACATTTACCTTATGAATAGCGTAATTGAAATAACCATTTATTTTTCAACCAAATGAATTGTTATGTGGCCAATTTGTTTTGAATCGTAGACAAGGTTTCTAAAAAATTTTTTTTTTCTTTTAAATATTGATGTTTCTGCTTTTCAAAATGGCCGCAAAATTCAAAATGGCCGCCATTTTCTTGTTATTTTATTAATATTTTACTGTGAACTTGGTTGCTTTGTTTTTAAAAAAAGCAATAGATACTAAATATATAAATAGTTGTGTGTATAGATATTGTAGTAGATAAATAGACTTGTTGTTGTTTAATATGGTTTAAATATGATGCTATTAATGAAAATAAACTATGCCCCTTTCCAATTTTATGTTGTTGTTTTTTTTTCTGATTTTGGAGGTTTAAATTCATAACACCAACAAATGCTCTACACTTCACAATCAAATTTAAATCAACATATGACATTTGTTTAATCACATGAACACACGATCTTCCATAATTATGTAAAGTTAAATAATTCTGTTCAGAAGGTAAAATACGTTACAAAATAATATGTATTACCAAAATGTCTAAATTGTAGAATGTTTTCATATGTCTGTCCTTAAAGGTATATCATTTTTAACTAACTATTTGTGTTTTGTTATAAGATGTCTATGTAATCAAAACCATATCCATCTGTGTCTATATAAATT
Organism: Cyclina sinensis; assembly: GCA_012932295.1. Taxonomy (NCBI): domain Eukaryota; kingdom Metazoa; phylum Mollusca; class Bivalvia; order Venerida; family Veneridae; genus Cyclina; species Cyclina sinensis. The sequence goes on from JAAONU010000017.1 coordinate 13,243,454, forward strand.
ACGTTACTTTAATTTGAAATGAGATACACAAGTTTAAAGGCACATTAGATACCAAAATCTCTTCACATTTAATATCACTCGCGGTCTTTTTCAAAACTGACATCAATATAATTTTCCATCTTGATTTCCTCTAGATCAGATTCTTCATATTCATCATCTACTAAATTTCACAAGCATTTTTATCAGCTAAGAGTGGACAAAAAGTCATTACTCACATTAAATTTTATTAAAAGTATCCTATATACCAATCTTTCAGAGCAGGTCAAATCGATCCGAATCATTAATCATTATGGTTCATATCTGTATAAAATGTAAATAACAAGACCTGTCCACGGACAGCACGCTCCACTTTTCTCAGAGTTCGATAATAAATTATAAGCCAAGTTAAACAACAGACCTAAGTGAAAAAAATTTAGAGTGGGGGAGGGCAATTACCTAGTCATGTAAGATGAGAAAAACAATTTTTGGCAAGGGGTGTGTGTGGAGTTGGGGTGGGGGGATTGACAAGGGAGAGTTACTCATTCAAGATTTTTTTTTTTTTTTTTTTTTTGGGGGGGGGGGGGGGTCTGGTGACTGTTAGTGGGGTTGAGGCGGATGGAGAATCAAGTACATACGTATTAAAAAAAAATGGGCGGAGGGGGAATATCCCATGCAGAGGGTGGGGGAAGTACCTACCCATGACATGTAAATAAATAGTAAAGTTCTAGGCTAGGGTGTGGGTGTGGGTTACTCATGCAAGAAAAAGGAAATGTGAGAGAGTCTGATGGGAAACAGTCACAGTCAAGTACCTACATATTTAAAAAAAAATAAATAAATTGTGTGTGTGTGTGTGTGTGTGTGTGTGTGTGTGTGTGTGTGTATGTGTTTAGGGAGTAACGCGGGGGCAAGGTAAGAGAGGGGGTCCCTGGGGTCAGGATAAGAGGGGAGGGGTCCCCTGGGGGGAGTAAGGTAAGAGGGAGGGGGTCCGGGGGGGGAGTCAAGTACCTACATATTTAGAAGAAAGAAAATGATGGAAAAACATTGGTGAGGGTCCCCAACAAATTAGGTGGGTGGGGGAGTACTGATTCATCTATTTGATAGCTTAAGAAGATTTTTTCCGTATATAAGAGAATTTTTTTAGGGGGGTGGGGGGAAGACACCTAGAATGGGGGAGGAGTCAAGTACCTACCTATTAAAAAAAAAGTTATAATGAATAAAATATTTTGTTGGGTGGGCGAGTTGTAAAACAAAATTTGAGGGTTATCTGCCCTTGAGAAATGGTGTTTTTGTTTTCTCTGACCGATCGCTTATATGACCAACTCTTCCTGAGTTAAGGTGTTACGCGTTAGTCCATATTCAGGAACAACCTTGATCATTTTTCCTATAAAGCAGTATTACCTGGGGCTTGGAGAAGCAATGCATGGAAACAGTAACCTCTGGATAGAATTAGTTTAGGATTAGTTACCACTAGACCACGACACCCAACTTCCAGTAGCTCACATTGTCCATATCTCTTAAAGAAGTGGTATTAAGGCCAGTGAATTTTTAATGTAATCAATACAGATTTAGATTTAGAACTTTATTTAAAAATAAACATGTAGGCAATATGCCCGTGAGTACCAAACATAGACAGAAGCAGGTTAACATACGTGATCAATAGAACTGCACAAAATGAATGAAAGAATGAGCGTACAGAGATCCAGAGACAACAGCAGTCATTAAGCATACTATTTCTTAATTCAAATGATTTACAGGCGTACAATGCTAAATTTCTAACCATTGTTACAAATATATTATATAATGACTTGTTTTTCATGATATTCTTGTTACAGTTTGCCTTCATTTACAGGTTTTTCAAGTCAACCAGCAGTTACGGTACGGGTCATTAACAGTAACATGGTTCGGTCATTGACTGAAGTAGCAAATATTGTTACCAACTCGACTGGTTAGTAGTCTACATTCATTTTATGTATTCTTTATTTTCATTTATTCACTTCTTTGTTTTATCTATAACGACAATAAGTCATTTCAGAAAGTTAATATCTAAGCGTACACTATGAGATCCTGCATAGATCTCATTAAGACGGAGTACAGTGCACAAGAACCATTACTCTGTACTTCGTGATTTTGGAGTTATCCCCCTTTGTTTAATTTTCTTGTCCGGAGCATAACTCCTACACTATAAAAGCTATTTACTTAAAACTTCCTAGGTGGATAGATCTCATTGAGACGGAGTGCAGTGCACAAAAACCGTCACTATGCACTTCATGATTTTGGAGTTGTTCCCCTTAGTTCAATTTTTGTTCTTGATGTTTGACTGGACCATACTTCTACATTATCAAAGCTATTGACTTGAAACTTTATAGGTAAATAGATGTTATTGAAGCATATTGCTCAATTGACGGACGTATTTTGCTCCGCCTTGCGGAGCTCTTTTTAGATATATCATCATGTCTATCAATTTTACTAAATTATGAGAAGAAAGTGTCTGAATTTTGTAAGTAATATTCTGTATGTATTTAAAGTTAAAATTTCAAATTCATGTTCATATAAATAATTAGCATATAATGACAAACTTTTGGAGTTATTTATATTTAAGTAATAATCTCTAATTTAAGCATTAATTGTTTGATTATATTATGGTTGTTTTTGGGATTATTGATGCACCTGACAGACTACTTTCAATTAGGATATTTTTTTAAATCTTGAAAAGCCCAATTGTTTCCATTAAATGCATCGTATAAGTAAACTATGTAGATATGTTTGAGTTTTTATTTATCTTTAATATTTTTAATCAATAATTTATAATTGAATAAATATGATTTTACGTAGGATTTTCATAGGGTGTCTTCCAGTTTCTCTGTAAAAACCATCAAGTTAAGACGATTTTCTGCCACCGAGTATTTTTCTGAAATATTTACAATGAACTAGTTCTTTCCTTCGTTATATCCGCACACTTACAGACTTGCATGTTTAGCGAGTATTTTTCTGAAACATTTACAGTGAACTAGTTCTTTCCTTCGTTATATCCGCACACTTACAGACTTGCATGTTAAGCGAGTGTTTTTCTGAAATATTTACAATGAACTAGTTCTTTCCTTCGTTATATCCGCACACTTACAGACTTGCATGTTTAGCGAGTGTTTTTCTGAAATATTTACAGTGAACTAGTTCTTTCCTTCGTTATATCCGCACACTTACAGACTTGCATGTTAAGCGAGTATTTTTCTGAAACATTTACAGTGAACTAGTTCTTTCCTTCGTTATATCCGCACACTTACAGACTTGCATGTTAAGCGAGTGTTTTTCTGAAATATTTACAATGAACTAGTTCTTTCCTTCGTTATATCCGCACACTTACAGACTTGCATGTTAAGCGAGTATTTTTCTGATATATTTACAATGAACTAGTTCTTTCCTTCGTTATATCCGCACACTTACAGACTTGCATGTTAAGCGAGTATTTTTCTGAAACATTTACAATGAACTAGTTCTTTCCTTCGTTATATCCGCACACTTACAGACTTGCATGTTTAGCGAGTATTTTTCTGAAACATTTACAATGAACTAGTTCTTTCCTTCGTTATATCCGCACACTTACAGACTTGCATGTTTAGCGAGTATTTTCTGAGTTTAATACCAATGACAATTTTTATGCAAATAAACTCCTAGATACTTAAAATATTTAACATCAGTTATTAAACTTACTAAACAACGTGTGAGCAAACAAGGTCATAAATTCTCTGCTAATAATACATGTATCATATATCATAATTATAACTTTTACATCATTAGTGGTTAACAGGCCGTTCATGTTATCACATATCATTAATAAAGAATAAAAACGACTAGAGCTGGTGTTCAATTGTTTCGCACCAATATTTGATTTGAAAAAGGGAGATAATTCAAGAAGCTTTCGGAGAACTGTTTTACAAATTACTGCTTACATGTTCTGTTAGACGCTTTTGGAAAATGTAAGCTCCGTTCCATTTATCAAAACACTTTTCAAAATCTAGATTCTAGCATAAAATTGCATGTTTTTGCCCGTTTTGCATATGTTTTAACGAGAACAAAAAGGTGTTTTGTTACAGGGCCTTTTAAAATAATGGATGCTGATCCGTCTTTTTTGCCCCAGATCGGCAGTTTATGTAACTTTGCAGGTCGGAATGTAGACGAAACATTCATGATTATTGATAAAATCAATGGCTGGCCTTGTTCAATCGTAAATCCACATGAAATCCTTCTAAATATTTTTTTAATCGACACTTTTAAAGTGTTAAGATGGCCGCTCGACAAGTTGAAACACGTGTCGCCCTGGAACGCATATTTAAAACACGTATCCATAACAACCTAAAGGCGACTGTACTATTTTTTATCTTTTTATTTTTCGTAAACATGTCTTTTCTAGATCATTTTATGCTAGAATATCGTTAAAGCACGTTTTTTCGTGTCATAACATCTGCAGAATCCCTAGGGATATGTTGGTGTCCTCGCCCTACGGGCTCGGGCACCAACCATCCTTCGGGATTCTGCAGATGTTATAACACGAAAAAACGTGCGTTAACCCTATATTGACGGCATACCTTGATCTTTTTATAAACGACCGTTATCTTTCACAAAAATCAGACGGCACACATGTTTCAATCAAGCATATACCGTTATCAATCACGTGATCTTTCAAAGTATGTAGAGGTTGTTTACATCATTTGACAGTTCATTGTCATCAATATAATTATTCATCAAAATCAAGAAATCTGAAGAAATGGAAGTGTGCATATTTAAGTTGCCGGTTGATAAACATTTCCTTCCTAACCCTGAATCTATTTATAAAAAAGTCGAAATTATCAGTACCAATAACATTATTACCTGTTGAATTAAAAGGGGGAATATAGGTATAACAAGTGTCAACATTTTCTTTAAGTCAGATTTCGACCGCAACTGTTTTGATTAATTTCCTTTTTTATTTTTTCTTAAAACCGTAATATATTTACTTCATAGATTTCTATAAAAGATACTATTACAGAAAATGCCTTCAAAGTGATAATCTTGAACTATTTAGGTTTAAAGTTACAAAATTTACATTTTGTAGAAATTTCAACAATATTTCTAAAATGAGGTGTGTTGTTTAAGCTAGGGTACAGATTTAGTACATGTATTTTAAACACAAATATCTACATAATATTGCAGTCCTGTCTAAACCGATGGTTTTGTCTGCGAAGAAAGCGCCGGCGAAGTACGACCTTCTTATTAACTCGTATATGAACAGTGGTTCACGGTTCACTGGTCAGCTGTTTGGATTCAGGTAAAACTGATTGAGAGATAAGATTTGTTTTTCTTTCTTCCTTTTTTATATTTATTGTGATGACCTGTTGTCTGTCCTCTGTTGTACGGCGTACATCGTCAACAGCTCTAGAGGCCACATTTTTATCAAGTCTTAATTAGCTTTGCTCAGAATGTTTGTCTTGATGACATCTCGGACGAACCAGTGTTATAAAGGATCAAAAAGTAGGTCACCAGGCAAAATCAAAGAAAACCTTGTTAACACTCTCATTTTGCACTCTGATATCATTATTTTTTAGTCAAAATGTTTGACTTGATGATTTCTAGCTCGAGTTCAAATGTTGGTCAGCTGGGGTTAAAAACTAGGTCAGTGGCTTAAATCCAAAGGAAAATCTTGTTAACGATCTAGAGGCCAAATTTTTAGATCAGTCAGCATGTTTTTTATTCATAATATTTGTGTTGACGATTACTAGGTAAAGGTTGAATGCCAAAATCTTGGTCACTGATTTAAATCAAACAACACCATTTTTAACACTCTAGAAGTCACATTTTAAAGTCAGTCATTATATATGTTAGTGAAAATGTCGATGATGTCTAGGTCAAGTTTAAATATGGGTCATCTGGCATCAAAAACTAGGTCAATGGCTTGATCAAAGGAAAATCTTGTCATCACTCTAGAAGATAGAAACCACATTGGGAATTCAGATACCATAATTTTGAGTCAAAATGTTTGTCTAGGTGATTTATATGTCAAATTTGAATGTGGGTCATTTCAGATCAAATACTAAGTCACTAGCTTAAATCATAGGAAAATATTGTAAATGCTCTCGAAGCCATGTTTTGAACTCGCGTCATCATGATTTTTAGATCGTCTGAGCAATGTTGAGCTTTTGAGTTCGCCTATTGTCGGACGTCAATAATTTAACTTGTTAGCACTGTTGTGAATGTAACGTTATTTGCCGCGCCGCGCTTTTCTATGTAACGTCTTTGACGTCACGTCGTATAATTATATTGTTTTGTTGTCGTTGCTATTATATGTAAACAGTTGGTAATTTGAACCGAGAGTAAAAGGAAGAACCTAGAACACAACGCATTTGTTTATTATTCAACCCACGCTATACGATATTGGTGCCGTGACCAGCAGAAAGGATATGAATTTACAGAAGTTACAAATACAGAGAGAGGGTCACCGACGTTTCATTGAGAAATATTTGGAGAAAATCGAACAATCTAAAGAAAATGATTCACTGACAGATTTCGATTCAATCCTCAGCGCTATTGAAGCCAAAGTCGGAATTTTAGAGACATTGAATGAGAAAATATTGTCGCAAACGGAAATAGACGGATTGGAAGAGGAGATATTTCAAACTGACGAGTATACAGTGGAGTTAGATATCAAGCTGTGTCGCTTACGAGCTTTCCGAGGTCAACATGAGAAGAGAACCGAGTCTAATATTTCACAAGATGACCAACGAAATTCAAGGGACCAGCAGTACAACAACAATGGTTTGAATCCCGACGCTCCAACTTTCCTTCCCGACAGAACCGTAAGTTATCCTTCTAATACCTCAGTAAATTCGGCACAATTTTACAGACTACCTAAGATATCATTACCAAGTTTTAGCGGAGATATGTTAAGATGGCAATCTTTTTGGGATTCCTATGAGTCAACCATTCACATGAACGCTAATCTCACGGATGTACAGAAGTTCACGTACCTCAAATCTCAACTTGAAGGAAACGCTGCACGAGTAATTGAAGGTTTTGCTATGACGAACGCAAATTATACCCGAGCCATAGATCTACTGAAAGAAAGATATGGCCAGCAACATAAAATTATTCACGCATCAATGCAAGCGCTATTACAATTACCTGCCCCGTCCAACAAAGTATCCAGTTTAAGACATTTTCATGATAAGATGGAGACGTACATTCGAAGTTTAGAAGCTATGGGACAGTGCCAAGACACTTACGGAAATCTATTAGTGCCAATAATTTTAGATAAGATACCAAGTGAAATTAGAAGGCAGTTAGCACGTGAAAATGGAGATAACAATTGGTCGCTAGAAAATTTGCGTCGTGCAATCAACAGAGAGATTGGTATTCTTGAGGCCGGAAGTGTTCGTAGCGAACCGGAAGTGGACGATTTCAATGCAACAGCATCATTTCTGACAAGTGCAAAATACAGGAAAACCGTGCCAAAACATCCAAAATCCGGAACCGGAAGTGCATCACAAAAACCGGAAATCAAATGCGCATTTTGTGACAATCAACATAAATCAATTGACTGTGAAAAATACGCAGACATTGAATCAAGACTGAAAATAGTGAGAGAAAAACGCTTGTGTTTTAACTGTCTAGGCAATCATCCTGTAGTGAAGTGTAATTCTAGTAAGAGATGCCAAAAATGCAAGAGAAAACATCATACAGCGATTTGCAAATCGCGAGAAAATAACCAGACGATGTTGACAACCGTTGATTCCGCGTCACCGGAAGCAGCCGTCTTACATTCAAACACGATCCTACCAAATAAGAATGTTCTGTTAAAAACCGCCATAGCAACCGTATCGTCACGTGATGTTCAGACTGAAACAAATATTCTTTTCGACGAGGGAGCCCAGAAATCTTTCATTACAGAACAATTAGCCCAAGAACTTGAACTTACCCGAGACAGTACAGAGACAATTTACTTATCGTCGTTTGGAAGTACCAATAACAAAGTCCAACACACAGACGTAGCTACAGTAAATGTTGTTACAGACAGAGGCCAGAAGATCCCGATTAGAGTTTTAATAGTGCCTACAATTTCAACGCCGCTTAACCAGAAATTTCAAACCACAGTGTCAAACTTACCGTACTTACGTGGACTTAAACTCGCTCATCCGGTTACAGGAGATTCTGTATTTAACATTTCTATGCTGATTGGTGCTGACTATTACTGGGATATTGTAGAAGACCATATAGTACGAGGAAATGGACCTACTGCTGTAAAGTCAAAAATCGGTTATCTGTTATCCGTACCTTGCCAAGCACAGAGTTCTCGAGTATCAGATCACGTGTTCAACGTTATGGCGTCGCCTATGGCAACGGATGTTTTAGAACGGTTTTGGAGCCTTGAAAGTATTGGAGTTACACAGACCGCCGATGATATAGACAAGATACGTTATTTCAAGGACTATCAAGATTCGTCCATAGAATACGATAATGGACGCTACACCGCCAAATTACCTTGGAAATTAGACCATTCACCCCTACCCAGCAATTATGAGATAGTGAAGGCAAGAACCGAAAGTACAATTAGAAGATTGAGAAAAGAGCCCCATTTACTGAGAAAATATGATGACATTATCGCTGAACAAGGTTTTATTGAGAGAATAGATAACGATACCCCACCCACAGGACAAGTCCATTATATTCCACACCACCCAGTAAAAAAAGATTCAGCGACCACACCCATCCGGATAGTTTATGACTGCAGTTGCCGCACATCTCCCCACCTCCCAAGCTTGAATGACTGTTTAGAATCAACCCTACCCATACTGAATGATCTTACCGCCATATTAGTGAGATTCCGTCTCCATGGTTACGCCATCACTACAGACATTGAAAAAGCCTTTCTACATGTCGGTTTATATGAAGGAGACAGAGATGCTACCAGATTCTTGTGGACAATTGACATTGAAAACAAAGACAGTCCATTACGCACTTACCGCTTTAAATCCGTATTGTTTGGAGCTACCTGTTCGCCGTTCATGCTTAGCGCCACCATCCTGAAACACCTAGAACTTAACAAGCACGTACACGCAGCCGAGATCATTGAAAGAGATATATACGTTGACAATGTACTTTCAAGCTTCGAAAAAGTATCAGATCTACTTACCTACTTTACAGAGTCGCGAGAGTTGATGTCCAGCGCAGGTATGAATCTACGTTCATGGACCTCCAACAGTAAAGCCCTTAGAGACCTTGCAAAAACAGAGAATGTACGAGATAGTGATGAAGTTGTCAAGATACTTGGAATGAGATGGGATCCCCTCAGTGACGAAATGACATTTACACGAAGAAATATTCCAATACAAGACGTAGTTACGAAGAGAACCATTCTAAAGTACTCATCACAAATCTATGATCCCCTTGGTCTACTTAGTCCCGTTACCGTCAGTGCAAAAATCTTACTACAAGAACTATGGAAGTCCAACTACGACTGGGATACACCTTTGCCAGATGATATATGCGAAACTTGGAACCAGTTAGCAGAATCCCTCAACAAAGCTACTGACGTGAAATTTTCCAGACAATTCCTACCCGCAGCAAGCATAAACAGTGAAACAAGACTTCACGTGTTTGTAGATGCAAGCGTCAAATCGTACGGAGCAGCAGCTTACATTTGCGATCTTTCACACGCTAGACTGGTTATGGCGAAGAACAGAGTGGCACCGGTAAAGACATTAACCCTACCTCGGCTTGAACTAATGGCAGCATTAATTGGCGCAAGACTTGCATCCCATCTTCAAGAGAGCTTGCCCATACAGAACGTAACATTTTGGTCAGATAGCCAAATCGTACTCCACTGGCTGACTACATCAAAATCCTTAAAACGCTTTGTCCGAAATCGAGTAGACGAAATACATCAGCTGACAGATCAATCACCATGGAGATATTGCCCCACAAATGACAATCCAGCAGACTTACTGACACGTGGTATATCAGCCGATACTTACCTTGACAACGAACTATGGAACGCCGGTCCAACATGGTTATCTAACAAAGAAATATGGCCTACCTGGAAATACGACCAGTCAGTCTTGCAGACGCCCGCTGATGAAGATACGAGTTCGAAGCAGACGACAAATGTAGTAACGTTGAAGTGTACGGAGATCACGGGCGTTCATAGACTTATTAACCTAGATAGATACAGTACATACCTGAAACTACGTCATGTAACCGCCTATGTACTAAGATTCATCAACAACTGCAGACGACCAAAAGAAGACAGATTAACGAACAGCTTATCAGCAACCGAACTCAACGAAGCAGAAGTTACATGGCTTAAATCGTGTCAAATAACAAACTTTCAAGAAGAAATAGAAAATTTTACATCGAACAGTACCCGTTTACCGTTGGTTCGACAACTTAGACTGTTTCTAGACCCACAGGGACTATTACGTTGCGGTGGAAGAATTCACAACGCCCCCGTACAGTATGACACTAAATTCCCTTACCTTCTACCAAAGAAGCACAGACTTACCGAATTGATTGTGTTAGATGTCCACAAAAGTCAACTACACTCCGGAGTAAATAGTACCATTACGCAGATCAGACAAAGGTACTGGATACCGTCCATCCGCCAATGTGTTAGATCGGTTTTAAAGACGTGCGTGAATTGTACCAGAGTAACCGGCAAACCATACCTAGCACCAGACCCACCACCCCTTCCTAAAGTCAGAGTGAATGAGTCTCCGCCCTTCAGCGTCACAGGTGTAGATTTTACGGGTGCACTATTTGTTAAGAACGCTACCGGAAGTGAAAGAAAATGCTACATCTGCCTATTCACATGCGCTACAACAAGAGCCGTTCATTTAGAAGTAGTTCCAGACTTATCTACAGACTCATTTCTTCAAGCGTTCCGGAGATTTGCTAGCCGGAAGTCGTTACCGATGGCGATGATATCAGACAACGCAACGACGTATATTGCTGCTGCTAATCACCTGAAGAAACTCTTCAACTCAGAAGTCGTGCGAGAAGAGCTTAGCAGAAAGGGTACAGAATGGCGTTTTATCCCCAAACGAGCACCATGGTACGGAGGGTTTTGGGAACGTTTGATTGGGCTGACTAAGACGTCATTAAAGAAGATCCTCGGGAGACGCTATGTATCCATGGAAACATTACAGACTATAGTGACAGAGATTGAAGCAGTGATAAATGATCGACCGCTAACTCATGTATCATCGAACATTGACGATTTGGAACCGTTAACACCGTCACATTTACTTTACGGTCGTAAGGTGACGTCACTTCCGCATCATGAACATTTATCAGACGACGATTTAGCGCTAATTCAAAGTGACCAGACGACACTCACCAACCGAGCTAAGAAACAGTCTGAAATCATTGAGCAGTTCCGAAGACGCTGGAAGTTCGAGTACTTAACCGCTTTGAGAGAATACCACACAATTACGGGTTCAGACGAAAAACGTATCAAAGTCGGAGATGTCGTGCAGGTATACGATGAGGGACCACGGATCCGCTGGAAACTTGCTGTAATCCTAGAGCTGATGACCGGAAATGATGGTTGTGTCCGTGCCGCGAAGATAAAAACGATAAACGGAATTACAAACAGACCGATAGTGAAACTCTATCCTTTAGAGACTGTTAGTGAAGTTAATGATTAATGCCTTAAACGAGAAACTGTTGGTGTATAGTAAACAGAGACTATTTAATAGCAATAAAGATTTATTTACCTTACTATGTGCGCGAAGTTTACGTTGAAATATGTTTGAAGCACCAGAGACAATAATTCGGAAATTATGAGATTCAATATTCATTTTATTGAAACGATAAATTACATTTAACATGTGTTAATTTAAGTATTTGCAAATTTACGTTTCTCATAATTAGATTGCTTATTCTTAAAGTAAGAATTTCATGATTAAGTATTTCATTCACTTTTAAAAGTACACGCTTTCAATTTTCAATTATGAGTCACTTTTCGCGGCCCCCAGAATGTTGTGAATGTAACGTTATTTGCCGCGCCGCGCTTTTCTATGTAACGTCTTTGACGTCACGTCGTATAATTATATTGTTTTGTTGTCGTTGCTATTATATGTAAACAGTTGGTAATTTGAACCGAGAGTAAAAGGAAGAACCTAGAACACAACGCATTTGTTTATTATTCAACCCACGCTATACGATAAGCACTCTGCTGTTTAGATGAAGTCTTAACGAAACTTGCTGTAAATGAGAACCCTAATAATATCCGGACCGAGCTTAAAACTGGGTCATATGGGGTCAAAAACTAGGTCACTAGGCCAAACTAAAGGAAACTCTTCTTTGGCTTTAATCAGAGGAAAACCATTTTAATGCTGTAGAAGCCATATTTTGAATTCTTTCAACATGATTTTTTGTCAATATGTTTAAGGTCAAGAAAGAATATGGTTTATGGGTTAAAAAGTAGGTCACTGGCTTCAATCTTATGAAAACTGTCGTAACATTCCAGAGGCCACATTTTGAATTCAAATATTATTATTTTAGGTCAACATGGTTGTCTTAGTGCTTTCTAAGTCCAGTTTAAAAATGGATTATTTAGTATAAAAACTAGATCACTGGAAAACCTTGTTTATGCTATAGACGCCTCTGCAAAACAGGGTTATAGTAGGAAGTTTCTATGAAAACAGCAATTAACACTCTTAAGCTTTTAGATATTAGAAAATCTTTAAAATAAGGCTGAGACTTCTGATTTGATTTGAAGCATTGCGTAGTGGACTTCTACCAATATTGTTTAAATGTTTCCCGTTCTTTAATTCTTTTTTTTTTTCGATGATTAATACATTACATGGCACTTGTATTTCTTAGCAGTTGTACTCAGGTGAGCGCTTTAGGGCCATCATGGCCCTCTTGATTTTAGTTCTTTTTCCGCTCGAATTCTTGATTTAAAGAGGCTGTACTCCAGATTTGGCATAATTTTTTTTTTCATAAATTATATATTTAGATGCCGTGAGATTATAACAGCATAATATTTTACTTCAAAACTGATTATTAAAGTCAAAATAGAATAAAAAATATATTTTCGCTCCAGCCTGATTTGAACTCTGGACCCTCATGTTAACAAAATATTTCCAACGCTTTTACTGTCACCACCATTGCCGCATGTTATATTACAGATATTTACTTTAAATCTTATACGATATAGTTATACCGTCGCGTTACGGTATAGCACTTTGAAAGTGAAAAAAATCAATTTATAATGTAATTATTTGACTTATTTTTTGTCAGTATGTTATTTTTTAAGCATTGGTCATAAATATTACAAGAAATTTACAATACAAGAAAACTTTCTTTTTTTGTCATCTGGAGCACAGCCCCTTTAATACATAAGATATGAGATATGGAAAAATCATTTTCAAGTAGGTTTGAAAAAGTCTCCTTTCTAAAATTCGCATGTACCAACTGTCTTTCATGCCTACCTGCACAAGCTCATATTTATTTATAAACGAAGTTTCATTAACTTTTTTCCAGATTCCAGAAACCTTAAATATTTCGACGAGGTGAACGTGAAAAAAATGCTACAAATTAAAAAAAGATAACACTTTATCGCATTCATTCCTAAAATGTGTCATAATAAGTTGGGTTACCTGTAAGCATCTGCTTGTCATATTTCAGGACTGGGGCATTCTACCTGTACGAACCCCTGTGGCGGTTTAGCATCTGGGACTACTACCACCAAGATAACCAAGTCTGCAGCTCGACACAGGGTTCTGTCAACTGCGCGTAAGTATTTGACAACTTCACCTACACAAACACATCAGAAATTCTAGCAAAAGTTAACCGTTCGTTTATTTTTACATCTGCTTTTGTTTCAGTTAACACAAAGTCAGCAGGTTCTTACTATTTTAATGAGTACACCTGAATTAACGACCACATGTACTTACCTTGTGGGTATGTACCGTTATCATAGAAAAGGCCTTTTCTGTCATGTGACCTAAGAGTGTCAAGGATTTACTGTATATACAATGGACGGATCAGTGGGAACGCACACCACTTGTTAATCTGGGGTCGCCAGTTCTCCCACTACAAGTTATCTTTTGATAAGACGTTAAACTGATGTATAGGAACTGAGCAGTAGCAACAAAAGCTATGACCCCAATATCTGGATATTCAGTCACTTATATATAATAATGCTGTGAGTTCATATTCTAATTGTTTATGATAAGTCTGCTAGCCTTCATTAAATGTTCAAGATTTTCTGTCTCACACAGCAAAATTGACAAAACATGTGTAAACCTCTGACTAAACAAACCAACTGATAGTCTTAGGAAAACATAACGACTGGTCAGTAAAATTCACTCATGTGTGAACAGGTGAATAAAGAGAAACACAGGCTACCTGTATACCCAGGTAAGGATTTAAAAACCACTTGCAAATAAAAACAAAATCTGATTTTGTAACATGGGTCATTAATGGCCCCGTCCAGGGGGTCCCTTGATTTATAATAAAGGCATATTTAGGGAAAACTTTGAAAATCTTTTTCAGTGAAACCGCAAGGCCTAGGGCTTAGATATTTAGATATATTGCATGGAGAATCATCTGTCAAATTATGCTCCATGAGTCAAATTTCACCCGGTCACTTGATTTTTAAAGGCTTGCAAAGGAAAACAGCTTATTCTTTTAGTCAGAAATTACACGGCCTAGTGTTAAGATATTTCATGTGTAACATGGCCTAGTAGACATTTACCAAGTTTGTTCAAATATTGGCCCTATAAAAATTGGTCATAACCCTGATGTTTTACCGAGGCTAAAAACAGACTGTTCAACTTTTCATCATAGATCCTTTATTTATTGACCGATTTCTTAGATATTTGGTACATAGGCGCCATGAATGAACCTCTGCCTTTCATGGGGTCAGTGTTAAGGTCATCGAGGCCGAAAATAGATATTTGCACTTTTCCTCAAAGTGTCTTCATTTATTGACCAATATCTTAGATATTTGGTATTTAGGTACACTGTAAGAACCTCTACCCTTAGGTGGGGTTTGAGGTCACTGGGGTCAAGGTCACCAAGGCTAAAAACAGAGTCTCTTCTTGTCATAGAGCCTTTATTTATTGACAGATACCGGTATTTTAGGTATTTTGGTATATAGACACCTTGTATGAAGCTCCTCCACTAATTTGAGTTAAGGTCATGGAGGTTTAAAAGAGCCTTCATTATTGACCAATAAATATTTTGTATGGAGGTTATTTGGACTTCTACCATAAGTTGGGGTTTGAGGTCACTGGGTAAAGGTCAGTTTTACCGAGGCTTATAATAAATTTACTATTTTCTGTAATAGAGTCTACCATTCACTGGGATGAAGGTCAAGGTCTTCAAGCTTGAAAATAGTTATTTTTCTACTTTTTGCTTTTAGGCCTTTATTAATGACTGGTATCTTACGTATATGGTTGGTAGCTCCTCTCACCTAATACATAGGTTGCTCATGACCAGTATATGACACCTATAGCTTTTCAGGTCAATGTCGCAGTAACCATGAAAAGCAAAACGTTTTCACATTAATACTTAGAGAAGGCTTGAGCCCAGGTTTCTCAAAGTTGTTTTGTAGGTTTGTCATTACCAGTAAATGACACCTATAGTTTTTTAGGTAACTAAGTCAAAGGCTAAGGTCACAGTGACGTTGAAAAGGAAAACGGTTTCCGATCAATAATAACAGAACGCTAGGGCCCAAGCTTTCCAAACCTTTATAGGCAGGGGTAATGGCCAGTACATGACCCTGTTGTTTTTCGGATCATTAGGTCAAAGCTAATGTCACAGTGACCTTAAAAAGCAAATCTGCAAATCTATTAAACTTGGGTCCAGGCTTTTTAAAACAATTATAGCAGGTTGGTCATGCCTAGTAAATGAACCCTATTGTTTTAAGGTCACTAGATCAAAGGTCAATGTCATTTTGATCATTAACTTTAAAATGGTTTCTAATGACTAGAGAATGCTTTAGCCTAGGTTCCATAAACTTGCAATGCAGATTTATAATAATTATGAATCAAAATTGGGTCACTTTATCAAAAGTCAAAGACAGAAAATCATTACACTGCTGTTCAAAGTGCAAAGCAAAATGGCTAAGTTATTGCCACCAGAAAATTTCGACTTTACTCAGCCAAACAGGTGGGATGAATGGAAGCAGAGGTTTTTGTTCTATAGAACTGCCTCAAAACTACACAAAGATGATGAGGACATTCAGGTTGCCACATTAATTTACACGATGGGTAAAAGTGCGGACAATTTGTTAAAGTCCTTTAACCTCTCAGCCGACGATCAAAAGAAATTTGACAAAATTCGACAGGCATTTCAACCCGAAGAAAAATATCATTCACGAACGAGCAAAGTTTCATTTAAGGCGACAACACCAGGGTGAAACAGTTGAATCTTTTATTCGATCTCTATATGAATTGGCGGAGAACTGTGACTTTCCTGGCGAAACGAAAAATGAACAAATAAGAGACAAAATTGTTATAGGAATATTAGACGCAAACCTGTCGGAGAAAATGCAGTTAGAAGCCGAACTGACTCTTGACAAAGCTGTGCTAATGGCTAGACAAAGTGAAGTTGTTAAGAGTCAGGTAAAAATCCAGCACGAGAACGGACATGGCACGGCGGACGAAATCAATCGTGGTGCTAGACCAAAACAGCCTTCGAAAGGACATAAGAAGCACATGAATTTCGGTCCAAACACGCCCAAAACCTCCAGTCAAGACAAATTCCGCAAACAACAACATCCTACTAAGGGACAAAAACAGTGCACAAGGTGCAACAGAACGCATGTGGAAGGAAAATGCCCGGCAATAGGGAAAAACTGTTTAAAGTGCGGAAAACGAGATCATTTTTCTGTGTGCTGCAAGACAAAAACACTAAATGAACTCGCGGAAAATAGTGATTTTCTGGGCACGGTTGACAGTGGTGACGGTCCGTGGACAGCAAAACTAAAGGTGAGACATTTGCTAGTCTGTTTTAAGATAGACACTGGTGCTGATGTAACAGTAATACCTGAGTCGGTATATTTGTCTCTTGGAAAGCCAAAAATAAGAAAAACAACTAAAAAGTTATTTGGCCCTGGAAACAAGAAATTGAATGTCATAGGTTCCTTTACTGAAACATTATCCAATAAAAACATGTACACTGTAGAGGAAATATTTGTTGTTCGTGGCATTGACCGCAGTCTGTTAGGACGACCTGCAATTATCAATCTTAACCTAGTCAAACTAAACATAGATGAAGTCATTTCAGTGCAATCTGTTAAACATGCACATCCCAAACTGTTTAGAGAACTAGGGCAATTAGATGGGGAATACCGTATTTCTCTTAAAGAAGGAGCAAAACCGTATGCTCTATCTGTACCACGACGTGTACCTATCCCATTGCTTCCAAAAGTCAAAGCAGAACTTGAAAAAATGGAAAAGTCAGGTGTAATTTTCAAAGTTGATCAAAGCACTGACTGGTGTGCAGGTATAGTCTGTGTACCCAAAACCGACGGTAACGTAAGAATCTGCGTTGATCTTACACAGCTGAATAAAAACGTACGTCGAGAAAACTTTCCTTTGCCGATTATAGATCAAAGGTTGGGAAGGTTAGCAGGTGCTAAATATTTCAGTAAGCTAGACGCCAATAGTGGTTTTTGGCAAATAAATCTGGCCTCCGAAAGCCAATTACTCACAACGTTCATAACGCCGTTCGGTAGATTTGCTTTCAAAAGATTACCGATGGGGTTAAGTAGTAGTTCTGAATATTTCCAGAAGCGTATGTCACAAATCATTGAGGGAATAGACGGAGTCTTATGCCAGACTGACGATATTCTAGTTTACGGACGGACGAGTGAAGAGCATGACTCGAGACTTGAGACGGTTTTAACTAGACTAGAAGAAGCTAATTTAACCCTCAACGCAGACAAGTGTGTGTTCAAGCAAACAAAAGTCAAATTTGTTGGTCATATAGTCGGTCAAGACGGCATTGCCGCAGACCCAGACAAGGTAAAGGCTATACGAGACTTACCACCTCCTAAGGATGTACATAGTGTACGCAGCTTCATGGGAATGGTCACACAACTAGGAAAATTTTCCCCGCTCCTAGCTGAGTATTCAAAGCCAATACGTGATTTATTGAGCAGTAAAAATCAATTTTACTGGGGACCTGATCAGCAACAATCATTTGAAAAAATCAAATGTATTTTGACAGAATCTCCTGTTTTAGCATTGTATGACCCAAACAGAGAGACTACACTTATGACGGACAGTTCCAGCTACGCCACTGGATGTGTGGTTCTCCAGAAACAAGACGATGGAGAATTTAAGCCGGTTTCTTATGCTTCGAGAGCATTAACTCCTACTGAACAAAGATATTCAACTATAGAAAAGGAAGCTCTTGGTGTCACTTATGGGTGTGAAAAGCATAGGGACCTATTAATTGGGAAATATTTCACTATACACACTGACCACAAACCTTTGGTACCTTTACTTGGACAAAAAGACTTAAGCGAATTGCCGGTACGAATACAACGTTTTAGATTGCGATTGATGCAATTTTCCTACTCCATCCAGCATGTTCCTGGTAAAGACTTAATCATTCCTGACCTACTTAGCAGACATCCAACATGTGACAGTTTGACATTTGAGGATAGTCAAAATTGCTCGGAGACTGAGCAGTATGTTGATTTAATTTTGAAAGCTTTGCCAGCCACAGACAAAAGGCTGCAGGAAATAATGTCAAAACAAAGGTCAGACTATGTTTGCAAAAAGTTAATTGAGTTTGTTCAAAATGGGTGGCCTGATTCAAAGTCATGTGAAGTTTCAAAATTATATTGGAAATTTCAGTCAGAAATTACTCTCAACAATGGGTTGTTAATGAGGAATGACAGGTTGATTATCCCTGCAGAACTGAAAGCAGATATTTTGTCTAGGTTACACCAGGCACATCAAGGGATAAATAAATGTAGAGCAAGGGCTAAAGAATCCGTTTGGTGGCTTGGAATAAGCAATGATATCAAAGATCTTATTAAAGGGTGTGACATTTGCGCTAAGAGCCAAAATGAAAAAAGGGAGCCGATGTTAGCTACGCCTTTTCCCGAAAGGTGTTGGTCAAAATTAGGATCAGATTTGTTTCACTGGCGAGGTGCTACATATCTGTTGGTGATAGATTATCACTCTCGCTATATCGAACTAGCTAAACTCAGCTCGCTGTCATCTGCATCTGTCGTAGAACATTTCAAATCCATATTATCGCGACATGGACTGTGTGATACCATAGTGACGGATGGTGGTCCACAATATTCTTCTGATATTTTCAGGAAGTTTTGTACTAAATACGGTATTGAACATGTAACCTCGAGTCCGAGGTATCCTATGGGTAATTCAGAGGCAGAACGCGCAGTGCAAACCGTTAAACGTCTGCTGAATGCATGTCAAGACCCATATTTAGCTATGTTGACGTATCGGGCAACGCCGCTACAAAATGGACTTTCGCCAAGTCAAATGTTATTCGGGCGTCAAATTAAAAGTACAGTCCCTCAAATACCGCAGAAACTTGAACCGAGGCTTGTGAATTCTAAAATTCTTTTGCAAAAAGAAAAGAAGTACCGTAATTACTATAAAGAAAATTACGACAAGTCTAAACGTGCGCAATATCTCCCTCCACTAAGGGAAGGGGAAGGGGTGTATGTAAAGGACATGGGAATCGAGGGCAAAATAATACGGGAAGATTCACGACCAAGATCCTTTATTGTAGAGACACCGAAAAGCACAATTGCAAGAAATCGTAGGCATTTGGTGAAACTGAATAAAAAGGTTCATTTTGACAAGGAAATTGATATCCCTGTTACAGGATACCAGTCACCAGTGTCTAACGAAAAATCAGACTCTCAATTGTCTCAAGGTCAAAACTGTTCAAATGCTGAAAGTTCAAATAATGCTTATGTGACAAGATCTGGGAGAGTTTCCCGGCCGCCAGATCGTTTAAACTTATAATTGTTTTGTCATTCTACGTAATTACATTGAAATGGATTTCATTTATTTTAGATTAGCAATAACAGTTTAATTTGCAACTGACATTTCAATTAAGTTTACATGAATGACATAAAGTTCAGTTACAGTGTGATTGACCTTAAAAGCAATATAAATGTTGCAGATTAATCTTGAATTTATGTTTTTGGTAAACAGTGACTTTCCGACTTTAGGAAAGGGGTGTTGTGTAACTGCTTGTTACATGTACCAAGGGACGCAACACTATATATATAATGAGCTGTATATGATCTTAGAGTTATTGTTCCATTACTATATATATTGTATATTCTGTTGTTGTTAACAGTTAGTTTAGAGTTTGCTCTTGTATGATGTACAATAAAGCATAAAACCATTCTACAATGTTATAAATATATCGATAACATAATAATTAACAGAAAAAATGGTTTTCGTCAGTAGCTAGAGAACAATTAAGCATTGGTTCTTCAGACTTGCTGTGTAGGTTGCTCTGCTCAAGAGATGACTCTATTGTCTTTGAGGTCACTAGGTTAATGTTCAAGGTCACGGTGGCCATAAACCATAAAAAGGATAACAGATTCCGACTGATAACAAAAGAACTGTTGGGTCTTGCTGCTTCAAAACTTCCTACATACCCACCCTCCCACCTGCCGTCCTACCCGTGCAGTTCCTGTACAGATTTCCTGTTCTCCAGTAATAGGACTGCATACATTTTATAACAAAGTGTCATTGACACAAAATACCGTTCCTCTCATTTATCTACTTGCCATGGTCAATAGCTATTGATATCAAAAGCCCCTGGCATCCTCCACTTAATATACTGACACAAGTCCCTGTCCTTCTTCTACCTTCCTAAACTTCTGTGGCTGCCTCTATCAATAAGGCGCTATGGGGGCATGTATGTTTTACAAACATCTCTTTTTCCTTTTTTATGTCAGTGCTATAACAATTCTTCAAAAATGAGGACGGGTTTGAAATCTTAAATGTCCCTGGTTAGGTGTGACAATGCTTTGCTTTATAGCAATGTAATATATAGAACATACCTGGAAATGCATTTACGTCATTTATACTTTGAAAAGAAAAACTGTACTGGAATGAAATTATTTTCGACTGAAAAACTTTAATAATTTGCGCGCACCCCACATTTCATATACCACATACCAATATGTAATAAAGTGTCTCATAGTAATTCCTTCGATTTGTTGCTTTTGTAACGATTTAACTTTATTACAACCCAAACATTTAACAAATTCTATTTTTCATTTAACATTTTCTTATTACCTTATACATAATCATAACACTATTATATGAGCCCACACCCAAATTACTTTTCATTCATTTTCAACCACATTTTTAGACCTCATCATCATGAAAAACAAAAACAACTCCACTCTACACCTCCCTCAATTACACTACTGCTACTGCCAATTTCACTTTTTATCTACCTCTACTGCCAACTACTGCTACTACCAACTTCACGTTTTATCTATACTGGTGCAAACTACTGCTACCGCCAACTCCACGTTTTAACTACTGCTACCTACTACTACTGCTAACTTTGCATTTGATTTATTTTCTACTGCCCACTACTACTGCCTACTGTGACTACCAACTTCCTACTGGTATTAATCCATGACCTTAAGTATCGATGCTATACAACGAGCACGTGAAAGAGCCTGGAGTGTCTCTAGAATGGGATGTTTTCTGTTTCTTGTTTTGTTCGTCAGAACCTAGGCTGATGAAACCTTCAGTGTGCGTCGGTCATAATTATGGGAAACCGGTATTGACAACAAATAAATTCAGTTAAAAGAATGCATAAGTATATAGCTAAGTACTTATTGTGGAATTTAAACAGCCATGTCGCCATAACTATATTTTAATCAGTTTACTTGAACTGCCTGACACCGTTACCGGTTGCAAAACGTGCTAGCATATGTTATAAAACGTATAAATTGTTAAAATATGAGAATCATCCCCGGTAACAGTCACTGAAAATATTTCGTCTGTACCGTCCTTTTTAGATTTTTAGATTCCAGTCTCGACATGATGAAAGGGATAATCTGAAATAAGACAATAAAAAGCAACAACAACAATAAAAAGGGATTGATACTTAAAAAGGTTAAGTATTTGGTTGGATTTATCGTTAGGTCTGAATTTTAAAAAGAACGCTGCCTCTTCTGATGACGGAAAGAATTCGTAGAAAATTCCTGATCAGCTTTTTGTATACTGACCGGATTAAAGGTGCAATGTATTGCATGCAAGTTCTAAATACTGTCTACTGTTTTACCTGGAAATTCTAAATGCTAACATTATTAAAGGTGCACTGAATTACATGCAAATTCTGAATACTAACCACATTAAATGCCTACTGTATTACATGCAATCCTTAAAACTGACAAGATTAAACGTGCATTGTGTTATATGCAAATTCTAAATAATGTCTAGTTTCAAGGTTCACAGTATTACGTACAAATTTTCAATACTGACTGAATTAAATATTCTCTTTATTACGTGCAAATTAAAATTGTACTGATAGTTTTTTAGGTTCACTATATTACATCCCGATTGTTTTAAGTTTCACTGTATTATCAGTTTATTCGAAATACTGACTTTAATAAAGGTTCACTTTATTAAATGCCAATTCTAGATACTGTCTATTTTTAGGTTCACTGTATAATATGCAAATCCTGAATACTGACTACATTTAATAGTCACTGTATAACATACATGACTTATCAACTGTTTCAAACTATTAACATGCTCGAAGCTTTATGGTCCATTCTGTTTCATTAAAATGATTGTATTTTTGGATCGATTGTCACACAAATGAAACCGAAATTGTCGCAAATCACCTATCAACGACCAGCATTTTGTACCTACCATCAAAACAAATAGTTCTTCAAACATTTGAAATAACTTTAACGCAATTAGAAGGTCAGTGATCTGGGGTTTTTTTTCAGTTTTAGGATTGTCTGAATTGAATCACATTTTACTTTTGTTTAGCTGTAATGAATGATACATTGATATTTCTAACGGCATTATATAAGTGTTCATTGAAACGTAAGTATGGCCGAAAGAATGTAATGGTCAAAAATCAACATTTTAGAAATGACATCTGGAAATACGAAAATCTGGAAAATCAGAATTTGGTGAGTATAAGCTGTTTAATACCGTGTATGCTGTCCGCGGCTATTGATTACTGCCTGACATCACCGCAGTATGCTGCTGATAAGACCACGAACCTTATAATGAGAAAGCTGAGCCCTTGCCTCAGTGAGCACCTGTCTGAGCTCCCGGACTGCTGCTGATTGGAACTGGCGTGCAGAAATGGCTTTCTACAGCATATACTAGACATGTTCAGTAGTATTTAAATTCGGGGACCTCGCTGGCCAATCCATTCGTTAAAAAGCTGTTTGCTCAAGATTATGGTTGGTGACGCGAGATCTGTGTACATGGGCATTATCATCCATCAAAATGAAATCAAGACCTACACACCAGCGTACAGGGGCACATGTACATCTAAGATTTCATTGACGTATCTTTCTGTCGTCAGTGTGCCGTTTTCAATCACCTGTAGGTTTCTTCAGCCCATTCTCCAAACTCTAGCCTGCCTGTCCGTGAAGTCCATGTAGAACCTGAAGTCATCTGTGAAGTGAACTTTGGTCCCGTCATTTACTGTCAAACGCTCTTGAATATGAGGTTGTGTCAATAAGATGCCTATTGCAGGCAGCCGTGACCTCAATTCAGCATCATGCAAACGGTTTCTAACGGTTTGCATACCGGATGCATTATGGAAGTCGTGCCTTAACATTGCTACGTTTTGGAACCAGTGGTGTCGGGCTGAATGACGGGATTTGAGTCGTTGAACGCGCTCGACATCCAGCGTGCAGATGCAAAACATTTCCAGTCATCAATTTCACATTCACAATGTGGACAACGCTCTGGGATACCCCAAGGACATGCGCAACCTGCCTCCGCTAGCATTCCAGTTCATCTCATCTTCACTAAGATGATGTCTTACTTGTCGATTTGCAATAGTTTTTGTGAATTTTAAACAAAGTTTGACGATAACACATGAAAAATATTGCTGTATGTCATCATGTACACAAAGGCACATAGCGATGAAGTACCATATTTCCATTCGTGCTTCTTATGCAAGGTGTACATGGCATATCGATAACTGTACTACAGTGGATCTTCCGAAAACCGAACACCCATGGGTCCGGCGAAAAAGTTCGGATTTTGGAGGTTTCCGGAATTCAGAAGTACGAATGGTCTGAACAAATACAGGTGCCAATACAAGAAACACCAGTGGTTCTTTATGATAGTGAATGCATATACTTGTATACTATACAGTGGAACGTCCGAAAACCGAACCTTCTAAAAACCGGAAACTTCTGAATACTGAACGGTTTTCCAAGTCCCGAAATTTCTCCTTCTGTTTTCTATGTAAATCTTACTTCTGAAATCCGGAACTTCCGAATTCTGAATTCCGGACGATTTTTTTTTTCGTAAAGTTTAGTTTAAATCGATGCATTTTAACTTCCAAATCAATCGCATCCATGGCGGAAATACTGTAAATTACGAGCGGGACAAAGGGTGTTTCAAAAGTGAAGAAAGTAAATGATATATGATAATATATCACAATATGATATAACGTAGAGACTCGGTCAATGTAAAAAGAGGTAATTTGGTGATAAATTCAGCTAAATGAAGATATGAGAAGATAATTTTCATGCGCCCAGCTTACTCCACCCAGTATGAACTCAGTATAGACAGATGAAATAGTCAAAATAGTTTAACGACAAATGCAGTATGAAGTATTGATGTGAACTGAATTCTTTGAGAAGTTATATATCCAAGCTTTAATTTATATCGCTTAGAAAGAAACCTTACACAGAGAACAAAATGTCACAGAGAGGTCAGTCAAGAAGAGACTCAGTGTGTACCTCACTAGAAGAGAAACAAAAACAAAAATCAAAAAAAGAAAAGGAAACAGAAAAAGAGAAAAACACAATGCAGTTTGACAAAGATTTTGATAAATTCAAGCAGGAAATTAAAGGGCTTTTCAATTCCTTTGAAGAAGAAAATGACAAAAAATTGAACAAAATAGAGGACAAATTTAGCATAATATTTGATGAGACGAAAAAAGAACTAAATGTAATGAGATTAGAAGTGTCTGATACCAGTTAGAAAGTAACAACAACTTTAATGCTGATAGATTAGAGGAAATGACATGTACAGCTTATATAAAGATAGCATAAGCCTGGAAATATACCTCATTGAACTTTTACCTACCCATCGCATTTCCCTTTTACACTTCCGAACAGGCAATCACAGGTTACCAATTGAAGTGGGTCAATGGAGACACTCCCATGTCCCTCATGAAAACAGGAAGTGCCCGCTTTGTTCCTCCGGTGACCTTGGTGATGAAATGCATTATCTCCTCATCTGTCCATTCTTTAAAGAAAAAAGATTAAAGTACATTCCTAAAGTATTTTTCAATAGACCAAATATTTTAAAGTTTAAGGAACTGATGACTTACAATGATACAGCCCTCATGACAAAGATAAGTATTTTTGTTAAATGCATCATGCAGCATTTTAGTAGACGGTAGAATTTGCCCCCCCCCCCCCCCCACCCCACCCGCCCCAATTTTATATTTTGTTTACTGGTACTTTTTTCTCGTCTGTCGTTTTGCTCAGTGTAGCATTTTGAACACTACTAAGTATTTGAATGTATATGTAAATAAGTTATGTTGAAACGATAATTGCTTCAACTTTATACGTGTATGATATACTCAGTTACTAGGAAGTGTTAATTCTCTAGATGAATGTTTATGTTTGAGGCATATGGCTTTTTACTATAAATTGCTACTAGCTGCCCGGATTGCAAATAATCTGAAAGGTAATTTGCCTTTAAAAGAAATACATTCAAAATAAATGAAGATCAATTTCGCTCGAAATAACCTTAATCATAATTTTCTTCTAGCTTATCTTTTTATTTTTAATATAAAATGTTACCAAATTATTATTTACTCACCACGTGTAGGCGTATCTTTCAGCAGTGTTGTCTCCATTCAGTTCGTGCCTTTTAAGCTTGCCGTGTGTAACGGTCTATGTCCAATTGACACACTAACCTTTGTGTATTCTTAGCCTATAGTCTGTTTCATAGAAACGGTAACATAAAGTCTACTTTAACATTTTCTCAATGATTATACTTTGCCACAAATATACAGAATCGTAAGACAGGGAAATTAAGTGAGATATCAGATATGTTCTGGTTTTTGTCTCAATATTTTGACAACTTATTGACTTTCATTATTATCCCCACCAATCAAAGTTTGCCATTGTTTTGTCTCTTATATCGAGTCTTTAGTCTGTTTCAAAGAAACAATAACTGAAATCTATTTTAAGATTTTTTTTCCATGATTACACTTTGCTGCAAATATATAGAATCGTAAGACAGGGAAATCAAGTGAGATGTCAGATATATTCCGGTTTTTTGTCTCAATATTTTAACAACTTATTAACTTTGATCATTTATCCCCACCAATCAATGCCATTGTTCTGTTCCAATGTTTTATTTGTTATATTATTTGTGCACATGTTATTACAAAAATGTATGTTTGTAATCTGTGTCAAAATAAAGGTTCTGTTCTGTTCCTTTCTGACAGAACAAAATAAGTCCAGTGAAAACAAAGTGAAATCTGAACTAGATGAGATGAAACAGAAACTGTTGATGCTAGAAAAGCAATAGAGGAAATACAACCTACTCTTCTATGGCTTTCCAGAAGATAAGAGTGAAAATCTTACAAAGACAATAAAAACATTCTTTGAAGACAAATTAAAGATAAAAAAAGAGAAGGTCAACAACATGATATTCAGCAGCTGTCACAGATTTCCAACGGCAGCAGAAGGTCCAAGACCTATTATTGTAAGATTTGTTTCATTTGAAGACAGAGAAACAGTCTATTCCAAATTTTTTATGCCAGTTCTCATAACTATTTACGCATTTGAATTAAATTATAGAATTTTGTTGAGTGCATAATTACACGACATGTACTTTAAAAAATACTACTGTGTTAAACGATTTTACTACAAAGACAATCTAGCGTAGTGTGTCAAATCAAAAGTTCATTGATAAAAGAAATTCCCACAGTACAAAACTGTTTTACTCGTGCATTACCATTAAGATGGGAAATTCTAACGGTTTGATATTATACTATCCTAGGAATAAAAAAAATGTTTTATTGTATGTATAGGAAATTACTATTAAAGTTGAAATGACTCGTAAATATCTTACCTTGCGAATCTAAGAGTATTTTACTGTGAAATGTCCAAATCAATCGAAAAGGTTACAAAATAAAAAAAAATCGGAAACTACTCGTACTTCATTGTAAACTTTTTATAAACTTTCAGCACTAAAAGTAAGTTGTGTACATGTAAATTCGGCGAGATTTGCTTAGTATGACTTACTGATGGTTGTGTATTTAACTACATCTCTTAGCGATTGGATTTTTTTTTTTTTTTTATTTTTTTTTTGCTTTTGTTTTTCTGAAGTAAAATGTTATTAAATCGTTAGGCGAATGGTGAATATATTTAGTGAATAAATTGGCTGCATTTTGAAATGTATTTTTTTAGATTTTTGTAATGCATTGTATATCAATTCACTTAGCGCCCGCATTTTTCGTTTTTATTATAGCGGTTGGATATTTATCTCTGGCGCGCTCTCTCTTTGTTTCATTTTTTCAAGTTTTTTCCTTTGTTTGCTAGTTTTTATTTTGCAGTCTGTTTGTAATGTATGCGTGTTTTTTTCTTTCTTACTCATCTTTTGTCATGTTTATATACAGCAATTTATATGAAAGTAGTAATGATACTATTTCTTTGAGACGAAAACCAGTAAGACTTTTTTAATAATGGCTAATATGAACATTTTCTCTTATAATTGTAGAGGTTTACATGATATCAAAAAGAGAAATGATGTTTTTCAGTTTTTAAAGGAAAGAGAAGCTGATATTTATTGTTTGCAAGACTTACATTTTACACCTACTAATAGTATGCAAAAAAGACTGTATACTGAATGGAACGCTGAATGTTATTTTAGTTTTGGGGAAAGCAATTCGAGGGGGGTAGGAATATTTTTTAAAAAGGACTTAGATGTTAAAATCCTTAATTCTATTACCGATACTGAAGGAAATTACGTAGTATTAGATTTAGGTGTATAGTCTAAACGCTTTACTTTGATAAATGTATATGGACCAAACTTAGACAAACCAGAATTTTTCAAAGAAATTTTTAAAATAATAGAACAGGTTGGAAATAAGTCTTATATAATCTGCGGCGATTTCAATTTAGTGATAAATGTAGACTTAGATTAATGCAACTATAAATCTATAAGAAATAATAAAAAAACGCCAGAATTTTTTTTTTTGATGAATACAATTACAGAAAAACGGTTATTTGACCCGTTTCGAACCATTAATGGAGATATAAGAAAATATTCCTGGAGAACAACAAATCCTATTCACCAAGCAAGGTTAGATTTTTTCTTGTTAACAGACGATTTCCTTCCACAAGTACGCAGCTGTGATATAAATTATTATTATTATTTTGACATGCGTTAGAATAACAGTTGTCAATTTGAAATTGACATGCAGCCGAATATATCTATAATAAGATAGCGGTAAATAATTAAAGCGATGATTAGTGGATTAATAACAGGTGTTTGCTACAAGCAACTTTAAGAATTAAATTGTAATTGGGGTGTCTTAAAAAAAGCGTGATTAATTAGCCAACATAGAAAATAGAAGAAGAAATTTCCGGACGGAGAAAATCGTTAAGTTTTCAGAAGGTCCGGTTTTCAAAAGTTCTACTGTACATGTATCATTAGTTGGAATCTAATTTCATATGAACGAAATATTTGATGTCAAAAAAATGATCCCTAGCAAATTTTAAGTAGCTGATATGTTTCCATCAAAATAATATGTATCTTGATCGTGTTTGTGCACTTGACTTCCGGATTTGTACCTACTCTCAGGGGTCTTAATCTCTTGTCGTAACAATTCTTGAACAAAAGTACTCAAATTGCAAACAAAATTCAAGTCAAGTTTTAGATGGGAAAACACACTTGTTTTGCATTATTTCGATAAAATGTTTCAAATTCATTATATTTACAGAGGTATAGACATAATATATCAGTGATATACAATGAATAAATCAATAATAAATAGGTGCGTAGCCAGTACTTCTAGGTAAACAAATTGATCAAGAAGCTCAAAATGTAAAAAGGGCGACAAAAAATATCACTATAACATAATTATAGTTGCCGAATCTAGATTACGTCCGTATGTGTGTGTGTGTGTGTGTTGTTGTTGTTGTTGTTGTTGTAATTGTTTTTGTTTGTGTTGTTTTTAGCTCACCTGATCACAACGTGCTCATGGTGAGCTTTTGTGATCACCCTCCGTCCGTCGTAGTGCGTTGTGCATCGTCATCAAATTCTTTAAATAACATCTTCTCTGAAGCCGATTACGTTATTTTGACCAAACTTCACAGGAATGATCCTTGGGTGGTCCCCTATCAAATTCATCCAAATGGTTCCGGTCGGTTTCATCAGTAGGTCACAGGACCAAAAAAAGAGGTTTCAAAAATGCAAATTTCAAAAGATATTCTTGTCTGAAACTACAGGGCCTATAGCTTTGATATGTAGTATGTAACATCATCTAGAGGTCTTCTACCAAAGTTATTCAAATTATGCCTCCGGGTTAAAAATTATTCAAATTATGCCTCTGGGGTAAAAATTGGCCCCGTCCTGGGGGTCATGAGTTTTCCTTATATGTATATAGTAAAACTATTCTTCTCTGAAACCAGGCCGAGAGCATGTAACATTGTCTAGTGAACCTCTACCAAGATTGTTCAAAATTGACCCCGCCTTGGGGGTCAGAGATTTTCTTTAGTAAAACCTTCAAAAATCTTCTTCTCTGAAACCCCAAGTGCTAGAGTTTAGATATTTTGCATGAGACGGCTTCTAGTTGACCTTTACCAATATTATTCAAATTATTGCTCTGGGATCAAAGTTTTTTCCTATATAGATTTTGTAAAAACTTTAAAAAAATATTTCTTCTCCGAAACATGAAACATTGTCTAGTTGACCTGTACCAAGATTGTTCAAGTTATGGTCCTGGGCTAAAAATTGACTCCGCCCCAGGGGCCATGGGCTTTCCTTATATGTATATAGTAAAACCTCCACCTCATTATACCAATGTTGTTAGCTCGACTTTTTTGAAAATCAAAACTTCTGACAAGTTGAATTATTCAAGTATGACCTTGACTTTAAAATGACATTGACCGTGAAGGTCAAGTTATTGTATTTTGTTTAAATTGTCATTTATTTACAGAATTGATTCATACTTAGACAAACCAACACTTAAGACAAAACCGTCATTTTGAATTGTTATTAATGGAGGATTTGATTCATACTGTAACAAAACAACACTGAGGACAAAACAGACATTTTGAATAATTCCAGAGAGACCTTGACTTTTAAAGGATATATCTAGTGCTAAAATCGACCAAATTTTTGCTATTAATAGATGTCTTGTCTTCATACTTGGACATAACTACCCTTTGGACAATACCTTTAAGAATTTTAAAATGAACTTGACCTTTATTTGACCTTGACCTTCAAGGTCAAATTATAGAATATTGCTAAAATTGGCCACAACATGTATGCCACAACATGTATGCCAAAATAGACATGTTGAATGACCATGACCATGACCTTAAAATGACCTTGACCGTCAAGGTCAAGTTATTGAATTTTGCTTAAATTGCCACAACTTTGTTATAAATTGACGGATTTGATTTCATACTGGGACACAAAACCAACTTGTTGAATAATTTAAGTATGACATTGACCTTCAAATGACATTGATGGTGCTAAAATTGGTTTTATCTGTCCTATTAATGGATATGTTATATTCATACTTCATACATAAGTACCATTTGGGCAATACCTTCAAGAAGGTTAAACTGAACTTGACCTTGACCTTTATTTGACCTTGACCTTCGAGGTCAAATTATTCAATATTCCTAAAATTGGCCATTACTTTGTTGTTAATGGATGGATTTAGTAATAATAATTCTAAATGATGTTGCTTTTAAAAACCCTTCACCACAATGTGCTTTGTCCGGTGTGTTTGCCTTTGGAAATAGGAAAAAGTCGACTTGCGGTGGCTCTTGTTCAAATTCTTCTGATAAACACTTTCATTAGCTTACAGCATTTGACACCAATACCATTCTGTCCCCATGAGCGTCCTTGGGCCAATGCCCCCTTGCTTAATTTGTATCATTTGGTTTCAAATTTCAAATAAAAGGGTAAATGATTTGCTGCAGTGTCAGAAAATGTGATATTTAATGTGGAAGAAACACCAAAAGAATGATAACGTCTTGAAATATGTTGGACTGATACATGGTCTCCAAGTCCATAAACTTTCAAATCTTACTGGCGAGGTCGGTGTCAGTTGCTTGTTTATGTATCCATTTCATTTCATTTTAAATGTTGTTGTTGCTGCTGTTAAATGAATAAGATTAATAAAAATATACTGTTATATTTCAGGAGAAGTAGTGCCGCAAATGTAAACAGTAAAAAAGACAGAACTGGCCGGGTACAACTTGTGAAAAATGTAGCAAAGTGAGTAAAGTCAAACTTAAATATGATCTTAGAAACATACAACCAGACAAGGCTGTCATAAAAAAGACATGTTATTCCTGTCAATTTAAAGTGGACATTTGCCATCAGGAAGTCAATGTAAATATCTTTTAGTTCATTGAAGTACATTTCAACTAATCAGTACAGACCCACGTAACGCCGCCACAATATATGACACATCTGTCTTCAGAGACACTTTTCTTCTCTTTTTTTTAATAATTTTATTTTTATTTCAGCCAAAAAATATGAACAGCAAAAGAACTTTTCTAAGTTGTTTAAGGAAAAAAATCCAGATTATTTATCAGTGAATCTCTATTTGAAAGGCCTCATCCAAGAAAAAAGTTTATTATATTGATATGACAAAGCCTCAAGGTGATTGGATTAAATTGTGTACTTTGAACCCGGTTCACAGAGTAACGAATGTTTGTTATAATTCTCCAGGAATGCCACTATTATCGAGATGATGATTGATGTTCTAGACGACATGTACAACTGCAATTTTTCCAGACTGGAAAATCTTTTTGTGTCAAATGTTCACGACCACGCACAGCTTGCGGGTAAGGTTATGCGCATTGTCGTTTGAAAACAGTGACTTGATTTTGTCTTGCTGGTACCTTCCACTCCCTGCCTTTTTTAGATTGTATTTAGACATTTAAGCATTTTATGTTTCAATATCACGATAGGCGATTTGAATTAGATTTAAAATGTGCTAAGGTTAAGTGCACATCTGCTGAAGTTCCTTTTTATTCAGCCTCTGAATTTTGCGTCCGGAAAAGATAATTTTGGTCAGTGTTTTCTCATGCTACACATGACCTTGTGTTTTCTCATGCTACATGTGACCTAGTAGGAATGAGTTTGACTGTCACAAAGGTGTGTTTTTCTGATGCTTTTCATCTTTGTTTTACGGACAGAAGATCTAAAAAAAGAGAGAGATTAGAACTTAAATAGCGTGTGATTTTTACACACTTGATATTTTAGAACCTTTTTTAGTGAGGTATGGTAGGTTTTCCAACTATCTGTCTGTCTGTCTGTCTCTCTGTCTGTCTCTCTCTCTCTCTCTCTCTTGCCAACCCTTCTCGCGAGTGTTATAGGCTTAAATTTAAGTGCACGTCGGATTGTTAGTAAAAAGGTGAAATGAAAATAAGCCCAGATGTTGTAAACATGTCAGGATAGGTGAGACTGGAAAAGTATTCTAGTCATGGTTAAAATGTTGATAGTGAAAAATAAAGGTCAAAATATAAAAAAAGTAAAAACAACGGGAGCCAGACTAATACTACAACCCTACTACTGCCCGCTTGAACTGACCTAGGTCGGGTAGAGTGGCAATGTGGCTAGGGAGTTTCTTCTAGAGTACAATG
Organism: Cyclina sinensis; assembly: GCA_012932295.1. Classification (NCBI taxonomy): domain Eukaryota; kingdom Metazoa; phylum Mollusca; class Bivalvia; order Venerida; family Veneridae; genus Cyclina; species Cyclina sinensis. The sequence goes on from JAAONU010000017.1 coordinate 13,276,509, forward strand.
CTGTGGGGGAAGAATGAGTACTGGTGGTAGTCAGAGGAAACCTGTATTTGTCGTAAGGATAAGGGGTGCATGGAGTAGATATTGGTATTTTAATTACAGTTTTGTTTTTGGTGATGTGAATGACTTGGCACTTTGAGGGGTTAAACTCAATGTCCCACTGCTTCTCTCAGAGTACCATGTTGGAGGGTCTGAGGAGGAGTTGATGGTAAGGTACACATCAGTGTCATCTGCAAATAGTCTGACTTGAGATTTTAGGACATAAAAAGGTAGCTTGTTGATGTAAAGAAAAAAACAAAGGGCTGATCCTTGGGGCACCCCAGAGGTAACGGGTACTTCAGATGAACAGTCACTATCCACAACTACTGTCTGTCTACGGCCAATGAGAAAAAAACTGAATCCAATTAAAAAATTTTAACATAGTATTGATTACTGTGTCGGAATGGCTAAACTTTTATTGTACATGTACTTAATTCTCGGTGAGCAGCAAAAATACGCAGCAAAGACAACTTCAAAAGGGCATAACATTTTTGTCTATAAACGAAATATAGCCTTATGGGTATTCCTTTTCCTAGTTAGAACGAGATCTACAAGTCTGTGCCATTTGTTTTGCAAAACTCGAGTAAAAATGTTGCTTGTAATTTCTTACACCGCTGTTGTTGTTGTAGTTTTCATGAAATAAAAGGAAAATGTGTTTGTTTTTCGTAGATATGGAATATATATGTAGCCTCAAAGTGTTATAGTTTTCATATTTTTATATTTGAGAGTACTATAACGTTAACCAGACAGTAACATGGATCATAAAACTGATTGCAACATTTAGCGTTAACATTGCGACATTTAACGGAGTTTTGACACCAATTGTTATGACAAAAACTTCAGAGATATAGGCCCTAATGTTAAAATGGAATTTAAATAAAAATATCGTCTTTTTACGTGTTTTAAGTTTTGGATGATAAGAGAAAGAATAAATGCTGAAAGAGGTATAATCTTGCTTTAATAATTTCAGGACCAGCATGGAATGAATATCGGACCTGTTCCAAATCAAGAGCTCAGACCAAGACGGGCTGCCTGAAGAGACAGGAAGAGAAGTGTAAAAACTCTTCATACGTCGTGAGCAAGGTACTCCGACTCACAACCGGTTCTTACGAGAAACTTCTGGAGAAAAGAAAAAACCTGAAGCTTATACATTTGTTTCGGAACCCCTTTGCTATTGTCAATAGTCGTACAGAGTCTAGAGGCTATCCTGTGAAGGACTTCACATCAAATGCCGCCGTTCTTTGCAAGAAAATGTTATTGGACTACGAGGGTGGGTTACGTCTAGTCAAACAGTACCCTGGCCGGGTTAAACTTGTCTTCTATGAAGATATTAAATCAAACGTTGAAGAAAAGATCGAAAAGTTGTATGAATTTATTGGAATGGAGTCAAACAAAGATGCGGTTAAGAAGCTGAATAAGGTCGCGCCAAATAAAGGAATTAGCAATACGCCAACCATGTCAAAGACACGAGTGGCTGACAACGCACACTGGTGGAGAAGTCACATGTCATTCATGAGATATCAAAGTGTTAAAAGCAAGTGTATACAAATAATGAAATTATTCAATCTGACTGACTTTAAAGATAGACAAAGTTTGCTTAATCTTAGCATACCGGAAATTAATCTTCCAGGAAAGCTTAGAATTTGAGACAATATGAATAAAAAAAGATCTCTTTTATTTTTCACAGCATTTCGTTCTCAGTATTGTACGTTTAAGATATAATTGTGTAACTGAAAAAAAGGTTCTGACAATGTTTGCATTTTTATTCCATGCTAGTTACGTTTGCATTATACAAAAATGCCATGAAGTATGTAATGGTAAAATTCCATCTGTAAGTGCATTTTTTTAAAATCAGTTGAAAAAATGTTAGATTTAGGACAATTAAGGTGCGCTATTAAGACCGATTTGGTATTCGGGCGACTTTTAAGAAAATTACTCTATGAACATATTTTTTGATACAGAGTCAAGGCACTAAAATACTCGGACGTTTTGCATTAATTATTTTAAAAAATATATCAGTTTTCTAATCATTTCTTCTGCTCTAATATGTACAAGGGAAAACTTTAATCATGATTTAAATCATACACAAAAATGGTACTCGAGGAGTACTCTTTTAAGCAATAATGGTACTCGAATTATACCCTTTTTAAGCAATAAAAGTACAAGGGGTATACATTTTTAAGCAATAATGGTTACCGAATTGCATATTTTAAAGCAATACTGGTATTCAAATTATACTTTTTTAAGCGGTGATGGTACTTGAGAAATACTTTTAAGCAATGATGGTCCTCGAGTAGTACGTTTTTGACCATAGAGGTACCGAGTAATACTTTTTAAAGCAATAATTGTATTCGACTAAAAAAATTTAAGCAACAATGGTACTAGAGTAATACGTTTTCTGAACAATTATTAAACTCAAGTAATAAATGTATCAATAAGTATTTTTCTAAGCTATTATGGTACTTGAGTAATACTTTTTTATGAATATGAACACGAGTAATACTTTTTTATGCAATAATGATCCTCGAGAAATGCTTTATAGCAAGAATGGTACTTTAATTATACGTTTTAAAGCCATAATGGTACTTGAGTAATACTTTTATAAGCAATAATGGTACTCCAGAAAAAGTTTTTAAGTAATAATGGTACTGGGTAATACTTTTATAAGCAATAATGGTACTCCAGAAATAGTTTTTAAGTAATAATGGTACTAAGTAATACTTTTATACGCAACAATGGTACTCCAGAAATAGTTTTTAAGCAAAAATGGTACTGAGTTATTCTTTTATAAGCAATAATGGTACTCCAGAAATAGTTTTTATGTAATAATGGTACTGAGTAATACTTTTATAAGCAATAATGGTACTCCAGAAATAGTTTTTAAGCAAAACGTACTGAGTAATACTTTTATAAGCAATAATGGTACTCCAGAAATAGTTTTTAAGTAATAATGGTACTGAGTAATACTTTTATAAGCAATAATGGTACTCCAGAAATAGATTTTAAGCAATAATGGTACTGAGGAATACTTTAGTAAGCAATAATGGTACTCCAGAAATAGTTTTTAAGTAATAATAGTACTTGAGTAATTCTTTTATAAGCAATAATGGTACTCCAGAAATAGTTTTTAAGCAATAATGGTACTGAGTAATACCTTTATAAGCAATAATGGTATTCCAGAAATAGTTTTTAAGCCATAATGGTACTTGAGTAATTCTTTTATCAGCAATAATAGTACTCAAGAAATAGTTTTTAAGCAATAATGGTACTGAGTAATACTTTTATAAGCAATAATGGTACTCCAGAAATAGTTTTTTAAGCCATAATGGTACTTGAGTAATTCTTTTATAAGCAATAATGGTACTCCAGAAATAGATTTTAAGCAATAATGGTACTGAGTAATACCTTTATAAGCAATAATGGTACTCCAGAAATAATTTTTAAGCCATAATGGTACTTGAGTAATTCTTTTATAAGCAATAATGGTACTCCAGAAATAGTTTTTAAGCAAAAATGGTACTTGAGTAATTCTTTTATAAGCAATAATGGTACTCCAGAAATAGTTTTTAAGCAATAATGGTACTGAGTAATACTTTTATAAGCAATAATGGTACTCCTGAAATAATTTTTAAGCCATAATGGTACTGAGTTATACTTTTATAAGCAATAATGGTACTCCAGAAATAGTTTTTAAGCAATAATGGTACTGAGTAATACTTTTATAAGCAATAACGTCACTTGAGTGATAGTTTCTTACTAAGTAGCATTTATGACATCAATGCATATATTTTTGTACTTATAACTGGACTGCTTTTTAATCAAGAAATAATAAACCAAGTTTTTAATTGCTTCGCATTCGTGATTTAATTACTAAGCATCCAAACTTCGCCAATATTTCATTCACTGATCAAATATAGAAATTCGATTCTTACACGTTTACAATTAGAGTTTACTAAATAATGCGTTCATTTAAAGGTCATGTGACACGACTATAGCAACTTTGTCTATTCAAAAAAATCATAATGTACTGATTAAAATGGTTTAATTGCGAAGTTATGAAAATATTGCTTTCGATAAGAAAAAACGTGTTTTTGATGATCGGGTGTTTCCGTTTCGACATCGGTAGTTTCCGCCGCAATTTTTGGCTGTGACGTAGATTTATCCCTACTGTACCATGTAGTAGTGCAGAATTACACTGCCCATAACACACCCGTTTTTAAATGAAAAAATAACACTAAACCACAAGTGCAAAAAACATGATAAAGGCACACTTATAAAAATAACATGCTATAAATTGTAAATAAAATAAAATAATGTGATTACTTCTCGATTTTTATAAGTAAATTCAAACTTTGTGCCGGGAGAACGGGTTGTAATTTTACCTTCATAAATATTAATAAATATTCCAATTTCTTCTATGTTGTGGTTCTATATAAAACTATCTCCTCCAAGTTAAAACATGCTGCGTAACACTTTCTCACTTGATGTTTAAGTCATAAACAAATTCTTTTTCATTTAAATGTAGTAAAATTGAAGTGAATTTAGGTGATCTAATGTGTAGACATTTGTTTCACTGGAATGGAAATTCACACTACAGTGTATTTTCACGTTGGGGTATTGTTTGAAAAATAACAATAATTATGGCATGTCCATCAAGTAGAAATTTGTGTCTGCTTATAAATTAATATCCAATGAAATGTCAAATATCCATAAATCACGCCTTATACTGTGGGATTTATGCAAATTAACCTGCAGAAATGGGACCCTTGTATATTCTGCATAGCTGTCAAAACAAAGCAATTAACTTTTTTATGACCCAATCAATGATAAAGTTGAGACAAATAGCAAAGTTTTATGTGATCTTACAAATTGATTGAATTACTTTTGATCAGTCACACTTGTGAAAACATAATGTAATAGCTTGTTCCAATTAACATGTCTGAATGATCTTAGTTAAGAAGCTTCCTTGCAGATACATTTTTTAATTAGATAATTAAATGTAATGGAACTATTTATGATGAAATAATAATCATTGGACTTCTAAATGTGAACAAATTAAAAAAAATAAATAAAAAATAATGTTTTTGTGTTATGATTTTGACATGGGTTTTAGGGCTTCTTCATATTAGTTGTTCTCTAATCATTATTTTTTTGTTTTCAAAAGAAAAGATTGTAGAATGAATAAGCCAAAAGAAATATATGCATTTATAATGAAGCAAATCAAAGATCTACCGGTAGTCAAATATTATTTACACGTACCTCAGGCAAAATATACCAGAGACAAATAAGCAACACATCAATGTACGTAAGGAGAATGTTTTTATGGAAAAAAATCTCTCGATTGGAGTTAGTTAATCAAGTCTTCCAAAAAACTGCATCGGATAAAAATAAGCATGTTCAAAATCTTTCTGGATCAGTTACTTGAAAAATATCTCAAGATATTCAATTTTGTTTTTTTACTATATTCAGTCTACATTTTCACTTTCCATCATAATTTTTAACAGGCAGCTGTGTCAAGTGGCAAGGGATAAATGTGCGTCACTTCCGGTTTCGCTCTTGACAGGTGCGCGTGACCAAGTGCGTAAAATATGGATTTTAATTTGCTATATAAACATCTTTAAGATGAAAATTACCTGCGGAATTTTGTGAAACTGTCATAGTTAGATATATATTTTTCGCTCATATCAAAATTTCGAGGTCAAAAATCCGTGTCACATGACCTTTAAGTGAAGTTTGATATTGGGTCATCTGTGCAAACAACATACCAATTTTAATTTTTTTTCTTTTTTAATATTTATTTTTGTGTTAGGCCACACCAAAATGATCTCCTGTTCGTCGGATTTCCCGCATCAATTTTCGAAGAAATGAAAAAAAAATATTTTAATTTTTTTCTCACCGCCCGCTCCTGTCGTAAAATTTGCACTGGGTCGAAATCGCCCGGTGCGAAAAAAAAATATTACTTTTGATTGTAATCTATAGTGCAAATTTCTACAGAACATGTTCTTCGGTTTAATACTCAGTTACACGACGCGATTATCACTATTCCGCGCGGTAGAGACCCGTTACTGGGCGTTAGGTAATGATTTGCTCGATTACCAAATTGAATGTCGTATTTTTGGATCACATCATAAATCAACAAAGGAAAATGGATGCAAAGCTTCTCAATCGGGCAAAACACGGGTGCCCTGTTTCACTCGTCATTTCAAGACAGTAACATCGCTCTTCGCTCGCTCCACTAAATGACTGATCAGAAAAAAAATATTTTAATTTTTTTTTCGCTCGCTCGCCCCATATTTTTCTCAAAAAAATCCGAAGAACAAGATATTAATTTGGTGTGGCCTATATGAATAAATGAAATAGAATCGAAATGAAGGTGGACGATGCTTTATACATTCTTAAATATCTGTGTAGAAAACTCAATGCTTCATGCTGTGTTAGAGATCAAGTATTTTCATGATTCATAATGGTACTTGAGAAATACTTTTACTCGAGTGCAATTTTAAATATGTTTTCCTTAAATATCTGTGTAGAAAACTCATTGCTGCATGCTGTGTTAGAAATCAAGTATTTTCATGATTTATAATGGTACTTGAGAAATACTTTTACTCGAGTGCAATTTTAAATATGTTTTCCATAAATATCTGTGTAGAAAACTCATTGCTGCATGCTGTGTTAGAAATCAAGTATTTTTATGATTAAACAACACCTGGTAAAAATGTCCCACCAGGAACATAACGATTGGCTAGATCAGGGTCGTACTTTCAAAATCGTCCACTGATTTACATGTGACGATTTGTCGTTAGATTTTGTGAACAATGTCTAGTTAAAAAATAAAACGATAAAATACCACCGAACACGAAATATGTATTTTATGTTTATATATACATATAAAAGAATATATATACGAATACTTTATTAGACACATATAAGTATATAAGAGTACTTTATTAGGCATAATCTTACAAGATGATAGCATAGCATATTAAATAATATAACAATTTAAAATACAATTTTGTGTATGCCGAAACGGGAAGAGACACTTGATCAAACTATTTTGAGTAGATCACTTTGAGATTTAAAAAAAATATCACAAGTATTTTTCTTCTTATGTTTTATAGGTAGTATCAAAGACGAATGTAGCCTTTATTGCACAGAATTAAGTAATGTTAGATTTTGTGTAAATTTTTATTTCTGTATTGGTATGTATAATTACTCAATTATTGGTTTAGGTTATGTTATATTCATGAATAGGTTGTCATGAGTGTTTAATGCACTGAAATAATTATAAATGTACATAATACCGATTTTACCTCGTTTCTGTGATATAGTATGGATTTGGAACAAACAGTCGTGATTTTTGAGGCTGTTTTCCATAAAAAGATCTCTATTACAGAAGCAGGACTTATTTTAACAAGGGAGTAATTTTTATGACTTTATAATTGAAAATAATAATAATAACTATCATCATTAAAATGATAACAATACAATGATGACAGTGATGATGAATGAATGGATAAAAAGGTAACATTCGGTAGAATTGTGACATAAAATAAATGAGTGTTCATTTCACAGACTTACCAGTAAATGTACACCGTGTCAGTTCTACATGAAAGATAATGTCACTGGCCGAATGAACCAGTGTTATGATAATAAGTGGTACAGTGACTTTCATGTTACACAGATGAAATTTTTTGCAAGCAAACTTTGTATCAAAACGTGATATGATTTTGCATGGTCTGAATTGATGGCATCGGGAAGTCAAAGAATTAATGTCTGACTAAACAGACAAGAATGGAAAAATGATTTTTAGCTCGACTATTCGAAGAATAAGGAGGGCTATAGTTCTCGCCCTGGCGTCGGCGTTGGTTCAGGTTAAAGTTTTTGGGCAAGGTAACATTATTCACCTAACCCTTGCAGGTATAGCCCTGAAACTTACAATACTTGTTTACCATCAAGAGCTTACTCTGCTAACAAGAGGAGGTAACTCTGTCAAGCATTTTGTGTGAATTATGGCCACTTTTCGACTTAGAAATTTGGTTAAAGTTTTTTGGCAAGGTAGTACTAGTCACCTTTCCCTTGCAGATATTGTCCTGAAACACACAATACTAGTTTACCCTCAAGATCTTAGTCTTATCAGAAGAGGAGGTAACTGTGTGAAGCATTTTGTGTGAATTATGGCCCCTTTTCGACTTAGAAATTTGGTTAAAGTTTTTCGGCAAGGTAGTACTAGTCACCTTTCCCTTGCAGATATAGCCCTGAAACTCACAATACTTGTTTACCATCAAGAGCTCAGTCTGCTCACTAGAGAGGGTTACTATGTCTAACATTATGTGTGAATTATGGCCCTTTTTGACTTAGAAATTAGGTTAAAGTTTTTGGCAAGGTAGCGCTAGTCACTTTCCCCTTGCAGATTAACTTGAAACATTTTTTTTATCATCATGGCTTTAGACTGCCACAAGAGGAGGTAACTTTGTCAAGGATTCTGTGTGAATTTTGAGTTTATAAGGTTTATATAACCCTTTAGTATCAAGTACTGAGAATAGTCGAGCGTGCTGTCCTACGACAGCTCTTATTTTACTCAAGCATTACATCATATTGAAAATTCAATATCGTGCAATAACAAAGTTTACGGCATTTTTAATTTTTCTGTATTACTGCTGCCCTTATATTAAAAGCATGTTTATGTGTACCAGATAAACTTAAGCATTTGCAAATTCGTCTGGTTCCCGACTTTAAGGGGCAGGTAATCCAGCTATGGTACATGCATGTATTTAGTTTTTTTTCTTCAGCTGTTTTGTTTAGATTTTGTTTATTGTTTTCTTAATTTATTCAAGTTTTTTAACTGTTTTACTAGCTCACCTGATTACAGCGTGCTCATGGTGAGCTTTTGTGATCCCCCTGTGTCCGTCGTCGTGCGTCGTCCGTCGTCAACAATTTCTTTAAAACGACATCTTCTCTGAAACCAATGACTGCACATTAACCAAACTTCACAGGAATGATCCTTAGGCGGTCCCCTTTTAAAGTTGTTCAAATGGTTCCGGCCTGTTGCATAAGTAGGTCACTGGGCCAAAAAAAAGTTTCAAAAATGCAAATTTAAAAAAATCTTCTTGTCACAAAGTACAAGGCCTAGAGCTTTGATATTTAGTATATGACATCATCTATAGGTCCTCTACCAAAGTTGTTCAAATTATGACCCTAGTGATAAAATTGGCCCAGCCCCGGGGGGGGGGGGTCATAGGTTTTCCTTATATGTATATAGTAAAAACTTAAAAAATCTTCTCTGAAATGACAAAGGCTAGAGCTCATATATTTAGCATGAAACTTTGTCTAGTGGACCTCTATCAAAGTTATTCAAATTGTGCCTCTAGTGTCAAAATAGGCCCTGCGCCGCGGGGGTCATAGTTTTCATTATATGTATAAACTTAAAAAATCTTCTTCTCTGAAATGACAAAGGCTAGAGCTTAGATATTTGCCATGAAACATTGTGTAGTAGACCTCTACCAAGTTTGTTCAAATTATAGTCCTGGGGTCAAAATTGGGCCTGCCCCGGAGGTCATAGATTTTCCTTTAATACATGTAGTAAAAACTTTAAAAATCTTCTTCATTGAAACTGCATATGCCAGAGCTTAGATATTTGGCGTTAAACATTGGTTAGTGGGCCTCTACTAAGATTGTTCAAATAATGGCCCTAGGATCAAAACTGGTCCCGCCCCAGGGGGGACTTGGGTTTTCCTTATATACATAAAGTAAAATCTTTAAAAAAAAGTATTCTGTTTTAAAAATGCAAAGGCTGGAGCTTTGATATTTCACATGAAACATTGTGTAGAGGACCCCTACAATTATTGTACAAATTATAGCCCAAGGGTTGAAAATGGCCCTGCCCAGGTAGGGTGGGGTCATAGTCTTCCTTAAATACATATAGTAAAAGCTTTAAAAAAATTCTTCTCTAAAACCAAAAAGGCTAGAGCTTAGATATTTGGCATGAAACATTGTCTAGTAAATCTGTACCAAGTCTGTTCAAATCATATCCCTGGGGTAAAAACTGGGCCTGCCCTCGGTTCATAGATTTTAATTATATACATATAGTTAAAACCTATAAGAAAATTATCCTCTGAAGCTTCAAAGGCTAGAGATTAGATATTTGGCATAAAACATTGTGAACCTGTACAAAGATTGTTCAAATTATGGCCCTAGGGTCAAAATTGGCCCTGCCCTTGGGGTCATGGGTTTTCTTTATATACATATAAAAAAATGATCTGAAACCGAGAAAGCTAGAGCTTAGATATTTGACATGAATTATTGTCTGGTGGACCTATATCAAGATTGTTTAAATTAAAGCCTTGGGGTCAATGTTGGCCCTGCCCCAGGGGACTCAGTGACCTCCTTTTTTGTTATTTGATATACAGTTATGAAATTTGGACCATATGCACAGTTCCAGATGTAGAATTGAATTTTGATATGGGTTGGCCTATATTTTGACCTAGTGACCTACTTTCTTGTTTTTTAAGGTACAGCTATGAAATTTGTACCATATGCACAGTTTCAGATGTTGAATTGAACTTTGATGTTAGATGACCTAAATTTTGACTAAGTGACCTACTTTTTTTGTTATTTGATATACAGCTTTGAAATTTGGACCATGTGCACAGTTTCAGATGTAGATATGAACTTTGATATGAGCTGGCCTAGATTTTGACCTAGTGATCTACTTTCTTGTTTTTCAATGTACATCTTTGAAATTTGTACCATGTGCACAGTTTTAGATGTTAAATTAAACTTTGATATCAGCTGACCTAGATTCTGACCTAATGACCTAGTTTCTTGCTTTTTACGTACAGTTATGAAATTTAGACCATGTACAGAGTTTCAGGGGTCGAATTGAACTCTTATTTCAGATGACATTAATTTTGACCCAGTGACATACTTTTTTGTTGTTTGATGTAGAGCTTTGAAATCAATCTGGACCTTGTATATAGTAAAAAATTGAAAATATATTTTGCATGAAGTATGGTGTTGTGACCAACATTTGTTTATGTTTTGGTTTTATTGGGGTTTAACGCCAGTTTAACAGCTAAGGTCATATCCCGGCGATCTGTCCACCTAACCAGTGTTCCTGGGTATCCAACCAGTTCACTAAGTGACCAACATTGTTCAAATTCTTGTAATAAACACTAGCTTTCTTCGTTTTCACACAAATAACAGTCTGTCCTAAGGTGAGCGCTTTGGGGCCAATGGCCCCCTTGTTTGAATTTATGATTTTGCAACAGTTTTGCACGTCTTTTGCGTGTGCTCATGTAATAGAAATTAAAAGTTAAAAAGGTTGTAATAAAGAACAGTTATGGTGATGTTCCTAGAAATAGCAGTTAGCAAATAATCTATGTTTTGCGCGTGTGTTGAGAAAAAATCCGTCATCAAATACTGGAAATTCCCGTGATTATATACAAGTTTTCTATGGAAAACTGTTAGTGACAAAATTTATTGAATGGCCCTCGTAAAACGTGAGATGCACTGAAAGTATGACAGTGCGCTTACATTTCAGACTTATGTTGATGATACTGTGAAACAATGATTCCTCAATCTCTTTCTACTTTGTACTTAGTTCTCTCAGCATACACAAAAATTAACAAAACTTTCAGATACTAGGCCAAGTTCAAGAATACTTTTTCCAACAGCAATTTCAACAACCAGAAATATGACTCGATGAAATATACAAACCTTGTGTTTAATCTCCATAACGATGGCTACTAATTGTTTTACAGCTTATTGCTGAATCAGTTGTTTCCAGACCGATGGACGATTTAGTGTAGTCTGGGCTGCATTAAGTTAGAAGTTCTTTAGTAATGAATTAGTAAATACAAGCAATTCCTGTTTAGTTATCATCCACACTATCTATTTTCATAAATCAGGAAATAATTTGCGGTTCTGTGGCGATTATACCCTCACTCATTACCCTCAGATACAAATAAACATTCAAAAATGAAGCAAGAAACAGAAAAAATATTGCATGTACAAAGGTACCCAGGGCTTAGTCCAGGAGAACTGGTTTCTAAGGAGTGATAATAAACACATCAGTTATTTTTTTAATCATTGTCGTCGTCGTCATAATCAGAACATTCTCATCATTACATCCACTGCAGTATCTGTTGTTTCATAAAATTAAGAATTGTTAACAAATTTATACACAATTTATAATTATATTCCTGTATTTTTGTTGCAATAACATTAAACACTTTGGAAAGCGTAAAGATTTTTTTCTCGAAAAGAAATACAAACAGCTGTATCAAGATGCATTTACCGTGAATACCAAGCACTTAATTTAGTGTAGACTTTTGCAATAAATGGCAGACATTCCATTAACGTCTACTGTTCCGAGTAAGCGTGTCGGCTAGGGAATCTTGAAACTTCCCGCTTCTGTGCCTCGATGCTTAATTCCAGTACATAGTGTATGGGATGTTTGAGAAGGTAATAGGTACCCCTACCGATCCCCGTTGGGTTTATCGCGATATATATAGCATGAATTAAGGGAGAGAACTTAGCAGTAAATGCCCCGTTTCAGGACCTGTCTACCTTTTCTTTTTTTCAGCCTATGTTATTGTATATGAGGTGAATGTATGTCCAGAAATTGCTAAGTACTGCTTAAACACAGTTTATTGCCGAAAATAACATGTGGAAATATAACATATAAATCTAAACATTCAGCAAAAGGGTTGGGCCAAAAGTTCTGCCAACGTTATAATACTGGCCCTCCTAAAACACTATTTACACGAATAGGTGACATTCATTTATATTACTAGATAGCAACAGGGTTTTAATAATTGTTGTAATTTACATGGATTTGAAAAAGGGAGAAAAAGAACAAGAAAAATATTTGGTAAAGAATCTCGCAACAAAGAATCTGTAAAGATTGGAAAGAAAGAAGAGTATATCGAGTCCCAAGATAACTATTAGAAATACATCCAACCATGTTACGTGTATGTAACTTACAGTTAAACATGACGAATACTGCAATAGCCTAAAAACGGCTGATGTAACGGATATATTCTTGTATATAAGAAAAAAGTCATATTATCATCGTCACTTAGGTTATCTTTATCAAACAATATAGCCGAAGGCGATAACAGGTGAAATGTTTGGGCCATACTGAAAAAAAATTATTCTTTGTTGTGTGTAAAATGGACATTTAACGAAATAATGTTCTACGTCTTCACTTTTGCAATAACAAGACGCGTCGTGAATCAGACGGTTCTTAGATCTATGAGAGTTTAGATCACTTCATTCATCTCTGAGCCTTGCATGGATCGTGTGCACATTATTTGCGATTACCGGAAAAGTAGAAAACGCGTATTTTATTGGTCCGAAACATAGCATTCCGTAATATAGATTTAAATTCGTTAAGCGTAGGAGCTGAACGTGCCGAAACATCTAGACATCTATTCTAGAGAGCGATAGATGTAGGTATGAACGAATTTGAATAAATTTGAGTCCTCATGTTAAGAATCGAGTCTTGATTTCTAAGATTGTGGAATATTATCAAGAATTTGTCCTGGTAATAAATTATTCAGGTAATCTGGCGATAGACCATTGTGCATTTTATACATTATAATTATTTTTTGGTATTTCCTTCTATCAGATGAATTTACCCAACCAATTTCTTTGTAGTTAGAAAGCAAAACAGATTTAGTTAATCCCGTAACTATTCTAGCGGCCTCGTTCTGACCTTTTTCATAGTTTGTACACCCGTCCAAACGACGACCGAAGCATACTCCAAAATAGGCCGTAAAAAGACAAATATATTTGATTTAAAGATTTACGTTTTAAAGAAAATTATTACATTCTCACTATTCCTAAAACTTTCGATGCAGAATTTGTTATATTATTTATGTGTTTATGCCATTTTTCATCTCTACTTAAAGTTAAATAAGGTGTTTATGATGTTCAACAAACGATATAAAAGTTCCAGAAAATGATAAATTTGGTTTCAAGACATTTGAACTGAAGTTAAAAAGAATCGCTTCAGTTTTATTTGGATTAAAATCTACAAGCCAAGGTTTAGATCAATGATCGATCATTGCCAAACCATGATTTAGTATTCCTTCAAGATCGGAAATTCTAGAGGCTGTGCAAGATAAAAAGGCGTCATCTGCAAAATGTCGTGTAGTGTAATACTTAACAGAAGTTCGTCTATGTCATTTACGTATACTAAATAGAAAAGGGGACCTAGTGCTATACTGAGCATGCAAAAGAACCAGGGCTGTCTCTGGAATGGGATGCTTTCTGTATCTTGCACTACCCCCACAACATAAAATAACTAATCTCTTCAGGGAACAATGGTCAAATGGGCAACCGGTACCGACGATAAATAAGCTCAAATAGATAGAAACACGATCAAATGCCTTGGATACGTCACAAAAGATCACACAATTGAACATTTTATAATCAACAGATTGAACTATTGGATTGTATAAGTCAATTGGTTGATTTACCGTTGAATGTCCACTTAAAACCCCCAATTGCTTAATCTATTGTTGCTTACTAAGTGGTTGTAAATGTACTTATATATTACTCTTTCCATAAGTTTCCCGACACAACTTAAAAGGGAAATCGGTCTATAATTGTTAGTCAAATAGGAGTCACCTTTTTGAATAATGGCATGATAACAGCACGTTTCCACTTATCAGGATAAATACCTTCAAAAATTAATTTGTTTAACAGTATGCAAAGCGGTTTACATATAGTGTGTGAAATCTGTTTTAGAACATTGTGACTAATCATATCATCTCCTACAGCTTTGTTGGGATCTAGAGTATTTATTACATCAATAATTTCTTGTTCATTAATCTGTATAAAAGACAAATCCACATTAGTTTTACTAACAAAAATCAGGAAAACTGGAGTTAGAATCATCAACTCGTGAAATGGTAGCAAAATGATTGTTTAAACAGTTAGCTTTCTAAATGTCGCTAAAACCAAGGGTTTCGAAATTGTCAGTATGAATAACTTTTAAAGTAGGTTTTGTTTCCGAATTTCTTTTTGGTTTTATAAGTTGGCGTAGCATCTTCCAATAATCTTTGGTCTTTCATGACCTTAAACTTTCTATATTGCTTTCTAGATTGGCCAAAAAAATTCTCAGGCATGCTTTAATAAATTATTTACTTTGTTTCTTAATTTCTTACAAGATGTCCAGTGATTGATTTTTTTATATAGCTTCGCTTTCTGCCTATTACGTTTTCGTGAATAATTTCTGATCTCAGTCATACCACGGCTTATCGTTGCTTCTAATTGTTAGGCATTTAAATGGAATGTGTCCGTTCATAAACTCAGTTAACGTGTCTGTTAGAAAATTTGCACCGGAGTTAACACATAAATCGGATAATCAAGACCAGTCAAAATTACTCAAATCATCATTAAAAGAACCAAAGTTACCCTGATCGTAGCCAAACCTGGCGCTTAAAAATTTTACTATTTGATTCTTCTGTTTGAATATGTAAACAAGTCGCACTGTGATCACTAATGTCGCTTGGAACAGAGATAAATGATTATACAAGACATGGTATCCGATATTATGATTGGGTCTAACAATGTAGAAGTCGAGGTAGTGACGCATGTTGGATAATGTTACAGCAGACAAATGCGTTTTAAGTAAGTACTTTCCTTGGTCTGATCTAAAATCTCCAAGCAAAATAATTCTAGTTATATAAAGCCTCTTTCTATAAGTATTGAATAATGTTCCCAAAAAGAGACATTAGCATTTTTCATAATTAGACAAGACTTCTACTACTATTGCGTCTAAAAGAGGATTTTCTAACTCCGGGAGTCTTTTGGAAATAAATGTTTGCGAGACATAAACGTGTTACAAACACAGACACTTGGATGCAGTAGAGCGGTTCTTGCCCCAAAATGAATCTTGTTCACATGCTGTGACTCCCTTCAGTTCGTAACAAACATGTTTTGCCCACCAAACGGCACTTCAGAAAAATGCCCATTTTTCACTATATGGCTATTATAACACAAAGATGCAAAGCTTCTCAATCGGGCAAAACACGGGTGCCCTGTTTCACTCGTCATTTCAAGACAGTAACATAACCTACCTCAAAACTTCCAGTGTCAATCAAGAGGCCATACATTAATCTCCACGCAGATATAAGGACTGCTTCGAATTCCTGCTTTGACTTAGAGAAATTGACACTGATTTCCAAATTTACACGTTTTCTACTTTCGGTTACTGAATCGGGCGAATGGATACCGGTTTCCACCCCGTCCGCTTTTAGCCGAGCCGGGCGCAAGTTATTTTATGCGCTGACCAATTAAATTCGCATCCAACAACAGGCAAGAATTTAATTGGTCAGCGCCTAAAAAAAAACTTGCGCACGGCTCGGAATGCTATAAGCGGGCGCGGAGGAAACCGGAATCCATTCGCCCGATTCAGTAACCGAAAGTAGAAAACGTGTAAATTGGGAAATCGGAGTAGATCTTTCTTAGTAACAGCAGGAATTCTATGCAGTCCTGATTTCTGCGTGAAGATTAATGTATGGCCTCTTGATTGACACTGGAAGTTTTGAGGTAGGGGATGTTACTGTCTTGAAATGACGAGTGAAACAGGGCACCCATGTTTTGCCCGATTGAGAAGCTTTGTATCTTTGTGTTATAATAGCCATATAGTGAAAAATGGGCATTTTTCTAAAGTGCTGTTTGATGGGCAAAACATGATTGTTATGAACTGTAGGGGGTCACAGCATGTGTTCAAGATTCATTTTGGGGCAAGAACCGCTCTACTGCATCCAAGTGTCTGTGGTTACAAACAACGAGAATGAGCAGACGTATGTTTTTGGTAAATTTTGTCACTAAAGTCATCAATTGTCAGACAATCATTACGTATTGTGTTTGAAAGATACGTTTCCGTGAAACACAAAATGTCGAAGTCACTGAAAAGAATCTCTGATGAAGTCAAACTTGTTACATATTGATCGGATATTGAATTTACGAACAGAGAAAATTGAAGGAGCATTACCAGTTTCTGGACGTGGATTTCTCTCTACATCTCATCCGCTATAAATAGTAATAAAAACATATGTAAACAAAACTGTAGATTACATATGGACGTGAGAATATAATTATACTGATTGTCCTCGATAAAAATAAGAGTTGTACCAAAGTACAAATATTAAACCGATAACTAACATTAATTCTTTTGACAAAAATCAGTAAAAAACAGATGGCATAAGTAATGAATAATGATAAAGTATTAACATAAAAGCACTGATTTACTGCTCAGCACGTAAATCACGAAACGATAAGACTAAGTGTCCTTTCACAAAAAGAATGGTATTATTGTATAGCTAAATCCTATAAAAACTTGCATAAGTTGTTTTTTTTTTGTCATTTAAAATAGTAGTACATTTATTGTACTCGTGAGCTTACTTAAGTATACAATGTTAAAGTTCACCTCGCTTTGATTTGTATTGTATACAAAAAATCAGATGATACGTATGAATTATTTGTTAGTAAAACAAAATACATAGTTGACTTATTTCAGTGAATACTGAGTAACCAGTACGATTGCATCAAGTACCAATAGTTCCCAACACACTGATATTCTAAGTTTTGACATGTTCATCATCAACATCATCGTCAAGACGATTTCATCTTCAGTGTTTTATCTTGTGGATTTTCCTTGCCTCTAATAATGATATTACCGTCTGGTGACCAAGCAGCAAGTAGATGTTTAGACGTTACAAGTTGTCTCGGTTTAAACAAAAGGAAACTTTGGCGACGTGTGAGATCTTCATTAAAACAAGTGTCAGAGTATTGGGAATTCTTGAGTCCAGAACGTGTCTTTTTTTTTGTCTGGCTACAAACTTAACTATAATAAAATACTTAGCTTGCTTTGGTCGTTCTTTCTGAAGCCCACACGATGTGAGCGATCAATTTTGTTGATTGTTACACCAGCATTTAGTTCACAATGTTCAGTATGATATCGTGAGTTCATTTGTTGGAATTCTCAGCAATGCCAGACATATGTAAACAGTCTCTACGCGAGTACTGCTCCTGATGGTCCACCTGAAGTTCAAGCTCTGAAACACGATGACGAAGTTTAACGTTCTTCTGTGCCGATTCAGTAGCGGTTAGCTCTAGCGCTTGAATTCAATCTTCCAGTTTGCGAGTTACAATGACAGATATCTTTTTCAACAAGATTCTCAATCTGGTCTTTAAATGTACTGATTAATCTCTCCGATATTTGATCTAGTGATTCCTGTGGTATTACAATATTTTGGGATGGGCTCGATTGCTGCAGACATTTGGGATTTTCATGCTCAACAGGTATACAGAAACATTTGACGTATCTCACAATTTCAAGTCCAAAGTTACATTTTTGTGCCAAACACCTGTGTCTGAAGATTTTGATAATGATTCTTCATTTGAATTTGACAATATATAATTTATTGAGTACAGTTTAAAATATTCAATCTGATGCTCACTGGAGAAATAAATGTTCGATCTCAAACAGAAAAAAATATCCTCTGTGTCATATACACAACGTTATTCTGATGTCATTCCGGTAAGGTTTCATTTAGTTAATTTGACGTTTTTAAGTAAACAAGTTCTGACCGTTTACCGGAAGTCTGTATTATTAAATAAACAGGGTCAAAAGTTAAACATGGACCGTGTATGCGCACGATGAGTTCCTAGACTACTTGCGGTAAGTTATTATTTAAGTTTGAGTGATATACGGTTAAATATAGCAGGGTGTCGTGTTCAGATGCGTAGTAATTTAATTATAATTTATATTATAATTATAATTTAGATATTTACGCATCAGGGGCCCATTTTATCAACGTACTTGCGCATAGTTTAGTGCGTAACTTTGTGCGTAATTGACAAAAAAAGCGTAAGCAGCGTTTTATCAAAACTTGACGTAACGAAATGTGCGTAAAAATGACGTAAACTTTACACCACCTCTTGACCATGCGTAAGTTTTTCGTAATAAAAAATCAAAATGGCCGCCGTCGTCGATAAAATGTGAAAATCGGCAAAAGAAACAACCAAGTGTTACGTGCGCGATGGTTTAATACCCTGAATTATTTCTTTTTCACAACATTACACTATTACGGGTACCAAAATGCGTAAGTAGACGGAAAAGTTAACGCAATCAACAAAATATTGCTAACTACAGTTTCCAGCATCTCTTTCAACAGAATTTGAGTCGATTGTACGTTCACACTAAATATTTAATGATTAACGTTTGCTGCAAATGGTAATTTCACTTTGCATTTTCCACTAAGAATACAGTAGGTATTTTGCATCTGTATTCTGTTTCCGCGATGTTAAACGCCTGTTAATTAAACAGTTTTTATGATACATCAACGTCAACTTAGACTTGTATAGATCCTAACAATGATACGAGCATAGCCTAGTGCAGTATCGTTTTACTCGACAAAAGCACAGTAATTAAGGATCAAACAAAGCTTGGTAAAAATTGAACTGGATGTGGCACTCCAACCTCTACCCCTACACTCTGGTAATAACAGCAAAATAACCTATCACATATTATACTATCACAGATACACGTTCTAGCACAAGTCAATACTGGAACTGTAATAATCAGTAGTGGTTGATCAATGGTTTGATCTACCAGTTTCAACTAGGAGAAAGCTGGTCCTTCTTCTAGCTTTGACTTTATTCTTTCATTTCATTTATCCATTTAAAATTTTCATCATCTATAACACTGGACAAACTTTAAACATTCACGGTATTTGCTAAGCATTTATATATTTAACTGCTGTTTGCTAGGTGTTCCAAGTGACATGATCATGCTCCTACATAAAACTGTTATATATGAATTTCAAATGGAACATGTCTTTATACATAATAAGCTTCATTAAATTATCCTTCTGAACTTTATCATCCAAAGTTTTTATGCAGATGTGGGTGTTAACTGCTTCATACTTTACTTTTCAAAATAAAAATCAATCTAAAGCCTTGTTATCTTCTGTTCTCTTAAACTTAGTTCATCCATATACGACTTCCTGTTAGTAGATTCTACCTTATTAACATGCTTTCACTGTTTTGTAGAGCAGTGGTGTTATTAAATTTTTACATATAAAGATCTCAGAAAAGGTTTCTTTATGTTTAACATTCATTCATATCAACTGAACTGCAAGATAATGATAAGAGAGAAGAACATATATGTAAATAGAATTGTTACTGTCAGTAATTCACAGTAACAGTTATGTCAAATGATTGCTTAAATACATCTAGATATTAGTGATTTTCTGTTAGACTCTTTGTTTAATAAATATTCAACATCACTAACTTAACATAAGGTTTGGATTTTTTGTCTGAAGTATGAGAAATACTGGTGAAATGACAGCATGAGGCAAAATTAAAAATAACCTAGAAATGTTCATAATGATATGGGCAAAATAACAATATGATGTATGCCATTTGTTATTCTAATCCTGTTTGTTGTTAATCCAAAAGTTTCTTTTCCACTGTTTACACTGTTGCAGTTGTAACTGTTATACATGAAAGGAGACTTTTAATGCTGTAAAGTTCTTGTAGGCATAAGTGAATAGAGTTAATGAAAACAAGTCCTTTTCTATTGATAATTTAATCAAGTTATTAGCAGGTACACCAGCACATATATTTTAGAACACCAAAAATCCTTAACAGTTAATAATGAAATCAATATATTATGGAACGACACAGGTAAATTACTGATATAAAAGTAACAATGATTTAATGAGGAACACCTCTTACTTTAAACTAACTACAATTTTTATTTGTGACTTATATACAAAATATTCTTAGAATAAGATAGATTTTTGAGTTGATATTAAGTTGACACTTGAGTAATTAATCTATAATCTGATCAGCAAATGGCATACTTATAATCAAAGATAATTATCACTATGACACATTTACAAAAGGGTATGTAAACACCATATGACATGCTTGTTACTTAAAACAGTCTGGTTTCCTTGTCTCAGATGAAGTGTCAACCTTTTAGCAGCTTTATGGTTTCTCAAGACTTGGAAATTAAACTAAAGTAAGGATGTCAAGTCAGATGTTCAAAATAGACTGAAAAATACCTAAAAATGATAGACAAAATCTGCTTCAACTAGGGTGTACAGTCCCTGATTAAATATGCAGCAAATAAATATAATTCTTTAATTGTAAATTAATAGTAAGCGAATTCTTGTAAAATTGCTGCATAATACACTAACACTCAGCCCTGATTTCTGCAGGTTTTGACATACCTGAAACCTCACAAATTTTGAAAATGATCATTTATTGTTACCTAAACAGTTACACTAAAGCAGAACAATATTTTGTGTAAACATTCAAGGGTGTTGTGTTGAACATAAAACAAATTCCAGGACAATCAATGCAATATGCAAAAACATTGAACAAAATAGGTTGTTGTCAGGAAGACACACATTTATATAATTTATGAGCTCCTAGGCTGAAGTGAAATGTGGATGCATTGAAGATTGGACATCAACTTTGTTGGACAGAAAGTAAAGAATTTTAAGAAGCTGTTCTTAATCACTGACTGTTTATTTGATTAAATGCCCTATTATCTCTCTATAACATCTATGACATAAGCTGTTGAAAAGAAGCATTTTTTCTTTCAATTGTCTTGTACACACATGGAAAGATGAGTGTTTTGTTCAGGTATTAGTCAGCAGTCATTGCTTAAATGTCTTTTAACACACACTCATCTCAGAGAAGTCCCTGTATACCATGCACAAATGAGAACTACCTCAACCTCATCAGTGTTTCCTTTTCTTGAAATGTTACAACATTCTGGTATCTTCAGTAAAGCAAATGAAGTCCCACTTGAAAACAACACCTGAAAAGCAGAAGTTCAAATGTTAAAAAGGAATGTTGTTAAGATTTTAAGATGTTTTCTTTGCCAAGTGATAAACAGTGCTTTCTGTCTTAAGTACTCTCAGTTTTAAAGAACCAAAACATAATGCTTCCCACTGTATATTAAACTAAGAAATAAATACACTTGAGCCACAGGTTATACTTAAAAATAACTCAAGTCTCTAGCTGGAACTGTCTAACAGTGTTCTTTTTTAGAATAGATACAAACAAAACTGTTTTTTTAACAATCCTAAAAAGAGTGTTGTGAAAAAGACAGCTATAACACAGATTCAAATTAAAATAGAAAATTCCCTTTCACATGTATACAAGTTACTCCCTAACTTAGAATTCATTTTAGATAAAAAAAAATGTTGAAGTGAATTAAAAATTCATTTTGTCCACTGCTACCTCTTTTGTCATTAGTTTTTCTAGTCTCACACAATTTTCACTTTGGAAAATACTGAACTTGTTCTTGTATAAATTGTCTACTTTAAAGAGGGAATAAGGATATCAAAACAAAAGGAAATAAGATCTCTAACCATATTTGTTTTTTAAAACTCTTAAGGCAAACCAGGTATACCAGAGAGTAACATTGTGATTACTTATGATGACTTTTATTGACAGGAGTTCTGCTATGTTAAAAAAGTAGTGAAGTTGACACATAATTATTATGTTACAGTCCCGGCAATTCTTTAGAAAACATAACCACTGATTCCAAAACTGCTAAATTGAACTTAAGCCAAGTACATGTACTATTTCATAGAGAGCATCTTGAAATATACTTGTGTAAGTAAAAATTTGAATCACCCATTGAACTTCTTAAGATTCTTCAATTATTCAGTCAACATTTGTATGTCTGCTTTTATAAGTTTCCCTGACAATTAACATCTCTGAAAAATATTAAACATGCACTGTACTTATGAATTAGTGACCATATATTTACAGGCTGTGTGTATAGTTAAGTGCGTAAGTTTTGGCATTGTTTTAAAGCAAAGATTTTTAAGAACATACCTGTTTTTCACTTTAAAGACGAAGTTCCTTACATTTACTCTTTTTATTGATGTTGAATTCATTACACGTGCTATATCTATATTATTACAATACTTTCAATTGCACTGTCATTTATGTTTTCAAAACTGTACAGTCACGTGTTGCTAAGCAAATCATACTTTAAACAAAAAGAATGCTCAGCCATAAAAGAAGACTTCTCAGACCCATATTATCACCACAGTAACCACTGAAATGCTTTACAGAACATATTAATATTTTATCTCTGCCTTTCTCACAATGCTATGGATACTTACTACAAGCTTTTACCAGGATATAGAGCCATGGAGGCGATGATTACAATTGTCCATCTAAATTCTCATGCGACTTCACGTAGCTGTTTACTCGTATTGATGGTACAGGACAGTCAAAATCGGTACATTTTTTATTTGCTCTGTTTTGAGAGCGTATGTAAATACCCTATAAACTACAGCAGACAAAATATTAGAGAGGGTGAACTACCCTTAAACGGAGACATTTCCTTTATTGTCGTTAAATGTCAGCTTATTTTAAAGGAATCCTGTCCACTCTTTCTTTGACGCAGCCATGTCATTGTAAACTGACACTTTGGCGGTAAATGGACGTCACCGGAAACAGGTGCTTTTTGACTGTGTTACAGGTTTTTCCAAGTTACGTCTAAGTTACGCACAGTTCGATTTACGCACAATCGTACGCATTTTCATAAAACACTACGCAAAACGTAAATTTTATGCGTAAATTTCATTTACGCAGAATTTTGTGCGTAACTTACGCGAAAACTTACGAGAAACCGCTATATTCGACGGTAGATCACCAAAACTTTAAAATCTATTTCCATTCTAACACAAATGTATAGTTATAAGGGACAAAATCATTTGCATAAATTATCATGCCATTATGTAGGGTTATTGTTCCTGCCAGGCTATTCCGTGTACACCGCTATTCATTTCCTACGCGAAAAAGAAAACAACAAAGTCATTTCCAGTTTATCAGTTAATAATTTACGTTTAAACAAATATCAAAATTTTGTTTATAGATGTCCATCAAAGAAGATAATTTAGTCCATAATCAATAGTAGGATACTATGTCATCGCGCACCTGTTTTATACTCCCGCGTAGATCAACATTCTGAATGCATACTGAAAAAAACTTTCACCCGTTTGCAGGCCTAAAGTAGAATTTTACATTATAAAAATTCTTTACGTAAATACAAAGTACACCTGTCAATCTTCGGTGCACAACGTGATTTTTTGCAACTCTACATATTTCTTATTGAAAAAGACCATTTACCTTTCAAGCGACGGTTGTTCACAAAAAATGGTTCGCGAGAGAGCATAAAACAGGTTCGCGATGACGTAGTATCCTCCCATTGTAATAATATTTCACTTATAAAAATATTTTAACACAACAAGTTGGCTTCCTTTAAAAAGTAAGCCAAAGAGAGGTCAGCAGCTGTCGTCACTGAAAGAATGAATCTACTTGTTTCCAAGATCATTTTAAATTTTTTAAACGGTCTGTGACTTAAATAATTATAAAAACTAGTAACCTAACTATTATTAATATTTAATACCTTATTAGGCAAAATGACCGAAACTGACTATAATTTAGTTATTTCAAATGTTTTTATAGTGGCGTATCTTTCATTTAAATAAATGAAACAAATTAAGATAACCTCATGTATTTCATACCTTATAGAATCCTGGGGATCTTCTTATAAGCCCTAAGGCTTTACTCCCCCCTCTTTTACAACAATGCATGTAGTTGTTGAAACCAGAACTCCCATGTTAAGCTGCCGCTTTTTTAGGCTCATTAAGTTTTGTTTTCCCTTTCAAGCTTTTATTACACCTTTCTTAGTCCAAATATTTTACAAAATAATCAGCGATAGTATCTGTTAAGCTGGACTAAATATTAAAAGGGCGTAAATTTGATCCAAATCGAGGAAATGGACTTGTCAAAAATGCTCTGAAATTCGTAAAAAATATTTACCATTTTTTCATGACCATGGCTTAATATTATTTGTTCAACAGGCTGATGAGTTTCTCAGAAAAAAAAATGCATTTTAGAATTTGAAGTTTTTAAAAAGTAGCATACATTATAAGAAATGCATCCCTATAATTGTATTTTTTGTGTTTAATTAAGGGAATACAAAATTATTCTGTACGTTCTGTTTATAATGGGCCGTTTTAACCATGAGCCGTTTTGACCCGATGTTAAATTTTGGTTTCGTTTAAATAAATTCGTATTTTGATTCGGAGCATGCGCATAACTATCTTTGTAGAATGGTTTTCGTGATTTTAGGCTTAATATGAGATAATTAACTAAAATGTGATACGCAAAAATGGATGCCGCCGGCAATTAAAAGCCAACACTGTGGAGAGGTCTGATGACCTCTCCAATTATCGGTTTACAATGACAAATAAGAACCGCCGATGGTAGTTTGCAGTGACGTCAGCGGTCGCACGCTTGTATTCAGCGTCCTATAATCATGATAATGTATATGATATATCACGCTCAATTCCTTCTTTGTTTATTGTCGGCGAACTGCGAATAGTGTTAGAATTATCTTTAAGGAATTCTCAGCTATTCCGATGATTTAAATGAAACTGCTTCCTGTACTGAGAGTTGATTCCAATTAGGGTCGAACAATATTTTTTATTTTTATTATACCTCAATTTCATTTACAGTGTTAATCTTCCATAGGCCACCGTGACATATAAGTACTGTCAGAAAAAATTTACTGTCGGAAAATACTGTCACCCGCTACCATAGTTACGAAATGTTCGAAAATTATACTGTACCATTCGCGCATGCGCAATATCTATTTTTACATTCGTCTTTCTTACTTCGCCTCGGTTGACAGTATTTCCTCAAGTTGACAATTTTACTGTCACCCTGTCAGACATGTAATATTTATAAATTGTCATCGCTTATAGATACATATGAACTACTCGTTAATTGTTGATTTTTTAGTCACACCTCTACCATCGGAATACGCACACTTCATTTGAACAATAGCACCGACATGATTGAAGGTGTGTGTTAAGTTTATGGTTAATGTTCAAACTTATCACGTGATAAAGTACACAGTGCTACTGGCCGTTATCTTGGAGCTTACGTTACGTTTCCTGATGCAAACGGCAGGTGGTCAGATATTGATTGTTTCGTTCATAAAAACTCGCATGACCGTCTTTGTTAGATTGTTTACTAATGCCACCTTTATTCGTGATAAAAAAGACAACAGAGTACTGCAACTTATGCTAGTTATCACATATTATCAGTAACTTAAGATTATTTCTTAACAGCTTTTAAACTCAGAATAAAACAGAAACACTTGTGTCGTTTTATAATTGGAATGTTTTATAATTGGAACTTTAAGTTAATAGAAACTGAGACGTAAATCACAAGTATTTCATTGTAACGGTACTTGAGCATCTTTCGTGAAGAAAAGAAACGTGTGCCTTTTTCAAAACTAGCCCACATCAAGACTTGATGGAATTAATTAACGTTTTAGTGTTTATATTTGTATTGTCACAAGTAATAGGTACGTGTGTTTCATATACAAGTCGTGTTGAGCGATAGGCATCTGTTTAGGTATATTTTAGTAGAAAAGCTAGTTGGCAGTATTTTATTACAGTTAGCCAATTCAAAGAATGGTCCGTCTAAAAAGTTGACCTAATTTATTGTGTTAGTCTTGAAAACTTTCAAATTGCTGATTTTCGCGTAATTTTGAAGTATTAAGTGTCTTAAAGGTGGAACTTCAGTTGAGTTAATTATAAACTTGTGAGGATTTATGAAGTATTTTCATAATCTTGAAGCAGACACGATTAACTTGCGTCATGAATTCACGAGTTAGCACAGACTGCAGTTTCTTTCATTCTTTTTTGTTTTATTCTTTTTTTTTTTCAATGCTTTTGTTCTAAATAAATGCAGCAACAACATCGTATGTTATATGTTCAGATTTCTTTCCAATTAAGACTACTTAATTAAAGAACAACCAAAACCTTTTATATTTCAATGTCATGAACACTCATTTTTCTAGGAGACACACTGGACAACTGTCCTCCAGCCGACCCCAACTGTCACCCAACATGTATAATGTACACGGCCGACCACTGTAGATACTGCATGTGTGACAAAGGTTAATATCTTAATATTTCTTGTTAATCATAATCATATTCATATTTTAGCTTCCTGTTATCTGGTTAACTTGTCTGTGCTGTGCTAAATGTTTATCACTGATTTCTTTAGTTAAAAACTCAAAAAAAGCACTCATTTCCCTTGTTTTAATATCCCTTTTTAATTAATCTAGCAAACAGTGTTAATTCATTAAAGATATTAAACTGGAAAACAGGTTCGCGTCTGATCCATCATTTAACAGGTTTGCATTTGTGTGTTTGCAATGTACCCAATCCGAATGATATGTATTGACCGACCAAAAATCCATTAATACAGTATTCACTAGGTGCAATTTGGTAACTTATAGATACTGATTTGCACACTAACACTAATTGTCTAGTATTTCAACTTCATACACCTGATCTTAGGCAATTACTACTTAGATTTCATTTCCAATTTCATTATATCCCCCGCCAACCTCCCGCACAGGGAAGGGAGGGCGGAGAGGGAGGATACTGGAATCAACTTGACAAGCTAACTGCCTGGTTTGGTTATTTGTCGAGGGCATAATTCAAAAAGTATTGGCGGTATCAATTTTAAACTTCTTTGATAAAACGACAGAGGGATAGACCTCATTGGGAAAATATAGATCTCTTTTGCATAATTTTAGAGTTATTGCCATTTGTAATTTATCAAACTTGTCTACATATATGGACAGATCTTACCGAGGAGAGTGCAGTGTCCATGAACCATAACTTTCTTACGCATATTTTTGCATTTATTGTCCTCTGTAATTTTTCATCCTTAATTTATGGCCGGTGAATCACTCAAAAGTACTGGATATATCAACTTGAAACTTCACACTTAGATAAATTTCATTGGAAAAGTGCTGTGCCATATATGAACCATGACGTTCTTATGCATAATTTTGCAATTAATGTCCGTTGTAATTGAGGATATTTAGTTATTGCTCATAACTTTAAGGAAATATCATGTATTAACATGAAACTACATAATACTTTACTGACAAAGTGACATGTGGGAGTATTTTCGACAGGACAGTGGTTTTCAAAGTTCAATACCGAGTACACTGGTGCAGCATGTAAATGAGTATTTATTCTCTTATAGCATCAGTCAATAATCATGAGATATGAACATTTTAAAACAACGTTTCTGCAAAATGGAAAAAAGGAAAAGAAAATATTGGCAACACTGATAACTGGTTCTGTGACCCAAACAAATTAAGTGCCTTCAGTACTTTGATTTCTTGACCGTATTACCAAAGCCATATAATCGACAGTATGCATTTTACGACATTTAACCCAAGTCGTGCGCGGCTTCGTTTGCCATTCTTTTCTACCGGATGCTTACTGTGCTGGCGTTCATGGGTCATCTTGTCTTTAGTAACATATGGTTTCTTTTATGTTCCTGACCATTTGTTTTAAAGAATAGTTTGTAGTCTTTAAGGCAAGCAAGTTTGAATAAGAAATATTCAAATAAAAACCAACAACAGCTCACAACAGAACAACGTCCAACCTTTATAATAAATGCAGTATTTCTCTTTTAAGGCTCAGCAAGCACCTCTGATTCAGGGTTCGGTTCTAGTTCCCGGTTTGTTTCTGGTACGGGGTTTGGATCTGGTTCAGGGATGTCAACAGATGCAGCCTGGGACAGGGGCTTTGAGGGGGATGAATGGTCTAGTAAGATGAGTTCAGATACAAGTGCTTGGAGTAACTCTGGGGGAGAGGGTCAAGGTTATTCCTCGTCGGGATACTCGACTAACGGTAGGGAGGAAACAGTAAAATATGTGATAGTTGAAAAAGAACACGAGCCATATTACCCAAGCTCATCGTATGAACACGGACTTAGTCCCCTCCGTGCGCTGCCACATCCATTTCCTGCGGGCATCTCTTCCCCGTTTTCCAGTTCCCACATGCCTGCGGCCCTTCTGCCAGGTTCAAATAACATAGTTGATACTCATGCATACGGGTCAAATATCATTCACGTGCCGCTACTGGCACCGGGTATACCTAAATACTGTGTCAGATGTCGAATTCTCAGTTGCCCAGGGACATGTGAACGCAGTGACGAATATGGCTGCCGTAGTTGTCCATGTGCACCATCAAGGTACCAGACCATGCCAGTAATAAAGGACTGCTCGGACCAGGAACCGGCTGTGATGAAACCAGACTGTTCTGCTACCGAACTATGCATTAAGTCATGTTCAGATGGCTACCAGCTGGGAGATGTAGGTAGAGATGGTTGCCGGTCCTGCACCTGTATTAGAAGAGGTAGGTACTCAGTTCTATTAATTCTCAAATTAAACAAAAATAGCCGTCGGTCATGTGACTGAATCTGTGTGAAAACTGTTCTTTTGTGAAAAATATGTTTTGAATAAGCATAACGTTTACCTGCAGATGATTTGTTTTACCACTGTCAATATGGGCGCACGTTTTTTACATTATTTTTCAGCCTCAACAACTCCTAAACTGGAAGCTAGAGATTGTCAACAAACGCTGACTTGTATGTTAAAATGTAAGGACGGTTACGTACTGGGCGATAAACAAGCTAATGGCTGCCCCTCGTGTAAATGCTTGGCAAAGGGGTTTAACTCTCATTTACAAACGTCTTCGTCAAATTCAAATAGCAATTATAATAACAACAATTTCAACTATAACAACAACAAGAATGACAATAGCAAATGGCATGGCGGTAACTGGAGCAACAACAACAACGGCCAAACAATGTATTCTGGAAGTTCGACCGGAAGTGGGGGCAAAGGCAGCGGATGTTCTGGGTCAAAATCTAACTATCTGTCAAGTATTTGTCATAATTCATTTTTCAATTCAAAGAACCGGAAATGATGCAAATATTTAGAATAATAAATAGCAGTTAATATTCTTTTGAAATAAAAATGTTAACACAATAGTACTGACAGTTTTTCTAAACATGGTTTTAAAGCGAGTTTAAGATAGATACCGCAGTGATTAAGACAATTTTCTTTGAGAAATTGTCACAGTTTTAGGAATGAACAACGTACGCAAAAGAAACAAATCGACAGTAGTTAAGAAATAGCATTTTCTTTCATCGTAGGTGTTAACGGACATTGGAAACGGCAAGTGTGAACCTCCGATGTGTTTTGATGGT
Organism: Cyclina sinensis; assembly: GCA_012932295.1. Lineage (NCBI taxonomy): Eukaryota > Metazoa > Mollusca > Bivalvia > Venerida > Veneridae > Cyclina > Cyclina sinensis. The sequence goes on from JAAONU010000017.1 coordinate 13,306,704, forward strand.
CACATGACAGGTGTTTTGTTCAATTCTTATTTTATTTTAAATTTACCTACGGAAATCATTTTATGTCAAAACTGGTGTTAGCCATCAAATTGACATGTAACTGAATCATTTATCTCAAGTATTATAGAGCGTAAATAATCAGGAGATATAAGCAATACATGAGGAAAATAAGTTATTTCTTTTCCATGGAATCATTTATCTCAAGTATTATAGAGCGTAAATAATCAGGAGATATAAGCAATACATGAGGAAAATAAGTTATTTCTTTTCCATGATATCATTTATCTCAAGTATTATAGAGCGTAAATAATCAGGAGATATAAGCAATACATGAGGAAATAAGTTATTTCTTTTCCATGGAATCATTTATCTCAAGTATTATAGAGCGTAAATAATCAGGAGATATAAGCAATACATGAGGAAAATAAGTTATTTTTTTTTCCATGATATCATTTATCTCAAGTATTATAGAGCGTAAATAATCAGGAGATATAAGCAATACATGAGGAAAATAAGTTATTTCTTTTCCATGGAATCATTTATCTCAAGTATTATAGAGCGTAAATAATCAGGAGATATAAGCAATACATGAGGAAAATAAGTTATTTCTTTTCCATGATATCATTTATCTCAAGTATTATAGAGCGTAAATAATCAGGAGATATAAGCAATACATGAGGAAAATAAGTTATTTCTTTTCCATGGAATCATTTATCTCAAGTATTATAGAGCGTAAATAATCAGGAGATATACGCAATACATGAGGAAAATAAGTTATTTCTTTTCCATGATATCATTTATCTCAAGAATTATAGAGCGTAAATAATCAGGAGATATAAGCAATACATGAGGAAAATAAGTTATTTCTTTTCCATGATATCATTTATCTCAAGTATTATAGAGCGTAAATAATCAGGAGATATAAGCAATACATGAGGAAAATAAGTTATTTCTTTTCCATGATATCATTTATCTCAAGTATTATAGAGCGTAAATAATCAGGAGATATAAGCAATACATGAGGAAAATAAGTTATTTCTTTTCCATGGAATCATTTATCTCAAGTATTATAGAGCGTAAATAATCAGGAGATATAAGCAATACATGAGGAAAATAAGTTATTTCTTTTCCATGATATCATTTATCTCAAGTATTATAGAGCGTAAATAATCAGGAGATATAAGCAATACATGAGGAAAATAAGTTATTTCTTTTCCATGGAATCATTTATCTCAAGTATTATAGAGCGTAAATAATCAGGAGATATACGCAATACATGAGGAAAATAAGTTATTTCTTTTCCATGATATCATTTATCTCAAGAATTATAGAGCGTAAATAATCAGGAGATATAAGCAATACATGAGGAAAATAAGTTATTTCTTTTCCATGATATCATTTATCTCAAGTATTATAGAGCGTAAATAATCAGGAGATATAAGCAATACATGAGGAAAATAAGTTATTTCTTTTCCATGATATCATTTATCTCAAGTATTATAGAGCGTAAATAATCAGGAGATATAAGCAATACATGAGGAAAATAAGTTATTTCTTTTCCATGATATCATTTTATAAAAAGAAAATACAATAAAAATATCTCGACAGTTTTTAATACATGTACAAAGATTTAAAGATGAATTTAGTTTATAAGTGATAAGAAACTGAAAATAGCTTGACATTTTTCATTTACAAAGTTGACCAGGCAATGAAGATAGGTGCGGATAGTGCTGGGAGTGGCGGAGGTTGCAATGAAGGTATATCCTTTCTTTTCTTCAAACGAATAATTGTGTTTTATTTGGTGATTGGACATTGATTGGCATTGACTGACAGATGATATTTTATCTGTGCTAAGCGACGAAGTAGAATGCTACAAAAGCCTTTTTAGATTGCAGTGAAATTTCGTAAGAATTTCAAAACTATGCACAATTGCTGGAACATTTGATAAAGTAGTTACAATTTGTGTTTATAATACATTTTGTAGTTGAATTAATATCAAACTGTTAAACAAAAATCGAACTTTTAAACACTTCAGCTTCCTGTATTTGTCAAATGCTCAAGTTTGACGTAAACGTATTGATATCTATATTATTTAACAAGGCTGTTATATGTGTTAAGGTACCGAAGGATCAGCTGGGATGGATAGTGGATTGACTAACGGAGGTTTGAACTCGATGATGAACGGAGGGGAACGATTTGGTATGAAGTACTTTTTAAAAGTATTAGTGTATTAACTCGTGTTGAAGAAGAAAAAATAATTATTCACCTTTTCTCATTTCTATGGTACTACGTAGTCAGTGTTCAAAAGTTTGACTGAAAATTAAACAGAGAATTTAAGGTCACGTGATCGGTTGAAAGGAATTGTTTCACAAAGGAGATCCCCCATTCCCACCGCCAACGGTCCTGGCGTATTACTTTCGAACTCCTGAAAAAAAATTAACCTGATATTTAGTGCAATATGTAATCAATCAATAGACACATTGATTGTAAAAATATGTGTAAAGATGCATACTTGCAAATACAAGGTATACGTATAACAAATGAGTAAATGACAATGACTATGTGTGTGGTTTAATGATACACCTGTCTGAATGTAGATGGCAGTATGGGTGGCGGCGGCATGGGCAGCATCGGTGCAGGGTCCGGCGGTGCGAGCGCAAGCGGAAGTGGAATGCCAAGCCCTTTCTCTGTCTCTATGAGCGGTGCAGGAACAGTTGGTGGGGAAGGAATATCTATGGTCAGAGGAACTGGAAGAGGGGGGAGGCGGATCAGGAATGCGTAAGAAAACACAATTTTAGTTATCAAGTGTTCAGTAATATTGCCGGCAACGCTTGTTTGGGTCTTTGCACAAAATACAAATACAATTGGTAGCATTTTATATTAAGACTATTATTATGTTAAAATCCCACTCGTACAACTTACGAAGCGTTTCACTGGTTTTTTGTTTTATTCGACAAATAGGGTAGTAACCTTTACAAATTTATAATGTATAATATGTATGCATTTGTAAAAGTTCGAAAGAAATAGTTTTCATTAAAATATTGCTATAAACAAAAGACATTTGTATTTAAATATATTAATTTTGAATGTTTTTATGATAAAATATGGCAAGGATATTCACACGAGAATGTATTAAGCGTTTCGTTTCAGCATTTAGTCCGTTTTCCTCAGCCATGTCGGGTGGACCTGGAAAGGGGATGGCCTCTGGAATGGGAGGTGAGTTGAGAACTGTTTATTGAGCTGTTACTTAGAACTGTTTAGATATACTATACACATCAACGTTAGCAAATACATTATTCTGACTGCTTTAAGTAAAAGTTACTCGTTTAATTCAGTTTTTTTTGTCGTTTAAGTACTTCTTCTAGCACCCTGCTTGTTGGTCGAAGTTTAGTTTAGTATAAACTTATTTATTTTACAACGATTGGGATGCAAGTTCTTGCAATTTATATAAATCTCCCTCGATGACTGCTTCCTGGGCTCACAACAACACTCGTGCCGAAAGTGAGGAATGTGAAAAGTCACTGGAGACTCTCACCCCTAGTGGGATTCGACCCAGCAACCTCCGGATCGGGATCGCGCGCTCTAACCTCTGGACCACAATATCATTTTTCCATAGCATCATCATTTTTTAATGAATGAAATATTCTGAATAGAAAAAAAACTTCGTCTGAAAACAAAACTACTGATATCGTTTTCAGTCGCAATGCAGATAATTATGGCTATTTTGTAGGTATACTTGGTGGAATAGGGTCCGCCTTGGGGACAGAAAATGCAGGTAAATCATTCTAGTCTTATGACTAGTGGTTCTGGCAATGTAAATGAGTCAAAATTAATGTTTGTAGATATAACTAGTTCTAATATGATGTTCAATGTTTAGTGCATCAATGATACTGACGTCACGGAATATCCAGATTTGCGGTTGTTGCTTTCTTATTATGTTCGAGCGAATATCTGAACATTTTAAGATATCTGTACACTATTTAACTTAAGAAATGTAACCTTTATAGAGTGATGCAAATATCAGCTTAATTCATATTGGTTTATCTTTGAAATCCATACTTTAATTACAATTACTAGAAATGAGACAGAGTAGATTAGAGGGTAGGATTATCTCTTTGATTTTCAGTATCTTCAGTGGCCTACAACAAGGACTGTGTTGGGGCAGACTGCTCGGCCAAAAATACAATGCGTGAGTCAGTTTTACACGACTAACTCAAGCCGCCATTTTTATTTTTTGTTATAAATTAACTCACTGAAGTTGGCGTCCTAGCGTCCTGAAGTTGGTGGATTAACGGCATGAAGCTGGTGACCTAGTAGTCTGGTGGTCTAATGTATATCTACCAAAAATTTACGTTGAAAATACGTCTTACATAAACAAAGAGCTCCGCTGAAGCAAGACAGTATACGCCTAAAGAAAGTTTCTGATTGTTGAAGTCCTTTTCACACTGATCAGTAGGAAATATGATAGGACATGGTTTATTTATAAGGATAACATTATACCAATGTCTGCATATAATGGTTAAAATGTTATTTACTAATTAGTTATTTAGTCATGTTTTACTTTACTAACAGACAATCCAGTAGATTTTATGCTCAATGTATCATGCTGCCGAGGTTCTACAGTGTATTAAACAAGAAGTTCAAGATAAGTAAGCCAAGTGGCTTGTAAGTATCATTGACCATGATCAATGTCTGCCATCATCTCATTATGGTATCACATCTATATATTCCAATGACTGGTATCTTCAAGCAGTTGTCAAACATTACTGACATACAGAAATTCCTAATGGACAAACATCAGCACAGACATATGGGCACCCAAGGGCATAACATAATATGTCCATTCAGGCGTGTACACTTTTCTGTCAAATAGTTTAAATTTCCTTCAATCAATTCAAGAGATACAGAGAGGACACAAAAATTCACAAATAATACAAAAAAAAATTACTAAGTCTGACCTTGATCTTGAGATAAATCAGCCAAAACCTATGCTCTGCACATTGTCTTAGTATGGTTAACATTTCTGCCAAATAGTTTCAATTTCCCACAGTCGGTTCAAGAGATACAGAGCGAACACAAAACATCACAGATTAAATAATAATGACTAAGTGTGACCTTAACCTTGATCCAAGGAAGCTGGAACCTGTGCTCTGCACATCGTCTCATAATGGTTAACAATTCTGGAAAGTAGTTTTGATTGCCTTCAATCGGTTCAAGAGATACAAAGTGAACAAGAAACATTGAGAGTGACCTTAATCTGAACAAGCCGGAACCTGTGCTCTGCACATTATCTGAACAAGCCGGAACCCGGGCTCTGCACATTATCTGAACAAGCCGGAACCCGTGCTCTGCACATTATCTGAACAAGCCGGAAACCGTGCTCTGCACATTATCTGAACAAGCCGGAACCCGTGCTCTGCACATTATCTGAATAAGCCGGAACCCGTGCTCTGCACATTATCTGAATAAGCCGGAACCCGTGCTCTGCACATTATCTCGGTATGGCTGACATTTTTGCCAAGTAGTTTTATAAACAAGTATTAGCATTTCCAAAAATGCTTGAAATCGCCGTTCAGCCATGCATTTCGTCTTATTCATAGATGAATGTATTTCATGTTCTTCATTCATTAATTTGATAATCTTACAACATGCTTTGCACTGAAAAGCGAAGTTATATTTGATAATTTTCACACAGAAATTATAAAGTAGATGAAATATACATTGTAATTTTTATTGTAGCTGGACTATTTTTGAAAGCGGACGATCTGGTTTCTTTATGAAAACATCCCAATATCTTTATACATCATGTTAAAATTTGCAGCATTAAAACCTTGTAAATATTGCTTTGTTGTAAACCAGTCTACGCATAATTAATTGACTATTTGCGTAGTTTTTTTAACTTTATTTATTACTAAAAAAGGTATACTTAACAAAGGCTAGATACAGTTCTTCAATACCATAAGAATATTATATGTACAAATTGAACAGAATAAATTTTAGGTAAAAAATACGATATTGCCCTGACCCTAATCAAGCATATATAAAACACGGAAAAATCCTGATCAAACTCCTCGCACCGGTCACGTCACGCTTAGCTACTTTTACTGTACTAATCAGGGGAAGTAACCCCTGCGGGGAGTTTGTACCCTGATTAGAATCGCCCGGAAGCAAGCATTTATTTTTTTCTTTAAGTGCAAGTTTTGGAAAAAAACAAACAAACCATACTCTTATTTAGACAACATTCTCTAGATGAAAATGACATGTAGCAAATAATAATGCGATTATCCTGTATTTATCCTACACGAGTCTGAAGACTGGTACTGAGATCGTACATTGATGATGGTATTTTTCAGTTGTAAGAATAAGTAACCCGACAAACATGGCGGTTGGGCGAGTCCATTTACGCATCCCTTGCTGAAGAATTTTGACGCCCATTTTGTTATCATGTGATATGAAATGCTTTGCTTTGATTGGCTAAAGGCAGGCGGTGTACAGGCAAAACTGTTCAAATTTTGTTAATTGTATATATCGCCGTCCAGGAACGGCGATAAATATTGGAGAACTCCTCAACATCTTCATTCACGTCTGTGTTAAGAGCAATTATATTGCTTACAATGTCTCCTAAGTTTGAAATCTCCGTCTGAATAAGAGTTTTAGTACTTTTTTCATCATTTCAAATAATTTATCAATATTTCTGTCATTGACGTGTGGCATATTAATTGGCATATTACCGATAGTAAACAAATCAGCTTCTATGTGTGCATCATGAGAACATGTGTATAAATCACTGAACAATAATTCTAGAAGTTGTGTAGCATGAATACATAATCAGTCAAGCTGTTGCCATTATTGAATATAAATGTATAACTGCCTTCACAAGCAGAACATTGCCAGAAGTATTGACGGTTTTATCCAATGAAAATCTTTCCGAAAGATCAATATAATTATTATCTATCTACATCGTTTTGTTCAATAAATGGAATATTTTTATCAAATGTGCAAATGTTATGCATAATATCTGATCGTTCCCCACATCTAGTATTTAAATGTCCAGTAATAAAGACCATACCCTGTTGTGTATATTTCGTATTATTATTTTCTAAAGTTTCAAAAAAAGCCTATTTCATGAGACCAATATTATTATGTGGGATATAAACGAAAACAAATATATAAATCTTCTTCGAAAACAAAAAAAAAGGGTTTTGCATAATTTTACCCACAGAAAACTTTTGTTATCACGATCAAAATAACAGACAAAATTATGAAATCCACAGTCATCGATACTATTTTTCAAGCCTCCAATATTGCATGGAACAATACGTTCTTCTCTCCACCCCTCTATTCAGCATTGCTGCCGATATACAAAACGTCATCGATTAACAGCTTATCCCTCACGACAACTGCCCTTTTTCCTTTTTGCCTGGCTTCTACTTTCTTCAGTATAAGTTCTTTCTCTCTTATCTTTCACTTCCTGTGGAAATTGGTCAGAAACATTGTTGTTGGTATTATGAAGTTTAATAATTTGTTTCAATGACTAATAAATAAGTATTTTCGGGTCAGTTTCTGTACTGAATTCAGGTCAGGTCTAGAGGTTTGCTCTGGCAAAACACTGTTTGTAATGCCGTCGTCCTGTGAATCCCCAAGTACAGATTCCACGGTAGTTGACCCCTTATCAAATACCGGTCTTTCTGTAGTAACTACGGGGTTGTACTTCAGTTCCACAAAAAAACAAGTTGCCATGCATAGAGCCACATTTAAGGTCTATGATGCTTTCTGTAAAATTCACGTGATCAGCTTTTATTTTCTGATTTGCCGAAGATAACATCTGTACCTCAGTCTGGAATTTTGATATGTTTTGTTTATTTTCCTCAGTACACCTGGTCACTTTATCGTACTGGTCACTCATGAAAGATTGGCCACGCTTGATTGCTTTGATCTTTTGCTCCATATTATTCAAACGGTCAGTTATCTTGTTTATACTACCTTGAATGGAATTCAATTCGCCTAATTTATGGTCTATGTTTTCTAAACGTAGTATTATACCTTGTAGCATATCAACATTCACAGAAGGGTTAGGCAAAATCGGAGACGTATGTGAATTCATATAATAATTCGGAGAAGAAAACATAGGTGGCATCATAAATGATTGTCCACTAACAGGTGTCTGAGTATGAGACGAACCTGAATTTGCATCAGAAGCCTTCTTTTTGGTTCTTTGTTATTGCTCCCTGGAGAAATGTTGACTTTCGTACACTTTCTGATCATTAGTACTTATAAGCAGCCATAAAATACACATATCTGTTTCAAACCAATCACATTTCCATCAGCTTGTCCATCCGGCCGTCGAATTTTGAACTACTGGAGGTATCAACTAGAAACTTCATAGATAAATAGATCTCACTGAGGAGAAGTGCAGTGTCCAAGAAACAGAAATCATTTTTTCCATATTTTTTTTATTTACTTCCCCTTTAATTTTGTCATACTTAATTTTTTTTGTCTGGGGCATTACTCAAAAAGTATTGGAGGTATCAACTAGAAACTTCATAGATAAATAGATCTCACTGAGGAGAAGTGCAGTGTCCAAGAAACAGAAATCATTTTTTCCATATTTTTTTATTTACTTCCCCTTTAATTTTTTCATACTTAATTTTTTTGTCTGGGGCATTACTCAAAAAGTACTGGAGGACCACAATGGAAATAAGGGCGTTTACTTTCAGTGTTGCTCTTTTTTGTGTTATCCTTGGTGTAGGTGAGCACGTCATGGTTCTCTTATGCATGATATAGCATTAAATAATCATCATTATTTTATCCTGTGTTATGTAATATGTTAACTATGTATATGCATCCTTTGCCGAAATAAATCTATCTATCTATCTATCTATCTAGGCATCAACTTGAAATTTCATAGATAAATAGATCTCATTAAGGAAAAGTGCAGTGCTTAAAACACATAACTCCATGTTGCACAATTTTGGAGTTTTTGCCCTTTGTTATTTTTCATACTTAATTCTAGTACGGGGCATAAAGTAACATGTTCGCATATATCAATATTCTACTGACAAAGCAGCATGCGGGAGGTATCGGCGCCAGGACAGTGGCAGTTTCAGTATTTCTAGCCACCATTTGAAATTTTCACGTCCGCCATACTGGGCATAAAAGGCACACTCCTAAGTCATTTTTGTTTGGTAAAAAATACATAACGCCACAAGACAATAAGGCCGCCAACTTCAGGCCGTTTGGCCGAAAACTTAGGGCCGCTAACTTAAGGCCGCAAAGCTGCCAACTTCAGTGAGATAAATTTATCAACAGAGCAATTCATGTCGTATCCTGGTCGCGAATCAAGCATTAAGTGTCGCTCAAAGAAAATCAAAACCTTTATTTCGTAACCGTATCACATCATTCGTTTTTAATATCAGTTTACTTCAGGTTCACATTTATCCTGCAAAGATTCAATTAAGTGGTAACCGACCGAGATAACAGGTATAAGTCGAGTTGCAGATTAACTCTGTAAGCACGTAAATGTATAACTGTTGATAAAACACCCTGCACCCTGAAGTGCAAGGTTTAAATGTAAACTTTTAGCGTCACAAACGTCTGACTCGAAGTCAGCATTTGACAGAGTGACAAGGATGTTATAATACAGGAAAAAGGAAGCGTAATTCATGTTCATAAATCATATAAGTTCTATAAATGGGATTTCTTTGTTTACAGAACATACAGACTGTCCTGACCTATTACATTGTTTGGTCACGTGCGACGGAAGTTACAAGCTTGGCCAGCTTGACGAGACCGGATGCCAGACATGTTCGTGCAAGTAGAATAATTGCCAGCAGAAGTTTGGACAGAAAGAACATTAATTTACATAACAATTACAAAAAGAGACATAAACACATTTGCAGACAAAACTATCTTAAAAAAAGTTCATAATAAAATTTATTTCACAGATCTATTGCTGTTTTTTGTTTCTGTTTTTTTTTTTAAAATAATAATTAGAAATTGCCAAGCACAGAAAATAAGTGACGTCACCAAAATGACATCGTTTTAAAGTAAACGTTGACCTTTCAACGAATCCGATGTAATAAGCGGAACTGGCGAAATGAGTAACAACATTCAAAACCAGAGGAAGCTTATTTCAAATATGAAGAATTTTTAGTGAATGTATAAGTTATTCACGTATCTACTTAAATTCAAAAGATGAACAACAACCCTATGGTACGGCAGTTAGTTCTAGAGTATCTCTGCACAACAACAACCCTATGGTACGGCAGTAAGTTCTAGTGTATCTTTGCACAACAACAACAACCCTATGGTACGGCAGTTAGTTCAAGTGTTTCTTTGCACAACAACAACCGTATGGTACGGCAGTAAGTTCTAGTGTATCTTTGCACAACAACAACCCTATGGTACGGCAGTTAGTTCTAGTGTATCTTACCACAACAACAAACCTATGGTACGGCAGTTAGTTCAAGTGTTTCTTTGCACAACAACAACCGTATGGTACGGCAGTAAGTTCTAGTGTATCTTTGCACAACAACAACCCTATGGTAGGGCAGTTAGTTCAAGTGTATCTTACCACAACAACAACCCTATGGTACGGCAGTTAGTTCAAGTGTTTCTTTGCACAACAACAACCGTATGGTACGGCAGTAAGTTCTAGTGTTTCTTTGCACAACAACAACCCTATGGTACGGCAGTTAGTTCTAGTGTATCTTACCACAACAACAACCCTATGGTACGGCAGTTAGTTCAAGTGTTTCTTTGCACAACAACAACCGTATGGTACGGCAGTAAGTTCTAGTGTATCTTTGCACAACAACAACCCTATGGTACGGCAGTTAGTTCTAGTGTATCTTTGCACAACAACAACCCTATGGAACAACAGTTAGTTCTAGTGTAATTTTGCACAACAACAACCTTATGGTACGGCAATTAGTTCTAGTGTAATTTTGCACAACAACAACACTATGGTACGGCAGTTAGTTCTAGTGTATCTTTGCACAACAACAACACTATGGTACGGCAGTTAGTTCTAGTGTATCTTTGCACAACAACAACCCTATGGTACGGCAGTTAGTTCTAGTGTTTCTTTGCGCAACAACAACCCTATAGCGCGGCAGTTAGTTCTAGTGTATCTTTGTACAACTACAACCCTATGGTACGGCAGTTAGTTCTAGTGTATCTTTGCACAACAACAACCCAATGGTACGGAAGTTAGTTCTAGTGTATCTTTGCACAAAAACAACCCTATAGTGCGGCAATGAGTTCTAGTGTATCTTTGTACAACAACAACCCTATGGTGCGAAAGTTAGTTCTAGTGTATTTTTTTAAACTACAACCTTATGGTACGGCAGTTAGGACGAGTGAATCTTGGCACAACAATAACCCTACAGTACGGCAGTTAGTTCTAGTGTGTCTTTGTACAACTACAACCGTATAGCGCGGAAGATATTTCTAGTGTGTCTTTGTACATCTACAACCCTATAGCGCGGCAGTTAGTTCTAGTGTGTCTTTGTACAACAACAATCCTATAGCGCGGCAGTTAATTCTAGTGTGTCTTTGAACAACTACAACCCTATAGCGCGGCAGTTAGTTCTAGTGTGTCTTTGTACAACAACAATCCTATAGCGCGGCAGTTAGTTCTAGTGTGTCTTTGTACAACTACAACCCTATTGCGCGGCAAATAGTTCTAGTGTGTCTTTGTACAACTACTACCCTATAGTATGGCAGTTAGTTCTAGTGTGTCTTTGTACAACTACAACCCTATAGCGCGGCAGTTAGTTCTAATGTGTCTTTGTACAACTACAACCCTATAATACGGCAGTTAGTTTTAGTGTGTCTTTGTACAACAACAACCCGATAGTACGGCAGTTAGTTCTAGTGTGTCTTTGTACAACAACAACCCGATAGTACGGCAGTTAGTTCTAGTGTGTCTTTGTACAACTACAACCCGATAGTACGGCAGTTAGTTCTAGTGTGTCTTTGTACAACTACAACCCGATAGTACGGCAGTTAGTTCTAGTGTGTCTTTGTACAACTACAACCCGATAGTACGGCAGTAAGTTCTAGTGTGTCTTTGTACAACTACAACCCGATAGTACGGCAGTTAGTTCTAGTGTGTCTTTGTACAACTACAACCCTATAGTACGGCAGTTAGTTCTAGTGTGTCTTTGTACAACTACAACCCTTTAGTGCGGAAGTTAGTTCTGGTATGTCTTTGTACAACTACAACCCGATAGTACGGCAGTTAGTTCTAATGTGTCTTTGTACAACTACAACCCTATAGTACGGCAGTTAGTTCTAGTGTGTCTTTGTACAACTACAACCCTATAGTACGGCAGTTAGTTCTAGTGTGTCTTTGTACAACTACAACTGTATAGTACGGCAGTTAGTTCTAATGTGTCTTTGTACAACTACAAACCTTAAGTGCAGCAGTTAGTTCTAGTGTGTCTTTATACAACTACAACCCGATAGTACGGCAGTTAGTTCTAATGTGTCTTTGTACAACTACAACACTTTAGTACGGCAGTTAGTTCTAATATGTCTTTGTACAACTACAACCCTATAGTACGGCAGTTAGTTCTAGTGTGTCTTTGTACAACTACAACCCTATAGTACGGCAGTTAGTTCTAGTGTGTCTTTGTACAACTACAACCCTATAGTACGGCAGTTAGTTCTAGTGTGTCTTTGTACAACTACAACCCTATAGCGCGGCAGTTAGTTCTAATGTGTCTTTGTACAACTACAACCCTATAGCGCGGCAGTTAGTTCTAGTGTGTTTTTGTACAACCACAACCCGATAGTACGGCAGTTAGTTCTAATGTGTCTTTGTACAACTACAACACTTTAGTACGGCAGTTAGTTCTAATATGTCTTTGTACAACTACAACCCTATAGTACGGCAGTTAGTTCTAGTGTGTCTTTGTACAACTACAACCCTATAGTACGGCAGTTAGTTCTAGTGTGTCTTTGTACAACTACAACCCTATAGTACGGCAGTTAGTTCTAGTGTGTCTTTGTACAACTACAACCCTATAGCGCGGCAGTTAGTTCTAGTGTGTTTTTGTACAACCACAACCCGATAGTACGGCAGTTAGTTCTAATGTGTCTTTGTACAACTACAACCTTATAGTACGGCAGTTAGTTCTAATGTGTCTTTGTACAACTACAACCCTATAGTACGGCAGTTAGTTCTAGTGTGTCTTTGTACAACTACAACCCTATAGTACGGCAGTTAGTTCTAGTGTGTCTTTGTACAACTACAACCCTATAGTACGGCAGTTAGTTCTAATGTGTCTTTGTACAACTACAACCCGATAGTACGGCAGTTAGTTCAAATGTGTCTTTGTACAACTACAACCCGATAGTACGGCAGTTAGTTCTAATGTGTCTTTGTACAACTACAACCCTATAGTACGGCAGTTAGTTCTAATGTGTCTTGTACAACTACAACCGGATAGTACGGCAGTTAGTTCTAATGTGTCTTGTACAACTACAACCGGATATTACGGCAGTTAGTTCTAGTGTGTCTTTGTACAACTACAACCCGATAGTACAGCAGTTAGTTCTAATGTGTCTTTATACAACTACAACCCTATAGTGCGGCAGTTAGTTCTAGTGTGTCTTTGTACAACTACAACCCTATAGTACGGCAGTTAGTTCTAGTGTGTCTTTGTACAACTACAACCCTATAGTACGGCAGTTAGTTCTAGTGTGTCTTTGTACAACTACAACCCGATAGTACAGCAGTTAGTTCTAATGTGTCTTTATACAACTACAACCTTATAGTACGGCAGTTAGTTCTAGTGTGTCTTTGTACAACTACAACCCTATAGTACGGCAGTTAGTTCTAGTGTGTCTTTGTACAACTACAACCCTATAGTACGGCAGTTAGTTCTAGTGTGTCTTTGTACAACTACAACCCTATAGTACGGCAGTTAGTTCTAATGTGTCTTTGTACAACTACAACCCGATAGTACGGCAGTTAGTTCAAATGTGTCTTTGTACAACTACAACCCGATAGTACGGCAGTTAGTTCTAATGTGTCTTTGTACAACTACAACCCTATAGTACGGCAGTTAGTTCTAATGTGTCTTGTACAACTACAACCGGATAGTACGGCAGTTAGTTCTAATGTGTCTTGTACAACTACAACCGGATATTACGGCAGTTAGTTCTAGTGTGTCTTTGTACAACTACAACCCGATAGTACAGCAGTTAGTTCTAATGTGTCTTTATACAACTACAACCCTATAGTGCGGCAGTTAGTTCTAGTGTGTCTTTGTACAACTACAACCCTTTAGTGCAGCAGTTAGTTCTAGTGTGTCTTTGTACAACTACAACCCGATAGTACGGCAGTTAGTTCTAATGTGTCTTTGTACAACTACAACCCTTTAGTGCGGCAGTTAGTTCTAATGTGTCTTTGTACAACTACAACCCTTTAATGCGGCACTTAGTTCTAGTGTGTCTTTGTGCAACTACAACCCGATAGTACGGCAGTTAGTTCTAATGTGTCTTTGTACAACTACAACCCTTTAGTGCGGCAGTTAGTTCTAATGTGTCTTTGTACAACTACAACCCTTTAGTGCGGCAGTTAGTTCTAGTGTGTCTTTGTACAACTACAACCCGATAGTACGGCAGTTAGTTCTAATGTGTCTTTGTACAACTACAACCGTATAGTACGGCAGTTAGTTCTAATGTGTCTTTGTACAACTACAACCCTTTAGTGCGGCATTTAGTTCTAGTGTGTCTTTGTACAACTACAACCCGATAGTACGGCAGTTAGTTCTAATGTGTCTTTATACAACTACAACCCTATAGTACGGCAGTTAGTTCTAATGTGTCTTTGTACAACTACAACCCTTTAGTGCGGCAGTTAGTTCTAATGTGTCTTTGTACAACTACAACCCTATAGTACGGCAGTTAGTTCTAATGTGTCTTTGTACAACTACAACCCGATAGTACGGCAGTTAGTTCTAATGTGTCTTTGTACAACTACAACCCTATAGTACGGCAGTTAGTTCTAGTGTGTCTTTGTACAACTACAACCCTATAGTACGGCAGTTAGTTCTAGTGTGTCTTTGTACAACAACAACCCTATAGTACGGCAGTTAGTTCTGATGTGTCTTTGTACAACTACAACCCTTAAGTGCAGCAGTTAGTTCTAGTGTGTCTTTGTACAACTACAACCCGATAGTACGGCTGTTAGTTCTAATGTGTCTTTGTACAACTACAACACTTTAGTACGGCAGTTAGTTCTAATGTGTCTTTGTACAACAACAACCCTATAGCGCGGCAGTTAGTTCTAGTTTGTCTTTGTACAACTACAACCCGATAGTACGGCTGTTAGTTCTAATGTGTCTTTGTACAACTACAACCCTATAGTACGGCAGTTAGTTCTAGTGTGTCTTTGTACAACTACAACCCTATAGTACGGCAGTTAGTTCTAGTGTGTCTTTGTACAACTACAACCCTATAGTACGGCAGTTAGTTCTAGTGTGTCTTTGTACAACTACAACCCTATAGCGCGGCAGTTAGTTCTAATGTGTCTTTGTACAACTACAACCCGATAGTACGGCAGTTAGTTCTAATGTGTCTTTGTACAACTACAACCCGATAGTACGGCAGTTAGTTCTAATGTGTCTTTGTACAACTACAACCCGATAGTACGGCAGTTAGTTCTAATGTGTCTTTGTACAACTACAACCCTATAGTACGGCAGTTAGTTCTAATGTGTCTTTGTACAACTACAACCCTATAGTAAGGCAGTTAGTTCTAATGTGTCTTTGTACAACTACAACCCTATAGCGCGGCAGTTAGTTCTAATGTGTCTTTGTACAACTACAACCCGATAGTACGGCAGTTAGTTCTAATGTGTCTTTGTACAACTACAACCCTATAGTACGGCAGTTAGTTCTAGTGTGTCTTTGTACAACAACAACCCTATAGCGCGGCAGTTAATTCTAGTGTGTCTTTGTACAACAACAACCGTATAGTGCGGCAGTTAGTTCTAATGTGTCTTTGTACAACTACAACCCTATAGTACGGCAGTTAGTTCTAGTGTGTCTTTGTACAACTACAACCCGATAGTACGGCAGTTAGTTCTAATGTGTCTTTGTACAACTACAACCCTTTAGTACGGCAGTTAGTTCTAGTGTGTCTTTGTACAACTACAACCCTATAGTACGGCAGTTATTTCTAGTGTGTCTTTGTACAACAACAACCCTATAGTGCGGCAGTTAGTTCTAATGTGTCTTTGTACAACTACAACCCTTTAGTACGGCAGTTAGTTCTAGTGTGTCTTTGTACAACTACAACCCTATAGTACGGCAGTTAGTTCTAGTGTGTCTTTGTACAACTACAACCCTATAGTGCGGCAGTTAATTCTAATGTGTCTTTGTACAACTACAACCCTATAGTACGGCAGTAAGTTCTAGTGTGTCTTTGTACAACTACAACCCGATAGTACGGCAGTTAGTTCTAATGTGTCTTTGTACAACTACAACACTTTAGTGCGGCAGTTAGTTCTAGTGTGTCTTTGTACAACTACAACCCTATAGTACGGCAGTTAGTTCTAATGTGTCTTTGTACAACTACAACCCGATAGTACGGCAGTTAGTTCTAATGTGTCTTTGAACAACTACAACCCTATAGTACGGCAGTTAGTTCTAATGTGTCTTTGTACAACTACAACCCTATAGTACGGCAGTTAGTTCTAGTGTGTCTTTGTACAACTACAACACTTTAGTGCGGCAGTTAGTTCTACTGTGTCTTTGTACAACTACAACCCTATAGTACGGCAGTTAGTTCTAATGTGTCTTTGTACAACTACAACCCTATAGTACGGCAGTTAGTTCTAATGTGTCTTTGTACAACTACAACCCGATAGTACGGCAGTTAGTTCTAATGTGTCTTTGTACAACTACAACCCTATAGTACGGCAGTTAGTTCTAATGTGTCTTTGTACAACTACAACCCGATAGTACGGCAGTTAGTTCTAATGTGTCTTTGTACAACTACAACCCGATAGTTCGGCAGTTAGTTCTAGTGTGTCTTTGTACAACTACAACCCGATAGTACGGCAGTTAGTTCTAGTGTGTCTTTGTACAACTACAACCCTTTGGTACGGCAGTTAGTTCTAATGTGTCTTTGTACAACTACAATCCTATAGTACGGCAGTTAGTTCTAATGTGTCTTTGTACAACTACAACCCTATTTCTAATGTGTCTTTGTACAACTACAACCCGAGTTCTAATGTGTCTTTGTACAACTACAACCCGAGTTCTAATGTGTCTTTGTACAACTACAACCCGAGTTCTAATTTGTCTTTGTACAACTACAACCCGAGTTCTAATGTGTCTTTTTACAACTACAACCCGATAGTACGGCAGTTAGTTCTAATGTATCTTCTTATGTATCTTTGTACACACTTTTATTTTGACTAGAACAAATAAGCAGGTTTCTGATATGCGGAATTATACAGCTTCGGGGTACAACAGTAAAATTTGATTAAAACTGCTTTACTGAGACGATAAGGGACGCAACCCTTTATTAAATTTGAAGCAATTCAAAGCAGAGTTACTTCCTTAGTTATATAAGTAACGCCAACTTTATTTGGGCTGAAAATAAGCCGCACCTTTTAGAAATGTTTTAAAGTGAAACTTGAAAAAGAAACATATATCATGAATTTCCCGTAACGATCATCAAATGATATGCGTGGTAACCCATCATGAATTGCTTTCATAAGTTATCGTTCGTGCGTGCATGTGTACTGCAGCAATGTGGCAAAATAGAGAAATTCTGTAAATATATACAGTTTGCCAAAGGAATCCTTCACTTGATTAGCCGGGGTAAAATAAGCTAGTTAGAACTGAAGCCAGTATCTGACATCAATTCATTCATTTGACAAATTAATGAGATAATAAATGAACAGAGTGATTTATTTTAAGGATAAAATTATGACAAATTAAAGAGAAAGATCAGAGAAACGACAGAAAAAAAGAAAACACACTAAGGAATAAAGAATAAAACAAAGAATTAAACAAACTAAATAAATAATAAAAGATAGAAAGAGCAAATCAAAGAAATAACAATAGAAAGAAAGAAATGTGGAAAAAAAGTTTTTTAAATACTTTTCTAGTGCAAAAACGCCAGAATTAAACAACAAAATGATGATGTCTGACATAGTTGTAATAATGAATTAAAAATGTTGATAAGACTTTTCGCGTCAGTTTAGGTAATCAATGACCCGACCGTGCATGTGTGAAAAAAACGATGTGCGCTTTAATAAATAATGATACAACAGGTGTTGCATTTCATTTGGGGTACTAAAGTCTAAACAAGAGGACCAAATGGTACTGGGTCGCTCACCTGACTTTTTGCCCGCAAAAGGTGGGGTTGGGACGTGAGTTACACTTATTTGTGAACATGTACACCCATTTCAAATCAGTAGTCCTAGAAATGTGAACATAGTTCGTGTCAAAAATATTTGCTATGACGGGCCGTAAGACCGCACAGCGGCATTGGTGTGCAAGAAAATTCATCAGGTACATCTACATTTATAGGTAAACATCCACGTCAGAAAGAACTATTACATTGTGATAGATGCAAATAAGATAAATACATAAAGGTAAAATTTACAATAACTATTACAATGAAATAAACTATATACAGAATACTCAAGCTGCATTTCATAAATTTGTTTTTAATACCTACATTACCGAGTTATGACAACATAATAACAAGAACATTACTGGGCGGAGCAGTATATGTAAGTATGATGCATTTGTCATATAAGGGAGGAAAGCTTGGCTTTGGAATTAAATGATTTGCTTTAAATTTTGAATTTTTTGTTTTTGATTTATAATATTTCGATTTTTAACAAACAATTATTTTTTACAATTTATACAGATGGTCACCCAAAAAAACATTAGTGCCAAATTACTATCAAATTTGACGTGCATTTGTAAGAAGATTTTTAAAGTTTCTTATATAGACATACAAGAAAAATAATACCCGTCCCTGGTAGCCATATTCTTTTTTTAGACAAACTGCAATAAATTTCATAATTTAGAGGGTCACCCAAACAATATTTGTTTGGAACTCATCTGAGATTTTATTGAGGTTAACATTCTGACCATCTTTCATGAAGATCCATTCGAAAATAATGCCTCTTGAGCCTTAACAAGCAAAATCTTGACGAACGGTCGGACGCCGGACAAACGTTGATCACTATACCTCACCCTTAGCCTAAAATATTTGTGAATTCACAATTCTTTTTCACATGTCTGTCCCCATCAGTTCCTTTGATGCTGTGATTCTCGAAAATGGACAGACTTGTGTCTATAATAACTTTAAGTATGCGATGCATTCCCATTCCCAACATCTAAAGCATTGCAGATATTCGATCGTTTTCTGCTTTGAATAGATAAATGTATAGTTACTGGTCGCTGTTTTCGAATCTACACGAGGTCATGGCGAGTCCAGCTTTCCCAGATAAATCTATACTGATATGCTGGTCTGTGTGTCCTCAATAAAAGTTGCTGAAGTTTACAGTAACGTTGTATAGGATCTTTCAGACCTTTTATAGTAGAATGAGTTGCAAACTGAATATGTCGCAGATGTTTCACTAGGTTTGTTGACAAGATTGTCTCCAGAGCTTCAAATTCACAGCCCTCGCAGTTCATTGTTAAAAGTTCAACATCAAAAAGTCCAACTCCAATTTTCAGAAGAAATTCTGTCGTATTTGTTATGTAAATAGGAGTTGTCCCCCCTGCGCCAGAAAATTTGCTCGTTGCACATGCGTTATTACCCTCGACCTTTACCATGACGACTTCATTCCTTGCACCAAGACCAAGATTCACGACAGTCACTCTTAAAGAGACAATTATATCAAGATCGTGTCGTATATACAATAGTTATAAAGGTAACAACATGGAAACAAATTATAGTTATATCATACAGTTCAAGGATTAGTTTCACTAAGATCTACTTAAATAAAATATATGAACATTACATGATTTACAGATGTGTTACAACTTTGCTTCTAACAAACATTCCTATCATTCAGATAGCTAAATACAAAGCCATATCTAGAAGTCTGCAGGCACTAACATGATGATACTACAACTTTGCTTCTAACAAACATTCCTATCATTCAGATAGCTAAATACAAAGCCATATCTAGAAGTCTGCAGGCACTAACATGATGATACTACAACTTTGCTTCTAACAAACATTCCTATCATTCAGATAGCTAAATACAAAGTCATATCTAGAAGTCTGCAGGCACTAACATGATGATACTACAACTTTATATAAACAGAAAGATAACAATTTCAAGGCACTTTGGGTAGATATTATATATGATTGAATGAACTGAACATTAAGTATAAGATATTCACCTAGTGTTATCTTTAAACTTCTTGGTCAATATATTTGCATACTCTTCCAGGGGTTCCAGTATAATGTATCTAGGGTTAAACAGTCGTACAAACTCAGAGGCATCATCCCCTCGGTTTCCTGAAAATAAACAATAAGTTTTGTACAATTATGACATTTTTTTCTCACATTATACGGCACAAAATTTCGTAATTTGAAACAGTGTCTAATTTCAAGGAAAAGTGAGAGTTGCAGAGAGCGAAGTAACTTATCATTTTTATTTTCCTAATGTTATAAAACATGTGTCCCAGAATTTTTTTTATAAAGTTTTGTTACTTTTGCACTTGTCAGGAGGTTGCCTGTGTGTTTAATTTTTCGTCACTTTAAAATTAGTCCTTAATACGTGTGTCATTTTATACACTTACGTTATACTTAACTTCGCATACTTTTCAAATTATTTCCAAAACTTCGTCTGTTATTTTTTGTTTCTAAAACTTTCATTACTCGTATATTATGATTAAAAACTTACATGCTAGAATGTGTTTACTTACCACCCACTTCAATCAGCACCGCATTTTCGTTTGCTAGATAAGTGTGATAGGTCCTTCTAATGTCCTGAACGCTCCAAAACTTCGATCCATTTCTCTCGCGATCTTTTACGCCATTCTTTACACATTCTTCATAGTCTTTTTCTTCTTCAGGATTAAGTTCGGGGCTTACTTGTTTGATTCCGGAAATAGATACGTCACCATATTTTTCTTTTAGTGCTTCCGTGAAGTTATTTGATTCGTTAGCAAATTTTAGCAAACCAGTATTAATGTCCGGGAGGTTTGCAGAAGAAACTTGTCTAATATCAATTGTGAAAGAAGTGTTTTCCCTGAACTGTGTGCCATTATGTTTTGTCAACAACAATAACGAGATCAAGAATATTATTGTTGCAAATACTCCGATTTTTATACAATTACCGTTCGTAACTATGTTCGCCATCGCCTACAGTGGTGTGATCGGCTCCTGAAATTCAAATAAAAATAAAGTAAGAGTATATTTTCTTTATTTGATTTAAACCTGAAGTAGATCATGCTAGACACGAGAAAGAATAAAAGCATGTTTGCAAAATTGGGGCCTTAATCTTAGCGAACTCTTTCTCTTTTACATTATTTTCTTAACATTTTTGATAAAAAGCGGTTCAAAAAATCAAATTCATAAAAACCAGTTAAACAATAACTTGCATTCCAAAAAAAACTTTAAGAAGTAACAACTAATAAAAATATTTACAACTGTCTCTGATTCGAAAGTGATTTTCATAAGAATTGGTTTAACTGAATTTACCTAACAATGTTTGATTTATATACTTGCTCAGTACTCGGGTTTTGTTTAAGTTGAGCAAAACCATTATTGACACATTTTCATAATGGACAGCAATTAATTCAGTTAAATGCAGTGTTGTATAATATTACCGCGACAAAATGAGCCCTTTGGTGTTTTGATGACGTTAACGGTAAAACGCCGCTTCAAGCTTTTCCGGGAAGCAAATAGATTAGAACCGAAAAAATAAAATATTTTTTTTAAGTCAGCTCGTGTGTTGTGGTTTATAATGTTACATTTCACAGTTTTAGTATAAGGTATCTAGAGATAAGGCAATAGCAAATAAAAATATTAGAAACTTACACACAGAAAATGTACAGTTTTTTTTTTAATGAAATAGTAATTGTATGAATAAACAATTACAGTTAAACAAAACCAAAAAGAATCTGTTTTAATAAACATCATGTCAAAATGATATATGTCTGTAAAGTCAGTTCCAAATTCCTTATTCCTTTTTTGAATAAGGAATAAGGAACTAGTTCTTGCGCTCTGCACATTGTCTCATAATGATGATCATTTGTGCCAAGTTATTTTAAAAACTTTCAATGAGTTTAAAAGTTATGGAGCGAAAAGGAAAATGTAACAGACGGGCAGACTGACAGACGGAGGCCAGTCCTAAAATCCTCTCCCTGCTACGCGGCAGGGGATTAACAAATTTACAAGTCGAATAAGGAATAAAGAACCATTTCCTTATTCAAATCCGAATAAGAAACAGAAGAAGTAATGAAAGAAATGCGGCAATTTTATTTTAATTTAATTTGTTTTTGTAGTGCATGAAATGATTCAAATAATAAGACAAAATCGAACTCATCTTCTATGTTGTTGTTATTGCTTTCTTTGAATCCTTTAAGCTCTATTGCTAGAGAATCTTTCGAATTATATTTCTAAACTGTGCTTAATTTGTTAAGACTGTTCTATGATTTCTAGGCACTATTATTTCTAAATACAATTAACATCGTCTTTATATTTTTGACAGACTTAAACAGAATCCAGACTTTTCTTCGATCTTTTGTACTAGTCCATTCTTGAAAAAAAAAAGTTAAACAGTCTTGTTAAAACACAACTATTAAACTTATGCCAGTTATACCTAACTTGCAAGCAGACCTTTCATTACTAGTATATAAAAATGAGTTAAAATTAAAAACAGTAAAAACAGCTAGTAAGATGGATCAAACCGATCACGACAAATTAATTGAGCTACATTTGAATATGTTTTTTTCATACACAATTACCAAACTACATTTTGTCCAATAAAAACATACATTTGTAATTGTTTCGTTATCTGGGCATTTAAGTTCTTACTTATGGGCAATGGGCGCTATCTCAAATTGACTCTCAAGGGGTAGGAAGTAGAGTACATGGGCGCTATCTCAAATTGACTCTCAAGGGGTAGAAAGTAGAGTACATGGACGCTATCTCAAATTGACTCTCAAGGGGTAGGAAGTAGAGTATGTACAAGTACATCCCTCAAGTTCAACCAGGAAAGCACAAATTTCAGACTGATCTGTACTGTTCGAATAAGGAGCGGAATGAAAGGCTGGACAAATTATGCTTGCCCTACGTCTGGACTTTTGGTTTCTCTATTTAACTTATTTAACGTGAAGAAAGAAACACAAAGATTAGCAGGTTCTAACGTTTATTTAGGCTTGAAATGTTCCTAGATAGGTGACTAATTTATAAGGTAAAATAATATCTTTAAATAACAATCATAAAGTCAAAGCATCTTAGTTTATGCTATATAACAATTAATGTATGGACCCTGTGAAATATCGCCACCTGTGCACCCTTATTATACTAAATAATTGAATGATACAGTAACAAGCGATTGTAATTGTAATGTCGTGGGTGCAATGTTCTGCAAAGAGAGAGGCTTTCCGAACCATGAAATTTTCTAAGGCATCAAAGAAATCTGGGACCCGTTTTTCAAAGAATGGGTAAGTTAAGCACTAAACTATGCGTAAGTACGCTGATAAAACGGACCCCTGCTTCAGATGCGCATACCCAAATCTAGATTGGTACTAGACATGTATGTCTGATAAAGGTAAACCGAAAATATATTTTCAAACATGTCCGTGAAGTTAGCAGCCTAGCCGCATGACGCTAGCAGCCTAGCAGCGTGAAGTTAGCAGCATAGCAGCATAAAGTTAGCAGCCTAACAGCCTAACGAATTTAATTAAAACGCCCTCAAATCCATGTAAATAATATTCTACAAGTATTAGAAGGTTAGATGAGAGTTAGGGTTCCGGTTACCTAACCTTAACCCGAGCCCGTTTTGACTTCTCCCTCTTCACAACTCGGGAGAATTTTTTCAACAAAAACACTTCGATAATGTTGGACAGTTATTCCATGCAGTTCAAGAGTCAATTTCAACAATGCCACAGAATTCGCACATGAAAAGTTACTTGTCATGGGTGAATAGATGCAATAAATGCATTTTATTCCTCGGAGAGTATTTTGAGAAGGATTAATTGCTTCTAATTAACAGAAAATCATTGCCGCGAGTGTGCCATGTCAAAAGGGCGTTGGGTCGACTTTGTGGAAATATACATTCTCTAGCCATTCGTTTTTATTAATAACTGCATCTAAGTCACATAACCAATGATTTATAAGCTTATAGAAGTTGTTTGCATTTTGTCTAAAATTTGACAAAGTACAATCAGTATTAACAATACTACAGAATTTTTCCGCGAAATTATCGCATACCCCTCGTAGAATGAATGATCTTAAGCAGAAAGTGTTTGAGTATATTATAGAAGATATTCGTCTCCAAATATCTAGCCTTGGAAGTTTCTTAATTCATACTTCAGTTTTACTAACATCTAGATATATCTCCTAAATGGTATTTCACAGACTGGATATCTCAATTTTACATATATCATCTTTCATTCAAGTAGGTAAGCTGGTAACATGTGGCAAAGGTAAATTGCAAATTCTATTTACAACTTCTCAAACTCGAATTTAGGCCGTGTCGTGAGATTATCAACAAAACATACTTTTTATTGCTCTCTGGCTAACAAAAGGTACACTAACAGTAGAATAAACAATGCATAATTTCTATTTATCATTTTCACATCCTAGACGTCATACCACGTAACATACGATATAGTCACTAGGTTCTTGTGTGATCCATATCCTGGACGTCATACCACGTAACATACGATATAGTCACTAGGTTCTTGTGTGATCCATATCCTAGACGTCATACCACGTAACATACGATATAGTCACTAGGTTCTTGTGTGATCCATATCCTGGACGTCATACCACGTAACATACGATATAGTCACTAGGTTCTTGTGTGATCCATATCCTGGACGTCATACCACGTTACATACGATATAGTCACTAGGTTCTTGTGTGATCCATATCCTGGACGTCATACCACGTAACATACGATATAGTCACTAGGTTCTTGTGTGATCCATATCCTGGACGTCATACCACGTAACATACGATATAGTCACTAGGTTCTTGTGTGATCCATATCCTAGACGTCATACCACGTAACATACGATATAGTCACTAGGTTCTTGTGTGATCCATATCCTAGACGTCATACCACGTAACATACGATATAGTCACTAGGTTCTTGTGTGATCCATATCCAAGTTTCAGTAACCTTAGAAGAATTTACTCGCATTTTTTCAATGACAGCATTTTACGGTAATTCAGAGCAGGCAAAACACATCGTGTCAGTCCACCTAACAAGTGTTCCCGGAGGTCTGTCCACCTAACAAGTATTCCCGGCGCTCGGTCCACCTAACAAGTGTTCCCGGAGGTCAGTCCACCTAACCAGTGTTCCCGGCGCTCGGTCCACCTAACAAGTGTTCCAGGAGGTCAGTCCACCTAACAAGTGTTCCCGGAGGTCAGTCCACCTAACAAGTGTTCCCGGCGCTCGGTCCACCTAACGAGTGTTCCCGGAGGTCAGTCCACCTAACAAGTGTTCCCGGCGCTCGGTCCACCTAACAAGTCTTCCCGGAGGTCAGTCCACCTAACAAGTGTTCCCGGAGGTCAGTCCACCTCACAAGTGTTCCCGGAGGTCAGTCCACCTAACAAGTGTTCCCGGCGCTCGGTCCACCTAACAAGTCTTCCCGGAGGTCAGTCCACCTAACAAGTGTTCCCGGAGGTCAGTCCACCTAACAAGTGTTCCCGGAGGTCGGTCCACCTAACAAGTGTTCCCGGAGGTCAGTCCACCTAACAAGTGTTCCCGGAGGTCGGTCCACCTAACAAGTGTTCCCGGAGGTCAGTCCACCTAACAAGTGTTCCCGGAGGTCAGTCCACCTAACAAGTGTTCCCGGAGGTCGGTCCACCTAACAAGTGTTCCCGGCGCTCGGTCCACCTAACAAGTGTTTCCGGAGGTCAGTCCACCTAACAAGTGTTCCCGGAGGTCAGTCCACCTAACAAGTGTTCCCGGAGGTCAGTCCACCTAACAAGTGTTCCCGGAGGTCGGTCCACCTAACAAGTGTTCCCGGAGGTCAGTCCACCTAACAAGTGTTCCCGGCGCTCGTTCCACCTAACAAGTGTTCCCGGCGCTCGGTCCACCTAACAAGTGTTCCCGGAGGTCAGTCCACCTAACAAGTGTTCCCGGCGCTCGGTCCACCTAACAAGTGTTCCAGGAGGTCAGTCCACCTAACAAGTGTTCCCGACGGTCAGTCCACCTAACCAGTGTTTCTAGGTATCCAACCAGTCTACTAACCTAATTTCTCCGCAAGTGACTGACTACTTCCTGGAAATCTCTGCACATTATATTGGTAGGGGCCATTTTTCAGGGGCTGAAGAATTCAGGGAGGAAACTCTGGTTGAAGATAGTAATGACAGGAAGTTTTCGTTTAAAACGTCACTTACAAACTGCGCTCACCTTTGTTGACATTAAATACCTCTGGTTTTGTTTGATTAAAGGTCATGTGACACGAATTTTTGACCTCGAAATTTTCATATGAGCGAAAAATATATATCTAACTATGACTGTTTTACAAAATTCCGCAGGTAATTTTCATCTTAAAGATGTTTTTATAGCAAATTAAAATCCATATTTTACGCACTTGGTCGCGCGCACCTGTCACAAGCGAAACCGGAAGTGACGCACATTTATCTCTTGCCACTTTACACAGCTGCCTGGATAGTTATTAAAAACTTAAAAATTATGATGGAAAGTGAAAATGTAGACTGAATATAGTAAAAAAAAACAAAATTGAAGAAATTAAGCTAACATCATGAATATACATTGCAGATTTTTAAATAAATAATTTTGAAATTTTGATGGAATTACGAAGCCAATGAGCAATATTATATAGAGGCTAGGTTAATCAGGGTTGTAGAATTAAAAGATACATCAGTGAAAATATCTAGACTAAGAGATATTTTTCAAGTAACTGATCCAAAAAGATTTAACATGCTTATTTCTATCAGATGCAGTTTGTTTGAAGATTTGATTTACTAACTCCAATCGAGAGATTTTTTTCATAAAAACATTCTCCTTACAGTGATGTGTTCCTTATTTGTCTGTGGTATATTTTGCCTGAGGTACGGGTAAGTAATCTTTGACTAGATCTATGATTTTTTCATTATAAATGCATATCTTTTATTTTTGGCTTATTCATTCTACTTTTTTTGAAAACAAAACAATAATAATCAAAGAACAAATAATATGAAGAAGCCCTAAAAACTAAGTCAAAATCATTACACAAACACATTGTTTTACTTTTTTTTAAAATAATTTGTTCACATTTAGAAGTCGAATGATTTTTATTTTTATCATAGATAGATCCATTACATTAAATTATCTAATTAAAATATGTATCTGCATGGAAGATTCTTAACTAAAAATCATTCAGACATGTTAACTGGAACAAGCTATTACATAATGTTTTCACAAGTGTGACTGATCAAAAGTAATACAATCAATTTGTAAGATCACTTGCTATAAAATTTTGCTATTTGTCTCAACTTTATCATTGATTGGGTCATAAAAAAAGTTTATTGTTTTGTTTTGACAGCTATGCAGAATATACAAGGGTCCCATTTAGGCAGGTTAATTTGCATAAATCCCACAGTATAAGGCGTGATTTATGGATCTTTGACATTTCATTGGATATTAATTTATAAGCAGACACAACTTTCTACTTGATGGACATGCCATACTATTATCAAACAATATCCCAACGTGAAAATACACTGTAGTGTGAATTTCCATTCCAGTGAAACAAATGTTAACAAATTAAATCACCTAAATTCACTTCAATGTTACTACACTTAAATGAAAAAGAATTTGTTTATTGACGTAAACATCAAGTGAAGAAGTGTTACGCAGCATGTAAAAACGTGGAGGGAAAGTTTTATATAGAACCACAACATGGAAGAAAATTGGAATATTTTTGATATTTATTAAGGTAAATTTACAACCCGTTCTCCCGGCACAAAGTTTGAGTTTACTTAAAAATATCGAGAAGTAATCACATTATTTTATTTAATTTACAATTTATAGCATGTAATTTTTTAAGTGTGCCTTTACCGTGTTTCTTGCACTTGTGGTTTAGTGTTATTTTTTCATTTAAAAACTGATGTGTTATGAGCAGTGTAATTCTGCACTACTGCCTGGTACAGTAGGGATAAATCTACGTCACAGCCAAAAATTGCGGCGGAAACTACCGATGTCGAAACGGAAACAGCCGGTCATCAAAAACACGTTTTTTCTTATCAAAAGCAATATTTTCAAAATTTCGCAGTTAAACCATTTTAATCAGTACATTATGATTATTTTGAATAGACAAAGTTGCTATAGTCGTGTCACATGACCTTTAAGACAGGTTTGAGCGAGTCAACTGATATGATTTTTCCATGATCCAGTATGTTGAACAAGTAACTAAGCCCGGAATGCTCAAAACAAAAACTTCATTACAAATGTAAATATAAGTATAGAGATAATTTAAAATGTATTATCAATCTCTTGGATAGTTGTCAAGTTATGCTGAAGGCAAAAAATATGAAATTAAACAAGAGAACTAAAAGTAATTTACTTGGTTTACAGCTGTCTTATATAGTCATAATGTAGTAAAAAATATACTTTTTGACTTTTCCAAAAATATACGTATCTAAATTACAAACACAATTTTAGTAAAAGCTATTTATGATCATTTGATACTTACAGTTTCTATCCTCTGTCTAAGAACATTGTTTATATGATCATTTGATACTTACAGATTCTATCCTCTGTTTAAGAACACTGTTAATATGTCTATAACGGTGCTGCAGATGGTGTACCAGGAAATCAATAAAACCTTCAAAAACCTCCTAACACTTGGCAAAATTCAGTCGTCTGCTCATTAGCACTATTCTCGTATTTATCCTGTTCGTAGGTACCTGTTAATAAGCTCAAATTTGGTGTTAATGTTTTCCTAACAGCGTTACCTCATGTCAGCTCTTTACGTGTAAAAGAACACATATCGAGGGTTTAGCGTAAAACCATATTTTTTCAGGAGAAGGAAAAAATAATTATCTTTTTAAATATTTTCACACCATTGAATACAGATAAATATATGTGACAGGGTTGGTTTCTTTAGGTTATTTCTATATTCAAGAGAGACAATTACATTTGAATTTGAATTCTGCTTTGCACGGTGTTATGTCCCTTGGAGTGATTATCAGTTTTTACATTCGGAACACCTCGGGCGACTTCAATAAGTCACCTCGGAAATAATGTGGTAGGCGCCATATTGGACTATTTTATAATACAGGTGGTGTCTGCTAAATTGAAAACATTTCTTAAAGCCTCTACCTGTTTATACTTTAAATTAACATTTATTTTCATTTTTTTCTAATGCATAAGACAAATGCCATGTTTGTTTATATTTTTATTAAAGCCGTGGCGAATTACTATTTGGTGTATTCATACACTTACATACGAGGTCTTTTTTATACGAAGTTGTCGGAAAAGGCCGAGTTGTTACGATTGCAGTTTTTGACTTATTTTATTTGTCATGGTATTTGATTTTGATCACATGACTTTTGCAGGGCTCTACAAATTCTATAGTCCGACGTCCGGGACAACTCTAAACTTGCTCTCGGACAACTGACTGTGTACAAAAGTTTTGTCCCGGACAACTCTAATTTTTACAGTCATAAAACTCGGATAACCCACTTGAATAAACAACATTATGCAATCGATTTCTAACCTATTAGCATTCGATAAGCTCCGCCCTAATAGAGAGGTGACAGCAGTGAGCTGAAAGGTCAACCAATCACGATTCTAGTTACAATTTACCATGGATATTGATTTTGTTTGTAAATCTTTGTCGGTATTGCGTGACTTTAAAATAAGTCAAGCAAATAAATGTCTTAACAAATACATTGAATGCTTAATTCCAAAGAAAAAAGGCTGAACATCAAAGCTTTGCCAATGTTAGTCTAAGCTTATAGACAACGAACTACAAAAAAATCTAGCATTTTTGTTTTAAAAATCGGGTTTATTTATAAGAAAAAAATGAAGTAGATTTAAGACAAGCTTTACAAAATGAAGGAAACCAATTCCAGCTAATATTTAGTTCATTAAATATGAAGCAGCGAGTGAAAATCTCGGAAAAATTCCGTATGTCATATATTTCCGCGACCCCGCCGTACTTTAATATTGATAGAAAACAGCGTCTTGGAGACTTTTTACAAAGCAAACTTACAACATTCAACTGAGTGATTAAAAAATATAGCGTCATGATTTTATTATAATTACAAGTTTTTCATTTTTCATTCAAAAAAATGTTTCATTTTCTCTAAGACATGAATATTTCTGTCGCATTTTACTTTAGAAAGCAGCAGTTATAATAAAAAAAAAAATACTTAACATCAAAAAAATTGTTTGTAACTTGTTCAAATAAAATTCTTGTGAAACTGGAAACACAACCCCTAGGTAAACAGACATTCCGCCAAAAAATCACTTAATTTTGATCTCAGAATTACACTAGTTTAAAACAATAAGATGAATAACAACTAATCCACATATATTAACTGTCTGTCATTGTCTTTTTAAGTTGGACTCAATTTCTGTTGAAAAGTTTGGGGTGTTTGTTAAAGATCTATGATAGTATCTTTTTTTTTTAAATTGACTCTCTAAAATGAAAAGCCCATTTAACAAATAATGCTTATTAAAAATGTAATGCTTTTCACTCAGACGTCTGACTTTGTTTTTGGGGCAACTCTATTTTGCCATAGTCAGTTGTCCTGGACAACTCAATCTCAAAGAAATTTGTAGAGCCCTGTTTTGTGTTAAGAAATAGAGGATATTTGATTTTTTCAGTGTGTGATCGAAAAATTATTTCACGAGTGACCATCAGATTTTTATATTTTCATAAGTGGCGTAGCCACGATTGAAAATATTTAAAATCTGATGGTCACGAGGGGTGCATGGAAAAACCGGAAAGCACCGGATAGCACCGAAAAACCGGAAAGCACTCAATTTTCTATTAAAAACACTTGAAAATAATGTGTTATTGCATTTTAAGTATTACAAATAGATTTATTAATGATATTTCAATAAAATGAAATGAATAATTTACCAAAATCATCATTAAGTTGACGAAAGATGAGGTATATTTGTATAATGAGTGCTTTCCGGTCCCGTTAAAATGAAACGCACATCACCGAAAAGCACTCAATTTTCTATTTAAAACTCATGAAAATAATGTTTTAAGTATTAAAAAAGAGTTATTACTGATATTTCAATAAAATGAAATGAATAATTTACCAAAATCATCATTAAGTTGACGAAAGATGAGGTATATTTGTATAATGAGTGCTTTCCGGTCCCGTTAAAACGAAACGCACATCACCGAAAAGCACTCAATTTTCTATTTAAAACTCATGAAAATAATGTTTTAAGTATAAAAAAAGAGTTATTACTGATATTTCAATAAAATGAAATGAATAATTTACCAAAATCATCATTAAGTTGACGAAAGATGAGGTATATTTGTGCTTTCCGGTCCCGTTAAAATGAAATGCACATCACCGAAAAGCACTCAATTTTCTATTTAAAACTCATGAAAATAATGTTTTAAGTATTAAAAAAGAGTTATTACTGATATTTCAATAAAATGAAATGAATAATTTACCAAAATCATCATTAAGTTGACGAAAGATGAGGTATATTTGTATAATGAGTGCTTTCCGGTCCCGTTAAAATGAAACGCACATCACCGAAAAGCACTCAATTTTCTATTTAAAACTCATGAAAATAATTTTTTAAGTATAAAAAAAGAGTTATTACTGATATTTCAATAAAATGAAATGAATAATTTACCAAAATCATCATTAAGTTGACGAAAGATGAGGTATATTTGTATAATGAGTGCTTTCCGGTCCCGTTAAAATGAAACGCACATCACCGAAAAGCACTCAATTTTCTATTTAAAACTCATGAAAATAATTTTTTAAGTATTAAAAAAGAGTTATTACTGATATTTCAATAAAATGAAATGAATGAATAGATTTATTACAGATATTTCAATAAAATGAAATGAATGATTTACCAAAATCATCAAAAAGTTGACGAAAGATGAGGTATATTTGTGCTTTCCGGTCCCGTTAAAATGAAATGCACATCACCGAAAAGCACTCAATTTTCTAGTTAAAACACATGAAAATAATGTTTTAAGTATTAAAAAAAGAGTTATTACTGATATTGCAATAAAATGTAATGAATAATTTATCAAAATCATCATTAAGTTGAAAATGGTTTTGAATCTGAAAATAAAATTCAGTTAAAAATAGTGAGAACACCGAAAAGCAATGTTTGACTAATTGGCAAACAGTAGTTATAGTATTGTATATCACACGTGCTAATCCAATCACTGCCGATTAAAGAAGTTGTTTTATCGCCTTAAGGTGTTGATGTAATCAAGAGACATGTTTATAAACCAATGTGTTAACTGAAAATGATGTCAGTCATTCAAAGAATACTAATCCATTCCAATAAAGTCTTAATAACCTGCAATCAGTTATCATTAGAAAAGTACATGTTAATACATGAAATTTCATTCGTAATAAAGAAAGAATATTCTGAAAAAAAGACAAAAGGGAACAATTTATCATAATTTAACACTTTATTTGCAAACAATATTACAGAATTGATAGTGCTAACAACGTTCAAACAATGAAGTATTAACGTACGAAAATAAGATTGATAATGTTAATAAAAATATATGGTATAACAATTATTTGTGATTGAATTTTATTTACAGATTCAAAACCATTTTCTATTTCGTTGTAATTCTGTTGTTGCATATAAATTTGTATAAATTATTATGATTTATATAGTAATATGATAAGTAAAATTAAGTAAAAATTGCTTTTCGGTGATGTGCGTTTCATTTTAACGGGACCGGAAAGCACTCCTTATACAAATATACCTCATCATTCGTCAACTAATTGAAAATTTTGGTAAATAATTCATTTCATTTTATTGAAATATCAGTAATAACACTTTTTTTAATACTTAAAACATTATTTTCATGTGTTTTAAATAGAAAATTGAGTGCTTTTCGGTGATGTGCGTTTCATTTTAACGGGACCGGAAAGCACTCATTATACAAATATACCTCATCTTTAGTCAACTAATTTATGATTTTGGTAAATTATTCATTTCATTTTATTGAAATATCAGTAATTAATCTATTTGTAATACTTAAAATACCATTTTCATGAGTTTTAAATAGAAAATTGAGTGCTTTTCGGTGATGTGCGTTTCATTTTAAAGGGACCGGAAAGCACTCATTATACAAATATACATCATCTTCCGTCAACTTAATGGTGATTTTGGTAAGTTATTCATTTCATTTTATTTAAATATCATTAATAAATCTATTTGTAATACTTAAAATGCAATAAAACATTATTTTCAAGTGTTTTTAATGGAAAATTGAGTGCTTTCCGGTTTTTCGGTGCTATCCGGTGCTTTCCGGTTTTTCCATGCACCGGGTCACGAGTGAAATAAATTTCGATCACACACTGAAGAAAATCAAATATTATATTTATTTCATGCTTTTCAGTTTTATTTCGGAAAGAAAGGTAAACAGTGATAACATGAACATCTTATCCACCCTTGGTGCACCCCAATATTTACTATGTCTGCACGTGCGAGACGCTATTCATAGTAGTTCCAAGAAATCCGATAAAAAAATAATGAAAATCTGGGCTTTCAGTTTTTATTTCTTCACTCATAAGCTTAAAAATAACAATTTAACAAAACATTTTTAATATTTATTCAATCTAACGAAATATTACAGAAACTGCAAATACATCAATGAAATTTATTCCTCCACGTCAGGACATGACGCAAAATTGAAACGTCCGCCATATTGTTCACAGTTTCTTTAACAGTGAAATCGCGTTCTGGTCCACTAAGCTCTTTTAACGATAACTGAATAAAATAAAAGGTGTTTTCATATTCATCTGGATTTAATTAAGTCTTTTATTAAAAATTCAATCACTGTCATCTGATTCTATCATGCGGGTACGTTTATATGCGGTCAAATCTGTGTTTCTTTGTAATTGGGGTGCAGTGAGGGGAAAAAGTAGTCCGGCACAGTGAAAATTATATTTTGTAAATTTCACTAGTGGTTTATCAGAATATAATCATCTGATATTTTACAATAAAACACTGGAAAGCATGTAATAAAAGAGTGCGAAAACTAATCTCTTTGTCAGTCCACCTTGAGATGTCATTGTGTTAAGTCACAAATTAAACTGGGCAATGAGTTTTTATCTGAACTGATGTGTACATTTGTCCCAGGGTTGGCTTATTGACCGGTCGATTGAGTATTGACCGGGCCGGTGGTCAATACTGGTCAATAGTGGTCATTTCTGGTCAATACTGGTCAATACTGGTCAATTCAATTTTATTCACCACAAAACTGTCCATAATGTTCTTAGAATAATGTTAAAACAGTTAAATCCTTTAGGCCCTTTACAATAGACATTGGTAGGGCCTAGATGTTACTTCATTTATGGTTTAATATTGGATAATTAAGTAAACATAATATTTTAATTGGTATGTTCCCATGTTCGATAAACAATAGAAGTGCAAGTCATGACCCCTCAGTGTCCTGACCATCCTTTGTCATACACAAGTGTTCATTGACAAGTGTATAACACCTACTTTATGGTTATTGGATAATCCTTAAATAAACATATTAGCATCTTAATTGACATGTTCCCTGGTCCAATAAACAACAGAAGTTTGGAACTGTACAAAAAAAACTTAGGAATAGACTAGGAATTCAGAGAGCAGCAAAACTTGTTGTGTGTTACCGCTTCCTTAGAGGTAGTGATGAGCTTGACTGGTAGAACTGGTCATTAACCAGTGTGAACTATTGCTATTTAAGCATGTATTTTTAATGTTTATGCCAGTATGCCAGAACAGATATGTATGGTGGTGGACCTGGTGGTGCTAAATGTTTCTATCATTTTGTTGGAATACCGTGTGCTAAAACTTTAAATCTTTTTGTTTGAATACTGTTGTGTGTTGCAAATTTTCATTCTTTATTTTATTAGTATAAATTCTAATACAAGCACATACTTTGGAACTTGATTAGAAATGAAATAAATGTTTAATGGTTTGTTTTCTTCCTTTCTTTTATAAAAATCTTGAAAAAAAGTTCAATTGACCAGTATTGACCACTTGGGGGAGTATTGACCGGGACGGTTTTAACCGGTTAAAACCGCTGGTTAAAACCAGGGGCGGTCGATTGGTGCCAACCCTGATTTGTCCACCTTTTTATGTTTTATTAATAATTGATGTTAAAGGCATTACATAGCTACATAGGTTTGAAATTGTTCAGTATTTATTAAATCATCTCTTTCATGATTTAATAATGAATTTCAGAATAGCACTGACTTTCTTTGTCACATTTCTGTCTGTTGTTCACTAATAGTTAACAATGCATCTTTACAGTACTAGTCACTGGAAGTGTGATATGAGGAGACAGATGTGGTGACCTGGGATTTGAAGTTTGTGTTAACCATACCTCATCCCTTAGATGGTGAGTTCAATGTTTTCATTGTTTTTAGTGTTGTGTGAATTTGTCATGTGTAACCATGTGATAAATGTATTAAAGATGTTTTGTAAATCATTTAGAGCAAATGTAATGTTTAATCAAGTATATAGTAAGATATTTTAATTACCAGACGTAATTCTGGTTCAATTACCAAATGGCCACTAGACATATTCATGACTTATTGTTTTAACTTATTTGAATATATGTTAATAATTGAACAAATGTTATTTTGTATTATTTCAGAGTATGTTTTGATAAACATATAATCTGGTTGAAATATATACATTAGAGAGAACACCGAGTTGGTTTCAACAAATACAAGATCTTTAAAAGTGACCCTGTTATATATATAAGCTGAAAATGTAAAAGAATTATCTTGCCCATCTCTTAAATTCCAAATATGTTTTAAGAAGTTTATCAGATACCAGAGTTTCACCCTGTAATTTTGTGTTAAAGAATATTTATGTTTAGTGTTAAAGTATTGTAGCTGACTACTTTTATTTACAGAAAGCATATAGACGTTACATTTTATTTAAACTGAAATGATTTCTATCAGAAGTTTCTTTCTTTCTCTCAGTTTTTTATCTTTGTTTTGTAAAAGTATAACTAGCATTTTATAGTTCAGCATGAAACTATTGTATTGGCTCTTCGATCACTCTGTCTACTTTATAACTTTATACGGTGATATTTTTTTTTTTAATTTCTTCCAGGTTTATTGTCTTGTCCTATTTTGTTTACTTTTTATATGCCAAAATGGTGTAATATCTTAAGATGCACACTGG
Source organism: Cyclina sinensis (assembly GCA_012932295.1). NCBI lineage: Eukaryota > Metazoa > Mollusca > Bivalvia > Venerida > Veneridae > Cyclina > Cyclina sinensis. Next base: position 13,343,269 of record JAAONU010000017.1, read on the forward strand.
GGGGGGGGGGGAGCAATTTTTTTACAGCTTTATCTGTTTAAGTTTTCACTCTTTGTTATCTTTGTTATATATGAATATAGATACCTGCGCTGGATAACACATCAGTTTTTGTTCTGTTACAATCAATTAAACTTTGTACACATCATTCTAATGAAGAATAGATATTCATGACATATTTTTCGTGATGACTGATCTACGTTCAGAATAACTTGTTCTTTTTTCTTATTTTTGATCACAATTTTGGGTTTCAGGTTTTTAGTATAAAACTTTATACACATCATTTTATATATGTCTCAAGCGGTGTTTAGTGTTATAGGGCATATTATCCATTCACCTTGAAATCTCCACAATTTATTTATTTATGTTCTTGCTAAAAATAAGAAAGATACAACCAGTCCTGAACTATTCAAAATTAAATACAATGAAATCAAACAACAATATTATAATTATGAATATATTTACACAGATGGCTCCAAACAAAACAGCAGTGTAGCTGCTACAGCTGTAAAGCAGATGAAACTTTTTCTTTTAGTCTTCCTGATCATTCTTCTATCTTTTCAGCTGAACTTAAAGCAATAGAACTAGCATTGGATTATATTGAAACTGGTGATTATTTTAGATATCTTATTTTCACTGACCCTTTATCAGCTATGCAAGCCCTTGATCATTAAAATACTGACAATCCTCTTCTTGTTGATTTGTTACAACAACTTTCTCATCTTCCTCAGGATTCTGAGATAATATTTTATTGGTTCCCTAGCCATATTCGAATTCAGCCCAATGAGGTAACAAGATATAATCGTTTTATTTTTTACATATAGAACTTTTAACTACATCATGTTTTACATACTATCAACAACTTTTGAACTTTACATCATTGCAACTTTTTAACAAAATAGTTACTTCTTAGTTCTTTTTATACAATATTATTTGTGCCCAAAATGACCATAGTTGTCGACGGGCCATTAAACTCCATTCATTCATTCCATTCTCTTCTCAATACGTAAACATTTTTGCTTTAATGTTTAACTCCTACTCTATTATTTGACAAAATTTCTTTGTAGATGCCTGGCTGATAAAATGCTTTTAATTGATCTGAAGTTGTTAATGAAGGTAAGGGTTAGGGTAAAACTTTTTAGATAGCGTGCATAGGTTTTCTTCAGGCAAGTATTGACCCGCCTAGCACTGCACTTGTTTCAGTTATAACAACATCTGATCTGCACGTGAAGTGTACTTTACAGCATCAACCATTCAATGAAAAAAGAAACAATTTCAATATTTAGTTAACACTTAAGATATAGAGGAAGTGAAATATTGATTTTATTTCACGAGTGAAGACCAAAAAGGATATTTTCAGGAGAGGCATAGCCACGAGTAGTGAAAATGTTAGTTTTTTTGGTCTTCACGAGTTTATTTATTAACAGTAATCTTTTAACTGAAGATATCTAAAACAACAAATTCTTCAACTTGGGAATGGTGAGTGTTATCACTGAAAGAGAATGAATAAAAAGATAAATATGACAAAGTTCCATATCAACAGAGAAATATTTTCTTTTTTTGTAATTGTATGTGTAACAAAAAGAATTGGGCATGTCTATTGATACTTTCAGTGTACTTATTGAATTCCAGGGGACTTTTATATTCATTTCATCAATTTTAAAGTTACTAAGCTTTTCAGACAGCTGTTTTGTACGATAATGATTTTCTTGCGGTTTGAATTTAAGTTGCCCATTATGATATAGTATATTATATACGGATGATTTTTTGTACTTGCTCTTTCAATTGATGCATGCATGGAGTCGTATGTCTTTTTTCAAAGTATTTATGCTGAATAAATAAAATACTAATTTTGTTGACATAGTACCAAATCATGCTCTGGTAAAAAATATTTTTGTTTTGTGGCTCACAGGTTTCAGAAATAAAATATGACTTCTTTGGTCCTTCTGTTGCCTTTTACTTGATAAAGTTATATACACAAGATGCAATTTCACATCAGTTGTTTCATTCTATAAATAACTATATCCCTGACAGGTTGACATATCCATATCAAAAGAGAAATATTACAATATATATGATAAGTAATGAAGCTGCATTTAATGTATTGAGTGTGAAACTAACTATTCTATCTGCTTTTTAGTTTTATTTATTTCAATTCAACTTAAAAAAATACTTCCTAATGCTTAATTTCACATTAATTACACCTAACAATAAAAGATTTTGTACAAATAAACAAAAACACGGATACAATAATTTTATTGTTTTAGAATGTAGGACGTTTCGGCCAACTGACGTTTCGAACTAGGACGTTTTGGCCAGGACGTTTCTGACAATACACATTCGGACTAAAACATTTTAGACAAAAAACTACAAAACAGTAGAAAATTTAAGACATCTAAATACTATTTCTACACTAAACGTTTTTCTAAGGTAGAATTATTGACTTTTCACGACAAACATGTTTTCAAAGAGTGAAAATACTTTTTTTCAAATTTGAATATGAGAAAAAACCTCCAAAAATTGAATGAAAAATCATGGTAAACTGGTGAAAACTTAATAAATTCAAAGTATATTAAAAACAACAACAACAACAACATTACAAAAAAGTATTAAAACTGGTAACAATGAAAAATTTCATGGAGTAATTTCTGAACAGATTTGATTTATCACATTTTTATAAGAGTTGTTTTTATAAAGATATTGGTAGATAATCTAGATTGTATCAAATATATTTTGTACATATATTTTAGTTTTCTTCATAATGAATTATTACCAATAACTAAAGTCCTTAATCTTAATTGTTAAAACAATATTGAAGTATATCAAACACTTTGTTTCTACAATAATATAAAATTGGCCTGAACTTCTGCCTTTTCATGAAAAAGTTGCCAAAACGTCCTAATCCGAATTGTTCTAGTCCGAAACATACTATATTTAGTTCGAAACGTCCGTCCAACCTATTTTAGCTCATACCGTTTTATGTGAATATAGTGTCAGATACAACAGTTTCACGCTGTTTCCATAGGTTATTGATACATATTTTCATAATATCATATTTCAGGCTCCGGACCCGGGTAACCCTGTTTATTTTCCCGATCATAGGTTAAGTAGAAGTCGGAGAACCATCCTCAACTAACCTTACAAGAAGTAACTAAATGGTTAAGGCAGTTATAATTCGGAGTGGTGTGGAGAGTAACTAGATGGTCAATGCAGTTATAATTCGAAGTGGTGCAGAGAGTAACTAGATGCTCAATTCAGTTATAATTCGGAGTGGTGTGGAGAGTAACTAGATGGTCAATTCATTTATAATTCGGAGTGGTGTGGAGAGTAACTAGATGCTCAATTCAGTTATAATTCGGAGTGGTGTGGAGAGTAACTAGATGGTCAAGGCAGTTATAATTCGAAGTGGTGTAAAGAGTTACTAGATGGTCAAAACAGTTATAATCCAGAGTGGTGCAGAGAGTAACTAGATGGTCAATTCAGTTATAATCCGGTGTGGTGCAGAGAGTAACTAGATGGTCAATTCAGTTACAATCCGGTGTGGTGCAAAGAGTAACTAGATGGTCAATGCGGTTATAATTCGAAGTGCTGTGGAGAGTAACTAGATGGTTAAGGCAGTTATAATTCGGAGTGGTGTGGAGAGTAACTAGATGGTTAATTCAGTTATAATTCGGAGTGGTGCAGAGAGTAACTAGATGGTCAAGACAGTTATAATTCGGAGTGGTGTGGAGAGTAACTAGATGGTCAAAACAGTTAAAATTCAAAGGGGTGGAGAGAATGACTAGATGGTTAAGGCAGTTATAATTCGGAGTGGTGCAGAGAGTAACTAGATGGTCAAGACAGTTATAATTCGGAGTGGTGTGGAAAGTAACTAGATGGTCAAAACAGTTAAATTTCGAAGGGGTGCAGAGATGGTTAAGGCAGTTATAATTCTGGTTGTGTGGAGAATAACTAGATGGTCAATGCAGTTATAATTCGAAGTGGTATGGAGAGTAACTAGATGGCCAATTCAATTATAATTCGGAGTGGTGCAGAGAGTAACTAGATGGTCAATGCAGTTATAATTCGGAGTGGTGCAGAGAGTAACTAGATGGTCAATGCAGTTATAATTCGGAGTGGTGTAGAGAGTAACTAGATGGTCAATTCAGTTATAATTCGGAGTGGTGTGGAGAGTAACTTGATGGTCAATGCAGTTAAAATTCGGAGTGGTGTGGACAGTAACTAGATGCTCAATTCAGTTATAATTCGAATTGGTGTGGAGAGTAACTAGATGGTCAAGGCAGTTATAATTCGAAGTGGTGTAAAGAGTTACTAGATGGTCAAAACAGTTATAATCCAGAGTGGTGCAGAGAGTAACTAGATGGTCAATTCAGTTATAATCCGGTGTGGTGCAGAGAGTAACTAGATGGTCAATTCAGTTACAATCCGGTGTGGTGCAAAGAGTAACTAGATGGTCAAGGTAGTGATAATTCGAAGGGGTGTGGAGAGTAACTAGATGGTTATTACAGTTATAATTCGAAGTGGTGAAAACCGTAACAAGATGTTAAATTCAGTTATAATTCGAAGTGGTGAAAAGAGTAACTAGATGGTCAAGACAGTTATAATTCGGAGTGGTGCAGAGAGTAACTAGATGGTCAAGACAGTTATAATTCGGAGTTGTGCAGAGAGTAACTAGATGGTCAAGACAGTTATAATTCGAAGTGGTGTAAACAGTTATAATTAGGAGTGGTCTTAAGAGTAACTAGATGGTTAAAAAAGTTATAATTAGGAGTGGTGTAAAGAGTAACTAGATGGTCAAGACAGTTATAATTAGGAGTGGTGTAAAGAGTAACTAGTTGGTAAAGACAGTTATAATTAGGAGTGGTGTAAAGAGTAACTAGATGGTAAAGACAGTTATAATTAGGAGTGGTGTACAGAGTAACTAGATGGTAAAGACAGTTATAATTAGGAGTGGTGTAAAGAGTAACTAGATGGTAAAGACAGTTATAAGTAAGAGTTATGTGAAGAGTAACTAGTTGGTAAAGACAGTTATAAGTAGGAGTGGTGTGAAGAGTAACTAGTTGGTAAAGACAGTTATAATTAGGAGTGGTGTGGAGAGTAACTAGTTGATAAAGACAGTTATAATTCGGAGTGGTGTGGAGAGTAACTAGATGGTCAAGACAGTTATAATTCGGAGTGGTTTAAAGGGTAACTATATGGTCGATTTATTTGTTGTGTTCTATTCTTTACTTGGACAATGTATGACAATAAATGTGATTAGTTACAATAAAAGGGGCATTACGGGTGATATTGATCGAATTTTGACTTTTAACAGAATCAGACATATCAATATATTCTGTAACCGAAAACAGATATATCATAAACATACCGAGCGGTTTAAATGACGACCAACAACAGCCGCGGTACTTTAAAGAGAGGTATCACTGCCAAAATTATTAATTTCAAGAAACGTTGAAAATGGTGAATTTTCAAAGTACACGTTCAAAAATGCATTCTAAGATATGAATACGTACAAACTTTTTAAATGTCACTTAGAATTTCTGTAGTGCACACGACAAGGGGAATAACTTCTTCGACATTTTATCCTGTTTGTCAATGACATAAGCAATTAGTTAGAAAACACCAAGCTAGGAATCTGCATTTGCGACATCAATGCAGGCTCACCGACTGTAGCAGACGACATAGTTCTTGTGTCGTATTCTCGTGCTGGTCTTCAAGGCATGATAAGTATACTCAACTAGTAAAGAAACGCAGGGTGAACTTTCTGGGTCTATAACTTTATTTGAATGCTCTATAGAATATTTTATGTCAGTTTAAGCACTAATCTTTATTCAACAAATTATATATATATATCAACATCATCATCATCATCAGATTCTAAACAGTAATTCACGAATATTTGAGGCATATTTGATGGTACCCCCCTAATTTCAAAATGAAATTGACTCACTCTTCAATATCTCGTATGTCCCCCTCGCGCATTTGTCACGGCCCTGATTGTCCTATGCAGGAAGTTCATAAGCGCATTTATCCTTCTCATGGGAATATTATTCCACTCCTCCAACAAAGCAGTTCTTAGTTTGTCAAGAGTAGCGGGTGGACTCTGACGCCTCCTTACCCTGCTGTCCAGTTCATCCCAAAGGTGTTCAATTCGGGACAAATCTGGACTGTACGACGGCGGCCAGTCGAGTGGATTAATGTGATGGTTTGTCAGAAAGTCTAGAAAAACTTTGGCTATATGGGGCCGGGCATTGTCATGCTAAAAGATTAGATTGTGCTATTGCACATTTTGAACTGCAACAGCGAAAGCTATTGTTTGAACTGCTATTGAGTGTTACTCGCCATGTACATATTATTCCATTGTTGAATCAAACTAATGTTACGTATTTGTATTTCAAAATGTGTTTGTTTCATTTGTCCAAGGCCTTATTTTACAGTCAGTATATGTTCCTATTATAAAATAGATGTGTATTCTGTATTCTTTTCTTGTGTGTTATTAATTTATTCCATGTAATCGTCTTTGAAATTTGCCTGCAATGTTTGTGCGGCTTTTTTTGTATGCTGTTTCCGCATTTATTTGCATCTGTAATATTATATGTTTATGTATTATGCTCTTCGATATCAGAGGAAATAAAAGTATAATTTTATGATTACATTTTTGTTTATAGATCTACGTCCTGAAATGAAGAAATACAATTATCAAAGAAGTCTCACTTAAGGCTATATCTTTTTCCACATTTAAACCTATGAAGGACTGGTCAGTAGATTAATTTTCTTATTAATGCAAAGTTTTATTGTGAGCCATTCTGCTGTGTAACTTCCATTAGCTTCTTAAAGCCAGGACATATATGTTTATCTGTTATGGTGCTTCTTTGGCTCTTGATATATCTACCAGTTGTACATTTAAACAAAATTTGAACACTTGAAAGAGTGATTATCCACAACTGACTTCTCGTGTTAGCTAGGATATTTTTTTTGCTTTTCGTGTTAGCATTATCTAACAATAACTGATTTACACATGAAAACGACTAGTTTATTTTGACAGTCCATTCTGCTATTTTATCAGTTACTGAGCTTACCTTTAGTAAGGTAACGGACCTTAACTCTTAAAGTCTGGTCTCATCTAAGCCATCATCAACCTGACCTAAGAGTTTGTGCCCGAAAAATTGTGCTCAGGTTTGAATAAGAATTACTTTAGAAGTGTTCAAGGAATAATATAAACAATAAAGCAGTACAAAGTATAAACTTGTCTGATATGAACCCTAATCGAACATACTGAAGGTCGTGGGCCCAGCATGAAAACAAGTCAAAAAAATCATTTTGGAGAACCAAGAGCCTATAACTTTCTATACAGTACTCCGATCTAGTCCATAATCGAATTCACTTGCAGGAGATCTTCTGTCAAATGCATTGTATTCAAGTCTGACTAAGATTGCCTCAGAAATGTTCAGGCCAAAGTGTAAGCAAGGTCCAGTATATAAATTTTAGCGAAACATGACCCCATAACTCAGTACATTGTACATATTAGTCTAATCTACCCCATAACTGAACATTCTACAGCAATATAGATTTTTTTTAAGTTTAAGATTGGTTAACAAATGCCCGTGCAAGAGATTAAACATACTACACTGCATCTATTCATTGACGCGTTGGACAAGTATTAAAAAAACTACATCGCCGAGAGGTACCTCTGAAGAGGGTAAAAGATATATTTTACTTTATATACGATTTCACCGCTTCTTTACAAGTAACTTACTTATTTAATTGAAATCTTGTTTGGGAAAATGGTTCTTGCCATTATTAAATCTACGTTCTCTCTATTACTTTTTCCTGTTCAGCAATGTACAATGAAGGAAATTTAAGAGAAAAACTAAATCTCTGGTTATGGTGGATATTACAGACCAACTAAGTTATGACAGGCTCTAGCACTTACTGTGTGATCAGTAACAGTTCTTATTGAAATAAACTTATATGATGTCCAAACGTTAGTGAAGAAAAATGTTGTCTATGATAATATAAATAAATAAAAATGGACACTTTAATTCGTAAATTGAAAACAGAAAAATTAAATTATATCAATGAAAAAGTTTGATTGTACACCACATAGCTAGAGATTACGTTTTCTAGTTTTAAAGATACATAATGTATTTGTTGTGTTATATTATCAGATTCGAATTTTCTTGCCGATAATTCATATTGAAAAAGGGTATATGTTTTAAGCGAAAGAATATCAAATGAATATGAATAAAGAGATCTTAGGTAGCTGCGGTTTAAGTAATGTTTTCCGATATAATTCAAGTAGCAAAGCTATCAGTTTTTCAAGAATGATAACTAAGTTTCTCACATAAATAGTCAAACATGTTGCAGTTGAGTGTCAGTCAGTGAAGAGAGTCAGCGACCAGAGACGTGGTAAATATATAGATGGATAATAATCTTGAAAGGAATGAAGACGATTCTGCGGCGAAACTCAACACATAAAGGGAATGAAGCCGTTTATGAGGCGCAACTGTGCCTTTTTGCCGCATACATGGATTGCTCTAAAATTCCCCAAGGGACGTGATAGTTACAGAACGATTTATATAACTGGGGAGTTGTTTGGCATATATATATGCACTTTGATTCTGGTTACTTATCTCGAAATGGGACAACTGTCTGAAAATGACCACCGGTTTCGCCTCGGTTAATATCACATTAGGCAGCTCCATAACCCTAATTCCATTGACCACACCGTCGGGTAATAATTGTTTATTATTGCTTAGAATTACTCTGTAAATAAGTAAGTTTATTATTTCTGAATGGTATTATTTACTATTCAATCCACTACAGAAAAAATAAAGTTTAGTAAAAGTAGTAATATAACTTATAGTAAACATACTATTAAACCTAGTAAAAATTATTAAATGAACAACCAACTAAAAGATATGATATGATATTGTAGCATAACTTAAATATCGGCTAGGGCCTATATCAAATTGCTTTATCTTTTTTACAAATAAGTCAATGTATTTTTCAGTTATATTTTATGGTAAGCGTCATATTAAGAAAGTATTAAATGAATTTGCGGTCAAACCAAATTAACTATTTTGTGTAGTTATGTTAACTATTCGAGGCAACACCAATTTACTACCCAAGGCTGTAAACTTTACTACTTTTTCTCTGTGGATACCCAACCTCTTTGTTTAGCACGTAGTTTGATCACAGAAGGTCATGGTGACACACGTATGAAGGTGTATAACCCCATTTCGACCTTAGAACCATTTTAAGTAATACACTATCCTCCAATCACCACTAATGCAGCATGTATTTTGAGTAAAATGTAACCAGCCCTCAGCCTCTTATACAAAAACGATCCAACTACCGTGGGAGACATCTTTTTTCATCCATTGGTCGAGCAATTGTTCGGTCGCTTCGAACAGTTGGTACTGTATTTCTGTCGCATAATGCACTAGTCAATGTAAACCCCGCTCCCCATCCCGGGTGGTCCCAGTGAAAAGACCAGTGTTTTCATCATTTCTGATGTCCCAGTGGTGTCAGTAGCGGGTGTCTTTTCCTTGTTCAAAACATCAGGGACTGAAACGGAGCGGGTGCAATGAGCCGTGTTTTTACATTTTGCATGTCCCCGAGATACTGGGACTTTATCCGGGTGGAAAAGTCAAAGTCCCGTTTTTTTCTCAGGGAAGGGAGCCATGGTTTACTTTGATTTGTACACAACCAAACGGTCTATTTATTTTTATCAATTGAACAGGTCCTGGCGGCGAACGCGCGATGCGATGATAGGAGTCCAAGGATCAGTTGCTACAGTAAGACAACAAAGGATTGGGAAAAAAACGAACGGCACCTGCACTGACACAGACACATCGTGCGCTGAACGGTCCTAGGCCAATTTCAATTTTTTGTTGAATAATCTGGCGGTGGCATTTGACTTTAAAAGTAGAACTTACACTTCAATGACATAATCCGAATGGTGCCGACCAGGAGGAACAGTTCGGTAATTCGTGCACATGCCATCGAACTGCAACGGTATACGTCGGGAGAAATACAGAAGCACTTAGACATAACTTGATTCGAATCAATACATATTCCTATTGTAGCAGCCCTTACGGTCAAATATGTTATCATTTGTTCCTTTTATGCGGCGACAGGTGCCTTTTTGCCGCATACAGAGAATCCTTTTGTGCGTTGCAGATCGCCACATAAATGGAACCTCAACCCGTCTATGCGTTGTGCCCGCTATGCGGTGTAACAGCGGCTTTCGCGATAGGAAACAAAATTTCACGAATTTTTACTATTTTCCCGAATGTTAGGAAATACTATACATCAGACAAAAAATTTATTAGGACCTCTGTGAAGGACACAATTGTCCGCTTCGCATGCCCTATATCCCATTAAAATTGATGAAGGAAGGAAATTCTTACAGCAGTTTTCTCCTCCGAATCGAGGCAAAAGATGCTGTTTGCGACAGTCTCATAGCACGCGGTATAGCATGGCTGTTTCAGTAATATTTTGCTGCTAAACATAATATATATTTGAAAATGAACTAGCTTTTAAACTAACTATAAAGTTTTATTGTATTTCTTACGAATAATAATTATGTGTAAATATATTTTTTTCTCTTGGCAATCGTTATTGTTCTGTAGATTTTGTTTTCGGAAATGTCACACAACCCTGAAAATAGGGGCAGATTATTTGAAAAGAAACCCCGGCCTTGGTGTTGCTTAAGTATTGAAAATGGTGCACTATTTCATGCGTTTTGGTTTGTTTTGGGGTTTAACGCCGATTTCAACATTTGTTATATCTCGGCGGTCAGTCTACCTAACCGGTTTTCCTGGATAACTAACCAGTAATTACCAATTTCTCCGCAAGTGACTGACTACTGTTCCCACATGATCTACTCTGAATCAGCGGTGAGAGACAAATGAACATAAGACACAATGTCTGAGAACAATTGTCACGGAGAAATTTTGCCCTGCCCAGGTGTCGAACGAACGACCGATGGATTACTAATCCAGTGCTCTACCATATTGAGCTAAGCATGCGTTTTCATTTAAATTTAGCTTTTAAACAATGAAAATAGTGTCTGCGAAAAAAAAAGAACAAAAAATTGTCATAATGTAGAATTGTAGAAAATACAAGAAATTGAGGAAACTTCACACGAACTGAAGTGTTAGTAACATGCTGTGTACCTTATAATGGAAATATGTCTTCAGCATTTCTGTTTTAAGAAACGATCAGAATAGAACTACAGAATCTACAGTTTAAAGAGATACACTGAACATTGAATTACCTCCCTTTATTTTGAAAAAAGTCCTTAGCCCGTCTGGCAATTTTTGTCAATTTATGCCGTTTCTACTTTTCTCTGAGTATAGATGCGTTTAATGACTTTGTGCTTTAATTTTGATGAAAATATACAAAAATACGAAACAAAAACAACACAAATTTATTGTTTCAGAAAACCATTAATCTTGTTGTTGAGTAGAATTGATACATCCACTTTTTATTTAATATCCATTATCAAGTGTCCGCTCTCTTAGACGAAGCGTTTTTATTAGAACCTCGACAAACTTGGTAATAATGCTTATGAGCATAATATTTTGGCCAAGTTCTCTAAAGTTTATGAGGATGTTTGGTAAATCTATACACGGCGCCGTGATTTTTCTCAATCGTGACAACGGCACCATTATTATCCTCCTTTTCTACAAGCTGTATGAAGGCTTCTACTACATCTTCAACGCTGAAAACATATAAAAGTAATTTATAGGAATCTTATCAAGCTTTAACAGGTACGCTTCAACATTCGGATATACTTTTGATGTTTATGCTCGAATAAGGACTGTCAACAGCTTTATCTTCGATAGCTTAACAACACAACCAAAAACACTGGATGTTTTTGTTTTATTACAAGAACGTTATAGAGACCTCATGATATCTTAATGCAATTTTATAGCAAGCGTTTCCTTTCCATAGGCATGGATGAGTACAAAACACAGAAAACCTACTGAGATTCAGAAGAGATTATGACATAAACTTAATTGAAAAGTAAATACATAACCTCTTAAGTTCTGGTAAGATTATATAAACATATACTGGTATATAAATATAAAACAACCAATTAATCTGGCTTAAAAGCTGTTCATCACTTGGCGATTCTAAAATCTGATCTGAAACCACATCGTTTTACATGAATGCTAACTGAAAAGGTTCAAGTCAGTTCAACGGAATTGTTTTATTGCATCAGGTACGTATATTAACGTTAGTATACGAAGCTGATTGCATGATATGTGTGATGTTACCTACCTGTTTACACCTATTTTATCCACTATTTGATGCACTGCTGCTTTGTTTTCCTCGTATGTTATTAGCCCGGGATTTCCTTCAAATGCACTCGTCAACATACTGGTATCACTAAACGCTGGACACATACACGCTATATTTATACCATACTTCTGAATAGAGGGGTTTGACTGCAAGAAAATAAGAAATAAAAGGTACCTATGTGTTCATTAACTTTGATTCTGACTGTAAACAAATACTGTTTTAGTAAAGACATAAAATGAGTACTTATTTTCAAATTTCATTCGAAGACAATTTTTAATTGAGATTGGATCATTGTATCAATAATAAACTCGAAAATAAAGGGAGTTTAAATGAAAAAAATCCCCGGGGTCCGTGCTGGTTCTAATGAACTAAAGTTGTATTTAGAATGTTGATCTTAATTCTGTCAGTTATAATGTATATACATTAACATCCCTTCAAAATAGTACTAAATTTTATCTTCGGGGTTGTGATAGGTAACAGCTCCATTAAAATAGAATCCCGGTTTTTCAGACTCCAAATTAGAAGTCCGACACTCTAGCCATTCACCTGCGCACTAAAGGTACTTACCGCCCAACTTCTTGTGTAGCCAACCACCCCGTATTTTGATGCCACATAAGACGGCATGAAGAAAACTGGAAACAAACCTTTAACAAAAAATAAACACTTTATCTGCACTGTCAATGGTTTTCAAAAACAATACTGTTCGAGATAAATGAGGATTTTAAAGTTTTCAAAGAACAACTATGTAAATAGGGCAAAAACAATGGATATTCAAAGAAAATACAAGCTATCTCCAAGGAAACCATCCAATATACTGGAAGAAATCAACAGATTATCGACAAGTACTGTATGCTACTGAAAAGAGGCACAGTGTGTACTAGTTGTAATATGGAATCAATCGTAAATACGTTATTTAATTCTATATTGTCAGTTTAAAGAGCTGAGTAAATAATTAATCTGTGATTTCAATCAGACTCATGAAATATTGTGTAAAACAATACACAATTTCAATTTACCTATCTATCTATTTGATTTTATCTATCATCGGTATTTGTCGCCCCATGAAGAGTTTTGTTATTTTTAGGTTGAGGGAATAGCGCAAGATACAGAAAGCATCCCATCCTGAAGACATCCCTGGTTCTTTTCCATGCTCAGTATATAGCACTGATACATGGAACCGTCATCCGAAAGACTGTTAGTAATGTTAGTAGAGGAGCTGGGGTCGATTTCGAGACCCCTGAATTACGCCCTGATCGTCACTGGTTCACATTTATGTATATAGATTAATAACAATTGGTTCACATTTTGGTAGACTATTAATATCTTATGTCAAACCCTGTAAATTTCAAGATCTTAAAAAATATGTTGAAAAGCTGACTTAAGATAGACTTTATTGAAACACCTGGTCACGAACTATACTAACCTGCGGTTGAAGCGATATTAATTATAAGTCCGCCCTTGCCGCCTCGGTCCTTTCTCATGTGGTCGATAGCTAGGTCTGTACCACGCATTGTTCCTATCTGTACAAACATAGATATGTATCTAAAACATGTACTCAGACATACGTGTAGAATACAAACGTTGAAATTCATAGGGAAATTTTAAGATATTCTAACATTTTGCGTCAAGCACTCTAGTCAAAGATATGCCTATTAAGTTTTTGTCTACGCGTGCACATTAAACATTTGCGTTTCAACGGTGTCCCGTTAGGACCATCGATTTTCGCTCTCGCGCCTTAAAGGCGACAGTACGATAACACGATGCTAAGAAACGAAAATACGACACGAGGATCGTATCTTCGCTTCTTTGCATCGTGTTTTAATTACTTCGCCCACTCAATCCCATTTGCGAAACAACGAGAAGACGATGCGAAAACGCAAAAAAATACGATGCGATGTCGCGACTGCGCGACACGGCGCAACTTCGCATTGTGTTATCGTGCCATTGCATCGGTACAACGTAAAGAAAAGACGAAAGTCGATAATAAAGTACTTTTATATGCTTATAAGCCAGGATGTTGAATAAATCCAAAATAGGGAATTGGGCTGCACGTTTGCAATCAAAAGAAAACTTAATTGTATGTTCTGTAATGTACGGGGTTCCTTTACGGCCAAATTAATTTCGCTCTGGCGCCCTAAAAGCGAAAGTACGATAATACGATGCGAAAACATGAAAAATACGATGCGTGGACGCGAAATTGCTATGCGACAGCACAAAAACACGATGCTATGACCGGGACCCTGTATGATACAGAACATACAATTATTGCGAATTTCTATTTTAGATTTATTCAACATTCCGGTTATAAGCATATAAAGTTAAATATCGAATTTCGTCTTTTCTTTCTGGTTGCAAAATAAACGACAGGGTCGTAACTGTAGTTGTCATCTATAACACAATGTTCAATATCATATCAAGTACTATTACTCTTACCAAATTAATTTCAACTGTCTTTAGAGGGTCGTCTTCTTTCATGATCCCTGCATTGTTCACCATTATGTCTACACTCTTAAACCTCTCTAAGGCTGTTTCCCATAATCCTGAAGGTAATATTTGCTGCACATACATGTACAATATTATTTTACTCTTTATTTTGAGAAAGTCTGTAGTACTTTTGCGTAAGCCATCCTTAACAATGCCGAGACTGAATGCGAGTTCAGTTAGATAGAAAATCAGTCATAAAAAAACAGGAGAGTAGTTAAAATACTACAACATTGTGAAAGAAAGCTATGCCCATGAACAACTATTATTTAATTCCACTGTTATATTACATTTGCTTATTAGCGTATGTTTTTTTTGTTTACCTTTGAAGTCTGTTTCCCTTGTTATATCACATTTTACAAACATCGACCTGTCCTCGCCGTATGTCTGTTTGAAAATCTCTTCCGTCTGCAAGCCGTCGGTAACATTCACGTCGGCAAAACATACCTAAAACATCAAAATTTCAAAACATTTGTCGTCATGCACTGACAAACTACACATGTATGATGATTTTATGCTCCCTAGCAATATTTTTAATAGCAATATTGCTTATTGAAACGTGATGTGTATGTCAACAGTTACATTCAATAAAACACAGGTGATTTGAGCTATGAATATTATAAAAGCGATAGGTCAAAGTCTTGAATATGCATCATTAAGCAAGTTAAACACATCAAAAATACGATGTTTTGAAACAGAAAAAATCAGAGAGCTTTTTCCATGATATAGTGGTAGAGTAATTGTGGTAGTGAGCTACACTAATTTTGAATTTCAAACAATACGTACACAACACATTTTCTAACTGGTCACTTGAACTTTAAAAATAGCACGCACGAGTTTCACGTGCGGAAAGACGGTAATGTTCACCACGGTCCAGATGAGGACTCTTGATATTGATACATACGCCATAGCTCTTGTAAACAATGGGGAAGATATGAAAACAAAATACTGCAAAATTTCAAGTTGTTCTCATTTTTAGTTTAAGTAAATTAAAGTTTTATTGGCTGGCCAATTAGAACATTTGTTAAGTGTATAGGGAGGCGGTTCTGGTCGGAATTTCAGAAAGCAGTGCTTATGAGTGGTAAAAACAAACCGAGAATACTTTCTCTAACGAATAATTTAATCTGAAGACAAACTATGACCATAGTTGTGTTTTGGGCAAGTTTCAGAGGCTGGTCATTAGTCTACTGGTGACGTTCAAAGATCGTGAGTTTGATCACCCGCACCTCCACTAACACTAGCTGCTAAATGTGCTTCGAATGTGATGCTAACCCTAGATCCCACGTTTCGATGGTATACACTGAGAACGGCTGTTGTGTTCTTGGACAAATTGGCATGCACTATCCCCATCAACTTTGATGGATGGATGGATAGAGAGAGAGAGTGGTTCCTAGTTCGCAATGCACATATATTTTCAGAGGTTAAAATCTCTACAAAACTTGTCAACTATTTTACATACCTTTGCTCCTCGCTTTAACAGCTCCTCCGAGAATGCCCTGCCAAAACCTCGTGCACCTCCTGTCACTATGGCAACCGATCCTCGAATCAACATTATTGTCCCTATAAACAGACAACACAGTGAAAATGACTGTGCTAAATAGTCGCTTATCAACCGGAAGATATTTAAAATCGAAAACCGGACCTAGATATCATTGATAACACATGTATTCAGATCTATCACTTTATAAATTAGAAATTAGAACAAATAAATGGATACATTGCACTGAAAATAAATGCTTACCTTTAAATTCTCTTCAGATATACATTCGGGTGGATCCAGAAAGATAACTGTCCTAGATAAAGATGACCGATGTGTATGGGTAAATTCTGTGTTCATGCACGAATGTTTGCATGTGTTGATAAGGTAAAAAAGATGTGTGAACTTGGTGGGATTTCTAATGTAAGAGTAGATAATAAGGTTATCTGCCTATACACTGATAGTGTCGGTTTATCGATGCATTTCTTTGTTAAGAAATTATGTGCCCGATTAAATGAAGTCACGACGTCCTAATTTTTGTACATAAGATGATAACGACAAGTATTTTGAATAAGTCGTTAATTCTTTAACAATCCGCGGGAAATTCAACAAAGATGGCGACGACAGAGACAAACATGGAAATTCACCAATCTGAAACTGAAGAAAACACATCTACAGATAATTCATTTGAAGGAACGAGGATGAAAATACTGCGAAATGTAATGCTAAAAACAATCAAGACATACACAGCCAATTTAAAGTACGTACGGGTCTGGCCTAGTTCTGGCTTCCTAAACTCTATAGCCGCTTTTTAACATTTTGTTTAGTTTGTTTAGTTTAGACTCATTTATTTTACATCGATTGCGAGTTACAACTTAGATTATCCACGCTCGATGACTGCTTCCTGGGTTCCATACTAGTATTTGCGCAGCGGTGAGGAATGTGAAGATCGTGAGAGAATCTCCCCTCTGACGGGATTCGAACCCCCGACCTCTGGATCAGGAGCCCTGTGCTCTACCCCTGGACCACGGTTTCTATTTTGTTGTTTAATCTGATGTGGCATTTTATTTCACGTTCTGTCACAGTATAAACACAGGTATGCTAAAGACCTTAAGCTAGATCCGGCCACAGGGATTCGGCTCATTGACCCCGCCCACGCTTATATATACATACTAATAATACAAGGGGAGTAACTTCCAAGACAGGCATTCCTACCGTATCCTGGATTTTGCTCTGTAATTTTTCTAATTAGGGCGCAAACACTAAAAACTAATATGCATGTTGTAGCTTAATCATTTATCTATCAAATCAATCCACTGCCACCTTCAGTCCCTCTTTACTTTCCAAAATATAATGACCGAAATCGTCTGAAATTGAACTTTCGTTTTTAGTACTGATCGATCGTGGCTACGCACTGAGCATTGAAATTCAAGACTGAACTGCTATTTGCATGCAACCGCCAAGCGATTCCGACCAGCGGCGTATTCTTCAACAAAAATGGAATTTAATTCTATCGGAAACTCGTACATGTGGGTTCATTACAAGTCACAAGAAGCTTCAGAATCAAATGCAACTTTCAATATCGACGATAGGGCCATTTGTCAAATTCAAAACGAGGCTCCACTCAGATGTACATATCGCGCTTTCTCACTGGTCGATATATTAGGAACCTGTGTTGTCAAATGATGTCGACAAATGAGAAAGCGCGATATGTACATCTGACTGGAGCCTCGTTTTGAATTTGACAAATGGCCGTATCGTCGATATTGAAAGTTGCTTTTGATTCTGAAGCTTCTTGTGACTTGTAATGAACCCACATTTACGGGTTTCCGATAGAATTTAATTCCATTTTTGTTGTAGAATACGCCGCTGGTCGGAATCGCTAGTCGGTTGCATGCAAATAGCAGTTCAGTCTTGAATTTCAATGCTCTGTGCGTAGCCACGATCGATCGGTACTAAAAACAAAAGTTCAATTTCAAACGATTTCGGTCATTATATTTTGGAAAGTAAAGAGGGACTGAAGGTGGCAGTGGATTGATTTGATAGATAAATGATTAAGCTACAACATGCATATTAGTTTTTAGTGTTTGCGCCCTAATTAGAAAAATTACAGAGCAAAATCCAGGATACGGTAGGAAAGCCCGTCTTGAAAGTTACTCCCCTTGTATTATTAGTATGTATATATAGCGTGGGCGGGGTCAATGAGCCGAATCCCTGTGGATCCGGCCATACCCCTGTTCATCATGTTCATTTACACAAATTTTAGTTCATTGTATTAGTGTACCACTGCCCAAGCATACCATTTTAGGACGAAGCATACACATTAATTATATAGATCTAGTAAATTGTTAGTTATCTGCTGGACATTGAGAAAGTGTCAATAATATTGACATAATTTGCACTATCTAGGATATTGACCATTCAAAAAGATGTGTGAACTTGGTGGAATTTTTTAATGTAAGAGTAAATAATAATAGATGATAACTTTAACAAACACAACATGCTTTGCCCCCAGCAACACAGATTCAAGTCAAAACATAGCTGTGAGACACTGCTCATCAGCTTCACACAAGAAACAGCTGACAACCTAGATCAAGGTCAACAAACTGATGAAACACATGGGAGTTCATCCACACATCAGTTCATGGATTCAAAACTGTCTCAAAAACAGATCACAACAAGTATTAGTGGAAAACAAGGTCCCTGACAAGCTCCCTGTGCTTTCTGGTGTCCCACAGGAATCGGTCTTGCATGTAGGTCCATGTCTCTTTCTGTCATACATCAATGACCTACCAGGTTGTGTTAGGAGCCAGCTGCGTCCATTTGCGGACCACACCATAGTTTATTTAACAATTAAATCACAAGCATCTGCACAAACCTTACAAAATGATTTGCGCAACCTTGAAATATGGAAAAAAGAATGGTCAGTGGAATTCAACCCTGACAAGTGTGAAGTACTCGGAATACACAGGAAAAAGAAACTGGTCATCTTTCCCTACATCCTACATAGCACTACACTGACAACCACAGAAAATGCGAAATACTTAGGAGTTACTATAAGTAGTAACCTGAACTTGTCATCTCACATAAACAACATCACAAACAAAGCAAAAAAATAATGGCAAATTTCAGATGAAATGTCAAAACACAAAACAAACAACTCAAAGAAGCAGCATACAAAACATGTAAGATTGCAGGTCGAATACTGCAGAACCATATGGCACCCATGACAGAAATATCTCACTCACAGAATAGAAATGGTCCAGAGGTCAGCTGCAAGGTACGTTCATAATGATTACCACTATACAAGCAGTGTAACAAACATGATTAAGGAACTAAAATGGTCAACATTAGAACAAAGGTGAAAACATGCCAGCCTGGTCATGCTACACCAAATAAAAAACAAACAAGTCAGTGTCGATCACAGTCACCTTACAAACACAAGAAACAACAAATTCCTCATCAGGCAATCAAAACACAACATTACACGAACTCATTCTTAACAAGAACTATACGACCCTGGAACAAATTACCAACCGAGATTAGGGCTACCCCAACTGTGCCAGCTTTTATCAGTGGACTGAACAAGTTTTATAGATTTTAAACATTCAAAATGATTAAGTAAGATCTTAAGTAAAATCTTGTTAGCTCACCTGTCACGCAGTGACAGAGTGAGCTATTAGGATACCCTTGTGTCCGGCGTCCGTCGTCCGTCCGTCGTCCGTTGTCCGTCGTCCGTCGTCAACATTTTCTTTAAATGACATCTCCTCCTAAACCCCTGGCCCAATTTTAAAATAACTTCATACTAATGGTCCTTAGATGTCCCTTTACCAAGTTTGCTCAAATGGTTCCGGTCCAATGCACAATATGGCTGTGAGGCCCTAAAAGGTGTTTTTAAAATGGAAATTTCAAAAATCTTCTTGTCTGAAATAACAAGGCCCAGAGCTTTCATATTTGGTATGAAGCATCATCTAGGGGACCTCTGTCAAGTTTGCTCAAATCATGACTTCCGGGGTCAAACTGGTTCAGCCCCGGGGGTAAATAGATTTTACTTAGAATTTATATAGGAAAAACTTCAAAAATCTTCTTCTCCAGAACCACAAAGCCTGGCGCTTAGATATTTTGCATGTAGCATTAACTAGTAGACTTCTACCAAGTTTGCTCAAATCATGATCCCCGGGGTCAAGTTGATCCCGCCCGGGGGTCAGTTAATTTTATATAGAGTTTATATAGGAAAAACTTCAAAAATCTTCTTCTCCAGAACCACAAAGGCTAGAGCTTAGATATTTTGCATGTAGCATAACCAAGTAGACCTTAACCAAGTTTGCTCAAATCATGATCCCCGGGGTCAGATTGACCCCGCCCCGGGGGTCAATTGATTTTATATAGAGTTTATATAGGAAAAACTTCAAAAATCTTCTTCTCCAGAACCACAAAGCCTGGAGCTTAGATATTTTGCATGTAGCATTACCTAGTAGACTTCTACCAAGTTTGCTCAAATCATGATCCCCGGGGTCAAGTTGACCCCGCCCGGGGGTCAATTGATTTTATATAGAGTTTATATAGGAAAAACTTCAAAAATCTTCTTCTCCAGAACCACAAAGCCTGGAGCTTAGATATTTTGCATGTAGCATTACCTAGTAGACCTTTACCAAGTTTGCTTAAATCATGATCCCCGGGGTCAAATTGACCCCGCCCCATAGTCAATTCATTTTATATATAGTTTATATAGGAAAAACTTCAAAAATCTTCTTCTCCAGAACTGCAGGCCTGGAGCTTAGATATTTTGCATGTAGCATTAACTAGTAGACTTCTTCCAAGTTTGCTCAAATCATGATCCCCGGGGTCAAATTGACCCCGCCTGGGGGTCAGTTTATTTTATATAGAGTTTATATAGGAAAAACTTCAAAAAATCTTCTACTCCAGAACCAGAAAGCCTAGAGCTTAGAAATTTTGCATGTAGCATGACCTAGTAGACCTTAACCAAGTTTGCTCAAATCATGATCCCCGGGGTCAAATTGACCCCGCCCCATAGTCAATTCATTTTATATATAGTTTATATAGCCATCTGATCTTAGTCTGCAAAGTTTGCTTCGGTCTTCCCAACTGCTGAGTTCAGTACGTACAGTCCATGGTCTGTGGATCACCTATCTTGTGTGTCATAACGTGCTCTCAAATTCTGTACTGGTACAGAATTTACCAACACAGGTTAACTGCATACCATTATGTAACTTAAATACTGTCTCAAAATAGCATATACCCTAACACAAAAGTCACTTCTAGACTGTACATTTCTGAAGGAAACTACCTTCAGCCAAAATGAAAACATTACACCTGTTTCAGATATCCATATTTCAATTTGTACTTCATACAATAGTTTCATGTTAACTTACAAAGAAAAAAAAAATGTATCGAAAGTCTAATGACTTTGAAATGTTAACATTTTCCATGTATTTATCATCTAGACGAAATGAGGTAAACTGGAAATTATTAAAACAGTTCATGTAAAGTTAAAACTTCACCAATCAGCAAGTGTGGACACATGCCCTTCTTTCACCAATTCTCTCCTCATTATGTCTACAATATCGTTTCATGGTCTATCAGGTGAGCGATTCAGGGCCATCATGGCCCTCTTGTTTTCTTTGTTATTATCATTTATAATTTTAATGTTCCTGACATGCGCCTGCCTAGTGTAGTCAGTATTGACTTTTGCTAGTAATAAGTTGAAGTTCAAAAAATAGCACGATATTCAACGTCTTTGAGTACGATTATTTGGACTATCTATGATTACTGCCTCACACCTCTCACGAGTATTATGGACAGCCTAATCCATTATGCTTTGATATAAGCTATTGAGAAGTATATCAGTTTAAATAGAGATCACCATGGTATTTCCCCTATTTTTAGCTCATCTGTTTCGAAGAAAAACTGGAGCTATTATGATCGCTAGGTCGTCTCCGTTGTCATGCAAACACTTTGATGTAGCTCGTTATTGAAACACTTAGAGGTATCACCAAAAAACTTGGAATACTTGCTTACAGTACGCACCAGGAGGAACTCACATTTTCCGCTTTATTTCGCGGACGCGGAAAAAAAATATCCGCCGCGACATCGAGGAAAAAAACGGATTTCCTCGATGTCTCGACATCGCGAAATATCTGGGTGATATTTGACGACCAGCGTGAAAATAATTAGGGGCATAACTAACCTGGATAAGCTGAACATTTAATGAAATGACCGTAATGAAACTGTGCATTTTACGTCTGCCAATTATATGACATTTGGTAAAATTAAAACCAAATGTCTAATACATTTGCTGTGTAGGTTTATGTGTACTTCCGTCGTTGAAAACGCTTGTTATTGTATAGCAAAATCGATCAATAATTTTGTCAAGCACATAGACGATACAGATATCGCAGTAGGATTTACATGTATGTTTTCTTTAGATACAGGAAAGCAGTTTTAACACGTGTAAATCGGAAACCATTTAATTTATTTTCTGAAAATAGGGTCAGCTGTTCCGAGAAGCAATTACTTTCGGTTTAGAATTGTCATCCCTTCCTTTAACAAATACAAGCATTCGTAAACAAATGCATCAGAATGAGAGTTTTAGGCACATTTAAATGATATTTTAAAGCGTAAAATTCGCCGAAATGCATGTAATCAGGAACTTTGTGAGCCTCGATACGTCAATTCTTACCTGTAAAAAAGTTCGCGGGACCGTTTAGCATACGTCTGACGCGATATTTGGTGTCCATGTCCGCGGTGGTGATCCTCGAAATGCGACGGATTTGGTCGCGTTTTAAGGAATGGGTAGTCTGCGACGACCTCGAGGAAAACGAGAGTTCCTCCTGGCACATACTGTATAATGAAAAGGTGCAGTTGTAAGCAAATGGGCATTATTCTAAAACATATTTATGGAGTTAAGCCCCTTTTTAACTTAGAATTTTTGTCAAAATGGTTATTAAGTGGAATGATTTCATATCTACATGTATCAAGGTTCACAGTATTGATTGAAACATCTTGATATACAAGTCAATATTAATTTGATGAAGATGATTGCATTGAAGCTGGGGACTGTCAAGAACATTTCATGCATAAGTCTTATTATATTGTTTCAGATTGACTGAGCCATTGAAGAATGTAAATACAGAACTCTTGGAGGTTCTCCATAGAAAAACAATCTCTCAGCTTGAAACTAACATACAGGTATTGTACATGTAATCCAGATAAACCTCATGTGACTAAAATGTTTAAAATCTGGATGTCAGAGAATAAAGAAAATGTTCTTAATAATAACTAATGCCAAAAAAGTCTATGAATATGTGATTTATGAATAAATGTAGCTTTTAAAGTTCTACGCTGCTTAAACAAAATTTGCATGTGAACATTAAGAGAAATTTAATAATTATACCCCCAGATAGAATATCTGGGGCTATATTGAATTCATGTGTTGGTTGGTTCGTCAGTTGGGCCGGCTGGCCAGCCATAGATAAAAGTTGTCCAGACTGTTTCTCAGCAACTATTTCTCAGATTTTAATAACACACCAAGCCCACTTTTGCATATATTTTGTCATGTCCAGTGCTCTACAAATCCAACGTCTAGGACAGCTCTAAACTTGCTCTTGGACAACTGACTGTGTACAAAATTTTTGTCACGGACTATTCTAATTTTGACAGTCATAGATCTAGGATAACTGCCCAAATAAACAACCCACTTGAATAAACAGTATGATGCAAATGTCATTTGATAAGCCCTAATGGGGAACTGATAGTAGTGAGCGGAAAACATCAACCAATCATGACTCGAGTTACATTTTACTATGGAAATTTATATTAGTTTGTACATCTTTGTCGGTGTTGGGTGAATTTAGATTAAGTCAAGCAAATAAATATCTTAGCAAATTAGTTGAATGCTTAATTCCAAAGGCAAAAAGGTTATACATCAAACCTTTACCAATGTAATTCTAACCTTTTAAACAAGGTACCAAAAAACAGCAAAAATTCTTGGCATATTTGTTTTAATTGTCGGATTTATTTATAAGAAAAAGTCAAGTAGATTTAAGACAAGTCAAATGAAGGCAACCAATTCCAGTGAATATTTAGTTCATTACACATGCAGCAGCGAGTGAAAATCAAGGATAAATTTCGTCTGTCATATATTTCCGCGACCCCGCTGTATTTCAATATAAATTTTATAGAATACAGTTTCTTGGGGACTCTTTAACAGGCAAACTTACAACCTTCGTTTGATTGACTAAGATAAGTGGTTATGATTTTATTTTAAGTATCAGTTTTTCCTTTTTTTGAAAAAGTTTCTTTTTCTCTAAGACTTGAATATTTCTGTCATACTTACTTTTAAAAGAAACAAATATAACTAATCAACATACTTTACATTTTGAAATTGTTTGTAATTTGTTCAGATAAAATTCTGGTGAAACTAGAAAAACACATCCCCTTGGTAACCAGACTTTTCACAAAATGGTCACTGAATTTTGATACCAGAGATACATTAGTTTATAACTGTAAGAAGAATAACACTCAATCCACATATTTGCTGTCTGTTATTGTCTTCTAAAGTTGAACTCAGTTTCTGTTGAAAAAGTTTTTTTGTTGCTGTTTTTTATGCCCCCGAAGGGAGGCATATAGTTTTTGAACTGTCAGTCCGTCCGTCTGTCAGTCCATCCGAAAACTTTAACATTGGCAATAACTTTCTTATTAGTAAGTAGATTTACTTCGTACTTGGACACAACACCCCTTTGAACAAGACCTTTCCACTGACCTATATTTATTTGCCCTTGACCCCTGAATGACCTTTATCTTGAAGATCCAATTGTCCAAAAACTTTAACATTGCCCATAACTTCTTTATTAGGAAGTGGATTGACTTCATACTTGGACACAACGCCCCTTTGGACAAGACCTTCCCACTGACCTTTAGTTATTTGACATTGACCCCTGAATATCTAATTGTCCAAAAACTAATGTTTGGCCATAAGTTCCAAATTACAGTACACTCAGCGCGGATTTTGCAAAACCCGCGAGACTCCGCGGTTGAGACTCATCGCGGACAAAATCTTGCACAAAATCTGTCCACGAGACCCTGCGGACTGAAAATGTTCACCACCGCGGACATGAATCTGTGGCCGTAAGCGTTTTCCCCGCGGAACGCCGCCGAAATCGCGGGGGAACGCAGTGGTCAATCACTGCGGATCGCGGTGAAAACTGTTGCTTTTTACGATTAATTATTAAAACTTTACGACTTTAAATATGTAAAATTTGATTTTGTAATAAAAAAATTATGTATATACAATGTATTTGTTGTTTGTACATCTTGTTGTTCTGTCGTTATTGAATTACAATGAACAAAAATACTCTAAATCGCGGCAAATCATTGTCGTATTAAATTCGAAAATAGAGTAGATATGCAAGTTCATGGTTGTGAAAACCACTTTTTAGTCAAATACTGAATAACCTTGGTGTACGGCATTTACGAAAAAGTAACAAGAGACAACAATGAAAGCGTTAACTTTTGTTTCTTACACCATCAAAACTTAATCCTTGTCAATATCTCCTTACAAAACTAGGTGTTACTATTTATAGATTTTCCGAAAATGAGAATTGAAAGTAGAGAAAGCATGCAGCATTAGATCATGTGATATGGAAAAGGCGGTAAAATACTGGGATTTTTTTATGGAAAATTACTCAGGTTTGCTGTCAAAGGTTAGCTCTTGAATTACAACCAATAAAAATACGGTGTTGTATCACATGTAAAGATCATAGGTCACGGGAATTGTGATTGACAGGTTGTTCCTTTGAGGCTACATATAGGTTTCACAACAATATTACGATTTCAAAGATTGTAAAATTCATCCCCAAATGATAGAAATATAAAAGGGAAGTGTTTGTTATGCATCGAAAAATATTTTTATACAAGATCTGTAGATTTCACTTTCAAACCAGAGCTCAGTTTGGTTTATAAACAAGTTTGAAAAAAGGTGATTTAGTTTGTATTGAGGTATGTTATTCACACAGGTGTCAGCTGTGATTTTGAGTTAATCTGAAGACATGGCGCCCTTTGTAAAAAGTTGAAAGCCGCTATTGAGTGACGTAATTTCTTTGACAATTAAAGCAGTTCACTTAAAATAACCCCGATAATTAGCATGTGTAACATGTAATTGTTGTTAGGAATGTCTAATTTGCGACGGTTTTGGATAGTTCAAGGGAACAAGGATGCTGTAGTATACTCTGTAGTATGTAGTTTGTGTCTATCGACGCGGTCACTCAAAATTTTACAATCAAAACTAAGGTAACGTTTTTCATTTTAAATGCCGTTTCAATATTTTTACATCTAAAATTTTAACTGCTGTTATTACCATTTAAGTATTTTGGTTGATTTAAAGTCATCTTGTAAAATAAGAACACAGTGAAATTTTACAAAATAAACATTTATTTTTGAGCTATAGTTATAATGGCCGCCGCGTTCCGCCGCGAGAAACAGGTAACCGATTTTATCGATAATTTAAATATAATCTTTGGTATTTTGTCGGCGGTGGAAACAACTGGACACCGCGGATCGCTGCGGAAATTAGCCCTCTCATCGTGGACGTTTGTCGCGATAAGAAAATATTGTCCGCGGTGGTATCGTGGAAAAGGCAGAATCCGCGCTAAGCGTACTGTAGTAGATGGATACACTTCATACTTAAACACAACACCCCTTTGGACTAAGGCCTTCCCACTGACCTATATTTGTTTGACCTTGACCCCTGAATGACCTTTACCTTGAAGATCCAATTGTCCAAAAACTTCAACATTGCCCATAACTTCTTTATTAGTAAGTGGATTTACTTCCTACTTTGACACAACACCCCTTTGGACAAGGCCTTGCCACTGACCTATATTTATTTGACCTTGACCCCTGAATGACCTTTACCTTGAACATCTAGTTGTTCAAAGACTTCAACATTGCCCATAACTTCCTTTTAAGTAAGTGGATTTACTTCATACTTGGACACAACACCCCTTTGGACAAGACCTTCCCACTGATCTTGAAAGCGACTGACTCACAGATGGGCCGATGATGAAAAAAAAGAAAATGTTCTTACATCTTGAAATGTTTGCTTCAGTTGTGAAGAACATATTTAAACTAAGATTACTGATTCACTTTTTGATACAGAAAAACATCAAAATATACAGTTTTACACACTTTTATCGGTAAAAAATTTACTCCGTTAGTCACGGGGTAGATACTTAAGTTATAATATTAATTTTGACGCAAGCTACAAGTAGACGCTGTGACTCAGTGGTCTAGATCGTTGCTCTATATTTTACTGACCGAAAGGTCTTGGGTTCGAATCCTAGGTTAAGTCAAAACTTTTTTTTCTTCAGTTTTCATGGTGTATAGAAGCATAGTGTTATGTTTTTTCCATAGTATATTAAATTCTCTTAAATTTTAAAGAAAAAAAATTTTCAGCAAAATTCTGTGAGTCAGTCGCTTTAATTATTTTACCTTGACCACTGAACATCCAATTGTCCAAAAACTAGTATTTGGCCATAACTTCCAAATTAGTAAGTGGATACACTTCATACTTAAACACAACACCCCTTTGGACAAGGCCTTTCCACTGACCTATATTTGTTTGACCTTGACCCCTGAGTGACCTTCACCTTGAAGATCCAATTGTCCAAATACTTTAACATTGCCCTTAACTTCCTTATTAGTAAATGGAATTACTTCATACTTGGACACAACCCCCTTTGAATAAGACCTTCCCACTGACCTATATTTATTTGACCTTGATCCCTGAATGACTGGTTCTCAGCTCAAAGGTCAAAGCACCTTTCAGGGGCATTGTCATCTTACAGTGACAGTTCTTGTTTTTTAAGATCTATGAAAGTATGTTTATTTTACAATTGTTTGTATATTTATTTTAATTATAAAATAAAAAACCCATTTGACTAATATAGCTCATTGAAAACGTTATACTTGTCACTCAGACATCTGACTTTGTTTTTTGGACAGTTATAATTGTCACTCAGACATCTGACTTTGTTTTTAGCTCAGACTTTTTTCGAAGAAAAATTCGAGTTATGCTATAGTCATGGTGTTGTTGCCATTCCCATCCGAAAACTTTAACATTGATCATAATGTTTTTTATTCCTAAATGGATTGTCTTCATACTTGGACATAACAACCCTTTGGACAAGACCTTCAAGTAGACCAGACTAAACTTGACCTTGACTCATAAATTTTTGAAATTTGCTATAATTGGCCATAACTTTATTATTAATAGGTGGATTGTACTTCATAGCTTGGACACAACAACCCTTTGGACAAGATCGTTCAAGTAGACTGGACTAAACTTGACCTTGACTCATAAATGACCTTCACCTTCAAGGTCAAAATATAGAATTTTTGCTTAAATTGGCCATAACTTTATTATTAATAGGTGGATTGTCTTCATGCTTGGACACAACAACCCTTTGGACAAGACATTGAGGAAGACAAGACTTAACTTGACCTTGTTTCAAAAAATAACCTTCACCTTCAAGGTCAAATTATTGAATATTGCTAAACAGGTGGATTGTCTTCATACTTGGACACAACAACCCTTTGGACAAGATCTTCAAGTGGACCAGACTGAACTTGACCTTGATTCATAAATTACCTAAACCTTCAAGGTCAAATTAATTAATTTTGCTGAAATGGACCATAACTTTGTTGTTTATAGTTGGATTTGATTTATACTTGGACAAAACAACAGTTATGACCAAACCGACATGTTGAATTAATCAGATATGACCATGATCTAAAAATGACCTTGACCGTCAAGATCAGATGATTGAATTTTGCTTAAATTGTCATAACTTTCTCATTTATTTTTGGATTTGATTCATTTTTGGGCCAAAAAAAAAAAAAAAACGCTAATGACAAATCAGACATTATTATTATTTCAATTTTGACCTTGACCTTTAAATAACCTTGACGGTCAAGGTCAGATTATTGAATTGTTATAAAAACTGGCCATAACTTTGTTATTTATGGTTTGATTTGAATCAAACTTGGACAAAAAACACTTATGACAAAGACAACATGATAAATTATTCAAGTGTGACCTTAAACTTAAAATGACAATGACCGTCAAGGTCAGATGATTGAATTTTTCATAAATTGTCATAATTTTGTTGTTTATGGTTGGATTTGATTCATATTTAGACAAAACAACAATTATGACAAAACCGACATGTTAAATAACTCAGGTATGACCATAACCTTTAAATGACCTTGACCGTCAAGGTCAATTGATTGAATTTTGTTTAAATTGTCATAACTTTGTTGTTTATGATTGGATTTGATTCATATTTGGACAAAACAACAATTATGACAAAACCAACATGTTATATAACTCAGGTATGACCATAACCTTAAAATGACCTTGACTGTCAAGGTCAGATGGTTGAATTTGCTTAAATTGTCATAACTTTCTCATTTATTAATGGATTTGATTCATATACTTGGACAAAACAACAATTACATGTATGACAAAACAGACATTTTGAATAACTCAGGTATGACCATTACCTAAAAATGACCTTGACTGTCAAGGTCAGATGATTGAATTTTGCTTAAATCGTCATACATTTCTCATTTATTTATGGATTTGATTTAGACAAAACAACAATTATGACAAATCCGACATTTTGATTCTTTCAAGTTTGGCCTTGACCTTTAAATGACCTTGACATTTAAGGTCAAGTTATTGAATTTTACTTAAATTGGCCAATTCAAGGTCAAATTATTATATTGTAATGATTTTATCAATTTACAGATTTAATTCATACTTGGAAAAAACAACACTTATGACAAAACTGACAGGTTGAATAATGCAAGTATGACCTTGACCTTAAAATGACCTGGACCTTCAAGGTCAAGTTATTTTATTTGGATTTGATTTATACTTGGACTAAATGACACTTATGACAAAACCTACATGTAAAATTATTCAGGTAGGACCTTGGAATTAGTATTACCTTGGCTGTCAAGGTCAAATTATTGAATTTTGCTAAAATAGCCAAATTTTTATTATTTCTGGATGGATTTGATCTATACTCGGACAAAACAACACTGAAAATAAAACAAACGTGTTAAACAATTCAAGTATTACCTTGACCTTTAAATGGCCATGATATTGCTTAACTTCGCTATATCTTTGTTATTAATGGAGTGTCTTCATGCTTGGACATAATTACCTTTTAGACAATACCTCCAAAGAAGGTTTGACTGAACTTGACCTTGACATTTAAGGTCAAATTTCTGAATGTTGCTTAATTTGGCCATATCTCTGTTATGTTTGGATGAATGTGATAATTAAATTTACAAATGATGTTTCATTTGAAATTCCTTCACCACAATGTGCTTCCTCTGATGTGTTTGCCTTTAGAAATAGAAAAAAGTTGAGCGTTGCCCCCACTTATGGTGGCTCTTGTTGAGACGTAATACTTGTCACTCTGTCACTAACTTTGTTTTTGGGACGTTATACTTGTCAGTCGGACATCTGACTTTGTTTTTGGGATGTTATACTTGTCACTCGACATCTGACTTTGTTTTTGGGACGTTATACTTGTCACTCGACATCTGACTTTGTTTTTGGGAGGTTATACTTGTCACTCAACATCTGACTTTGTTTTTGGGAGGTTATACTTGTCACTCGACATCTGACTTTGTTTTTG
Organism: Cyclina sinensis; assembly: GCA_012932295.1. Lineage (NCBI taxonomy): Eukaryota > Metazoa > Mollusca > Bivalvia > Venerida > Veneridae > Cyclina > Cyclina sinensis. Next base: position 13,374,268 of record JAAONU010000017.1, read on the forward strand.
GGACGTTATACTTGTCACTCAGACATCTGACTTTGTTTTTGGGATGTTATACTTGTCACTATACATCTGACTTTGTTTTTGGGAGGTTATACTTGTCACTCGACATCTGACTTTGTTTTTGGGACAACTCTGTTTTCTCATTGTCAGTTGTCCTAGACAACTCAGTCTCAAAAACATTTGTAGAGCCCTGATGTCCCACTCCAATGATTTTTCACTAAGTTATGGGCTGGTTGATTTTTATACCCCAGGTTTGGGGGGCATATTGTATTGCCCATGTGTGTGTGTCAGTGTGTTCGAAAAAGTATATACTCAGTGTCTAGTCCATAACCTGCATGCATGATGGGATTTCAAAATAAATTAGTACACTTGAACACCATAAGTAAATGACATGTCACCTGCAAGACCCAGGTCCCTAGGTCTAAGTTCAAAGTCACAGCAGGCGATTGAACTTTGTGCAATTGTTATAGTCTTAATAGCATTTGGAGTTTGTGTCTGGTCCATAACTTCAGTATGCATGATGGGATTTCAAAATAAATTAAGTATTTGTCATATGGGCTTAAGTTCCAAAATAAATTGGTACAATTGACCACCATAAGGAGTCAATGTGTTCCCTGCAAGACCCAGGTCCATAGGTCAAAGGTCAAGGTCACAATAGGGCATTGAACATAGCGTAATTGTCATATAAGCTTAAGTTTCAAAATAAATTGGTACACTTACCATAATAAGTCAATGTGTCATGTGCAAGACCCAGATCCATAGGTTAATGGTCAAGGTCACACTAGGGCTTTCAACTTAGAGTATTTGTCATATAGGCTTAAGTTCAGTAGGAGTTTGTGTCCTGTCCATAACTTCTGCATGCATGATGGGATTTCAAAATAAATTAGTACACATAACCACCATAAGTAGCTGATGTGTTGCAAGCAAGATCCAGATGCTTAGGTCAAAAATCAAGGTCACAGTCAATAAGTATAGAATGCTTGGGTCCAGGCTCCCCAAAACTTCATAGGCAGGTTTGTCATGGCCATTAAATTAAACCTGTAGTTTTTTATCATAAGGTCAAAAGCCAATGTCACAGTGACCCTGAAAAGTGAATTTTTTTTCTGATAAATATCTAGTGATTGCTTGGGCCCAAGTTCCTAAAACTTGGTATGTAGGTTGTTCATGACCAGTAGATAGCCCCTTTTTTCATGTCATTAGGTCAAAGGTCAATGTCACAGTCATTTTGAAAAGCAAAACCTTTTCCAATAAAAATATCTAGAGAGCCCCTGGGCCTAGGTTCCTCAAACTTGGTTTTTCAGGTCAGTAGGTCAAAGGTTAAGGTCACAGTGACCTTGAAAAACACAACAGTTTGTGATAACTTTAGAAAGCTTGGGCCAGATCCCAAAAACTTCATCGGCAAGTTGGTCATGGCCAGTAGATGACCCCTGTATTTTTAGGTCACAAGATCACGGTTTTCTTGAAAAGCAAAATGTTTTCCAATCAATTACTATAGAAAGTTTGGTCCAAGGCTCCCAAAATTTGATAATTAGGTTTGTCATGGCCAGTAGATGACCCCGTTTTAGGGTCACTAGATCAAAGGTCAAGGTCATATTAATAATTAACTGAAAAATGGTTTCTGATGAATAACTGGAGAATGCTTTGGCTTAGGGTCCGTTAAACTTGCAATGCTTGTTTAAGTTAAGCTCCTATGGTCATTAATGGCCCGGCCCAGGGGTCACTTGATTTTACATAGTCTTATAAAGGGAAGACTTAAAAAATCTTCTTGTCTGAAACCACAAAGCCTAGAACTTGAATTCATATAGATTTATATAGGGAGAACCTTAAAAAGCTTCTGTTTGTTGTTTCAGCAATAAACACAAAGCCAAAGGATTCAGGTGAGTGATCCAGGGCCATCATTGCTCGCTTGTTGAAAATATTTTGACATCGTTTCTCTCAAACGACGTCATTTACCATAATAGCTCTTTCTGCTTGGCACAGCTCAACTTTTATAGGCATTGATTTATTATAGAAAAAGATACCAAATTTATTTTCACTCAGATTCCAAGGTCAAAGATTTGTTAACTTTACTGCCCCATTCCAGTGATTTGTTTGATTTGGTGGGGGATATCAATTCAACGAATTTGCTTGTATTTATTATGTACATTCTAGACCCCCTCCCCTATCAGAAATCCCTGCCCCCCTGAAGATAATTTTTTTTTGACATTATAAAACATACCTTCTATCATTAACAACAGACTATTGTTTTCAGCTAACCTATTGTCAGTATTTGAATTTTGGTTCTATTTAGTATTACAGTGCCCTTCCTGGTAGGGGACTTTTATTAATCGGCAATAACCTTACTTGTTAAAATATTTATCATTTATCTAAATATCTTAAGTTCATGAAATAACATTAAAATTATTTGTGATTGAAAATTCCTATAAACTGAAAGTATTTTGAAAAAAGTGTTTACTGATTTCAGTGTGAACTTGAACAGATGTACAAAGAGGAAAACCTGGAAGTTCTGCTGAACACTTTAGATAAACTTTTAGCAGAAAACCAACCTACAACAGATACACAGATATGGTTTGTAGTTTATACTGTTCAAACATTTACCTTTTATACACTTCCCTTGTGGAATTGATTGATTGAAAGGATAAGTTACTGGCTTTAACAGGCAGTTGAGGTAAAATTTTAATATAGAGGCCATTTGCGATGCTACGAATATGCATCGGACCATGAAGAATTTTCATAATATCGCATTTTTCGTTGAATTGCATTTTTGTGTCGCCCTTTCAAAGAAACGGCGATACATAGGGATCGCTTTGTCAGTCGGTCCGTCACGAAAACTTAAAGGCTATAACTTTGCCATTTCTTAAGATTTCCTTATCAAACTTTCAAATTGTAATGCTTATAACAACAGGGTCGGGATGATGCCAAAATCTTTAGGTCAAGGTCACATTTGACAGAGATATGCCCTTTTTAGCTCGACTTCTTTTAAAAAAAAAAATCGAGTTTTTGTCATAGTCATGGTGTCGTTGCCGTTGCCATTGCCGTTGCCGTTCCCGTCCGAAAACTTTAACATTGATCATAATTTTTTTATTCATTGATGGATTATCTTCATACTTGGACACAACAACCCTTTGGACAAGACCTTCAAGTAGACCAGACTAAACTTGACCTTGACTGTTAAATGACCTTCACCTTCAAGGTCAAAATATTGAATTTTGCTATAATTGGCCATAACTTTATTATTAATAGGTGGATTGTCTTCATGCTTGGGCACAACAACCCTTTGGCCAAGATCGTTAAGTAGACCAGACTAAACTTGAACTTGATTCATAAATGACCTTCACCTTCAAGGTTAAATTATTGAATTTTGCTAAAATTTGCCATAACTTAATCATTAATAGGTGGATTATCTTCATACTTGGACACAACAACCATTTGGACAAGATCTTCAAGTGAACCAGACTCAACTTGACCTTGACTCATAAATGATCTTCACCTTCAAGGTCAAATTATTAAATTTTGCTAAAATTGTCATAACTTTAGTATTTATGGTTGAATTTGATTTATACTTGGACAAAACAACATTTATGACAAAATCGACATGTTGAATAACTTTAACCATGACCATTAACTGTCAAGGTCAGATGATTGAATTTTGGTAAAATTGTCATAACTTTCTCATTTGTCTATAGATTTGATTCATATTTGGACTAAACAGCACTTATGACAAGTCCCGAGTCCCGCCCTGGGTAAATGATTTTTCTGACCCCGCGACATTGGCGCCCAACGTGGTCTGTGACTGTTACATTGCAGCGCATGTGCTTCCATTATAAGTCTCTATGTCTGTGAATTCGAGGACGAATTGTTATAGAGCAGGGGAGAATGTCACAGGACTGATATAGGTGATATGGTTACTAACGTACTATCACCAGCCCGGGTAGCTCAGTTGGTAGAGCACCTGACTTGCAAGCGGGGGGTTGCGTGTTCGAGTCCCGCCCTGGGTAAATGATTTTTCTGACCCCGCGACATTGGCAAGGTGAGCTTTTGTGATCGCCTGATGTCCGTCGTCTGTCCGTGCGTGCGTGCGACGTCAACTTTTTCTTCAAACAACTTCTTCTCCTGAACTGCTGGGCCAATCTTCCTGAAACTTGGCAGGAATGTTACTTGCATGAAGCTTTACCAAAATTGTTCAAATGGTTCAGGTCCATTGCATTTCTAGGCCACAGGAACTAAAAATAGATTTTCAAAGTTGGAACTTTAAAAATCTTCTTCTCCAGAACTACAAAGCCTGGAGCTTAGATATTTGGTATGAAGCATCATCAGGTGGACCTTTACCAAGTTTGTTCAAATCATGACCCCTGGGTCAAAAATGGCCCTGCCCTAGGGGTCACTAGTTTTACATAGAATTATATAGGAAAAACTTTAAAAATCTTCTTGTCTGAAACCACAAGGCCTAGAGTTTAGATATTTGGTATGCAGCATTGTCCAGTAGACCTCTACCAAGTTTGTTCAAATCATGGCTCCTGGGTAAAAAATGGCCCAGCCCCGGGGGTCACATGTTTTACATAGAGTTATATAGAAAAAACTTTAAAAAATCTTCTTATCAGAAACTGCAAGGCTTAGAGTTTAGATATTTGGTGTGCAGCATTGTCTAGTAGACCTCTTCCAAGTTTGTTCAAATCATGGCTCCTGGGTCAAAAATGGCCCCGGCCCAGGGGTCACTTGTTTTATATAGAGTTACATAGGAAAAACTTTAAAAAATCTTCTTGTCAGAAACAGCAATGCCTAGAGTTTAGATATTTGGTGTGCAGCATTGTCCAGTGGACCTCTACTAAGTTTCTTAAAATCAAAGCCACTGGGTCAAAATAGGCCCCACCCTGGGGGTCAATTGATTTTACATAGGCTTATAAAGGAAATCTTTAAAAGTCTTCTTCTCAGAAACCACAATGCCTACAGCTTAGATATTTGGTATGTAGCATTGTCTAGTAGACCTCTATCAAGTTTGTTCAAATTATATCCCCTGGTTCAAATTGGCCACGCCCCAGGGTTCTCTTGATTTACATATAGTTATATAGGAAAAACATGAAAAATCATTTTTCTCCAAAACTAATAGGACTAGACCTTAGATATTTGGTAGTATTGTGTTGAGAACCTTTACCAGTATTGTTTATATGTTGGCCCCGGGGTCAAAATTGGCCCTACCCCGGGGGCCCTTAATATGTAAAAAAGGCAATATTTAAAAATCTTCTTACTGGAAACCTCAATGCTTACAGCTTAGATATTTGGTATGCAGCATTGTCTAGAGGATGTCTACCAAGTTTGTTTAAATTATGTCCCCTGGGTCAAAATTAGCCACGCCCCAGGGTTCTCTTGGTTTACCTATAGTTATATAGGAAAAACATGAAAAATCATTTTTCTTCCATATATAGGACTAGACCTTAGATATTTAGTCAGGAGTATTGTGTTGAGAACCTTTACCAGTATTGTTTATATGTTGGCCCCGGGGTCAAAATTGGCCCTGCCCCATGGGCCCTTAAAATGTAAAAAAGGCAATCTTTAAAAATCTTCTTACTGGAAACCTCAATGCCTACAGCTTAGATATTTGGTATGCAGCATTGTCTAGTGAACCTCTACCTAGTTTGTTTGAAAAATGTCCCCGGGGTCACTATTGGCCCTGCCCGAGGGGTCACAAGTTTTAAATAGCAGTATAGAAGAAAATCTTTAAAAATTTTCTTGTCTTAAAACAAAAGGCCTAGAATTTTAAAATTTGGCATGAAGCAAGCTTTATCAAGCTTTTTGAAATCATTAGATTAGGTTAAAGGTCACAGAGGCTAAAAATAGATTTATCTACTGTACCTCATACAGCCTTCATTTATAGACCAATATCTTTGATATTTAGTATATAGGTTCCTTGCATGGACGTCTACCTATGGGTAGGGTTTGAGGTCACTGGGTCAAGGTCACCATAGCTTATGATAGATATTTCTACTTTCTGTCATAGAGCCTTTATTTATTGACTGATATTTTACATATTTGGTTTGTAGGCACTTACATATTTTCAATTAAAAAATGAAATACTGCTTAACAGCAAACCTACAGCCAAAGTACTCAGGTGAGCGATCCAGGGCCATCATGGCCCTCTTGTTTAAAGATTTGATTCACATTTGGACAAAACAACAATTATGACAAATCCGACATTATGATTCTTTCAAGTTTTGCCTTGACCCTTAAATGACCTTGACAGTCAAGGTCAAATTATTGAATTTTGCTACAATTTGCCATAACTTTGTCATTTATTGTTGGAATTGATTCATACTAGGACAAAACAACACTTGTGACAAAACCGACATGTTGAATAACTCAAGTGTGACCATGACCTAAAAATGACCTTGACTGTCAAGGTCAGATGTTTGAATTTTGCTTAAATTGTCATAACTTTGTCATTTATTGATGGATTTGATTTATACTTGGACAAAACAAATCCGACATTTTAATTCAAGTTTTGACCTTGACCTAAAAAATGACCTTGACTAGCAAGATCAGATTATTGAATTTTGATAAGATTGGTCATAACTGTGTAATTTATGGTTAGACTTTATTCATGCTTTGACAAAACAACACTTTTGACAAAACTTACATGTTGAACAATTCAGGTATGACCTTTACCCTAAAATGACCTTGACAGTCAAGGTCCCATTATTGTATTATGTCTCCCCCCAAAAATGGGGGAGACATATTGTTTTTCCCCCGGTTGTCCGTCTGTCCGTCCGTCTGTCTGTCTGTCTGTCCGTCACAAAATCGTGTCCGCTCTGTATCTTGGAGGTTAAATGTCAAATGCCACAAAATTGTGTCCGCTCTGTATCTTCAAAAGCCCTTGAAGGATTTTTATGAAACTTGGGTCAGATGTTCACCTCATCAAGGCGACATGCAGAACCCACTTTGTGGGTGTGGTGTCTCAAGGTCAAGATCACACTTGGAGGTTAAATGTCAAATGCCACAAAATCGTGTCCGCTCTGTATCTTCAATAGCCCTTGAAGGATTTTTATGAAACTTGGGCCAGATGTTCACCTCATCAAGGTGACGTGCAGAACCCACTTTGCGGGTGCGGTGTCTCAAGGTCAAGGTCACACTTGGAGGTTAAATGTCAAATTTTACAATCGTCTGACTCAATACTACCTGCAGCAACTGGCTGGGGGGAGACATATGTTTTTGTTCAATCAAAAACACATTTCTAGTTATCATAAGTTTTAAATAGCTGTATAGAAGAAAATCTAGCTTTCTCAAGCTTTTTCAAATTATTAGATTAGGTTAAAGGTCACGGAGGCTAAAAGTATTTTTATCTACTGTACCTCATAGAGCCTTCATTTATAGACCAATATCTTTGATATTCAGTATATAGGTTCCTTCCAAGGACGTCTACCCATGGGTAGGGTTTGAGGTCACTGGGTCAAGGTCAAGGTCACCATAGCTTATAATAGATAGTTCTACTTTCTGTCATAGAGCCTTTACTTATTGACTGATATTTTTACATATTTGGTTTGTAGGCACTTACATATTTTCAATTAAAAAATGAAATACTGCTTAGCAGCAAACCTACAGCCAAAGTACTCAGGTGAGCGATCCAGGGCCATCATGGCCCTCTGTTCTAATTTTAGCACATTCTTTTTCTAGATCAGCTAATTTACGTTTCAGGGATGGCATTTTTGCAATGTTACATGTACATTAACTTCCATGTGTAAGAGAATGAAACTACTTGGAATGAAGAAATTACCAAATAAGAAACTATAATGATAAGTGCGAATAACTTTATGGCAATTAACTCTTAATCTAATTGCGTATACTTTTAAGTAAATAACAGTTTGTTGGAAAATTACATAGCGTTAATTAAAAATAAATGGTGTACAAAAACCTGTGAAAATCAAACCATCATTAGGGCTATAATCAAAGCGGCTATATACGTTTAATAGATCGTGTTAGTTGCCAAATTAACTGATACCAAACCTGTGTATTCCCAATCAATTACCAAAGCGTGCTATGTCGGTAGTTGCAATATACGATCAATTAGCGCAACCGTGTCACATCAGGACAGCAGCAATGAATCTAGCAGTGAATGCCTTTGATTGATTGTTCACATTTTCGAACAAAAAGTGAATGGGCGGTCCAAAAAAGGGCACTGTTAATTGGCATTTGACAGGCAAAAGGGCAGGGTTTAAGCGCCCTTCTATTCCGCGCTAGAATAATCCCTATGATTTATACTTTGATAAAACAACAAAACCGACATTTTAATTTATTATAAGTATGACCTTGACGTTTAGATGACCTTGACATTTAATGTCAAGTTATTGAATTTTGCTTAAGATAGCCAAATTTTTAACCAGGTTTTCAATGAAAACTGGTTATTGAAATGCTGAAGTCGGCGGGCGGGCGTCAACTTTTGGTTTCCGCTCAATAACTTGAGTTAACTTTGGCCTATTTACGCCAAACTTGGTGTATGGGTAGCTTATATCAAGAGGCAGCTTGGGATTGCTACCCAGATGTCTGTGATCAAGGTCAAGGTCACTGTTGCTAAAAATAGAAATTCAGTTTCCGCTCAATAACTTGAGTTTGCTTTGGTCTATTGATGCTAAACTTGGTTTATGGTTAGCTTATTTTAAGAGGCAGCTTGGGATTGCTACCAAGATGTCTGTGGTCAAGGTCAAGGTCACTGTTGCTAAAAATAGAAATTCAGCTTCTGCTCAATAACTTTAGTTTGCTTTGGTCTATTAATGCTAAACTTGGTTTATGGTTAGCTTATTTTAAGAGGCAGCTTGGGATTGCTACCCAGGTGTCTGTGGTCAAGGTCAAGGTCACTGTTGCTAAAAATAGAAATTCAGCTTCTGCTCAAATACTTGAGTTTGCTTTGACCTATTGACCCCAAACTTGGTGTATGGGTAGCTTATATCAAGGGGCAGCTTAAGATTGCTACCCAGGTGTCTGTGATCAAGGTCAAGGTCACTGTTGCTAAAAATAGAAATTCAGTTTCTGCTCAATAACTTTAGTTTGCTTTGGTCTATTGATGCTAAACTTGGTATATGGGTAGCTTATATTAAGAGGCAGCTTGGGATTGCTATCCAGGTGTCTGTGATCAAGGTCACTTGCTTACAATAGAATTTTCAGCTTCTACTCAATAACTTCAGCACACTTTGACCTATTGATACTCAACTTGGCATGTGTGTAGCTTACATGAAAATACAACCTGTCATTGCTACACAGGTATCTGATTTATTTTTATTTTGAACTATTGAAACCAACTTTCTGTGTTGGTACCAAAATAACAGCACCATTTTTACTTCACTGCCATATTTCTTCCTAATTCCTGTCACATCAATACTTGTTCGTTGAAAACCTGGTTTTCGTCGCATTTCGGCGCTTCTTGTTGTTATTTATGGTTTGATTTGATTCATACTGGGACAAAACAACTTAAGGCAAAACTGACACATTGAATCATTCAACTGTGACCTTGACCTTCAAATGACCCTGACCATCAAGGTCAAATTATTGAATTTTGCTAATATTGGCCATAACGTCATTTTTAGTTCTTTTTTATTAATACTTGGCCAAAACAATGCTTATGACAAAAACCTACATGTTAAATTATTCAAGTATGACCTCAACCTTTAAATGACCTTTACAGTAAAGTTCGAATTATTGCATTTTGCTAAAATAGCCAAACTTTTGTTATTAGCTCGACTTTTTTTTTTTTTAAATCGAGTTATTGTCATAGTCATGGTGTCGTAACCGTTGCCGTTCCCGTTCGAAAACTTTAACATTGATCATAATTTTTTTATTCTCTGATGGATTATCTTCATACTTGGACACAACAACCCTTTGGACAAGACCTTCAAGATGACCAGACTAAACTTGACCTTGACTCTTAAATGACCTTCATATTCAAGGTCAAAATATTGAATTTTGCTAAAATTGGCCATAACTTTATTATTAGTAGGTGGTTTCTCTTAATTCTTGGACACAACAACCCTTTGGAGAAGACCTTCAAGCTGACCAGACTAAACTTGACCTTGACTCATAAATGACCTTCATATTCAAGGTCAAAATATTGAATTTTGCTAAAATTGGCCATAACTTTATTATTAATAGGTGGATTCTCTTTATGTTTGGACACAACAACCCTTTGGACAAGACCTTCAAGCTGACCAGACTAAACTTGACCTTGACTCATAAATGACCTTTACCTTCAAGGTCAAATTATTGAATTTTGCTAAAATTGACCATAACATTAGTATTTATGGTTGGATTTGATTTTACTTGGACTAAACAACACTTATGACAAAACCGACATGTTAAATAACTCAGATTTGACCATGACCTTAAAATTACCTTGACCGTCAAGGTCAGATGATTGAATTTTGCTTAAATTGTCATAACTTTCTCGTTTATTTATAGATTTAATTTAAACTTGGACTAAACAACAGTTGTGACAAATCCCACATTATGATTATTTCAAGTTTGATCTTGACCTTTAAATGACCTTGACGGTCAAGGTCAAATCATTGAATTTTGTTAAAACTGACCATAATTATGTAATTTATGGTTGGATTTGAATCAGACTTAGACAAAACAACACTTTTTCGTTTCGATTTCAAAAATGTCATGGCATGACCTATATTTTTGACCTACTGACCTACATTTTGTTTTTGGAGCTATGGCAATGAAATTTGGACCTTGTATACATTTTTTTCTTCCGATTTCAAAAATGTCATAGCATGACCTATATTTTTGACCTACTGACCTACTTTTTTGTTTTTTAGCTTCAGCTATGAAATTTGGACTGTGTGCACAGTTTTTCGTTTCAATTTCAGAAATGTCATAGCATGACCTATATTTTTGACATACTGACCCATTTTTTTGTTTTTGGAGATGTGGCAATGAAATTTGGACCATGTGCACAGCTTTTCGTTTCGAATTCAAAAACGTCATGGCATGACCTATATTTTTGACCTACTGACCTACTTTTTTGTTTTTTAGCTACAGCAATGAAATTTGGACCGTGTGCACAGTTTTTCGTTTCGAATTCAAAAATGTCATAGCATGACCTATATTTTTGACCTACTGACTTTGTTTTTGGAGCTATGGCAATGAAATTTGGACCATGTACACAGTTTTTTCTTCCGATTTCAAAAACGTCATAGCATGACCTATATTTTTGACCTACTGACCTACTTTTTTGTTTTTTAGCTACAGCAATGAAATTTGGACTGTGTGCACAGTTTTTCTTTCCGATTTCAAAAATGTCATCACATGACCTATTTTTTTGACCTACTGACCTACTTTTTGTTTTTGGAGCTATTGCAATGAAATTTGGACCATGTACACAGTTTTTTGTTCCAATTACAAAAACGTCATAGCATGACCTATATTTTTGACCTACTGTCCTACTTTTTTGTTTTTTTAGCTACAGCAATGAAATTTGGACTGTGTGTACAGCTTTTCTTCCGATTTCAAAAATGTAATCGCATGACCTATATTTTTGACCTACTGACATACTTTTTGTTTTTGGAGCTATGGCAATGAAATTTGGACCATGTATACAGTTTTTGTTCAGTTTTATAAAACGTCACAGCATGACCTATATTTTTGACCTACTGACCTACTTTTTTGTTTTAAAGCTACGGCAATGAAATTTGGACTGTGTGTACAGCTTTTCTTTTGGATTTCAAAAATGTCATCTCATTACCTATATTTTTGACCTACTTACCTCCTTTTTGTTTTTGGAGCTATGGCAATGAAATTGCATTGGTCCATTTCTGTGATATGCATCATTACATTCATAAAAACTTCTTTCATCTTTGAACCCAGGTTAGTGCTTTAGGGCCATTGGCCCTCTTGTTTATTAATACTTGAACAAAAGTAGGCTTATGACAAAACCAACATGTTAAATTATTCAAGTATGACCTTAACCTTTAAATGACCTTTACAGTCAAATTTCTAATTACTGCATTTTGCTTAAATAGCCAAACTTCTGGTTTTATGGACGGATTTGATCTATACAGAGACAGAACAACATTGAGAATAAAAGAAACGTGTTAAACAATTCAAGCATTACCTTGACCTTTAAATGACCTTGACATTTCTTAACTTGGCTATATCTTTGTTGTTAATGGATGTAGTGTCTTCATGCTTGGACATAACTACTTTTTAGACAATACCTCCAGAGAAGGTTAAACTGAACTTGACCTAGACCTTTAAAGTCAAATTTCTGAATGTTGCTAAAATTGGCCATAACTTGATTATGTATAATTATATTTCCAAATGATGTTTCATTTGAAATCCCTTCACCACAATGTGCTTCCTTGGATGTGTTTGCCTTTGGAAATAGAAAAAAGTTGAGCGTGGCCCCCGCTTGCGGTGGCTCTTGTTTATGGACGGATTTGATCTAAACATGGACGAAACAACACTGAGAATAAAACAAACGTGTTGAACAATTCAAGCATTACCTTGACCTTTAAATAAACTTGACATTACTTTACTTGGCTATATCTTTGTTGTTAATGGATGTAGTGTTTTCATGCTTGGACATAACTACTTTTTAGACAATACCTCCAAAGAAGGTTAAACTGAACTTGACCTTGACCTTTAAGGTCAAATTTCTGAATGTTGCTAAAATTAGCTATAACTTTGTTAAGTATAATTATATTTCCAAATGATGTTTCATTTGAAATCCCTTCACCACAATGTGCTTCCTCGGATGTGTTTGCCTTTGGAAATAGGAAAAATAGGATTTTTGCCATGTTATGCCCCTTTTTCAACTTAAATTTCTTGCTGAACCTTTTTGTTAATGTCCATTTCTTAAAAAGTGTCAAAGATATTCCATTCAAACTTGGAAAACTTGATCACCAGCAAGACCCCTGCAAAGATTGTTGGTACCCTGGGGTCACAGTTAGCCCAACCTTATACTTATATATATATAGGAAAAAAACTTCTTAAGCCTAGAAATAAAATATGAACTGACATGAGATGGGTAAGTACCCCCCCCTCCCTCCCCAATGAGAGATATCAAGACCAAACTTCATAGGTAGTTAGATCTCAATAAGGAGCTGTGCTGTGCACAAGAACCATAACTCTTGCTTTAATTTTTGAGTAATTGCCCTTTGAAATTTCTCATACTTAATTTTTGTCCGGGGCATATCTCACAAAGTATAAGAGTTATCAACTTGAAACTTTATAAGTAGATAGATCTCATTAATGAGCAGTGCTGTGCACAAGAACCATAACTCTTGCTTTATTAATTTTTGAGTTATTGCCTTTTGAAATTTCTCATACTTATTTTTTGTCTGGGGCATATCTCACAAAGTATAAGAGATATTATTATGAAACTTTGTTGGTAGATAGATCTCTATGAGGAGAATTGCAGCGTGCAAGAACCGTTACTCTATTTTGCATAATTTAGGAGTTATTGCCCTTTGTTATTTTTCATACTGAAAAAAAAATACATATTAAACAATAGCCCCTATGGAATTGGCATTTATTCGGGGAGCATCCATCGGTTCTACCGATTTCTTGTTTTGTTTTTTAGCTCACCTGAGCACAAAGTGCTCAGGCTGAGCTTTTCTGATCAGTCTTTGTCCGTCAGTCCGTCGTCAACTTTTCATTCAAATGACATCTCCTCTAAAACCAAAGGGCCAAATTAAATGAAACTTGCCTGGGATGTTCCTTGCATCAAGCTCTACCAAGATTGTTCAAATGGTTCTGGTCCATTGCATTTCTGGTTCACTGGAGCTAAAATTAGATTTTAAAACTTGGATCTTTAAAAATCTTCTTCTCCGAAACCACAAGGCCTGGAGCTTAGATATTTGGTATGAAGCATCATCTAGTGGACCTCTACCAAATTTGTTTAAATAATGACCGTGGGGTCAAAACTGACCCCATCCAAGGGTCAGTTGATTTTACATAGATTTATATAGGGAAAACTTAAAAAATCTTCTTGTCAGAAACCACAAGGCCTAGAGTTTAGATATTTGGTGTGCAGCATCATCTATTAGACCTCTACCAAGTCATGGCTCCTGGGTCAAAAATGGCCCAGTCCCGGGGGTCACATGTTTTACATAGAGTTATATAGGAAAAACTTTAAAAAATCTTCTTGTCAGAAACTGCACGGCCTAGAGTTTAGATATTTGGTGTGCAGCATTGTCCAGTGGACCTCTACCAAGTTGGTACAAATCATGGCTCCTGGATCAAAAATGGGTCCACCCCAGGGATCAAATGTTTTATATAGAGTTATATAGGAAAAACTTAAAAAATATCTTCTTATCAGAAACTGCAAGGCCTAGAGTTTAGATATTTGGTGTGCAGCATTGTCCAGTGGACCTCTACTTAGTTTCTTCAAATCATAGCCACTGGGTCAAAATAGGCCCTACCCCGGGGGTCAATTGATTTTACATAGGCTTATATAGGAAATCTTTAAAAGTCTTCTTCTCAGAAACCACAACGCCTACAGCTTAGATATTAAGTATGTAGCATTGTCCAGTGGACCTCTATCAAGTTTGTTCAAGTTATGTCCCCTGGGTCAAAATAGGCCCTGCCCCAGGGTTCTCTTGGTTTACATACAGTTATATTGGAAAAACATGAAAAATCATTTTTCTTCTTAACTTATAGGACTAGACCTTAGATATTTGTTGTGGAGTATTGTGTTGACAGCCTTTACCAGTATTGTTTATATGTTGGCCCCGGGGTCAAAATTGGCCCTGCCCCGGGGGCCCTTAATATGTAAAAAAGGCAATCTTTAAAAATGTTCTTATTGGAAACCTCAATGCCTACAGCTTAGATATTTGGTATGCAGTATTGTCTAGTGGACCTCTACCTAGTTTGTTTGAAATATGTCCCTGGGGGTCACTATTGGCCCCGCCCGAGGGGTCACAAGTTTTAAATAGCAGTATAGAAGAAAATCTTCTTGTCTGAAACCACAAGGCCTAGAATTTTAAAATTTGGCATGAAGCAAGCTTTATCAAGCTTTTTGAAATTATTAGATAAGGTAAAGGTCACAGAGGCTAAAAATAGATTTATATACTGTACCTCATAGAGCCTTTGGTTTGTAGGCACTAACATATTTTCAATTAAAAAATGAAATACTGCTTAGCAGCAAAGCTACAGCCAAAGTACTCAGGTGAGCGATCCAGGGCCATCATGGTCCTCTTGTTTTTAGCTCACCTGTGCACATAGTGCACAAGGTGAGGTATTGTGATCAGTCAATGTCCATCGTCCGTCGTCGGTGCGTAAACTTTTGTTTTAAAGAACATCTCCTCCTAAACCACTGGGCCAATTTCAACAAAACTTCACAGAAATGTTCCTTGCATGAAGCTCTACCAAAATTGTTCAAAGAATTTGATTCCATGCAGAACTCTGGTTGCCATGGCAACCAAAAGGAAAATCTTTAAAAATCTTCTTGTCTAAAACCATAAGGCCTAGAGCTTTGATATTTGGTATGTAGCATCACCTAGTGGTCCTCTACCAAGATTGTTCAAATTATGGCCCTTGGGTCAAAAACGGCCCCGCCCCAGGGGTTGCCCATTTTACATAGAGTTATATAGGGAAAATCTTAAAAAATCTTCTTGTCAGAATCTGTCGGGCCTAGAGATTTGATATTTTGCATGTATCATTGGGTAGAGGTCCTCTACAAAGATTGTTCAAATTATGCTCCTGGGTTCAAAATTCGCCCCGCCCCAGGGGTTTGTTGTTTTGTCTATATGTTTATAGTAAAATCTTAAAAAATCTTTTTCTCTAGAAAAATAAGGCTTAGAGCTTAACTTTTTGGCATGTAGCATTACCTTGTAGACCTCTACCAAGGTTGTTCAAATCATTACCCCTGGGGTCAAATTGGCCTCACCCCGGGGCTTATCAGTTTTACACAGAAATATATAGTAGAATCTTCAAAAATCTTCTTCTCTAGAACCATAAGGCATAGAGCTTAGATTTTTTTGCATGTAACATTACTTTGTGGACCTCTACCAAAGTTGGTCAAATTATGGCCCTGGGGTCAAAATTGGCCCCACCCCAGAGGTCAGGGGTTTTCCTTATATGTACATAGCAAAAACTTCAAAAATCTTCTTGTCTGAAACCGCAAAAGTTAGGGCTAAGATATTTTGCATAATACATTGTCTAGTTTATATGTTGGTCCCGGGGTCAAAATTGGCCCCGCCTCAGGGGCCCTTAATATGTAAAAAAGGCAGTCTTTAAAAATCTTCTTACTGGAAACCTCAGTGCCTACAGCTTAGATATTTGGTATGCAGCATTGTCTAGTGGATGTCTATCAAGTTTATTCAAATTATGTCCCCGGGTCAAAATGGGCCACGCCCAAGGGTTCTCTTGGTTTACATTTAGTTATATAGGAAAAACATGAAAAATCATTTTTCTCCGAAACTAAAAGGACTAGACCTTAGATATTTGGTGTGGAGTATTGTGTTTAGAACCTTTACCAGTATTGTTTATATGTTGGCCCCGGGGTCAAAATTGGCCCCGCCCCGGGGGCCCTTTATATGTAAAAAAAGCAATCTTTAAAAATCTTCTTACTGCAAACCTCAATGCCTACAGCTTAGGTATTTGGTATGCAGCATTGTCTAGTGGACCTCTACCTAATTTGTTTGAAAAATATCCCTGGGGTCACTATTGGCCTCGCCCGAGGGGTCATAAGTTTTAAATAGCAGTATAGAAGAAAATCTTTAAAAATCTTCTTGTCTGAAACCACAAGGCCTAGAATTTTAAAATTTGGCATGAAGCAAGCTTTATTAAGCTTTTTGAAATTATTAGATTAGGTTAAAGGTCATGGAGGCTAAAAATAGATTTATCTACTGTACCTCATAGAGCCTTCATTTAAAGACCAATATCTTTGATATTCAGTATATAGGTTCCTTGCATGGACCTCTACCCATGGGTAGGGTTTGAGGTCACTGGGTCAAGGTCAAGGTCACCATAGGTTATAATAGATATTTCTACTTTCTGTCATAGAGCCTTTATTTATTGACTGATATTTTACATATTTGGTTTGTAGGCACTTACATATTTTCAATTAAAAAATGAAATACTGCTTAGCAGCAAAGCTACAGCCAAAGTACTCAGGTGAGCGATCCAGGGCCATCATGGCCCTCTTGTTTTAATACATAGGTACTTGACTCCTCAACCCCTAAAATAGAGAACCTTTTTTGTTTGTTTTTATTTTCTTGCTAGCTTAGTACCTAGTAGTGCTAAAGGACACAACTTTGTTACGATCTGGTTAATACCCCTTCGCCCAAGAATCCCCCACTTCCCACCATAATTTGGCTCAGGGAGAAATCACTCCACTGCACATAAGAACTGCAAAAGCTTAAAATAGAAAAAAAATTGAAACAGCATCTCCTCAACACCATGGCACAAAGTGGGATATTCCTTGCATGAAGTTCTACCGAGATTGTTTAAATGGTTCTGGTCCATTGCATTTCTGGTTCACTGGAGCTAAAATTAGATTTTAAAAGTTGAATCTTTAAAAA
Organism: Cyclina sinensis; assembly: GCA_012932295.1. Classification (NCBI taxonomy): domain Eukaryota; kingdom Metazoa; phylum Mollusca; class Bivalvia; order Venerida; family Veneridae; genus Cyclina; species Cyclina sinensis. The sequence goes on from JAAONU010000017.1 coordinate 13,391,775, forward strand.
TCTTCTCCGAAACCTTAAAGCCTGTAGCTTAGATATTTGGTATGAAGCATCATATAGTGGGCCTCTACCAAGTTTGTTCAAATTATGACAGTGGCATCAAAACTGACCCCATCCCAGGGGTCAGTTGATTTTACATAGATTTATATAGGGAAAACTTAAAAATCTTCTTGTCAGAAACCACAAGGCCTAGAGTTTAGATATTTGGTATGCAGCATTGTCCAGTAGACCTTTACCAAGTTTGTTCAAATCATGACTCCTGGGTCAAAAATGGCCAAGCCCCAGGGGTCACATGTTTTACATAGAGTTAAAAAGGAAAAACTTTTAAAAATCTTCTTGTCAGAAACCGCAAGGCCTAGAGTTAAGATATTTGGTGTGCAGCATTGTCCAGTGGACCTTTACCAAGTTTGTTTAAATCATGGCTCCTGGGTGAAAAATGGCCCCGCCCCAGGGGTCACATGTTTAACATAGAGTTATATTGGAAAAACTTTAAAAAATCTTCTTGTCAGAAACCGCAAGGCCTAGAGTTTAGATATTTGGTGTGTAGCATTGTCCAGTGGACTCTACTAAGTTTGTTCAAATCATAGCCACTGGGTCAAAATAGGCCCTGCCCCAGGGTTCACCTGATTACATAGAGTTATATAGGAAAAGTTTAAAAAGTCTTCAAATCAGAAACCAAAAGGCATAGAGCTTAGATATTTTGTATGATGCATTGACAAGAGGACCTCTACCAAATTTGTCCAAATCATGGCTGGGTCAAAAATGGCACCGCCCCAGTGGTCACATGTTTTACATAGAGTTAAATAGGAAAAACTTTAAAATCTTCTTTTCAGATACCACAAGGCCTAGAGTTAAGATATTTGGTGTACAGCATTGTCTTCTAGACCTCTACCAAGTTTGTTCAAATCATAGCCCCTGAGTCTAAAAAGGCCCCGCCCCAGGGGTCACATGTTTTACGTAGAGTTATATAAGAAAAGTTTTAAAAATCTTTTCAGAACTCACAATGCCTAGAGTTTAGATATTTGGTTTGCAGCATTGTCTAGTGGACCTCTACCAAGTTTGTTCAAATCATGACCCTGGGGTCAAAACTGGCCCCACCCAGGGGGTCATTTGATTTTACACAAGGATTTATATAGGGAAAACTTTAAAAATCTGCTCCTCTGAAACACTAAGGGCTATACCTTCATTTTTTGGTTGTTATGTCTCCCCCCAACCCCGCCCTTCTGATGGAGACATATTGTTTTTGCCTTGTCCATGGGTGTCTGTTTGTCTGTCTGTCTTTCACATTTCGTTTCCTTTCAATAACTTGAGTACCAGTTGACCCAAAGCCTTCAAACTTCACAGGGTTATTGCCCTTATTGAGTACAAAAAATCCATTTTGTGTTTTTGGTCAGTAGGTCAAAGGTCAAGGTCAGAGGGGCCTCTAAAGTGAAAACCGTTTCCACTCAATAACAGGATTACCATTTCACCCAGAGCCTCCAAACTTCATAGGATGATTGCTTTTACTAAATAGAAGAAACATATTGTTTTTGGGGCTAGTATGTCAAAGGTCTGCAGAGTAACTGTAGTACAATATTACACCCAGAGCCTTCAAACTTTATAGGATAATTGTATTAGAAGAACCCTATTGTTTTTAGAGTCCATAGGTTAAAGGTTAAGTTCACAGGGACCTGTAGAGTGAAAACTGTTTCTGCTCAGTAACTGGAGTACCATTTTACCCAGAGCCTTCAAACTTCAAAGGATGATTTTCTTTACTCAGTAAAAGGAACCCAATCATTTTTGGGGTCAGTAGGTCAAAAGTCAAAGTCAAGGTCACAGGGACCTGTAGAGTGAAAACTATTTCTTCTCAGTGACTGGAGTATGATTACCCCCAGATTCGTCAAACTGTATAGGGTAATTATGTCTCCCCCCAAAAATGGGGGAGACATATTGTTTTTCCCCTGGTTGTCCGTCCGTCCGTCCGTCCGTCTGTCCGTCACAAAATCGTGTCCGCTCTGTATCTTCCAAAGTCTTTGAAAGATTTTTATGAAACTTGGGTCAGATGTTCACTTCATCAAGACGACGTGCAGAACCCACTTTGCGGGTGTGGTGTCTCAAGGTCAAGGTCACACTTGGAGGTTAAATGTCAAATGCCACAAAATTGTGTCCGCTCTGTATCTTCAAAAGCCTTTGAAGGATTTTTATGAAACTTGGGTCAGATGTTCACCTTATCAAGGTGACGTGCAGAACCCACTTTGCGGGTGTGGTGTCTCAAGGTCAAGGTCACACTTGGAGGTTTAATGTCAAATGCCCCAAAACTGTGTCTGCTCTGTATCTTCAAAAGCCCTTGAAGGATTTTTATGAAACTTGGGTCAGATGTTCACCTCATCGGGGGAGACATATTGTTTTTCCCCGGTTGTCTGTCTGTCCGTCCGTCTGTCCGTCACAAAATCGTGTCTGCTCTGTATCTACCAAAGCCCTTGAAGGATTTTTATGAAACTTGGGTCAGATGTTCACTTCATCAAGGCGACATGCAGAACCCACTTTGCGGGTGTGGTGTCTCAAGGTCAAGGTCACACTTGGAGGTTAAATGTCAAATGCCACAAAATTGTGTCCGCTCTGTATCTTCAAAAGCCTTTGAAGGATTTTTATGAAACTTGGGTCAGATGTTCACCTTATCAAGGTGACGTGCAGAACCCACTTTGCGGGTGTGGTGTCTCAAGGTCAAGGTCACACTTGGAGGTTTAATGTCAAATGCCCCAAAACTGTGTCCGCTCTGTATCTTCAAAAGCCCTTGAAGGATTTTTATGAAACTTGGGTCAGATGTTCACCTCATCGGGGGAGACATATTGTTTTTCCCCGGTTGTCTGTCTGTCTGTCCGTCTGTCCGTCACAAAATCGTGTCCGCTCTGTATCTACCAAAGCCCTTGAAGGATTTTTGATGAAACTTTGGTCAGATGTTCACTTCATCAAGGCGACATGCAGAACCCACTTTGCGGGTGTGGTGTCTCAAGGTCAAGGTCACACTTGGAGGTTAAATGTCAAATGCCACAAAATCGTGTCCGCTCTGTATCTTCCAAAGCCTTTGAAGGATTTTTATGAAACTTGGGTCAGATGTTCACCTCATCAAGGTGACATGCAGAACCCACTTTGAGGGTGTGGTGTCTCAAGGTCAAGGTCACACTTGAAGGTTAAAAGTCAAATTTTACAATCGTCTGATTCAATACTGCCTGCAGCAACTGGCTGGGGGGAGACATTTGTTTTTGTTCAATCAAAAACCATTTCTAGTTATATTAGAAGAACCTACCATTACACCCAGAGTCTTCAAACTTATTGCAAACTTATTCAAACTTGCACCCATAAAAACCAATAATGATATTTGTAACATGAGCAATGAGACTCAGGTGAGCGATTTAGAGCCATCATGGCCCTTTTGTTTCATAGGCTGATACAGCTAATTGTCTGAAACCACAAAGGATAGAACTTAGATATCATGCATGGGATCCTGTACGAAGATTTTCAAACTATGCCCCTTGGTCAGTTAATGACACTGCCCAGGGGAGTCACTTTATATGAATTAAATAGTGAAGATTTTAAAAATCTTCTTGTCTTAAATTGTATCCCTTAGAGCTTAGATAATTATTTTGTTGCATTTTCTAGTGGACCTCTATCAAGTTTGTAAAATTTTTCTCATTTGGGACAAAATTTGCAAAGAAGATTTTTAGCTCAACTTTTTAGAAGAAAAATTCAAGTAATTGCTCAGTAATAGTGTTCTTGCCATTGCCGTCCAAAAAACTTTAACATTGATCATAATTTTTAGCTCACCTGAGCCCTAGGCTCGTGGTGAGCTATTAGGATAGATCAATGTCTGTCGTCTGTCGGATATCCACACTTACATGTAGTTTGTTAACACTCTAGTGGTCACAATTTTGCCTCAATTGTCATGAAACATTTCATGATGTTTGTCCCAGTGATTACTCAGACGAGTTCAAACATGGGTTATCTGGGATGAAAAACTAGGTCACAAAGCCCAAAAATAGAAAAACCTTGTTAACAATCTAGAAACTACTTTTTCACTTCAGATATCCTGGAAATTTGTCAGAAAGGTTGTTTCAATAATTTCTAGCTCAAGTTCGAATATGGTTCATCAGGGATCAAAAACTAGGTCACAGAGCCCAAATGTGGAAAAACCTTGTTAACACTCTAGAGGCTACATTTTCAGTCCAAATGTCCTGGAAATTTGTCAGAAAGGTTGTATTGATGATTTCTCAAGTTTGAATGTGGGTCATCTGTGATCAAAAATAGGTCACAGAGCCCAGAAATAGAAAAACCTTGTTAACACTCTAGAAACTACTTTTTAGCTCACCTGAGCACAAAGTGCTCAGGGTGAGCTTTTCTGATCGGTCTTTGTCCGTTGTCCGTCCGTCCGTCCGTCGTCAACTTTTCATTCAAACGACATCTCCTCTGAAACCAATGGGGCAAATTTAATGAAACTTGCCTGGGATGTTCCTTGCATGAAGCTCTACCAAGATTGTTCAAATGGTTCTGGTCCATTGCATTTCTGGTTCACTGGAGCTAAAAATAGATTTTATAAGTTGGATCTTTAAAAATCTTCTTCTCCGAAACCACAAGGTCTGGAGCTTTGATATTTGGTATGAAGCATCATCTAGTGGACCTCTACCAAGTTTGTTCAAATTATGTCCCTGGGGACAAAACTGACCCCACCCCAGGGGTCAGTTGATTTTACATAGAGTTATATAGGGAAAACTTGAAAATCTTCTTGTCAGAAACCACAAGGCCTAGAGTTAAGATATTTGGTATGTAGCATTGTCTAGTGGACCTCTACCAAGTTTGTTCAAATTATGTCCCTGGGGACAAAACTGACCCCGCCCCGGGGGTCAGTTGATTTTACATAGAGTTATATAGGAAAATCTTAAAAAAATCTTCTTGTCAGAAACCGTAAGTTATAGAGCTTAGATATTTGGTGTGTAGCATTGTCTAGTGGACCTCTACCAAGTTTGTTCAAATCCTGTCCTCTGGGTCAAAAATGGCCCCGCCCCAGGGGCCACTAGTTTTACATAGAGTTATATAAGAAAATCTTAAAAAATCTTCTTGTCAGAAACCGTAAGTTATAGAGCTTAGATATTTGGTGTGTAGCATTGTCTAGTGGATCTCTACCAAGTTTGTTCAAATCCTGGCCTCTGGGTCAAAAATGACCCCGCCCCAGGGGCCACTAGTTTTACATAGAGTTATATAGGAAAATCTTAAAAAATCTTCTTGTCAGAAACCGTAAGTTATAGAGCTTAGATATTTGGTGTGTAGCATTGTCTAGTGGACCTCTACCAAGTTTGTTCAAATCCTGTCCTCTGGGTCAAAAATGGCCCCGCCCCAGGGGCCACTAGTTTTACATAGAGTTATATAGGAAAATCTTAAAAAATATTCTTGTCAGAAACCGTAAGTTATAGAGCTTAGATATTTGGTGTTAGCATTGTCTAGTGGACCTCTACCAAGTTTGTTCAAATCCTGGCCTCTGGGTCCAAAATGGCCCCGCCCCGGTAGTCACTTGTTTTACATAAAGTTATATAGGAAAGACTAAAAAATCTTCTTGTCAGAAACAAGAAGGCCTACAGTTAGGATATTTGGTATGTAGCATTGTCTAGTGGACCTCTACCAAGTTTGTTCAAATCCTGGCCTCTGGGTTAAAAATGGCCCCGCCCCGGGGGTCACTTGTTTTACATAGAGTTATATAAGAAAATCTAAAAAAATCTTCTTGTCAGAAACCGTAAGTTATAGAGCTTAGATATTTGGTGTGTAGCATTGTCTAGTGGACCTCTACCAAGCTTGTTCAAATCCTGGCCTCTGAGTCAAAAATGGCCCGCCCCAGGGGCCACTAGTTTTACATAGAGTTATATAAGAAAATTAAAAAAAATCTTCTTGTCAGAAACCGTAAGTTATAGAGCTTAGATATTTGGTGTGTAGCATTGTCTAGTGGACCTCTACCAAGTTTGTTAGAAAAAATGTCCCTGGGGTCACTATTGGCCCCGCCCGAGGGGTCACAAGTTTTAAAAAACAATATAGAAGAAAATCTTTAAAAATCTTCTTGTCTGAAACCACAAGACCTAGAATTTTAAAATTTGGCATGAAGCAAGCTTTATCAAGCTTTTTCAAATTATTGGATTAGGTTAAAGGTCACGGAGGCTAAAAGTAGATTTATCTACTGTACCTCATAGAGCCTTCATTTATAGACCAATATCTTTGATATTCAGTATAGAGGTTCCTTGCATGGACCTCTACCCATGGGTAGGGTTTGAGGTCACTGGGTCAAGGTCAAGGTCACCATAGCTTATAATAGATATTTCTACTTTCTGTCATAGAGCCTTTATTTATTGACTGATATTTTACATATTTGGTTTGTAGGCACTTACATATTTTCAATTAAAAAATGAAATACTGCTTAACAGCAAACCTACAGCCAAAGTACTCAGGTGAGCGATCCAGGGCCATCATGGCCCTCTTGTTCACTTCAAATATCCTGGAAATTTGTTTGAAAGGTTGTTTCAATGTTTCTAGCTCAAGTTCAAATATGGGTCATCTTAGGTCATAAACTCGGTCACAGAGCCCAAATATGGAAAAACCTTGATAACACTCAAGAGGTTACATTTTCAGTCCAAATATACTGGAAATTTGTCAGAAAAGTTGCTTCAATGATTTCTAGCTCAGGTTTGAATATGGGTCATCTGGGGTCAAAAACTAGGTCACAGAGCCCAAATATGGAAAAACCTTGTTAACACTCTAGAGGTATTATTTTAAGTCCAAATATCCTGGAGATTGGTCAGAAAAGTTGTTCCAATAATGTTTGTGCTCAGAATAAAATCTAGGTCACAAAGCCCAAAAATAGAAAAACCTTGTTAACAATGTAGAGGCTACATTTTCAGTCCAAATATCCTGGAAATTGTTCAGAAAGGTTTAGATAATTTCTATATCAGATTCGAATATGGGTCATCTAGGGTCAAAAACTAGGTCACAGAGCCCAAATATGGAAAAATCTTATTAACACTCTAGATGTTACATTTTCAGCCCAAATATCCTGGACATTTGTCAGAAAACTTGTTTTGATAATTTCTAGCTCAGATTCGAATATGGGTCATCTAGGGTAAAAAACTAGGTCACAGAGCCCAAATATGGAAAAATCTTATTAACACTCTAGATGTTACATTTTCAGCCCAAATATCCTGGACATTTGTCAGAAAACTTGTTTTGATAATTTCTAGCTCAGATTCGAATATGGATCATCTAGGGTAAAAAACTAGGTCACAGAGCCCAAATAGTGAAAACCCTTATTAACACTCTAGAGGTAACATTTTCAGTTTAAATAATCTGGAAATTTGTCAGAAAGGTTGTTTCAATAATTTCTAGGTCAAGTTCAAATATGGATCATCTCGGGTCAATTAACCAGGTCCATAACAACTTGTTAAAAGCAGTTATACTCAGGTGAGTGATACAGGGTCAACATGGCCCTCTTGTTTTATTTTTTGATTTGATTCATTGTTGGAAAAAACAACACTTATGACAAAACATGTTGACATGATGACAAGACATGTTGAATAATTCAGTTGTGACCTTGAACTTAAAATGACCTTGACCATCTAGGTCAAATGATTGAATTTTGCTTAAATTGTCACTACTTTGTCATTTAGTTGTAGATTTGATTCATACTTGGACAAAACAACACTTTTGACAAAACTGACATGTTTAATTCAAGTTTTAATTTGACTTTAAAAAGACTTTGACTGTTAAAAGTCAGGCTATTGTATTATGCTTAAATAATACTTAGAAAAACAACACTTACATGTATGACAAAACTGACATCTTGAATTTTTAAAGTAAGGCCTTGATCTTAAAATGAACTTGACTGTCAAGGTATTGAATTTTGCTTAAATTTTGATAACTTGTTATATATGGACAGATTTGATTCATACAGAGCAACAATGAGAACAAAACCGACATGTTGAATAATTCAGGTATGACTTTGACCTTTAAATGACCTTAATGATGCTAAAATTGGCTATGTCTTTGCTATTAATGGATGTATTGTCTTCATACTTGGACATAACTACCCTTTGGACATCACCATCAAGAGATTGAACTGAACTTGACCTTGACCTTTATTTGACCGTGACCTTCAAGGTCAAATTATTGAATATTGCTAATATTGGCCATAACTTTGTTATTAAAGGATGGATTTGAAAATAATAATCGTTAATGATGTTGCCTTCGAAAACCCTTCACCACAATACGCTTCCTCTGTCGTGCTTGCCTTTAGAAATAAGAAGAAGTCAAGCATGGGCCTCCTTTGCTGTGGCTCTTGTTAGCTCACCTGAGCACACAGTGCTCATGTGAGCTTTTAGGATCAGTGATTGTCCGGCATCTATTGGCATCCATAGTCTGTCATCCACAGTTACTTCAAAGGATCAGCTGACCAAATTTGATAAAACTTGCAAGGAATGGTCCTTGATTGAAGCTCTGTCAAACTTGTTCAAATGGTCTTGGTCCATTGCATATCTAGGCCACAGGAGCTAAAATAGATATAAAAAGTAAAAATCTTAAAAATCCTCTTCTCTGAAACCGCAAGGCCTAGAGCAGAGATATTTGGTTTGTAGCATTGTCTAGTGGTCCTCTACCAAGTGTTTCCAAATCATGGCTCCAGGGTTAAAATGGACCCCGTCCCAAGGGCCACTTGACTTTCTTATATAGGCTTATATAGGGAAAACTTCTAAAATCTTCTGTTCTGAAAGCACAAGGCCTAAGGCTAAGATATTTAGTATGTAGTATTGTCTAGTGGACATCTATCAAGTTTTTGTTCAAATCATGGTCCTAGGGTCAGAACTGACCCAGCCCCAGGGGCCACATTATTTTACATAGGGACAACTTAAAAAATCTTGTCTGAAACCACCAGGGTCGGGGCTAAGATATTTAGCTTGTAGTATTGTCTAGTAGTCCTCTAGTGTTTTGCAGTTTCAATCAAACTTTCACCTAACATTTATAAACAATAGATCTTCTTTCTTTTCCTGAAACAACCTGATCCCTTCATTTGTTTCAGAGGTATAAGGCCAGAATAAGCTTATTTTGCTATGTCTTCATGGTTTCACAGCTTTGATAATCTTACAAACCACTTATTAGAATCTTCATTTACTGACATATATCTTAGATATTTGGTATGTATGTATCATAAGCATCTGCCCTTAGGTTGGATTTTAGGTCACTTAGGTTCAAGTCACCAAGGCTAAAAAGTCAAAGTTGGCCCCAACCCCAGGGGTCACCTGGTTTTATATGGACTGACATAGGTAAAACTTTAAAAATCTTCTTTTCTAAAACCACAAGGCCCTGAGCCTTAAAATTTGTTATGTATTATTGTCTAGTGGATCTCTACCAAGTTTGTTCAAATAATACACCTGCGGTCAGAATTGGCTCTGCCCTGGGGGTCAGTTGATTTAACATAGGGTTATACATTGTGTATAGAGAAAACCTTAAAAATCATCTTGTCTGAAACCACAAAACCTAGAACTTAGATACTTTTATACCCCACAAACGAAGTTCGGGGTGGGGGGGGTGTATATAGGAGTCATCTGGTGATTGGTTGATCGGGGTTTGCCTTGTCCAGAGCATGACTTGAAAACTACTGATTGGAATTCACTGCAACTTCATACAATGGTCAAGTACAATGAGAGGAAGTGCAGTGTCCAAGAATCATAACTCCATCTTCACTATTTTCAGAGTAATTGCCCTTTATTGGTTTTCCTTGTCCGGAGCATTACTTGAAAACTACTGGTTGGAATTCAGTGCAACTTCATACAGTGGTCAAGCACAATGAGAGGAAGTGCTGTGTCTAAAAATCATAACTCAATCTTCACTATTTTCAGTGTTATTGCCCTTTATTGGTTTTCCTTGTCCGGCACATAATTTGAAAACTACTGGTTGAAATTCAGTGCAACTTCATACAATGATCAAGCACAATGAGAGGAAGTGCAGTGTCCAAGAATCATAACTCCATGTTCACTATTTGCAGAGTTATTGCCATTTGTTGGTTTTCCTTAGTTTGGAGCAAAACTTGAAAACTACTTGTTGGAATTCATTGCAACTTCACACAGTGGTCAATCACAATGAGAAGAAGTGCATTGTCCAAGAAACATAACTCCATCTTCTCTATTTTCAGAGTTATTGCCCTTAATTGGTTTTCCTTGTCCGTAGCATAAGTTGAAAACTACTGGTTGGAATTCAATGCAACTACATACAATGGTCAAGCACAATGAGAGGAAGCGCAGTGTCCAAGAATCATAACGCCATGTTTACTATTTGCAGAGTTATTGCCCTTTGTTGTTTTTCTTTGTATGGAGGATAACTTGAAAACTACTGGTTTGAATTCAATGGAACTTCACATAATGGTCAAGCACAATGAGAGGAAGTGCAGTGTCCAAGAATCATAACTCCATCTTCATTATTTTCAAAGTTATTGCCCTTTATTAGTTTTCCTTATCTGGAGCATAACTTGAAAACTACTGGTTTGAATTCAGTGCAACTTCATACAGTGGTCAAGCACAATGAGAGGAAGTGCATTGTCCAAGAATCATAACTCCATATTCACTATTTGCAGAGTTATTGCCCTTTGTTGGTTTTCCTTTGTTTGGAGCAAAACTTGAAAACTACCTGTTGGAATTCATTGCATTTTCACACAGTGGTCAATCACAATGAGAGGAAGTGCAGTGTCCAAGAATCATAACTCCATCTTCACTATTTTCAAAGTTATTGCCCTTTATTAGTTTTCCTTGTCCAGAGCATAACTTTAAAAACTACTGGTTTGAATTCAGTGCAACTTCATACAATGGTCAAGCACAATGAGAGGAAGTGCATTGTCCAAGAATCATAACTCCATATTCACTATTTGCAGAGTTATTGCCCTTTGTTGGTTTTCCTTAGTTTGGAGCAAAACTTGAAAACTACTTGTTGGAATTCATTGCAACTTCACACAGTGGTTGATCACAATGAGAGGAAGTGCACTGTCAAAGAAACATAACTCCATCTTCTCTATTTTCAGAGTTATTGCCCTTAATTGGTTTTCCTTGTCCAGAGCATAACTTGAAAACTACTGGTTGGAATTCAGTGCAACTACATACAATGGTCAAGCACAATGAGAGGAAGTGCAGTGTTCAAGAAATATAACTCCATCTTCACTATTTTTAGAGTTGTTGCCCTTTATTGTTTTTTTTTTGTCCGGAGCAAAATTGAAAACTACTGGTTTGAATTCAGTGCAGCTTCATACAATGGTCAAGCACAATGAGAGGGAGTGCAGTGTCCAAGAATCATAACTCCATCTTCACTATTTTCAGAGTTATTGCCCTTTATTAGTTTTCCTTGTTTGGTGCATTACTTAATTTTCACTGGTTTGAATTCAGTGCAACTTCATACAATGGTCAAGCAAAATAAGAGGAAGTGCATTGTCCAAGAATCATAACTCCATATTCACTATTTGCAGAGTTATTGCCCTTTGTTGGTTTTCCTTTGTTTGGAGCAAAACTTGAAAACTACTTGTTGGAATTCATTGCAACTACACACAGTGGTCAATCACAATGAGATGAAGTGCATAGTCCAAGAAACATAACTCCATCTTCTCTATTTTCAGAGTTATTGCCCTTAATTGATATTCCTTGTCCGGAGCATAACTTGAAAACTACTGGTTGGAATTCAATGCAACTACATACAATGGTCAAGCACAATGAGAGGAAGTGCAGTGTCCAAGAATCATAACGCCATGTTCACTATTTGCAGAGTTATTGCCCTTTGTTGTTTTCCTTTGTATGGAGGATAACTTGAAAACTACTGGTTTGAATTCAATGGAACTTCATACAATGGTCAAGCACAATGAGAGGAAGTGCAGTGTCCATGAATCATAACTCCATCTTCTCTATTTGCAGAGTTATTACTCTTAGTTTGTTTTTTTTTTATTTGGAGCATAACTTGAAAACTACTGGTTGGAATTCAATGCAACTTCATACAATGATCAAGCACAATGAGAGAAAGTGCATTGTATAAGAGCTATAACTCCATGTTCACTATTTGCAGTGTTATTGCCCTTCCTTGGATTTCCTTTTCCAGAATATAATTTGGAAACTCGTGGTTGGAATTCAATGCAACTTCATACAATGGTCAAGCACATTGAGTGGATGTGCAATGTACAAGAGCTATAACTCTGTCTTCACTGTTTGCACAGTTATTGCCCTTTGTTAGTTTTCTTTGTCTGGAGAATAACTTGAAAACTATGTTTTTTTGGAATTCAATAGAACTTCATACAATGTTCAAGCGCAATGAGAGGAAATGCAATGTACAAGAACCACAACTATCTTTAATTACCCACAACCATAACTCTTTTTCAATTTTTTTACGAAGTATTTTGTTACTAAATTGATAACTTTCTCTGTTCTGTAGCAGTGCTTTGGGGGTATTAATCACATTAAGTGATAGCTCTAGTTAATGGAGCATCAGCCAGAGGTCCTCTACCAAGTTTGTTCAAATTATGTCCCTTGGGTCAAAATTGGCCCTTCCCCAGGGGTCACTTGATTGTAATAGATTTATATATAAGGTAAACCTTAAAAAATCTGCTAGTCTGAAACCATAAGGTTAAATGCTAAGATTTTTTGCATGGAATATCACCTAGAGGTCCTCTACCAAGATTGTTCAAATTAAGCCCCTAAGGTCATTAATGACCCAGCCCCGGGGTCACTTGATTTTATATAGGCTTATAAAGTGAAGACTTGAATTTATATAGGAAGAACCTTAAAAAAGCTCTGACATTTGCTCAACAGCAGACCCAAAGCCAAAGTATTCAGGGGAGCAATCCAGAGCCATCATGGCCCTCTTATTTCAAATTCCTTTGTATTTCAGTTTTATAATTTTTAGAAAAAATAAATTGATGCTCTGCTTTTAAATATAATTCAAACTATATTATTTCTTTGAAAAAAAAAATACAAGTACCTTGTTCACTGGGTAGAAATACACCTCTCTGAATGATGAAATTTGCACTGGCTGATATTTTTAGCTCACCTGAGCGAATGCTCAGGGTGAGCTATTGTGATCGCTGGATGTCCGTCGTCTGTCTGTTCACATTTGCCTTGTGTATGCGATAGAGGCAGTATTTTTGATTGGATCTTTATGAAACTTGGTCAGAATGTTTGTCCTGATGAAATCTAGGTTGGGATTGTATATGGGTCATCTGGGGTCAAAAACTAGGTCACGAGGTCAAGTCTAAGAAAAACCTTGTGTATGCGATAGAGGCTGTATTTTCCATTGGATTTTCCTAATATTTTGTCAGAATGTTTGTCTTGATGAAATCTAGGTTGGGATTGTATATGGGTCATCTGGGGTCAAAAACTAGGTCAAGGGGTCTAATCTAAGAAAAACCTTGTGTATGCCATAGAAGCTGTATTTTTCATTCGATTTTCCTAATATTTGGTCAGAATGTTTGTCTTGATGAGATCTAGGTTGGGATTGTATACGGGTTAAATTGGGTCAAAAACTAGGTCACAGGGTCAAATCTTAGAAAAACCTTGTGTATGCGATAGAGGCTGTATTTTCCATTGGATTTTTAGCTCACCTGAGCTGGCTCAGGGTGAGCTATTAGGATCGATGAATGTCCGTTGTCTGTCGTCCGTTGTCCGTTCACATTTAGTTCGTTAACACTCTACTGGTCACATTTTTGCTCCAATTGTCACGAAACTTGGTCAGGATGTTTTTCCCAGTAATTACTCGGACGAGTTCGAATATGGGTCATACGGGATCAAAAACTAGGTCACTGAGCCCAAAAATAGAAAAATCTTGTTAACACTCTAGAGGTAATGGTTTTAGCCCAAATAATCTGGAAATTTGTCAGAAAGGTTGCTTCTATGATTTCTAGCTCAAGTTCAAATATGGGTCATCTGGGGTCAAAAACTAGGTCACAGAGCCCAAAAATAGAAATAGCTTGTTAAGGCTCTAGAGGCTACTGTTTCAGCCCAAATATCCTGGAAATATGTCAGAAAGGTTGTATCGATGATTTCTAGCCCAAGTTCGAATATGGGTCATCCGGGATCAAAAACTAGGTCACAGAGTTTAAATTTTGAAAAACCTTGTTTACACTCTACAGGTAACATTTTCAGCCCAAATATTCTGGAAATATGTCAGAAAGGTTATTTCGATGGTTTCTAGGTCAAGTTCGAATATGGGTCATCTGAGGTAAAAAACTAGGCCACAGAGCCCAAAAATAGAAATAGCTTGTTAAGGCTCTAGAGGCTACTGTTTCAGTCCAAATATCCTGGCAGTTTGTCAGAAAGCTTGTTTGGTTGTTAGAATTATTAGATTAGGTTAAAGGTCATGGAGGCTAAAAATAGATTTATCTACTGTACCTCATAAAGCCTTCATTTATAGACCAATATCTTTGATATTCAGTATATAGGTTCCTTGCATGGACCCCTACCCATGTGTAGGGTTTGAGGTCACTGGGTCAAGGTCAAGGTCACCATAGCTTATAATAGATATTTCTACTTTCTGTCATAGAGCCTTTATTTATTGACTGATATTTTACATATTTGGTTTGGAGGCACTTATATATTTTCAATTAAAAAATGAAATACTGCTTAACAGCAAACCTACAGCCAAAGTACTCAGGTGAGCGATCCAGGGCCATCATGGCCCTCTTGTCCTAATATTTTGTCAGAATGTTTGTCTTGATGAAATCTAGGCTGGGATTGTTTATGGGTCATCTGGGGTCAAAAACTAGGTCACGGGGACAAATCTTAGAAAAACCTTGTGTATGCGATAGAAGCTGTATTTTTCATCCGATTTTCCTAATATTTGGTCAGAATATTTGTCTCTATGGTATCTAGGTTGGGATTGTATATGGATCGTCTTGAGTCAAAAACTAGGTCACGGGGTCAAATCTTAGAAAAACCTTATATATGCGATAGAGGCTGTATTTTCCATTGGATTTTCCTAATATTTAGTCAGAATGTTTGACTTGATGAAATCTAGGCTGGGATCGTATATGGGTCATCTGGCGTCAAAAACTAGGTCAAGGGGTCAAATCTTAGAAAAAAACTTGTGTATGCCAATGGAAGCTGTATTTTACATCTGATTTTCCTAATATTTGGTCAGAATGTTTGTCTTGATAAAATCTAGGACAGGATTGTATATGGGTCATCCAGGGTCAACAAATAGGTCACAGGGCCTATTCTTAGAAGACCTTCTGTTCGGCTACAACAATGAAACATTAGATAATTTTGCATGCAGATTAAATCTTTGACTGTGGATGATCTTGGCCTTGACCTACTTACTTACATCCTGATTTTTTGATGTTTCAGTGCAATGATTCTCAGGTGAGCGATAAAGGGCCATCTTGGCCCTCTTGTTATGATTTTCATGAATTATTGATAGTCATGAACATTTCCATGTTGCAAATTTTACCACTTATACAGTATGATGCATGTAATGTTATAAGCGGCTATGATCATTGTTTGATACTTCACTTAGGTCTTCAGGGGCATTAAAAAAAAAAACTTGGTACAAATGTAACTCTTTACCAAATTTAATGCTAATTATGTCCCTTTTTTGACTTGGAAATTCTAATTTAAGTTTTGTTTGCAGCCTACTGTCATTCATAGATCTTAGAAATAAGCCATGATAATTATACTCCCTGCAAAGAAGATGTTGGGGATTACTGGAATAAGCTTGTCTGTCTGTTGATAGACACAACCATTTCCAGACCATAAATTGCTCTCATTATTATCTGTCTGCTTGAAAACATACATATATACTTCCACCAAATCAAGGATGATCCCTATTGATTTTAGAGTCAAACCATCAAAGGTCAAGGTCACATTGCCTCAAAATAAGAAAACTGTTTGGGAACCATAACTTGCTTTCCTTATTTCCTAATGAAAACTTAAAAATGGACTTGCCTCACATCAAGGATGATTCCAATTGCTTTTTGGTCAAAAGGCCAAGGCCACTGCACTAAGACATTGTTTTTTTATCACAATGTTGTATGTTTAACAAAAGCAGCTTTAAACCATAAGTAAGCAGCAAATTGTCAAATGCACTGTTTAAAAGACAGCTCTTGTTACATTCATAACATGTTCACTTTTGTCTAGTGTTGAAGGCATGTTGAGAAAAGTTTCTATGCCTCCGAAGGGACGCATATAGTTTTTGAACTGTCCGTCCATCAGTCTGTCCGAAAACTTTATTATGGCCATAACTTCCTTATTAGAAAGTGGATTTACTTCATACTTGGACACAACATCCCTTTGGACAAGACCTTCTCACTGACCTATATTTAGTTGACCTTGACCCCTGAGTGACTTTCAACTTGAAGATCCAATTGTCAAAAAACCTTAACATTGACCATAACTTCTTTATTAGTAAGTGGATTTACTTCAGTAGGTGGACAAAACCTTCCCACTGACCTATATTTATTTGACCTTGACCCTTGAATGACTGGTCCTCAGCTCAAAGTCAAAACACCACTTTTGGGGCATTGTCATCCTACAGTGACATTTCTTGTTTATAAAAAAAATTACAGGAGACCTTCAGGAAATGTTGAAAAGGATGTGAGGTGTGAAGTTGCCATTTTGAAGAAAGAGAAACTGAAAGTGTTGAAGAAAACCCTTAGTGATCTAGAGGCACAAAACAAACTGGTGATTGACAGAGTGAAGAAGGGGGAGCAACGTCTGCTGTGTACCAGGGATAAACTGGTTGCTATTGGTGATGACATTGAACAGGTAGGTTGTTTTTCTGTGTAGACTGGTAACAGACATAGTACTTGAGCTAAGTCCACCAAATAACTTCCCTCTCTAAATGAGTTTCTTAACAGAAAAAGATTTTCTTGCACTGATACAGCCCAGGAATATTAGTTAAGTACATACTGGTGATAAACATTTTAAGATTTAGTGATATTTGTGTATATTATGACTCTTCCAAATAATATAATAGTCTATCATCTATTTCCAGTAAATGATGGTCTCACAGGGCTGTATATCACTGTATTTGAGATGTACAAATAGGGTAATATGTTTTGTATATTTTCAGATTGTTGATCAAGAGACTGAATCCATTAAGTCAAAACAAAAACAGATGGATGGAAAGACAACACAGATAAATACATAACTGTTTTACAAAAACAGCACAGAGCTGTGATATTATATATATAACACAGAGCTATCGAGCCTTTGTTAGGGCTTGACTGATTGCTAAAGCTGAGATAAACTGTTTTAATGGTTCTTGCATCACATTTAGTGTGTTGCTTCAGACCAGGTGCAAATTGTGTTAGTAGTGTACAATGCACAATGAACCTTTGGCCTAATAAAAGCAGAAAAAAACTTAAGACAGTCTTTATTGGAATCTGGCAAACCTGTGTCTGAGGTAGATTTCTTATGCAAGAAGAACAGTCTTTCAGTGTTTTAGTAACTTTAATATATCTTAAGAGATGAGAAATATAAATATACAAAAACTGTACAAAATAATAAAATAACATCAAGTTCAACTTACTACTGCCAATAGTCAGTTCTGACTATACTAAAACTCTTGCAACTTAAATTATGACCGCTTTCTGGGTTCATACCAGTACTCGCACTGAATGTCAGGAATGTGGAATATCACTGGAGACTCTCACCTCTGGTGGGATTCGAACCAGCAACCTCTGGATCAGGAGTCTGGCGCTCTAACCCCTCCTCCTCCAAAATATGATGAAAACAGGACTGTTATACAGGCAAACGCAATGAATTGTTAACCAAGTTTCTGTCATACAGGCAAACACAATGCATTGTAAACCAAGTTTCTGTCATACAGGCAAATGCAATGCATTGTTAACCAAGTTTCTGTCATACAGGCAAACGCAATGCATTGTTAACCAAGTTTCTGTCATACAGGCAAACACAATGCATTGTTAACTAAGTTTGTGTTTGATACAGTCATTCAGATTTTACAGATCTATACAGGATTACAGCAAAAAACTTCATGCCTAAAATGTGACAATGCTGATATATTGAACATTTTTTATGAGTTAGAAGTCAGAATCCTTAATTGACACAAGAGAAGATATAAAGATTGTTGTCTTGACTTATTTACCAACTGATTTTGTCATTGTTTCAAAAGACAGGTGAGGTGCTTGAGACATATATCTAGGAAGCACAAAGTGAAATGTTCATTTACTCAAGTTAGTTACTTGATAGCAAGCTGTTAACTATAACAAAGGTTACTTATGAAGACATGTCTGTTGAGACTAATACAAAGTGGAACTTTGCTGAAAAGAGACTTTATATTATTTAAGATTTTTTAATAAATACAGAATATATGTGATGTACACATTTTGTTTCATAAATTGTTAGTTTCAGATAAAAGGTTATAGTCCGCCATTTTTTTAATTGTCTAGGTTTATTTTCTTTTAGTAAACAAACAATAATTCCTTGCTGCTAAGTTATAGGCAGTTCTAATTTTACAAAAGCATATTAATTTTCCCAACTGTTTCCTAAATGTTTTGAAAAAATGAAACAAAAATGGCTGAAAATTCATCAGAACACGAGTTTTTGTCATTTTTCATAATTCTCAGAGTTTCTGTTACTTTCGAGTAAGTCAGTTTTCCTCCCACTTTACTTGAATGAATAACATCTAACCTTAGGGCTGTTATAATTTCTAAGTATTTTCCCATATCGTAATCTGTAGTTACTTACTTTAATAAAACAATTCAGCTTCTTTTACAATATCTTAACTTCTGATCATAAATCAAATTGCCAGCCTCTTTTTCTAAAGAAGGTATGGACTTGTTTCTGTAAGTCAGTAAAACAGTTATAGCCATCTCACCATTACCTATCTAATTTACACTAGATGAAATAGCCCATCCGTTTTTCCTGTCTTATACTTGGAGTTCTGTCTGTAGCAAAAGCAATGCTTCTTTAGTTTCTTCACTAAAATTTTCTTAAAGTTTGTGTATTTCTAATGGAAGGTACGGATCCGTACCTCTAGACAATACGTGTAGAATTGTCTAGGGAAACAGACCTTATTTTCCGATAGAATAAAGCATTAATTTACTTTAGAATTACCTCAGATATTGTGTTTTTTTGGTATGCAGCTGACTTAAATTACCTAAAATTGACGAAGACTTACAAGTTATTTTAGGTTACTTTTTCTGACAATATCATATACGATTAATAATCCCAAACATATCGTTGTCATCTTGCATATGCATTTAAAAAGGCAGAGGCTACGGTAGCCTCCGAGTCTATATTAGACAAACCCACTGAAATAGGCTACGGTTACGGAAGTATATTTAAAGAAGGGTTACATACCCAAAATCGAATGATAAACCGTTAATTGTCTCAAATATTACATTTTCTCCAAAATGAGTCAACACTAATGTTATGATACGCCATCTTAGTTGTTGTATTGACTAACGTTAAATGTCATTGTCCTCATCTACAGACACTTCAGACGGTGTGAAAAATTGCCCTGTAATGTGTATTGTCTTAAGTGTTGTCTTGTTCGCATTATTATGACGCAAAAAATGAATGACTGTCTATTAAATTTCAAGTTTGCATTGAATTATAATTTTAGGAAACAAATACTGCAGGTCGATCTTGTCAATTTCTAATTGTTTGGGGGAAGGTTGGGGAAAAAACAATGGTGTCCTGGGAATAAGTACTCCTTCATTTTGTGCAGCAATAAATTTGACCAAAGGTTATTTATTATTGTAAAAGATTCCTTTATTAAAAGAAAGCAATTAATGAAATAATTTATCATGTAACGCTACTAATTTTGTGAATTTGTAATGACAAAGACTGTTTTCAACCTGTATTCAGATTTTTTTTAAAAAGGTGGGGGAATAGAGAATGATCCAAATGAAAATGGATGGCAATTAAAAGAAAGGCAACAAAACATAACACATTTCATGAAGAACGAACACATATTGCTCTGTGCAAATAATAATGCAGTAGTCTTTTATATCAACAAAAATTCCATTCTTAAAAATGTTTATTCAAAATCAATATTAAATCTTAGAAAAACCTTGTATATGCGATAGAGGCTGTATTTTCCATTGGATTTTCCTAATATTTAGTCAGAATGTTTGACTTGATGAAATCTAGGCTGGGATCGTATATGGGTCATCTGGCGTCAAAAACTAGGTCAAGGGGTCAAATCTTAGAAAAAAACTTGTGTATGCCAATGGAAGCTGTATTTTACATCTGATTTTCCTAATATTTGGTCAGAATGTTTGTCTTGATAAAATCTAGGACAGGATTGTATATGGGTCATCCAGGGTCAACAAATAGGTCACAGGGCCTATTCTTAGAAGACCTTCTGTTCGGCTACAACAATGAAACATTAGATAATTTTGCATGCAGATTAAATCTTTGACCGTGGATGATCTTGGCCTTGACCTACTTACTTACATCCTGATTTTTTGATGTTTCAGTGCAATGATTCTCAGGTGAGCGATAAAGGGCCATCTTGGCCCTCTTGTTATGATTTTCATGAATTATTGATAGTCATGAACATTTCCATGTTGCAAATTTTACCACTTATACAGTATGATGCATGTAATGTTATAAGCGGCTATGATCATTGTTTGATACTTCACTTAGGTCTTCAGGGGCATTAAAAAAAAAAACTTGGTACAAATGTAACTCTTTACCAAATTTAATGCTAATTATGTCCCTTTTTTGACTTGGAAATTCTAATTTAAGTTTTGTTTGCAGCCTACTGTCATTCATAGATCTTAGAAATAAGCCATGATAATTATACTCCCTGCAAAGAAGATGTTGGGGATTACTGGAATAAGCTTGTCTGTCTGTTGATAGACACAACCATTTCCAGACCATAAATTGCTCTCATTATTATCTGTCTGCTTGAAAACATACATATATACTTCCACCAAATCAAGGATGATCCCTATTGATTTTAGAGTCAAACCATCAAAGGTCAAGGTCACATTGCCTCAAAATAAGAAAACTGTTTGGGAACCATAACTTGCTTTCCTTATTTCCTAATGAAAACTTAAAAATGGACTTGCCTCACATCAAGGATGATTCCAATTGCTTTTTGGTCAAAAGGCCAAGGCCACTGCACTAAGACATTGTTTTTTTATCACAATGTTGTATGTTTAACAAAAGCAGCTTTAAACCATAAGTAAGCAGCAAATTGTCAAATGCACTGTTTAAAAGACAGCTCTTGTTACATTCATAACATGTTCACTTTTGTCTAGTGTTGAAGGCATGTTGAGAAAAGTTTCTATGCCTCCGAAGGGACGCATATAGTTTTTGAACTGTCCGTCCATCAGTCTGTCCGAAAACTATTATGGCCATAACTTCCTTATTAGAAAGTGGATTTACTTCATACTTGGACACAACATCCCTTTGGACAAGACCTTCTCACTGACCTATATTTAGTTGACCTTGACCCCTGAGTGACTTTCAACTTGAAGATCCAATTGTCAAAAAACCTTAACATTGACCATAACTTCTTTATTAGTAAGTGGATTTACTTCAGTAGGTGGACAAAACCTTCCCACTGACCTATATTTATTTGACCTTGACCCTTGAATGACTGGTCCTCAGCTCAAAGTCAAAACACCACTTTTGGGGCATTGTCATCCTACAGTGACATTTCTTGTTTATAAAAAAAATTACAGGAGACCTTCAGGAAATGTTGAAAAGGATGTGAGGTGTGAAGTTGCCATTTTGAAGAAAGAGAAACTGAAAGTGTTGAAGAAAACCCTTAGTGATCTAGAGGCACAAAACAAACTGGTGATTGACAGAGTGAAGAAGGGGGAGCAACGTCTGCTGTGTACCAGGGATAAACTGGTTGCTATTGGTGATGACATTGAACAGGTAGGTTGTTTTTCTGTGTAGACTGGTAACAGACATAGTACTTGAGCTAAGTCCACCAAATAACTTCCCTCTCTAAATGAGTTTCTTAACAGAAAAAGATTTTCTTGCACTGATACAGCCCAGGAATATTAGTTAAGTACATACTGGTGATAAACATTTTAAGATTTAGTGATATTTGTGTATATTATGACTCTTCCAAATAATATAATAGTCTATCATCTATTTCCAGTAAATGATGGTCTCACAGGGCTGTATATCACTGTATTTGAGATGTACAAATAGGGTAATATGTTTTGTATATTTTCAGATTGTTGATCAAGAGACTGAATCCATTAAGTCAAAACAAAAACAGATGGATGGAAAGACAACACAGATAAATACATAACTGTTTTACAAAAACAGCACAGAGCTGTGATATTATATATATAACACAGAGCTATCGAGCCTTTGTTAGGGCTTGACTGATTGCTAAAGCTGAGATAAACTGTTTTAATGGTTCTTGCATCACATTTAGTGTGTTGCTTCAGACCAGGTGCAAATTGTGTTAGTAGTGTACAATGCACAATGAACCTTTGGCCTAATAAAAGCAGAAAAAAACTTAAGACAGTCTTTATTGGAATCTGGCAAACCTGTGTCTGAGGTAGATTTCTTATGCAAGAAGAACAGTCTTTCAGTGTTTTAGTAACTTTAATATATCTTAAGAGATGAGAAATATAAATATACAAAAACTGTACAAAATAATAAAATAACATCAAGTTCAACTTACTACTGCCAATAGTCAGTTCTGACTATACTAAAACTCTTGCAACTTAAATTATGACCGCTTTCTGGGTTCATACCAGTACTCGCACTGAATGTCAGGAATGTGGAATATCACTGGAGACTCTCACCTCTGGTGGGATTCGAACCAGCAACCTCTGGATCAGGAGTCTGGCGCTCTAACCCCTCCTCCTCCAAAATATGATGAAAACAGGACTGTTATACAGGCAAACGCAATGAATTGTTAACCAAGTTTCTGTCATACAGGCAAACACAATGCATTGTAAACCAAGTTTCTGTCATACAGGCAAATGCAATGCATTGTTAACCAAGTTTCTGTCATACAGGCAAACGCAATGCATTGTTAACCAAGTTTCTGTCATACAGGCAAACACAATGCATTGTTAACTAAGTTTGTGTTTGATACAGTCATTCAGATTTTACAGATCTATACAGGATTACAGCAAAAAACTTCATGCCTAAAATGTGACAATGCTGATATATTGAACATTTTTTATGAGTTAGAAGTCAGAATCCTTAATTGACACAAGAGAAGATATAAAGATTGTTGTCTTGACTTATTTACCAACTGATTTTGTCATTGTTTCAAAAGACAGGTGAGGTGCTTGAGACATATATCTAGGAAGCACAAAGTGAAATGTTCATTTACTCAAGTTAGTTACTTGATAGCAAGCTGTTAACTATAACAAAGGTTACTTATGAAGACATGTCTGTTGAGACTAATACAAAGTGGAACTTTGCTGAAAAGAATATAAACAGAATACAAGAACAAAATGTTGAAATGGTTCATTATGTATTATTATTGGGGTTGGAGATCTTTTTGTTGGTTTTGTCTTCACTGATCAGTTGAGAGGCAGAGCCTTGAGTCTCTTCAGCAAAATACACAACAAATGTGTCTTCACTGATCAGTTGAGAGGCAGAGCCTTGAGTCTCTTCAGCAAAATACACAACAAATGGGGAAAAATAAGATTCCTAGATTAACATAATTATGGTTATAGTATTTCCTTCGTTATACAGTTAGAATTCTTTATTTTTGTTAAAGAAGATATTCAAAAGTCACATCTTATGTCATCAGCAGTTATCATAGTTATAAATTATGTATTTTACATTGATTGGGAAACAAGTTCTTGCAATTTTATCCCACTAATTGACTACTTCCTGGGCTCACCCCTGGTAGGATTCAAACCAGCAACCTCAGATAGGAAGTCTTGCACTCTAACCCCACAACCACTGCTCCTAAATTATATTCAATAATGACATGGCATGTCCACAATGGACCTCAAAAATTCAGGGTTCCCATGGTCAGGGAAAAGTGACTTTTTATGCTCCCTGAAGGGCGAGCATATAGTTGCCGGTTTGTCTGTCCCGTCCGTTTGTCCGTCCGTCATAATTTTGTCCACAGCATAACACATAAACTATGAGAGATATCAAGACCAAACTTCATAGGTAGTTAGATCTCATTAAGGAGCAGTGCAATACACAAGAACCATAACTCTTGCTTTATTAATTTTTGAGTTATTGCCCTTTGAAATTTCTCATTCTTATTTTTTGTCCAGGGCATATCTTACAAGGTATAAAAGTTATCAACTTGAAACTTTACAAGTAGATAGATCTCATTGATGAGCAGTGCAGTGCACAAGAACCATAACTCTTGCTTTATTAATTTTTTAGTTATTGCCTTTTGAAATTTCTCACACTTATTTTTTGTCTGGGGCATATCTCACAAAGAATAAGAGATATTAACATGAAACTTGATTGGTAGATAGATCTCTATGTGGAGAAGTGCAGCGTGCAAGAACCGTTACTCTATTTTGCATAATTTAGGAGTTACTGCCTTTTGTTATTTTTCATACTTTAAAAAAAATACATATTAAACAATAGCCCTTTTGGAATTGGCATTTATTCGGGGAGCATCCATCGGTTCAACCAATTTCTTGTTTTCAAGGTCAGGGAAAAGTCAGGGAATTTTGAAATTAGTCAGGGAAATTTGAAAAATAAGCAAAAGTCGGGGAATTTTGTAAGAGAAGAATGTTGGTCAAACAGTAAGAAGCAAAATCAGTAAAGGCTAAGGCAGTTTCTTCCATTATTTTGGGGATAAATATACTCGTGCTAATTGAAAGTAAACAACACAAGTAGTGAATGACAATTGCTTACCCATATTCATGTATTCTGTATCTGAAATATAATTTAAAATATATATTGGGAGGAAAGAGGTTGGCTAATATGGGGAGTAGGATGCCAGCATATAAAAAAAATACATTTAATGCTCAAAGATAATGCAAACTTGATACTGTTATTGGTCAGGGAAAAATGGTTTTGGTCAGGGAAAAGTCGGGGAATATTGATTTCTCTTCTTTTGGGAACCCTGAAAATACAAGTGATTTCTTTGAATACTGAATTTTTTATCAGAAGAGCCATATTTCAAGTAAATTCTCTATGGTATATCAAAAGCATTTGTAGGTATAGAATTAAATGAACTTTAATTACACACAAGCTATTTCAAGCACATAATTATTTAGAATAATTTACAGTAGTTCACTTTGGGTTAATATATTCCCTGGAGAATAGCTTCTTCTATTTTTTGTCATTTTCAGCAACTCTAGATAAGAGTGATGAAATGGTCCTTGACCAGATAAAGTTATTCCTAGATATGTACAAACAATTTACTTATTTTTTTCTGGAAAGAAATCGGAAAAAAATGTTCTAAAATTGATAATGAAAATATGTTTCAAAGTACAAACAAAAAAGAATAAAAAACAAATGAAATTTCTTGCCTAACATCACTTATTGTAGAGCTGTGAAGTGGTAATAATGGCAAAAACCAGTTGTTGTTTTTGGTCTCTCACAGAAGAGCAGTTTCAGTGAGAGTGGATCTTACAAGCTTGTTAACCTTGTTATTCTGACTGAACAGTAAAGCTTAACAACAAATCTCACAATTATGCTCTTGAAAAACTGACATTTCACTATTGCCCTCCATTCCTTTAAATATAATATTCGGTCATGGTTGCTTTGAGGATACGCATGGAATCCACAGTGAATCAGTCCTATCATGATCTTTGCAAGTGATGGCTGGATCAACAAAATGGAGCAAGTCCAATATTCCATAAAGATAAACTGTGTAGATATATTCTACTCATGAAAAACAGCGGTATGTCTCAGAAAAATGCTTGACTTCATCAGGGACGTAATTAAGGACCTGACTTAAACATCTTTCAATTAATATCGCTGTGGGTAAACAATGTCTGATTGTTACGTTCAACAACAGATGTTACATATAACATCAGATTGGCATGCACAACTCTGTCGGAGACATTACACAGGTGGGATTATTGCATTCAACGTAAAATTGTAACTTACATGAGATTGTTACATTCACCAAAAGATTATATACATTTTACATAATTATAATGTAACGTTAATCAGACTAACGTTCATAGCTATACTGTTAAGTTCATCATCAGTTTGTAACGTACATAATTATATTATTACGTTTATCATCAGATTGTAACATACGTTGTTATATTGTTACGTTCATCATCAGATTGTAACGTACATAATTATATTATTATGTTCATCATCGGATTGTAACATACGTTGTTATATTGTTACGTTCATCATCAGATTGTAACGTACATAATTATATTATTATGTTCATCATCAGATTGTAACATACGTTGTTATATTGTTACGTTCATCATCAGATTGTAACGTACATAATTATATTATTATGTTCATCATCAGATTGTAACATACGTTGTTATATTGTTACGTTCATCATCAGATTGTAACATACGTTGTTATATTGTTACGTTCATCATCAGATTGTAACATACGTTGTTATATTGTTACGTTTATCATCAGATTGTAACATACATTGTTATATTGTTACGTTTATCATCAGATTGTTATGTTTTCAGTCAGATTATTCCACAGAGCATCTGTATACAAGGCTTTTCTGGTTCACAGTTGGATCGTCTTCGGATTTGCTCTGAAAAGAAAGCATGAGAAAAGAAAGCATGAGAGTCTCTCATAATGTTATTTTTTCTTTGAGTCTAATGGACTGTCTCTGCTGTAAGAGGCTTTTGTACAAAATTTAACATATGAAAAAATTTGCATTACGTATAGGCAGTTGTAACTGATATACACATTCTTTTGAAATCCTAAAATATTATATATGTCCGACTACGCAATAAGAGAGGTCAATTTGTTGTGCACAGAGGATTTAAATGGAATCAAACCTGCTAATGCACGTCGGTCGATTGCAACAAGGCCTTCAAACAGTAGTTTTGTTACGTTTTCATCCTTGCGCACACCATGGAGCCAGATCATTAAAAGACGAAAACCATGCTCCTTGTAGCTTGCTGTACCTGGACATGATATAAATAGGTAGTTTGATTTTTACACCAAACTTCGATTTACAATTTTAGATACATGCTTTAGAGGTCATATTATCTACTTTGTGTATCTGAATTATAACCTTACATTTAAAATATTTTCATCAGCATACTTCTTTGCTATTGTGTGAATGCACTATTTTCTAGCTGTGCAGAAACAAATATAATTCTAGAAGAATTGGACTAAATACAAGTAATCTATTATCAGGAATTAGATAAAAGTTCAGGCGAGATCTACTGTATAACTGCTTGTACAAGCTTCAGCCTTCGCAGGTAACAACCATACCAGTGTATTGATGTTCTATACATCGGATGTGGTCAGGAGTAAACTTCCAGTAGGTGCCTAGTTTCTTCCAGTCGCAGGGTTTCAAACTTTTTGTGGCAAGGTTCCAGAGCACTTCCTTCATCTGGGGCCAGGATGGATGACTAGGCTGTCTCAAGTACCTCCGAGGGTCAACGAAATCTAGATCATTTTCGTGGTATTCCTGTATATAAAGAGCTTACATGAATTGCAGACAGTAAGTGCATACACTGTTCATCACCATGATTTAAGCTGCTAAATACGCATTTGTTGAAATATATGAATCCTTTCAGAAGCAATAATTTGAATAGAAAAAAATACAGCAAAGTTTAACACTCTTGACTACCACGAATCTCAATGATCATATTTTTTCTTGGTTTCGTACACATGCTATAGTAAACAAGAACTGTCACTGTAAGATGACAATGCCCCCGAAAGGTGCTTTGACCTTTTAGCTGAGAACCAGTCATTCAGGGGTCCAGGTCAAATAAATGTAGGTCAGTGCGAAGGTCTTATTCAAACGGGGTTGTGTCCAAGTATGAAGTAATTCCATTTACTAATAAGGAAGTTATGGGCAATGTTAAAGTATTTAGACTATTGGATCTTCAAGGTGAAGGTCATTCAGGGGTCAAGGTCAAACAAATATAGGTCAGTGGGAAGGCCTTGTCCAAAGGGGTGTTGTGTTTTAAGTATGAAGTGTATCCACTTACTAATTTGGAAGTTATGGCCAAATATTAGTTTCTGGACAATTAGATGTTCAGTTGTCAAGGTCAAATAATTAAAGGTCAGTGGGAAGGTCTTGTCCAAAGGGGTGTTGTGTCCAAGTATGAAGTAAATCCACTTACTAATAAAGAAGTTATGGGTAATGTTAAAGGTTTTGGACAATTGGATCTTCAAGGTAAAGGTCATTCAGGGGTCAAGGTCAAACAAATATAGGTCAGTGGGAAGGCCTTGTTCAAAGGGGTGTTGTGTTTAAGTATGAAGTGTATCCACTTAATTATTTGAAAGTTACGGCCAAATATTAGTTTTTGGACAATGGGATATTCAGGGGTCAAGGTCAAATAATTAAAGGTCAATGGGAAGGTCTTGTCCAAAGGGGTGTTGTGTCCAAGTATGAAGTAAATCCACTTACTTATAAGGAAGTTATGTGCAATGTTGAAGTTTTTGGACAATTGGATCTTCAAGGTAAAGGTCATTCAGGGGTCAAGGTCAAACAAATATAGGTCAGTGGGAAGGCCTTGTCCAAAGGGGTGTTGTGTCCAAGTATGAAGTAAATCCATTTCCTAATAAAGAAGTTATGGGCAATGTTAAAGTTTTTGGACAATTGGATCTTCAAGATAAAAGTCATTCAGGGGTCAAGGTCAAATAAATATAGGTCAGTGGAAAGATCTTGTCCAGAGGGGTGTTGTTTCCAAGTATGAAGTAAATCCACTTTCTAATAAGAAAGTTATTGCCAATGTTTTAAGTTTTCGGACGGACTGACGGACGGACAGTTCAAAACTTATATGCTTCCCTTTGGGGGCATAAAAAATGACCTGTGAATCTGCCCTAAAAATAACCACCCTGTCAGGCTGGGTAATATTTTCTTTTGATTAATGATTTTCATTTAGAAAAGAAGTCAGCCCTCAATGAATTAAGTAAAGCCTTAACTAAGACAAAGACAAATAACATCAAACTAATGGAAGATACATTCAATGAACAATAATTAAATATGCTTGCATGAATAACACTTCCCAGAGTTTCTTAAAACCATGTAGTTCATCAATTAATTAATTCCTGGATTCTTAAGTATTTGTTTCAATAATTCCGGAAAAACAAAAGTTGCCTTTTAAAACATCTGAACAACCCAGCAAACATACCCATATCGGACCGATATCGGGTAAATAATGGAATATCGGCACCGCTTTTTGATATCGGACCGACATCGGCCCGATATTAACTTTATTCGGGGTCTTTCAAATTTCTATATGAAAGACCCTGATTTATTCTTTAAAACTTGATTTTTTGCCATGTAGACTTTATTGGAAAAAAACGTCACATAAAATGCCAAATTTTGAGGACTACGGCCTATTTCTGACTTGTAGAACACAGGTACTTGAAACAAACTATTTTTAATGTTCCATATAGGCTATATACTATAATAAGACTAGTCTTATTATAGTATATAGCCTATATGGAACATTAAAAATAGTTTGTTTCAAGTACCTGTGTTGTAGAAATACTACTAGAATCATTTTACGTGTCTTAATTCTACATGTACACCGGCTACATCCGGAGACTTGAATTTGGAAACTTTCGCGGCTAATAAGCCAAACAAGTAAGCAAGTTATAAAAACAGCAATTTGTGTAATTAATTTGTTAAGTAATAGATGCATGTCAATGTTTATTTTATTTTGTATTAGTATTGACATTTTTGTATTTGACTCGATGCAGGAAAAGTACGAACTATTGTTAAAGTAATGTAATTTCGCGACTGTTTTGGTTTTGTCAGTTTTAGATGGGTTACATAAAACTATTTTTTAAATACTGCTCTAGTCTGGAAGAGATTGTGTCAAATTTATTGATTTTTATATAAATTTGTTAATATTGAAACATTACAACTGGATTTCTTTATACCCTAATAAGATGTTGTATATATCATTATATGTCTTTTTCAGATGCTTAAATGAAAAGCAAAATGCTCCGGATGTACAGTTTCAGTGCTGGGGGTGGTTTCGTCTTGCCAGCAATCGAGATGGTAGCTGCAAGACACATCAAAAGGCTTCTCCATTAGAAACCAGTGGGAATGACGTGTCTAACATTTAGTCGGATTTGTATATGGCAGGTTCTGTTGGACAATCAATTTAGAATGTGTTAGAAACTTGAAAAATTCTTGCCAGGATGAGACCCTCAGATAAACTTCAGTTTGTTGAAACAACTCATTTCTTGCAACTTGCTACTAGTTCAATTACTCAACTGACTTTTGTTACTCTGATCGATATTTTGAAGTGTGCAAATACACAGTTTTTGACATTGTCATTTGTATATATACATGTATTTATCTTTTGCTTATTACTGAATCTTTTATAATAGTAAGAATTTATTCATTTCAAGGTTTCTTAATTTTCTGTTTCACTTTGTTTTAAAAACAAGTGTTACACAGAGATTTGTATTGCATTTTATGGTAAATGTTTGATGAAAATCTTAACATTCTCTTTTGTTTTTTTAATTGCATTTGTTTTCTTCATTTTTACATAATAATATGAATGTGTGTGTTTTTTAAACTTATCCAGCATCTTGTCACAAGAAGTAATCTCTCTCTGTACTCAGACTGAATTTCATCACGATGAATCTTGAGAATTAAAGAAACAATTATCAATTTGAAATAGTTTTGTTGTTTATATATTTAAGGATAAAACATCTCTAATTAAATACTGTATAAAAGCAATGTAGGCATTGCATCGGCTCATGATCTGTTGCCAGATATACGTCCGATATCGGACCGATATCGAGCCGGGTTGCACTACCGACATCGGGCCGATGTACATGCCGACATCGGACCGACATTGCAAAATATATCGGGCCGATGTCGGACCGATATGTAATGTTTGCTGGGAACTTAGGGAACAACAGAATATGAACAACTCTCATAGTTTAAAAAAACAAGCGCTTCGTTCGAATGAACGCCATGCCCCCGGGGGGTTGTTGACCTTTGACCCGGTGACCTTAAATTGGGTCTGGCAGATAGAGCTCATCAAGGTGCTTTCACCTGTGAAGTTGAACAGTAGGTAGGACTTCCGCGTTATGGTCATGGTTAAAGTTTTATGAGAAACAAACAGACAGACAGACTAAAAACAATATGCCCTCCTCCGGGGGCATAAAAATGCGAGCTACCCATCATGTTGAAGTGTGGGCGTATAAAAATTACGATCCAACTCGGGTCTATAAAGGTGTTAACTTCACTCTTCACTGCAAAGTAATCTTTAAGAGTGCTTTTGATTTCATGTGATTTTTTTATGCCCCTGAAGAGAGGCATATAGTTTTTTAACTGTCCATCTGTCCATCATGCTGTCCAAAAACCTTAACATTGGCTATAACTTCCTTATTAGTAAGTGGATTCACTTCACAACACCCCTTTGGACAAGACCTTCCCACTAATCTATATTTATCTGACCTTGACCCGTGAATGACGTTCACCTTGAAGATCCAATTGTCCAAAATTTTAACAAAGGACAAAGCACCCACTCCAGGGAGCATTGTCACCTTACAAAGACAGTTCTTGTTTTCTACTCTTTTAAAAAAAATACAAAAGCAAGTTATATAATGATACAGTGCAGAGATTATTTCTTCAAAATTCAGTATTTTGCTATCTCACTCACCCTGTTCATCGAGAAGTATCGTTCTGCCTTTATGATCATGTCTACAATAATAACAAAACTTCCCCTCGCCGCCAAATGCAGGGCCGTTTTACCGGACTGAAATATAATTAAACATGTACATACATGCAGGTTTAAAAATATTTATTTGCATTAACAACTCTTTTGCATTGATTAAAAAACGTGAATTTGCATTAAGTAACATCATATGTATTTATATTATTGAAAAGTGTTATTCGGGTAGCAAAAACACATGGGTAGCGAATCGACTTTCTAGTCTGTGTACCGAAATGACTAGTGCGAGCACGCAGAGGTAGCGAAGCGACCTGAAATCTATATCCTGACATATATCCTGATATATATTCGTACTGTAATATGTAAACTATTCATTAATACTTGGTGACTTAGAGAACCAATGGATCAGGTGCAGATGTTAAACCTGTATGGATGATGAAATTCCTATTCCTTTTGTTTATACTGCACAGGACACTATAATAAACGACTTACTTACTAACTTACAGATACAACCACTGCTTTGACAAAAGCATCAGGAATTCAATTCTTTGAGTCAGTGGTAAGAGCAAACTACTTATGATCGAGGCGACATGAGTACGAATTGCACTAATTAAATGCACTATCAGTCGATCTACAGTTATTTAAATGTTCTATATGTGTTAAATTTCAGGTATCAATCAGACACGTTCATATTTATGAATGTCTTCAGAAATCACTGTCCTCATTTTAAAAGATGGAACTCCATTTACTTTCACCTTTATATTATTTAAGATTTTTTAATAAATACAGAATATATGTGATGTACACATTTTGTTTCATAAATTGTTAGTTTCAGATAAAAGGTTATAGTCCGCCATTTTTTTAATTGTCTAGGTTTATTTTCTTTTAGTAAACAAACAATAATTCCTTGCTGCTAAGTTATAGGCAGTTCTAATTTTACAAAAGCATATTAATTTTCCCAACTGTTTCCTAAATGTTTTGAAAAAATGAAACAAAAATGGCTGAAAATTCATCAGAACACGAGTTTTTGTCATTTTTCATAATTCTCAGAGTTTCTGTTACTTTCGAGTAAGTCAGTTTTCCTCCCACTTTACTTGAATGAATAACATCTAACCTTAGGGCTGTTATAATTTCTAAGTATTTTCCCATATCGTAATCTGTAGTTACTTACTTTAATAAAACAATTCAGCTTCTTTTACAATATCTTAACTTCTGATCATAAATCAAATTGCCAGCCTCTTTTTCTAAAGAAGGTATGGACTTGTTTCTGTAAGTCAGTAAAACAGTTATAGCCATCTCACCATTACCTATCTAATTTACACTAGATGAAATAGCCCATCCGTTTTTCCTGTCTTATACTTGGAGTTCTGTCTGTAGCAAAAGCAATGCTTCTTTAGTTTCTTCACTAAAATTTTCTTAAAGTTTGTGTATTTCTAATGGAAGGTACGGATCCGTACCTCTAGACAATACGTGTAGAATTGTCTAGGGATACAGACCTTATTTTCCGATAGAATAAAGCATTAATTTACTTTAGAATTACCTCAGATATTGTGTTTTTTTGGTATGCAGCTGACTTAAATTACCTAAAATTGACGAAGACTTACAAGTTATTTTAGGTTACTTTTTCTGACAATATCATATACGATTAATAATCCCAAACATATCGTTGTCATCTTGCATATGCATTTAAAAAGGCAGAGGCTACGGTAGCCTCCGAGTCTATATTAGACAAACCCACTGAAATAGGCTACGGTTACGGAAGTATATTTAAAGAAGGGTTACATACCCAAAATCGAATGATAAACCGTTAATTGTCTCAAATATTACATTTTCTCCAAAATGAGTCAACACTAATGTTATGATACGCCATCTTAGTTGTTGTATTGACTAACGTTAAATGTCATTGTCCTCATCTACAGACACTTCAGACGGTGTGAAAAATTGCCCTGTAATGTGTATTGTCTTAAGTGTTGTCTTGTTCGCATTATTATGACGCAAAAAATGAATGACTGTCTATTAAATTTCAAGTTTGCATTGAATTATAATGTTAGGAAACAAATACTGCAGGTCGATCTTGTCAATTTCTAATTGTTTGGGGGAAGGTTGGGGAAAAAACAATGGTGTCCTGGGAATAAGTACTCCTTCATTTTGTGCAGCAATAAATTTGACCAAAGGTTATTTATTATTGTAAAAGATTCCTTTATTAAAAGAAAGCAATTAATGAAATAATTTATCATGTAACGCTACTAATTTTGTGAATTTGTAATGACAAAGACTGTTTTCAACCTGTATTCAGATTTTTTTTAAAAAGGTGGGGGAATAGAGAATGATCCAAATGAAAATGGATGGCAATTAAAAGAAAGGCAACAAAACATAACACATTTCATGAAGAACGAACACATATTGCTCTGTGCAAATAATAATGCAGTAGTCTTTTATATCAACAAAAATTCCATTCTTAAAAATGTTTATTCAAAATCAATATTAAATTCACAAAACGATGACAAAAGACAGGAAAATAACAAAGTAAAAAATGAAATAACATGTCTGCTGGAAAAAAAACTTGTAAAAATACAAATTTTGGCAGGCCATGGTTTGAGCGCCTTCTTGTGGTTTGGCCTGGATGTAGGTAGACAAGTAAAAGTGATTTAGATGATTTTACATTACAACATTTTATTTTCAAAAAAGAATTATATTACTTGTCCAACTACAAATGAGCGCTCAAGTGACAGTGTAAAGATGAAAACGATATTTAACGTTAGTTCGTTGCTGAAACAACAATCGAAATGGCGTAAAAATGACAGTTTGATAAGGCAAATTTGGTAAAATGGTTTGTTTAATGAATAAAAATTAAATTTGGCTTGCTTTTTGATATCTAACTGTTGAAAATACGCTTCTTTAAAAAACTTCCGTAATCGTAGCCTTTTGGGTTTGACTAGGATTACGGAACTTCCGTAATCCTAGACTCGAGGCTAGGATTACGGTTCCGTAACCGTAGCCACTGCCTTTTAAAAAAGACAGCGTTTAGTTTTAACCTAAATGTGCATGACAAATGACCATTTATTTACATTTTCATAGCTTCTGAAGATCGAATGTAAACAAAATTGGAACACTCATATAATGTTCAGTAACATCCAGGTCACACCACGTGGAGGACTTCTCTTCTTCTTCTTTTCTTTGAACAAGAAAGACTGAATGAATTAGTTCAGATAGATACCATTTCTAATGAGCCTGCTGGACGACAACGATTTTCTCAAACGGCCTATTCTGATTCGTTCGGATTTTACACACCAATGAAAATGAAATTTAAGCTTCGCTTTTCGAAACAAATTTTGCGTGGAAAAAAAACATCGGGATGGTGATCCAGTGAACTACTGTTGCAATCGTTTCATTTTGTAGCAACAGAAACAGTTTAAGTAAGTTAAACGAAGGTCCGTACCACTAGACATTCCTACTAGTATTGTCTAGGAATACGGATCCGTACCTCTAGACACTGCCATTTCTAATAGTCTCTGGTTTTATTTAATTTATTTTTGTAACTAGTGCCAGATGTTTTTCCTCTTATTTCCATTAGAAAAGTATCCAGAGAAAGTGCATCATCTATTGTAAATTGTAAATCTTCATCACCAATTTCAGGGATTTTTGAGAAATTATAAACAGGTAGATAGTACTGATTTTTCACTTGGTTTATTTTTCAATTGTTTTTATGACTGCACTACATGTACTTTTTCCTCACAACACAGTGCATCTTTGTATTTTCGTTAAAACTCAGTGGCGTAGATCGAAAAATAAGGCGTGCATATATTATTTTTAAACAGATTTTCGGTTGCTGTGGTCAGTATCTCAGAATCTAAACGTATTTACACACTTGAGAAGAAGACCATGTATGAAGGATGTCATCATGGGGAGGTGAAAAAATATCTACTTTCGGATAGCATGTGTGACTGCTTACAAATTACGAGATCATCCCGGTATATGGTTCAAGTATGTGGATACGCCAGTGTGTGCGTATCAATATATCAATATTAAAGTGGCATGTCTCTCGATGATTGATTTTGATTTGGGGTTCTAAAAACCATCGGACATCTGGGCAAAGATAGAAATCGATATGCAGATTAAAATGTAGAAGAGAATACGAAAAAAAAGCTGGAAAGGCTTTATTTAGGGTTGATGTATGATATTTTGATAATATTCCCTATTTTTCCAACAGAAAGTTTAGAGGACACTACTTGTAATAGCCTTTAGCTTTTTCACATATCGGGATATTAAAATGAATCTAAGACACTATATGCATAATACAAATTTCATAATTGTTGAGATGATATACCTTTTCCCGTGCAGCTAGGCTTGCGTTCCCAACTAATAACACTTCAACAACATCCTGGTAGCCACTTTCTACCGCTACGTGAAGTGGAGTTTGTAAACGCTGGAATTAACACACTGAATGTTTCTGGGTATTGTTAAGATTTTTTTCTATTTAATGTAAAACAAACATACAGTGGATGAAAACTACATTTAAAAATGAAGATTTTATATAAAAATTCCGAGTGTCATCTATATTATTTACAAAATGATGTCATGGAAAAGCAACATGGTATAACAATCAGTCTCTCAGTGCCTCCATTACTTACATGGTTGGGTAGGTCTATTTCAGCTCTGGCGTCAACAAGGACCTGAGTGAGATTGTGAAAGTTACCCATCACCGCCAGATGTAATGCTGTGTTACCTTGCTGCAGTACAAACATTCAGTACATTTGAACGTTAAAGATACTGTGAAAGGGAAAGATTTAGTCAATGCTTAGAATCTACTTTACTGTATCGACTTTCTGGAAAAGAAACGTTGGGTACTTTTTGACAAGAAAACCAGTGCTGTGTTCTCTTGTTAAAGGATTAAACATACAATATTTCAGTCTTGCTGAACTATTCATTTATGTACAACCGATAAAATTCTCTACTCTCCCCCTATTTAAAATATCTGTAATTTTGCATTATGTTATTAAAATTCAAATACGAGGTTTCAGTTCTATCTTGTTAGTAGAAATATCAAATAAACAATGTTGTATTACTTTGTTATACAAGAGGGCCATGATGGCCCTTGATCGCTCACCTGAGTACTTTGACTGTGGGTTAAGCAAACATCAGATGCAATATTACATTTTCTGATTGACCATTTTTTAAAATATTTCATATCTTATATAAATAAATCTATGGGGATGAGGCAATTTTGAGCTAGCAGCTTGTGGGAAGATGTAATTTGAGGCCAAATATTGACGAAAATCTTTTTTAGCTCTGGTGGCCATTTTGTGCAATGGAGCAGAACAATATGAGTAATTTTAATAGAAAGCTGTGTAAAAAACATTTATGTAAAATTGGGTAGAAAATCACATTGCTCTTTAGATGGAGATGCTGTTTGATTTTTTTTCCATTTTTAGCTTTTGTAGCTCTTGTAACGTGAAATGCAGCGGAACGGTTTGAGCAATTTTAGAAGGGGCAATATCAGGAAAATTTCTTTAAAGTTTGAAGGAAAATGGCTTGGCAGTTTCAGAGGAGAAGTCATATGAAGCCAATATTGACGAATGTTTATTTTTAGCTCTGGCAACTATTGTGTTCAATGATGCTGAACATTTTTTAGCAATTTTAATAGAGGGCCCTGTAAGGAACATTTCCATGAAATTTGGTAGAAAATCACCTTGATATTTAGGAGGAGATGCTGTTTTTTTCTATTTTTAGTTTTTGGGCTATTAGTATTTTGCGAAACGGAACGGAACGGAACGGAACAAGTGGTGGGGTACCAAACGGGGAATGCCAGATTCTTTATTTTTGTTATTTTTGAGCAGATGATCTCGTGAACTAAAATTTGTCTTTTTATTTAAGTAACATGCATCTTTCTGCATCTTTATTTTTTGCATTGAAACTTATTTCTTAAACTTACGATATCTTAAACTAAAATCACTATGCACGTGTCGGTTTAATTGCATTTTATGAAGCATAAAAATAACCTCTAACTACTCGCAATAAATAACTTTTTGGGAGGGTTGGTAGACTGGAACCGATATCAATGGAATGTTATTTACTATTTAACATTTCTCCTGTGATTATTAAATGAATTGTTCTGCATGCTGTTGTTCCGTTCCGTTCCGCAAAATACAGTTACCCAAACGGGTTACTGTATTTTGCGGAACGGAACGGAACAAACTCTTTATGATTGTTGAGAGAAAACATGAATTATCAAAAGTTCATTATCAAATGAACATTAAATAAAGTAACAGGTTGAAGCTGGTGCTATGTTTGAAGTCTCAGTAACTTCTGATTTTGTGAATGAACAAACGAGCAAGTCAATTAAGATGATCTCATGAACTAAAATTTGTCTTTTTATTTAAGTAAACAGCATCTTTCTGCATCTTTATTTTTTGGCATTGAAACTTACTGCATAAACTTACGATATATTAAAATAAAATCGTCATGCATGTGTCGGTTTGAGCATAAATAATTACTTACAACTACTCAAAAGAAATAACAACTTGTTGGGAGGGTTGGTAGACTGGAACCAATAGCAATGGAATGTTATTTACTAATTAACATTTCTCTTGTTAATATGAAATGAGATGTTCTGCATGCTGTTGTTCCGTTCCGTTCCGCAAAATAGTTACCCACACGGGTAACTGTATTTTGCGGAACGGAACGGAACAAACTATGATTGTTGAGAGAAAACATGTATTATTATATTTAATGTTCATTTGATAATGAACGTTTGATAATTCATCCTTTGTCTAAACTATTTTAATATCTCGTAAGTTAAAGCAATAAACATATTCCAGAACATTAAATATAGTAACAGGTTGAAGCCGGTGCTATGATTGAAGTCTCAGTAACTTCTGATTTTGTGAATGAACAAACGAGCAATTCAATTAAGATAATCTCTTGAACTAAAATTTGTCTTTTTATTTAAGTAACTGCATCTTTCTGTATCTTTTTTAGCATTGAAACTTATTTCTTAAACTTACGATATCTTAAACTAAAATCACTATGCACGTGTCGGTTTAATTGCATTTTATGAAGCATAAAAATAACCTCTAACTACTCGCAATAAATAACAACTTTTTGGGAGGGTTGGTAGACTGGAACCGATATCAATGGAATGTTATTTACTATTTAACATTTCTCCTGTGTTTATTAAATGAATTGTTCTGCATGCTGTTGTTCCGTTCCGTTCCGCAAAATACAGTTACCCAAACGGGTTACTGTATTTTGCGGAACGGAACGGAACAAACTCTTTATGATTGTTGAGAGAAAACATGAATTATCAAAAGTTCATTATCAAATGAACATTAAATAAAGTAACAGGTTGAAGCTGGTGCTATGTTTGAAGTCTCAGTAACTTCTGATTTTGTGAAAGAACAAACGAGCAAGTCAATTAAGATGATCTCATGAACTAAAATTTGTCTTTTTAGTTAAGTAAACAGCATCTTTCTGCATCTTTATTTTTTTGCACTGAAACTTATTGCTTAAACTTATTATATATTAAAATAAAATCGTTATGCATGTGTCGGTTTGAGCATAAAAATTACTTCTAACTACTCACAAGAAATAACAACTTGTTGGGAGGGCTGGTAGACTGGAACCAATAGCAATGGAATGTAATTTACTAATTAACATTTCTCTTCTGAATATGAAATGAATTGTTCTTTAAGCTTTTGTTCCGTTCCGTTCCGTTAAATACAGTTACCCACACGGGTTACTGTATTTTACGGAACGGAACGGAACAAACATTTTATAATTGTTGAGAAAAAAAATGAATTATCAAAAGTTTATTATCAAATGAACATTAAATATAGTAACAGGCTGAATTCGGTGCTATGATCAGTAACTTTTGATTTTGTGAATGAACAAACAAGCAAGTCAATTAAGATGATCTCGTGAGCTAAAATTTGTCTTTTTATTTAAGTAACATGCATCTTTCTGCATCTTTATTTTTTGCATTGAAACTTCTACTTACACTTACGAGATATTAAAATAAAATCGTTATGCATGTGTCGGTTTAAGCATAAATTTTACCTCTTACTACTCGCAAGAAATACTTTTTTGGGAGGGTTGGTAGACTGGAACCGATAGCAATGGAATGTATTTTACTAATTAACATTTCTCTTGTTAATATGAAATGAATTGTTTTGTACGCTGTTGTTCCGTTCCGTTCCGCAAAATACAGTTACCCACACGGGTTACTGTATTTTGCGGAACGGAACAAACACTTTATAATTATTGAGAGAAAAAATGAATTACCAAAAGTTCATTATCAAATGAACATTAAATATAGTAACAGGCTGAATCATGCATTGAAACTTATTACTTAAACTTACGAGATATTAAAATAAAATCGTTATGCATGTGTCAGTTTAATTGCATTTTATGAAGCAAAAAAATTACCTCTTAGTACTCGCAAGAAATAACAACTTTTTGGCAGAGTTGGTAGACTGGAACCGGTCAAAGGAATGTTATTTACTAATCATTATTTTTCTTGTGAATATGAAATGAATTGTTCTGCATGATATTGTTCCGTTCCGTTCCGCAAAATACAGTTACCCACACGGGTTACTGTATTTTGCGGAACGGAACGGAACAAACACTTTTTAAAAATTAGGAGAATATATAATATATACATTATCAATAGTTTATCATCAATTGAACTCTTACGGTTTGTCAGTGTACGGAATGGGACGGCTTTATACAGAGTATTACAAAGTATTATTGTGAAAGAGTTGTATCCCTTTGTTTCGTGTACGCCGTTTGCTGCCGAATCTTTAGGCGATATTAGTAAACTATAAAACTCGTAAATTTGTTTGTTTCTATACCGTTTAACCTTACTGCCGCACTATTTTGTCTCCAAGACTCGAACGATGTAAATAGTTTCTTGTCTGGTCAAACACCATTGTTTGGGTGCACGTACTTGAGCCATTCAACTTCAACTTCAATGATGTTTCTTCACAAAATCCATGATGGACATCTCGTGAAGGTGCAGGGATGCGTGTGACTGTACACTTGGTTACTTGTGACCGGACAACCATTACTGTAAATGTTTATGTGTTTTGTCACTACGAAGTAGAGTAGAACTATACGTTTGGTGAAAATACACTTATTTTGACGTGAAATGTCTGCTACAATGTCCGCAAATCATTCAGTAGCAGATAGAGAGTGAGTCCTTTTGCAGCTGCCACCACGCCAGTAAGGTTTAACGGTATTCTCAGCTTAAGCATGACGTCATTCTAGCCATTAACCAATCAGATAACAGTAACTTACTAATTTAAGCATTCGATTGTCGGTCGTTACTCGGACTTTATCGTTGGAGCCTATGTGAATTTGAAGTCGTTTGTTATGAAACCTAACAACTTTAAATAATTAGAATCGTTAAAAATGCACTTATCAGGCCGTTATATGTTCTAGTTTTTGTAATTTTTTAATCTTGAAGTTACATATAGCTCAAAGATAAAATCTGAGTTACACCCAATAACCGATATATCTTTAAAAACTACCCGGATGTGTAAAGCCGAAAATAGAATGTTAAAACACACAAATTTACCACTTTTGGAGTTTATTAATATCGCTTAAAATTCGGCAGCAAACGGGGTACACAAAACAAAGGGGAACAACTCTTCCACAATAATATTTTGTACTACTCTGTATAAAGCCGTGCCATTCCGTACACTGACAAACCGTAAGAGTTCAATTGATGATAAACTATTGATAATGTATATATTCTCCGAATTTTTAAACTGACACATGCATAACGATTTTATTTAAATATCTCGCAAGTTAAATAAAAAAGTTTCAATGCAAAAACTAAAGATGCAGAAAGATGCAGTTTACTTAAATACAAAGACAAATATTAGTTCACGAGATCATCTTAATTGACTTGCTCTTTGTTCATTCACAAAATCAGAAGTTACTGAGACTTCAATCATAGCACCAGCTTCAACCTGTTACTTTATTTAATGTTCCCTTGATAATGAACTTTTGATAGTTCATGTTTTCTCTCAACAATCATAAAGAGTTTGTTCCGTTCCGTTCCGCAAAATACAGTAACCCGTGTGGGTAACTGTATTTTGCGGAACGGAACGAAACAACAGCATGCAGAACAATTCATTTAATATTCACAAGAGAAATGTTGATTAATAAATAACATTCCATTCCTATCGGTTCCAGTCTACCAACCCTCCTAAAAAGTTATTTCTTGCGAGTAGTTAGAGGTAATTTTATGCTTCATGAAATGCAATTAAACCGACACATGCATAGTGATTTTAGTTTAAGATCTCGTAAGTTTAAGAAATAAGTTTCAATGCAAAAAAGATACTGAAAGATGCATGTTACTTATATAAAAAGACAAATTTTAGTTCATGAGATCATCTTAATTGACTTGCTCGTTTGTTCATTCACAAAATCAGAAACTACTGAGACTTCAAACATAGCACCTGCTTCAACCTGTTACTTTATTTAATGTTCATTTGATAATGAACTTTGGTAATTCATGTTTTCTCTCAACAATCATAAAGAGTTTGTTCCGTTCCGTTCCGCAAAATACAGTAACCCGTGTGGGTAACTGTATTTTGCGGAACGGAACGGAACAACAGCATGCAGAACAATTCATTTAATAATCACAGGAGAAATGTTAAATAGTAAATAACATTCGATTGATATCGGTTCCAGACTACCAACCCTCCCAAAAAGTTGTTATTTATTGCGAGTAGTTAGAGGTTATTTTTATGCTTCATAAAATGCAATTAAACCGACACGTGCATAGTGATTTTAGTTTAAGATATCATAAGTTTAAGAAATAAGTTTCAATGCTAAAAAAAGATACAGAAAGATGCAGTTACTTAAATAAAAAGACAAATTTTAGTTCACGAGATTATCTTAATTGAATTGCTCGTTTGTTCATTCACAAAATCAGAAGTTACTGAGACTTCAATCATAGCACCGGCTTCAACCTGTTACTATATTTAATGTTCTGGAATATGTTTATTGCTTTAACTTACGAGATATTAAAATAGTTTAGACAAAGGATGAATTATCAAACGTTCATTATCAAATGAACATTAAATATAATAATACATGTTTTCTCTCAACAATCATAGTTTGTTCCGTTCCGTTCCGCAAAATACAGTAACCCGTGTGGGTAACTGTATTTTGCGGAACGGAACGGAACAACAGCATGCAGAACAACTCATTTCATATTAACAAGAGAAATATTAATTAGTAAATAACATTCCATTGCTATTGGTTCCAGTCTACCAACCCTCCCAACAAGCTGTTATTTCTTGTGAGTAGTTAGAAGTAATTATTTATGCTCAAACCGACACATGCATAACGATTTTATTTTAATATATCGTAAGTTTAAGCAATAAGTTTCAATGCCAAAAAATAAAGATGCAGAAAGATGCTGTTTACTTAAATAAAAAGACAAATTTTAGTTCATGAGATCATCTTAATTGACTTGCTCGTTTGTTCATTCACAAAATCAGAAGTTACTGAGACTTCAATCATAGCACCGGCTTCAGCCTGTTACTTTATTTCATGTTCATTTCATAATGAACTTTTGATAATTCATGTTTTCTCTCAACAATCATAAAGAGTTTGTTCCGTTCCGTTCCGCAAAATACAGTAACCCGTGTGGGTAACTGTATTTTGCGGAACGGAACGGAACAACAGCATGCAGAACAACTCATTTCATATTAACAAGAGAAATGTTAATTAGTAAATAACATTCCATTGCTACCGTTTCCAGTCTACCAACCCTCCCAAAAAGTTATTTCTTGCGAGTAGTTAGAGGTAATTTTATGCTTCATAAAATGCAATTAAACCGACACATGCATAGTGATTTTAGTTTAAGATCTCGTAAGTTTAAGAAATAAGTTTCAATGCAAAAAAAAAGATACTGAAAGATGCATGTTACTTATATAAAAAGACAAATTTTAGTTCATGAGATCATCTTAATTGACTTGCTCGTTTGTTCATTCACAAAATCAGAAGTTACTGAGACTTCAAACATAGCACCTGCTTCAACCTGTTACTTTATTTAATGTTCATTTGATAATGAACTTTGGTAATTCATGTTTTCTCTCAACAATCATAAAGAGTTTGTTCCGTTCCGTTCCGCAAAATACAGTAACCCGTGTGGGTAACTGTATTTTGCGGAACGGAACGGAACAACAGCATGCAGAACAACTCATTTCATATTAACAAGAGAAATGTTAATTAGTAAATAACATTCCATTGCTATCGTTTCCAGTCTACCAACCCTCCCAAAAAGTTATTTCTTGCGAGTAGTTAGAGGTAATTTTATGCTTCATAAAATTCAATTAAACTGACACATGCATAACGATTTTATTTTAAGATCTCGTAAGTTTAAGAAATAAGTTTCAATGCAAAAAAATAAAGACGCAGAAAGATGCATGTTACTTAAAAAAAGACAAATTTTAGTTCACGAGATCATCTGCTCAAAAATAACAAAAATAAAGAATCTGGCATTCCCCGTTTGGTACCCCACCACTTGTTCCGTTCCGTTCCGTTCCGTTTCGCAAAATACTAATAGCCTAGTTTTTGTAGCCCATATGTGCAATGCAGGGGAACAATTTGAGCAATTTTAGAAAAGGGCAATATAAGGAACATTTCTATCAAGTTTGGTTAAAAATAGCATTGTGGTTTAGGAGAAGATGTCATTTAAAGTAAAATGTTGACGCCGGATACAGGGTGATCACAATAGCTCTTGAAACCTGAGCACTTGCTCAGGTGAGCTAAAATTTGATGATTTTAACATAAAGAGAGCTTGTAATACTAGGAAACAGCAAGATACATATTTCGTTTTTCTTTTCTGTACTTAGTTCTCTTTCAATCTTACAGACATCATGGTGAGAGAGAGAGAGAAAAACAACAACAGTAAAACAGAACATTACATACATGGTTTTGAGAATTAATGTTAGCACCAAGTTTGATGAGTGTTCGACAGACTTCAGTA
This sequence comes from Cyclina sinensis, assembly GCA_012932295.1. Taxonomy (NCBI): domain Eukaryota; kingdom Metazoa; phylum Mollusca; class Bivalvia; order Venerida; family Veneridae; genus Cyclina; species Cyclina sinensis. Next base: position 13,436,504 of record JAAONU010000017.1, read on the forward strand.
TGACCTTTGGCTGCAGCACAATGTAGGGGAGTTATCTCCTTCTGTAAATATATCGTGAAAATTGAAATTACGTGGTATAATGAAAGATTCAACTCGTTTCGGCGCTCGTCCGAGAAACAGTCACCGAGTACTGTAAAAACTCGAACTCTAATAGCCCTATCTGTATTCATTCCTGAATTTATTTGTAATCTGTACATTTTACATTTGTTATTTATATATTTGCATTCTGGGATTTGTTTGTTTATTTTGTTACAATAGATTTTACTAGCTGAGAGGAAACAAAATGACATCTTCCATGTGTTTTCTGCAGCTTCAGATTCTGAAATTACCTGATTAGTGAAACCAGTGACGTCTTTAAATCGTGGTATGGGGGTTGTCATGAGCGTTTCCTTAATCCAGTGAAGTTCATCTTCACAAAATAATAATAAAAAACTCCAAGTTATACAATATAAATAGTGTTACACGTACACAGTACAAACAAGTTCAGGATTGAATAGTTATAATTATTATGAATCCGTTACAAAAATTTAAAATATTATTGATGAAATATTTAACATCAACAAGGATTATACAATACAAATAGATTATTATAACATACAAATATGACGTCTACAGTGCAAATTGACGTTATGAATGTAAATGAAAATTAATAAACACGAATGTAAATAGATTGAATACACATGAAGACATTATCAATATGAATAAAAAATAGACTATACTATAATTATCTTATATCATAAACGACGTCGTGGGCGTGTAAATAAAGCCGTGTTGTATTTTTGATACAACTAGTGTAATAACACTTTGACGTCGACGCCATTAACAATACGCTTATGACGTTCACGCGTATACGGACAAAACAAACATTCTGTGCATTCCTGTCACCATTCACTCTCAAAACTTCTATGATATAGATAGAACTTTAAATGAGTGGTCCTGAATTTCGGCAAAGCCTAGTTTTTATCGTTTTTAAATAACTCGTGCAATAAATCCCGTATTACATGATCATTAACATCCTATATATATTAAAATACAAACGTTTCACATGCCACTGATTTAGAGACCTCTTCCACCTCAGCTAGTCCCATTCTCATCGACCATTTATACATAATGTATACTATACAGATGAACTATGGCCATAAGATGTCTTGGTCACATTATGAATGTATCCACACAGGACCAACAATTAAACAAGTACAAGTATTTTGAGACATATTTTTTTTGTTTTGTTTTGGGGTGTAACGCCGATTTCAACATCTAGGTTATATCTCGGCGGTCAGTCTACCTAACCTGTTTTCCTGGATAACTAACCAGTAATTGCCAATTTCTCCGCAAGTGACTGACTACTGTTCCCACATGATCTACTCTGAACCAGCGGTGAGAGACAAATGAACATTAGACACAATGTCTGAGATCAATTGTCACGGTGAAATTTTGCCCTGCCCAGGGGTCGAACATAAGACACAATCATATGGCTTTGTATTATATATATTCAGTGTATAATACCAACATGAAGAAAAAAAGACGATGGTCCACAAAGAACTTAAACAGTAACAGTTTCCTGAAATCAACCAGATATGATTACATGGCCAAAAAAAAACTTGTATAGATGTACTTGTATAATGAAGATTGGTGAAATGTAAAGTTTTGCAAAATGTATAATGTATGCCAGGGAACACTCCACCGCAAACTAACCAAAACTCTACACTAGAGCAGTTCTTAACGTTATCTGAGCTTATTCTTTTGAACGTCTGACAAAAAATATATATAAAAAATCTCAAGCTCGAACTTTCAAACTCATGTTTTATGTAACTAACTGAAGGTAAGAACTGAAGTTAGTCCTGGTAATGGAGTTGGGACTTACGTCCCTCCAGTGAAGTAAGTCCTGGTAGCGAAGTTAGGACTTACGTCTCTCCACTGAAGAACCTTAACTGTGTCGTGGCAATAAGGTTTTTTATTGTTACTGAATAGACTTGCACAATTCATAAATGACTACGCTGATAAAGATTGTGCAAATATTATGATCTGTATATATTAATTGAAAATCAGGATATTAGATATAATTTATAGACCTAATATAATTATATAGACTACTCACTATTGTTTCAGCATTAGGCCCGGCATTGAAGTCAGCTAGCACCTCGACCGTCTCCAGGTGACCAGCCTCCGCCGCCAGGTGGAGAGCTGTCTTACCCTCCTGTAATGTAAAAATATCAGATTTTATACTTCCGCTGAAAATTGAATACATAAACTCATTAAAACATTCTTCATTTAAAGTAGAGAACGTGTCTGAATCTTGCATGAACTTCGATCCTCAGGCAGGAATGATGATGTCAAGCTTAAATTCGACTGACGGGATTCGAAGCCGCAACCACTGGGTTTAAGTGCCAAGTGTGTTTCGCCTAATGCATGACTTATCCTTATTCGAAAGATATGCCTCGAAATGTCTGCAGTTTAAAATACTTGTAAATTTCAGCAGTTAACAATATGAAATTTAATCGAGTCCTATGTGAATCAATACAGATTTAGAACATAAAATCAGTGATACTGTTCTGCTGAAATAAAATAAAAAGAATGTTGTATCTTTACCGCTTCTCTGTCGTCTACATTTACACCAACCATCAGGAGACGTTTCACCACTTCATGATGGCCATTTTTGGCAGCTAAATGCAAGGCTGAGCAACAGTCCTGGAATAGTAAGTGCTTATATGTAACTTACTTTGTACTTGTACACGAGATTTTCCCGTAAAATCATATAATACTGCACTACTTCAGAAGCGCAATATTTTGTCACCCTGCGGGAAGAACGAGTGCTTTTATTTTAGTGCAAAGCAAATAAGCACTTCATACGCTTGGAATAAAAGGAGAGCATTGCGAAAACAACAGGGACTCTTTAATGTTTTACTTGTAACTGGTCGCCAACAACACAATTCTCAAAGTCACATTATTATTGTTTACAAAATCCCTTGAATTTCACGAATGAGGATCACTTCAGTGGTATGTATAAATATAGTCCGTGTAAGTATACACATCAAGAGTCCGCCCGCTTAGCTCAATAGGTAGAGCACTGGATTAGTAATCCTTCGGTCGTTGGTTCGACCCCTGGGCAGGGCAAAATTTCTCCGTGACAATTGTTCTCAGACATTGTGTCTTATGTTCATTTGTCTCTCACCGCTGATTCAGAGTAGATCATGTGGGAACAGTAGTCAGTCACTTGCGGAGAAATTGGTAAATACTGGTTAGTTATCCAGGAAAACCGGTTAGGTAGACTGACCGCCGAGATATAACATATGTTGAAATCGGCGTTAAACCCAAATCAAATACAAAATTCATTACACATTCGAAATCAGAAACATTAAAAAAACATTTTTTTGCCTATGCAGTAAAGTGAAATATAACTGTTTTTGTAATTTACGCTCATAAGGTTGCTGGAAAACTCATAAAGTAGAATATAACAGCCATTTCGACGCTTTGAAGAAGAAAGGTGATAGGAGTATAGCCTTAATATTTTCTGTGAGTGACGTCTACCAAAACTTATTGTACAATGATACAAAACTATCATAGATAGTGTCTTTAGTTTCAACACTGACATTGCTTCATGGTTTTGTGATGATCTGTGACTGTATTGTGTCTAACAGATTGTCCCTTGCTATTGTTGGCTGCTTTATTTTAGTAGCGTATTTTCATTAAATTATTTTGAGTAACTTTTTGTAACAATTTGGCATATGAAAACATCACCACTTAAAATGAATTAATTGCTTCATCCACCTGGTTTTGTGTTTTTCGATACAAAATCCTGTTGGTGGCGTGGCCGAGTGGTTAACGCGTTGGTCTTGTAGTCAAAGAATTGTTAGTTGCATGGGTTCAAACCCAGTCAGGGGCAAACCGTTGTTTCCTCGAGCAAGAAACTTTACTCTCATTGCTTAGTACTGTTTGGTTCCAGGAACAGATTCGAGAACGTGTCTTTATGCTGAAAAAACTTCCTACACAATCGAACTAAAATAAATTTGGTATAAACTAAATTCTATTTGTGTCCAAAATTGTTTCAATATGATGAAGTGTAAAGACTGTAGGCAGAATTATTATCAAACGTTTTCTTCTTCTATAAAACTACACTTATTTCTGACAATTTTAAAGGACTGATATAAATATACAACGCTATATAACGCTAAATGTTCGAATATTCGTTCCCATCCCTATTAAAATAACTATAAAAGTATCCGGGATCTTCTTACAATATCTCTTTTGTCGACATCACAGCGCAGGTCAATGAGACGCATCACCGCATGCAGATGGCCCTCCTCCGCCGCTATATGCAGAGCTGTCTTATCATTCTGGATAAATAAATACAAATATCTGTGACATTTCGAAGAAATTGTTGCATCAGTTTTGGTGCAATTTTACTGAAATGATCCTTTAAACAATTTTTACTTTAAGTTCTTTTAGATGATATACATGTGAATATTTGAGTTTGCGTAGCCATCTCCAATTTACATTACTAAGAAGGCTTAGGGGGGATGTTTAGACTCCAGTGTTTCTAAGTTAAAAAAATATTCTACATTCAGTTGAACGGAACATAAACAAAGGTATATAAACTATTGCATCTTTATAACTTAAACAATAACTTTTCGATATCTGTAAATCTTATTTATGACAGGAATCTTATAAGTGTACTTTATATCGGTAGATTTGTATGCAAACTAATGACGTCAACTGAACAAGAGATGTTTGAAACATGTAAACCTACTGACCTCAAAATCAATATGGGTCATCTACAGAACATGACCAACCGCACTACTAAATCTGAAGACTGGAGACAAGCTTTTGTGGTGAAGGTCACTGGGACTTGACCTCTGACCTACTTATCTAAAAAACAATAGCAGTCATCTACCGGTCATAACCAACCTCCCCACCAAAACTGATGACTGTAGGCCAAAGCGTTCTCTATTGATCAGTCAAGGTTTTATGGTTAATGTCACCGTGACTTTGACCTTTATCTTACTGACACCCAAAATAAATAAGGATCATCTACCGGTCATGACCAACCTCCCACCCAAAGCGGATGACTGTAGGCCAAAGCATTCTCTAGTTATTGATCGGACAGGCTTTCTGTGGTCAAGGTCACAGCCATTTCCGTTTTTAATGTTTCGGACAGACTTTGTGTAATTGCTCACCCGCATTATTACACTTGTAAAAGGATTAACGTATTGGTTCGCGATAATTTCGGTATTGTTTGACAGTAATAACTCTTTTAAACATAAACCTAAATCATCTTCACAGCTACTTCCTCGTTTACTCTGTACATCGCAAGTAATGAGTTTACTGTTTTACACGCAAGTACATAAACCTTGTACGTTTGTACATTTAATATGTTAAAAATTCATTGGCTTTCCGAGAAAGCTTTTCAAACTTTGACGGCACACGAGAAATATGCTCACATATTGCTGTCGTCTAGACTTGTTATTGAGTAAGAACAAATGATAATGTATTCAATGTGTTTACAAATTACATTCAAAGGAGACGACTGAGTTAAGATAGACATCACCTACCTTCTCTGTACTATTTATATCAACGTTTTCAAGTGATTCAAAGATGAAGTTCATTACATGAAGGTGATTCCCCTGTGTGGCACAATGGAGAAGGCCCATCCCTTGCTGTAAATGTAAACGACTGAAGAAAAAGCGTTTGTTTATACACCATTAAGCAAAGGATCTGACTTGTTGGAAAACGTTATTCTATCAATTTAAAAAAAAAAAAACATGATTTGAGGAAAAACTGACGTTTTTTTGTTACCATCTTCATGAAGGCATATTTTTAAGAAGCTCACTGACAGAGCCCCCGATGAACGCCAGAAAGAAAAGGTACATTTACAATCTTACATTTATATGCATTGTGACCACAAAGAGACATACAGAAACATTCGATATCTTTTCGTCTCAATACAAAATATCGTAAAGTCAGTCATGCCCGTACGTGTTCATAAATCATCTTATTATCCTGTAATATTTTGATGAACTTGAACGTTTTCTGTAGGTTTGTTGTACTTGCGTCGTATCTATGTTTTTACCTTTAAACTGTATTTCATAGCATTGTGCCTAAATTGTTCAATCTAGTTATCTTTTCCATTAAAAAAGTACACTTTTCTGGTTTGATATATACATAACGCTATAGAACTACGTAGAATTTTCATTAAAATGGTAGCTGGCGTACCAATTAAGGCTTCTTTGTATTTCGAGGAATAAAGCTAAATATTCTAAGTGCTACTAAATGAAGAAGCAGACAGAAAGTTTTCGTTCTCACCTTTGACTTTGTTTTCTTGTATTACACATAGTGTTAATTGATGTTTTGATTTTTGTAACCTTTCCCCCTACCTCCACCTCCTAAATACCATTTAAAACATTTAGCAAAACTATTGCCATTCTTGAATTTAATTATTTAAAAGAGCAATTATTTAACTGTTTGATTTGTCATCAATGACGCTGGCTTTGTCCATTCTTTCAGTGATTGTCTGAGTCTGTCATGTTGCGTGTCTGTCCCCCTTAAAATACGTCTCTATAACGAAATAACTTACTCTGTTTGTACATGTGGCCGTAGCCCCAGTGTTTACCAAGTACCGTACGATATCTATGTGTCCATACAGTGCGGCCCATAACACAGGCCGCATACCGTACTGAAAAAAAAGACATATCTGAATGAAAGTAAAATACAAACTCAACGAGTTCTAGTATTTAAGCTGAACTGCTGGGCATCGCTAGACTATGTCACGTCACAAAAAATGATACATATTAATAGGTTAGTATGTAAACTTATGACTTCATTTTACGCAGAATATCTCAAGCTTACTATGTCACCATGTGGTTGCATTTTGGAGAATTTTAATCTTTTTACTGTCAATAAAGTGTCTTTAATTTGAATAAAGTCGTATTATTGCTTATATGACGTTTTATAGACAAATATACCTTATCTTTCGCTTCCAGGTCTGCACCCATTTCTACAAGTAATTCTACAATTTGAAGATGACCTTTTGCGCATGCCCAGTGTAAAGGTGTCCTGTCCAGCTGTAAACGTGGAAAGAAAAACGTGTTGAACGACGACATTTAGATAGATTCTGTGGCAATTTCCTTTATCTTTGTAGTTTTAATTGTGTTATTTGCGTGTTAATACCTAAGTTACCAACTGAAGGTGATAGACTGTTCAAGCAGTTTGAGAAATAACTGATCTACAGTCAAAGCACTGAGAGTACTGTCAGAAGCGAAAGTTAAACTGTGTAAAGATTGTTCTTTGTCACTGCAAATCTTACCCATGTGATAAGAATCATGTCAATTCCTTCAATTGCTTTTTAGATATGCTTTAGAAAAGCGTTTCAACATAAAAGTAATGGAGATAATCCAAAAATGAACCAAGGTAGAGTTTTTGTTCGGACTTCCTTGTAACTAAAGTGTGACTATTGTATAAAGTAAAAACTCAATCCCTCAAGTACATTGTACTTTCTGAGTTGTGACGTACAGACGTGACGGGGTGTGTTATGGTCATAAGTGACTCTAACAAGAGCATCGCATGCGGTGCCAACGCTCGTTTCTAGAGAACAATGACTTAATAAAATTACATTCAAGAGTGTTATGGTGCTATTCCATAACTGCTGTTTTACACTTCACTTAAAATGAATAACATTGTGATTGTGACATTAGTATTTATACAAAAGTTTAATTATTTTCCATGTGAAAAAGAGGCATAACTCTAGAAATACTGATCACTTAGTTGTGTCCCTTGTGGTACAGATGTGCCCTGTCCCCAGTAGCAAGTATGCCAAGAATAAGTATAATATCATTGATAGTTTTTAATATTTTCTATATCAATAACCAATTTCAACAAAAATTTCAAGTTAAAATGGGGCAGAACTCCAAAAAAGCTTTCACAGTAATGCCCCTTATCTTACAACTGTGTCCTGTCACGATAAGCAAGTATTCCAAATTTTATGTTGATACCTTTGGTAGATTTAAAAACATTCCACTTCATAACCAATTTTGACAAAAATTCTAAGTTAAAAAGGGGCTTAACTCCAAAATATATTTCAGAATAATGCTCGTTGACTTACAACTGCACTTTTACATTATTTACAAGCAAGTATTCCAAGTTTTGTGATGATCCCTTTAAGTGTTTCAGTAACGGGCTACATCAAAGTTTTTACACGACAACGAAGACGACCTAGCGATCATAACAGCTCGAGTTTGTTTTTGGTTTTTTTTTTTTTCGAAACAGATAAGCTAAAAATAGGGGCAATAACATGGTGATCTCTATTAAACTGAAAAAACTTGACAATTGCTTATATCCAAATCAAGAGCAACACAGAAATATATTTTTTATCTAAGTAAACTCTTCATAAAAAAATGTAACCAAATCATGTGAGAAAATAGTAGATAAATAACCTGAAATGTATAAAAAAATAATACTGCAACTATATATTGCCGCCTTAAATGTAATTATACTGACAACACAGAAGTTAACAAAAACTAATTTCTTGACTCCATGACAATGTTCAAAACGTTCGGTGCTGTTTTACGAGATGTAATTTGGATATCAATCTACTCAGATTTGTCCTAGACCTACATAATGACTATAAAGAATAACCTCATGTGACAAGTTTATAATGTAACACATGCATGTTACCTTACATGAAGTAAACTTGCATAAAGAGTCCCATTCTAAAAAAAACTTTTTAAGGTATTAATAGTTTCAGACTGGATCTTAATCTTTTGTATAGGAAATGTGGCCTGAAATTAATTTAAGGCAAAACATGGTCATGATGAAACCAGAAACATTTTCATTGAAATGTTTGTATCCTTACATTCTTTATGATCAAGATATTTGGAGATTTGTGCTTATCAATAATCAACTGAAAGTGTTTCAAGAAAAGCATTAAAATATATACATTATTGTATACATTGTATACAAGTAAAAGGTTATCAAAAAAGTAGGGATTGAAACAAATACTGAAATAAATATCCGAATATTTGGTTTGCCATATTCGAATATATTGAAATTATACCTCATGCTTTAAAAAATCAACAGAATTCTGCTATATCAAAGCACTTTTATCAAAACTGCAATGAAAACTCATACAACCTGTGGCACTATTTTTCAACGCGAATGTATGGATAATAGTCGGCCATGTGATTGTAACTACAAAATCTTTTGTGCAGCTTTAGAAAATTTCGACTCTAAAAAATCAAAGTAAAACTAAGACCTCTATAACCACAATTTCATCATATCCTGTTCTTCAGTATTGTTCTACCATTCTGAAATTCTGCTTCGTTATCTAAAGTGAGAATTATTTCCCAGAGGAGATGTGTACATGCCATAAATCCTCGGTGTTACAGAAATACACTAATATTGTCTTGTGTCCCTCTTCCTAATAAATCAATGAAGTCTACAGTATTTCCTTCATGACTTCACAAGCAGGTTTAATTACTAAATGACAATGTCTATGATCTCAAGGAATACCGATGTAATAAACTGACTTCTGCTTTATGTCTGCCTAACTTGAATGTCGTTCTTTTCGCCAGCCTCAGCGTCTCAGTGTTTTATGAGCATAATTTTCTTCTGGCATATTTTTATTCCTTTACACGTTACGACCAAGAAAGATATTAATTAGCATATAGTTTGCTTTATCTGTTGAAGAAGAAAGTTATGTGTCCCTTTTTATAAACATACACGTATATTTAAAACAAATTTAAACAGGTAGACAATGTATGCGTTCGATTTTACCACTCGACATAAACACTTAAATATTTCTGATTTAGAACTATCTACTGGACTTTGTCATACTCGTTGACAATCATAAATTTGTGTTTAATTTACATGCGTGTTGATTTTAAAGTTCAATTTCGTTCAAAGTTCTCCTAGTGTACGCTTTAATTTCAATGCTATGAGACCGATTCCTGAACGGCAAAAATGTTCCTTTCTTTTAACTTTATTAAATCATGTTTTTGGCAAAACTACAATTTCTAGTTAACAGTAATTAATAACAGATAAAACAGATGGTAATTATCACCTACTTATAAAGGTCTTACATTGTTCTTACAGTTTATGTCAACTTTTTCTTGTAGAATTTTCTTCACCATGTCTATATTATTGTTCTTACACGCCTCGTGCAGGGTAACTTCTCGACGTAACACTGAAATAAGAGAAAAAAAAAATTGTGAAACCAACATCTTTGTAAACTTCATACACAATGAAAATGTAACACAAGGCTAACAAGGCAAGACTAACTTGCATCTTCACAATTCCCACGACTGAGCTCATAAATGTATTCATATGTATGGTAATACGCAGAAAAACTCTACGATAGCGAATGAAATTCGACCTAAATGCTACGTCAAAACGCTTGTGACGGAAGCATTTAGGGTTTTAATAAAATGTATAAATTCAACTAAAAATTTAAACAACAAAAAGCACTTGCAATGATCAAGGATTTAATAGTTGTACTAGACATATAGATTGATTGCCTCTGCTTAATGTTCATTAACTGTCAATACTGATCATAAATATATATTCCTATTTTGTGCCCTGGCTAATACAACAGAAGTGTCAGGGGAGAGTGTTTCTTGCATTTGGAAGAAAAGTGAAGACGATTTTCTCCAGTAAACTGATACATGTATATCACGTTACTATGTCAGCTTCGCCTAGCAGTGGAATGCGAAAAACAAAGAAAACTACAGAGCTAAGTAGAGAAATAAGCATGTCATCTCGAGAGAAATAACTTGAAAAAAAATCACTATCGCGTGACATTTGTCAAAATATATTTTTCCACTATCTGCTTGTGATAAAGGAAACTCATTGTGACATTTTGCATGCTAAAGCCAGAATTCAGGAAAAACTCATATTAGCTTTGAGTAAGCTTGGAAGCTCGCCAATCTCTCTTAGTAAGCCCTCTGAGAATAAGAACCAGTCCCACTGTAGTGTTTAACCTATTAATACGGGCTAATTCATAATGAAATAATCAAATGAAATACAGTTTGTCATAAAACACAAGACCCGCCAACTGTCTGGAAAAGCGTTGACATTTTTAACAGAATAACAACAGTCATTCTGTAACCAAGGGTAGGTTGTGACTAGCTTAGGCAGGGTTCAATTTCTTGCTAACCAACCAATAAAATTTATCTGAAATCTCCATGGTGTCTCTCTCGGAGAGATCCATTTCGAGACGCCCTGACAGTGGAAATAACGCTAGGTAAATAATTGAGGGTCATTTTACATTGATTTCTTGACAATGTTTCTATTGAAAACAAATGACAGTGTTACAATATCCATTCCTAAAGGACTTCACCTTAGTCTGTTACATAGAAAACCTTCAGTCAGTGACAACAGTAACTAAATGTTTCAGGCTCGGGTTATAATTAGATACTGAAATCTTAGCAATGTTACTAATTCTATAAAATCACATTGTAAAAATGCGCTATTCCTAAGGGAACTGAAAAAAGAATTGTTCTTATATTTGGATACTTAGGATCAATAACACATAATGTTGGAAAAAAGCGGCGTACTGATAATACATTTTGTACCTATAAGCATACACAGAAACGTTAACTCTGGATTTTCATTCCACAATAAGGTTAAAACTTGTTTGTTCAAAACGTCAGAATCTTAGAATCTTTGAATAAATTGATAGATTTCCAAAAGTTTACTTTTTAGTTGATCTATCAACTATGTGGGTATTATACCCTGCTTACTAAGTTCCTACAATAACCCTCTTGCATTCTCGATAACTACGATTTAGAATTCGGACCAGAAATCTATAAATTCTCCACTTTTTATGAAGCAATGACATATAAGATAGAATTAAGACAGATCAGTTGAAGAAGAGTTTTCAGCAGTGACTCAGAGACATGCACAGGAATTAAGAATAATACGGCAGTGGTTAAAATAAACTCCATTTTATCTCCATCTTATTAGCCAATTTTCTTGGAATATTCAAAAGAATTATTATAGTTTAAATACATGTGTAGTAATAAAAATCATTATGACAGTAACAATGATAATACTAATGATAATTTTAATATGTAAATATAATTATCATCATCTGTGATTTTATCGAAATTTTACACTTTACAGAAGCAGACAATCAATCATTTCTGTTACCTAAAAAGATACTAATAGTATGTATATGATATTTGGACGATAATCATATTAATTAGGTTTATGCATTAAATTATGCACGGATGCTTGCAATGTGGTTTTAGTGACAACGTCATTTAAATGACGTCCAACGTTATATAAAGTAATTTCGCACATTCCTGTAAGTTTTTTTTCTTCCTTTTTTGTAAAAAATGTCAAATAGTAGTGTATAAGCCCATTCTTATATGCATGTAGATGCTTCTGTACAAAATATCTTCATAATAAAACATGGATTTATAATATTACAGGAAAAGGGGTGTTCACAGATTGAAGGAAGTTAAAGATTTATTGCATAAAAAAGTGAAAAGCAGAGCTATCTTTCACCAGTTAAATACCCCTTTGTTCATAAGATGATTTTATAAAAGCATAATTGTATTCCGGGAGAAAAATGAAATATAAATTTTCCACCTACTTGTTGTATTTGAAATATCCGGATTAATGTGTATACATTTTAGATGTTTAAAATCCACACATTCTCTCAGTACCCTGTTCTGTGATGCGTTTCAAGAAAACATTAATTTTACCAATCCTAGTGCATTTTCATTTCATGTACAATTTACGCAGTATGTAAACTTGCCATGTTCATGTTAATCAGTTTAAACCAAAATGAAAGCGAACAAAAATGAATAAATATAAATAAATAAATAAAACCGGGAGCATGAAACACAATCTTACTTTTCGCAAGACGATGTATACTTAATACCATATTTTACGTCATATTTATTTCTTCTTAAATCTAAGTTTGAATTTGAAAATTTTACAATTGCTGAAAGATCGTTATAGTTCACTAACAATTTGAAAAACGAACAAAACAGAACACAGCATTCATTACTTTTAGGATTTATACATAGATTAATATCTACGAATTAACACGAAATATCAAGAGTATATACAAATATATAACAATACGAATGAAACAGAAATGTTACGCCACTAAAATAAAATAAAAAAACTGTGATGAATGAAACACACCTATACCGTACACAAGAGGCCTTGGTCATTTGGTCGCCTGACACAAACTATAGATAAATTCAAGGAGATTAATGTGGTTTCTTAGAAATGCTTTGTTGTTGTTGTTGTTGATGTGTTTTTTCTGTCTGATACGTGACTCGAGTGAAGTTTCAAGTTTATCTACACGTTCTGTTATGTTACCTTTCATATTACTCATTCCACTGGATAATTTAACAGTGAGCTTAGTCTATCTATCTACTTGAATTTATTTATCGTCGGCACCGGTTGCCCATATGACCGACGCCCCTTGCAGAGATTAGTTGTTGTGGGGGATAGTGCAAGATACAGAAAGCATCCCGTTCCAGAGATACCCACGGTTCTTTTGCATGATCAGTGTTCAGCACTGATACATAGTAGGGGTGTAACAATACAGCTGACTCATGATACAATGCGTATCACGATACGCAATGACGACACGATACTTTTAGATACAATACAATGGCCATTGCGAAAACTTTTAAGTTCAAACGTCTAAATACTCTATTTCCTACCATTGATTGCACTCCGAATACAATTGAACATTAGCTTATTTCAATGGTAGGTTTCTACGTCATTGCGCACCTGTTTTATGCTCTCCCGCGGACCATTTTTTTGTCAACAATCCGTCGCTTGAAAGGTAAAATGGTCTTTTTCAATAAGAAATCTGTAGAGTTGCAAAAAATCATGTTGTGCTCCGAAGATTGGCTGGTGTACTTTGTATTTACGTACAGAACTTTATAATGTAAAATTCTAGTTTAGGCCTGAAAACCGCATTCAGAAAAAAGCGAATAGAGTAGATATTTAGTAAACACCGACAATTAGAAAACCAAGAAACAAAATGAGAAAATGAACCTTAAGAAAAAAAAACACCATAATTATAAGTGTCAATTATGCTACGATAATGCGGGAAAAACCGAACCGAATTGGCGTTGACGAACCGTGCACCGTACCGAGAGGATACTCCATGGACCATATCGTACCGTTAGAGGCGAGATTCTCTCACGATCTTCACATTCCTCCACGCTGCGGTATGGAACCCAGGAAGCAGTCATCGAGCGTGATGAATCTAATTTGTAAGACCTTGTATCGCAATCTATGTAAAATAAATAAGTCTAAACTAAACTAATATCGTACCGCGGTGAACCGTTACGCCTCTTATACATAAGACCTCGGTTAAACGTCTCATCCGAAAGAAAATTAGTAATGTCAGTGGAGGAGCGGGGAATCGATCTCGGGACTCCTGGGTTACCAGTCCAGCGCATTACCACTGCACCTCTGACCCGCATCTTGTTTGGTTCACAACGGTTTCCTTCTTTTTATACAAAAACTTACTGCGTGATCAGATAGAGAAGTAATTATACGCTCAAAGAAGCATCCAAGCGCACAGTAGTATCTGTTTTGTCCTCGTGGTTCTGGACAGGGTCATAAGGTCTTTTGATAATCTGAAATTGGTTTCATCTTCTTTTTTTGTCTGAATAATTAAGGTTCAGATTCCCTCAGTTATCTTTAGATTGTTGTTGTTGTGATTGTTGTTGTTGTTGTTTTACCTTGGTGTGGATTACATTTTGTACTGCCATCGTCATATATTCTTTTTTATTATCTGTCTTCGGGAATAATTAATAAGCAAGTGACTGGTCATTTCAATGAACAGCCAATTAACTTACGGTGCAACATAATAAGCCTTTCATTCATGGTAACCAAGGTAATAAAAGTAGAAAATTGTATGGCATTGTCAGAGCTGGTAGAACAGATTGGCTTTGGCAAAAATCATTAACCGTTCTCGCCAACTGACATCTAAAGACTACTTATTTTCCTATTATTCTAAAGACCTTTATTAATCTTTCTGAGCGTAAATATCAATTTTCTGACTACATCAGGAAAAAAGACATAATTTCCTCAACCAAATTACAGTATAGACACAAATGGTGATAGGTGACCCATTAAAATCATAAAGTTTAACCTGATTTTTTATAAGGAATGTTCCTGGAACATGTTATTTTTCTTTTCTCACAAGATCAGACACAAATGAAAAAAGAAAACTAACTGAAAAACTATTCAAAATACAAGGACGCCATATAAAATGTTTCGGATTGTCTTAAGAATGAATTGTTTCGTTCCGTCTTGATTCAGATTGCCATGGCTTACATATTTTTCTCAGGCATACATTTAATTTGCTTTGCCGTGCCTCTGTTTATGCTAGTTTGGACAGAGAAAATGGCTAAAACATGTAAAAAGATTCATGTCATCGAACCTTTATGTTATCTATTTAGAAAATCTAAACCTCTCAGTCATATATACAGATAAAGTACATGAAACAGTTAAGACTATTTAAAGAGACCACTTCAAAGCTAATCATGCAGATTGTTTGGGTATTTCTGCGCAAACTGGTGGTGATTTGGGAATGGGACACATCGCTCCCCCACCCCCACCCCCACCCCAACGCTCCCCATCTCGTACCAGGCCTGCAGACATCTAGTATGTCTATACTCATCAATATTTGCATCTTAATCTTTCAACAGGCAGGGACTTGCTCTCAATATTTAAATCTGAACATATGGTAAAAAAAGGAAGTAAATTATTTCTAAATGAAAATAAGTATATAAGTACTCACTGGCAGTAGGCTGTAGTATAGTGGACATTGCACAGTCATCTTGGCGCCCTCTCTTCGTCTCATCGTCAATCTGAAACCCACGTGGAAGCTGTAAACTCGTGTTATCTGTGCGAAACATTTTTATATCAGTACACGTGACATACACACGTGGTCATCAAAGTAAATGCACCTAAACACTAATTTTTATAAAACATTACATTTCTATAGCAAACTTGTCATTGAAACGATGCAATGTCAACGTTTCAT
The DNA here is from genome assembly GCA_012932295.1 of Cyclina sinensis. Classification (NCBI taxonomy): domain Eukaryota; kingdom Metazoa; phylum Mollusca; class Bivalvia; order Venerida; family Veneridae; genus Cyclina; species Cyclina sinensis. The sequence goes on from JAAONU010000017.1 coordinate 13,452,525, forward strand.
CACCACAAAACTGATTTTTGCACACCATTATGATACATTGGATCATCAAAGGGCCAGCCTGGCTCTCGATATTTATAACTTCTGTTATTGTGTATAGAGTTCTGACACTCTTGGTCATACTATTTGTATAAACACAAAATCAATAGTAATATTCAAGGCATCTCGCTCCTGGGGGACCGATACACTTGGATGATATCAGTACAACAATAGCATGCACCCTCCTAATCTCGTTACGCACAATTTATTAAAATTGCGTGATTTTTCAAATGCATTCTCGGACAAAGTAGTAACACTGACAGAAATCACCTTGTAAGTGTTAATTAAAAGTCAACGTTTAGTTTACACCAGGAAAAATCGATTGATCAACACTGCAGTTATTCAAAGCTAATCGTTCCAATTTTATGGTGCGTTATCAGATGTCATATTCAGATGGTATCTCCATTAAATCCATCGATTTTAAGCATCCGTATAAAGTTACGCCGGGAATAATCTCGGTTAGTTACTCGAAACCATTACTAACAACGAAAACAAATAATGGTTACAGCAAATTTATCCGCCAAATAGTTATGTAACCAGAAAACAACGGAATTTCATTTTCATGCACAGTAGTATTTTGCTCGAGATTTTGATTAAACATCACAATGTAATACCCCGACATTAATCACAGTTTCGCTAAGACAGAGCTCTATGTCCTAACAGGGGAGAGGTTAAGGAACTCCTTTCTGAAAAAAAACATCGTGCATCCCGTGTAACTTTACTTTTCTTTTAACACCACGAGTAAACTTTCAGAGAAAACAGTCTCAAATTTTCTGGAGAGCAATATTTGTTAATTGGAAGATTATTCCGTCGTTGCTTGTATCCTAGTCTGTCAAAAAAAGGCGAAAGACAATCCAAAAGTATCCATCATTTTATTTTTTAAAGAAAGATATGTCTGAAGAGTAGCACTTTTCTATAACTATCGAGCCAATATTTATAGGTCATATTGCCAAGTACTGTATCTTGGTATAGCAGAGACATACACTGATATTGGAGAGTGCCGAAGGACTGAGAATTGTCATATTTTTGTAAGACTCCATCCATTTTTGTCATGCTAATATAAATCATAATATCTCGCTGTAGTCTTGGTAACAAGCCGATAGTGAAAATGTTGTGAAAGGGAGCCATTTACAAGAGAAACAAATTTACTCTATGTTATCTAAGAACTGCTGCTAAGAACAATTTTATATAAAGCTACATTATTTGTATATGCATAGTCGCTACGTAACACTGATGTTAATCTTGAGCAGACAGAATATATTGATTTTGGTTAAACTGTATACTTTATATCAGTGTCCACAAACTACAACGCATGAATGTTTGAATGAGCGCACATTGGGTATCAAGTACACCATAGAATTGTAGCAGTGCCAAGAATTTAACAAAAATCCTGTTTGTAACTTATGAATATCGACAGAGGATTCGAAAAAGACGATGTCTTCTCAGAATAAATATCCAGAACATCGATGGAACATTTTTTACGATTTTTTCATTTACCCTGTTTAAACGACAGCAAACTATTCAGGAAGATATCACAGACACAAACAACAAACTGTTCTGGAAGATATCACAGACACAGACAACACACTGTTCAGGAAGATATCACAGACTCAAACAGCAAACTGTTCTGTAAGGTATCACAGACACAAACAACATACTGTTCAGGAATATATGACAGTCACAAACAGCAAACTGTTCAGGAAGATATGACAGACAATAGTACAGCAAACTGTTCAGAAAGATATGACAGACACAAACAGCAAACTGTTCTGGAAGGTATCACAGACATAAACAGCAAACTGTTCAGGAAGATATCACAGACAAAAAACAGCACACTGTTCAGGAAGATATGACAGACATAAACAGCAAACTGTTCAGGAAGGTATCACAGACAAAAACAGCAAACTATTCTGGAAGACATCACAGATACAAATAGAAACTGTTCAGGAAGATATCACAGACATAAACATCAAACTGTTCAGAAAGAAATCACAGACACAAACAGCAAGCTGTTTAAGAAGATATCACAGACATAAACAGCAAACTTTTCAGGAAAATATCACAGACACAAAAAGCAAACTGTTCAGGAAGATATGACAGACACAAACAGCAAACTATTCAGGAAGATATCACAGACAAAAACAGGACACTGTTCAGGAAGATATGACAGACATAAACAGCAAACTGTTCCAGAAGATATCACAGACACAAACAGCATACTGTTCTGGAAGGTATCACAGACACAAACAGCAAACTGTTCAGGAAGGTATCACAGACAAAAACAGCAAACTATTCTGGAAGATATCAAAGATAAAAATAAAAACTGTTCAGGAAGATATCACAGACATAAACATCAAACTGTTCAGAAAGATATCACAGACACAAACAGCAAGCTGTTTAGGAAGATATCACAGACATAAACAGCAAACTTTTCAGGAAAATATCACAGACACAAAAAGCAAACTGTTCAGCAAGATATCACAGACACAAATAGCAAACTGTTTAGGAAGATATCACAGACAAAAACAGCACACTGGTCAGCAAGATATCACAGACACTAAAAGCAAATTTTTCAAGAAGATATCACAAACACAAACAGCAAACTGTTCAAGAAGATATCACAAACACAAACAGCAAACTGTTCGAGAAAATATCACAGACAAAAACAACCATTTTTGTGCTAGTCTCAGAAATGTTCATAAAACGTGTAACGTTGTGGCTAGAGCGCTTATTTTCAAATTTGCAAATGTGAAGATTAAATCAGCCAGTACTTTCATAAACGTGACTTTTCTAGGCAATCAACATAAAGTCCATTCTGTTAACATTTTATGATTTACCATAAAACATAGAAAATAGAAACAAAGGGGAAACATGTGAACTTCATATCATTTTAAAAATATTTTTATGGCAAAAGTTTGGCGATAAACCTGCGCATCCTAGAATTAGATAAAGAAGCCAATGCAAATATTTTTGTTTCACCGGTTAAGTGATACACGCTAGAAAGACAGTCCAAGGGTCGCAGGCTCGATTCCCGTCACGTCAACAAATATTATTGACTGTCACTGGAAGAGACGTAAATGCTGTATCAGTGAAACAGTGTATAGATATATTTATATACATGTATAGCCGGAGGAATACACAAAGATGGGATGTTATCAAATATGACTATATTGATTCTTACCTTACTTTTATTCTGCATGCCAGGAATAGTCTCCGACCGCGAACATTGATAACACTACCCATAATCCCTCTGGGAAACATTCAAACTCATGAACATATTTTCATTTAGTACAGGTTTTGTTTCCTCGTCTAAAGCATCATTTGATTTGACATATAGCCTATCAGTCGCTTCTAAATATGCTTATGTTGGACTGACTCCCCTGTCACTTTAAAAGTACAAAACCCTCACCTCGTCTGCACTGAGTGTATAAAATAGTGATTTACCTGCCAGGTTTTCCAAATTTCGATTGCACATGTATGCGTGTTATGTTTTGTCTGTCTGTTTGTTTGTTTGTTTTTCAAGAATATAATAAATATTCTTAGAAGTGACAGACTTGTTCAACGTTTTTTTAAGTTTCAGAAAAAAAAACTTTAATCAAAATCACCGTATCCGGATATGAACCTAAGCTTTCAAAATATATTAATATGATTTTACGATTCTTATTACTCTCCAAACAATTCTTCATATTGAATGTAATAAAAGACTAAAACAGATTCAATCGCCACTTCAATAGAATATTTTACTTAAATTCAACTTCATTAGCTATTTTCCTATGTTGTTATATAATCCTCCGTTAGCAGGAGAGTAGTCGGATGGAAACTTTTGCCTAATTGTCAAGCAACTTTTAGCTCTGCCGTAAAATTGTTTTCAGAAAGTGGTTTTCGCAAGCTAAATCTGTGAAATCTTATTGATTCTGTCTTAATATCATTAAATATTCAAAACAAACCGTGGAAAGCAAAGCTTTACTTTTCGTTCCATGGCGCCTTAAGCATTTTTTTACACAAGTGCAAATGGAAAGCCGGGCTCCAGTCCAATGTTTATTATGCCATTAATACAAAGGTACATTGTTTTTGTAAGACTTATAAGACATTTAAAATCTAGTTTTAATAAAGCATTAAGAACGAGAACGCAAACAAAGCCTAAACCAATTTATTCCATCGCCGAAATATGACTGATTTTTCCTCATATTTTGTTCGCAAGAAATCATTTTACTTCAGACTTGGCAATCATTCCGCTTTTGACACTGCTACCTGACTCTCGTGGTAGTATGGCCAGAAGGTGATATACTCATGACCTTTACTGGTGCACTGTATAAGGTATCATACCTACAGGACTTTGAAACAGGTCAATAGTATGTTTAAGCTCATGCAGTAGAAAGGGCGTACACATAATCGTTGACGTGTAGCCGTCATTTTAGATAATTTCTGCATTCGTATGAAAATACTTTTTTCCATCTATTATAGTTTTCTTAAAATCGTATGGAAGGGAGCTAAATATTCCGGGTTCCGGATTTGTATTATTGATAAGCAAATTCATGACACACCATTTTTATGTTACCCCATCGGGATAACAATGTTGCGTTATTGTTTTCACTAACGATTCTGGGGAAAAAACTATAACAGCTCAAAGTCGCTAAAAACATCTAAACCTGAATATTAAATTTGAATGGTGAATTTGAATTGGCGAATATCTATGTTCTACGAGTATGACTTACTCTGAGATTTACATGTACGAGAGTTTTTATTTATTCATTTTTTATTCATTTAAGTGCGCTCGCGCACGTTCGTGCGTCTGTGCGTGAGTCCGTGTGTGTGTGACTTGTCAGCATGGCTGTTTCAGTATTAGGCAGCAAACATTAGAATGAATCTATGCGGGCGTGCGCAGAGCAATAACGACGCTATTACAGAGAAAATGCATTGCAAACTTGCAGACCGAATCCATTAATTCCAATGCTGATTTCCTGATAATGGTGACCAGAAAAAGCTGTATTAAACATTCAGCTCTTGTTTTATAGATCATACATAATATAGGGTGCAATTCCCGCGGGTAGTTCCAGGCCGCTTATAGCATTAATAATGTAAACAATTGCGTCCGACTTCGAACTTGTCATAATTTCCATCAATGACTGTGAAAGGTCTGTTCCATTTTCCCCCAATTGAAACAGATACAGAAATAACAGAAAATATTGGAGTGAATAGTTCCAAAACAATGGCATCGCTGTCAAGTATGCATCATCTTTATGTTTACACGGTATAAGGTCGAATGTCTTGAGGACAGGGACGACTTGACAAACTTGATAAATTTGAGAAAGATGACATTCTTACAAAAGATTCGAGCAAATATTACCGGCACTTTCAAAGAACCAGAAAACTGGGCATAACTTTTTGAAGACGTCAAATGGGAAGAACGATATTTTTATCATTTTAACTCGTATGCTGACAGGTTCTGAAGAAACTAACTGAACAAACTAACCTATAATGCTGCACGTGAGTTGGTAACTGAACAAACTAACCTGTAATGCTGCACGTGAGTTGGTAACTGAACAAACTAACCTGTAATGTTGCACGTGAGTTGGTAACTGAACAAACTAACCTGTAATGTTGCACGTGAGTTGGTAAATGAACAAACTAACCTGTAATGCTGCACGTGGTAACTGAACAAACTAACCTGTAATGTTGCACGTGAGTTGGTAACTGAACAAACTAACCTGTAATCCTGCACGTGAGTTGGTAACTGAACAAACTAACCTGTAATGCTGTACGTGAGTTGGTAACTGAACAAACTAACCTGTAATGATGCACGTGAGTTGGTAACTGAATAAACTAACCTGTAATGCTGTACGTGAGTTGGTAATTGAGGATACATCATCTGTTTGCATAGAAACTCTCCTTCTGTCAAGCTGTACCGACGACAGAGAGGGGTGTCCATTCTGGCAGCTTGATAGTTTTCTCCTATCCAACGGTAGTGACATTTGAAATGATCACACTTCTGAAGAACGCATTCACTCTTCTCTGATTAGCTTTCACAGTCAACAAACAAATGTTTAGCCCGTAGTCTACTATTCTATATCAGTACTTTTCATACTGTTTTCTACACACTATGGTTAAAATGACACCCCAAAAATTAGATAGGATCACATAATGATTCATTTAGTGTCCGTTTACAATACATTTTTTGTATTTTCTACGGTAAATGAACAGCTTTTTGGTTAGAATACAATGCTTGAAATCATCTGATGTATCCACGGTTGTAACAAAATCGGTGTACAAGAACTTAACGCCAACCATCAGTAACTTCCGACAATATTTTATAAACGAAAATCGTCTTTAATAATCGATATTCTCTTTCCAAAACAAAAATTGCAGATCAATTTTGAAGCACAAAAATTCGTTTACGCACTTGTAATTCCGATAGACTTCCGACAATTACTTAGAGTTCGATCCTGCTGCAAACAGTTCATACTGCGAAAAAACCGATATTGCTTTAAACATTTGTGGTATCATCTACTTGTAGGTTTATGGACAATAACAATGCGAGTTGAAATATTCCAAAAACGTTACATTTTTTTTCATTCAAACAGCATCTGTGTATTGATCCATTGAAACGCAGGATTGTCTGACAATTAATAGATTTTGTCCTGAAGGGATCGATAAGCGCTACACCAAGTCAGCAAGCATGTGTAAATAAATATTCATGAGGCAGTGATACTGTTCGGCGCGGGATCTGTCATACGGTACGTGAGCCATATACGTAAATGTGAAAATAAATTTACTTTCTTCTATGAAGTTCAATTCCTGAAATACATTTAACCGGAAGAAAACCCGAGAAACAATGCTACTAATGAAACTAGTTAATGTTTTAGAAAGTTTAAGTAAGTGTGCATCGACAACTAAGTTATCTCTGTTTCAAAGTTTTGAATAAGGTTAAATAACTCAATGGATTCTGAGCAACAGTGTCAAGTTCTTGACTGTAACTCTTCAGGACCGTTTATGAGTTAAACACGGCAGCTTTGCAGTATACTGCACGTATCAAATCAAAGGGTCAGTAACAACGTGTACTCAGTCAAGGTAGGTCAATGACGGCGTGTACTCAAGCTAAATCATGGCGAGAATCTACGGTGCGTCTTATTAAAGAAATGAAGTTTTCATAAAGTGTTACTAAAAGTGTTACTAAAATGCTCCAGAAATATGTTGCTGAGAAATTGTCCGCGCACGAGTATCACGTAGTATTATGACTAAAGTTATACCAATTGGTCTAATACTGTTCATGCAGCTCATTTTGGTACTGAGACTTATTTTTAAAGTTTTGATGAGTTAAGTCTATCGGTTGTTGAGACAAGTACGACAAAGAGATTTTGCCGGACGACTCATCGAGTTGATTACACGAAATTATCATTTTACAGTATGTTCTAAACATTTGCCTATTATCTAGGAAATGGATTTTAATTTGCGTGCTTATATCTCAAAATACAGAATGCTGTATCTTTTATTTGCAAGAAACAGTAACTCTAACCTGCACATGAACTATCTCGTCCGAAGTTGGAATTCAATTGCACAGTTATCTTATTACACAGGACGTATTTAAATTTTACATTCTTGTTGCTATTAAAAACAGCCTTGTACATATATATATGAGAGAATTCGATCGTTTGTATACCAAACGTTTTCGTTTACATTTATTTCATTTGTGTCGCCTCGAATGTATTGTAAAATAGTGTTTGTATCATATCAATTTGTGAAACAAACGTTATTGGTTGAATAAGAGTCCTGCAATATGCAACATTTTACCAGATAAGAGTAATGCGTGTTCATTTGTATTACGATTTGAAAAATCCCCATTGAATTTTGATGTAAATGGCTTTATAAATGACAGAGGCATTAACAATAACAGGAGGCCATGATGGCCCTAGATCGCTCAGCTGAGTGGTTTCGCTGCCGTTAAGCAAACGTCAGAACAAATATTAAACTTTCGAATTGAAGATTTTCGAAAATGTCATATTTTATATTTAAAAAAAAAACATGGTGAAAAGGCAATTTTGTGAATGACCTGGCAAATTAAGAGGTGAAACGGTTTGATTTTTTTTTCTATTTTCGGCTTGTGCAATGAAGTGTAACTGTTGGAGCAATTAAAAAAAAAAAGGCTACATACAGAACATTTCTGTATAATTTGGTTGAAAATAGCCTTACGGTTTGTGAGGAAATGTCATTTGAAGGAATTTTATTTTAGCTCTGGCAGCCATTTTGTGGAACGAAGCAGAACCATTAAGCAATATGGTTTGTGAGATCTACTTTTAACTCTGGCGAACATTTTGTGCAATGGGGTGGAACCAATTGAGCAATTCCAATAGCGGGTTATATTAGTAACACTTCTGTTAAAACTGGTAGTTAAAGACTTTGCAGTTTATGAGGTGTTGTTATTTGTATTGTTTTCTATTTTAGCTTTTGCAGCCTTTATGGAGCGAAACGGTTTGAGCAATTTTACAAACACATATATGTTGTATGTTGGGTTTATATAAATATAATCTCGTAATGAGAATTCACTAAATGTGATAACACAAGACGTGTATACAGTACAACTGCTTTAATATAGAACTACATCATACTTGTACAACTACATCTGATAGACTGCCATTAGAGAACATGCACTGGCACTTATAAATGTAAAGAGAGACAACTCTAGCTAAATGATAATAATCAGAAACAACAGTTATTCTTCCATACTACAACATCCCCTTTGTTATCAAAGATGAATACTTGCTAATGTATCACATTACAAATATCAAATTACATAAATCAAGTTGAAGTGCCTAAAGTATGGCAGTGGTTATCTCTAGAAGCTAATTTTAAATCCCCAGAGTATCAAATTAACAAGCAATTGTCAGTTTCGCAGGTGCTGGTTCTTCTAACAGATAACTGTTATCATAAATCACTTATTGATACAGGTCAGTGTTATAATTTGTTAAACTTTGCACAGCAAATGAATAGATTTTCATTATATGGTTGCAAATGACAAGAAAAGCAACAAAAAATTCTAAGACTACTAAAGATATGAAACAAATCACTATGATCGTAATATGTTATTGAAAATAACTGTAAGGAAATATATGAAACTATTTACAATGTATATACACTGTAGACTTCTCCTATAACACTGTTCTATTGATCTACTATATGTAATACTACTTCGTCCATTCCTCTCCGGTGTATAACTTTGAAGGTTTGACCTCACGACCTGATCTTGTTCTAATTACAGACTTTGAAGTTTCGCAATGATTTGAGTTTTCTTCAGATTTTGGCAAATTTTGACTCTGAATTTGAGGTTTACCAGAGGGAGTATCAGATATCAGTGATGGGTGGATATGTTCATTAACTGTTGGATTGTTATGGTCTGGGTAAACACGAGGCTTTGAGTCATTGATATAAATTCTGTTTCTGCGATAAACAGAGCCATCCCGTGTATGTAATTTGTATGAGTGATCATTGTGTTTAGAGATAATTTTTGCTGGTTCCCAGAGCTTGTCTCTTTGAACTGTGACATGTTGGCCTATGTTTAAGGGTGGTAACTTTCGTGTTGTTTTATCATAGTTTATTTTTGTTTTGATCTGCTGTTCTTTCATGTTTTGTCTTGCTGCTCTGTGGTCGACTGCATTTGGCATTAATTGTTTATTTGTAGCTGGCAGAATTGATCTTAATCTTCTTCCCATTAATAACTGTGCAAGTGAATATCCAGATTTTAGCGTAGTATTTCTGTACTCTAAAAGGGGAACATATGGGTCTCTGTTGTCATCTTTTGCTTTTTGTAGAATGCGTTTTGCAATTTTCACATACACTTCTGCTAACCCGGCCATTTGAACTTGCATGAGTGGGGCTAGATGTTTCATGTCTGATATTACAGGTCTTGAGAAATTTTTGAAATTCATCACTAATGAAGTATGAACCGTTGTCTGTCTTTAAGGTGTTTGGAAACCCAAATCTACTGAAATGCACCTTTAGCTTCCGAATGACTGTTTTGCTTGTCATGTTAGGTAAATTGTCAATCTCAAAATAGCGACTATATGCATCTACTGTGACCATGAGATTTTGATTGTTCCACGAAAACAAATCACAAGATATGTTTTGCCATGGTCTATTTGGTATGTCATGAGAATGCAATGGTTCCTTGTTGTTAGAGTCCCTATACCGGTTGCAGATTTCACAGCTCAGAACGTAGTCAGTAATCTGTTTTGTCATTGTCGGCCAGAACATAATATCTCGCGCAAGTCCGGTCGTCTTTTCAACACCAAAATGTCCGACATGGACTGCAACGGTCATGTCATGTCTCAGTGAGTGAGGTATGACTAATTCCTGTCCCTTGAAAATAATGCCATTCTCATATGACAATTCGTCACGGTGATTCCAATATTCTAAAATTGGCTTTGGGCACTGTTTTCTTTCAGCTGGCCATCCAGCCAAAATAACATTTGACAACGTTTGTAATTGTCGGTCAGTCTGCGTAGCAGTCACTATTTCCTGTATCCTAGCGTCACTGACAGGTAAGGAACTTAATACAGTGTGTACGTGAGAGTCCAAGTCTCCTATCATGTCTGGAAATGTATCTTTAACAAAGTTACGGCTGAGTGCATCTCCTAAAGGTATATCTTTACCTTTGTAATGTATGACTTCAAATTAATGTCAAAGTTCTGCAGTTGTAACAATAATCTTTGTAACCTTGGTGGTGCACTACATCGAGGTTTTTTCATTATAGCTACAACAGGTTTGCAGTCAGATTCAACTACCGTATGTCGGCCGTAAATGTAGTGTTTAAATCTTGTGCACCCGAACAGAATTGCTAGTGTCTCTTTTTCTATCTGTGCATAAGAGATTTCAGACTTTGTGAGAGTTTTGGAAGCATACGCTACTGGTTTCCCATCTTGCAAGCAACAAACTCCTAGGCCCTTAGAAGAAGCATCTACCTGAAGCCTAACAGGTTTACATGGATCATAGTAAGTAAGAACTGGAGCCTGAGTAATGACTGATTTCACTTCGCGAAAGGCTACAGTATGCTGACTATCCCAGATATACTCTACATCTTTCCTTAGTAGTTCACGCAACGAACTTGTGACCTTGGCCAAGTTTGGTGCAAATTTGGTCAAGTAAGTAATCATACCTAGAAATGTTTCTAGCTCAGGTCTGTTTTCTGGGGTTTTCATGTCTAGTACTGCACTAACCTTGTTTGGGTCAGCCTTCAGTCCGTCAGCACTAATGATATGACTATAGAATTTGACCTCTGTCAGCCCGAATTTACATTTTTCGGGATTAAACCTCAAACCGGCATCTCTGGCCTTGTCTAGAACTTGTTTTAAATTATGGTCATGCTCTGATCTGGTTTTTCCCCAAACAAGAATGTCATCTACGATTGAAGTTACGCCTGACAGACCTTCAAATGTTTCATCAATTTTCCTATTGAATATATCTTGGCTAGATCTGATGCCCATCGGTAACCTTAAATAGCGATACCTGGAAAAGGGGCTGTTAAATGTGGTCAGATATGATGACTTTTCATCGAGTCTTATTGACCAGTAAACCTTAGTGGCGTCTAATACACTAAAATACTTAGCGCCAGACAATTTTGACCTTATGTCATCTATAGTCCTCATAGGATAATGCGGCCTGCGTATGTTGTCATTGAGAGCTTTGGGGTCCAGACATACCCTAAGTTTTCCATTGGGTTTCTCTACACAGATCAGAGAGTTAACCCACTCTGTCGGTTCTTTAACCTTACAAATTATCCCTTTTGCCTCCATACTGTCAAGTTCGGCCTTTAGTTTGTCCTGTAAACCAAAAGGAACTTTTCTAGGGGGACACACTGTAGGTACAGCATTTTCTTTCAAATGTAAAGAGCAAGTTCCCTGAAATAAACCTATGCCATTGAATAACTCATTATATTCCTGCCTTATCACATTCATATCTAACTGTGAAGTGTGTGTTACTTTGTTGTCTACAGAGTATGTCAACTTGATTAACTGCAAATCAAGAGATGTGTTTAGACTGATGAGTGGCGGTGCTGCACTTTCTACTACAAAGAATTCTGTATTGACAACCCTACCTTTGTATTCACATGTTAAATTCACTTTGCCGTGAACGACCAGTCGGTCACCTGTGTAAGAAGTGAGCCTAGCTGATGATGGTTCAAGCGGAAACCTCAAATTCAAGTTTTTGAAAATTCTCATGGGAATGCAATTTATTTGTGAACCTGTGTCTATTTTACATTTGATTTTGAATTTGCTTTCTTCTTTGCCAAACAAGATATCAACAAAAATCTGATCAGGTCTAGAGGTACTCACCATATCTACATAGAACTCTGAGTTGACATCATCTGAAAAATCATATTCCTCATACACTTCATGCACATTTTGTTTTGATCTACACAGTTTTACGAAGTGTCCTAATTTCCTACAATTGTAACATTTCTTGTCTCTTGCAAGACAGTCATTCTTTGAATCATGCCGGCTGTGTCCACAGTTATGGCATTTTTGTGGTTTGTAATTCAAGTGTTCAGGCCGTCGGTCTTTTCTGTCTAGCTTCGGGGGTTGTCTGTTACGATCGTCTCGTTTTTGTGTCCTGTGACGTCCACGACCATTATGTCGGCTAATAACGTCCACCTCCTGGGGTACTTGTCGCTTGTGCCTGTGTCCGCCCTAATTCTAACGTATGAGCGATATCAAGACATTTCTCGAGAGTCAGTTGAGATCCTTCCATGATCAACTTTTCACGGATTTTTGGAGATTTCACACCAAACACAATGTGATCACGAACCATTTCATCGTGCAGTTCTTGTCTGTAATCACAGTCTACAAGCAAAGACTTTAAGTCTGTCACAAACTGCTCAAAAGTTTCGTTTTCACCCTGAACTCTTTTTTTGAACATGTACCTATTGTAAATAATGTTACTCTTTGGGCGACAATATTCTTCAAATTTCTCAAAGTAAGATTTCAGCTTCTTTTTATCGTCATCTGACATTGTCCAGGTTGAAAATATTTGCCTGCCCTTTTCGCCTGCCCAAATCATCAAATAATTGCATTTAATTTCTTCTGTTTTTGTTGCTAATGGTCCTTTAAACATAAACTCACAATGTTCCTTGAACTTTTTGAATGCATTTGATAAGTCCCGTGAATCCCAATTCATTTTCGGCGTATCAGTTTTAACTTCCATTTTTCTCTGAAATTCTGTCAAGTCTCTGAAATGTTACACTATTTTATTTTCTATGCTACTAAGTTTTCTAACTATTATAATCCAAAATTTCTTCTGACACCATGTTGTATGTTGGGTTTATATAAATATAATCTCGTAATGAGAATTCACTAAATGTGATAACACAAGACGTGTATACAGTACAACTGCTTTAATATAGAACTACATCATACTTGTACAACTACATCTGATAGACTGCCATTAGAGAACATGCACTGGCACTTATAAATGTAAAGAGAAATGATAATAATCAGAAACAACAGTTATTCTTCCATACTACAACAATATACGAGAGTTGTCCGTAAAGTTCTACTACTTTATTTTTACTGTTAAGCAATATATACATATAACAAATTTTGCCAGCAAATACATACATATCTAACAAACACATTAACAAAATAACTAGCTATGACGAAAATTTACTTTATTATAGTCCTTACATACAACATGTAGTAGGCCTACATCGTCACGGAACACTTTGACAACGTCATAAGCGTCAAATAAACGTCACGTTCTCACTCCTTCTCGAAATAGCGCCCACGCGATGTTACGCATTTCTGGTATCGTCCGACCCATTGCCGGTATACGCTTTTGTACTATTCCCGAGCGAAACCCGATACCGTAGATCGAACACCAATGCGTAGTTTTGCCAAATCTGCGAACCTTTTCCCGCGCAATTCTGGTTTACATCTCGGAAAACGGCAAAATCCATGGGGGCACAATAGGGAGAGTAAGGCGCGTATCGTAGCCTCCGGATGCCAATAGTCTCCTTGCACCGGTGCGAAGTCCTGGTGGAAATACATTTTCTCAATGTCCATATCGGGCTGCTTCTTTCTAATAAGCGTGAAAAAGATTACAGCGGATAACCTGGAATTCTGAAAAACGACTATTGCACTCACCGCGACTGTACGAATTTATAAATCAGTCAAATGTCGCACACAGGACATAAATAACATCGTCGTTAATTTCAATATATTTATAATAAATCTTTATTCACTTTAAGGTTTGATATTGTTATTTCAAAAGTAATGTTCACCTTTTCATAATATGCGGCGTTAACTGTTTCATCGCTAGGCACAAGACGTTGAAGCAGCATCCGTTTGAGTCCATAAAGAAGATAAACATAAACTTCTTTGCAGATTTCGCTTGTTCATCTCTCACTGGTGCGGGTGACTTTGGTGTTTTCCATATCATAGAATTCCGTTTTGATTCCGGTTCATATAGATGTATTCAAGTTTCATCCTAACTTTGGTTAGAAACGAATCTGTGCCGTAAATCCGTAAGAACTCTGATGACGCGTCTACCCGCTCTTCCATTTCCTCCGTTTTCAACAGCCGCGGTACCCATCTTGAGCACAATTTAGACATGTTAAGTTTGTTAGTCATTATTTCATGTACCACAGTCTGTTTCAAACCAAGAATTTCACTTATTTGCCTTACAGTGCGACATCATCTCCCTGGATAATGTGGATTTTTTATGATATGTCATTCCATCTTTGGATGCTGGGTTTCAAAAGGTAAAGAAAAGCAAGTGAGCTCAGTGAAGTAAATCACGTATTTTAACATATTTATATGAGCAAACAGTTTGTATTACAGCTTTTCAGGAAGATTCATTCATGCCATGTGAATCTCTTGTTAAAGAAGGTCACACAAGCATGACAACAAACCTGTATAACTAAGGAAGGCAAACTATACACAACAAGAGCATCGCTGGGTGGAGCATTACATGCCCAAAGGGTGTTTTTTCTAAGTATGATGCATTTGTGATAAAAGGGAGGAAACCATAGACTATGGAATTAAATGATTTGCTTTAAATTTTGAATTTTTTGTTTTTGATTTATAATATCTATATTTTTAACATTTTTTATAATTCTAATTTTAGAGTTTTATAGATCTTTATTATATCTGAAATTTAGGTTTTATAATTTGTATAAAAAGTCAGTCTTTCAGAAGTTAGGATGTTCAGGCTGTGATGCCTGGTTATCAAGTTATAGTGCAGAAATATTGATTGTTTAGTTGATTGTCACCTTGACCTTTTATGTACTTATCTCAAACAGTATAGGGGTCCTGTAATCAATCATTTAACCAATGATGGCAATCATCCTAAGAAGTTTGAAGTCTGTATGGGAAGTGGTTGCCAAGTTATACAGCAGAAATTCTTTTCATTGTTTAGGTCATTGCGACTTTGACATCTGACCTACTGATCTTAAAATGTACTGGGGTCATTTTCTCAATCAATCATCATATGAAGTTTGAAGTCTGTCTAACAAATGGTTATAAAGTTTTACAGCAGAAATAGTTTTCAGTGCTTAGGTCACTGTGACCTTGACCTTTGACCTACTGACCCCAAAATCAATAGGAGTCATTCACTCAATGTGTGCAACCACTATATGAATTCTGAAGTCTCTAAGACAAATGGTTGTTGAGTTACAGAGTGTAAATGATTCTAAACATTTAGGTCACTATGACCTTGACCTTTGATATACTGACCCCAAAATCTATTGGTGTCATCCACTCAATGTGTGCAATCATGATATAAAGTTTGAAGTCTCTATAACAAATGATTGTCAAGTTACATAGGTGTTTTCAATGTTAGGTCACTGTGACCTTGACCTCAAAATGACTCCAAAATCAATAAGGGTCATCCACTTAATGTGGGCAATAGTCATGTAAAGTAAAACGACTGTAGGCCAAAGAGTTATCCTGTAGAAACCAGACAGACAGACGGATGCCCTTGACCATTAAATAATATACCCCTTTCAGGCATATATCAACAAGCAAGTACAAGATCCAGATCTATTTTATCCAATATGATGAGACATTCTCCTGTATGAGTTTATTGCACAGGAACTGTATTTTTTTTTACATTCTATTCTTTAAACATGGTAGTAACAACCCCTGTATACCCCATGTTTACAGGGTTACACATTAGATGAAAAGTGATTTCTATCATATTGACAAATATGACATAGGAATAAAAAAAATGTTCTCATTGTGCATTCAGAAAATGTGTTAACAAATCAATATGATTTTATTTTCAGTAGTCTAGTCAACTTTCTGCAGTACTACTTGCTAACATCAAAGGTATCATATCAGTTTTATTTTTGAAAAATGCAAACATGATCTTGATTGAGGAAACCTCCCCTAGCATTAGAAAACAAGAGGGCCATGATGACACTGGATCGCTCACCTGAGTACTTTGGCTGTGGGTTTGCTGTTAAGCAAACATCAGAAGCGGTATTTCATTTTATCCTAATCTTATAATTTGCAAAAGCTTGATAAAGGTGCACTAGACAATGCTTCATGCCAAACTTTAAATTTCTAGGCCATGTGGTTTCAGACAAGAAGATTTTTTAAAGATTTTCTTCTATATTGCTATGTAAAAGTTGTGACCCCTTAGGCAGGGCCAATAGTGACCTAAGACACATTATTTGAATAAACTTGGTAGAGGTCCACTAGACAATGCTATACACCAAGTTTCAGACCTCTGGGCTTAGCAGTTTTAGACAAGAAGATTTTTAAGTTTTTCATTCTTGTTCCCATAGCAACCAGAGTTTTTCATGGAATAGAATTCTTTGAAAAAATTTGGTAAAGCATCATGCAAGGAACATTCCTGCAAAGTTTTATCATCCTTAACCTTGTGGTTTAGGAGATGTTGTTTAAAGTAAATAGTTGATGATGCACGATGGACATAACGCTATTAAAAAAGCTCACCTTGAGCACAAAGTGCTCAGATGAGCTGAATATTCCACCTTAAACAAGACCTGTCGTTGTGAGTGGACATATGCCCCCGAAGCCATACTTAGGACAAGAACATGTTTTTTACAGGAAACGAAGGCCAGATAGTATAGGAAAGTGTGAAAGAAGAAGTGTGAAAGGAAAAAGGAATGTTAACAAACACATGTCAGTAGGTTGGTGTAGACACACATTTAATAAAACATAAATTATTAAACATATTTATAGTTTGGAGGTAACCTGTCTGTGAAATTGCTGGTGTCAGCCAAAGCTGATCACTGTATCATTTATTTTTAACTTGTATCATTTTTGTCAGCATAGAAAATACAATAAATAATTGTACTGACAGTAAGTATCATAAATAACAATGAACAACAAAAGAATTAAACATATATATTGTTTGTCAGTTGAGATAAATGCTCTGAATATATATATATAATAGTTAATAAATTCTTTTAGAACAAAATATTATTATTCATCATATAAATATTGATACCAAATAACTTAAAACTCTAGTAGCATATTTTTTCAAGAAATATTTCATGAGAACATCCAAACTAGGCATCTATGAATAACAAAATTGTTGACCGGAACAACCATCAATGTATTTTTATGAAAAATTTCTTTCCAGTTAAGTGTGACCTTAACCTTTAAGCTAAAAATCTAGGATTGTCTCAATTTTCAACACATTTAACCATAATTTTATCAAGATCCATCTATGAATAAACAAAAATATGCACAAAACACAACCATCTATTCACAACCATATCACGACTTTAGACATACAAGTATGACCTTGCATGACTCTTGCATACAACATGTCGTCATCATGTCTAAGACATTTATGCCAAGTCATTTTAAAATCCATCCCGGGACGTCAGAATTGTTGACTGGCCACAACAATCAATGCAGTTATATGAAATATTCATATCATGACTTTGGATGTACAAGTGTGACCTTGACCTCTGAGCTGGACACCTGATTCTTCCACGTGACACGCTGACATCATGTCCAACACATTTATGCCAAGTCATTTTAAAATCCATCCACGGATGTCAGAATTGTTGACTGGACATGACCATCAATGCACTTCTATACAAGAATTGTCACTGTAAGATGAAATTGCCCCCTAAACTGGTGCTTTGACCTTTGATCTGAGAACCAGTCATTCAGGGGTCAAGGTCAAATAAATATAGATCAGGGAAGGTCTTATCCAAAGGGGGTTGTGTCCAAGTATGAAGTAAATCCACTTACTAATAAGGAAGTTATGGGTAATGTGAAAATTTCTAGACAACTGGACCTTCAAGGTGAAGGTCATTCAGGGGTCAAGGTCAGATAAATACAGCACAGGGAGATGGTCTTGTCCAAAGTGGTGTTGTGTTTAAGTATGAAGTATATCCATTTACTAATTTGGAAATTATGGCCAAATAATAGTTTCTGGACGATTGGATATTCAGGGGTCAAGGTCAAATAATTACAGGTCAGCAGGAAGGTCTTGTCGAAATAGGTGTTGAGTCCAAGTATGAAGCAAATCCACTTACTAATAAAGAAGTTATGGCCAACATTAAAGTTTTTGGACAATTGGATCTTCAAGATGAAGGTCAATCAGGGGTCAAGGTCAAATAATTATAAGTCAGTGTAAAGGTCTTGTCCAAAGGGGTGTTGTGTCCAAGTATGAAGTAAATCCACTTACTAATAAGAAAGTTATTGCCAATGTTAAAGTTTTCGTCCAGACTGACGCACGGACGAACGGTAGGTTCTAAAACAATATGCTTCCCTTTGGGGGCATAAAAATATTCATATCATGGCTTTGGATGTACAAGTGTGACCTTGACCTCTGAGCTGGGCACCTGATTCTTTCGCATGACACGTCATCATTCATGTCCATAACAATTGTGCCAAGTCATTTTTAAAATTCATCCAAGAATGACAGAATTGTTGACTGGACACAACCATCAATGTACTTTTATGAAATATTGATATGATCATGACATTGGACAAATAAGTGTGACCTTAACCTCTGAGCTGGACACCTGATTCTTAAGCGAGACATGTCATCATCATGTCCAACAAATTTATGCAGTCATTTTAAAATACATTCAGAAATGACAGAATTGTTGAAAATTTCCTTTCAAGTCCAAGTGTGACCTTGACCTTTGACCTACAAACCTGGGTCTAGCATGTGACACATTGTCTCAATGTGCCACAAATTTATGCAAAATTATTTCAAAATCCATCCCTGACTGCCATTGTTATTGACTGGACAAAAAGAGGACAGACGGACAGGCTGACAGCCAGACAATTCAAAAACTATATGCCTCCCTTCGGGGGCATAATAAAAACTGACGATACATTATGCTTTAAGCACACCTATAAGCTAGTATAACAATCAACAGAGAGCTTCACAAACAAAAAGCAGGAAAATTCTCTCTTTTGATTTTCATGGTGAAAATTAAGACGTACAAAACACTAAAGCACAAAAACAAACCTTAACATGAAATATTGCATATATTATAAACAAGAGAGACAGGATGGCCCTGAATCGCTCACCTGTGTACCATCAGTTAAAACAGCAAGACCAATGAAGGAATCAAGGTATGTTCACTAAAGCTGGATTCTACATGCAAACTGTACATGTGGTCCAAAGTTCATATAGTCTCTGGTTCAAAAACAGTAAGTACCGGTAGGTCAGAGGTAAAATGTCATTGTCGACTATGGTCAAAGTTGAAATCTGATAGGAAAATTATAAGTATAGTTCAAATTTCCATACTGTAGGTGCAAAAACAAAAATATAGGTCAGTAAGTCAAGGTAAATGTCAGCTAAGGTCAAAGTTGAAATCTACATGGAAAATTTTATGTACAGTTTAAATGCACTGTAGCTGCAAAAATGAGAAAGCAAGTCAGCAGCTCAAGGTCAATGACTAAGGTCAAAGTTAAAATCTTCATGTAAAATTATGAGTATAGACTACAATATTATTTTCAAACAATTTCAATTATTAATCCTATTACAATGTACACTTGCCTTTTTCCAACCTAATACTGTTTCTGTAACAACAACCTATATAAAAAGATTTTGAATAAAAGACACAAACACAAATAAAAACTAATTAGAACAGTTTTTCAGTTTATAACATATCTTTATTCTATTACGTATTTAAAATGAGATTACAACAGAATTATACTGCAGTAATACTGTACAAGTTTGTGCATTTTTTGTACTAAACACATTTTCTGATAAAAATATACTACAGTTTGTCATTCTAAATTCTTCTTTCTCTTTAAATATGGAGTACTGGTGGCTACACTAATTAAATTCAAGCCAGATTCTGATCTTCCAGAAACCTTCAGAAAAAATATACCTTAATCCTTTACATTTGGGCCTTTTCCTCACATAAATGTCCTTCAGTGTATGCTTAAAAGGAGAATTTTATATCAACTTCTAGCTGAAACTAAGATTAAATGTAAAAATAACTCAATAAAAGTATCTTTAAGTACTCGAAAGTAATATACTATTTTCAATGAGATTTTCTGACATTTAACCTTTTTTTTCTAAATAAATCATCACACCATTTACATTTCAGTTTAACACCTAAAAAATCAGTTGATTTGTTCAATATCTGCACTATCAAAAAAAGCACCGGGATAATACAAATACAGACCATCTCTACAGCCAGAGAACAAATGTATACATAACACCTTTCAATTAGTGACTGCCTTATAGTCAACTTTATATACACAACAAGTGAAATAAATCTTGCATATAAAAAAGGAAGACAATTCCATGACACAATGCCATCATATGAATTACACCTATGAGACATCATTTTCAAAAGTCATTCATGTAATGACATATACTTCTCATCACTACATCATTTTCATAGCATTTCATTACCTAAATTTCTCATTTTTTAAAGGCAACATTTGACAAGTGATAAATTACTTTCATCACACATGTAATCACCATTTCAATAAAAATCTATTAAACAATACCATAGTTAATAATGTGACCATTTCAATGTCATATTTCCTAGAACAACATGTGTCATGTCATTAATCCAATAACCACAGTTATGTCATGGTGTATCATATCACTGTTTAGTCATCCAGTGAGTTTCTTCATCAAATACTGAAGTACTAAATAAAAATTCATTCTAATTCAAAATAATCATAAACAGATGCATTATTTTTAACAATTCCTGGATTAAAAATAAACTAACGGCTACAAAGTGGGTTTAAAACTAAACTATTTCCTTTTGTTAAGTCAAGGCATTTTGGTAAATCTAACCAGTAATCACACAGATTATATGAAGAAGCATTTTTATATTAACAGTCTTCCACATGATATGTAACAAGCAAATTCTTTGTTTAAAATAAACACATATTTCCCTGCATGTCTTAAAATGCTGAATATTATTGCTGTTTGTATTCACTGCATCAGTATGAAATACAGTGTTATTGTTTTACCGAAGCTCTAACAATGGAAGTTGCCGACCTGACAACCCTTCCATTCCAATAATCTACTTCCCAATACAAAGTAGTTCATAGAGTTGCAGAAAAGCAAATAGCATAGCTGACCACCAAAATAGTTCAGTTCATAAACTCTGAGTTACAAAATCGCTGATCTCCCATTGAATTGATATGATTGTTGAGGTCAATACCAGGTTACATGTATCAACAGTGCGGACTTTAATCAAAACCTTTTCCTTTTAATAATTTTGAACTATTCTGGTTATAGATGGTTGCAGAACTGTCATTACAATATATCAAGGTTAGGCACTGCTTCGGGGACTGCTTTCGAACAGCAGTGGAACACCAGTACTTCCAGCACTTTTATTTTCGTCAAGTACTGTATATCCAGGAGTGAGAGTGAAATGCTTCTATCTGCTGTTTTATTCAATTTCATTTAGAACCTTTTTGCTTCCACCTTAATATATTTCCTTATGATAAAACACAAACTAACACATACAAGTACATATAAAAAATATTATCTAAATACAGTATCACAATATTTAACACTTTGTAATTTTCAAGGTCTTTGACCATCATTTCTGAGCAATTTTTAACAGCATTGATTACACAGAATTATACATTACATGTCCTTGTGTATAAACATCAATATCTGTAAGACATTAAAGTCATGAATCAGAACTTTGGATCTTTCTTTTTTTTTTATCTTGTTTGACATACTTTTCAGGTTTCACACTAATCTTGAATGACAGACATTTCACTGTAATCCTGAAATCCTTTCATATCACATACATATATAATCCCAATTTTACTATCAGGGAAGGCACACAATGATGGCACAAAAAGGCTATCTTAGTTTCAAAGATAACTTCCAAAAGTTCATCTATAGATTAATACTTTAAATAAATACTGTATACATATTTCTATAAAAATCTATATTCTTACAGCTGCAGAGTAAAATTTATCTCAGAGGTATCTCTTTTTTCAAGGCAACATACATACATCTGGTACAATATCTCAGCATGGTATATCTATTTCTAGTACTGATTTCCGTATTTCCAAGTCCATCTCTCACAGGTAGACCTCTATATTTCCCCATAGTCATAATACCATTGTGTGAGAATCTCAACTCCTGAGTTCAAGATAAGTACTGTATGTTCAAACTGACATGACCTACTGTTGTCCTGAGAGGCTATTGTCCAGTTGTCTGACCACTTCTTAAACACATCTGTACCCTCACATATCACTGGCTCTGTAAATGGACACCTTTTCATAATTTAGGGCAGAAACAGTTTCAGAAAAGCTAACAAGAGCACTGCTGGGTGGAGCATTATATGCCCTAAGGGTGTTTGTTCAAAGTATGATGCATTTGTGATATCAGGGAGGAAACCTTACGCTTTCGAATTAAATGATTTGCGTTATATTTTTAATTTTTTGTTTTTGATTTATAATATTTTGATTTTCAACATTTTATAATTTGTTAAATGTCAGTCTTTCAGAAGTTATGATGTTCATTCAAGTTATAGTGCAGAAATATTGATTGTTCAGTTGATTGTCACCTTGACCTTATATGTACTTATACTGAACAGTATCGGGGTCATGTAATCAATGATGGCAATCATCCTAAGAAGTTCCAAGTCTGTATAGGAAGTAGTTGCCAAGTTATACAGCAGAAATTCTTTTCAGTGCTTAGGTCATTGTGACCTTGACATCTGGCCTACTGATCCCAAGATGTACGGGGGTCATATTCTCATTGTAATCAATCATCATATGAAGTTTAAATACTTAATGACAATGTGTTATAAAGTTTTACAGCGTTTTCAGTGTTTAGGTCACTGTGACCTTGACCTTTGACTTACTGACCCCAAAATCAATAGGGGTGATTCACTCAATGTTGGCAATAATCAAATAAAGTTAAAAGACTGTAGGCCAAAGAGTTACTCAGGTTATGCTCTGGAAACCAAATTGATAACGGACGGAGGGATGCCCAGGACCATAACATAATATGGGCATATGAAAACTGCTCAGTTTCT
This sequence comes from Cyclina sinensis, assembly GCA_012932295.1. Taxonomy (NCBI): domain Eukaryota; kingdom Metazoa; phylum Mollusca; class Bivalvia; order Venerida; family Veneridae; genus Cyclina; species Cyclina sinensis. Next base: position 13,476,025 of record JAAONU010000017.1, read on the forward strand.
TAAAACACAGCTAATTAACTTTAAATACACCATGACAGTCCCAAAATCTTTAGTGTATGTAAATCAATGCAATACAGAATGCATCATATGAAAGACTGATAAATAACTGACAAACAGACAGACTGACAGATTGACAGAGGACAGTCTTAAAGGTCATGTGACACGACTATAGCAACTTTGTCTATTCAAAATAATCATAATGTACTGATTAAAATGGTTTAATTGCGAAATTATGAAAATATTGCTTCTGATAAGAAAAAACGTGTTTTTGTTGATCGGCTGTTTCTGTGTCGACATCGGTAGTTTCCGCCACAATTTTTGGCTGTGACGTAGATTTATCCCTACTGTACCAGGCAGTAGTGCAGAATTACACTGCTCGTAACACATCCGTTTTTTAATGAAAAAATAACACTAAACCACAAGTGAAAGAAACACGGTAAAGGCACACTAATAAAAATAACATACTATAAATTGTAAATAAAATAAAATAATGATTTACTTCTCGATTTTTATAAGTAAATTCAAACTTTGTGCCAGGAGAACAGGTTGTAATTTTACCTTAATAAATATCAATAAATATTCCAATTTCCTCCATGTTGTGGTTCTATATAAAACTATCTCCTCCACGTTTTAACATGCTGCGTAACACTTCCTCACTAGATGTTTACGTCATAAACAAATTCTTTTTCATTTAAGTGTAGTAAAATTGAAGTGAATTTAGGTGATCTAATGTGTTAACATTTGTTTCACTGGAATGGAAATTCACACTACAGTGTATTTTCACGTTGGGATATTGTTTGAAAAATAATAATATGGCATGTCCATCAAGTAGAAATTTGTGTCTGCTTCTAATTTAATATCCAATGAAATGTCAAAGATCCATAAATCACGCCTTATACTGTGGGATTTATGCAAATTAACCTGCCCAAATGGGACCCTTGTATATTCTGCACAGCTGTCAAAACAAAGCAATTAACTTTTTTATGACCCAATCAATGATAAAGTTGAGACAAATAGCAAAATTTTATGGCAAGTGATCTTACAAATTGATTGAATTACCTTTGATCAGTCACACTCAGGGCCGGATCCAGAAATTTTTGACTGGGGGGGCTTGGGTGGAAGGTACGGATGGGGGTGACCCCCTTCTGTAGGGGGGGGGGGTTTGGGGGGCCTCCCCCAAGAAAATTTTCTTAAAAGGTGGACTAAATGGCTCATTTTGGTGCATTTTAGGCATAAAAATATAATGAAATTTGTGTGAGAATTTAAAGAAATATACTGGCAGGGGCGTAGCAAGGGCTTTTAAAGGTGTACGCAGAATCGTAGGGGGGTCCGGTGCTCCCCCGGAATGTTTGTTTCTGTATATCGACTCAGGAGCGTTTTGGCTGGTTTTTGGCATAAAATAAGTCATATTTTCACCAATTTTACTCGATTTTTGTTTCACTTTTTCTCATGGAACATCTACTAACAACTATTCAAAAAGATTTTCTGGACAAATGTGTACGCAGGTGCGTATTCTGCGTACTGGTAGCTACGCGCCTGACTGGTATTTTTTTTAAATGTTCAACTAAAGCAAAAAACATATGACAAGTTTTAACTTTTTTTATTTTATATTTATAAAGTCCTCTGAAACAAATAATTTATCAATAAATTAATTTTCATAATAAATAACAACGTATCACATTATCCAATCTCCTCGCAGTGATGTCCCCTTCATTCTTTGGAAAGATCTCTGCAGACATGGGTTAACCTTAGCTAGATTTCAGCTATATAAACATGTATAAACTTTTTTAAAGAATTTATTTTTTTCTCTGTTTAATTTAGTTACAGTTGGAACTGCATCGATTAAACATGCCTGTGTGTAATTAAATTTTAAAAAGTGTAACTTGAAAAAAAGTTTAAAATTTTGTTTATTTACTTTCGACCATCATCACGTGACATGACTTTCGGCAGTGATTACTGTACTGAAAGTATGGAAGGGAAGTAACCGCTCTGTGGACACCATTCGGAACACCTCAGGCGACTTCAATATGTCTTTTTACGAAGTTGTCGGAAAGGCCGAGTTGTTACGATTGGAGTTTGCGCAATATCATCAGGCAACGGATCATGGCCAGCAGACGCTCATTTAACAACTTTATCAAATACGTCAAGGTTACTAGACGCTTGAAAACTATACATCATGATCAGTCTGGAGAATTCTACGATAATCCGTACCGCCGAATATACGGTACATTGTGTAATATACACGGCTATAAAGTTGCGAACTCGTTATCAGTTGTTACGCAATATTGCATGACCATTGCAAATTGTAAGGTTGACTGTGTTTCTTTTACAAAGTGAAAAGAGCTGAAAAAAATGTTTAAGAGTCTTTGAAAATGAGCCCTTTTATTTTTTTACAAACGGGCCAGCTGGGGGGGCTTGGGCCCTATAAGCCCCCCCGGTAAATCCGTGCCTGACACTTGTGAAAACATTATGTAATATCTTGTTCCAGTTAACATGTCTGAATGATTTTTAGTTAAGAAGCTTCCATGTAGATACATATTTTAATTAGATAATTAAATGTAATTGATTTATTTATGATGAAAATAAAAATCATTCGACTTCTAAATGTGAACAAATTTTAAAATAATAAAAAAAAAAGAATACAAAAACAATGTTTTTGTGTTATGATTTTGACATAGTTTTTACGGCTTCTTCATATAAGTTGTTCTCTGATCATTATTTTTTTATTTTCCAAATAAAGTGTAGAACGAATAAAAAAATGCATTTATAATGAAAATGAATCATAGATCTAGTCAAAGATTACTTACACGTACCTCAGGCAAAATATACCAAAGACAAATAAGCAACACATCACTGTAAGGAGAAGGTTTTTATGGAAAAAAATCTCTCGATTGGAGTTAGTTACCGGTAATCAAGTCTTCCAAAAAAAAACTGCATCGAATAAAAATAAGCAAGTTCAAAATCTTTTTGGATCAGTTACTTGAAAAATATCTCTAGATATTTTCACTGATGTATCTTTTAATTTTATAACCCTGATTTAACTAGCCTCAATATAATATTGCTCATTGTCTTCGTAATTCCATCAAAATTTCAAATTATTTATTTAACAAATCTTCAATGTATATTCATGTTGTTAGCCTTACTTGTTCAATTTTGTTTTTTTACTATATTCAGTCTATATTTTCATTTTCCATCATAATTTTTAAGTTTTTGTTAACAATCTAGGCAGCTGTGTAAAGTGGCAAGAGATAAATGTGCGTCACTTCCGGTTTCGCTCATGACAGGTGCGCGCGACCAAGTGCATAAAATATGGATTTTAATTTGCTATAAAAACATCTTTAAGATGAAAATTACCTGCGGAATTTTGTAAAACTGTCATAGTTAGATATATATTTTTTGCTCATATGAAAATTTCGAATTCAAAAATTCGTGTCACATGACCTTTAAGGTAAATAAGCAAGTATTCTGCACCAAGTCATGAAATGCTCAAGGAAATGAACTAACTGATAACCTGCATTATTGCTTACCAATAGTAAATGTCATCCCTGGCTCCATAGTCCTCGTCGTTTTAGGAGTTTCATGGGCTGCAACAGAATCCTGTATAATAAGTTTCATGCAGTGGGTGCGATTTAAACCCTAGACTAAACTAACCAGATACAAAAACTGCTGAAGCTAAAAGGTCTTGCTTAAAATGTCCTGAACCCTAAGAAACTAAATATTGAAATTCTACTAATCATAAAGAAGTGTTAGCCTTTGCTTTTAGGATGCAAGATAAATTACTTTTCTGAAACAGCCATCACACTTGCATTGTTAAAATTAAACATTCAGGTTTTAAGTTAATCTTTATGTTTAGACTACTAAAGCTATTCAAGTCATAGGTGAAACTACCTAAAACAGAGAAAGCAACGATTTACACACAGGTCTGTGTTTTGCATACACAAGTTTTCTATGCCACTATGTTAAGTCCTATAACTTTTAAATGATAAAGACTCAAAGATTAAACATCTGTTTATCTATTTGAATTTATCAGTGGTAGTGGTTTCCAATATGAAGACCCCAGAAGAGATAAGTTATTTCAGAGTGCAGGGGAAACAGCAAGATACAGAAATCATCCCATTCCAGAGACACTCTGGTTCTATTTCATGCTCAGTTACTACATCAATACATGGGATCTCAGTTTAAAGTCTCATCCAACAGACAAATACTATTGTTCAAGGAGGAGTGGGGGATGGCACTTGCTATCCCTGGGTAACAAGTCCCGTATGTTACCACTGATCTACAAAGGTTGTAACATTTACAATAAAACTTGTAATGTTGACTACTTACGGACATGAAATATATCTGGAGGTCCATGGAAATAAGAGCCTATACCATGTCCTGTTATCTCAGGTATGACAGTGTAGCCCTGGGCATTAGCATACTCACTACAAGAAATTGGTAAACCAAATAATGCTCCCCGAAGTATTTTTTGTTCAGAATGGCAGAAAAGTAAGAAATGTACTATCAATGGTATTTGAATGACATGTGAAATTATATACTTTTTAAGTTATAGTAAGGATAATCATGATGAAACATATTTGAGGATTTAAAGTATAAAAAAACCACATTTGTAAGGACAGTTGATTTACTGCAAAATTTACCTGCTACTTGTTTAATCTGTGAATGTTTGCTAGAATTTTTATGATCACAAAAAGAGGTGTGAAGTGCTTGGCTTGCAGGTGTCAAAAGTAGACCTGTACTTCATATAATCAGTGCTGTTCTCTAGAATTCCAGCTGATAAGCCATTGATTTATCTATCCATGGGGGTTGCTATATTAAGTTTTATAAAGGGAGTCACTGAAAGATGACAATGCCCCCAAAGTGATGCTTTGACTTTGAGCTGAGGACCAGTCATTCAAGGGTCCATGTCAAATAAATATAGGTAAATGCAAAGGTCTTGTCCAAAGGGGTGTTTTTTCCAAGTATGAAGTAAATCGACTTTCTAATAAGGAGATAATGGGCAAAGTTTAAGTTTTTGGACAATTGGATCTTCAAGGGAAAGGTCATTCAAGGGTCAAGGTCAGATAGTTATCGGAGAATAGGAAGGTTTTGTCCAAAGGGGTGTTGTGCCTAAGTATGAAATAAATCCACTAACTAATAAAGAAGTCATGTCAATGTTTAAGTTTTTGGACAACTGGATCTTCAAGGTGAAGGTCATTCAGAGGTCAAGGTAAAATAAATATAGATCAGTTGGAAGGTCTTGTCCAAAAGGGTGCTGTGTCCAAGTATGCAGTAAATCCACTTACTAATAAGGAAGTTTTGGCCAATGTTAAAGTTTTCGGACGGACTGACGGACGGATGTCCGGCCGAAACTGGATGGGGGGTCTTTTCGTTTGATATTTTCTTTTGTTTAACAGAGGGCCATTGCCCCTTTATTCTATTGTTACAGAATGAACTCTTTTGTTCTTTTTGTTATGTTTACAGTTAGATGGTCCCCTATTTATTTTCAGTAGTGTGGACTGACGGACTGATGGACGGACAGTTAAAAAGCTATATGCCTCCCTTCGGGGGCATAAAAACTAACTGATGTAAAGAGATGGTTCATTAACACTGCACTTCCTCTCATTGGTCTTTATAACCTTGTGAAGTTTTATTCAATTTCCTTCAATACTTTTCAAGCCATTTTTCTAACAAGCATTATGAGGTATTATAAAGGGAGATAATTAAAAACTAAGTAATGTAGGGTGATGGTTTTTTTAACAATGCACTTCCTCCCACTAGTCTCTATAACTGTGTGAAGATATAATGAGATATCATTGATACTTTAGAAGTAATACTCCAGACAAGCATTATTTAACTTTTGTAATTAACATTAAGGGAGATAATTCCAAAATTAAGCAAGGTAGAATTAAGATTTATAAACAATGCAGTTTCTCTCACTGTTTTCTATCACTATGTGAAGTTTTAATAAAATTCCTTAAATAGTTTTGAAGATATTCTTAAATACCATAAAGGGAGATAATTCATAAACTAAGTAATGTAGGGTTATGGTTCTTTGACAATACAATTCCTCTTACTAGTCTTTATAACTGTGTGGAGTTTCAATGAGCTATCGTTGATAGTTTTGAAATAGAGAATAATAGGTTAGTGTCTTAATATGAGAAAGTTTATCTGGCAAGGTGTAGGAATAAATTCCGCAGCCGAGCCAGATAAACTTTCTCAATTAAGACACTAACCTATTATTCTTTTTATCCTGTCACATCTGGCATTTGGAAATAATTTACCTAAGATATTGAAAATATATCTTTAAAGTGTTTCAATTTAGGCTAATGTCAAGGTTATCCTGCAGTGGTACATTTGCACACACAAAAAATAGTTCCAAAGTTTCAGTAACTTTATTTCCTTAAATGATCACTATATTGTAAGATTTACATATTTAATTTTTTATTCAAGTAGTCTCTGTTTGTAATAACATCAATTTTATCACTTCCTTCTGTTTATAAACACAAAAGTAGTCCATGACATATCATGTGCCGGATATCTACGTCACGTGACCAACTGCCGTAGATGAAATAAAATATTAGGCACCTTGTTATTGGTTCAAAATTGTTATAAGTGACAGGATAAGTTGTACTCCGCATTATCTAACATTTTAATGATCATTACAGGAGATAATTCAAAAACTAAGCAAGGTAGACATATGGTTATTGAACAGTGAACTTTCATTCACTAGTATCTATTACTGTGTAAAGTTTTAATCAAATTCCTTCAATACTTTTCAAATTAATAGGAAAAGAATTATTAAGTAATATAAAGAGAGATAATTAAAAAACTAAGTAAATTAGAGTTATGGTTCTTTGACAATGCATTTCCTCTAACTGGTCTCTATAACTGTGTGACGTTTCAATGAGATATCACGGACAGTTTAGGAGTTATATTCTGGACAAGCATTATTAACTTAAGGGAGATAATTAAAAAAAATTATGCAAGGTAGAATTATGGTTCTTGGACATTTCACTTCCTCTCACTGGTCTCTATCATATTGTTAAGTTTCAATCAAATTCCTTCAAGACTTTTCAAATTACTCTCCGGACATGAGTGTGACAGACAGACGGATGGATGGATGGATAGATAAAGTGGCAACTACATGCTCTCCCTTTGAGAAGCCTAAAAATACACATGTATGTTATGAATTGCTGGTAAACTACAATTTTTATGTCTAGAACATTCTGAAAACGTTCTGCTTTTAAAGAAGACTACCTTAAGATTTAAAACATCTGACTTCCTTCAAAATCATCTAAATGCCTAGTGTCAAGGTGTCAGTCAAAACTTCTAAGCGTAACAGGCTAAATAAATGCATTTATATGAGTGTTTAGACTTTCTCTGTGACCTTTTATACAACTGGTAAGACTCTGTAATTATACCTGATAGCAAATCCAATATCACAGAATCTGGCTCCAGGCTTACACACGTTGATTCCCTCCATCAAGCTTTGTTTACCGATAGTCAAAAGGTTCTTACCAGCATCATCTACATCTCCAACCATGAATGTCTCGGACACATCACCATGGTAACCATGAAAGTACACCTGAGATTAGAGAATATCAATTTTTATACATCTGTAACTTCAGAAGTATCTTTTAGAATCTGACAAAGTAATAAAAATGGAACACCATTAAACACAATTGTTTCAATATATTTAAAAACTGGTGAAAGGGGTAAGTTATATTACAAAACAACAACTAGAATTTGTTGCTTTGATACTTTCACAAAAGCTTTAAGCATAATTAACCAATGTAAGACAAAAACTTCTTTATTTACAGCTCTGCTAACCTTAAGCTGTCAGTTGCTTACTGAACAAGCCTAATACATGTACAATCTCTCTAGCATCACTGGTTTAAAAAAATGAGGTCTTCTTACTGTCATGTAAATGTATACAGTTATTCACTTTACAAATAAATATGATGCAAAAAACCAACTCACAGAGACATCAACATTTACAATATCTCCATTCTCCAGTGGTCTATCATCAGGTATACCATGACAGTGTACATTGTTGACAGATGTACACACAGATTTGGGGAACCCTCTGTACATCAAGGGTGATGGGTAGGCATTGTTTAAAATACATTCCTCATGTACTATTTTATCTATCTCATCTGTTGTCATGCCAACCTGAAAATGGGGTAATTTACTAAGATTTTAGACCTCATAATGCAAGTGTCTCTAAGTGTAAACCTAAAACATAACTATCTTAAAGATAATACAATTTCGCAGTATGAACAAAAAATCTGGTAATGAACAAAGGGTGGGCAATAACTAATGATACACAACTGAAGATGGACCTTAAGAATGAAGTCTCCTATTCAAACACTTCTTCCTTTTTCCTTCCTTTTTACAAGTGTGATTTTGTTCAGCTTGAGAAGTGTAAGCTAAGCTCTGGTGCATAACACCACAACAATTTAACACAAGGGCCATGATGGCCCTAAATTCCTCACCTGAGTCCCACTGCTTAGGGGCCATAACTCTGAAACCCATGAAGGGATCAGGTTATTTCAGGAAAAGAAAGATCTTTTGTTCATAAATGTTTTGTGAAAGTTTGGTTGAAACTGAATAGAACTCAAGCATAACACTGTGACATAAAGTAGAAACATTTATTTTTAACCTCAGTGACCTTGATCCCAGTAAATGGTAGAGGTTCACGCAAGATGTCTATATATATACCAAATATCTAACATATCAGGCAATAACTAAAGGCTCTATGACAGAAAGTAGAAAATATATTTTAAATCTCAGTGACCTTGACCCCAGTGAACTCAAACCCCACCCATGGGTAGAGGTCTATGCAAGGAAACTACATACCAAATATCAAGATATTGGTAAAGTAGAAAAATCTATTTTCAGCTTCAGTGACTTGACCCCAGTTAATGGTAGAAGTTAAGGCAAGGTGTCAGTATACCAAATATCTAAAATATCAGTCATTATATAAGGCTCTATAATGAAAAGTTGAATCAAGTATTTTTAGGCTTGCTGACCTTGACCTTGACCCCAGTGACCTCAAACCCCACCCAAAGGGTAGAAGTCCTTGCAAGTTACCTATAAATCAAATTTCTTATATATTGGTCAACTGAAGCCTTATGGTTTCAGACAACAAAATTAAAAAATAAATTCAAATTCTATAGACTGAAGTGAATAACAACCAAGTGACCCCTGTGGTGGTGACAATTTTGACCCCATGGTTTGAACAAACTTGGTAAAGGTCCACTAGGCCACTTTTCACACCAAATATCTAAACTCAAGACCTTTTGGTTTCTGACATAAAAAAGAATTTTTTTTTTTTTCTTAATGTCTTTACAAATTGTGCTTATTTTGGCCTTTTACGGGGCTATAACTATGGAGCCCATGACTCAACTGGCCAGTTCAAGAAAGGAACCAAAATCTATTAATGGTTAATGTTTTGTATAATTTTGGTTGAAGTAAAATAAAGAAGAGGGTCATGATGGTCCTTTTATCACAAAGCTTTTACCTACATCAGTCTACAAAAAACCCAGCTGACCCCTGATGTGCAGCCAATTTTGATTTTTTAGCCTTTGTGACCTTGACCCAAGTCACCTAAAATCAACACAAGGCCAGATGTCAATAGTACACACATACCAAATATCTAAGATACTGGTCAATAAATGAAGACTTTTGCCCGTGATTTGTAAGATTATCAAAGCTGTAACCAACTATCATGCAGACATGACAACATAAGCCCATTTTTGGCCCCCATACCTCTGGATCCCATGACAGGGTCAGGTTGGTGCAGTAAAAGAAAGGAGATCTATTGTTTATGAATGTTTTGTGAAAGTTTGGTTGAAAATGAATCAAATGCAAGCATTACACTATGACGTAAGGTAGAACAATCGATATTTAACATCTGTAACCTTGACTACAGTAACCTAAAACCCCAACCTGTGGTAGAAGTCCATGCAAAGTACCTACATACCATATATCTAAGACATCAGTCAATGAATAAAGGTTCCATAACAAAAAGTAGAAAAATCCAATTTTGCCTTGGTGACCTTGACCCCAGTGAATGGTAGAGGTTCATGAAATGTGCCTGCACACCAAATGTCTGAAATATTGGTCAATAAAAAAGCTTCTATGAAAGGAAGTAGAAATATCTATTATAAATATGCTGACCTTGACCTTGACAAAGTGACCTTAAACCCCACTTGAGGTTCATGTTAGGAACCTACATACAAAATATCTAAGTTATTGGTCAATAAATGAAGGCTCTGTGATGTGAATTAGAAAAAATATATTTTCAGCATTGGAGACCTTCATCCAAGTTATAGGTTCATGCAAGGTGTCTAAATACATAATATCTAAAATATCAGTCGATAAACAAGAGGGCCATGATGGCCCTATATCGCTCACCTGAATATGACTGCTTTTAACAAAGTTGCTATGGACCTGGTTAATTGCCCCCAGATGACCCATATTCAAGCTTGGCCTAGAAATTATTGAAACAATCTTTCTGACAAATTTCAAGGTTATTTGGACTGAAAGTGTAGCCTCTAGAGTGTTAACAAGGTTTTTCCATATTTGGGCTCTGTGACCTAGTTTTTGACCAAAGATGACCCATATTAGTATTTGAGCTAGAAATCATCAAAACAACCTGTCTGTCAAATTTCCAGGATATTTGGACTGAAAATATAACCTCTGGAGTGTTAAAATGGTTTTTACATTTTAGGGCTCTGTGACCTAGTTTTTGATCCCAGATGACCCATATCCTAATCTGGGCTAGAAATCATTGAAACAACCTTTCTGACAAATTTCAAGGACATTTGGACTGAAAATGTAACCTCTAGAGAATTAACAAGGAATTTCTACTTTTTGACCCTGTGTCCTAGTTTTTGATCCCACATAACCCATACTCAAAACTGAGCTAGAAATCATTAAAACAATCTTTCTGACAAATTTCAAGGTTATTTGAACTGAAAATGTTACCTCAATGCGTGTTAACAAGGTTTTTCCATATTTGGGGTCTGTGACCTAGTTTTTGATCCCAGATGACCTTTATTCAAATCTGAGCTAGAAATCATTAAAACATTTTTTTCTGACAAATTTCGAGAATATTTGGACTGAAAAGTAGCTTCTAGAGTGTTAACAAGTTTTTTTCTATTTTTGGGCTATGTGACCTAGTTTTTGATTTCAGATGACACATATTCAAATTTTACCTAGAAATCATTGAAACAACCTTTCTGGTTATTTGGACTGAAAATGTTACCTCTAGAGTGTTAACAAGGTTTTTCCATATTTGGGCTCTGTGACCTAGTTTTTGACCCCAGATGACCAAATTTTGAACTTGAGCTAAAAATCATCAAAACAACCTTTCTGACAAATTTCCAGGATATTTGGACTGAAAATGTAACTTCCAGAGTGTTAACAAGGTTTTTCTATTTTTGGGCTCTGTGACCTAGTTTTTGAACCCAGATGACCCATATTCGAACTTGAGCTAGAAATCATAGAAACAACCTGTCTGACAAATTTCCAGATTATTTGGACTGAAAATGTTACTTCTCCTTCTACAAGAAGATTTTCAAAGTTTTCACTATATAAGCCTATGTAAAACCAATGACCCCGGGGTGGGGCCAAATTTGACTACAGGGTTATAATTGGAACAAACTTGGTAGCGGTCCACTAGACAATGCTACATACTAAATCTTAAGGCTCAGGGCCTTGTGGTTTCAGACAAGAAGATTTTTGAAGTTTTTCCTATATAAGCCTATGTAAAACCAATGACCCCAGGGTGGGGCAAAATTTGACCCCAGAGGTATAATTTGAACAAACTTGGTAGAAGTCCACTAGACAATGCTACATACCAAATATCTAAGCTCTATGCCTTACGGTTTCTGACAAGAAGATTTTTAAAGTTTTTCCTATATAACTCTATGTAAAACAAGTTACCCCTGGGGTGGGGCCATTTTTGACCCAGAGGCCATGATTTGAACAAACTTGGTAGAGGTCCACTAGACAATGCTGCACACCAAATATCTTAGCTCTATGCCTTACGGTTTCTGACAAGAAGATTTTTAAAGTTTTTCCTATATAACTCTATGTAAAACAAGTTACCCCTGGGGTGGGGCCATTTTTGACCCAGAGGCCATGATTTGAACAAACTTGGTAGAGGTCCACTAGACAATGCTGCACACCAAATATCTTAGCTCTATGCCTTACGGTTTCTGACAAGAAGATTTTTAAAGTTTTCCCTATATAACTCTATGTAAAACAAGTTACCCCTGGGGCAGGGCCATTTTTGACCCCAGGATCATGATTTGAACAAACTTGGTAGAGGTCCACTACATGATGCTTTATACCAAATATCAAAGCACCAGGCCTTGTGGTTTCTGACAAGAAGATTTTTAAAGATCCAACTTGTAAAATCTGATTTTAGCTCCTGTGACCCAGAAATGCAATGAACCGGAACCATTTGAACAAACTTGGTAGAGCTTCATGCAAGGAACATTCTAGGCAAGTTTCATTAAATTTTGCCAAGTGGTTTCAGAGGAGATGTTGTTTGAATGAATTGTGGACGACGGACGGACGGACGCCGGACAATCAAGGATCCTAAAAGCTCACATGAGCATGCTCAGGTGAGCTAATAAAGGCTCAGTGACCACTGTCACTGTAAGATGACAATGCCCCCGAAAGTGGTGCTTGACCTTTGAGGTGAGAACCAGTCATTCAGGGGTCAAGTTCAAATAAATATACTATAATAGGTCAGTGGGAAGGTCTTATCCAAAAGGGGTTGTGTCCAAGTATGAAGTAAATCCACTTACTAATAAGGAAGATATGGGCAATTTTAAAGATTTGGACAATTGGATCTTCAAGGTGAAGGTCATTCAGGGGTCAAGGTCAAACAAATATAGGTCAGTGGAAAGGCTTTGTCCAATGGGGTGTTGTGTCCAAGTATGAAGTAAATCCACTTACTTATAAAGAAGTTATTGCCAATGTTGAAGTTTTTGGACAATTGGATCTTCAAGGTAAAGGTCAATCAGGGGTCAAGGTCAAATAAATATAGGTCAGTGGAATGGTCTTGTCCAAAGGGGTAATGTGTCCAAGTATGAAGTAAGTCCACTCACTAGTAAGGAAGTTATGGCCAATGTTAAAGTTTTCGATGGACTGTCTGACGAACGGACAGTTCAAAAACTATATGCCTCCATTCGGGGGCATAAAAAAATTCTTTTGCAAGTCTTCACTAAAAACAAGTGACCCCTGGGGCAGGGTCAAGTGACTGACTCACAGATGGGTTTGACAATGCATAAGAAGATAATGTTTCAATCAGTTCATAACTAGATGGGTGTTCGGTGGAACACTTGTGTCGCCCTTGGGTACTCTGTTAGAATAACTAAAAAGGTAAAGAAGAACCTGCTGGAAAAGACAGCATGCTAGTCAAAATAAAAGTAGTTATGTGGAGGGAGTGGAGGGGGGAGTGGAGGGCGGACTGGTTTGGTGATCGGATGGGGAGGCAAGTACCTATGTATTATAAAAAAAAAAAAAATTGGGCCGGGGGTGGTTGAGGTAGGATGGGGAGTAAAGTACCTATGTTTTAAAATTTAAAAGAAAAAAAATTGGGCCCAGGGGGGGTGGGGGGGGGGGGGTGACTGGTTGGGGGGAGGGGGGGGAGTACTTACCCATCTCATGTCAGTTAATATTTTATTTCTAGGCTTAAGAAGTTTTTTTCCTATATGTAAGTATAAGCACAATCAAGTAACCCCTGGGGGTGGGGCTGTGACCCCAGGGACATGGGTACCAACAATCTTTGCAGGGGTCTTGCTGGTGATCAAGTATTCCAAGTTTGAATGGAATATCCTTGACACTTTTTGAGACATGGACATAAAGAAAAAGGTTAACAAAGAAATTTTAACTTGAAAAAGGGGCATAAACTTGCAAAAATAAATTTGAGGGTTATCTGCCCTTGAGAAATGGTGTTGTCTTAAGTGATACAATTGTAAGCATTACAACTGGAAAGTTTGATAAAGAAACATTAAGAAATGGCATAGTTATAGCCAATGTTAAGTTTTCATGACAAAATCCAAGTACAAAAAGGGGCATAACTATGTCAATTGTGACCTTGACCTACACATTTTGGCATCATCATGACCCTGTTGTCGTAAGCAATATAATTTGAAAGTTTGATGTTGAAATGTTAAGAAATGGCAAAGTTATTCCCAACGTTAAGTTTTCATGACAAATCCATGTATAAAAAGGGGCATAACTCTGTCAAATGTGACCTTGACCTAGAAATTTTGGCATCAACCCGACCCTGTTGTCATAAGCAATACAATTTGAAAGCTTGATAAGATAAAGTTTAGAAATGGCAAAGTTATAGCCAACGTTAAGTTTTCGTGACGGACCGCCGGACCGACGGACAAAGCGATCCCTATGTATCGCCTTTTCTTCGAAAGGGCGACACAAAAAGTAGGGGATATTGCAGATAATATTCTTATTGTGAGTAATTAAGAAAACCCTTACCTTTTGATATTTATTTTATCAATTAAACAAATTCATTCAAACATTTTAATTGAAAAATTAACTTTTTCATGATATCTTTAGGTACCTTAAACAGAATCCAAAGTCATTATGTTAACATCATCATTTTCACACTCCCTCATTAACATGTTTCTGATTGTCTGTCTCGAGACACTGACCCCTCTGACATGTCAAAGGCATTGTTGAAGGTCTGTGCCCATCATAGCTCTATTACAGAAAGCTTGATTAACAACACACAGTCATCTCAGTCGTCTCAGATGTCAGTACATCTTGGGGGTCCACTTCTTTGGACATCAATCATTTCACCAGTTGTTTGATAGCATGACCACAATTGACAGACAACAGACTGTGAAACATTCAAGTCAGCTGCAGCCTGTGTACTTTAGGTTTGTTGTAGCATACAAATGGCCAGCAAACATTAACGTTCAGTTAGACGTCACAAAATTCCAATTGCAAATTTGATAGGAAATTTGTGTTTGATATCTACACAATACAATATTCTGAAAGTTTTGCCCAACTAAAGTCACAATTACCATGATTTTGGTCAATGTTAAAACCCCTCACCAAAAAAAAAATTAAGCTAAATTCTGTGAGTCAGTCCCTTTAATTTGAACAATCCGTAGGTCTTATGGTTTCACTGAAGAAGATTTTTAAGTTTTCCCAATATATGCCTTTATTAAATCATGAGACCCCAGGGTGGGGCCATATATGAGCCCAGGGACATAATTTGAACAATCTTTGTAGAGGACCTCTAGGTGAACCTGTATGATAAATATCCAATCCCATTCAGACAAGAAAATTTCGAGTTTTCAATTTTAAAATCTATTTTTAGCTCCTGTGACTCAGATTTGCAATGAACTGGAACCATTTTAACACCTTTGCTAGAGCTTCATGCAAGGAACATGATGTTACATCCAAGGCAACTTTCATCAAATCTGGCCCTGTGGTTTCAGATGAGATGTCATTTGAAACAATTATGGATGACAGAGCTGTGCTCAGGTGAGGTAAAAACCACCATCATGCAGACATGGCAAAATATGCCTGTTTTTTTCTCCTATCAGGGCCTGTAACTCTATAATGCATGATGAGATCATACCACTTCAAGAAAGGACCCTAGACCTTCTGGATATACAAGTTCTGTGCAAGTTTAGTTTAAATAAAATCAAAAATGAAATTTCTATCATGCAGACAAGGCAAAATATGCCTGTTTTGCCCCTATCAGGGCCCATTACTCCATAACGCATGATCAAATCAGGCCACTTAAAGAAAGAAACTGAGATCTACTGGTGATACAAGTTCTGTGCAAAATTGGTTTAAATCAATTAAAAAATTAAACCTCTATTGTGCAGACAAAAATTGTTGACACGCACACTCATAGGATGACAGACATCAGGCGATCACTAAAGCTCACTATGACCACAAAGTGGTCAGGATTCAGGATTCCTAAAATATACATGCATACCTTGATCGATTTTTCAACAACATCCAGCACATGTCTTGCCAGTTTACATGCATTCCATGTTGCATCTATCTGTACCTGGGTTTTTATCTCTGGTTCTGTGGGGCTTGGTGGTACAATACCTATTGCACAGATGTTTTATTTTAATAACCACTTCATTGCAGACAAAAAGCATGCCAACTTATACAATCACAACAGCAGATTAAATATAAATGCTCACTTTATGCAGTTGTGATCTTAAAACAGGTAGATATTTTTATAATATCAGATGGTTATCATTACCAAAATCACAAATTAAACAGACACTAGATGGATCAATTTGGTAGAGTCCACTAGACAATGCTACACACTGAATTTCAGAGGACTGGGCTGGGTGATTTTAGACAAGAAGACTTTTTTTTTTACTTTTCATTCTTGTTACCATAGCAACCAGACGTCTGCATGGAATGGAATTGTTTAAATAAATTTGATAGAGCTTTATGCAAGGAACATCCTTGCCATGTTTAATCTATACTGACTAAGTGGTTTAGGAGGAGATTTTGTTTAAAGTTAAAAGTCAATGATGATGCAAGATGGTCAAAGATGGATACAGGGCAATCATAAAACCTAAAAAAAGAGCTAATTACTGTTAAAACTTTAATAAATTGTTTTACTAAGGTCTTGCTAATTAAGACCTATTTTTCAGCAATTATTTCTCTAAACAGAATAAAACACTAACCTGTTTTTATCTTGTATTAATGGGCATATTGTATGATATCAATTCCAAAAAGGTTTTGAGTACTTTGCTAATTATACATCCATAATTTTTCCTGTATGTAAACTAGCAACAATGACAGAAAAAAACCTTACCAGAATCAACATAGGGTGGTTTAACAATATGATCTGGCACAGACCTTGCAGGACTAACCATGCCAGGCCGTACAACACTATAACTTGGGTTACTTAGTTCTCTACGTGCTGCCTTCAGAACTAGTGTCTTTACTTTGTCAAACACACTTTTCTTTAAAACCAATCTCATCCTGACCTGAAATCATTATTCAAATATTACCAGTCTTGATCGTGACTATTATGTCATTATAATATTGTTTAATTTACGACATTGCTAACTTTAAAACAATCAAGTCTTCAAATTGTTAACTGTACCATTTCTTGAATCAGCACTAGTCTATCTTTGGGAACTTGTCCATAACTGAACAGATGTTTGAAAAAGAACTTTATATTATTATGTTTCTTTCAGAGGATGGTTAATAAGTTACTTCTTTTTTCTGGTTTGACAAAGAGGCATCTGCTTGACAAATACTATGTCTATAAAACAAGAGGGCCTTGATGGCCCTTTTATCGCTTACCTGAGTACAACTTCAACTACTTTCATTCACACACCAAATATCTAAACTTCAGTCTCTGTGGTTTCAGAAGATTTTTACCTATGTCAGTTTACATAAAACAAAGTGACCCTTGGGGTGGGACCAATTTTGATTTTGACCCTAGAGACCTAAAATCCAACCCAAGGGAAAATGTCCATGGTACATATATACCAAATATTTAAAATATCAGTCAATAAAAGAAGACTCAGGACAGAGGTTTGTTAAATTATTAAAGATGTAAAACCACTATCATGCATACATGGCAAAATAGCCTATTTTGCACCCCCTCCCCCTCCCCCATACCTCTGGAATTCCTGATGGGTTCAGGTTGGTTCAGGAAAAGAAAGGAGATCTGTTGTCAATGAATGTTTTGTAAAAGTTTGATTGAAACTGAATTGAATGGGAGCATAACACTATGACGTATGGTAGAGCAACAATCCATTTTTAACACTGTGACTTTGACCTCTGTGACCTCAAACCCCATCCTGTGGTAGAGGTCCATGAAAGGTACCTACATACCAAATATCTAGTACATCAACCAATAAATGAAGGCTTTTTGAGGAAAAGTAGAACAAGAGGGCCATGATGGGCCTGGATCGCTCACCTGAGTACTTTGCCTGAGGGTCTTCCATTAAGCAAACATCAGATGCAACATTACATTTTCTAACTGAAGATACTCAAAGATCTCATATTTTATACAAAAAAAAATCCATGGGGCAGAGGCAATTTCATGATAACAGCTTTTGAGGAGATGTCATTTGAAGCCATATATTGAAGAAAATCTATTTTTAGCTCCGGTGGCCATTTTGTTCAATGGAGCAGAACTGTTTAAGCAATTTTAAAGTAGGGGTATGTAAGGAACATTTCCATGAAATTTGATGGAAAATTACCTTCCCATTGAGGAGGAGATGCTGTTTGATTTCTTTTCTACTTTTAGCTTTTGCAGCCTTTATGTGCAATGGAGCAGAATGGTTTAAGCAATTTTATAAAAGGGCATTATAAGGAACATTTCTGTAAAGTTTGGTTTAAAATGGCCAAGTGGTTTTGGAAAAGATGTCACTTGAAGCAAAATATTGATGAAAATCTATTTTTAGCTCTGGTGGCCATTTTGTTCAATGGAGCAGAACCATTTAAGCAATTTTAATAGAGGGCTATGTAAGGCACATTTCTGTGAAATTTGGTGGAAAATCTCCCAACTGTTTAGGATGAGATGTTGTTTGAATTTTTTTTCTATTTTTAGCTTTTGCAGCCCTTATGTGCAATGTAGCGGAATGGTTTGAGCAATTTTAGAAAAGGGGAATATAAGGAACATTTCTTTAAACTTTGGTTTAAAATAGCCAAGTGGTTTAGAAGGAGATGTCATTTGAAGCCAAATATTGACAAAAATCTATTTTTACCTCTGGTGGCCAATTTGTTCAATAGAGTGGAACCGTTTAAGCAATTTTAAAGTAGGGGTATGTAAGGAACATTTCCATGAAATTTGATGGAAAATTACCTTCCCATTGAGGAGGAGATGCTGTTTGATTTCTTTTCTACTTTTAGCTTTTGCAGCCTTTATGTGCAATGGAGCAGAACAGTTTGAGCAATTTTATAAAAGGGCAATATAAGGAACATTTCTGTCAAATCTGGATTAAAATGGCCAAGTGGTTTTGGAGGAGATGTCATTTGAAGCCAAATATTGATGAAAATCTATTTTTAGCTCTGGCAGCCATTCTGTTCAGTGGAACGGAACCGTTTTAGCAATTTTAATAGAGGGCTATGTATGGAACATTTCTGCAAAATTTGGTAGAAAATCCCCCAGCCGTTTAGGAGGAGATGTTGTTTGAATTTTTTTCTTTTTTTAGCTTTTGCAGTCCTTATGTGCAATGGAGTGGAACGGTTTGAGCAATTTTAAGATAGGGCAATATAAAGAACATTTCTGTAAAGTTTGGTTTAAAATAGCCAAGTGGTTAAGGAGGAGATGTCATTCAAAGTAAAATGTTGATGACGGACGCCGGACACAGGGTGATCACAATAGCTCACCCTGAGCATTTGCTCAGGTGAGCTAAAAATCCAATTTTAGCCTCAGTGACCTTGAACCTAGTTAATGGTAGAGGTTTATGCAAGATGTTTATGTACAAAATATCTTAAATATCAGGCAATAAATAAAGGCTCTATGAAAAAAGTAGAAAAATCTATTTTAAGCCTCAGTGACCTTGATGCCAGTGACCTCAAAGCCCACCCAAGGGTAGAGGTCCATGCAAGGAAACTACATACCAAATATCTAAAGATATTGGTAATTATAATTATAAAGGCCCTTGGAGGTAAAGAAGAAAATTCTATTTTAGCCTCAGTGACCTTAACCCCAGTTAATAGTAGAGGTTCATGCAAGGTGTCTATATACCAGATATCTAAAATATCAGGCAATAAATTAAGGCTCTACAACATATAGAAAAATATCTTTTCAGCCTAGGTGACCTTGACTTTGATCCAAGGGATCTCAAACCTTGCAAGTTACCAACACACTAAATATCTAAGTGTTTAGAACAAAAACGAAAAGTATAAAAATCTATTTTTAGCCTTGGTGACCTTCACCCCAGTGAATGGCAGATGTTTATGCAAAGTGCCTATATTATATACTAGTGTTGTAAAATCAGACTGGAATGAAAATCAATTATCGAATCTACATTGTAATTGAAAAACCATTTTGATTTACTATCTAAAAATAATCGAAATGGGATAGGATTATTACAACAAATACTGTTTCAATGCATGATATTACAAGTTAGTGTTTGAAATTATTTTTTGTCCAATGAGATGGCAGCATTTTTCATATTTTGAAAGAATTTATTTTAGTAAATCAGCTTTAAACAACCAGTGCTACTAACCAGGTAAATGAATGAAATGATTTACCGACGTTATTCCGCATGTGTGCCTTGGGGGCGGAGCTACAGGGGTATTGGTTTTTTGTTTACTTTCATACGATACACAAGAGAACAGCTGTTAGTTTAGACGCTATTCTAATAATATCGTGTTGAAACTTACAAGGACATTTTTTCATAAAAATACATAGGATTAAAGAGAAAGTAGCCGTGAAAACAAACATATTTATTAACTCTTTTCTCTCCAGAAGCAAAAATTATATGTAACTGATGGTAATAGGTTTTTTAATCCCAGTTTTAATCACAGACACTTGGGGTGTGGAGCTCAAAACACCTTTAAAGTCCAAATAAAATGTATATTTGTCAATCCCAGCTTTGGTACGTCGCTTTGGGCGACATCGGGATGCGAGTCTGGAAAAATACAGAATACATTGAACTAAATTCATCTTTTATAATTATGTTTGGCTTTCACAAGTAAAGTAAAATATCCTCTCATTTTATGTAATCCATACATGTAAATTATACACACAATACACGGTAAATAATATATTCATGCCACTGCTTTCCGGTGAAAATGTCGTCGGAAAGGTACAGTGTTCCATTACGCAAGTGAGGATAATTATAGTGTACATGTATCATCAAAGATCGTGTTAAATCTGTTTCACAACGCAAAATATTACTTTGTAGAACAAAATGTAAAAGTACAACAACAACTGAAGCACCTACTGACAGTACTGCCACCCAATTCACGTGCATGTAGAAGTTCTTGGGTTTTTATTCCAAGCAGTTGAGTTTTGGTGTTTCGGGGTGTCAATCAATGTCGCGTGACGAAAGAGGGCAGAGACATGTAGAGAGTGTACAAAAATAATTTAAAACACTAAGCTGGTTAAAATTTATTAGTACGTATTTACAAAATTAAATTGGTCGCGCGGCTGTGCCGCGCCTGACCAATTTAATTTTGTAAATACGTACTAATAAACTTTAACCTATACTTAAATATTAAATCATTTATTTATCCAGTTATTTAAGGTACCTATAATGTCAAATGTACATCTGTTAAAAAGAATCCACAAAGAGTAACTTTGCTTGCCACCTGGCAACACTGATTCTTGGAAATGAAAATCCATTGTTACCGACATAACATGGCTGCCAACAATTATTTGATTTAAATTGATTATTGTTACATCACTACTATATACCAAATATCTAAGATATTGGTCAATAAATAAAGCCTCTATGACAAAATTTTGAATGTTGGTAGTCTATTTTTAGCAATTTAACCCTAGGGCCAAGATTTGAATAAAATTTGGAAGAGGTCCACTAGGTCATGTTATAGTGCAAATATCTTAACAATAGCCCTTGTGGTTTCTGTCAAGAAGAATTTTAAAAGTTTTTCCTATGCAAGCCTTTAAAAGAATCAGGTGACCTAAGGTGGGGTCAGATTTTACCCCAGATGCATAATTTGAATAAGGCTACATACCAAATTTCTCCTGTGGGCCAGATCTGTAATGGACTGAACCCATTTGAATAACTTTGATAGAGCTTCATGCAAAGAACATTCAAGGCAAGTTTTAACACATCTGGCCTTCTGGTTTCTGAGATGTCATGATTTTAGAAAAGATTGAGTTGATTTTATATCCCACTGATGTCAAATATTCAAAAGACATGGATAGTACAGAAATGCTGCAACAGGACTTTCCTCAACATAATTAAAATGTAATAAACCTTATATGCATCAAAGGAGAAATCATTTATCTTTCCATGCAAAGAAAAATTTCATTTCATTTTTACAATTATTTTTTCTTTGTGATTTAAACCCAGGTAGTGGAAATTAAGAAAATCAGGGAAGAAAAGTGTACCAAACATAGAACTTTAGCCCATAATCCAAAGAAAACTAGTCTGTACCTCTACCAACTGAGCTACCTGGGTGCTTGCCATTGTTTTGAATTCCGGCCAACTCGTGCCAAACAAAGTTGCCCCAAGTAAAACTTCTCCCATTTTTGGTCAACTCGCCCCATATATAGAAACCAATAATGACCTATTATCACCTTTTGTATAGGTGAGAATATTTTGTTTTTTTTGCTATTTCAATAGTGTTATAACATATAAAAACGCTTATATATATATTTTTTTTAATTCTGTTTAAATGAAAATAAACGTAAAAATTAAAATAATATTTATGTTTGTCACAGACTTAAAATACCACTTTATGTTTTGAGCCTTTCGGGTAATTATTTTATAAACAAGATTATAAATGACTTTGTTTTGTGTATAAATTCACTGACAAGAATTGTATATTTATTAATTTGCAAACAATGACCTCTTTTTGTGTATAACTTCCTTCCTAAATGATATCAGATTAATGAAGGGTCTTGATTGATTAAAACATTCTGTATGGATTGGTCATTAGAATGAATGATTAATGAGTGATTAATTTTATCATTAAAGAAGTTTGTTGTTTAACTAATTGCTAACCGATGCACGTTCATGGTAAAAATGTACACAGCTTTTAAAATCGTATGAATAGGCTGTTCGTTGTTTGCATAAAATTGTGTGGTCTATTGGAAATACATTTTTCATTTTTAATTGTTTGTGATTTTATTATTTCCGTTAGTAAGTTTTCTGAGTTAACTAATTTCACTGAATTGTAATATTTGTCGATATTGTTTAAAAATGTCAATTTTATCATGTGTTTTAAATGCGTTTAAATTTGGTCAGAAAAAAAATTGTTGCATTATTTCTTCTGTTTCTGTTGCATTTATACATTTGCTTTATAAACATACAATCATTTACAAATTAAAAAAATAACCAACACTAATTTTCTTGCGTATACACCCTTAACTTCAATGCTAATTCATTTTTACATTTTGTTTTGAAATATGTATTTTATTTTCTATAAAATATTTTGAAAGTAACAATCTATTCATAAGTATTTTTCAATTCACCAACTGATTATCATTTATTACAATTATTTATATGAAATTCTTGTCTTAGTCAGTTAACAAATCATTTATAATGCTCCTGTTAATGTTAATGTCTTATCCGTTGGATATATTTATTTTGCTTGCTATAAACATTGTAAAATGTTCCATGCAATAAAATTGGAAATTGAAAAAAAAAAGATTTTTAAACACCATGATTAAACTGATTAAATCACTGATCTAATATTATTCCAAAGTTTGAAACAAAAAACAAATCAATTATCTACATTGTTGCACCATCAGTCATGTTCTCAGGGCCATAAAGAGGTGATAATTACTGGTGATAGGTCATAATCAGTTTCTACATATGGCAGCCGCGGATTCAGCTACGGGCTTCAGGGCTGCAGCCCCCCCATCTCGGCCCAAAGATACGTTTTCCAGATGGGCTGGTATATATTAATGCATTTATGGTTCGTAGTGAATTCCGTTATCAAAGCGGAGTGATTGCTATCATCCAATTGTTAATCTCTTGCCTGGGGGCTGTTTGTGTAATTATCGATCAACAAGTTGTACACGCCTGATTACAAAAAGCGGCGAAGCTTTGATAAAGTTAGCAGTTTGTTTACATGTGAAAATGGAGTTGCAATTTTCTTTAAAAACTGATAGTTTCTGGCCAGATTGCGGCTATGAATTATGAATTTTAAACTTGGATATAAGCATGCTTTATGTGAAATTTCATAGGGACTGTTTGTCAATTTGTATTTTGTAGTTCTCAGCAGATGAATAAATTATCTTGATTTTTTTTTTTAGCATTTATATCTGAGTACTAAAGATTTATAAAGTTGTATATCATCTTGTTGTCTGTTGTTTGGTAATCTCTGCTATAATAAATGCAACAAAAAGCCCAAAAATGCACCAGAATGCACCATTTTACACCTTTAATTTTCAAATTTTCTGGAGGCGGCCCCCAGTACCCCCACCGACGGTAGGGGACAACCCTTCCGTACACACCCCAATGTGGTTCTACCCTTCATGTCAGCCCCCCCAGGGAGCCCTATTCTGTATCCGCCCCTGTATGTGGTGAGTTGACCAAAAATGGGACGAGTTTTACTTAGGCCAACTTGATTTGGCTGACTTATCACCATTTTTTGTAGCCACTACTCAGTACACTCCTCCAAAATAACCCTCTACTTAGGTAGTAAAACTAACATATACTGGCTATACTGAATACCTGTGATCTACTAAAATGGTGGACTACTTATTAAAGAGAGAATTAACGTTTGAAACAGGTTACGAAAAAGAAGTCAACTGATTAATTTAACAAAAGAAAGCCTTCTTGTACTGTCTGGAATTGTGGCAATAGAATTGCGCGAGTAAATGTGCTTGCAGGGACAATGGTGTGTCCGTCACCGATAATAGAAGTACCCCGATAATAGGGTTACAGAGGATATATATCCCGTAAAATTTGATGTAATCTTGGGAAATGTTAAGCTAATGTCTCCACCCACGCCAAACATTCAAAGGACCAAAATAATGGAGGACTACTGTATACTACAAAATAATTGCCTTTTCTTTTACTGCCAAACATACGAAGTTTCCTCTGTTGCAATAAAACCACAAAAAATGCAGTAATTCGCCTCGCGAAATTATATCTCAACAGTGCATTCAATGTGTCTTGTTTGCTCAATTTATAATATTAATTCATTTTCTTAAACAATTGGTCTTTACATTGAAATACTAGGAAACATCATTGCTGTCATACAAGATATAACCAGAAAAAAATGTTATTTGAAGTTAATGCTGTACCCGGAAGTAGGTCTTAACGGACGGTAAAACCCGTACTTTAGGAAATCAAAGCACAGACAGTACTGTCAGAAGTGTAAAGACTGCACCCATGAGTTAAGAATCATATCAGTTCCTTTAATTGCTTTTTAGATACGCTCTAAAAAGCATAATTTCAACATAAAATGGAGATAATCACAAAAAAATGAACCAAGGTAGAGTCAATGTTCGGACTTCATGGTCACTAAAGTGTGACCACTGTATAAGTATAAACTCAATCCTTATTATATTGCATGCGGTGCCAATGCTCGTTTGTTAAGGGCAACGACTTAATGAAATTAATTTCAAGAGTGTTGTGGTGCTATTCAATAAATGCTGTTATGTACTTCACTTAGATGAATAACTTTATGATTGTGAATGTTTAAGTAATTAGTATTTATACAAAAGTTTAATTATTTTCCATGTGAAACAGGGGCAAACCTCTAGAAGCACTGATCACTGAGTAATGTCTCTTGTGGTACAGATGTGCCTTGTCCCCGGTAGCAAGTATGTTGTCCCCAGTAGCAAGTATGCCAAGAATGAATTTTTTAATAGTTTTTCAAAATTTTCTATATCAGTAACCAGTTTCAACAAAAATTTCAAGTTGAAATGGGCCAGAACTCTAAAACAGTTTTCAGAGTAATGCTCATAAAAAGCAAATATTCCAAGTTTCATATTGATAGTTTGATACCTTTGATAGATTTGAAATCATTCCACTTTATAACAAATTTTGACAAAAATGCTAAGTCAAAGAGGGGCTTAACTCCAAAAATATATTTCAGAATAATGCCCATTGACTTA
Organism: Cyclina sinensis; assembly: GCA_012932295.1. Taxonomy (NCBI): domain Eukaryota; kingdom Metazoa; phylum Mollusca; class Bivalvia; order Venerida; family Veneridae; genus Cyclina; species Cyclina sinensis. The sequence continues at coordinate 13,501,772 of JAAONU010000017.1, forward strand.
CAACTGCACCTTTTCATTGTAAGCAAGTATTCTAAGTTTTGTGGTGATACCTTTAAGTGTTTCAGGAACGAGCTACTTTAAACTTTTTGCACAACAACGAAGATGACCTAGCGGTCATACTAGCTCGAGTTTTTCTTCGAAACATTTAAGCTAAAAATAGGGGAATACCATTGTGATCTCTATTAAACTGAAATACTTGAAAATTGCTTATATCCAAGTCAAGAGCAACACAGAAATCAAATATATTTTTATGTAAGTAAACTGTTCATAAAAAAAAGAACAAAATCATGCGAGCAAATAATTAAGATGTGAAAACAGCAGATAAATAACCTGAAATGTATAAAAAAAAAAAATAATACTGCAAATATATATTGCGGCCACAAATGCAATCGTAATGAACACAGAGGTTAACCGAAATTAATTTCTTGACTCCATGACCATGTTCAAAACATTCATTGCTGTTTTACTAGATGTATTTAGGATATCAATCTTTTCAGATTTGTCCTAGACCTACATAATGACTAGAATAACCTCCTGTGACAAGTTTATAATGTGACACATTATAAACTTGTCTAGGACAAATCTGAAAAGATTGATATCCTTTTTCCTACCTTACATGAAGTAATCTTGCATAAAGAGTCCTATTCTATCGGATACTTTAAAACAATTTTTAAGGTATTAATAGGTTTAGACTAGATTTTATCTTTTGTATAGGAAATGTGGCATGAAATAAATTTAATGCAAAACATGATCACGATGAAACCCCAAACCATTTTCATTGAAATGTTTTAATCCTTACATTCTTTATGATCAAGATATCTGGAGATCTGTGCTCATCAATAATCGATAATCAACTGAAGGTGTATCAAGGAAAGCATTAAAATATATACATTATTATATACATTATTTACAAGTAAAAGGTTATCAAAAATTAGGGATTTGAACGAAAACTGTATTCAATATTCGAATATTTGGTTTGTCATACTGGAAAATATTCGAATTTTCGATTCTCGGACGTTCCATCAGTTATCCGAATTTCGATATCCGAATATAGGTACTGTTTAACTGTTTTCGTTCATACTAACGTGGTTCGGGAACCTGCTGTGTATAATCAAGGAATGGCTTGTTTAATGGAAGTCTCAAATACTTTTTATGATTGGCATTAACAAAATATATTCCGTTCTTTGACACTAGCCTGGTTCCCGGGCGTTTACTTCATAGAACAGCAGTTCTGTTCAGCAGTTAGGGGCATGTAATCCAGACTATTTTTAACACGTGAATTATCGCCATAAAAACGAACAGTTTATTATATAGCAAGGGATGTTTTTTGGGTCAAGATCAGGGAAAACAGATAAATATATTGACATTTATAATTTAATCAACATGCAAACTAAAAGCAAGGACGTAAAAATATTTCAAGCACATTTATTAGAGGAAAATATTTGAGTTATTCTGATTGATTTGACAACAAAACAGCAATAAAAAAGTATTATCAACAGAGTAGAAAGCGTGATTGTTCGTGTACGTTTTTGAGTTTACGTTATCTCATTACATGCATTTGGAGTACCTCGCCGATTAGCAAATTGCCGAGAAGTTGCAATTGCAATGAGTATTTTGTTTGTTTTGGGGTTTAACGCCGATTTCAACATTTGTTATATCTCGGCGGTCAGCCCACCTAACCGGTTTTCCTGGATTACTAACCAGTAATTGCCAATTTCTCCGCAAGTGACTGACTACTGTTCCCACATGATCTACTCTGAATCAGCGGTGAGAGACAAATGAACATAAGACACAATGTCTGAGAACAAATGTCACGGAGAAATTTTGCCCTGCCCAGGGGTCGAACCAACGACCGATGGATTACTAATCCAGTGCTCTACCTATTGAGCTAAGCGGGCGGGCTTATTGCAATGAGTAGTAAATTTTTATGAATTTTATACGCATTCGGGATACCTCACCGATTAGCAAATGACCCAGAAGTTGCGACTGCAATACGTAGTAAATTTTATTTATGAAACTTTTGTGGATGAATACTAAATTAATAACTTGTTAGTTTTACAGTTTGATTTGAGAAAAAAAAGAAAGTATTCCTCATGCTTTCAAAATCAGCAGAAATCTGCAATATCAAAGAACTTTTGTCAAACTTTCAATGAAAACTCATACATTCTCTGGTACTATTTTTCAACGCAAATGTATAGGTAAGAGACGGTAATGTAATTGTAACTAAATTTAGAAAATCTGGTGTGCAGATTTAGAAGCTTTCGCTTCTAAAAACGGAAAACAGATATGAAAATAATCTGAAGTAAGTGTAATTTGATTATGAAATAGTCCGATTCTACGGACATTCTGGACATTTTATTCATACTTTGGGTAGCCATTTATGAAAACTCATAGAAAACAAGGGAATTTTACATAACAATAATATCTTTTGTGATAATTCCTTGTTTTATTAAAGAAAAATGAAAAACGATAATCTTATCTATTCACAACATCATTTAATACAAATGCAATCTTTTAAAAATATAAAATCCTGTATTTCATACGGAGATGAAATTTCGGATATGTTTATTCCGAAATTGGAGTCTGCAAAATCCTTCTTTGTGTATAGTGTCTGCATATCCTGTCTGCAGAGTATACAGTACCACCAAACAACAAATGACGGTGACAGGGTTGAAATATTCTCGAATAATTTATTCATAAAAAAGTGTGTAGGCCTACTTTTTATTTAATGACTAGTCCAGCTAATTGTACGCAAGTCGAGATATTGTGTTTTTTTTGTATTGGTCAATATCTCGCCTCCGAGATTCTGACCCATAACAAAAATATCTCAGAATTTGCTCAAGACGTTGAATTAGTTTGACCAGAGACATAGATAACAGAGATAGGCAACTTCCTAGCTAGTTAAGGTCTCACGCGTGCCTGATAAGACAGTGTCTTGTAGCAAGTATAACTTGTTAACTAGTTGCCAAATTGAATCAAATTATACATTTTCTGAAAGCCTAGTCATTTGTTTATTGCTGCAGGTAAAATAATTTTAGTCCTGGTAAAAATAAATGATTCATCATGTGTTAAAGAGAACTGCAACTTAATCATTTTTCACAAAACTATAAAGATGGTGAAAAACTGGGATAGTGGGTATATTCTGCAAAGTTATATCAAATTAAAGGGCTAGAAAGTTGCCAATATTTTTACTTGCAGCTATAGACGACTGTTTAAGCTTTCAAATGATGTATACCTTAAAAGGGTCGAACGAATAGCCATTGAGTTTTAATTGCTACAAAATGCCTATTTTTTTCCCTTTTTGAGAGGCATGTGCGCTATTTCAATGGAGTAAATAGGAGCTGCTTATCTCTGTTATCTATGTCTCTGGTTTGACGAATTTCATGCTGGTATTAAAAACTGAAGCTTTATCAGTTATATACAGTGTATAAGGCACTGAGTTTCTTCAATTTATTCATCATTGGTTAATGTCTGATTGTGCAGTCAAAATCGTGAACACGTCAAATCTCAGCTTCTTAATCTTACTGACTTTTTTGGATATTGCTGTAATAAACATCGAGTGAGCAGGTGAGTAGGTGGAACATACTTGAGAAATTATTTTTAGGGATCAGGTACTGTCACGCTTTACATTTCACCAGAAGTTTGAGTACAAAGTTATTACTGGCATCATTTCACTAAAAAGAGTGTTTATAAGTTTTGTCACAAAAGGTGCTGTTGAAAATTGTCTCAGCTAAAACTGCAGTTTCATAGTTAGAGGGTTAAACTTTCTAATTCACATAAGAATTGGCTGGTTCAGAAGCTCAGTGGAGGTTATGTTATAATGTTATATGTCTTGCTGACTTTAAATATATTCATTATTTTTATATATTAGTTGGAAGTAAAGTTCCTGTTACTTATATTATTAAACCCTCTTGATGACTGCCTTCCTGTGTTTGAAACAATACTCCTGTCTAGAATGGGGTAAGTCACTTGAGAATCTCACCACTGGTGGAATTAGGACCATGAATCTGGGGCCTTTAACCTGTTGACCACTATTCCCTGCCTTGAAATAAATCTTATTTTATAGATCTATACTAACATTGCATTAAGTGATTGGTAAATTGAAGGTTTTGAAAAGTTTGTTAAAAGAACTTGATATTTAAATGATTATCATGGATGATTCTTTGAAATTATTTGTTCTCTTTTTTCAGGAAATGGAGTCCTGGAATGAAGTCTTAATTCTTGAAGAAGGGGAATATTTAAAGGTCAACGTGTCATTATATAAATGTTCAGCTACACATATTGAACTTTCACACACCTCAGATCATTCATTTCCAGACCAGGACACCAGCTGGACTCAAACATCAACCTCAAAACCACCTCTATTAAAAAACGTTCTTGGAGAGAATTTATTCTCAAGTCTTCAAGGACTGTTTGTTCCAGCAGAAAAGGAAGTGATTGCTTCTAATGCTGACCAAGATGAAGAAAGTATGTGCCATGTGATAAAAAGTTTTGAAATTCCTGTGTTCACTGTAAACAGTTTTTGGATATTTATTTGGTTACTTAGTGCAGTGATAATGGTTTGTGCGATCATTTTAATGAAAAGATGTATACATCTTACTTGGTACACCCGTAAATCAAAGACTGAGAAATGTGCAAAGACAGTACGAACTAAAGATGATAAGTTAAAGTTTGAACCTGGCACAGACAATAAAGAAGTTGTTGATGAAATTGGCCAGTTCAGAAAACAAAAGGAAAAGTCTGATTCAGACACTAATGGAATTCATCTTAGTTATCAGTGTTGTATTTTGAAAAGTTCAGCCATTGGAAATTCAAGTGTGATCACATTTCTGGACCACACAAAAGATAAATTGTTTAAAAAGCTTGATAAAATTTTATTGAGAGGCCTGTCTGATGGTCAGAGTTTTTCCCAGACATGTCCTGCAACTCCAAGGCTGGCTAGAAGGAATATAACCAGAAGACAGAGAATTGGCAGTTCCCCTATGATAAATATTTTAGCAGAAGCATCAGCAGATAGCTCAGAGAGTATGGAAACGAAAGAACAAGAACATGCATGGAGTACTTTTAAGAGATTTTCAGAAAGTTTAAAGTGGCAGTTTCCATTTACATATTCCCTAGAATCTTCTAAATTAGACAGATCTTCTCAGAAGTTACTGCACTATTACCAGAGAGTTTGTCCTGTGCCAGATAACATGTGGAAAACTGCATGTTTAGTGACTGATTATGTACTGTACTTGATTGCGTTAGAAATTCAAAACATTGGCAATAAGTCTGGCTACAGGTTTATACAGTTTCTAGGGACAGGTTCAGCTAGGAATGGTACTAAGGTTTCAAAAGCCAATCAGTTTGATGTACTCATGGTTGTTCAGCCCCCAGCTATGCCAGAGCTAGTGTTTGAAAGCTCAAAGGGCAGTATACCTCCAGGAATGGTTGTTGTAAGTGTCAATACTGGAAAACATACAGTGGGTGACAGGCATGTAATCTCAAACTGTGAAGTTGATGGGTTAGTCAGGTCGTGCCTTTCTGCCAAGGAGTGTGCCATATCTGCAGAGTCAATGGTAAAAGACAGTCTGCATTCATTGTATACAATGTCAAGGTCTGCAATGGACCGACTGCCATTTCAAATGAAAGGTGCACCAACAGCGGTGTTAACTCTGAATATCGATACACGTGCACTGGTTGGTTTTGGTGAACCAGAAATAAAAGTAAGGATAATTCCAGTGCTACCATTACCAATAGATGGTTGGTACCAGATGCCATTATTGTATGCTACACCACCATTAGCAGAGTATGAGTACAAGCAAAGATCTGAGACAAGAGGGGTCTTAAATCCAGACTTACTTTGGCAAGTTGAGTCTAGTGAATTGGATACAGTGTTTAGCATAGGAGTTGAGTCTTTAATGAAGCATGCCAGAGTGGATTCATGCAACATCATCTGTCTGAAGGTACTGAAAGCTCTTCTTACTGGTGGAATTAAGAACAATCTCCTTGATCGCGGTGTCTTTCCATCTTCCCACCTTGCAACAGTAATAAACTTTCTCCTGCTTGAAAGTGCACCGAATCAGTGGACATTTGAAAAACTTGGCGACAGATTTTCAGATGCGATACATTTCCTAAAATCAGCTTACAGCTGTAATCGCCTTCCTCATTTCTTTGTTAACAATCCTCACCTCATCAGCAAAATGCCATATGTTGCTGAGAATAAAGTGCTTACACAGAAAAGGCAAAGAAACCTGTTGGCTGGTGTTAGTTCAGAAGCATTAGAAAAGCGTTTACAATACCTTGAATCCTGTCTGCGGGAGGCAGGTCTGGCAGACTGTGTCAAAGAGGAGTTCTCAAACGATATGTGGGAATTTGAATTCTTTCTGTTTAACTGAAGCATAGAATGGTAATGTGAGTGAAGTTGATGTTTTACTAAACAAAAATCTTCACAACAGTTATGCTTTGGTAGAAGTATTATCATACGAAAAATATTGAAAAAAGTATAATCAGGCTAGGACTTGTAATGTTTTGCATATAATACTTCTACATGTATGTTCACCATTCATTTTCTGGGAGTTTTAAAAGGTTAGCTTTGTTTACAGGAATAAAGTATATGTTTAGAAGTATGATTTCATCATTGATATGACAATAATCATGAACGCAGTCAAAAAATATGGTTTAGTACAGTAGTCTGGACTTGGTGTGTTGAAATATGTCTAGAGTATGAATTTATATCATTTTTAGATTAGATAAAGGAGATGTGATTGATATTAAAACACTAGAGCTAGTGGATGGAAGAAGCCCCGTTATTGCTAGTCAACAGACAAATGTATAATTTATTGTTTTTATGTTTAGGGCCATTCCAGTAAACATATATCCTATCCCTGGAAGGCACTTTTGAAATGGACCAACCCCATATCATATAGAAGTTTGACAAGAAAGGACTGCTCTTTGTAAAAAGACCATCCTAACAGAATTTTTTACACGGTACAGCCTTGAATATGTAATGTAATGTATTTATCTTGCGTTTAATTTTTTTCTGAAATTGACTATTATTATGATGCAGTACATGTGACTACGTTTTTGTTGAGGGAAGAGAAGTCTTTTGGAGGGACCGGGGACCTGATGGGGAATTTATTTTTAACAATTAATTGGAGTTTAATTGACAAAAATATCTGTTTATAATATAGAAACAGAAAAATACAGTTTTCATTTTTTATCTCCACTTTCGTAAAGCTACTGACTCACAGAAAGTAGCTTATTTTTTTTTCTTTAAAATTATAGAGAACTTAATATACTGTAGAAAAAACATAATATTATGCTTCTAACACCATGAAAACTGAAGAAAAAGTTAAAATCACAAGGATTCAAACCCTGGCCTGCCTTTTCAGTTAGCAAAATAGAGTTGTGGCCTAAACCACTGAGCCACTAAGCCAAGTTATTTACCCTTTTAAAAATTAATAAAATAAACACAATGTTTTACCCTGTGACTAACAGGATAATTTTTTACTGATAAAAATGTGTAAAACTTTATCTGTAACAAAAAATGAGACAGAAACTTAATTTAGATATATTCTTCACAATTACAACTAAAATTTCTACATGTGTATAAACATTTTCTTTTTTATGCATCAATGATCCATCTGCGATTCAGTCACTTTAATAAAGTGGAGCTATTGTCATGACCCTCTCATCAGCATCAGTTAGCCTTTTTAAGGTCCATTTCTCAGAAACTAACAAAACTATTCAATTCAAATTTGAAATATGTGTTCACTAACAAAATGTAACACCATTTCTTAAGGACAAATAACCTTCAAATTTATTTTTGCAGAGTTATGCCCCTTTTTTGACTTGGAATTTTTTAGTTAGCCTTTTTGTTAAGGTCCATTTCTCAGAAACTAGATATTCACTTTAAACTTGGAATACTTGATCACCATCAAAATTGAAATGCATTTCAAAAAGGCAGGTAACCCTATAATACATTTTTGCACTCTTAGGTCCCTTTTCGACTTAGAATTTCTTGGTTAACCTTTTTGTTAATGTCCATTTCTCAAAAATTGACAAAGATATTCGCTTCAAACTCCGAATACTTGATCACCATCAAAATTGAAATGCATTTCACAAAGGCAGGTAACCCTATAATACATTTTTGCATTGTTATGCCCTTTTTTTGACTTTCTTGGTTAACCATTTTGTTAAGAACTGTCACAGATATTTTTTTCAAACTTGGAATACTTTCAGTATATACATGTATAACAGTACCTATTTCATCTTGGGGCTTTGACTAGGTTTTCAAAAATTCATGTAACATTGGCCAAATGTAGGCCTAAATTGGTCAAGTTGTCAAAAACTGAAATCGTTATATTGTTACATCCTCAGATGTGTTTTGGAACTCTTTCCTCAATTATTTAGCACAGTGATTAAATTGATAGAGGAAACAACACTATTATGTATATTGAAAAAAATCCTACATGTTTTACACTATAAATACAAATGTAGTAATGGCTAATATTATACTATCCTGCATCATATGTAAGAAACTGCTCAAGAACTATCACTTCTCACATCTTTTTAGGAGCAATATTTTAGTTTGCTGACAAGGTTTTATAACTCTGTATTTTGAGGGAATTCTGGCCCTTTTCTAACAAGAGAATATTTTTATGTTTAGGGGTAATTTCTTCTTATCAACATATTGGTGAGACTTTTTTATATACTATTCCCTTTACTCAGGTGAGCAGTATAGACCCACTTGGCCCTCTTGTTTGACTTAGCTTATAATTTACTATCCAGCTCTGAGAAAAGTGGAGTGTGCTGTCTGCGGACAGGTCTTGTTTTCAAAATGTGTGTACTAGTACAGTGTATATTATACAGTTTTACATGTATGTATTCTTAATTTTTGCTACTAAAGGTTTTTGTAGAAGCTTCTTGTGATATTTCATGTTACAGCATTTCCATGCATTTTGTATTTATTTATTTATAATGCTGTTTATTATTATGATATTCCAGGATTGTTGATGTTTGCAGTGCTTGTAATAAAATTTATTGTGCTTTATAGATTGTCTCTCTCATCTTGAACTAAGGCAGAAGTATGTGAGCTGTTGGGGCTTGTTTCAAGAATATTTCACCTATCTGATAAGGCTGGAAGTTTCCTGAACAATCATTACAGCAAAAGGCTGGCACTGACCTTTCTGCCTTCTTAAGGAAGTATGAATTTACCCAGTATTGATTTGGTTTGAAAATATATTGTATGAAGTATAATTATGCAAGACAAGGGATGTAACTCCTAATCTGGCTTGGTAAGGGCTGACACAACAAAATGTCCAGTAATTTTGTTAATTTTCAAAAGCTTATGTCCTGTCTACATCTGATAACCTATTATTTAAAAAAAGAAACACCTTCCAGACTGAAAGAGCAATGATGGAACTACCAAAGTCAGGCAAAACCATCTTACTTCTGGTTTACTTACAAAGGCAATCTGACTGAAGTTCACGATCTCCCTATAGCGATGTTCAGGATATGATTTACTTTTTAAGTACTTAGAAACTTTTGGAGCTTGTCTATGTTGATGTGATATTTGAGTTATTAACTATAAAAGGAAATTAGATAAATTTAGCAGAATATTATGTGAACTGAAGGAATCAATAAATTGAATATAAACTATTGGAATTCATTTCTTCAAGAATAAAAGGACTCGTGGTCTCAAAGACCACACAACTCCTATGACCAACCTACTGGGCATTGTACCAGTACACACTCTGAGGGTTGGACGTGTTGGGCACAGCCTCTCACAAAAAGCGAGTTCCCAACAGTAGGCACAGCTGTGCAGCCGCAGTCCGAACCCAGCCAGCCACCCTCGGTCATAAAAATATGACTTGTACAGCAAATAGAAGGAAAACTAATGTATCAATCCTATAAAATATCTTACAAGAAAATACAAAGTACTTCATACCAAATATTTTTAAGCCCAACCACCCCTTTGATTGCAAACATAAAATCTGCTATGTACAAGACATGTTTTCCTTCAATTATTGGTTTTGTAAGTTCAAGCCATCAATGTTAATCACCCTAACCACAGTACAGTGTCTGCGACTTCAAACAGCTAGATTGTGGATATGAAAATCATACAGATGCATTTTACTCTAACTAAAACATTCTTCATTCAAGTTCAGCAATTGTACATAGTGCCAGGAAACAGTACAGTTAACAGTTGCAATGTTACTTTTCTACAAAGTGTGAAAACACTTGAACTGTTTTGAACAGAAACTGCTGTATCATATTGTAACTGTGACAGAAAGTCAAAAATGAATTTGCTAGTCTTAATGTCAAGGTATACAGACCTGCTTTATCTAAGTGATTGCCTGACAAATGAACAATTTTCATACCTGGTACCACTAGATGGTTTTACACTAGGTAACTGAGCTGCAGTCTGCCAAATTACATGTAAGCTACAGACCTAGCTTGTAAAATTATTCCTTGCCTGCAAATTTTGGCAGACCACAGTGCCAATAGACCTGTAAGAATAAATCTTAAATACCCTGATTTTTATTTTGGCATAAAGAATTTAATTTTGGCCTACAGATTTTCTGTAGCATAAGCCCCAGTTACCTACATCTTCAAAATATAATTTTGCAGACTGGACCTGATCTAGAATACCATCCTGAGAATTAAAATCAAAGACACACAACAGATTAGTTGATTGCATGTCCACAGTTTGCAGTTCAGATATAGATAGTACAAGACTCCTTTATTCTTCTCATGAATATTTGCATTTGAAGCTGCCATCAAGTGCATCACTGTGATGTGCTTCTGTAGATCTAAACTCTCTCAGTTCACTTACAATCCCTAAACTTCTTATTTCACTTAAATGTACCAAGATCCCAAGCTAACAAAAGTACAAAACATTATTTGACTAATGCTTTATTTTAATATGAGATACTGTATTACATACTGAATTTGTTATTCCTAACTAGTACAAAAAATATCATAAATATGTGTGTAACTATGCTATAATGATTATCAAAAATATATTCATATATACATGTAGAAGTGTTAGAACTGTGGTTTTGAAGATGGAATGTATAATACATGTATATTGTTAGAAATCAGTTTCTCTATGTGGAATTAACAGGACTTGCAAAAACTACCTTGATATAGACAATAAGAAGAGATACGAAGTGGAACAACTTTAAGATATTAAAACTACATATGTAATCAAACCAAAACTAGATGTAACTACAACATCTAACTGTATGGCAAGATTATTTGTAAATTGCTGTCATACATTAAAACTTTCACTAAAAAATATGTGGATACTTGGAAAACTTTTTATTTGAAATAACATTCACTGAAACATGAAGCATTTTCTATCAAAGTTTAAAGGTGGTTCTGGGTGTTAATGTAAACTGGATTGTGAATTTTGCTCAGCAGTTAAAATAATCAGTGGAATGTTGACAGGTACATAGTGTCTCTAAAAGGCCTCTTAAAGTCACAAGTTTTCTCATTCACTTGACAGTCAATACATAATATATGTGGGAATGTTTTCCCACTGAATGGGTTTAGCAGGTTAGCAGTAAATGCTGAAATCATAAGTACAACATCACTTCACCTAACCATCTAGTTATGACTTGTTAAAGCTGTTACATCATTTGTGTTACCTCAGTGACAATACTAAATATATGAAGCAACTTGAAGAAACCAGATGTAAATAGAATAGTTCTCATTCTTATACAGTCTGCCTAGATTTTAGAATACAAAAAATAGGCTGAAATGACTATCGCAAATGTACAAATCTGGATTTGAATTTATTAATCTGAACACAACACCAGAAAATTTTAATACACATTTGGCAGTCTAAAAGAACACTGATTCACTGTCATCCAATGTTTTATCAACATCTCTTTTTTCTTATAAAACTACTGTAATTTGGTTAAATCTAATTAGTGAACTACTTTATCAAATACTCAGGACAGTTTATACATGCATTCGCAAAAATGTAAATATTATTTTCATGCCATCAAACCAATTTAGTGATTTGGTATATACTTGTCTGGAATGTATATCTGCTTAAAAAGAATGTCAGGTGGAATGTATATCTGAGTAAAATGAAACAAGAAATGTGAGTACTGAAAAAAAAATCACAGAAACAATAATATCACATGCAGTAAAATCAACTTATAGAATCAAATAAAATTACTGTCGATAAATCATACATGTAGTTTCAAAATGCATTTTGGTGTGTGCTGTTGTATCACAGACAAGTGTAAACATATACATACAAAATCAGCAGTTATACAAAAAAAAAAAAGGAGCAAGTGAAGGAAAAAGACTCACGGATGATGGATGTAATTAGATATTACATTTTTCCTCCCAAAAAAAGTACGTAACTAGGGCTGTCAAATCCCTGTTGTAAATCTTAGTGTAGTGTCAATATGGCTAAAATACAAATATACTATGAATTTGATGCCCAAATGCAGAAGGATTTCAAGTGCTTCTTCAAAGTATGATGGTTCAACCTTTCTGCACTGGGGTATCTTTTTTGTTGGATTCATATTTTATAAGAGCATACAGTATTTTCTGAATATTTTAACACGTTAAATAATTATGAACATGCTTAAAGCAGCTCGTTCATAGATGGTCATTGATTAAGAATTTGATTTTAACTATCTTTGTGTATTATGTCTTTCAATACCCATCATTTCGTCATTGTAAAAACAACAGGTAGTTTCTCCATCATAGGCTATAGCTGTATAAAACCTATATTTAGAATTTCTATTTTTGTGTGCCATCACATGACTGATCACATTCACTCTTTGGCATGCACTCACATATATCTGTATTTGAATATTGAACAAAAATCACAGGCATTGGTTTCACAGATAAATGCCCTGAACTATATAATCAAAAAAAGGTATGAAAATTTACAAGACTGCATCTGTGGGCCACTTTACTGTACTTCAAACTTGATTTAAACTGTCCCTCCAAACATTGCTATCAAAGTGTTGCCATAATATTGTAAAAGAAAGTATATCAGCTGATTCAAGTTTATCTACAGGATCCATTACAAAAACATATAAAGTCCACCAAAGACTTTGATTTATTTATACAATAAGTCTGAGACTTGATTGAGATGTTTAGACTGAGGTTGTTCAACAATTTAATATCTAATTTCTACTGATTGCATAAGAGACCGTCAAGAAAAGTTTTGTTAACAAGCGATGAAATTCATTTGAGAGAAAGCAGAGGTGCGGTGGAAAAAATTATTTACTTTGAACTGAGATTTTGATTGCTAAATTTAGAAAAAAGATTCAACTATTGGAGACAATAAGTGTTACATTGCATTAGAGAAAATCTGTCTGAAGTAAAGAGACCCTCAGACTCATTCTTGTGAACTTTCATACTTTCTATTAGATATATAGTGGCTCAGAACATTCATCAATGAAACGAATGCCTGTGCTAAGATTGGTAAAGACACCATGTTGCGGAATGTTTCATATGGTACAGCAAGCACCTGCTTCGGGGATACTGTATTCTATATTAAACCGAAATTCCTCAAGTGAGCTTTTATGTGTTTATGCCTTTTCCCATGCAATGTGACCTACATGAGCTGCTCAGAAAACAAAGACTTCACCAACTGTAATGAAGAAGAGTAGAAAAAACTTTTTTTTTTTTAATTCTACCATTCAACTGTGAACAGACTGCTTTAATGAAATGTGTACATGTATGTAAAAGGAAGGTACTATGATCATAGGTTAATAAGAAAACAGATGGAAATGGAATATTTCTACATGAAATGAACACATTCTGATTGCTGAAGCTTTTAGAATATTGCATAATATAGACAACAGTGTTTGGACTGGAATACTGCGAACTAAACATGACAATTAAAGCTAATCTCAAAACATTAGTACACTTGAAATCTTGACTGAAAGAAACATTTGAGCTGTCTCTGTGGGAAAACTTAAGAATCTGTGTCTGAGAATTTCATTTATGTAAGCAAAATACTTTAAGCTGAATGTTAAGTCTGAGGACTCCAAAATAATGTTCATGTACAACCGGTTCATTTTAACCTGTGGGATAGTATAACTGGACAATATCTCTCCTTTTCTATGTGATGCAGCAAACCAAACATGGGTAAAAGTTAGGCAGAATACATTGCTGAACAGAGTTAGGTACTTTTCAATGAGTTAGGTAACATGACAAGACTGAGTTAGATAACAGTAATTTCAACTGAGACTAAAGTAACATGTATAGCTGTACAGAGTTAGGTATGAAACTAACTATGTGGTGTACAGACATCATTATGCAAGAAAGAAGTTAAAATATCGTTAAATCATATAACAAGAAAATGTGTAAATACATTGTGGACGGACAATTAATGACTAAAAAGATACAATACTTATCATTATAAAAGTACAAATAATATGTATGATATTCATAAACTCTGTGACACCTATTTCTATAATGGTTTGATTGTACTTCCAGTAATATCTAACATTACATAATATCAATTTCAATTTGCTCAACAAATGTTCTTAATATCAGCAGTTTGATGAATTTGAAATATCAGATGAACAGCCTAGTCTCAAATCATCTTGTAAATCATCCTAGATATTCAGAGATAAAAGGAATCTGAAATTTTAAAAAGACATGTGAGCACCCTTCTGTGTGGATATGATGAGTTAAGATTTAATCAAGCATTAATACTCTACAAAAATTTACTGGCCCTTTTGAGAAAAATATATAACATACATTCAATAATGTATTTTCTACTGAATGGCCAACGTGTCATAATTCCATGAATTTTAGTGCGATGTATAGATGGTTTTGTCAAATATAAGTCTACCACCAGTCTTACTTCTTGGAATGTTTCCTTTCAGTCTAAATTGCATATTCCAAATGTGAGCCACACTGACCAAATTTTACACTGTATATTCATTTCATTACTATGTAATGGTATCTTTATTTTGTTACTAAACACAGAAACCAAAGTTTGCAGCCAGCCTGTATATGCACTGTATATGCACTTTGTTTCTGTGATGTAGGAGAAAATGATTTACAAACATAAAAGTTACATATGAGCTGTATGTTATGATTTCTTTGAGGTCATGCCATAATGCATTGCTGGTAGACTGGCTATAGATAGATCTTCACTATAGGAGTTGTCAGGGGAATCAGCTCTGTGTGGACTGTGGAAGCCAACTTTAGGACTGGTCTGGTGTGACCGCACACGTGGACTGACCATGCTGTCATCAAAATATCCACCTGAGGCCAGGAGGGCTTGTGCCTGCGATTGTGATCTTGCTATTATGGCATTGATGGCTTCCATACGATTCTTATGTTTTCTGTAAAAAAAAAAAAAAAATCATATTATCTTTAATTTGCATGGGACATTTCCTGATTATCTATTTAATCTGACACCTGAATAAAAGACTGCAATATACCCAAGCAGGAAAATTGCAGTACTATTTTCATTCTAAAACAAACACAGTACCAAACTGTAGGTAAAACAAATTTCGTGCTAAGCTTTGTGCTTCCTTACACCAAAACAACCACAACCACACCAAGTCAACAATGGAACCACAAATTAAGGGGTGAATGTGAACCCCTGCTATCTGCTTCTTTATTTTATAGAACTTAAAACTTTTCTGCATTTGCCGCTCAGAGATCTGAAAATGATCTTAACATTCTTTATAAAGAAAGACTGCCAACTCTGTCATTTAACAGCAGGGTTAAGAACTTGTAGTTAGAATTCACAATCCTAAATGAGTGAGATACAAGGTGGGATAAACATTATATGAATTTACTTTTCTCCTGAGGGTGGATCCCTCCTTCTGTAATGATGTAACTGTTTCCTGAGTCTCTGACAATCCTCCTCCAGTGCCAGCATTGACGTCTTTGTGATCTGATGTAAGGATTTCTCTGTATTCACCTCTGCTTGTACCTCTGCTAACTGCCTCCTCAACCGTGACACCAGGGATTCCGGACTTCTGTCCTTGTCTCCTTCTCCTCCTCGTGTAGAGTCGAGATGACTTGACATCTGATGACTTAACTCTTGAATCACTCGGTTCATCTCATGCCTGTAAAAGTATTGTACTGAACTTACACTGTATCTTGAAAAAAGTGATATTTTTTACTTTAAACTTTCAGTAAAAAGTAATAAAGTTAAATGGAAGAAATACAATATTGTGAAAATAAATATCTCAAGCTAACAGCCATATCTAATGGATTTTTTTCAACACCCATAGCTGGACAATGGATCAACAATGTTTACTTGCTAATTGGCCAAATTATACAAATTTCACAGAATTATTATTAGAAATTCTTATTAGTTTTAGTTCTAACCTTTCTAGTTGACTGATACATGGGTATGTAATTTAAAACCGGGTATACAATCTAAAATATCAGAGGTTTTCAGATGAACAACAAACAACCTACCACATAGTTTTATCTGAGTCACCAGACTGTTCAATTTTCTTGGTAAGGAAGCTACGAAGTCTCTTCAGTTCTTCCTCTTGAGCTTCAAACCTGAATTACATGTATATCATATTTACAGACAAGCTATGTGTATACATCTATGCTATCATATAGCTGACTTTAAAATACTGATTATACTGAGTACAAAGATAAAGAGATTATCAAACAATGTGATATTGACAGAATACTGTCACTGTTGTAAGTTTCCTTTGACTCATCTCCAATTTTACTTTTCTTTTATAGACAACTCTCAGATTCACTAAAAATAACTCTTGCTTTTGAAAATGATTATGTGCAACTATTTCCACCCATGGTAAAATCTTAGCAATATAAATAAAAGTTTACAAGAACGTTGTCTATCAAACAATTTTAACACCCAAGGAAACTAGCAAATATGGTTGTGTAAAACAGAAAACTTGTTGGAAATGAGTACAAAGATGAGAAAAGAAAGGGATAATATAAAGTATGTCACAATTACTCTAGAAAATGATCATTTCCATAAAGGCATCAAACTACTTTTGGTCCTGACATGAAAGAGACATAAAAAGTGATGGAACATCAGTATAGTTTTTCATCTTGAGAAACTAAATTGCATAAAGTTTCTATACATATGTCAAATGTTCAAAGCAATTGAATGAAATAAGTGCAACAGGACAGGAACCATCACAAGGTGATTTTGCATTGAAGTCCCTAAAGATACAACCAAAGACCGATCAGAAACTTGACAATGTCAAAGACTAGATATTTGAGTTTTCTGTGAAGCAGATTCATAAAACACTGTGCAAACAATCACTTCACACATATCACCCTGTAACCTCACCATTTCTCTTCTAGCTGCAGCCTATTTGTAGTATATATGTTTACTTACAAGTAATAAAAACTAACATTAAAAGCTGAACAAACTGTTACATTATACTCCTCTGTTTTCTACAGCTCTGGCAATCTTACTAAAGTACATAATACAATATGACCGTGTAAATCTGGAGCAACCATAAAGATATGGTTTTAATGACTTATACACAGTACATCTGCTTACTTCACTTGTAATGTCACCATCAAAATTTAAAACAGACAAGCATAAAACTGAAGCTGTAGAAAACATCCCCTTTTAACCTTAAATGTTGTGTCAAATTTCTATACAACAAAGTGTCTTCTATAACTTCAGCTATTAACTTCTACACCTTTGCCAAACTACAAATTCACCATATTGAAAAATTTAACTAAATTATATTAAAATTTGTTCTGTACACAAAAACTACTACAACCTTTGAACATGAGACTCAATGAAGAAAAAAAAATGAAGTGCATCACTGCAAAGATGATAGCTTACCATTTCTCCTCTATCTCAAACCTACATGATGATTTCAACAAATTATAATCAAAACATACACAGATGCTGTAGATACTAAACCTAAACACATGCTGCATTATAGTTAACACTTTGAATAATTCTCCAAAAACTTTGGCTAAGTTTTATGATTTACAAATGATAAATATTTTACGAAGCCTTTCAACATTGTAATAAGAAAATCATTTCTGAAAAACATAAAGTGGCTGAACTGAACACCCGGACCAGGAGGTACAGGTATGACAATTTGTTTTGTTTTAAAGTGTTACCTATGTTACATGTATATCCCACTATTTTGCTAGAGCATTTAGCAATCAGAAAAAATGTACCACAAATTTGCACATGTATTATTCTCTCTATGAACAAGATGCTTAATTATGATCATAATTCATTTATGAATTCTAATTTGAAAAAACTTCCTAATTCAGCATCAACATTCTGATTCATATTTTGGTGTGACAAAAACCAAGATTTTGTTATTGCATGATACATTTCAGAATATACTATGGTTGACATCCGTCTCTGCCCATTGGAAGTCTCAAATTATCATGTAAGATTCAAATAATTCACACTCAGGCTTGCAGAAATGTTTCAAGCTCAATCGGTCCGACCAAGCGACGATTACAGTATGGAGCACAAGAAACGCACCACTAATATAGCTGACTTCTACGAACACATGGGCTGACGTAGGACAGCTGCAAATACATTACACTAAAGGATTTCATTTACTGATTTGAAGGCTCTGATGGGAGCTATTAATTATTGGACTTGTTTTTCAAGGTCATTTGCTTTTAGACAAGTTTATTAGGGTGTAATTGGAACTGATTAGCGAGGTGTGATTTACACAGACGATCCAAGACTTATGTTGTGTATTCATTTTTAGCAGATTTTATGGTTTTTATACTGGCTGGATTTACATTAGGAATAGAAAATGGTAAATTTCTGGACTGACTGAAATGTGATTTTTGGAGATTGGAATCGGTCCCTGAGACTCTGAATCGGTCAAAACCGAGGATTGTCGGATTTCTGCAAGCCTATTCACACTGAAATGAAATAATTTAAGCAGTCTGTTGAAATTAATTAATTCATCAAACAAATAAATAAATAAACAAATAAACATTAACAAGTGAAGAACTAGTTGACTGTACCTGGCAGTAAGTTCAGCCTGTTTATCTGTCTCCACTCGTAATGTATCCTCAGCATGTTTCTGTTTCACCTTACACTCCCGAACACTGTCCTCCAACACCAGTATCTCCTCTTGTAACTGTAAAATGATCAAATGCATTTTTTTTTCAACTTTTTAACTTTTTCTTTAGTCCACCTTTAAACCAAAAAAATTCCATAAGAAAAAAAAATAAAACAAATAAATAAATAAATGAAAGTACTATTTTTCCTAAGTCTATGATTTTTAATCTATCTTAAGAAATTTTGATAGAACCTTCTTTCAAAATTTTACTATAGATCAACAGCACTTCTAAGTAAAGATGTATATCCCTTTGCAGGAAGGTAAATTAAATAAATAAATTCTGCTGTCAGTGGTTTTTTTTGTGTCAAATAAACTTCTAAAGGGGGTTGGTCTATTTTAAAAGTGCCTTCCTGGGGTGGGAGGTTTTACTGGAATGGCCCTTTTATGAATGAATAAGTTTCACAAGCTCACTGTCTCTGATTTATTCCAGTTTGTCCATGAAATTATAACCCGACCTAACTTGGTTAGATGGTTAGTATACCTTGAGGTTTTCCTTGTTTTTATTGGCTATATGTTGCCTACAGGAATCAAGGTCTGAAGACAACTGCTGGTTCAGCATTTGCAGCTTATCTCTCTCCTCTTCTATACCCTCACTGAAATCAGAACATTAGGTCAGCAACATCTTACAAGAGTGCCATGATGGCCCTAGATCACTCACCTGAATACTTTGCCTTTTGGTCTGCTGCTGAGCAAACATCAAAAGCTTTTTTAAGTCCTTATATAAATCTATATGAATTAAAGTGACCCCCAGGGTAGAGCCAATTTTCACCCAAGGGGCATAGTTTGAACAAACTTGGTATAAGACCTCTAGCTGATGCTCCATGCAAAATATCTAAGTTTTAGGTCTTGTGTTTTTAGACAAGAATATTTTCTAAGGTTTTCCTTATATTAGCCTGTGTAAAATAAATTAACCCGCGGGGTAGGGACAATTTCGACCCAGGGGCATATTTTGAACAAACAGGACCTCTAGCTTGTGCTCAACGCAAAATATTTAAGCTCTAGGCCTAGTGGTTTCAGACAAGAAGATTTTTTTAAGTCTTCCCTAAATTAGCCTATGTAAAATCAAGTGACCCCTGCAGCAAGGCTATTAAAAATGCAAAAAATCTTAGTTCTAAATTTTACGTTTTTTCACAAGAAGATTTTTAAAGATTAAATATTTTGCACAAATAGGACCCCCGGGGTGGGGCATTTTCTGACACCAGGGAATAATTTGAACAAACTTGGTAGAGGACCTCTATGTAAAATGTCAAGTTCTAGGTCTTGTGGTTTCAGGCAAGAAGTTTTTTTAAGTTTTCCCTATATAAGCCCATGTAAATCAAGTGACCCCGGGGCCAGGCAATTAATGAACCCAGGGGCATAATTTGAACAGCAGAGAACCTTGAGCTCACGCTCCATGTAAAACATCTTAGCCCTTGGCTATATGGTTTCAGACAAGGTGATTTTTTAAGGTTTTCCCTTTATAAGTCTATTAAAATCAATTGACCCCTGGGGAAGGGCAAATTTTAACCCAAGGGGTATAATTTGAACAAACTTGGTAGAGGTCTACTAGACAATGCTAGATACCAAATCTTAAGGCTCAGGGCCTTGTGGTTTACAGACAAGAAGATTTTCAAAGTTTTTCCTTTCTGTTGCCATGGCAACAAGAGTTCTTTATGGAATTCAATTCTTTGAACAACTTTGGTAGCGCTTCATGCAAGAAGTCGTTCAAGTCAAATTGTTGACGACACACACCGCACAACGGACGCTGATAGACGCATGAGCACTTCGTTATTTTTTATTAGTTTGCTATTTTTAAATGTAGATAAAATCTCTCTAGAATGTTAATACCATGTATTAATATTCCATCTATTATTGTTTTTTGTTTCCATAGTATTGTAATTAGACACCTGGACTTCTTTAAGACATACAAAGACAAATCCTAGCATTATATGTTGTTAGAAGACTTATCTTGACAAGGAGTGTCTATGTAGCCCTCTGTTAAACAGATAACTCTCTAAACAGGACAAAGTTTTGTCTATTGTCAGTCCAATTTAGAACTGTTCAACTGTGTAACTATTATACTGAATCTGATAAATTCTGAACAATACATACATTTGTTGCTTGAATTCCAGTGAGGCTTTCTTCATTTTGCCATTCAGGTTTTGTTTCTGTGTTTCTATCATCTGTTTAAGGTTTGTGATTTCTTTCTGCAATACATCACACAAACATCACAATTTTCTTTAAACTGTTAAGCACACTTTTTGTAGAAGAAATTCAAGCTACCCAAGATTGAAAATACTGACCAGGATTTTTTCTTAAAGATTTACTAGGTACAACTCTAAACATACTGTCATTTATTTCCCATCTTAATTTCTTAACATTTGTGAAACTGTCAACAACTAGAAGAGAACATAAAACAAGAGCTCTGCTGAGCAGCACCAATGCTCATCTGATTTATTTATTGGAAACTAGCTTGCAAGTACCTATCAATCAAAAAAAAAAGAAAAAAAAAAAGCAAAATATAGAGCTGAATTTTTGTGTGTGCAAGTACCTGCTCATCCCAGAAACAAAACAAAAACAAACTAGAGCTATCACTAAATATGATTAATACCCTCGCAAGACAGCTTTGAAACAGAGGAAGTTATTAGTAACAGAATACTTTGTAAAAGAATTGAAATAGAGCTATGGTTGTGGACAATTAAAGATAGTTGTGGTTCTTGTACATTGCATTTCCTTTTACTGTGGCTGACCATTGTATGAAGTTGCATTGAATACCAAGAAGTTAAACTCCAGACAAAGAAAACCAATTAAGGGCAATAACTGTGCAAAGAGTGAAGATGGAGTTAAAGCTCTTGTACACTGCACTTCCTGTCATTGTGCTTGATCATTGTATAAGTTGCATTGAATTCAAACCATTAGTTTTCAAGTTATACTCTGGACAAGGAAATTCAACAGACCGCCTGACCGACCATCCGACTGCCCAACTACAGGGTGACTCCTATATATCCCCCCAAACTTTGTTTAGGGGGTGGTATAAAAAGTTTTTTCCTATATAAGTCTATGCAAAAACAAGTGACCCCTGGGGTGGGGCTAATTTGATCCAAGGGATATAACATGTACAACCTTGGTACACTAGAAGATGCCTCAATCAAATTACAAAGCTCTGTGTCAAGCAGTTTTAGAGAAGATTTTTTAAGTTTTTCCTATATAAGTATTTATACCGGTAAGCCCTGGGACAGGGCCAATACTGATCCTGGGGTCATAATTTTGACAAACTGGTAGAGGTCGACCAGTCAATGCTACACACCAAATATCAAAACTGTAAGCCCTAATGAAGTTATGGTTTATGAGTAATCAGCTTTCGCACACAGCCGACGACAACAACGCAGTTTTTTAGCTTGACTTTTTTCTTCCAAAACAGAAAAGCTATAAATGATAAATATCTTTTAAATGATTAAAACAAGTGAACACAGTTTTAAAACCAAACCAACAGAATCACAAAACTAACCAATCACTTTATGAGAATTCTAGCTAATTTTTCCTATGAAGGGTATACAATTTCTATTTTAAATGATTTTATTATCAATCACGGGAATATATGAACCTGTAGCATCTCTATTTGTTCCAGTTTGGCTTTGACATTAGTCCTGTTAGTGTAAGATAGGGCATTTAGTTCCTGTAGCTGGCTGGAGATATCCTGACATTTCTTCTCTTCTCTCTCTAACTTCTCCTCTGCTCTCTTCAACTGGTTCTTCATCTCAACAAAACGCGCTTCAGCTACATTCTGCAATAAATATTTCAATTACATTTTCTTGATTACAGACAAAGCAATGGTAGAAGAGAAGTGGTGGAGGGGTAAGAGTGCCAGACTCCAAATCTGAGGTTGCTGGTTTAAATCCCACCAGGGGTGAGAGTCTCCAGTGATTTTCCACATTCCACACATTCTACGTGAGTTCTCAGGTTTGAACCCAGGAAGCAGTCAGTGAGAGGGATTAATATAATTTACAAGAACTTGCTTCCAAATCAATGTAGAATAAATAAGTTTCAATGTAACAACAGAACACAGTCTACATAACCTTAAAGCTATATTAGTGTTTTAAGATGAATGATGCTGAAAACACACTGAATGTTAAGAAATCATGAAGATTAGAAATAAATTGAAATAGATTGTAAATAAAGTATTGTTCCAGTATTGCTGAAAATTTAATTTATGACTGGGCCAGTTAAAAAAAGTTTTTACCATACACAACTTTGCTCAGTGGGAGTAAAACTTCTTTTTTTATGAATAAATATAAGTGACTGATAATGGTTTTCTAAGGATATATATCAGCGCAAATTTTTTTTAAAAATATTAAACATTACTTGACTACTAATGTAACTTTAAAAGAGTCATATGCTGAAAATTCAAATAAAAACAAGTGCTACATGCAAATGAACACCATGCCCCCAGCAGGGCCTCAAACTGTTAAAGTAACAATGTCTGAAAAAAAGTTCAAAATGTTTATTGTTCACTGATTGGTTCTTTAGCCATGTTATACCTTACTAACAGCCAATCGAGAAGATTTTATAGGTGGTGTAGAATGCTTTCAAGGTTCCACACATGATTATACAAGCAGTTCAAGATAAGTATGCCAACTGGCCTTGACCATGACCGATGTCTGCCATCATCTCAGGACAGACAACCCCCCAGACAGATGGACAACCAAGTGCATAACATAATAAGTCCCTACAGGTATATAAACTTTTCTGCCAAACAGTTTGAATTTCCTATAATCAATTCAAGAGATACAGAGCTGACACAAAATTTCACAAATTATACCTAAAAAAAGTGTGACCTTGATTCCAGCAAGTTGGAACCTGCACTCTGCATACTGTTTCATAATGGTAACCATTTCTGCAAAGTAGTTTAAACTACCTTCAATCAGTTCAGGAGATACAGAATGGACAAGAAATATCAAACACAAGATCAGAATGACAAAGTGTGACTTTGACCTTAACAAGCTGGAACCTGTGCTCTACACATAGTCTCAGTATGGTTACCATTTCTGCCAAGTAGTTTCAACCTCCATCAGTTAGTTCAACAGAGCGGACATAAAATCTGACACATCTAATAATAATGACTAAGTGTGACCTTGACCTTGTTCCCCACAAGCTGTTACCTGCACTCTGCACATTGTCTTACTATGGTTAACATTTTTGCCAAGTAGTTTCAATTTCCTTTTGATTGGTTAAAGAACATGACAGAAAGGGAGACAATCGATTAACAGCTGTGACCTGCCGGTCTCGCTTTTTATGTGTAAATTTTGCATGAATGATTGATCTTAACCGCCTTTAATTCTCAGTTTGGATATAATTTGATGATATTATAGTGTAAGTGTTAATAGTTTGATAAAAATGAAACAACAAACATTGTAGTTTGATCCCGACTTTTTGTTTTTCATGACAATGCACAATTATCGGCCATGAAGGGACTTTACGATAATTTTTAAAAGTTCGGACACTGCCATTTTGTACCGACTATAATTTCGTAAATATTCGGACAGCAAAAAAAATAATTATTTTTTTCCGTCCGAATACATCGAGTAAATACGGTAGTTGACAAGAAATTTGACACATTTAATCATAATAACTGTGACCTTGACCTTGACCCCAGCAAGCTGTAACCTGCAATCTGCACATCATTTGAGTGTGGTTATATTTCTGCCAAGTAGTTTCAATCTCCTTCAATTGGTTCAAGAGATACAGAGTGGACACAAAATTTGACACTTTTAGTAAAAATGACTTAGTGGGGCCTTGACCTTGATCCAAGGAGGCTGGAACCTGCCCTCTGTACAGCATCTCATTATGGTTAACATTTATGCCAAGTAGTTTCTATTTGATTAAATTAGTTCAAGAGATACAGAGCTGACACAAAATTTGATACTTGAAATCATAATGACTGTGACCTTGACCTTGATTTGAGAAAGTTGAAACCTGTGCTCTGCATGTTGTCTCAGTATGGTTAAAATTTCTGCCAAGTAATTTCAATCTCCTTCAATCAGATCAAGAGATATATAGCAGACAATAAACTTGACACATTAAATCATAATGACTAAGTGTAACCTTGACCTTGATCCAAGGAAGCTGGAACCTACCTTCTACACAACATCTCATTATGGTTAACATTTATGCCAAGTAGTTTCAATTTGATTAATTCGGTTCAAGAGATATAGAGCAGACATGAAATTCAACACATGAAATCATGACTGTGACCTTGACCTTGATCTGAAAAAGCTGGAACCTGCGCTCCGCATATCATCTGGTTATGGTTAACATTTCTGCCTAGTAGATTCAATGTGACTGAATCGGTTCAAAAGATACAGAGCGGACACACAATTGCAAGATGGATGGATGGATAAAAAATTAACAGACCTTATCGTTTTTCATATCCTCTAGCTGGAGTCTTAATGTGCCCACTGACTGTTCTGCTAGTCTACGTCCTGTAGTCTCATCTGCTAGTTTACACTGTAACTCTTCCACTGTGTTCTCTAGTAGACGCGCTTTAGCCTGCAATGAGTCTCTATCACTAGCTGCTGCTGCCAGGCTGGCTTCCACTGAACGTAACCTTGTCTGAGTCTATTAATATGTATAATAAACAAAGTTACAACAAGAAACCATCTTCATAAATTGGAATACATTTATGTAGATAATATTTCTCTACCCGTGAAAGGAATGTTTTGAGCAATAAAGAATGTATCTGTCCATTCATCACATCTTAAGTCTGTCTGTCACATATGGCAAGTCTATAGGAGCAAGGTAGTATGTTCACGGACTTATCTACCTTTTAATTTAAATGTAAATTTTCTACATTAAAATACCATCAATAATTTGAAAGAGCTATGAAATTTATCTGATCTGGGCTTGCATGGATTAAAAATTGTAAAATACTAAAAACAAATGATAATCAAAATATTGTTTTAAAATGTGTACTCATAAAGTTTCTGACTGTCCATACCTGACTTAGATTATCATTGAGGTAGTGTCGCTCATTCTCATGCTGAGACTTCAGTTCATTGATTGTTATATTCAACTCTCGTGTTTCCCGGTTCCCTGCCTCTTTCTGAGCTTTGAGATCAACTTGTAGAGTATGGTTCTCGGCTTCGAGTCTTGTTGTTCTCTCTTGTTGTTTAGCCAAGGCTTCATTGACAGCCATCAGTTCTTTTCTCTGTCCATCCAGTAGCACCTTTGAGTCCCCGGTAGAGGACTCCAAATTGTGGACATGAGCTTCAAGCTGTTTCTTCTCCCTGAAAACATTAACCAAGATTTCAATAACCAACACAATGATAATTAACTGACTGCACCTTGCATACAATCAACAAATTTAAAATTTATCTTCACATGGAAAAAAGTGCCATTCTTCTATTAAGGTTGGCAAATAAATCTTTAAGTACCCTTCAAGATGTAAATGAAATATGTATACCCGGTACAAATGTATTGTTAAACATAATGCCAAGTACTTATATCATACAGAAACTACAGTAATTGTAAGATATGATGGTATTAACTAGAAGCTTATTATTGCCTGCCAGTCATGTGTTTGTACAAATATTACATTATGATCTTATAGACAGTTTGTCTAGCTCTGCTGCTTCTGTACAACTACTGTACACAAGAAAACCAAGTTTTAGCAAGTTCAAGCCAATGTTACCTGGTCACTGACTCTAGTTCCTGTAAAGTCTTGCCAAATGTATTCAGTTGGATTTCTTTTTGCCTCAACTGCTCATTCAAATTGTCCATTTCCTTCCTGAAAATAAGATGAGAAATATATATATTGATGTGTTTGAAAGAAGTTTATTCACAGTCTCAGCAACCCATTTTGTTATGATAACACTATCACTATACTTCTGTGATGAGACTAATACAGATGATTAGAGTGTGTTAATCTGAGGCTACTGATCCTTTGAGTTTGTTGTGTATTCATTGATCACATGTGAGGCAGAACCTTGAATGAGAATGATCTCCACACTTACATGTACATTTACATACTGTTACAGTATTCCTTTTAATATATACATTTTGAATTCTTCCTGAAATATCGAAAGGTTTACAAAAACATCACTTTGTATTTCATATGCAATTATGATGTCATGGTTACACCATGACCAGATAAGATACAGATTTATTCCATACGCAGTTATGACATCATGTTTTACTAGTACATAACAGACTGGTCTAAAAAAAAGGCAATTTCAGCAAATATGGAATTTGCAATCTGGAGAGCCACATTTCAAAGCAGGATAGTAATTGTTGAGTCGGGTTTTATTCTCGTTTTATGTGTATGAACATTAATGATGATAAAGACAATATGTGTGCTTCTTTACCTATTCTGCTGAACTGTTTCTTTACTTTAGATATGCCACTTACTGTCATAGTTGTATATTTAATTATGCCAAAAAATTTGGTCAATCTGAAGTGAGCTTGCTTTCAATACTGTTTAGAAGAAATAGCAGTATCTTTATAGACAAAATACTATTTGTATATACCAACTACAGCTTAAATTCAGGTCCTTGTACCCATATTGGTCACCCATGCTGATCTGGGATCTTCAATTTGAGTAGTGTATTGTTTTTGTTGATATTTATGAACAGAATCCTTCAAAAGAAACAGTCCATCAACACTGTCCATTCAATAATTTTAATTCTTAATTGTGTCATTAATATTATTTGTTAGACAAAGCTTCACTTGTGTATGAACAATGTTGAAACGGTGATTTCTAAAACATGATATAACATGTATATGTCATTAAACTTAATGACAATGGTAAAAATGTTAGGGATTTACTAACAAATTCATGATAATGATGACTATGATAATTAAATGAATGAATGGTGATAATATCTCTTTTTAATTTCCAAATATATGCTCCTTAATTTGTATAACTTGCAATCTAATTACGATCTTTGTCTTTAATTCAAGCCAAGCATTGTTAGTCCCTTTTACCCCTGAAAAAAGGTCACCCCCAAACAAAGGCCATTTTTCTATCTTCCCTTGGCAGACTGTATATGGATATAACTGAACATGGCACCCTGTTTAGTCTTTTGATTTACTTTTACTGAATTAAATATAAACATACTGTCTTTGTTACGTCATGTTTTGAGGGTAATAAAATTATAAAATAGATAGAAAACATCTCTTCGTAGAATGGCTTTTATTCAGCAATGTGGTAGGAGGCATAATCTCAAACATAGACATGTTTAAAGAACTTATCCTATAAAATAAGAAATTGGTAAAACCAAATAATGCTCCCTAAAGTGTTTCTTGTTCAGAATGGCAGAAAAGTAAGATATGTACTATCAATGGTATTTCAATGACATGTGAAATTAAATACTTTTTAAGTTACAGTAAGGATAATCATCTTGAAACATATTTGAGGATTTATAGTATTAAAAAAACACATTTGTAAGGACAGTTGATTAATTGCAAAATTTACTTTCTACTTGTTTAATCTGTGAATGTTTGCCAGAATTTTTATAATCACAACAAGAGGTGTTAAGTGCTTGGCTGGAAGGTGTAAAAAGTTGACCTGTACTTCATATAATCAGTGTTGTTCTCCAGAATTCCATAAGCCATTGATTTATCTATCGATCGTGGTTGCTTAATTAAGTTTTATAAAGGGAGGTAATAAAAAAACTAAGTAATGTAGAGTGATGGTTTTTTAACACTGCACTTCTTTCACTAGTCTCTATAACTGTGTGAAGATATAATGAGAAATCATTGATAGCTAGTTATACTCCAGACAAGCATTATCTAACTTATGTAATAATCATTCAGGGAGATAATTAAACAAGAGGGCCATGATGGCCCTGGATCGCTCACCTGAGTACTTTGGCTGTAGGTTTGCTGTTAAGCAGTATTTCATTTTTTAATTAAAAATATATAAGTGCCTTCAAACCAAATATGTAAAATATCAATCAATAAATAAAGGCTCTATGACAGAAAGTAGAAATATCTATTATAAGCTATGGTGACCTTGACCTCGACCCAGTGACCTCAAACCCTACACATGGGTAGAGGTCCATGCAAGGAACCTATATACTGAATATCAAAGATATTGGTCTATAAATGAAGGCTTTATGAGGTACAGTAGATAAATCTATTTTTAGCCTCCGTGACCTTTATTCTTATCTAATAATGTGAACAACCAAACAAGCTTTCTGACAAACTGCCAGGATATTTGGACTGAAACAGTAGCCTCTAGAGCCTTAACAAGATATTTCTATTTTTGGGCTCTGTGACCTAGTTTTTTACCCCAGATGACCCATAATCGATCTTGACCTAGAAACCATCAAAATAACCTTTCTGACATATTTCCAGAATATTTGGGCTGAAAATGTTACCTGTAGAGTGTAAACAAGGTTTTTCCAAATTTAAGCTCTGTGACCTAGTTTTTGACCCCAGATGACCCATATTCGAAATTGGGCTAGAAATCATTGATACAACCTTTCTGACATATTTCCAGGATATTTGGGCTGAAAATGTTACCTCTAGAGTGTTAACAAGATTTTTCCATATTCAGGCTGTGTGATCTAGTTTTTGACCCCAGATGACCCATATTCGAACTTGACCTAGAAATCATCGAAACAACCTATCTGACATATTTCCAGGATATTTGGGCTGAAAATGTTACCTGTAGAGTGTAAACAAGGTTTTTCCAAATTTAAGCTCTGTGACCTAGTTTTTGACCCCAGATGACCCATATTCGAAATTGGGCTTGAAATCATTGATACAACCTTTCTGACATATTTCCAGGATATTTGGGCTGAAAATGTTACCTCTAGAGTGTTAACAAGGTTTTTCCATATTCAGGCTGTGTGACCTAGTTTTTGACCCCAGATGACCCATATTCGAACTTGAGCTAGAAATCATGGAAACAACCTTTCTGACATATTTCCAGGATATTTGGGCTGAAAATGTTACCTCTAGAGTGTTAACAAGGTTTTTCCATATACAGGCTGTGTGACCTAGTTTTTGACCCCACATGACCTATATTCCAACTTGAGTTAAAAATCATCTTAACAAGCTTTCTGACAGTTTTTCAGGAAATTTGGGCTAAAAATGTAGCCTCTAGAGTGTTAACAAGGTTTTACCATATTTGGGTTGTGTGACCTAGTTTTTGACCCCACATGACCCATATTCAAACTTGAGCTAGAAATCATCAAAACAACCTTTCTGACATATTTCCAGGATATTTTGGCTGAAAATGTTACCTCTAGAGTGATAAAAAGGTTTTTCCATATTTCGTCTCAGTGACCTAGTTTTTGACCCCAGATGACCCATATTCGAACCTGGGCTAGAAATAATCCAAATAACCTTTCTGACATATTACAAGGATATATGGGCTGAAAATGTTACCTCTTAAGTGTTAACAAGGTTTTTCCATATTTGGGCTCTGTGACCTAGTTTTTGACCCCAGATGACCCATATTCGAACCTGAGCTAGAAATCATGGAAACAACCTTTCTGACAAATTTCCAGATTATTTGGGCTGAAAATGTAGCCTCTAGAGTGTTAACAAGAATGTTCTATTTTTGGGCTCTGTGACCTAGTTTTTGACCCCAGATGACCCATATTTGAACTTGAGCTAGAAATCATAGAAGCAACCTTTATGACAAATTTCCAGATTATTTGGGCTAAAAACATTACCTCTAGAGTGTTAACAAGATTTTTCTATTTTTGGGCTCCTTGACCTAGTTTTTGATCCCATATGACCCATATTCGAACTCGTCCGAGTAATTACTGGGAAAAACATCCTGACCAAGTTTCGTGACAATTGGAGCAAAAATGTGACCAGTAGAGTGTTAACGAACTAAATGTGAACGGACGACGGACGACGGACGACAGACGACGGACGACGGACGACGGACATTCATCGATCCTAATAGCTCACCCTGAGCCAGCTCAGGTGAGCTAAAAACTAAGCAAGGTGGAATTGAAGTTCATAGACAGTGCATTTTCTCTAACTGTTCTCTATCACTGTGTGAAGTTTTAATAAAATTCCTTAAATAGTTTTGAAGTTATTCTCCGGACAACCATAACTAAGTATTATAAAGGGAGATAATTCATAAACTAAGTAATGTAGGGTTATCATTCTTTGACACTACACTTTCTCTCACTAGTCGGCTAGTTTCTATTACTGTGTGGAGGAGTTTCAATGAGATATCATTGATAGTTTAAAAGTTGTATTCCGGACAAGCATTATTAAACATTTTAAGGATCATTAAAAAATTAAGCAAGGTAGAAATTTGGATATCAAACAGTGCACTTTCACTTACTAGTATCTATGACTCTTTTAAGTTATAATCAAATTCCTTCAATACTTTTCAAATTAATATCGGGACAAGCATTATTAAGTATTATAAACTTAAGGGAGATAATTCAAAGACTAAGTAAACTAGAGTTATGGCTTTTTGACAATGCACTTTCTGTGACTAGTCTCTATACATGTAACTGTGTGAAGTTTCAATAAGATATCATGAACAGTTTAGGAGTTATATTCAAGACAAGAATTATTAACTTAAGGAGATACCGTAAACACTCGAATATTGTACGCTAGCGTGTATAAAACGCACCCCTTCTCTGGCCTAAAGATCTGGGAAAAAAAGCTTGCATTGGAATATAACACGCACACAAATTTCGTCTGGAAATAGAGTTGCCATTTGTCCATGTATTCGTTCAGGAAGCGGCCATTGTCGGTGCGCGTAACAGTTACATCGCGTGAATATCGCTACGGTTGCATTTAACTATTGATTTCATTAAGGACAATTAGCGCTAGAAACTATTTCTTTCGGAAATATCAAATAAACATGGCATTTTCTCAAAGTGTCAACACCTTCTCAATACCTTTTGGATGTGTTAACAAACATCTCATAATTATGGCGCCATCAAATGACACTAATTATTGTGTTTGTTTAACAATATACGGACGACTCCTTTATCAATCAAATTCCTTCAATACTTATTAAGTTATTCTCTGGACAAGTGTGTAACAGATGGACGGACGGATGTCCAGCCAAAACTGGATAGGGGGCCTTTTCTTTTGTTATTTTCTTTTATTTAATAGAGGGCCATTGGCCCCTTATTCTATTGTTACGGAATGAACTCTATTGTTCTCTTTTGTTATGTTTACAGTTAGATGGTCCCCTATTTATTTTCAGTGGTGCGGACAGAAGGATGGATGGAAAGACGGAAGGACAGACAAGGTGGCAACTAGATGCTCTCCCTTCGGGGAGCATAAAAATAATGTTTATTAAATCACATCATAATATCCCTGTGGGAACTAGTGATATGTACAAAGAATAGAAGGACCTGATATGTACTTACTTGGCAGTATCTCTCTCCTGTATAGCAGCTGTCCTGTCTTGCTCTAGTCTCACCCTCTCTTGCATGTATTCTCTCTTCAGATGTTCAAGTTTCTCATCCATTCTCTCCCTAAGCTCTGTTAACTGACGTTCCTTCTCTGTCAGGGATCTACACATCCCCTCATAATCTAAAATGACAACAGAAAATATTTTACTCAAAGCTGCTACTGCATATTCAATTTCTCTTTCTTGTATACAGTAATGTTTTATCAACAGCAGAAAGTATGCATCACAATCAAAGAGCAGAAAATTTACTTAGACAAAAAGTATACATGTATCCACAATATTTATCATGTGACTCAAAACAGGTAAACAGAGATTTTCCCAGCCTGCTGTACATATCAGCTGAATGCATTCAAGCATTTGTTTGTATATAAACTAAAGGTAACAGTCAACTGTTATTATGGTGTTTTATTGTTGTGTTCCAAGTTGCAAAGCTTCAGGATTTGATGAAAATATTTAAATGCACAAATTTCTAGATGATGATAAACAATTACACATGTAAGTTATTTTTCATTATCTATGTATGTAAACACAATTCTAATAATGCAGCCTTTCTGTTGTTTTAAGTATTTCAGGATGAACAAGCCATATATCATTATTAGTTGTTGAACATTAGACGTATGAAATATCCATCCATACAGCGTTAAAAGCAAAGAATTAATTAATTTTCAGACAGGACTGTCACATTTAATTATATACAAGTATATAGATTTATAGTGCATCACAATCCTATCAGATTCTGGGGAGTATTATAGGTAAGTATGTGTCTGAAAAATCAATGAAAATTGCAATGTGCTTTTATTTCAGGTCTGGAGAGTCAGGATATGTAGATCAGGCTCTTTGGCTTCTTCGCTTTTTCTTTTTAATGTTTCTAAGATAAGGGACTGCAGAGTTAATGTAGAACTGAGCAAGTTTGTGAAAAGTAGTTGCCCAAACAGTGTGGTCAAAATAAATTCTTTCCATTGGTAAAAGACAACAATGTCACAGCACTGTATTCCAGCTATTGCCATCTACCCGGTGACTTGGTAGTAGTAAGAATGTGACTTTTTAAAATGTAATTCACCTTTTCTTATTTCAAGGCGAAAGTCCTCATTTTCTGCTGCTTCTGCAGGTGTATTGTTCCCGTATCTATATGGACATTTGATTTCCAAGAGCCCAAAGTGTTCATTTGAAGATGTGCCAATCACCTTTCCATCTGGAGTGGGCAACATGGATTAATTAATAATCCTGTTTGAAAAACTGTTACATCATGGTGACATGTCTTCTGCATTTTCTTCGTATACAGCTTTCTTGCTGTATTTTCCTTTTCTCTACCATGAGTAACAGATGCAAAACAACAGATGCTTTAATGAAAATGATTTTTTCATAAATGCTGCAGTGGTTGCGGATATTTTATTTATAACGTCCCCAAAGTTCGAGTTTCTGCGCACCTCATGCCACAAGGGATTGATCAGTTGTATACTGTTCAGTCCCTTCAGCCTTAGCCTTTGATATATCCATAGTTTGCAAAAATGTTTTGCTAGCATCATAGACTTGAGATATGTCAACATTAAGATTCATCTGAGGTTAAGGTATATCTGGAAAAGAGGGTTTCTGGCAAAACAGTATCAACTGAACTTAGAATGTATGCTGAAAACAGTAGCCTTGAACTGTGACAGTCTTTTAGTTGATAGCTTAAAGAGCCGATTGGAACTTCACCAAATAAAGAACTGCTTGTTTGGGTGGTAGAGACACATTCTGTCCAAAAAAAAACACGGGTATATTATTGTTTCATCCCCCAACCATGGTGAGTATTAATTCAAACTCCTCTTCTGAAAGTCCCAATGTCATTTTACTTTTCTTCCCAAGTAACATTTTACAGGCTCATGTTTTCTCAACTATCTGTTATGGCTTTGGCAAAAGTCAACTTCATAGCTTGCTTCTATCTTGTCTCCATGTGACTTGTGCCATGCTTTGCACACCTCAGTTCATGTCTGCCAAAATTTCCTGCATTTTTTTTTCCAACCCAGTGGTTGACCGTTTATATAATCAGTGATTTTTTAAACTTTTTTCGCAACAACCCATACCCCTGAAATTGTGAATTTTTAGCGCGATAATCTGTCAAATTGTGAAAAAAATAAACAAGAATAAATCATCACCTATAATCACTTTATTCATACATTGAATGATTATGTTTATAGTTTAAGCTTTCTTCTTTTTATTCCCTTAAACATATCAACCAAATTCTCAAGACTGTCATTTGTCAGTTCATTATGCTGATGACACAATCTTGTGAGAGCATCAATGTTCCTCTGTGCACGTCTGTTCCTCATTTTTGTTAGTATGTTCCCCATCAATGTAAAACTTCTCTCCACTACTGCAGTGGATGATGGTATGATAATAGCATAGCACAGAAGTACAGATTTCTGGATGTTCTGAAATGCTTTGTTTATTTCCAATGTACCCGCGGCATGTATTTTTTATATTTTTTTAGCATAATATTTACCATTTCTGGACATATTCTTTTAAATTTTATTTCTACCTTTTTTCATCTTTGTCACATGTATAGCAAGTAAAGCATTGCTTAACCATGATGGGCATCGATTAAGTGCAGCTATACGGAATACGGCTCACGGTATTAAACAACTAAATTCGAGACGCTCGTCGATATCGCTCATTTGATTCAATTTTGTTTGGTACTGAAAAACAGTTCCGCTAATTGTGAATTTTCTTCTCATTTTTGTGAATTTTTAAAGTTTTTTGGCATTTGTGAAGAGGCCGAAATTCGGGGTCAAAATCAAGCAAAAAAAATCACTGATAATATTAAAAATTTACACCTCTTTATGCATATACTTTCTGGTACTTTTTCACCTGAATTTGTGTATGTATATAGATGTCATTGTCTTCTACTATTATAACTTACTTAATGATAAGTGCAGGAAGTAAATCATTTTTACTTCTTATTTTACCTAAAATGACCCGAAATTCAAACACAGATGCCCATCTATTCAGCTGTACTATCCAAGAACTTTTTTGTCAAATATCAGCAGATACTGCATGCGCTGTTTCATTTCTTTTTTGACTATGCCAACACCATGAATGTTTTGTCTTTTTAGCAAACAAAAGCCTCATGAATGTAACTTTCTATGAAAAAGTTGTAATCTTTGTCCAAAGCTCTGGTTTTTTTTTCTCCCATTTTCTTTGATATATTCTGCAATTTGTATTATCAAAAGCTTTCCACCAGTTCAAAGATTGATCACAAGTGGCAATTACTAGGTCTTGTTTGTATTGTAATGAAAAAGATGGTCTATATAAACATGTTCTTGACCTATAATATTAAATTCTTGATGAATGTGATAAGTGTTTATCTGTTACTTCTGATAAGCAAGGCCAATAAATAGTAAACATCTGGTTTTGCACTGCATTGGGAAAGGCTTCTAGGATGTTTACCTGTTTTAGTCATTTGATCAGATTGTAGATATGGATTGTAGGACATATTACATGCAGCTATATAAATACATAAAAAATATTCCAAGCCAGTTGTGGCTTTACAGCATGAAAGTAAATAAATAATCCCTTCCTCTCAAAATGAATAACTGAAGCAAACAGTTGATTACCATAATAACATCCTAATATATGGTATTCCAGTTGAATGATATATCCAATCCAAGGATATATATTTCATATGTGTGATGTATGTTTTACTTATCTTACGAATGTGAAAATCCGTAACAAAAAGATGCAATGCAACTTAGAATACACAACTCCAATCTTAGGGCATCGAAGGCCAACACTCTAACCACTGAGCCAAAGAATCAATTCCCTGACACAGTTGTCGGAAGTTGTATTTATACAATTACAGGAAGGTTTGCACTAGACCGTAACACATCCCCTCTTGAGAAAGTCATCACTTACGATGAAGAATGGTGTTGTGTATTTTTAGATCAGAAGATCAGCCAGAAATCTTGAAAGATTCTTTTTTTTTTTTTTTTTTACAACTAAATCCAGGAGAGGTCATCCCGGATGAGCCCCCATATACATGTACGGATATGAAAGTCTGTAACAGGAAAATGCAATGCATCTTAGAATACACAACCCAGAGTGGGATTCAAACTCCAATCTTAGCACATCGAAGGCCAACACTCTAACCTCTGAGCCAAAGAATCAATTCCCTGACACACCTATCTATTTCAGCTTATTTATCGTCGGTACCAGTTGCCCATATGACCGACACCCCCTGAAAAGATTAGTTATTTTATGTTGTGGGGGTAGTGCAAGATGCAGAAAGCATCCCATTCCAGAGACACCCCTGGTTCTTTTGCAGGCTCAGTGATTTATAGCACTGATACATGGGACCTCAGTTTAATGTCTCATCCAAAAGACTAATGCAGTTGTCAGAGGTTATATTTATACAATTATAGGAAGGTATGCACTAGACTGTAACACACGATTGCCCTTATATAAATCAACATTTTTGTAAATTATCCTGGCTATTGTTGCCATGGCAGCAGTTTTTCCCAAAAGTTCTATTTATATAATGGATAAACTGAAGTACATGAAAAAGTCATCATATAATGAAAACATTTATATTTTCATAAAAGATAGAACACATGAAAAATTCAGATATATAAAAATAACTGTAATTTCACTGCTAAAAGAAGACACTTGGATAAACTCTGACATCAAATAATTGTTTGTGAAGTCATTTTTAGGATTATCCAATTTTGCATCATGTTTCCCTTCAACATGCTATTAGGTAACACCTTTATTTAGAAATAAGGGTTGAGATACTGGTTGTTTTAAGTACTCATATATGCTAATGTCTAAACGGTCCCAGTGTCCCTTTTTCTTTAAAAATTGTCTCTTTTTTTGTTTGCTTACAGAATCTCAATGACAATAACAAATCAAAAACCTCAATAATTTGCTACCTTACCCTGATATATGCTGCCTTTATCCTGGTTAAGTTTCTGCACTGTATCCTTGGTGATGAGTAGTTGCCCTTTGTTACTGTCCAATTCTACCTTTGTGTTACTGAGATCTTTTTTCAGTGTTGAGTTCTCTGCCTCCATCTCTTCTAATTCCCGCTGAAAATAAAATTCACAGAATGAAGTAAAAATTGCACATAAAACTGTATCCAAAACTTCTCTTACAAAGGCTTGTAATCCATTAAAATGAAAGAAAACATAACGCTTCCATTTCATCCATTTGACAATTTCCTTTTTTTATTCTTTTGTCCTTATATTTTCCTGAACTAAAAAAAGGCAGAGTTAATGCATATTTTATTTGGACAGAAGTATTATGATCCAAAGAATGTTTTCTTACCAGGAAAAAGCCATGAAGTTTCTTCTCTCTATTTTTCTTTAAACAAGAGGGCCATGATGGCCCTGTATCGCTCACCTGAGTATGACTGCTTTTAACAAAGTTGCTATGGACCTGGTTAATTGACCCCAGATTGCCCATATTCGAACTTGACCTAGAAATTATTAAAACAATCTCTTTCACAAATTTCCAGGATATTTGGACTGAAAAAGTAGCCTCTAGAGTGTTCACAAGGTTTTTTGATATTTAGGCTCAGTGACCTAGTTTTTGACCCCAGATAACCCATATCGAAACTTGAGCTACAAATCATCAAAACAACCTTTCTGACAAATTTCCAGGACATTTGGACTGAAAATGTAGCCTCTAGAGTGTTTACAAAGTTTTTCGATATTTGGGCTCTGTGACCTAGATGTTTCGACTCCAGATGACCCATATTCAAATTTGAGCTAGAAACCATAGAATTAAGCTTTCTGACAAATTTCCAGGTTATTTGGACTGAAAATGCTACCTTTAGAATGTTAACAAGGTTTTTCCATATTTGGACTCTGTGACCTAGTTTTTGACCCCAGATGACCCATATTCAAACCTAATCTAGAAACCTCAAGGCAACCTTTCTGACAAATTTCAAGATTATTTGGGCTGAAAATGTAACCTCTAGATTGTTAACAAGATGTTTCTATTTATGGGCTCTGTGACCTAGTTTTTTAACCAAGATGACCTATATTCGAACTTGAGCTAGAAATCATAGATGCAACCTTCCTGACAAATTTCCAGATTATTTGGTCTAAAAATGTTACCTCTAGAGTGTTAACAAGGTTTTTCAATATTTGGGCTCTGTGACCTAGCTTTTGAACCAAGATGAACTATATTCGAACTTGAGCTAGAAATCATAGATGCAACCTTCCTGACAAATTTCCAGATTATTTGGTCTAAAAATGTTACCTCTAGAGTGTTAACAAGGTTTTTCAATATTTGGGCTCTGTGACCTAGTTTTTGAACCAAGATGACCTATATCTGAACTTGACCTAGAAATTGTCAAAGCAACCTTTCTTACAAATTTCCAGATTATTTGGGCTGAAAATGTAACCTCTAGAGTGTTAACAAGATTTTTCTATTTTTGGGCTCTGTGACCTAGTTTTTGAACCCAGATGACCCATATTTAAACTTGAGCTAGAAATCATCACCTTTCTGACATATTTCCAGGATATTTGGACTGAAAAAGTAGCCTCTAGAGTGTTAACAACGTTTTTCTATATTTGGGCTCTGTGACCTAGTTTTCCAACCCTGATAACCCATGTTCGAACTCATTCGAGATATTAATGAGACAAACATCCTGACCAAGTTTTATGACAATTGAGGCAAAAATGTGACCACTAGAGTGTTAACAAACTAATTGTGGACGGACGGACGGACGGACAACGGACGACGGACAAAAGGTGATGAGAAAAGCTCACTCTATCACTACGTGACAGGTGAGCTAAAAAAAATCCATGTTGAAACCTTAATTTGCCACTTGTTTATGAAATTAACCAGAAAAGCAAAATTCATACAAACTTTTAATTTTTCAACAGTCTGAAGTTGGGCCTCGTATTTTTCATTCAAAACAGTATGCTCATGCTCTAGAATTTGAAACTCATGTGATAATTCATTAAAGTCCTCCTTCCATTTGGACACAGCATTTGTCTTCTCCAACAACTGTTAAAACAGACAACATATAAAACACTGAAACATAACATCAATATAATAAACATTTAACATTGTAACAGAATTTCCTGATTAAAGTGTTGTATTTCTGAAGCTAATGCAGACTGTTCATAATCAGATTGTTTCTATCAATTCTTTTCTTCATACATGTATTTCCAAAACCCTTTTTTCTTTGTCCTGATGAATTTCAATGTGTCTATCCTAAGGATTTTCTGCAGTTAGTTTGAGAAAATGTAGTGCATCATATATACTGAGGATGTGCAAGGACCTTCAGAGTAAAACATCTATTTCATCCATTCTGTAATCATTTGTCTTTAAAATAATAGTGCTTTTTGTTGTTGAATTTACTTCAGGACCATTTCAATTTATAATTTTTATATATATATATATCCTGCCCCCGGAAGGCACTTTCAAAATTCACCAGCCTCCTTAAAAAGTTACCTCAAAAGAAAAGACACTGCCCCCTCTCCCACAATATAAAATGGCCACCACTAACAGAATTTCTTTATTTTGCCTTCCAGGGGTGTGATATACACGTATGTTTAACTGGAGTGAACCTCAGTAAAAAACTAACAACATAACATCATTTAACAGAAAACTTTCAGCTAAACAGAAAACTTACACAATTTTGTTCCATTTCTAGACGTTTCTCCAGTGAGGAGTTTATACCAGTCAAATTTTTCACATCTTCATTCAAATGATCAACTCTATTCTTCAACTGTGTAATTTCTGATTCCATAGCAGCCACATTGTGTTTTGTATTACGCAACTCTGATTCAAGGGAGATAATTACATTGTCTTTGTTACGAGAATCTTTCTCCGTTGACTTCTGTGTGGTTTCAGTTCTTTCAATCTGTGAAGTATCTTACTAATGTTACTAAATATAACAAGAGGGCCATGATGACCCTTAATAGCTCACCTGTGTCATACTGCTAAGATGAGATTGGTTCAGAAAACAAGATGACCCAAAAATGGGGCCTTTAGGTTGTTAATAAGGTTTTCCTTTGATTTGGCCTTGTGACCTAGTTTTCAGTTCCACAAGACCCATATTCAAACTTATTCAATATCATATTGAGACAATCATTTTGATCAATTTTGATGATTATTATATCAAAAATATAACCTCTAGAGTGTTAACAAATCAACTAGATGACAGACAACGGACACTGGACATTCAACAACTAACAACTCATGCTGAGCTGTGCTCAGATAAGTTAAAAAGAGATTTATGTTTTAAACAATTTAGAAGTCTTTACTTTGAAAACTTGAGTAAAAGGTTTGCATGTTGAATAATTCAAGTATGATGTTGACATTAAAATGACCTTGACATTGCTATAACTTAGTTATTAATGGACAGATTTGATTCATACTGGGATAAAACAACACTGAGGACAAAACTGACATGTTGAATAATTATAGTATTACCTTGACCTTTAAATGATCTTTACAGTCCTAAAATTGGCTGTATCTTAGTTATCAATGGATGTTTTTATTGTCTTCATACTTGGACATAACTACCCTATTTACAATACCTTCAAGAAAGTTACACTGAACTTGACCTTGATTTGACCTTTACCTTCAAGGCCAAACTTTTAAATATTGCTAATATTGGCCATAACTTTGTGATGGGTGGATCTGATAAAATAATTCCAAATGATGTTGCCTTTAAAACCCTTAACCACAATGTACTTCCTCCAATATGCTTGCCTTTGGAAATAGGAAAAAGTCCAGTGCACTTGCAGTGGCTCTTGTAAGTTTTTCTTGTGATTCATACATATGCAGTCAAAACAAATAAATAACAACAGAACAAATATACATGAACTTTAGTCACTCTAATACTTCCTCTTGGAAAGGAAAGATGCAATTATACAAAAGAAATGACCTGTTGCCAATTCAAAGTATCATATTCTAACTATTTGTCATATTTAATTCTTCATTTATTTTCTTAAGATTATAATGAATAGCATAAAATGAATTTTCAATGTGAGATCTGATAATTTTTCATCATTTATATTTTTCATTTTATGTAGTAGTTTTATTCTCTTGTGATTTTTAAGCTTAATAAATATACCAATACACTTCCCAAGCATATTCTAATAATTTTTTCAGAAACTTACTTTTCTTATAACATCTTGAATTTCTTTCTTTCTTTCATCATTATTTTTCCTTTCTATATCAAGTTCTTTCTCCAAATGGGATTTCTCATTCTGAAGCTTGGTTCTTTCCCCTACAAGGAACTGGTTTACTTCTCTTGAGGAAACTGCCTCTTTCATCTGTTGTAAGAAAACAAAATGTTTTTAAAAAGGACAAGACTTTTTTACCCTTACCGCTGTTTTAAAACTGAAACATTTTAATCATTTAATAATGATGTTATTAAGACATACAAATGTTTCAAAAATGTAACTTTTGCCCAAAAAACTATTGAATGTACCATGAAACAGTAACTCTCAGTTAATATCTAGGTGCAACAAGATTACTGCCTGCAGGTACCAACACTTGGCTGTAGTTACTTTTTAATACTGAAAGCTGTATTTGAATATAAACAACAGAACTACTATGAACTGAAATGGGAATTTGAAGGCTGAAATGATCATCATTCTACAGTTACCGTACTTGTGAGAAGACTTTAAGAGGTGTAATAATTTAGAAAGTCAGTAATGAGTATCACATTATTGTTTGAAAATCATGAAATAACAAAAAAATAAATAGAATAAAATCATGACTGTGATGTTGTTAATAAATAACACTGTATTCCCATGTCCTCCTTATTGAATACAGTATTTGCAGGTCTTAAAAAAAATAAAAATTATATGAATTTACAAGAGAGCCATTATATGAATTTACAAGAGAGCCATGATGGCCCTATATTGATCACCTGAGTACTCTTACACCTGATGACCTACTTTATAAAAATGAAAACAAATATAATTAAGTTTGGATAAATATCATCAAGATAAACATCATTCTGACAACATTTCATAAAGATCAGCTAGAAAATATGGCCTCAACCCTGGTGACCTACTCTTTTATCCAACATGACCCACTTTTGAATATGAC
The DNA here is from genome assembly GCA_012932295.1 of Cyclina sinensis. Taxonomy (NCBI): domain Eukaryota; kingdom Metazoa; phylum Mollusca; class Bivalvia; order Venerida; family Veneridae; genus Cyclina; species Cyclina sinensis. Next base: position 13,544,258 of record JAAONU010000017.1, read on the forward strand.
CTAGATATCATTAACACAAACATTCTGACAACTGATTATGAATGAGAGAGATTTTTTTTTGACCCAATGTGACCTAGAATTGTTTTAACATGACCGAGATGTAATCAACACAAACAGTCTGAAAAATTTTCATGATGATCAGACAGAAAATATGGCCATTAGCATGATGACCTACTTATTTGATCCACATGAACCAGATATCATCAAGACAATGATCACTGTAACAAATGTTGATGATGATCACGTAGAAAATATTGCCCCTAGCATGCTGCCCTACATTTTTGACCCCTAGTGACCAACTTTTAACAGACCTAGATATCATAAAGTCAAACACATATGAACTTTCATCATCTTTGGGTAGAAAATACAACCTCTAGCATGCTGACTTACTATTTGACCCCATGTGACCCAATTTTGAACAGGACCTAGATATATCAGTACAAACATTCTTATAAAGTTTGAGAGTGACTGTTCAGAAAATATTGTCTCTGTATTGTCAACAAAAAGGTTTTTGTATGATTTGACCTGGTGACCTACTTTTTTAACCCACTTGACCCATTTCTGAACTCAACCTAGACATCATCAAGACAAATATTCTGACAAATTTTCATGATGATAGGGAAGAAAACATGGCATCTAGAGTTTAAACAGTGTTCTTTTTATTATTTATATGTGACCCAGTTCTGAAACGAACTTAAAGATTATTAAGACAAACATTCTGATCAATTTTTGTGATGAATGTACAGAAAATGTGGTTAGTTGAGTGTTACTAAGGTTTTCCTTTGACTTGGCCTGACGACCTAGTTTCTGATCCTACAGGGCCCAGTTTTGAAGTCACTTGAGATATCATCAAAGCAACTACTATTAAGACTTGATAAAAAAATGTGGTCTCTAGAGTGTTAACAAGGTTTTCTTTTGATTTTGCCAGGTGACCTAGATTTTGACCCCACATGACCAAGTTTGAAACCTACCTCTGATAATCAAGATAGAGATCCTGACCAATTTTCGTAATGATTGGATGTTAAATGTGACCCATTAAGTGTTAACAGGATAAATAACTTGTTTAAATCAATTTCTAAAATTAAAAAGGGGAATAATTTCTGAAACAAAGTTGATGGAGATATGAATCTTGTCCCAGTATGGTAGCGTGTCACTATGAAGAAGTAGTAGAAGGCTAAAAAAAATATGTCCAGTATTTTCAAAGATATTGCAAATTACAAGGAACTTAAAGGAATTTTCTAAGTTGAAAAGGGGAGATAATTCTGAAAATAAACATGGAGTTTTGTAACTTGTGGTATTTATGTGGGGTGCCAACAGGAAGAGGTAGTGCAAATTGAAGAGAATATGTGAAGTAATGGCAGAGATATTTGAAAATGTCAAAGATTTTGCACAGAGACGACTATAGCAATGATAATGCAGACGATGAGTATGCTATGACAATACCTCAACTTTTTCTTTGAAAACAGCCATGCTAAAAATGAACAAGCTATGATGATGTGGTTTTATCTACAAACAATTACATTCACAGTAACATTAAAGAGGTTACCTTCAGTGTTAGTTCAGAGATCATTCTAGCCACATCCTCTCTGTTTGCAATACTGTCACTGTGCACTAGCTCTACTTTATGATGTAGGAAATCAATCTCTATATTCTGTCGACTGAAAAACAATTCAATATCACCTGAATGTGTAAAGTTCTCTCCTGGTTGCTATTAACATCAAAAAGGAAGAACATGTAGTACAAGTTTGATTTAAATTTATCTTAAAATAGACTTGTCCAGCATTCAATCTAGACATATCAACCCATCGTGGAAAATTAACTAAGGGCCATTCAAGTAAAACATATATCCCTCCAATTGGCCTGACAGCTCAGCAAACAGACCTTTTACTTTACAAGACTGCATGGATGTACCTGAGACAATGGCAGATTCAACTAACACCAGCAGGGTAACAGTTACATCTTTTCATTCATTTAACTAAGTATATGCTGTTTTCTAGGAGGAAAACATGTCTTCCCCATCCCTAACTCCACAAAAGAACCAGGAATGATCTACCACTGTCATGGTTCACATATCAAACATCTATTGCAATGAAACAGCTTTACCACCTATAGTAGTATAAGTTGAATACCTCTCATATAGACAGACCGTCCCAGAAATTAGTACTTCCCTGGTTACCTCCCCTGCATCCACCATTAAGGGACTGCGCAGATTGAAGCAGTTTTATAATGCAAAGCGTAGAAAAAGGCCCATTTTTACAGCTATTATGTGATTGTGACATTGTATATTAGAGAAACTTCATGAAGCATTTATTATCAGCAAAGATCTATCCCATGGTCTTCTAACTGAAAAAAGGTATATTTGTAAACTATTTTTCGATATTTCAATCTGTTGGATTGAGGTATTCTGAGGCTAGAGACAGGAGGTCAATACTTACTTGATTTTGTCAGTCAGCATACTGATTTCCTTTTCTTTCCCCTCAGCTATCAGGGTCAGAGATTCCAGTTCAGAGATAAGCTGCAAAAAATACAAAACGCTGTCAGAGTACCTGTCATAAAAAGCCTGATGTCTCACTGTGATGTTACTAATGATTTCACAAATATTATTTGTGAATTAAATGTTGTTAAATGTTACCATAAATGTTTTAAGGTATAAATTATTACAGACAAAATATTTAATTACCAGGTAATACATTCTCATTAAATTTATTGACTGTGTTATTTTACAAAACTGTTTGAATACCTCTGATCTTGGCTGTACATATTATGTAAGGAAGAGGTTATAAAAATTGTACAAAAGAAAAAGACTGATAAGGCAGTCATTATATGACTGGCTACAGTGTTAATTTATCTGTCCTGATCAAGATTAAACAAGACCTTTTTAGCTTCAGGTGGAAGACCTGGGTATTCTTGTTCAAAGTTACTGTGTTGTTTTCTGGCCTGGTTCTCATATTTCTGCAATATTTCCTGTAGTTTGGTCTCCAGTTTGATAAGGTCCTCCTCAGCTTGAGTCTTCTCCTGTATCAGAGACTCATGCTCCTCTGCTAGCTCCTTTAGCACAACAAAATACTTATATATAATAATATATTAGTATGGATAAGTGCACATTTATCTCAATTTGTATAAATTCAACCACTGACAACTGTGTTTGGGAAAAAACTAGATGGTTTTGTTAAAAAAAAATATCGAGAGCAGACTGTATACATCAGATATCTGTACTCATCACAGCTGTGATGCACTGCCAACAACAATATGATTCTGTTTTTAAAAAATATTGAAAGTTTTAACAAGAGACTGTTTTTGAGAAAAACATGACACTGTTTTCCCCCACTTGTCATTTACTTTGAAGAACATAAAAATCATGGGACAAAAACATGCTGATAATATGCATAGCTACTAGGGATGTCAACAAATATTCAAATATTTGAATATTCGCATTCCTTACGAATATTTGAATCCAATTTTTACATTTAAATATTCACAAAAAAAGGATTATTATATACCTATAAATTTTCTTTCTAAAATACACGTAAATCTAGAAGGGCGAATACGCTTCGACGGATAGAAAAATCCGTATTATGTTTGTGTCAAAATACGGTGCCGGACTATTTTTCTTGGTTGGCTCCCTGACGCAGTATTTGGAAGGGGGAACCGATACTACAGGCACCTTGTGGGGAATCCGTTTCTATTTTTAATAACAAATCCCCCCGTCAACAAATATAAACAAACATAATTTAACGAGTTTTATTGAATTCTATTACATTTTTGTAACATAAAAAACCATAAAGTGTACCCTTCTATCAAAATCTTATGAATACACACAAATAACGTCCTACAATAGACAATCCTCGTGATTTTAACTACGTCGTCTGCAACTGTTTACATGTATATACAGTAGGTCATAAAAGCTGATGTATTCATCCGCCATTCATCTTTTTATTTTTCAATGATATTTTGTTTGTGACATAAAAGTTCAGTAAATTGAATCATTTTGTCTTTTTTTGTTGTCTCAAATTTATAGGTATATAATAAAAGGAAAATTATGTTGTAGTAGCTGTCTGAAACCTTGTATTTTGCTACTCGCAGCATGGGAAAAATGATATCTTGCTCGACCTTCGGTCTCACGAGATATCGATTTCCCCACGTGCTCGTATCAAAAATACAAGGTCACAGACAGCTACTACAACATAATATTCCCTATTTATCAAGCATCATTTTTCTTAAAATTACCAGGTTCTGGAAAATGTAATTAAGTGACAGATTATCTGTTTGCTCAAAAGCGCGTCAGTTTGCAATTTGATTATAGCAATTTGAACTCAGTTGACATATTTGCTGTTTTAACAGTTAACACTATTGGAAATCGCCACATAATTTTATAAAGGTGTGATACAAACTCTGTTTGAAGGATTGTTAATCCGCTAAAGACCCAAAACTTACATTAACAAGAGGGCCATGATGGCCCTGTATTGCTCACCTGAGTATGACTGCTTTTTACAAAAGTGGCTATGGGCCTGGTTAACTGACCCCAGATGACCCATTTTCCAACTTGACCTAAAAATTATTGAAACAATCTTTCTGATAAATTTCCAGCAGGTTGTTTGGACTGAAAATGTTACCACTAACAAGTGTTAACAAAGTTTTTCCATATTTGGGCTCTATGACCTAGTTTTTGAACCTAGATGTCCCATATTTGGACTTGAGCTAGAAATTATCGAAACAATCTTTCTGACAAATTTCAAGGATATTTGGACAGAAAAAGTAGCCTCTAGAGTGTTAACAAGGCTTTTCCATATTTGGGCTCTGTGACCTAGTTTCTGACCCCAGATAACCTATATTCAAAATTGAGCTAGAAATCATTGAAACAATCTTTCTGACAAATTTCCAAGATAACTGGACTTAAAATGTAACCTCTGGAGTGTTAATAAGATTTTTCTATTTTTGGGCTCTGTGACCTTGTTTTTGAACCCAGATGACCCATATCCAAACTTGAGCTACAAATCATCAAAACAACTTCTCTGACAAATTTTCCAGGTTATTTGGACTGAAAATGTTACCTCAAGAGTGTTAACAAGACTTTTCCATATTTGGGCTCTGTGACCTCCTTTTTTAACCCAGATGACACATATTCAAACTTGAGCTAGAAATCATCGAAACAACCTTTCTGACAAATTTCCAAGATAACTGGATTTAAAATGTAACCTCTGGAGTGTTAATAAGATTTTTCTATTTTTGGGCTCTGTGACCTAGTTTTTGAACCCAGATGACCCATATTTGAACTTGAGCTAGAAATCATCGAAACAACCTTCCTGACAAATTGCCAGATTATTTGGAATGAAATGTTACCTCTAGAGTGTTAACAAGGTTTTTCAATATTTGGGCTCTGTGACCTAGTTTTTGACCCTAGATGACCCATATTCGAACTTGAGCTAGAAATCATTGATACAACCTTTCTGACAAATTTCCAGGATATTTGGACTGAAATTGTAGCCTCTAGAGTGCTAACAAGGTTTTTCAATATTTGGGCTCTGTGACCTAGTTTTTGACCCTAGATGATCCATATTCGAACTTGAACTAGAAATCATTGATACAACCATTCTGACAAATTTCCAGGATATTTGGACTGAAATTGTAGCCTCTAGAGTGTTAACAAGGTTTTTCTATATTTGGGCTCTGTGACCTAGTTTTTCAACCCAGATTACCCATGTTCGAACTCGTCCAAGAAATCATTGGGACAAACATCCTGACAAAGTTTCAAGACAATTGAGGCAAAAATGTGACCGCTAGAGCATTAACGAACTAAGTGTGGAGGGACGATAGACGCCGGACATTGAGCGATCCTAATAGCTCACCATGAGCTTACGGCTCAGGTGAGCTAATAAAATTTGCATACAGACTTATTTTCACAATTATGTGGAAGGAGACTGCTAATCACACGCTCTTCACTCAAATCATTCACCATATCAATTACTCAAAATAAATTATTTCATTATGACAGTCTTTTGATTTTCATCTATTCTCTAAACAAATGTTTAGTTCGATCAGCAAAAAGTTAATCCAAAATGCCTCCTTTTCAAAAATATTCAAGAAAGTGATGTCATGAAACGGACCGGAAGTAAGACACAAAATTGATATATTTGTTTAATGTAACTTGATTTATTGTGAAAAAAAAAAAGATTAAACATATGAAATTGGTATAAAAACAAGTTTCAGTATATTCAAATATTCTATATGAATATTCAAATACCAAAATCAGCATTCGTTAACATCCCTAATAACTACATTTGGTCATTGCTGTGAAATTTTTTGAAAGTTTCTCTTCAAAATCCAACTAAGGGTCATGGAGATGTACCCAACTATATTTAAATTTTGACAATTCAAGGACCACAACTCTGCTAAAAATAATCCGAACAGTGTAAGCCAATAATATGCTTAAGTACACTTGTATGATCATTGCTGCAAAGTTCATCAAAATTTAACAAGCAGTTAGTGAGATATGCCCAACTGTATTAAAATTTGAACAAATCAAGGGTCGTAACTATGCTAAAAAGTATCTGACATGAACACACAAAAAATATGCATATCTACTCTGACTTATTATCATTCCTGTGAAGTTTCCTCAAATTCTTATCTGCGGTTATGGAGATATGCCTAAATGTATTCAAATTTGGACAAATTTAGGGCCACAACTCTGCTAAAAATCAGCTGACTGCAACACATTAATAACATGTGTTACTACATTTGCTAAAAATCATTTCTGTGAAGTTTCATAGAAGTCCAACAAGCTGCTATGAAGATATGCCCATAAGTATGTGTTCAATCTAAAACAAATCAAGGCCCATAACTTCCCTGAAAATAACTAAACCCAAAAATGTTGACGATATGCTGAACTAGGCTTGCTACCAATAAATCATGGTAAGTTCCAATGAAATCCAACCAGTGGTTATGTAGAAGAAACACAGACAAACTCTGTGACAGACAGACAGACATACAAGAAATACAAAAACTATAAGAGAGATATAACAAGAAATGTGTCACAGACACCAATGCCCCGGAAACATGGTAATGGTCACAGTCATGGTAGCTTATAACCTGATGTTATCTTGGTCATTTGTGCCAAAATTTTTGCAGTCTGTGAACTGAACAAAGTACCCATATGTCCAGGGTTACGACTTTTATAGGACCTTTACCTACAGTGGTTTTGCAATGTACTTATTGTGCATAAAATCTGTCTATATTGTTCCTTGCTGTATTGTGTATTCTTGTTGTTTGTTTGTAAATATCTGTATTAACATTAATGTGAAATAAAAGTAAAACAAATATCGATTTTATTCTGTTTATCAAGCAAATTTCACGACGTGGAAATAAAAACTAAAGTACAAACTGGACATGACATGCGATGACTTGACAGATGTGATGACTCAAGAAAATGGCCATCTCCCATGTGATTTAGAGTCATCGCTAATTTACTGTATATGCTTGGCTGGTAAAATTAATAAATTTTCATAACTGATGTGTTATAAAAGACACTAATCTAGTGTTTTGTACTCATAGGTCACCACATGTCTTTTACAGAAAAAAGTTTCAAAACAAAAGTTTTTGATTTTTATGCTCCCGCCGAACACCATAGGTGAAAATGTACTTCAATTTTAAAATTGTAGGTGTTGCACACAAAAGCAATATTAACTAAAATCAAACAATTGGCAATTATAACTCCACCAAAAATGATTGGATCAAAAGAGCCCAAGTATATGAGCTGCAGCACTTGATAATGATCATACTGTGGAAGACTGGTGAAAATTACATGAGAAATGTAGGAGAAGCAATATTTAGTAAAATTTAACAAAGGTCAATAACTATGCCAAAAATAAGAGAATCCCTAAAGCCAGCATATATGCATTTCAGCACTTGATAATATGATTATCAATCTGTGAAAGATTGGTGAAAATACATGAAAATGGGAAATGTAGTTGTGCTAGTAAAATTAAACAAAGGGCAATAACTCTGCCAAAAATACTCGAATTGCAAGAGTATATACACTGCAGCACTTGATAATGATCATTGTGTGAAAGTTTGGTGAAAATCAAATAAGAATTTTAGGAGAAGTTGTGCACAGAGGATGTGACGGATGGACAGACTGAATATAGGACAGTGAGTGCAACTTCTATATGCCACCCTTTTGGGGCATAAAAAACAAACATACTTCTAAATGTTGTTCCACCTCTCCTTTCTCAGCAGTAAGTTGTAGGATGACTGTTTTCTCTTTTACTAATTCCTGTTCTAACTGAGTGCTCTCTGTCTGTAAGGTGCGATACTGTTCCTCTGATGCCTGTATTGCACTGTATGCTTGCTGCAAACAAGTAATACAAGTTCACTTCAAGAAAATATTTTGCTTTACACAAGGACTGAAAATGGGTGCCACATAACATTAGTTTTAGCATACTGGTTCTGGCTAGTGACATCACAAAGACTAAAGTTTTACTTTTATACTTTATATATTTAAGAACTAAGGTAGATCTTTCTATTTACCATGTAAACTTATAATTACTTATTAACTGTTACCTCCAATTCTTGTTTAAGCAATGCTCTTTCTTTTTCCAGCTCTTTGATTTTGAGCTGATGAGCAGAGCTTTGCTCCTCCTCTGTAAAGCTCTCTTGCTCCTGCTCACCCATGTGTGCTATGTGTAGTCGCCTCACTTCTTCTTCCAGCTCAGCACACTTATCTCGAGCGCCACTCAAGTTCACATCCAGGGAAATTATCTGAAAAAGAAAAATTAGTTGACTGTAAATGTACAAGTAAGTAAGTCATTCCAGTAAAACATATATCCACACCCCAGGAAGGCACTTTCAAAACTGACCAATCCTTTTCAGAAATGCATTTGATAAGAAAAGGCTCTCTCAATAAAAGACTACTTCCCCTCCCACCTACAGAATTTCTTTATTTGCCATCCTGGCCCTTAAACCTTTTTTAAACATAAAGAACCAAGAAACAATGGACAATTTTTTAACTTTTATTAAATCGTCTTAAAGACGCAGTTGTAAGCTTTACTTCAGCACTTGCCATGGCACATAATTCCTTTTCCGACAATTTGACTATAACCATGATCTTCCATACTCTGACCTTAGAGCTGATGAGGAAAGTGAGCAGCCTCTTATGTTAACAAGTTTAAGATTTAAAAGCCTTATTATATTGTGCTGCATATCAACAACCATTTAAAGAAGACAATCTGTCTTGAACTTATAACCTGAGACCAGGATAGCACCAACAACAATACAAAATTTGCATCCAAAATGTCATCAAAGTAAATGACAGTGTGTTTTGTTTTTCTTTGTATTTTTGTTTTTTAAATGCATGTCTCCCACCAAAGTACCTACTCATCCCAGAAAAAAAGAAATGAAGAAAAATTTGGTAAGGGGTTGGTGTGGTGGGGAGGGGGTGAAGCAAGTACCAACACATTACAAATAAAAACGCAATAAAAGATATAATGAAAAAAGTTCGTGGGAGGGGGGAGGGTAACAGTGGAGATTGGGGTCCCATGCAGGGGGAAAGTACCTACCCATTCCATGTAAATAAATAGTTAAGTTCTAGGCTTTGTGCTTTTCCATATGAAGATTTTACCTACATAAGGCTCTGCAAAACCAAGTGACCCCTAGGGTTGTGCTAATTTTGACCCCAGGGACATATTATGAACAATCTTGGTAGGGGGCTTGATGGTGATCAAGAATTCCAAATTTGAAGGGAATATCTTTGACACTTTTTTAGAAATGAACCATAGCGAAAAGGTTAACCAATACATTCTAAGTAGAACTACAGCTATCACTAAATGTGATTAATACCCCCACAAGACTGCTTCAGAACTGAGGAAGTTATATGCAACAAAATATTCTGTAAAAGAATTGAAATAGAGTTATGGTTGTGGGCAAAGATAGTTGTGGTTCTTTTACACTGCATTTCCTTTCACTGTGGTTGACCATTGTATGAAGTTACACTGAATTACAACCATTAGTTTTCAAGTTATGCTCTGGACAAGGAAAACAAACAAAGGGCAATAACTCTGCAAATTCTGAAGACAGAGTTACAGCTCTTGTACACCTCTCATTGTGCTTGACCACTGTATGAAGTTGCACTGAATTCCAACCATTGCTTTTCAAGTTATGCTCCAGTCAAGGAAAACCATCAAAGAGCAATAACTCTGCAAATACTGAAGATGGAGTAATAGCTCTTGTACACTGCACTTCCTGTCATTGTGCTTGATCATTGTATGAAGTTGCACTGAATTCCAACCAGTAGTTTTCAAGTTATGCTCCAGTCAAGGAAAACCATCAAAGAGCAATAACTCTGCAAATACTGAAGATGGAGTTATGATTCTTAAACATTGCACTTCCTCTCATTGTGCTTGAACACTGTATGAAGTTACAAAGAATTACAACCATTAGTTTTCAAGTTATGCTCCAGTCAAGGAAAACCATCAAAGAGCAATAACTCTGCAAATACTGAAGATGGAGTTATGATTCTTAAACATTGCACTTCCTCTGATTGTGCTTGAACACTGTATGAAGTTACAAAGAATTACAACCATCAGTTTTCAAGTTATGCTCTGGACAAGGAAAACCAACAAAGGGCAATAACTCTGCAAATATTAAAGATGGAGTTATGTTTCTTGACCATTGCATTTCCTCTCATTGTGCTAGACCATTGTATGAAGTTGCATTGAATTCCAACCAGTAGTTTTCAAGTTATGCTCCAGACAAGGAAACTCAACAAAGGGCAATAACTCTGCAAATACTCAAGTTGGAGTTATGATTCATGAACACTGCACTTTCTCTCATTGTGCTTGACCATTGTATGAAGTTGCACTGAATTCAAACAATTAATTTTCAAGTTATACTCCAGACAAGGAAATTGCAACAGACTGCCCGACCGACTGCCCGACCACCCAACCTCTGGGTGACTCCTATATACTCCCCCCACCAAACTTTGTTTAGGGGATATAAAAAGGGGCATAACGGTGCAAAAATGTACTATAGGGTTACAATAAAGGGCCATAACTTTGCAAAATAAAATTGAAGATTATCTGCCATTTAGAAATGGTGTCACATTTTGATAGTGAACAAGTATTCCAAATTTGAAGTGAATAGCTTTGGTAGTTTCTGAGAAATGGACCTTAACAAAAAGGTTAACCAACAGGGATGCGAACAATAGGGTCATGACAATAGCTCCACCTTTTTTCCTCGAAAAGTGGAGTTAACAATCAAAATCTATGAAGTCCCATAACTCAAAATCAAAATCAGTCAAGTAGAAAATCATGACAACATGCACAAATACACTAGGTACTGAACATTTCTGTAAGGTTTCATCAAAATCCAATCATGCATGAAGGAGTTGTGCTGAAAAACTATGTGACTGACAGACAGACAGACAGATAGATGGACACACAGACATGGGCAAAATCAATATGTCTCACAACCACTTATAAATAAAGGTTCGTGGTTGACATGACATAAGTGTTAAGCAGAAGACTTCTTTATAATGGCAACAAATATATAAAAGCAAACATTTTAATTCACTAAACTAAGAAATGCAACTCTAAGGCAAGAAAATCTCAGTGAATATCTTACCTGAGCATGTTTTTGTGCAAGTTCCTGACTCACATTGTCTAGGGTGTCTTTCAGGATCTGGTACTGAGCCAGTTGTTCTCTCTCACTGCCACTCAAAGCTTCAAACATCTGGGCCCTCTGTGCTACAGTTTGCTGAAGATTCTCATTCTGAAACAAAGAATGCCATGCAACAATGTAACAACTATCTGAGGTATAATTATATTGTAATTATATCTTGATAAAAATATAGGTGAGGCATAAACCATTAGACTAACTTTCTAATAAGTCCATTGTAGTCATCCTCCCCATGTCATAGTCATTTTATTTTCATCAAGGAAGACTGTTTTTCTTTATGATTTTATTACAATGGTACACTTCTAAAGTTGCACTGTTCTCCTCCAATCATCCTGGTACTGACTTGCTTTTCTCAGAACCCTTTAACTAATAAAATTTTCTGCAAATAAAACAACTCTGTCTACAGTAATATCTAAAGTCTGTTCTTAATTATCTTAAAAGAATCATTTATTTTCTGAAACTAATATGAAAACTTAGTTTCTAAGATAACAGAATATTATACACCCTGCCCATTTTACCTCTGACTCTAGCTCTGAGCTATGCATCTGTTCTATATAAAGATCTTGTCTGGTTTTCTGCAGCTGGTTTTCCAGGTCATCCAGCTGCTTCATTAGACTGGTTATCCTACTGTCTCTCTCTTCAATATCATCCTTCAATTGCTGTACTACCTGAAATGGTGAAAACATTAATTTCTAAATAGAGGTCCCTCTGTTATAGTAATCAAATGAAGATTCTTTAGCTCCTAGCCTAGGGAAGAAATAACCAACTTTCTCACAAACAGATTTAAGTCCCTCAGAACCCACACCAATTATATTCAATCAGTGATAGGTTTAAACAGTTTACAATGAAGTGATCTTAAACAATAGAACATCTGGCAAAAGACTTCAAGAGGACCTAAAGGCACTGAGTTGCTCAACTGAAAAGGGACTATTAAACAATTGGGGATAGGTGGGGTAATAGTCATGCCACCTAAATAGCAGAAAGTTCAAATACCATATTAGATATCAAAAATTATCTTTAAACCAAACCTATGGATTCTGCAGTCATCGAAGTGTAAAGGGTACCAGGATGGCCTTATATAACTGACCTGAATACCACTGAAACATATCACAATGTCAGCAAAAATCTGCTTTAAAAAAACTGTAAACATATAGAACAAGTGCTACGTTCGAATGAACGCCATGCCCCCTTTGACCCCGTGACCTCTAAGTGTGTCTGGCAGGTAGCATGCACCAGTGAAGTTTGGAGGCTGTAGGTAAAAGGACTTCCATTTTATGGTCAAGATTAAAGTTTTGTGACAGACAAACAAACAAACAAACATACAAACAGACAGGCAGATAGACAGCCCAAAAACAATATGCTCTCCCTCCAGGGGCATAAAAATGTCATGGAAGTAGCTTCAAAACAGAAAGTAGGTCAATATATCAAGGTAAACTAAAGTCAAAGTGGAAATCTGTATGCAAACTTATATAAATAGTTAAAATTTCAATGACATAGCTTCAAAAACACGGAACTAAGTCAGTGGTCAAGGTCAGCCAAAGTCAAAGATGAAGTCCGCATACAAAATTATATAACTAGTTAAAATTTCAGTTTCTTAAACAAGGAAGTGTGTCATTAGGTCATGGTAAACATCAGCCAATGTCAAAGTTGAAGTCTGCATGCAGACTTATACAAATAAGTAAAAATTTGAATAATGTAGCTTCAAAAACAAGCAAGTAGGTCAGTAGGCCTTTTAAAGGTCAAGGTCACATGAAGGTCAAGAACACAGGTGGATGAAGGTAAAGTTACTTTCCTAGCCCAATCAATGAAATAATAAAATTGTTGTGGGGTGGGGGTACCCCATTGAGAGCTAAGTTCTTCCAAAGCCCATCTAATTTACTACACAATGCTGAACTATTCTGAACTATTTAACTAAATTCTATCATAACATCAATACCTATAGGCAATCTTTGGCCAACTTTGACCTAGGAGCCATGATTTGTACAAACTTGGTAGAGGTCCACTAGACAATGCTACACAGCAAATGTCTAACTTCTTGGCTTTAAGGTATCTGACAAAAAGATTTTTAAATCTTTCTTATGTAAGTCTTTATAAAATGAAGTGACCCCTGGTGTGGGGCCAATTCTGACCCAAGAGCCATGATTTGTAAGATTTTGGTTATCATAACATCGATACATAAAATTATAGGCACAGAATGTCTTTCTATTCTTATAAGGAACAACATAACAATCTAAATAAATGCTGATTCTGAGGATAGAAGTGCATGTTTCGAAACTTTTCTAGACAAGAGTTCAATGAGATATTGGGGGGCATTTCCAACTGAACAGTTGTACCTATAAGTAAGAATTTTGAAATGAATTCTTGCCTTAATTGGTAACCAGTGCAGATCATACAAGGCTTGTTTTGAACTATCATGCCTATTTCCATTTGGAGCAAATTTTGGCACACATTATCTGTATGCGTTGTAATTTACCTAATTCACCCTGAGTGATACTATAGAAGATTACATTACAATAATCTAGATCAGGGCTCCTAAAATTTTGAAATCTTAATCTGTCCAAGACCTTGACCCCAACCCCCCCACCCGCAACCAAGAACCAAATAGAAACGATTTAAGGGCAAAGAACAATTTGAGTTGTGATAGTGCTGACGTTGCGAAAATATGTGTTTTTCAAAGCGAAAGTAGAATTAGAGATAATTTTACAACGTCAAACTAGTCACTGATATTTTTAAGTGTGCTTTGTGCTGCAGCTAGCCACTACAATTACTATTAAGCCCTTAATGAAATTAAGCAGACGACAGTTATCGCCTATTTCGATGCAAACTCCTCACACCGGTTACGTCACGCTTTTCTACTTTAACTGTTTTCTGTACTGATCAGGGGAAGTAACCGCTGCGGGGAGTTTGATTTCAATGAAATTATATTTCACAATTTGAGCTGGTCAACTTTAATCGATTGGCCGGCTGCAAACCAAGCACAATTTTACTTGTTTACAAGTTAACTGGTGATAATTGCCGCGGGCAAAAGTGACAGTTTTATGGTTTTATGATAGGTGTGAAGTACCGGATTAGCAATCAATTGAGGTTTTGCCTGTTTTATGAAAAGTTAGACCGATTTATTTTTTTTTTGAAAATCATCTGGACTGATTTTTTAAGGACTTTTGGACATCGAAATCGGTCCATAGAGATAAAATTCGGTCAAAACCGACAAATTTTCGGTTTTCGGGAGCCCTGATCTAGATGGGAAATCACTAATGAGAGAATTAAGACCTCAGCAGCTTCTTTTGTTAGAAATTTACAGATACACTTGATCTTGAAATAGTTTAACATTGCTGTTCTACACATTATCTTTACATGTTCTTTAAATTTAACGTGTCATCAAGAAAAGCACCAAAGTATCTGATACAATTGTGATTTAAGACAAGAAGATTTTTTAAAACTTTTTCCTATACAAGTCTATGTAAAATCAAGTGACCCCAGGGGTGGGGCCAATTCTGTCCCCAAAGCCATGATCCACAAGATTTTGGTAGAGGTCTACTAGAAGATGCTATAAACCAAATATCTAAGCCTAAGACCATCTGGTTTCAAATGAAAAAATCTTTAAGGTTTTTCCTTCCAGTTGCTATGGCAACCACAGTTCTGCACGGAATTCTCTTTTCCATAATTTTGAAAGAGGACCATACAAAGATCATTGCTGTTAAGTTTTATTGCAACTGGCCTACTGGTAAAGAAGGACATGTTGTTTGAAGATAATTGTGGACGCCACATGGATGCCGGACAAAACAGGTCAGGGGAGCTAAAAAGACTAGTGACTTACATTGTAATTTAGTTATCAACTGACAGTTAGTCTGTTGTTTACCTACCTTCCTTTCACTTTGATCTGATTTATGTTGTCTAGTTTTCTGTGATCCAGCTTCTTTCCTGAGGCTGCTGATTTCTGACTCCAGTTTTGTATTGTCAGCACAAACACTGTTATACCTGTCAGTCAACATTCTCAACTCTATCTGTACACTGCTCACCTAGAAGAAAATCATCTCTGTGTTTTTATATTGCTAACTAGCTCCACAAAAGAAATGCTTCCTGGTAATATATCCTTTAAATTACATCATTGCCATGACTCTTTTAAACCACAAGATCTATCTTTCAGTGAAAACATTTATAATACATCATATTAATACGAAAATACTAGGGCCGGGAACGAATAAGGAATCTGATGTTCGAATATTCGTTTACAATGTTCAAATATATTCGAATATTTGTTTTTACAAAATTTGTTCCAATATTTCTCTTTTACGTAGTATCCGAAATTGATTATGTCGAATACTATACTAGTTTAATATGCTTGGAAATAATCGACGATTAACCTTTATTACTATGTCAAAGTTTTTTGTTTTATTGATTGTAAATCGATATATGTATGAAACATTCTTTGGTTTAATTTAGCTATAACGCGGTAAATATCACATGGAGTCTAATTTCTATGGAATAAATATCTTCAGACGGAATATAGACATTTCCCATGCTTTCATAACGCCGTGAACGTGAAATGAGCATCTTATTAAACATGTATGTTCTTACCTTTGTTAGATGTTGGATGTTGTGAATTGAGATGATTTAGTAGGTTAGAAGTAGTCCCTTTATACTCAAACACTTTCTTGCATAGATCGCAAGTAGCTTTAGACTAATCAATAGAACGTGAAAAGTAATTCCAAACACGGGACGGCATTGCGATATATTGACTTTTGATTTTTACAACAGAGTAGATCGTCTAAAATCATTCCTTTAAAAAATCTGAAAATAATGTTTGCAAAAAGTTATTGGTTCCGAGTAGAGCTTTAAATTTCCATTGGGTGAAAGAGTTAATTTTAGAGTGATGAATATCAATTGGTCGATTGTTCTAGCGTGATTAATACGTGCCGATTTATTCTTCTTCACAAAAATTAAGACAATTATCGATTGATCGGAAAGATAAAAGCACAGAAAACAATAAAGTAAGATAATTAAAGTAGGAAAAATTTACATTATAAACTGTTAAACAGGTTAATTACAAACTGTGAAATGGGTGCCCTTTTGATCAACTATACCCCAAACTTTTCACAGTTAATTGGCGATAATCGTTGACACGCGTTATACAAACATATGAACACGTAGTCAAGGTTAAGGGTTTAATTTACGATCTTTGAAATCTGAATGTAAAAAAAAGAAAAAAAATCAAAATATTTCTTTTTTTTTTAATATTCGTATTCGTTTTTCAATGTTCGAATATTCGGTAGTGTTTCGAATATTTGAATATTCGAATATAATTCCCGGCCCTAGAAAATACTAGAAAGTATGATGTAGCAATAGAAATGAAATAAAATCTGTGGACAGTAGACATAAATGATTATCTCCCAATTTTTTTTTTTGCAAACTAATTCATCCAAAAGAAAAAACAAGCTTTCTTTCAGAGCTAATATAGAATGCTTACCTGAGTAGACAGTTTATCTATTTTCTCCTGTTTTCTGTCCTCACTATCATCTCCTGTCAGTCTGCTGTAGGCTAGATCTAGCTCACACTGTACATCCTGTAAACAATACATACAACACATTTTCAGTTCTTTTCCACATGTCTTCTGTGACCTTCACTAAAGGTCAGAGTGGTTTTAAGTCACTCAGCTGAAGGCTTCAACCTCAACACTTCTAAATGTTTGTATCTTAAAGCTCAAATTCATTGAACAAAACTCTGGTATCATTTTGCCTTTCTGGATTTTTGCCTTACAGAAAAGATATATGAAGAAAAAGGTTTAAACAGTTCTCAGGCCTCACTCTGACACTGCTTTTGATGAATAAGCAGCTAGTTTAAGATGTTTGTCATCCATGCATCAGATTCTGAGAAGTAGAATAGGACTTCCAAAACAAGATGATCTTCCACTCGTGGTAATTCCAATTAGCCTACAGCTTACATAATCCTTAAATGAAACAAGATTAGTTTGTAAAATATAAATGCTCCCCTAGCACCTTATCCCTAGAGGCAGCCATGAAGTTTTGAGGAGCTGGAACCAAGCATTCTGTAGTTATTGACTGGAAACCATTTTGCTATTCAAGGACTGTGACCTTGGCTTTTGACCTGGTAATCTGAAAAACTAAAGGGCTCATCTACAAGTCATGAATAACTTATATACAAAGTTTGAGGAACATGCGCCCAAGCTTTCTACTCTTATTCATCGGAAACGATTTTTCTTTTCAAGGTCACTGTGACCCTTGACCTTTGACCCAATGACCTGAAAAACGATTGTTGTCATCTACTGATCATGACAAACCTACACACTAAGTCTGACAAACCTGGGCCTAAAGGTTTCCTAGACCTTTGACCTATTAACCCTAAAAACTACAGGAGTCATCTAATTGTCATGACCAACCTACCTATAAGTTTTGAGAAGCTGGGCCCAAGCATTCTTAAGTAATTGATCAGATACTATTTTGCTACACACAGTCACTGTGACCTTGACCTTTGGCCTGAAAAGCTATAGGGTTCATCTACTGGTCATGGCCAACCTACATACCAATTTTGAACAACCTGGGGCCAAGGCTTCTTTAGTGATTGATCAGAAACCGTTTTGCTATTCAAGGTCACTGTAACCTTGACCTTTGACCTGGTGACCTGAAAAACTATAGGGGTCATCTACTAGTCATGATCAACCTACAAACCAAGTCTGAGGAGGGTGGGTCTAAGGGATTCTCTATATATTGATTGGAAACCAAAGAGTCTACCGACTGACCGACATTTGCAAAACTATATGCACACTCATATTCAGTGGGGGCCATAAAAATGAACTACAATGAGCTTGTTTACAGAAATGTCATTCATACTGAGAATAAATCTACCTTTAATGTCTTATCCCGTGCCTCCAGTTGAACACGTATGGTATTTAACTCTGCCTCCAGTAACTGATTTGTGCGAGTCAATTGTGATACTTTACTCTCAAGGTTCGTCAATTCTACTTGCAGAGCATCAACACTCTTCCCTGGAGAACAGTATTTATAGCTTTATTGCTAAGAAACAGCATATATAGTGACATTTTTATATATTCAATGTGACAATAAACAACAAAATGCATGCACTGTATAAATTTCTAGAGATAAAAGATCTATCATTGAAAGTGCCTCTTACTGTAACAAGAGGGCCATGAAGGCCCTTTTATCACTCACCTATAAAAATACAACTGCAACTACTTTCATTCACAGAGTAAATATCTAAACTCCAGGCCTTGTTATTTCTGACAAGTAGATTCTTAAAGATTTTACCTGTGTCAGTCTACATAAAACCAAGTGATGCCTGGGGTGGGGCCAATTCTTATTTTTAGCCTCCGTGACCTGACCACAGTGAATCAAAATCCAACCCAAGGGCAGATGTTCATGGTACATACATACCAAATATCTAAGGTATTGGTACAAACATGACAACTCTTTGGAGAAAAATCTATTTTTAGCCTTGGTGACCTTGACCTTGATCCCAGTGAATAGCAGAGATTCATACAAGGTGTCTCTAAACCAAGTATCTTAGATACTGGTCAATAAATAAAGGCTCTTTGACAAAAAGTAGAAAAGTCTATTTTTAGCCTCAGTGACCTCTTGGACGGCGGTCAATTTTGACTTCAGGGCCAAGATTTGAACAAAGTTGGTAAAGGTCCACTAGGCCATGTTACACATCAAATATCTTAACACTTTGCAGGCTTTGTAGTTTCTGACATGAATATTTTTAAAGTGACCTCTGGGGAGGGCTCATTTTGACCACAAAAGCACAATCTACATAGAGGACTTCTTGATGATGCTCCAAGCAAAATATCATCTGGTAAGCCCTAGACCTTGTGATTTTATAGAAGAAGATTTTCCAAGTTTTCCCTATACAGTCCCTTACCAAATTATGGGACCCCTGGGATAGAGCCACTTACGACTCCAGGGGCATAATTTGAACAATCTTTGTAGAGGATCTCTATGGAAACCTGTATGCCAAATATCAAATTCCAAGGAGTTGTAGTTTCAGATAAGAAGATTTTTTAAGATTTTGAAAGATATACATATATAAACAAGTGATCCCCTGGGCGGAGTCAATTTTGACCCCAGGGGCATAATCTGAACAATTTTGGTAGAGGTCTACTAAAAAATGCTTTGTGCAAAATTTTAAAACTTTGGGCCTTATGGTTTCAGAGAAGAAAATTCCTCAAGTTTTCCTAAATATTTCTAGGTAAAACATGTGACCCCTAGGGCGTGGCCAATTTTGTCCACAGGGAAATGATTTGAAAAAAGTCTGGTAGAGGTCTACTAGAAAATGCTTTGTGCAAAATTTTAGAACTTTGGGCCTTGTAGTTTCAGAGCAGAAGATTCCTCAAATTTTTCCTATATATTTCTAGGTAAAACATGTGACCCCTAGGGAGTGACCAATTTTGGACACAGGGACAAGATTTGAACAAATTTGGTAGAGAACCTCTAGATGATAAACCATGCCAAATATCTAAGCTAGATCTAGGTCTTGAGGTTTCAGACAAGAAGAGTTTTAAAGATTTTTCTTTTGGTTGCCATAGAAACCAAAGTTCTGCATGGAACTGAAATTTTTTAACAACTTTGGTAGAGCTTTATGCAAGAAACATCCCTGTTTCATCAACTCTGGCCAAGTGGTTTCAGAGGAGATGTCTTTTGAATCAAAATATTGATGCAGGAACACACGAACGCCCAACTACAGACATCATGCAATCACACTAGCTCACATGAGCATGTTGTGCTAAGGTAAGCTAACAAACATCCGACAGGAACATGCTGATTATCTACATAACTACACTTGGTAACAATCATTGCTGTGAAGTTTTTTCAAAATCAAACCGAGATATGCCAAACTGTACTCAAATTTGGATAAATCAAGAGCTTCAACTCTGCTAAAATTTACCCAACCAGTATAAGCCAACAATATGCATAAGTACACTTGCTAATGATCATTGCTGTTAAGTTTTGTCAAAATCTAACATGCAGTTACAGCGATATGCCCAACTGTATTCAAATTTGGAGAAATCAAGGGCTGTAACTGTGCTAAAAATCACCCAACTGAAAATATGCATAAATTACTCTTGCTTATAATCATGCCTGTGAAGTTTCCTCAAAATCTGACAAGCAGGTATGGAGATATGCCCATATGTGTTCAGATCTGGACAAATCAGTGCCCAAAACCTCATTGAAAATCACTGAACCAGAAAATGATAATATCCTCAACTTGGCTAGGTACCAATAAATCACAGCAAGTTTCATTGAAATCAGACACGTAGTTAAGGAGAAGAAGCGCAGACAAACTTTGTGACAGACAGCCAGACAGAAAGTACAATAACAACAAGAAATCGGTAGAACCGATGGATGCTCCCTGAATAAATGCCAATTCCAAAAGGGCTATTGTTTAATATGTATTTTTTTTAAAGTATGAAAAATAACAAAGGGCAATAACTCCTAAATTATGCAAAAATAGAGTTACACTTCTTGCACGCTGCACTTCTCCTCATAAAGATCTATCTACTAATTAAGTTTCATGTTAATAACTCTTTTACTTGTGAGATATGCCCCAGACAAAAAATAAGTATGAGAAATTTCAAAAGGCAATAACTCAAAAATTAATAAAGCAAGAGTTATGGTCCTTGTGTACTGCACTGCTCATCAATGAGATCTATCTACTTATAAAGTTTCAAGTTGATAACTCTTATACTTTGTGAGATATGCCCCAGACAAAAAAAAAGTATGAGAAATTTCAAACGGCATTACTCAAAAATTAATAAAGCAAGAGTTATGGTTCTTGTGCACTGCACTGCTCCTTAATGAGATCTAACTACCTATGAAGTTTGGTCTTGATATTTCTTATAGCTTTTGTGTTATGCTCCTGACAAAATTATGATGGACGAACGAACGAACGAACGAATGGACGGACGGACAGGATGGACGGACGGACGGACAAAGAGGCAACTTTATGCTCGCCCTTAGAGGAGCATAATAATCAGGCACGAGTTCTCTGTATACATACCAGAATGATTGCCTGGTTCACTGGCACCAGCACCAGTCTGACTCAATGACATATTGTGATGTAAAATCTCATTCTCTGCCCTGAGAGCCTCAAACAAGTCTTCAGCTGTCTTCAATCTGGCAAAAGCTTCATGTCTCTCCTGAACCAACACACCAAGTTGTCTAAGAAGGACACAAAACATAGACTATGTTATTACATGACCCATAAATTAGAAGGTTTCCGATTGGTCCAACACTGATCACATGTGAGTCAACAGAAGTGATATTCACCTCAAAAAGAGATATTGTTAATAAAGATTGTGCATTTAGCTTTTGTAAATATCACCATTGCCAGGATCCATAAACTAGATTATTCACATCATCACCATACAATAACTGTAATACATGAACATAACATAACCACAAACAGGTGTGATATAAGCAAATGTAGGGGTAATACTTAAAATTACATATCTTTTTGCTAATAACATTTTTAAGAAGTCCTCTGTAAAAAAATATAGCTACAAGTGAATTATGACTCACTTTTTCTTATGATTACTTGAGTGTTTTCATGCTTTTCAGTAGTGTAATATGATAAATGGAAGATAACATCTTGATGAACAGGTGTCATTGTAGATGAAAAATGCCCCTAAGAAGTATTTTCTGCAACATCTGCAAAACTACATACCCCCTCTTCCTCGAAGGCAGACATAATAAAATATCAATCCTACCACAGGAATGAAAAATAACAAAATTCTGTCAGGGATGGTCTTTTACATAGGAGGGTATTTCTTGTCAAATGAAATTCAAAAGAGGGGTTGGTCATTTTGAAAGTGCCTTCCCAGGTAGGGATATATGTTTTACTGGAGTGGCCTTTATTATGATGCACAAATGTTGTCTGTGACATTTTCAATTTATTGAGATATTTTTAGTGATGCCTCTCTATGCCATGCCACCTATGCAAAAGACCTCACAAGAAAAATAAAATCTTGCTCTTTATGGTGTTATACTTGGAAACATGTTATGCTTCTCTGATGAATTAATGGTATTATTATTTAATGTCTATTCATCTTTTTTTTTTATAATGGCTCTGTAATATATGTATATTGTTTATTTGTTAACCATCACTAATCTGCCTTTCCCAAACCAAATATATCAATCTACAGGTGGGCAATATTCTACATCATTCAATGACACAAAAAAAGACAGACTGACATTTTATTTTATTTTAGAATCCTGTGCGTATAAAAAAAACACAGTCCAAAAATACAGCCTCCCTACACAGTCAAAAAGTAGAGGAAAAGATAGCATAAATTTATTTATAGATCAATTAAAAAAAGACATCACAAACAATTAACAAAAATGAGAACCTGAGGGGTTACCACATTGGAACAGTCAGTGGCAAAACACTTGCCACTGGGGGTTTAAACTAGGTTTTAGGATGCACCAACCTCACACTTGCCTGAACAGGTTCTCACAAGAACAAAACAAGAACAAGTCCTCTTGGTGAATTAACTCCAACCCATTCATCAACACGACAATGTTGCATGCAAAAGCACACAAACATAAATATACAGAGCGAAAAGGGTAGGTGCTCAATGACCTACCTGAGACCAGAGCACATGGAATCAAATCAGCAAGAACACAATGGCAGGAATAAAAGGGACTGATCAAGTTTCTACATTCTTTTTCAGGATTCTCTAGAAACCCAGAGCTAACACCAACATACAAGAAGGCAGTTTTCTACATTATTACAGACACATCTTGGAACCTAAGGTCTTGTTTGTGACCTGTCATGTCAAATTTAATTAACACTTGTGAGATGATATATCAAAATCCTCTAAAAAATGACAGAGTTCCAGAGCATGCACAAATTGTTCAAAGACGGAAAGATGTTCAGATGGACAGGCCATACTATAATATGCCTTCCTTCTGGGGGCATAATAATGTGGAGTGACATCATGTCAAAAAACTTACTGTTGATATGTGGCATCTAGCGTGACCACCTGTGCCTTTGCATCTTCTACCTGCTCCTCCATGCTCCGTAACTTTGACTCTGCCTGACCATATGTATCTCGTAAATTCTAAAATACAGTAAGATTCAAGTGTTAAACTCTAAACACATGTAAGAAACCAGTCTGATGGATAAAGAACTTACTAGACAGATTGAAGTAAAATACATACAGATAGCTTTTTTCAATCCTTTAAAACTTTATTATTCTATTATGCCCAATGTCAGATTTTGGCAGACTTTCCTAGGACCGTGACATTACATAAGACAAAACCTGGAAGTTTTCCTAAGTTCTGTGAACAACCTCTAAGGATCTGTAAGTGGACTATGTAAACACAGCCTGATCTACTGCAACATTAAATTTCCACTCTGAAACCTTTAAGATTGCATCCTTAGTAAACAAAATGAGGAACAAATGCCAGATCCAACCACACGGTAATTAAGATTTCTGTTAAAACATTAATTTAGTACCATTAAACTTATGTTTGTATCAAATAAAGACTTTTTCTAAATTCTATTTAAAGTTTTAAGAGGTAAACAACATTTCACACAGCAGTATCTCTTGGATATCTTTTCAGAAACCAGATTCTACAACTGTACAAACAGTATAAAAAAAATTGTTCCTTTTCCTTTGATTTTACACTGATGTTTTTGAACAGACAATCTTGATCAAGTTAAAATGATGCCTCAAAGAATATACCTCTACAAAACAGAGTCAAAGCAAATGTAAAATAAAGTGACACAGAAACGAAGCAATCAGTAACAATCACCTTAAGTCCATCAGCAATATTATGATCATTTATATGTAACTCCTGAAACTGAACTTCATATTCCTGTAGCTGTCTATATGCAAGTTCTCGTTTGTTCCAGAGTATACGTATAATCTCTTCATCATCCCTGCCTTGAAGACCATCTTGTTTCTCAATTTGTGACAGTATATAGTTCATATCATCAGAAATGTGCTGAAGTGACATATACACAACATCAATGCCAGTGAACATGCATGTGATAAACACTACATCAGTGAAATGTTAGCAGGTTTTTGGACAATTTCATAACTTGAAGTTTGAAGGCTGTGGGTCAAATGGTACTCCAGTTATTGAGCAGATATGGTTTTCAAATTCAAGGAAACAGTGACCTTGACCTTTCACCTACTGACTCCGAAAACTAAAAGTCTTCTACTTAGTAAGAGCAACCATCCTATGAAGTTTGAAGGTTGTGGGCCAAATGATACTTAGCAGACATGGTTTTCAAATTCAAGGTGACAGTGATCTTGACCTTTCACCTGACTTCAAAAACAATAAGTGTCTTCTACTTAATAGGAGCAACCACCTGTTGAAGGGCAATAACTCCAAAATAATGAAGTGCAGAGCAATGGTTATTATGCATTGCATTTCTCCTTCAGGAGATCTATCCACCTATGAAATTCCAAGTTGTTAGCACTTATAGTCTAAGAGTTACACTCCAAACAAAATTAAGTAGGAAAAATCAACAAAAGGCAGTAACTCCAAAATGACAAGCTACAGAGTACTGGTTATTGTGAACTGCAATTCTCCTCAGTGAGATCTATCTACCTATGAAGTGTCATATTGATATCTTTTTAGTTTCTGAGTTATGGTCCAGACAAAAAGTGAGACAGACTTGCAGACAGATGTAAAGACAAAAGGTCAGTGGGACACCAGATGTACAAAGTGGCAACTATATGCTTCAGGGAGCATCAAAATTTATATATAAAAAATAACACGTATAAAATGTTACAATTTTAGTTTAGATGTAGTTCTTAACATGCATATGAGCAATAAACCCTGATATAAAAAGGTTAGTTTTAGCTAAATATTAGTGCCAGCATTTTATCTTTACATTTATCTATTTGTAATTATTATTTCACAAAGACACTGAAAAGATGAACATACACAAATCATGGAAAAGAAAATAAATAGGAACAGCACACCATTGCTGGAGGTTTTTATTTATGACAGGAAGTTCACTTGTAATTCACTTGATATGTAATCTTTGTTTTCAACAAAAATATCAATTTACAGTTCATAATTCAATTTTACCTTCAATGTTTCAGCTCTCTGGTTGCTATGACTACTGTATGGTATATCATATTGCCCTTTATTGGACAGAAGTGCAGCATCATCAAAAGGCACTGCTAATCTCAATTTCTCATTTTCTTCTCGTACTTGTTTGATACGTTGTTCTAAGTTACGGTTCTTCTCTTTCTCACGATGAAGCTGTCGACTCAATTCCTTCTCTGAGGCCTTAATTGTAGAAGGATGCATAACAAAAGTTAAATACAAGAGTACAGGCCAGCTGCACCAAGGTTTGTCTGTTTTATTTATGAAGTACCTACTCATCACCCCCCCCCCCCCCCCACCAAAAAAAAAGCAAACTAAGGAAATGAAAAAAAAGGCAAGTACTTACTCATCCCAGAAAACAAACAAAAAGAGAAATGAAAAAATAGGGGGAGGAGGGGATGAGAGGGCTTGGGCAAGTACCACTCATCCAAAAAAAGAAAAAAAATAGTGGTGGGGGTAACTGTGGGGTGGGGGGGAATCCTATGATTGGTGGTAGGAAGTACCTTTCCATCCCATGTAAGTAAATAATAAAGTTCTAGGCTTTGTGCTTTCCCATTAGAAGTTTTTTTCATATATAAGTCTTTGCAAAACCAAGTGACCTCTAAGGTGGGGTTAATTTTGACCCTATGGACATATTATGAACAACCTTGGTAAAGGGCTACTAGAGGATGCCTTACATCAAATTACAAAGCTCTGTGTAAAGCTGTTTTAGAGAAGAAGACTTTTAAAGTTTTTCCTGCATAACTATATATAAGCCCCAGGGTCATGATCTGAAGCAACTTGATAGAGGTCCACTAGACAATGCTACAAACAAAATATCAAAACTCTGAAGCCTTATGGTTTATGGGTATCAGCTACATTAAAGTTTTTGCACAATACCGACAACGACAACTCAGTGACTATAACAGCTCAACTTTCTTCTTAGAAAACAGACGAGCTTACAATCCAATGGTTGAGATGTTAATGGGAATTCAACCATCAATGTCTCATTTAATGCAATCTTATAATATGAAAGTCCAAGAATTTCACTTCAATAACTTAATTATTAATATTTCTGTTTCTCTTATAATATGACAGTAAGTTAATTTCAAATTATTTATAATTCATAAAGCATTCAAAAACATCTACTCCATGTAGTGAATAACCAACCTGAAGTTTAGCATTATCAGTGAGAAGTTTGTCTTCCACAGCAGATAGGTTGTTGGCCCTGTCAGCACGCTCCTGGTGTAACCTCTCCTCTGTGACTTTTAACCTTTTCTCTAGGGACTTCAGCTAGTGATATACAATTGAACAAGAAAATGAGGGCAATGATCAACGCATCACTATATTTTGTGTCCAAATATTCAGCTTCATTTTCTTTCTTTTAATATTTAGCATAATAGCAAACTTTCCATATGGTCAAAATAAGCTATAATTGCAAAAACAGACCTGTTAATAAGACCACTTCAATTATTTATAACTCAGGAGAAGATTAGTAATTTCAAAGAACCAAAGTCTAAGATTTAGAAGAAATGAGACCCATTTTAGGCATTATAACTAACACTGAAAGACATAAACCAATATTAGTTCACAGTTACTCAGCCTGTTACTGTTTACCTGTTTATCAGTGTACACGGCACTACCCCCACTATCAGACTGTTGCTGTAATGCATTTTTGAGCTCTGTCAGTTTAATGATCTCCCTGCTTGCCTCACTATGTCTCCGCTCTTCATCCTGTAGATGTCTTTCACTTTGCTCTAACAAAGCTTTCACACGATTTAACTCTTCCTACAATAATTATTCAAGACAATCTGAATTATTTTCTGTTAAACTACATCATTTTTTAACTTCAGACTGCTAGTTTTTCTTAGCATTATTTTGGTAAGAATCAGAGCCACTCACCTTAATACTCTGTAAGAAAGTGTCAACTAGACTAGTCAAAAGACTTAAAGAGGCTGTACTCCAGATTTGACCTTAAAATTTTTTTTTCATAAATTATATATTTAGATGCCGTGAGATTATAACAACATAATATTTTACTTCAAAACTGATTATAAAAGTCAAAATAGAATAAAAAAAAATATTTTCGCTCCAGCCTGATTTGAACTCTGGACCCCTCATGTTAACAAAATATTTCCAACGCTTTTACTGTCACCACCATCGCCGCAAGTGATATTACAGATATTTACTTTAAATCTTATACGATATAGTTATACCGTCGCATTACGGTATAGCACTTTGAAAGTGAAAAAATCAATTTATAATGTAATCATTTGACTTATTTTTTTGTCAATAAGTTATTTTTTAAACATTAGTCATAAATATTACAAGAAATTTATAATACGAGAAAACTTTCTTTGTTTTGTCATCTGGAGCACAGCCCCTTTAAAACATCAATGAAATATTATAAAATTTGTACATCAGTAAAAAGCTCACTTACATTAACATCAACAGAAGCTCAACATTTTCACAAGTGAAAGCTCATTTTTGTAAACCCTAACAGACAATGTCTGTTTGTTTCTTTCTTTTGATATTTTACAAACCAATATTTCAAAATATGATTCTTGTATCAATCAATTTTTAACAATTAATGTACTGATGTGCAAATAAAATAAAATAAAGAACATTTACAGTAAATCTTAGTGTTGAGTGCCAGCAACATAATTCTCCTAAGCTCAAGCCATTTTTGTTTACCAGAAACTACTACAATTCACATGAATTTTATGAATAAAGTCTGTAAGAAGGTGCCAACTTGTTAACTAGATCATTCCAAAGGCTTAAAACAATGAAATATCATTAAATCAAGACATTTGTAAAAGATCAGTTACATTACAACATGATACAATATTTGAGACACAAAAACCTCTATTATTGAAAAATAATGACTCTTCAAGATCAGGGTTGGTGATCAAGTGACCATTTGTTTGGACAAAGTTTACAAAAAACATGGTGTGAATCAAGCAAGTATTTTTAAATATATGATACTTTCATATGCCTTTACTTAAAATGACAGTTCATATTCCAGTGTACAACGTCCCAAGTATTTTGGTACCTTGATGTCTATGCAGCGTGGTTTACTTGCAGTGGTTACATTGTCATAAATTTCAAATTGACGAGTCAAAGCTGATGAAAACTAAAGTAGAGTTTACGAATCCTACCTGTTTTGATATGTTTTGATATAGGTGGATAGGGTTTACTTACAAATTATATGGATAGAGCTCACTCCAGCTTTTGAATCTGGGTAAACTTAGTTAAATAGATCAAATCAAAAGTGCATAGATTACCAGATGTTTTGGTTTTTTTACATTTGAGCAGGAGTAAACTGTATCCATACAATTTGTACATAAACCCTATCCACACACTCAAATCTTGCTGAACTCTAGCAAAATGCTTGTTGGTTTCTTGTACATGGGAACAATAGAAGGATATTAAAACAGGTAGGATTCATAAACTTTACTCTAGTTTTCATTTGCTTTAACCCATTAATTCAAAATTTGTTGTGCAAGTTGTGCACTGGAAAATGGACTAAGTGCCATTTCAAGTAAGGGCATCAAAAAATATTAAATATTTAAAAATACTTGTTTGAATCACACCATCCGCCATTTTTTCATTAACTCTATCCAAACTGAAACTGTCACATGATCATCCTCGCTGAAGATGAAATAAAAGATTAAGGAGATTGGATTTTGTGTATGCAGTAAACACATAATTATGTACCTTAAGTGAAGCAATTTCTGACTTGTGTGCCTCTAAAGTACTGGACTTTTCAGAATTATGCCTTGCTAAATCTGTGGCCCTGTGTGAACTCTCGAGTTTCTTTTCTAAACCTGAATTCTGTAAAACAAGCCATGATTAAAAGAACACAGTGAAAGACATGTGAAGAACAGTGATGCAAGATGACACAAACCTTGAAGAAATTAAAACAAAAGTAAATATAGAAGAAAAAATGCAAATAACATTAGTCTGACTACTTTTATTCTTGAAACTAGAAAATTCTAGAAAACAACTGATGGCTATAGTAACCTTTATCTCTTAAGGCATCATATCCCCACACATACAAGGGTTTACAATACACTGTCATAAACATCTAACCAAACTGCACTAAAATGTAAGGAAAAGGTTCATTACAAAGGATGCAGAGGAAATTTCTGCTAAATCCATGTAAAACTACTGACAGTAGTTTGCACCACTACCTTTTACATACTGATAGCTTAATCAACCAATCAGCTGTTTAGAGTCATCATCATGGAAGATTATGATAGCACTGGTAACATAGAACTTCCAGCAAGCATTTTTCTTATTACAGGTAATACCTCTAATTTCAAAGCTTCATTCTCTTTTGACAGAGTGAGTATTTTTGCCTCCAGGTCATCTCTATCCCTGCTGATCTCTTGTTTGGTCCTAGTGGAGAGATCTGACACTTCCTGATTCAGGTTGTCCTGTAAGATACTGAGATCATCCTGGGCCTCTGACAGTTGGCTCTCTAGATCGGAGATCTTTGCTGTGTGACAAGTTTTAAGAAACAATCAGAAGTTTGGTTACACTGATAACTTTATAAATTAACTGATATGATTTATCTAAAATCTTCATCTTTAAATGGCTCTGTTTAGATTGGGTTTCCTGTTTTGTCCAACATTACTGAAGGGTAATCAGTTCTACAGGAAATCACAGTACCTTTCCATTAAAGATTTACTAAACACTAACTCCATAAAAAAAGATCAAAGGTGGAAAGTTGGGCTTGGCACTTAACATTCAGAGATAACTGTTACAATGCTTTCAAGTGGAAGATTTCAATTAGTCAAACACTGAGGCCTTACCAAATAAAGTAAGTATGGGCTTTTTTTGTAAAATTCAACTTTTGAAAGGCTTACATTTTTTTAAAGACTGACACTTTTTTGAAGGACTCAAATTTTTCATGACACTGTGTATCAGGAATGTTTCAACTGACAAATTTGCTTTAAAACACCTTACATAATGACTGTAAGCAAATTTGTTGTAAACTAGAACTGTGTCCATAGGACACGGATGCCCCCACTATGCATAAGTGCTCATAGACAAGAGCATGTATATTCTGTATGTAAGATTTAGGTGGGGAACAATTTTTTTCTGTAGTTGCAAATGAATTCAGGTGTTTTGTATATTATTAATGCTGACCTTTTATTTCAAAATTAGATATTTTATACTGAAACAAGGGCTGTCGGATGGACAGCACGCTTGACTATTCTTAGTGCTTGAAGGTATAATAAAAGCCTGAAATTAAAGATTTTTCAAAGTCTTAAAAGGGGAATAACTAATAAAAAATGCTTAACAGAGTTATGGGCCTTGATGGAATGACACAGTCTACGGCCAAGTTTGAACCAAATATCTGCAGAAATATTGAAAATGAGAAGCTTGCCCTAAAAATTTAACCCGATAGCCACGCCGCAAGTACAATAGACCTCCTTATTCTTTGAATAGTCGACATAAAAATGTTGTAAATATTAATGTGCTATGAGGAATCACAATTGCGAAGACGAAGAAAGAGACAAACAAATACATGTTGCTGATATTAAAGTAAGCAGGTAAAATTTAAAAAATGTTACACATGAAAGTTAACTACAGATTATAGAAAAAATCAACAAAGGGCCATAATTCCGTTAAATTTGGTCCCAGCAACAATTCCTTCCTTTACTATCATCTACACATTAAGGTTGTTCATTCCTGAAAGTTTAAGCAAAATCTGCCATCTTGTTTATGAGGAGTTGCGTTCACAAATTTATTTGGCTATATGGTATTTAGTGAAAAAATCAACAAAGGGCCATAATTCCGTTAAATTTAGTCGAAGCAAAAATTCCTTCCTTTACTATCATCTACACATTAAGGTTGTTCATCCCTGAAAGTTTAAGCAAAATCTGCCATCCGGTTTATGAGGAGTTGCATTCACAAATTTATTTCACTTTTTGGTATATAGTGAAAAAATCAACAAAGGGTCATAATTCCGTTAAATTTGGTCGCAGCAAAAATTCCTTCTTTTACTATCATCTACACATTAAGATTGTTCATTCCTGAAAGTTTAGGCAAAATCTGCCATCCGGTTTATGAGGAGTTGCGTTCACAAATTTATTTGGCTATATGGTATATGGTGAAAAAATCAACAAAGGGCCATAATTCCGTTAAATTTGGTCGCAGCAAAAATTCCTTCCTTTTCTATCATCTACACATTAAGGTTGTTCAACCCTGAAAGTTTAAGCAAAATCTGCCATCCGGTTTAAGAGGAGTTGCATTCACAAAAGTTCGGGACGTACGTACGTACAGACGTAATTTCACACGGTCGTACGGACTGACAGTCAAGTGCAACGCTATATGCTCCCACTTTTTGGGGGCATAAAAAAAGTGACACATTTCTAAAGTGTTGTAATATTATATGCTTACATTGTGCTCTGTTATACTTCTCCTTTAGCAGTTTATTTTCTGTTTGTAATGTGGCGATCTCTGTCTGAAGTTTACGATTCTGACTTTCTGTTACTTCCTGTAATCATGTGACATCAGAATGTTAATTACACAAGAAATTTAGCTATAAGTTAAAAATTCTTGTCTGGCTTTTCTAACATGCATAGACAAATTTAACTTGGCAAAAGCAAGTAAAAATACCACTTTGGCAAATACTTGTAATGTTATGTAAAATCTTTTTTTCTGAACAGTCCTGGGAAAATGCATTAAGACTAGACTAAAAGATACCTATCATTTACAACAAAGAAAGTATATGGCCTTGAGATCTGAATCAATTTTATCTGAAGCAAATGAGATCCACTTTTATAAAATTCTACATTTTTATAAAGCAAGAAGAATTAAAGATATTTCCTTATACTTTACGTAACATGATTATGCACAGCATTGTTAAAAATAAATATATTCACCACCTTTAAATACCCTTAATAGCCTACTAACCATGCTAACGGCGGTTCTATTTCAAACAATGATTTTACACTCATAAATCCTATAAATGTCTTAGCATTGTTTACTACTTGTCAGAATATTTTTATGTACAGAAAAAAAAAATTAGATCATTTTCCCATGTGAGAAACATTCCTAAAGTACAAAACATTTGAATGTTTGAGTGCAGAGATGCATTCAAAAGCATGTTTTTTTTCTTTTTTTTCCACAAACCTTTCAGCAATGAATCTATTGTTATTGTTTTCCCTGACACAGAGCTGCACTAAATTTGCTTTGTCTTATCAAAGTTCTGTTTTAAGTGTACTTCAACCTGTCATAACTATACACTTCACCATCAGATTTTATCTGTTAACAGTTTGAATTCTAATTTATACCAATGATTAAGACATAATAAGCTGTACAATTAATATGTAAGTACATGTATGTACAGTTGTATTATAAAATAGACATTTTCATAAGCAGTTGTCTGCATTCATGGTCATACGTTGCAGCCCCTTTCTTCACATTCATAATGAAACTTATCAATTAAAATGTCAACCTTGAATTACTGCTGGAGTGTATTTTCACACAAAAAATTAATATAAAATAAACAAACAATAAATAACAAATACAATATTTAATTCAAAGTTGCTCAAGCAAGTTGGTGTTTAATAAAACAAATGAAAGGAAGTTTACTTACCTTATCCAGCATGTATCTGTAGACTGGAGTCATACTACGTGATGCTTGCTTTCTCTTCCCCCCACCAGGAAGTTGACTTACCTTATCCAGCATGTATCTGGAGTCTGGAGTCATACTAAGTGATGCTTACTTTCTCTTCCCCCCATCAGGAAGTTGACTTACCTTATCCAGCATGTATCTGGCACTGGAGTCATACTACATGATGCTTGCTTTCTCTTCCCCCCACCAGGAAGTTTACTTACCTTAACCAGCATGTATCTGTAGACTGGAGACATACTAGGTGATGCTTGCTTTCTCTTCCCCCCACCAGGAAGTTTACTTACCTTAACCAGCATGTATCTGGAGTCTGGAGTCATACTAGGTGATGCTTGCTTTCTCTTCCCCCCATCAGGAAGTTGACTTACCTTATGCAGCTTGTATCTGGAGTCTGGAGTCATACTACATGATGCTTGCTTTCTCTTCCCCCCACCAGGAAGTTGACTTACCTTATCCAGCATGTATCTGGAGTCTGGAGTCACACTACGTGATGCTTACTTTCTCTTCCCCCCACCAGGAAGTTGACTTACCTTATCCAGCATGAATCTGGAGTCATACTACATGATGCCTGCTTTCTCTTCCCCCCACCAGGAAGTTGACTTACCTTATCCAGCATGAATCTGGAGTCTGGAGTCATACTACATGATGC
The DNA here is from genome assembly GCA_012932295.1 of Cyclina sinensis. Taxonomy (NCBI): domain Eukaryota; kingdom Metazoa; phylum Mollusca; class Bivalvia; order Venerida; family Veneridae; genus Cyclina; species Cyclina sinensis. The sequence goes on from JAAONU010000017.1 coordinate 13,578,303, forward strand.
CTGCTTTCTCTTCCCCCCATCAGGAAGTTGACTTACCTTATCCAGCATGTATCTGGCACTGGAGTCATACTACACGATGTCTGCTTTCTCTTGCCCCCATCAGGAAGTTGACTTACCTTATCCAGCATGTATCTGGAGTCTGGAGTCATACTACATGATGCTTGCTTTCTCTTGCCCCCATCAGGAAGTTGACTTACCTTATCCAGCATGTATCTGGAGTCTGGAGTCATACTACGTGATGCCTGCTTTCTCTTCCCGCCACCACCATCTCTCTACAATACATTGTTTTCTGTCATATATTTTTAATTCAATTATTATTTATATGACATAAAATAATAGAACAATGGTTCTAGCATAACATATGTCAGATTGTTGATTTCTTAACATATATAAGTATTTAGAGTAAACATCAAAAATACTTAGTCTGTACAAATCAACAATATTTGAATACATAATATAAAACTGAAAAATATCCCCAATGTATCTTTACTCAAATCAATGTGTATTTATTCCCCTATCAAAGATATTTGAGGTTTTGGGTTTCATGTACCAAATTTTCATTACTATCTGTGAGCTTAATGATTCTATGTAGCAAGAAACAGTTGGGACTTACACATATTCATACTGAAAATTAATTACATTTATATATAAAATCTGTGAGTTTTTTTGTTTGTTTTGTTAATAACATAAACTACTTTCCACACACTCAAACTGGAGAACTCCTCTTCTAAGAAAATTTAGTACTTCATTTGGCATTCTTTCAGCACACCATATTGATAAAGTTATAAGTAAAGCATACATATTTTAGGGCAAACAAACTTGAAGCATCAACAGGACTATTAAATGACCTGCAAGATAATAATAAATCTTCAGAGAATTTGAAATGAGCAGATTCAGAAACATACTTGATTAACATGCTTACAAATCTGCAACATTCATTGCATGAGATCTGAGTATCACAATGGAGTATGCTGAATGCTAGAAATGTTTCTGTGTACAAAGAGATAAAAGCACATTCAACTAGAAATGGGTTTTTGATTGAACAAAAACATATGTCTCCCCCAAGCCAGTTGCTGCAGGTAGTATTGAGTCAGACGATTGTAAAATTTGACATTTAACCTCCAAGTTTAACCTTGACCTTGAGACACCGCACCCGCAAAGTGGGTTCTGCACGTCACCTTGATGAGGTGAACATCTGACCCAAGTTTCATAAAAATCCTTCAAGGGCTATAATAATTGAAGATATAGAGTGGACACGATTTTGTGGCATTTGACATTTAACCTCCAAGTGTGACCTTGACCTTGAGACACCACACCCGCAAAGTGGGTTCTGCATGTCGCCTTGATGAGGTGAACATCTGACCCAAGTTTCATAAAAATCCTTCAAGGGCTTTTGAAGATACAGAGCGGACACAATTTTGTGGCATTTGACATTTAACCTCAAGTGTGACCTTGCCTTTGAGACACCACACTCGCAAAGTGGGTTCTGCACGTCGCCTTGATGAGGTGAACATCTGACCCAAGTTTCATAAAAATCCTTCAAGGGCTTTTGAAGATACAGAGCGGACACAATTTTGTGGCATTTGACATTTAACCTCCAAGTGTGACCTTGACCTTGAGACACCACACCCACAAAGTGTGTTCTGCACGTCGCCTTGATGAGGTGAACATCTGACCCAAGTTTCATAAAAATCCTTCAAGGGCTTTGGAAGATACAGAGCGGACACGATTTTGTGGCATTTGACATTTAACCTCCAAGTGTGACCTTGCCCTTGAGACACCACACTCGCAAAGTGGGTTCTGCACGTCGCCTTGATGAGGTGAACATCTGACCCAAGTTTCATAAAAATCCTTCAAGGGCTTTGGAAGATACAGAGCGGACACGATTTTGTGACGGACAGACAGACGGACGGACGGACAACCGGGGGAAAAACAATATGTCTCCCCCATTTTTGGGGGGAGACATAATGAAAAAGTTGATCAAACAAGAACTGTCACTGTAAGATGACAATGCCCTCGAACATGGTGCTTTGACCTTTGAACTGAGAACCAGTCATTCAGTGGTCAAGGTCAAATAAATATAGGTCAGTGGGAAGGTCTTATCCAAAGGGGGTTCTGTCCAAGAATGAAGTAATTCCATTTACTTATAAGGAAGTTATGGGCAATGCTAAAGTTTTTGGACAATTGGATCTTCAAGGTGAAGGTCATTCAGGGGTCAAGGTCAAACAAATATAGGTCAGTGGGAAGGCCTTGTCCAAAGGGGTGTTGTGTTTAAGTTTGAAGTGTATCCACTTACCAATTTGGAAGTTATGGCTAAATATTAGTTTTTGGACAATTGGATATTCAGGGGTCAGGGTAAAATAATTGTAGGACAGTGGGAAGGTCTTGTCCAAAGGGGTGTTGTGTCCAAGTATGAAGTAAATCCACTTACTAATAAGGAAGTTATGGGCAATGTTGAAGTTTTTGGACAATTGGATATTCAAGGTAAAGGTCATTCAGGGGTCAAGGTCAAATAAATATAGGTCAGTGGGAAGGTCTTGTCCAAAGGGGTGTTGTGTCCAAGTATGAAGTAAATCCACTTACTAATAAAGAAGTTATTGCCAATGTTAAAGTTTTTGGACAATTGGATCTTCAAGGTAAAGGTCATTCAGGGGTCAAGGTCAAATAAATATAGGTCAGTGGAAAGGTCTTGTCCAAAGGGGTGTTGTGTCCAAGTATGAAGTAAATCCACTTACTTATAAGAAAGTTATTGCCAATGTTAAAATTTTCAGACGGACGGACTGACGGACGGACGGACAGTTCAAAAGCTATATGCCTCCCTTCGGGAGCATAATAAAAGGTGATAGAAGATGGCCCATTGGCTTACCCTGTCAAGAGTCTGTGATGACCCAAACCTTTGACCCCTGTCTGGTGAACCCTCCTGCAAGTGCAACACAAGGTCAAGCTGAGCAAAGCAAACCAATGAACTATGATAAACTTGCGTAAGTCTGAGACATAACAATTCTGTTCACCTGAAACTGTCTTAAATAAGTAAGAACATGTAGAAGTTACATCCCCTAAAGTTTACTGACAAGAGCATATCAGTGTATTGAGTGTAATGTCCTATGACCTTGAAATAATTATGAAACCACCAACAAGGCCCTATTGGTATCTGAGTTTTATCATATTTTGATTTATACTGTAACGGTAAAAAGAGGGTTTGTTATAGAGAATTATCATTATATGGTGAACAACAAATGTAACACAACTCAGACTCTTGCAATAATAATGAAAATGACAGAAAGTAAAAGATTAAAAATGCTGAGACAAACAAAGCATCCCCACTGACTGTTCCAAGTGTCTTCAGATAAGGAATCAATTAGAATATTTTCAAAGACAGAACATGCATAAACAGAGATAAATTGCTGGAAATATAAGTCTGCTATGATTTCAGTAGCTCAATGCTGTCTCACCACAATTCACCACAAATTGGTTTAAAGAAAAAAAAATACCCTGATGAGTATAGTTCCTCTCTTAAGTTTACATGTTCTGACAAAGGAATTCGAAAGAAATAACTGATAATTCTGATACAGTCAAGTTAAATTACATTTATCCAATAGAATAGTGAAATATTAAAATAGTCAATTCTTAACTGCAGGCTATCTTACATGACAAATGAAAATAAATAATAATGATTAAGATATTATCATCACACTATACAGAAAGAAAACTCCTTACATAATCACAATTATAATACCGTCCATTAACAAAAATATAATATTATCACCAATTTATGCAAATATTCACACCAATGCATAAACAACTTGCTAAAAAGAAAATATGCTGTTTATTTTCAGTTATAACTTGACTAAGTTCATGGATGTCAGCGGATATGATAACACCTCTTTTCGTTTTCTGAAACCGCTCTATCATTATCTGGATTAAGTTAGAAGATGCTAATTTGCATAGTTATTTTTAGAAACAACATCTTATTTATAGGACCTGACAAATTTAGTGCCGAAAAGTATTCTCAATAGATCGTACTTCATCTTCTGTAGTTTTTACAGTTTTTTCTCAGTATTTTTGGTTTTGATGACCACGATTTCCAAATACGTTTTTGTTTATCTACCTTTCTGAATGAACATAAGTTTTGAATGATCCACTCTGTCTACATCATATATTCAAAACTGATCATGAGACATTGACGACTCATTTAATGGATATTGGCGATGTATGTTCGGCCTTTTACCCAGCAATTTAAGACGGGGCAGGTCATTAAATATTTTTGATAATATAATCCTGATGTATCTCAGGCACATCTTGCCATCCATGAAAAATAACCAAGCAGATAGGCTGCTGATAATATTTTTAATCATTCTAGAGTTCTTATTGGGTTTGTTTTTTATGACGATTATGGCCAGTATTAAACTTTGAAAATAATTCTAACAAACAAGGCTCAATAAAATTGAAACAACAGAAATCAAACAGGCTAGAAATCAAAGCAGTAACTCTGGTATTTGTAAGTGTCTAACAGTTAATTGAACATTTCATTAAATCTAGAAGTACAAAAATATAGTGTGCACTTTCTTATCTAGGGCTCAAAATTGGCCCCCTTAACAAATGCTTTCCACTTTCTCCCAAAATTACAAATTAACAGTACTTCACATGCCCCCAAATTTTATGTTATGCTAGACACTACTTATAAAGTGTTCAAACCAACAAATGAATGTGATCTTTTAAAACATTCTCATCTAAGCTTAAACTTAACTAGGAAGGGAACACAACTTCACAAATTATATCATACCACTAGGGGTAAATTCAGCTCAGATTCCCAATTTGGACTTGTTTCACCTGACACACTGTTCCACCTCTCCTTGTCAAGTCTGATATATGCAGGACCTATACTCAACTCCAATTTACCAACATCCTCTGGGTATTCTAAACATGTAAACCACTTAATCAGCCTTGGTGAGTGCTCTACAGAGCTTAATTCACTCTTTGTAGAGGGAGTGTCTATTTCAAGAGATTTGAAAGGGTGGGAAACTTTCTTATTTCTGTTACTTTTATCCTTCTCCTGTCTTTCTTCATCTAGCATTGTCTTTAGACTCTGTGGTTCTTCTATTTCAGGATATTTCTGTATTGTACCTTTTCTATCAACTCTTTCATCCTCATTTGTCTGCATTTCATTTTGCCACATCTGTCCACTTGTCTCTATCATTTGCCGCAGGTCTGCCTCTATTAATGAGCTACTCAGAACTTGTCTTTCTGATGGTTCTGACTGCATACATCTATCACAGTCACATAACCATGTAACAACTGCTGAAGTAGGTGATTTTACCTTAAAGGATTTAAATGATGACACCTGCCTGTCCAAATTATTTAATGACTTTGCATTGTCAGTATCAGAGATGTCTATATCAGGATAATAGCCAGAATCCTCAGAAAGCCTCTTAAAGATGTATGGATATCCATGAGGAGTTGCCCTGAAATCTCTTAATGTTTCAGCATTTTCAGTCTCCCCTAAATATCCACTGCTTACTGGTTCCATCAACCTGCCATGTAGACTGTGTTTACTATCAAAACTTGAAAAACTGTTGCAGGCACTGCTTAGAATACTTTTAGCACGGTCTAGCTGGTCTAGTATTTTGTATAATGTAAGAATTTCTGCATGCTGCAGAAATGTAGCATCGTCTCTATCATCAGTCACATTCGCTCGCTGACCATCTTCTGTTTCTCTTTTTGGTTCAGAAAATTCAACAAACAATGCTTGTATCAGCATCAGTTCTTTATAGTCTGCATCAGTAATCGGTATATCCCTCATCTGCTTGTCTTTGATATATGACAAGAAATTTGTAAGAATACTGTTTACATACTGGAGTGGATCTTCTTGCCTTTTTTCAGTGTCACCTCTTTTTGGAATGACATCCACATTAACTTTGGGATTCGTTTCACTCAACTGGGCTGTACTGTCTTCTGTATTTGTCAGCTTCCTAATAGCATTAGCTTCTATCTCAGCTTCAATCTCTGTATCTAATTGTTCCTTCCCCTTAGAACAAGAAGATTCACAGGATGAAACATTCTGCAAAGAAACATCTGACAGGGAATGCCGCCTCATCCTACACATGCTGTCCAATCTTTCCTTCCTCTTACATCTTTTTCTCCAGCGCTTTCCTTTTTCTTTTACTTCCTCAATTTCATCTAACTCTGCTTTTGATAATTTCTTATCCAGAGTGTTTCCAAATCTTTTGATCAAGTCAACTTCAGTTGAACTCAATATTTCCATCTCATTATTCATGAGGTTTTCATTACTTGTCCTTATATCTTGATTTTGTCCTTCTTCATTTGAATTCACTTCACCATCTGTATCACTTTCCTGACTGATTTTTAGTAATTCAGATGGGGAAGAATAACTAAATGTACCAAGTCCTGGTGTATTTATTTCTGCTCTTTCTCTCTCCACTATCTTTTGATGCAGTTTTGATGGGGTAGTGTAGCTGAAGGCACCAAGTCCTGGTGTATTTATTTCTGCTCTTTCTCTCTCCACTATCTTTTGATGCAGTTTTGATGGGGTAGTGTAGCTGAAGGCACCAAGTCCCGGTGTATTTATTTCTGCTCTTTCTCTCTCCACTATTTTTTGATGCAGTTTTGATGGGGTAGTGTAGCTGAAGGCACCAAGTCCAGGGGTATTAGTATCTGAATTCACTCGGTCATTGATTTTCTGGTGAAGCTCTGAAGGAGATGTTAAACTAATCTTTCCTGAACACTCAGTATCATAAATGTATCGAACTTTATCAGCCTGCTTACTGACCGATGGGTGGAGTTGTAATACTCTGAAGCTCTCATTTAATATTTTTTGCTGAAGCTCTGATAAAGTTGGTAAAACTTGACATGATTCCTGACTTGTTGCTACATTTCTATATGACTTATCTACTTTTTCTGTTTCACCTTCTTCACTGTTAATCAAATATTCAGTTATATCATATCCTGACAAAATAAAATTGTTTTCACTAGGTTTTGTGACAGGGGCAGAAATCATGTCACTTCTATTGTTCTCTGGTTTCTCTGAATTTGAAGCACTGTCAGAAAATAAGGAAGGGATTCTTTCTGATTCAAAAAAGGCATTGCCTTCTACATCCTTAGTTGTCTTGGGATCAAATGGTTGATCGTTATTTTCTTCACTATGTGTGTGAGACCTTCCAGTTATAATGTCAGTTTGTTTTTCAGTTGATGTTTTGTCTATTCTTTGTCTATCCGTACCTTTGGTCTGTTCTTCATTTGAACAGAAAGGCTTTTCTATGTAAGAATCATTATGAATGACTACAGGTTTAAGACTAATACTGTTGACTAAAGCAGATGCTAAAGCTTTCTGCTTCTTATGGAGAAGTTCAGTAGGGGATAAAGCCTTAGGCAGACTATCTTTTCTCTTTAACTTTAACTCTCCTGTCTTTGCAGTAGGGGAACATGCTAGTATCTCCAGTGGGCACTGATATCTCTCAGAGTTAGATGGTGTTTGTTTGAGGGGGCTATCACTTATACCAGGTTCTAATTCTGACTCCTCCAATGATGTGAGAGAAAGTCGTAAGCTTGCTATTGGAGAGGGCCCATCACCATGTGCTAATACTACTTTTGTGGAGCTAGAAGAAGTTGGGTCAGTCTGAGAAAATGTTTCAACAGTGACTTCATCATTAAACTGCACAGCTGATGTCTTCTTATGAACATTGTCTGGAGAGGTTTTCTGTAAGATTCCTTGGATTTTTTCATCAGGAGTACCACCAACAGCACCTACTTCGTGCAGGTGAGTCTCATCTGGAAAATTCCTTGTTTCACCAACTCCATCAGATTTGTCTTTGTCACTCCTATCACAAGCCCCCACACATATGTCAGAATTAATAGCTTCTTTGGCTGGTAGTTTAGTATTTTGGGTCATATTCTCATTATTTTCATTTGGTTCACTTTCAATATCTTTGCTTTTTATAATGTCTAATCTTTCTACTTCTCCATTTCCAACCAGACCCACCATGTTATCATGTGTAACAAAAGTGTCCTTACAGTCCGTATCATGATCAGACTGATCCTGACTTGGCACATCATTTATGTTTTCTAGAGAATTATCTTCTTGTGTGTTTGACTCCTGTTCATGACAAAGTTTAAGGGTGTCCTCCTGCACTGTGACAGGAGAGGTGGGTACAGTGTTCAGTACAAAGTCCAGTGCATTCTCAGACAATGGAGCACTCTCCTCAGGACTACAAGAATCACTGTCGTTTCGACTCATCTTTTAAAAAAAATCAAACTTCTCTTTTAGTATGTTGTTATGCATAATTAAAAAAAAAATATTTTTATGGGAAAAACTGTTCTCCTGTATAAAAAAAGGACGGTATAAGTATGTTATGTGTATGCATCACCTGTTGAATGGTAAAACAAACAAAATTATAATGCTGTCTCGAAAGTTTATGAAAAGCTAAGCAATGAGATACAATTAAAATTAATGAAAAAAAAAGATAAATTGAAACACAATAAATATGGGAAATATGGTAATCTGTATTCATAGTCAGTGCAAAACATTGTTCTATTACTACATTTGAAAAGGGAGTTTTGCACTGAACCTGCATACTCAAAGTAAGACTTCAAGTTGGTACATACCCTGGAGATGGAGGTGACATCTCCAGCTGACCCATAGTGTTGTTTGTCTCGCTGTCCATACTGTGTAGGTGATGCAGAAGAGTAACGTGTGTCTGAAAATTTCATCAGAAAATACAAGGGACTGATGTGTTAAACAGAAATTTAGAAATTCCGTATCCTACACTACATGTTACAACTTCATTCATTTCAGCTCTGTTGACTGTATACCTCTTCAAAGTGGTTATTTCATTTACTTTAACTGGCAGCTTCACATAACCATTCTCCATGTGATATTCAATAAACAATACAAACCTCTATCTTCTATGAAAAAGCTTTTGCTTTCCCACATTATGTCTGTGTTGAATTAGGGCATTCCAATGTACAAGTACCGGTAAGCTTTTCCTTTCATTAATGCTATTACCAAAACAGTTACAAGCTAAAAATGTCGAAAGAAGCTTTTATCTGAAATTTATCTTTTCCTGACAAGATGATGACATAAACATATATTTACAACTATCAGCAATTATATAACTGTCATATTTAGGATGAAATGTATCTAAAATGCATTCAAAGAAAATTTACTTATTTCGACTTTAATGTACAGCTACTTACTCACTACAAAGTAAAGGTCAAGGCCAATCAGTGTTTATTTCATTACAGTCATTACTCTCCAGAACATTCTGTGAAAGTACAAGTAATTGTTTTGTTTGAACTGTCGGATGAACAGATTTATTAAATAGGGGCAGGTCTAATGTCATTATAACAAATTAACTGACCTGGAAGATGTCTTTTTGCAGGAGAACTCATTCTACCTGTCACAGTTTCATCCCCTGTAATAGAGCAGTTACATTCATTATAGAACAGTCCTGTTTTGAACATGAGTGACAATATATCTTGAGATTTAGGCACATAGCTTGTTCATGATCTGGAAATTTAATGAAAGCTTAAAGCAACACATACTGACACGCAGAATTTAGCTTAAAGATCTCTTTAAAATAAAAGGGAATATAAACTATGGAAAAATAACATAATTTTATGCTTCAATATACCATGAAAACAGAAGAAAAAAAATTATTACAACAGGAATTGAACCAATGCCTTTCCAAGAAAATTGAAGGTGGCATATTAAACCAGTGAGCCAAAAAGTCAAGTTATCACTAACTGTCAAAATTAATTATTAAAACAAGAGGGCCATTGGCCCCAGGTTGCTCCCCTGAGGACAGAATGGTATTTGTGTTAAATGTTGTAAGCTAATGAAAGTGTTTATCACAAGAATTTGAATAAGAGCCACTGCAAGTTTACTTATTCCTATTTCCAAAGGCAAACACACTGGATGAAGCACATTGTGGTGAAGGGTTTTCAAACGCAATATCATTTAGAATAATTATTATCAAATCTATCAATTAACATTAGTTATGGCTAATTTTAGCAATATTCAATAATTTGATCTTGAAGGTCAAGGTCAAACAAGAGATGTTTGTAAAACATAAATGCCCAACTAGCACCTTATCTCTAGAGGCAGATATGAAGTTTTGAGGAGCTGGGACTAAGCATTCAATAGTAAATGATCAGAAACCATTTTGCTATTCAAGGTCACTGTGACCTTGGCTTTTGGCCTGGTGACCTAAAAACTAAAGGGCTCATCTACAAGTCATGAACAACTTTTATACAAAGTTTGAGGAACACGGGCCCGCACATTTTACAGTTATTCATCAAAAACCATTTTTATTTTCAAGGTCACTGTAACCCTTGGCCTTTGACCCAACAACCTAAAAAATGATAATTGTCATCTACTGATCATGACAAACCTATAAACTAAGTCTGACGAACTTGGGCCAAAAGATTGCCTAGATAATTCAGCAGTAACTGTTCTGTATTTCATGGTTACTGTGACCTTGATCTTTAACCTTATAACCCTAAAAACTACAGGGGTCATTTAACTGTCATGGCTAACCTAACAATGAAGTTTTAAGGAGCTGGGCCCAAGCATTCTATAGTAATTGATTGGAAACCTTTTTGCTATACAAAGTCAGTGACCTTGACCTTTGACCTGGTGACCTGAAAAGCTATAGGCATCATCTACTGGTCATGGCCAACATACATACCAAGTTTGATGAACCTGGGCCCAAGTGTTCTATAGTTATAAATTGGAGACCATTTTGCTTTTCAAGGTCACTGTGACCTTGGACTCTGACCTGGTGACCTGAAAAACTATAGGGGTCATATTAGTTATGACCAACCAACAGACTTATTTTGAACAATCTGGGACCAAGACTTCTATAGTTACTGATCAGAAACCATTTTGCTTTTCAAGGTCACTCTGACCTTGACCTTTGACCTGGTGACTTCAAAAACTAAAGGGGTCATCTACTGCTCATGGCCAACATATATACTATGTTAGTTTGAACAATCTGGAACCAAGGGTTCTATCGTTATTGATTGGAAACTGTTCTGCTTTTCAAGGTCACTTTTCCTTTGACCAAATGAGCTGAAAAACTATAGGGATCATCTACTAGTCATGAACAACCTACATACTAAGTCTGAGGAAGGTGGGTCCAAGGGTTCTCTAGATATTTATCAGAAATGAAAGTGTCTACCAACCGTCTGAGTGACCGACATTTGCAAAACTATATACCCCTCATCTTTGGGGAAGGGGGGGGGGGGCAAAATAAAGGTCAAGTTCAGTTAAGGTATTGTCCACTTTGGTCCAAGTATGAAGACAATGCATCCATTAATAAGAAAGATATACCCAATTTTAGCATTATCATGGTCATTATGAGGTCAAGATCAAACTGGAATTATTCAACATGTTGGTTTTGTTCTCAGTGTTGTTCTGTCCCAGTATGAATCAAAGCTATCCATTAATAACAAAATTGTTGTAACAAAAAAGTTTTTTTTCCTGGTTGGTATGTACATGTAATATCATTGTACAAAATATCATTGTCCTCCATTGTAACACAACTTTGGTTATTTATGAGAAATTAGAATCAGACTAGACTAGAAATGTGTCCAAAGGACACAGATGCCCCCGCTAAATGACACTGGACACAAACTTGGTAAATCAACACTGTGGGCAAACATGTGAATATGGCATAAAATATGACAGAGCAAAGATATCAGGTATTTACTTTTCTATTGTTACATATCTGCCCTTCTTGAAGACAGCATAAGCAAGGCTTTTAAAGTTAAAATTTTATGGAAATGATAACTGCTGATTTTAAACAGCCATTCCACTGTATCTAGTTACATAACATGCATGTATCTAAAACCAAGCCAAGCTTAATGCATTGTAGACAAAAATAACAGTATCTGCATAACAAACTCAATAGCATGCTTAATTTGAAAAAAAATATTATCAAAATACTTTTTTTCTAAATGAACAGGTAAGTGGTGCATTATCAAAGACAAGTTCAGCAGTCTCTTACAAGTATAAAATCTTCAGTCTCTCTAATATCCTTTAAGAGATTGCATCAAGGCAACAAAATGGTAAGGGATAAAACCATACCTGCCATAATTTTTCTAGCCATTTCCGGGATTTTGATATCGAATTTCCGGGATTTGAGCAGATTTTCCGGGACATACAACTGTTCATATACTTTCAATGCCCTACCGTTGGCAATACACAAAATTGGACGGGATTCCGTTTTTGGCGGGAAAAGCCGTGCACGTCTTTCAAATACACATCAGTACCATCAGTTTCATACCTTTTATTTTAGTTGCAAGAGCATAGTAATTGTCAGGCTTGCAGAAATGTTCAAGCTCAATCGGTCCGACCACCCGACGATTACTCCCCCACCCCTCTCAACCACTTCAGAAAAAACGTTCGCTCGTATTGACAAGTGGAGAAGGTAGGAGGAAGAGTATAATTTTCTGATCGATCATCCTGCAGAACGAGTGCAAAAAACGCAAGAAATATACCGATGGATGTGTATATCATAACGTTACAGTTTACCGACATTAAATTCTGCATGTAACACGCTGTCAAAACGAAACCGGAAGCGTGAGTAAGGGGGAGCACTGCGCCTTTTTTAATTCAGTAAACCGCACAGTACCGTTGATCTTTTTTTCTCCTAGGTCTCCAGGACTGGTGGTGGTGATGCAGGACGAGTAGAAATTTTTGTCACAATTACTAATTGTGTAAAAGAAAAAAAATAAATAACTGTGTACCATTAATTAATTAACATCATAAACTCGAATACAAGTTGAATCACGGGCGTTTGATGACAGCGTCGTCTATGCTTCGTATTACAAGTATCGGCGCGATTTGAACGAACATTACAATATTCACCACGAGTTTTATGCGCGTTTGCATTAAATTTAATTTAAGTAGCATCTCTATTAACACCAATTACCGCGGCGACAGTCTTTGAAAGGGGCAAATATCTTACAAATTAATAAATGCACCGCAAGTCAATAAATCGATAGCCGATAGCGGTCAGTTGTTAATTGGTTATCGATGACACGTGAGGTATTCACTGAATCGGAACAAATTATCATAACGAATAATTAAAGAATAAGCGGCGTGTCAAAAAAAATTTGACTGGCCTGATCAAAGGTATGCGCGTTTTTCATGTTTTCCGGGACATCGGGTGTCTTTCCGGGACTCCGGGACGGGCCATCGATTTCCGGGACAATCCCGGACGATCCGGGACGTATGGCAGGTTTTATTAAAACCTACGTAGAAATCTACTGTTATTTCTGTTGCGCCAATATAATAATTATATCAAAGCACACATACATGCAGCCCACTACAAATGTCTATTACATTCATGTATGTTCTTTGTTGCTCACCTGCCTTGTGTGATAATTCCATATTCAACATCTGTTAAAGTGTTGAAATTAATTGCAAGAAACAAGAAATTAACATGGCAGGGATGTGCCCACATCATATGATAATAAACACACCATGCACGAGGAAGTTATGAGCTGGACACAAACAACTTTTTCACTATATCCATATAAGGTTTAAGCCAAAGCTTCAAGTGTCCACTGTGACCTTGACCTTTGAGCGAGCAACATATTTCTTGCATGCGATTTTGTATGATGATCACTTAAGCCAAATTATTTCTAAATCCAACCATGCACAACAAAGTTATAAGTCGGACACAAACAACTTTTTCACTCTAACTATATAAGGAACAAGCCAAAACTTCACGTGTCCACTGTGACCTTGAACTTTGAGCAAGCGAAATGTTCTGTGCATGCAACACATTGACTTCATATGATGATCACTTATGCCAAATTATTTAAAAATCCAACTATGCACAACAAAGTTATGAGACAGACATGAACATCTCTATTGTATGTGCCCACACACACACACACACACATACATGGACAGCGTAAACACTATATGCCCTCTTGCCATTATCATGGTGGGGGCATAAAAATTACAAAGGGCAATTACTCAAAAATTATTCAAAAGAGAGTTATGGATCTTGGGCACTGCACCTTTCCACAGTGAGATCTGTTCACCTATGAAGTTTCAAGTTATGACCCGGACAAGGTGCCTGGCCAAGATGCCCACATACAAACACACATACACACACACAGGGTAAACACTATATGCCCACTCGCCATTATCATGGCAGGGGCATAAAAAGGGATTCATACTGGGCTTTGTAATTTAAGTGTAACTGTTCAGGTGCCAGTTATGGAAGGCCTTATCCGACTTATAATAACACCTTTTGATCTTTAAAAAATAATGTGTGTCAATTAACACTAATTTACAGTAGGGCCTGTCAATTTGTTTATTCAAAGCGATGGTTCAAATTGACACAAACACATAGCGGATGATCATCAACTGTCATCTGCTATTCTTTTATTATTAAAAAAAAATTGAAATTAGAAATGTGCGAATTTAGCGAATGTGCGAATGTGCAAGAACTTACTATTTTAGGAGTTGGCACAAAATTTCATCTCAGTGAATTTAAATGATTTCATAGTACACTTTAAATTTGCAAAAGTTCAACATTATCATATAAATATCTAAAAACCATAGTTACAAACCTGCACAGTCCTGAACCTGAACACTTCTTTGAGATGAATAGGTGACTTCTGGCACAGACTTGACAGCAGCGAAAGTCTGACGAAATAAGTCTGCAAAGCTTGCACCACGCCCTTGATGCAGCCTTCCTGCACTGACAAGAATACGTGGCTCCCTTAAATATATAACAGTTCTGACAGTTTTGATGGTAAAAAAACTCTCCTACACAAATCTTATGTTTCTTTTTTCCCCTCTTTTTGATGTACAGGCAAGCAAAATATCTCTAATCAAGGAATAATTGTACATTCCATTTTCTTACCCAAAAAATTGAAGTGCAACTAATAAAGTTTACTATATCTGACATGTCTTTTATAAATCATGTCTAGAAATTATGTCTAGAAAACATTTTCAACAATCATTTCTGTGGTCAGAGTGCTTAGTACAAAACTTGCTTGTGAAAAATGAACTAACTATAAATAAAACACCAAAACATTTTTAGGAACATAATTTACTAGTATATCAAATAATTTGCAACTAAAAATGTGTAATATTTTAAATGTTCTATTTAGCATGAATGACAATGAAAAAAATGCCAGAAAGAAACAATATTGTTATACTAGTATATTACAAAATATTCCTTACCCATTTTCTATTAATTATTTATTACAAGGTTAATATCTAAATTACTGTCAGTTTCTATATCAACTTTGGTAAGTATGTGTAACCTTACTTTGAAGTAGTAATATATGAAAGATATCCTGTTTGAAGATAAGGTCAATATTTTCTCTCCTACTTGTCTTACAATAAATCATACCCCAGTATATCCCTGGTTTTTTAAATTAAAATACCGTATTTGTAAAAATATGTGACAGTTAATCTATGTATGAAATATTTACTGTCAGGAATAAATTTTAACAAAATATTAATATCACAATGACTTGAATACTTCAAGTTTTCATTGTCCCCCCCCACCCCACTTGTGTTGTAAAAATGGTGCATCTTTATCATGAATTATGTTTCACTTGAATAAAAGAAAATGGAGATTTACATGTTCATATTTCTGTACATGCTGAGTAACAATAACAAACTTTATTTTGTTTTGTAAAACAGTACAATGTAAAACATCATTGTTATTATAATGATCTGAATTTCCTGAATATTAAAACAATCACACTCTTTGTCTAAATAAAAAGCACTTAAAACTCTTACAGCTATAATAAAGTTTTTAAAGCAATATGTAATATCCATGTTTTCAATTTATACTCACTCTTAGTCCAGGAATGTCTTCAGTGACTAAGAAATCTATTGAAATTTACAGATGCCTTAAGAAATGAGAGATGCATAATGTATTGTTACTGACAATTAATACTTTGTACTTTATTGATTACCACTGGCTTTATCATACCATAACAGGTGGTGTTGATTAATAATAGATGAGGTCAGCAGTTAACTCCCTTGTAAAGTTACTAAGTCTATTTCTTCTTTAGTATTTTTTTCTATATCATAGCTTGCATTATCATACTTTTTCTTAATTTTTTGGAATAGAGGGAGCAGTATGTTAAATCTGTCTCAAAATGTTAAAAGATGAGATTTTCATTTTGATTTAACAGACAAATAAAACTTAATATGATTTTGCTCTCAAACAAAAATGTTGTAAACTTCAACTTGAAATGATAATAAACAGAACAATTAATTATGAGTGTTATATAATGACTTAACTGTCAAGGTCAAATTGGGTTCAAGGTAAAATATCAACAGGTCAAATAATAAACAATGTTCAGATGATTCATATGCCTGAATATTAAGGTTACAGCTTAAATATTAATGTTCAAAGTAAAAAAGGTTTAAAAGTTTGGCCTATTGATTCCCTGGGCTAGGCTATAATATGAACCTGGGGTTCATGCTTTGAATAAACTTGGTAAAGGTCCACTAGGGAATGCTTCATGCAAAGTATCAAAGTTCTAGGCCATGTGGTTCTGGAGATGGAGATTTTAAAGTTTTCACTATTATACCTCTATACTAAACTGTTCCCACGGGGCGGGGCCAACTTGACCCTGGTGATCATCATTTGAACAAACTTGGTACAGGTCCACTAGGTAATGCTTCATGCAAAACCTTGCAGTTCTGAAGAAGAAGATTTTTTCAAGTTTTCCCTTAATATCTCTATATAAAACTATGTGTCCCTGGGGTGAGGTCAATTTGACCCCAGGAGCCATGATTTGAACAAACTTGATAAAGGTCCACTAGGTAATGCCTCATGCAAAATATCAAAGCTCTAGGCACTGTGTTCTGGATTTTTCCTGTTACTTCTTTTGGGTGCCATGGCAACCAGATTTCTGCATGGAATCAAATTCTTTGAACAACTTTGGAAATCCTTCACCTAAGGAACAATTCTGCCAATTTTTGTTGAAATCGGACTAATGGTTTTAGAGAACAAGCTATTTCAAGTTCACTGTATAATCTATATAATGGACACACACAAGTCAATTGCTACAAATGTAAATGTAGATGCCACCACATCACCATAAGCTACGGTGGCATAAAAAACAACGAAATGATGTTGATCTTAATTTGTCCTGTTGATTGTTTCTCTTACTATCCGCTTAAAGTATTTTCAGCTTGTCATGACCACTGTTCCTCCCTGACAGATGCAATCTAAGTGATCAAACTTTTGAGCAGTTAATGATGGTCTGATGCAACAGTGACTGTGTGTGAATCAAACATTGTAGGCTACCAGTTGAAATTGATGTATATTGTATAACGTGTATTTGCAGTTTCATTCTTTAACTTTAAATTAATAAAGATGGCATGTTGAAATAATAAAGCAAATAAAATTTTGGTCACATGTATGTTTGTCATGGTATTAAGCATGTGTTTGTAAAGCTAAATTCGAGATTTTCACTAGAATTTGTGATAATTTCTTTCAACCTGACATAGATCTTTTGCATTGCCTGGAATAGGAAGTATAACTACAAAACCACCTGAGAATTTTATGACTGGAAATTACAATGTGCTACATAAATGTATTCTGAGTCAGTGAACACAAAAACCAACTGGATATCTAATGCACTACACAACCAAAAATAACAGAAAAATGACTATGGCTTGTGATAAAATGAAAATATAAAGGGAATTTTATTTTGCTTAAGCAATAATAAAATATATTCTTGTGTTACAATTTAAACCATTTTAAAAATGTTTTCCAGATTCATATGCAAAAGTTTTGAACAAAAGTTTCTTTAATATTAACTGAAGTCAAAGTTATTAATCCAAACAAAGATGGACTGTGATAAAGTACATGTATTTGCATGCATTGCATTAAGATCATTATGGTTCTATTTCATGTTTCTTTTTTCTTGACAGAACTAAACACTGCAATTATTTTTTGTTAAACAAAGACCAACAGCTGGTACAGGTTTTACTATCTGTTCTAGTACAAGTTTTATTTGGTTCATAAAATTTAATGTTTTGACTAGTTTTTTTCTAAACTGAAGAGAAAAAGAAACACCTCATTGAAAATTGATGAATTATTCCTGACTACATTGTAACTGACAGTTCCAACCAACCAAAACTGGTATGATAGTATTAAGTCCATTGTTAAATTCATGTGCCAAATGTATGAAATCCATGCATGTCAACCATGTGGTATTATCAAATAAATGGCTTTTTGTTAGAAGATACAAATATACATGTACATGACTATATTTTCTGAGTTTTCTTATAATTTTTTTGTTTCTGATAATGCCCATGGCTAAAATTCTTTTACAGGTCCTGAGTTTTGGCCATGTTTGAATGAGGGCGTCAATGTAAGAATATATCACTAGAACTTTAAATGTCTCTCTTTTGACAATACTGTCAGAGAAACAGGAACATGTGCTAACAGGATGCATTCAGCCAGGCCACAGGTAATGTCACTACATATGATACATATGATAGTTACATGCGTAAAGCCATCTGTATGAAAGATTTGTAATGACATCATGTTTATTTGCTGGTAACCATGGACACCCTGTCCTTACTGCCATCTAGTTCTTACATGTTGTCATTATTAATTGGGCCAAAACCATTGGCATAATGTAGTTTTTAGCAACAATTTACCTTTCAACTTCTGGAATACTGATGTCTACAGATGACATGATGAATGCTTTCCTTAAAATAATTAATACATTCTGCAGCATAACTGTTACAATGGGAGCAGAGTTAAGTTCTGGACAGGTAGGTTTAAGATTATGCAAGTTTAAGTCCCAACTTGTCAAGTGGAAAGTTAACTAAACATCCTGGCTTTACATCAACGAGATATTATGTCCTCTGATTGTTACTATGCCAGACCATTAGTTACACTTATGTAACTGGTGTGGTTCCGTGCTTTCATGCAGCTGAAGTGGTCACACAAATGTCAGTGAAATTGCTCTATCCAGTTAACTGATATTCAAGATTTGATCCATAATGTGACCATGAAATGCTGTGCAATTAATCACCAATTCTCATCTATTCCAAATTTTCATATGAAACTGTTCTTTTTTAATTTGAAAAAGAGCAAAATATTGAATGAGGCATTTCTTCTTCTTGTCGGTATATCTAAACATTACAGTATTGTACTAAATCCAGATATAAATACAGACCTACAAGTCTGCAGAAATTCAATGGTGATTTAAAGTGCAGCAAATCTCCAAATACCACTATCTATATATTTGTTATCTAGACAACTTGTATTTTAGATAAAATCAAGAAATTCTGAAAATTCAAAATGCAACTGTTTATAGAAGCAGCAGCTGTATTCTATTTACATCTTAGCTAACATCCATTACTGAAGAGTAAAACTGCAATGAACAAATTCAATTTACAAGTAATTTTTATAAAAATAAAATTACAAACTTCTCATACCGCTGTCTAGACTTTCTTTCCATCATCACTGCTGTTTGAAAATCATCAAATCTCAATTAAAATCTCTTTATCTTGATTATGTATAACAATCTCTCCTGTTTATCATGATTTAACAGGAAAATTGTAAATTCAATCCAGAAATATATATTTGAGATAGCTTAATTAATTTTCTGATTATATCATGTAAGTTCCACTTTAATATTTTACATGGCGAATCAGTTAGGAAATCCTGTGAGTGATTAATTTTTCTCTTTTTTTTTTTTATTTTGCTACATTTTAGAATAGTTAATTTTTCTTTAAAAAAAAAAAAGCAACTAAATTTATCCTGTGCAAAATGTATCAACTTATGAATAGCAATAAAGATTTCCAAATAGTTTGACACTACCGTGATATTTACATGTATAGAGCCTTCAACAGGTATTTTATCTTGTTTCACAATTTAATGACTTCATACATAAAAGAGACAAGTTAATCTGTAAACAATCAGTGCTAATCTTGGATAATCTATGTCAACCTATCCAATGCTTTTCTTCCAGAGATAGGGTACCATTAAGAATGACAGAATGCACAACAATGTTTAAGTCGAAACTGCACACAGAAATTTGTATCTTACAGAAAATTGAATCAGGATGTGGAAAATTTATAAGGAAATTCAGAACTACATGTACATGTCCTTAGATTGTCCATGCATGCACCAAACTGTAGGTTTACTAATTATGCATTTAGTTGGTTTATGATAAACTTTGAAACTTGTGAATTAAAAAAAAAAAACTGCTGACAAATCATTTTGGAGAAATTGCAACTACTGTAACAGAAGATAATTATTCCCATTTTAACAATTAGTACATGTAAAGGAAGCTGGACAACTTTGCATGTCAGATAAAATCACATACATTATGTCATTTTTACCTCAATTATACAAAGTATATGGAGAGCTGTCCTAGTCACCCCCGGCGTCAGCATTCGAGTCCAGATTTCTGATTAAAGGTTTTGTGCAGTATAATATTTTCTACTATAACTTCTTTATTTCTTGAGCTATTTACATCAAACTTCAAATATATGTTCCTTATTACCACTCACATCATATGTGGTAAGGTTCATAACTATAGCACCCATATTTCCAGAATTATCTCCCCTTTAAACATAAAATTTTCCTTACAAATTGTATTATTTTACTATTATCTTCTTTATTTCTTGAGATATTTTCAATGATAAAATGATAAATACAATATGATATTCCATCTATCATGGAGAAGGTTCTTGTATGTATATCTATAGATCTTGAATTATAAATATTGATTTTTAAATAATTATCCCTTTCTTTACTATCCAGTACTTAAATAGTTAAGCGTGCTGTCTCGAATAACAGTTTGATGTACTGTATATACTTGTGCCACAATCTTTCTGCATATCAAAATAACATAACTTTGACTTGATTAGGCATTATCTAACAAATATAAATAATATCTATATATAAATAAATAAATAAATAATAATAATATTATCTAAAATACAACCATATAAGCAAAGATCCTACAAGTATTTAGACCTATAACTGATACATATGCCACAAACTAGCAGTGTTGTAAACCAACTGTAAGTATATTATGTGACCAAATAGTTTGATAAAATTCTAACATGAATCAGATAGGCCAAACGCTCTTCATAACATGTTGCAAATATTTTGTGAAACAAAACATGCTTATGAGTAAATGTCAATGGATAGTCGGGATCAAGGAGCATTGAGACCTGAGTTCAGATAAAATGGACTGTCCAACTGAAAATTCAAAACATGTCTAATTATACATGCTTTATCTGTATTCACTTCAGGTTAAAAGAAGATTAAAGGAGAAACAACTACCACAAACTTAAGACATGCTGATAGACAGTTGAGTGTATAGTACATGTATCTATTATACATGTGTAAAAGGAAAATAGTACTTGGACTGCATCAGTTCTTCTATAATTATATAAGACATTTATAGCAACTAAGGGTTTGCTTTTGATCTAAAAATCTACTGTTGTTTGTTGTTTATAGACCTTCAAAATTTGACACTTGAACCAAAGCTGACAGTAAAGTAAAAGTATCATCATATGATACATTATACCAGTCCAAAGTTTCTTCCTAAAGAATTGTGTCTTGATTTATTCACATTGGTCACAGAAAATAAAGATCCATTATACAGTACCTAATAAAAGTATAAAAGCCAAATAAATTACTTTAAGACAGAGGACTGAGAGCTTTTTATTTTTCAGGTGGGTACCTGACAAGTATGAATGTTTAATGCTATCACTTGATATGACCCACGACATATGTTGAACGCTATCACTAAAAGCATAAAGTATATAAGCCATCACACACTGCAACACACACAAAAACTAGAGCATGTCACTGAAGTGACGAATACCCCCACACTTGGCCTGGCCACATGACTGAAGGCCTTGTAAGTAAAAGGGGTCATTGTAAAATTTTTGCATGGTTGTGGAGTGAATAAAAATGCTTATGATTTTATTTGATGGTATGATGTTACAGGAAGTCATAAACTAGCAATAATGCAAATAACCGGGAATGTGATATATATATATTTGGATAGAAATTAAAATCCTTCCATGCGTAGAGAATCACCTGGACAAGGTCTATAATCAACATTTTTGACCTTTGACCAGACACTGTGAACTACATATGTAACTGACCTTGACCTTTAAGCAAAGGATCTGGGTCTTGTACCTTACACACCGTCTCATGTTGACGTCATCAATGTTATCCTTCCACGGATGGAGAAGTGATGACCAGGACAAGGTCTATCATCAAATTTTTTAACTTTGACCAGTGACTGTCACCTTGACCTTTGAGCTATGGACCTTGGGCTTACATGCAACACGCTGTTTCATCAAGGTGAAACAATGTGCCAAGGTATTTTAAAATCCTTCAGTGTAAGAAAAGGGATGGACAGATGGACATCAAGGTGGATCCAATATAGCAAACAAAGTATGTGGGGGTATAATTATATATATTTTTAGTTATGATAAATATCCACTCTCTCTAACTTTTAGCAGTTTCAAATTTTATGGATCTTGCTTCAGACAAAATTTGAACTCAAATGTTGCATGTGAAATTATCATATTTCTTTCTGTGTTTACCCATTATGTTCAGTGACAATAGTTTCCAGCTCACCCATCAAAATCTATTCAGACTGTATGTGTATGCTATAACATTTCAGTTTTAAACAGATAGATCTTGAAATGCTCTGTTAAAATGTTTACTATCTTCTCAATCTATTCTCTCTTGCTGTAAGTTTTTAAGCATGCCACAACAGTTCTGATAGACCAGAAGCAACTTGTTCTCTAAGTCAGTTCATACAATTGTATTTTAGAAATACAAAAATTAATTTTTAGGTTTCACTGATATCTCATATTAAACTTTTCTATATCAATCAAATATCAATAAAAAATATATATATTGTCTTTTTAAACTTATCTAGACAAATCATCTTCAAATGTTTTCCATGTCTCAGGTTCAGAATAACTATTTAGATATAATTTCTGCCAAGAGATGTTGTCTAGGTGAAAATTCATTTATCAGTGCTTAAAGCTACTGACTTACAGATTTGTCGACCATGCATGAAAATGCAAAAAGTTTATGTAGAAATTCTAAATGTAATTGTGAAGAAAATATCTAAACTTCAAGTTACTGTCTATTTTTTTTTATACAGAAACACATCATAATATAAAGTTTTACACACTTTTATCATAAAAAATTTTACCTCCTTAGTCATGGGGTAGATATTTTGTTTATATTGTAAATTTTGTAATACGGTTTTAACAATTAAAGATGCTGTGTCTCAGTGGTTTAGTTCCCTGCTCTAGGTTTTACTGACCAGAAGGGCATGGGCTTGAAGAAAAACATTTTAACCTAATATCTATGAGTCAGATGCTTTAAAATTCTCCTCCTGAAATAAAGAACAAAAAAGTTTTGAATTACAAATGTATTGATTCTGACAGGAAACCAGGAAAGGAACCCGATCATGTTGAAAAATAACGAAACTATTTGTGTTTGTTTGTTTGTTTTTTTTTGTTGGTTTTTTTTATCAAACTCATTGCCTGTAAATATCATATGATATATCAGATATAGATCATACAAATATATATCATATTAGTAGACATTCAGCTCTAGGAGAAAATACAACAAAACTACTTCTCAATCTGATTAAAATCAGCTCCTAAATAACACTCTGCTACTAGGATCTGAACGTCACCAACAGAAGGTCACCTTCTCGTGACCTTTCAATTAGCCAATCAGTACCTAGATTTCAAGATTTTGAATGTAAATCGGTTTCTATTTTTAACCATGTGAATGCATGTGAAAAATCTTTATTTAACTGGGATCCCAAATACCTCAGTCGTGTCACAGTTAAACTGACTCGATACATAAAAAGAAAATGTTTAAATATGTAAAAATTCTGGATATAATTCTGAAGAACATATCCTCTCAGTTTTAGAAACAGAAACACATCATAATATAAAGTTTTTGACACTTTTATCGGTAAAACATTTACCCTGTTAGTCACGGGGTAGGTACTTTGTTTATATTATTAATTATGACTTTCGTCAAGAACATTCCATAGTGGTTCAGTGGGGTAGGTCGTTGCACACAGTTTTAGTGACCTGAAGGGTATGGGTTCAAATCCTGTTAAAATCAAGTTCTTTCTCTAAATTATTTATCCTACAAATCACAAAATATTTTCAAAATATTCAAGATGATTTAAACATGTTATAGAAGTCTACACACTCAACATTAACATGCTGTGTGTACATGTAAACCATAAATACGCATTATAATATGCAGTTTCATTGGCTAAGATATAAATAACAGTACTGGAAATCCAGATTATTGAGAAGATAGAAGTTAATGGGTCGCCTTTAGATCTAACCGTAGTTAGATCATGTACTTCTGTCAGATTGAACTACTTCTATAACTCTAAATACTACCAAGAAATGCTGGTGTGTAAACTGTAACCTGACCAACTTTCCAGAACACAAAAATATATATTACATTTACTCATTGGGTATTTCTAAATCAATCCCAACTAAAATGTAGCACCAAAAATCTCACTGGAAGGCAAGTCTACAAGATTAGCCTTTCAAATGTTTCAACACGGTTAAGTGGACAATATAGTTCAAAAAGGTTATTTCAGTATCTTTCTTTACGATATCAGTAAATGATTCACCTAAACAATGATGATATCCCTTAAAGCCAAATCAACTTCATGTTCTAGTTAAAGAGATAAATATACACTAAAATAACAGGTCACTAGAAGAATTGTTGTAGCACATACATGTAATGTCAACAAATCCTGTTATTAATGCATATTTTATCTTTGCAAGTAAAACTGGATCTTTAAGTTTTTAATTAGAAATGAGCAGTTATGTTAAAAACAACAACAACCTTACATGTACATATGTACATGTACATATGAGATGCCCTGAATGGTGAAGAATCCAACATACACAATTCACAACTCAATTTGTAATTCTGAATATCTGGACAGATACAACCTCTATGTATTTTCTTAAACTTCTTTTGTACATTACAAAGCCCTTGAAATAATAATTTATGAAATATAGTAGAGGCACCAACTAGAAACATGATGGCTGGGCTAGGCCAACTCTGCTGTCAGAGCACCTGATTTGTAACAGGACTAAAAGGTTTCAGCCCCACCTTTGGAAATGCACTGATGTCTATCACTATTTTTGGAAAGGCACCAGGGTCTTCCTGATTAGGAAATAAGCATTGTTTTAAATAAAACTGAGATTTGACATTGCTTTGAAGTTACGGTGACAAAAATAAGAAATAACTAATACCGTAGTTGATTTAACTTTAGGTAAATCAATAAACAGTATCAGTAAACAGAATTTTAATGACAGAAAATTGGACAAAAATGCTGTTTTCTTCATAGCGTGCTGAACAGTTCCTCTCCTAAATGAGGAGAATATAGTGCATCAGTTTCTTGAATGGTAAACACTGATTACGAAGAAAAGTGCACTTATTCATTATGCATCTAAATTTACGATCTCCATACAACACCTTTTTAATCAAATTTGAAAAAGACTTATTTTTCCAGTCCATAGGCTTAATCTGCATCGATCATTTTTGTAATTTTCTTAAAATTATTTGGATGTCACATGCGTTTACAGTACTGAAATTAATATAAGCACTCAAAGTCTTTTCCATTTAGTCAATTTATCAATAACTTCTAAGAAACCACAGGTGACTGTTTCAATTAGCAACTATCTCCTATGAACAAAACAAAAAATCAATTTTTATTTTTATGTCAAAATTAGGTGTATTTCATGCAGGACCATTAAATTTTCAAAAAGTAACACAATTTTTTATCAATTCAGTAACAATTAACAGCAACAAAGTTGTTTTGTTTTTGTTTTTTCAGAAACAAATATCATTTAAACAGAAGATATGTAAGATCATTTTAAAATTGTTCAAATATCTTTCAAGCAATTCCAGAATATATAAAATTTCTGTTCAAGAACATCACTGAGGTGACAAGGTGTCCAAGTAAAATCCCAAGTTATCATATTTCACACTTAAAGCACTGTCAAAATAGTAATATTTATTAAATTCAAATGTCAATAATAGATCCCTAAAACCCTTAAACACATATATGTGGTATGCTTGTGCTTCGGATTGAAATGATTTATTTTTAACATTTTCTGGCATATGTTTTGCCATGTTTATTCCAAAGCATTCTAGTGACCTCAGAAAATTCCATTATCTGTCAGGGTTCTTCCATAGGCTCCTGGAACATACCCCTTGGAGAATGAAATTATGAAAACAGTCAGAACATGGAATTTGGACTTTAATTTCCCAAAACAGCAGCAGGTTAACAGTTTCAGCAGTCAAAAAAAAGGAACAAAAAATATTAAGGGAAGAAAATGCTGTTTGTTCATTAAATGGTACATTATTATGAAGTTGATCTAATTTTACTCATATTTAAATCTCGTACCTACCAATCTATACTAATTTTTAATGAAAACAAATGCTGTTGGTTGGAAAACAAAGTCAACTCAATGATGTTCAAGGTCATTCTGTATGAAATACACTTAACAGATATATATGTTAAAAGTGAGTGAGAAAATATTTTTGTTCTACAAAATGAAGCGATTACAGCTTTAGTTCATTTATCACCATCATGTGAATGTGAATTTATATTGCGACAGTACTATCTAGAATCATGAAAAGAAATGTTAGTTCATTTATTTGAATAACTCATTCGGTCTGTTTGGCTAAAAAAAAAAAGCCACGTACAGAGTTAAATAATTTAATCATTAAATACAAAAAAAACTGTCAAACCACTAAAACTTAGTTCATTCTAAAGTAAATTAATGCTGAATTATATTGTAAAAAAAGGTCCGTATCCCTAGACAATCCCTTTAGTATTGTCTACGGGTACGGATCCGTATTCCTAGACCACCGTTCTAGGAGTACGGATCCGTACCTCTAGTCTAGACACTGCCAATTCCTACATCTCCTGGGTCGAAAGACTTCTAAGATTCTATTACTAAAAAGTATGCGTTATATTCACTTAAGAAATACAAAAAAGCGATATTCAAATAAAACATAGATTTTGATCTGTCGATCCTAAATGGCTTATTTACCTTTCTAAAACTGGCAAAATATTACAACAAATTCTTCGTTTGGAATCTGGCAGCCATTTGTAAACAAATACCGCAAAGTGGTCTAAACGCGTTCTTCGACAGGCTAAAAGTCAGAACACGGTATACGTTTCATCACGTTCCAAAATCGTTTCGCAACCATATGTCTAATTAATATTTGGCATTGCACTTCGGGAAATGAATATTCATGAGCGGTTGCAAAACTCGATCCCTTCTTCCCTCTATCTATCGATACATCTGCAGAAATATCCCGAAATAAGCCCGCAAAACAGTAAAATAAAATAATGAAAGTAATGTTTGCAAAATGCAATATGGCATCATTCCGACCAAAGATTGGTATTTAAGGTTTTTGTTCCGGGTTATTCCGAGGAATGCAAAAATGTAGCTTGTAGGTTTCTACTAAAAGATTGTGATCATCTACAGTTTTATAGCACCCAGTTTTGCTATTCTCGATCTGTACAAGTCTAAGTACCGCTGGCACCATCTGTGGCAATCTACAGAATATCCCGGTCACATCCGTGTCTCGGGAGACATGAACGAATCTCATTATAGTGGTAAGATTTTTTCAAGCCGTTCGTTAAGTGTACACTTACCTGAATACTATGAAAATTGCTGGTTTAACATGTAATACTTATCTTTTCGATACCTTTACTTTTGTTTATGATCATTACGACATTTAAAAGTTTAGAAGTTCCGTTTTGGCTCGAGACAGAACGATACAACCATGCTTGAGGTGAAACCGCGCGCGACGGAACGATACAACATTTTATAATCTCTTCGTTGTGCGCGCGGCTTCACTTGAATTTCGTTCTGTCGCCCGCGCAATTATTATGATGTTTTGTTCCGGATGGAACCTTTACCGGCGTGGGTTATCTGTCTGAGCTAAGAATTGCGTAGTTTCAGTAAGGATTAACATCAATTGCAAGCAGTTGTTTCGGCAACCACTCATGATCACATATAGGGTGACCTGTACTTGCGTGAAAAGGTCACTGACAACAACATGCTAGTGGAACTAATGCTGGCGTGTCTGATTCAAGCAGGAAAGAATCTTATTTATGGTACAGCAATATGATGAAGCTATTATGTTATACAGCACAGTCAGAACAGAACGAATAAGTTCAACACATTGAAACAGTTAGAGTCGAGATTTTGGCCTACAGCCTGATAAACTGATGGTCTAGAGCCAGCACTACTCCGTCATTTCATTAAACTCTGTGAATTATTGCTATTTCCGTCACCCCAAACAGCGTAAAGATGAAAACCTGTTTATTTCTTCAAGCTGAAAGTCATGTATAAGCAAGGAAAGCAATTAAGTATATTTTCTATCATAACTATCATCATCCATTTGTTCAAACTATCATTAAACTTTCCTGTCATTCCTATTTTATAAGGAGGCAATGCCTTTTCTCCTTAAGATTTTTATGTCTCCACCACTTGGGTGTGTGTGTGTGGGGGGGGGTGCGTAAAGATTTCCTCTTGTCCGTCCGTCCGGCTGTCCGTACGTAGGCAGGTTTGTGTCGCGTATAACTCTAAACGTATAACTCGTACAGCCACGAAACTTTCTAGGAATAGTTGTCAGCATGTGAACTTACGCACCTTGGTGTTTTGACGCAAATTTATTGCAGATCGGCATAGTTACGCCCCAGATAAAGCTAAAACAAATAGAACTTTATAGACTTTATACGCACCTGTAATTGTATAGGATTTTTTTGTGACAATACAGCGGAGCGTGGGGGCATCCATGTCCTATGGACACATCTCTAGTTTTTTTTTAAATTATTTTACTTGCTCTGTCCAAAGAAAATACTGTAGGGTTTGACTTACATAAGTACAATGTGCTTTCGTCACAATCCTTTGCTTATGTTAAGGCGTTGTTTTTTAGTTTTGAATTGTGAACAGTGAATATTATATATGCAATAAATATGTTCAAACTAAAAGAAAATACTGGTTCTTAATAAGGATGACATGTCTTTCAGAAGAGATTTTTTTGTTTGAGAAGCACAAATTTAAATGTTGAATACTGGACTTCCGGAGACGTTTTGACCCCGTTTTTGCATTAAAGCCCTTAGATCTATCTACTTCCATTCAACAGCACTAAAAAAATCGACTTTTTAGACACTGTTCGACACAATAATAATATTCAAGTTTGTTAGAATGTTTAATAAAACATAGGAGCACTCGTTAAACGCTCTTGACTTTTTACAAATTCGAAGCATTAACTCACAAACGGGAAATATTCGCTAACAAAGTTTTGTGGGGGCGTTTTTCCGCGCTTTCTTAATATTGACGCTTTCCCCTGAATTTTGGGTATAACTATACACCGCGTGGAATAAACGTACACTACAGCTATGATAGTTACATTTAGTATACAGTGCTGATTAATGCAAGGATTTTACGTGAAGCGAAATATTTCACTGGCTGTTTTCTTGTAACATCAATTTACATTAAGAGGGTCTCAAAATTATTGACGCATTTTGTAAACATCTGAACTAGTCTCCTTTAAATTAACTATAATCAGGGCTATAATCTAGAGGTTGATAGACCCCGCAATGCAAATACTACAATATAGCATGGATTTATTTCAATTCTGCTATTAAGTGAAAAAGATACAATATGTGAAAGGATAAAACTCTGTGTTAAGTGTCCACATTTTGGATTTAATGGCTTGTACCATGTCATTCACTATGTTACTTAAAAGGTACGATATATTTTTCTTTCTCACCATGGTGCAATTTCAGCGACATTTGCAACACATCTTATTTAATAGAAGCAAATATTTAACGTTTTAATGAAGCACTTTTTATTTTAACTGAAAGTCCAAATTTATAATAGTTATTTAGTTTTGATAAGTCTTCTTTCCTTCCTTCCTTCATTTTATCTTTCCTTCTTTTTTTTTTAACAACCTTTTAAATCTGAAATACAAAAAAACGAGATATTTCTATATGTCTATCTTAGAATATGTCTATAAGTACCTTTTATTGTACTACATGTATTTATGTAACATTAACAGATGTAGAATGCTTTTTCTTTAACATTTTACCCTTATGGATGATTAGGTATATAAAATAGATGAATGCAAATTTTTTTGCCACCCTAGACATTTAGTTTAAACTCATTTTTATACATGATCAGTCATTACAGATTATCTTTTACAACTAAAAAATCTTCCAGGGGTTTAGACACATGGGAAGGGATTACATTAATTCACAAAAATTCATAAGGCATAAATATTAAATTTTCGTATAAGTCGATCGTTTTGATATATACATACGAGTGTTTACATGCACAACAAATCAATTTCATAAATTGGCAATTTTCGAATGTACTAGCCAGACGGGTTTACTGTATTTGTCGGTGTGTTATCTGCTGCATGCCTTTAAGTTAATTCTTTAACGAGATCTTATTTGTAATCGGTTGTTTACGTGAATACCAGTCTACGTACATCAAATTGATGTTTTACGGACAATTAATCATTTTTTCGAAGTTCCGTGATATATTTATTTTTGTATGTTTCTTTAAGCAAAATCATGATAATTAATTAATATGTAAGGGATACAGAAAAAGATTTTTCGAAAACGTCAAACGGATAGAAAATCTAAAGAATACACTTGTGCCAAAGAGAAGTTTTCCTTCAGTTATTCTGATTTCTAAAATTACAAAATAAAACATTGATGCGTGTTACATTTTCCTAGTTATGAAAAGAAGCTAAGACTCTATAGTTATACGGTGTTTACGTCAAAATACTGTTTCTACGTCTTTACGTCAAAATACCACGGGGACTGCAAAATGGCCATAGCATTTTGTGCCTAACAATATCACATGACGTTGCAACCGTGGGAAATTTGTGCCTTCGATGTGATCATAAAATATGTATTACGGGCATTACTCAAATAATCCGAAGTGTTCATGACTTACCACAGATCTTCCATTCTGTCTTGTACTGGTATATAACAAAGTTAAGTTAATAAATTATTTCAGAAACTCAAAGAATTAAAACAACTTTGAATAATTCTGTGGAAGATAAACTGCTTTCCTGCACATGTGAAAGGTTGTGTCTTAATTCAGACTTGTATGATATTTACCTCTATGTATTTTGGCAGCATTCAGCGATCAAAGTTGTAGTTATATTGTGAAGCCAGCTGGGTAGGTATGAAATAAAACGGCTACATGGTAAATTGATGATTCGTCTCGACTGATTGCGCAATATTGTTGTAAAGTTATTTAAACTGATACTGTCGCTAAATATGCTTCGGAATTTTAAGAATTTTATTTTGTAAAATACTGAATTGATCTGCTCGTATTAAATCCCTCACGCTGACTCGCAAACTAGGTGTAATATACATAAGGTTTAAGTTGTATGTGACAGAAATGTAAAATTAACATTCATATTACACAAAGTGTAAATAGCGTATTTATGTGAGGAGATATTAAACAGACAGACGGACGGATGCGGAATGCTTTGGAAGACGGGCGAACTTACTAGCTTTGTTGATTTGTACCAGCAGTCAGGCAGTTTTTACTCCGATTGTGTGGCAGTTTTTACAAAGTTCGTTTCAACAAGTTCACTATTTTGTCTTACACAAAAGAGTATTCTTGGCAAACTTCACCAACCCTTATAATGGCGTGATAAAATAAAAACATACTGTCATTTGCTTGTTATGTGCAGTGCTCAACCATGGCAATAATTTAATGGTAACACGGAACATAACTTCTATAGGAGACCTAGTCAGTTGGAACCTTATATTTCATATTGTGCTTCTAGCATATTTCTCCTCCTTAAAATGACAGTAAGAGTATTTGTTCAAATATATCACTAAAACTGATAAATCATTGTTTTTAGTTTCACACCCTTTTACAGAAAAACAAATATATCTGATGTGTATGTATATCATTTTGAACATTGATTATAGTTCTCTAGTATCACTGACTTAGCTGTGATGTACTGTTGCTATAAATTTTGAGGTATGCTTCGTGTTTAAAAGAAAAGTACACTTGTTCAGTAGACTTTTGAAGTAATTATTATTTATTGCCTTTATGGAGGCAAAATTATTTGTTTAGGCTGGCATAACGTTAACTATTATGTTAGACTCGTCACTTCTTTTAATAGAACTGTAAAGTTTGTTGTTGTATTTGGCGCCTTAACAAAATATTTCAGTAAGACAGAACTGAGTATTACGCATAGTCTTTTGTGACTGACTTTATTTATTCGGTACCGGTTTCCCATATGACTGGCGCCCACAGAAGAGTTTATTCATTTAAGATTGGGGGGGATAGACAGAAAGTATACCATTTCAGAGACACTGCTTGTTCTTTACACATATGCGGTTTAGCACTTGATGTTAAAGGTCATCCGAACACCTACACGCTCTGCGTGTCACATCTTTCACGTGCGCAGGTCTTTCTTCCACATAATTTATGCCAGAAATTGAAATCAGTCAGTGTTGAGAGAGGCTTTTCAAGCCATAACTTGAGCATGAGATAGGCTTTAAACTGTACATATGACAGTATGACTATTGTAAGGTGTCACTGTTATAAGGTATGACTATTTTAAGGTATGACTATTGTAAGGTATGACTACTGTAAGGTGTGACTATTGTAAGGTATGACTACTATAAAGCATGACTATTGTAAAGACTGACTATTGTAAGGTATGACTATTTTAATGTATGACCATTGTAAGGTATGACTATTTTAAGGTATGACTACTGTAAGGTATGACTATTGTAAGGTATGACTACTATAAAGTATGACTATTGTGAAGAATGACTATTGTAAGGTATGACTATTATAAGGTATGACTACTATAAAGTATGACTATTGTAAGGTATGACTATTATAAGGTATGACTATTGTAAAGAATGACTATTGTAAGGTATGACTATTATAAGGTATGACAATTGTAAAGAATGACTATTGTAAGGTATGACTATTACAAGGTATGACTACTATAAAGTATGACTATTGTAAGGTATGACTATTATAAGGTATGACTACTATTAAGTATGACTATTGTAAGGTATGACTATTGTAAGGTATGACTATTGTAAGATTGTAAGGTAAGACTATTGTAAAGTATGACTATTATAAGGTATGACTATTGTAAGGTATGACTATTGTAAGATTGTGAGGTATGACTATTATAAGGTATGACTATAATAAGGTATGAGTACTGTAAGGAATGACTACTGTAAAGTACGACAACTGTAAGGTATGACTACTGTAAGGAACGACAACTGTAAGGTAAGATTTCTGTAAGGTACCACTACTGTAATGTACGACTACTGTCATGTACGACTATTGAAATGTACGACTACTGTAAAGAATGACTTCTGTAAGGTACGACTACTGTTATGTACGACTACTGTAATATACGACTACTGTAAGGAATGACTACTGTAAAGATTGACTACTGTAAGGTTCGACTACTGTAATGTACGACTATTGTAAGGATTGACTGATGTAATGTACGACTACTGTAATGTGCGACTCCTTTTGTACAAATACTGTAATGTACGATTACTGTAAGGAATGACGTCGATTAGGTACGACTACTGTAATTTAAGAATATTGTAATGTACGACTACTGTAAGGTATGACAACTGTAAGGTACGACAACTGTATTGTACGACTACTGTAAGGATTGACTAATGTAAGGTACGACTACTGTACTGTAAGACTACTGTTGTACGACAACTGTAATGTACGACTACTGTAAGGAATGACTACTGTAAGGTATGACTTCTGTAAGGTACGACTACTGTAATGTGCGACAACTGTTATGTTCGACTACTGTAATGTACGACTACTGTAATGTACGACTACTATAATTAACGACTGCTGTAATGAATGACTATTGTAAGTAACGACTACTGTAAGGTATGACTACTGTAAGGAATGACTGATGTAATGTACGACTACTGTAATGTGCGACTACTTTTGTACAAATACTGTAATGTACGATTACTGTAAGGAATGACGTCGATTAGGTACGACTACTGTAATTTAAGAATACTGTAATGTACGACTACTGTAAGGTATGACAACTGTAAGGTACGACAACTGTATTGTACGACTACTGTTAGGTATGACAAATGTAAGGTACGACTACTGTAATGTACGACAACTGTAAGGATTGACTAATGTAAGGTACGACTACTGTACTGTACGCCTACTGTTGTACGACAACTGTAATGTACGACTACTGTAAGGAATGACTACTGTAAGGTATGACTACTGTAAGGTACGACTACTGTAATGTACGACAACTGTTATGTACGACTACTGTAATGTACGACTACTGTAACGTACGATTACTATAATGAACGACTGCTGTAATGAATGACTATTGTACGTAACGACTACTGTATGGAATGACTACTGTAAGGTACGACAATTGTAAGGTATGACTACTGTAAGGTAGGATTACTGTTAGGTACGACAACTGTAAGATAAGACTCCCTTAAGGTACGACTACTGTAATGTACGACTACTGTAATGTACGACTATTGTAAGGTACGACTACTGTAAGGTACGACTACTGTAAGTAATGACTTCTGTAATGTACGACTACTGTAATGTACGACTACTGTTAGGAATGAATACTGTAACGATTGACTACTGTAAGGTACGACTACTGGAATGTACGACTAATGTAAGGATTGACTACTGTAAGGTACGACTACTGTTGTACAGATACTGTAATGTACGACTACTCTAAGGAATGACTGCTGTAAGGTACGACTACTGTAATGTACGAATACTGTAATGTACGACTACTGTAAGGTATAACATATGTAAGGTACGACTACTGTAATGTACGACTACTGTAAGGTACGACAATTGTAAAGTATGACTACTGTAAGGTAGGATTACTGTTAGGTACGACAACTGTAAGATAAGACTCCCTTAAGGTACGACTACTGTAATATACGACTACTGTAATGTACGACTACTGTAAGGAATGAATACTGTAACGATTGACTACTGTAAGGTACGACTACTGGAATGTACGACTAATGTAAGGATTGACTACTGTAAGGTACGACTACTGTTGTACAGATACTGTAATGTACGACTACTCTAAGGAATGACTACTGTAAGGTACGACTACTGTAATGTACGAATACTGTAATGTACGACTACTGTAAGGTATAAAATCTGTAAGGTACGACTACTGCAATGTACGACTACTGTTAGGTATGACAACTGTAAGGTACGACTATTGTATGGTATGACAAATGTAAGGTATGACTACTGTAAGGTATGATTACTGTAAGGTAAGACTACTGTAATGTATGACTATAATAAAGTATGACTATTTTATGGTATAACTAAAATAAAGTATGGCTTTTGTATGGTATGACCATTATAAGGTATGACTATTGTATGGTTTATCTATTATAAGGTATGCCTATTATAAGGTATGACTATTGTATGATATTACTATTATAAGGTATGACTATTGTATGGTATGACTTTTATAAGGTATGACTATTATAAGGTATTACTATTGTATGTTATGATTATTATAAGGTATGGCTATTGTATGGTATGACTATTATAAGGTATGACTATTGTATGGTATGACTTTTATAAGGTATGACTATTGTACGGTATGACTATTCTAAGGTATGACTATTGTATAGTATGACTATTATAAGGTATGACTCTTATAAGGCGTGACTATTGTAAGGTATGACTATTATATGATATGACTATTATAAGGTATGACTATTGTATGGTATGACTATTGTAAGGTATGACTATTGTAAGGTATGACTATTATATGGTATGACTATTTTAAGGTATGACTATTGTATTGTTTGAGTATTATAAGGTATGACTATTATAAGCTATGACTATTGTAAAGTATGACTATTATATGGTAAGACTATTGTAAGGTTTGACTATTATAAGATATGACTACTATAAAGTATGCCTATTGTAAGGTATGACTATTGTAAGGTATGACTATTGTAAGGTATGAATATTGTTAGGTATGACTTGTGTAAGGTATGACCATTATGAGGTATGACTTTTGTAAAGTATGACTATTATATGGTATGACTATTATATGGTATGACTATTATAAGATATGACTATTATAAGGTATGACTATTATAAGGAATGCCTATTTTAAGGTATGACTATTATAAGGTATGACTATTGTAAGGTATGACTATTATAAGATATGACTATTGTAAGGTATGCCTATTTTAAGATATGACTATTGTAAGGTATGACAATTATAAGGTATGACTATTATAACGTATTTTGCACAACGATATATGTTACTGCAAAAATATATGATTTTTTCGGTGAAATGCAAATTTTAGTGATTTGTGGCGTATTGTCTGTGAAGTATTGCTAAGATGATACTATATTTTGGAGTATCTCTTAAAGATGATCTTACTTAAAGTGTAGTAATTTTATTCTTTTTAGAGCATCTGCTATACTTACATGTGTTCTATCCACAGTCTCCAATGTCCTTTATTGCGTTTGATTTCTTTTCATAGAAGTTTGTTGATTACTGAAGGTTGTTGTGTGTGGAATACTCGAACAACATAAGGAATGTTTGTACGTTTTTACCACTGAACTTCATTTCATTAATTATCTTAATGTTGAAACAAAGCTATACATGCGCAGATTTGCTCCATAAGATATTCTTATGATAACAGATGCTTGCAGTTTGCAGCTTTTAGAACCCTATCAAAATGTAAGGTTCTTTCGTGATAAAATATTTCATGCCCAAACGTTTCAGAACCCTATCAAAATGTAAGGTTCTTTCGTGATAATATATATCATGCCGAAACGTTTTAGAACCTTATCAAAATGTAAGATTCTTTCGTGATAATATCTATCATGCCGAAACGTTTCAGAACCTTATCAAAATGTAAGGTTCTTTCGTGATAATATATATCATGCCGAAACGTTTCAGAACCCTATCAAAATGTAAGGTTTTTTCGTGATAATATAGTTCATGCCGAAACGTTTCAGAACACTATCAAAATGTAAGGTTCTTTCGTGATAATATATTTCATGCCGAAACGTTTCAGAACCCTATCAAAATGTAAGGTTCTTTCGTGATAATATATTTCATGCCGAAACTTTTCAGAACCCTATCAAAATGTAAGGTTCTTTCATGATAATATATTTCATGCCGAAACGTTTCAGAACCCTATCAAAATGTAAGGTTCTTTCGTGATAATATATTTCATGCCGAAACGTTTCAGAACACTATCAAAATGTAAGGTTCTTTCGTGCAAATATGTTTAACGGATAGTATCTGAGAGGAAAATCTCAAAACAAGAGAGACAAAAATTGTGCGATATGACATATCAGCATGATTATTCATGTTATTGCCAAACAGCTACTAGTAGATTTGCCTTTCACAATAGCAATTCCTCG
This sequence comes from Cyclina sinensis, assembly GCA_012932295.1. NCBI lineage: Eukaryota > Metazoa > Mollusca > Bivalvia > Venerida > Veneridae > Cyclina > Cyclina sinensis. The sequence goes on from JAAONU010000017.1 coordinate 13,615,867, forward strand.
TCTTGTAAATAATATAGCTATGTTCATCATCATCATTATTATCATCATCATACAGGGAAGACGTATTTATGCAAGTGACCTGTTCCTTTTATCCGGAGACATTAAAACAAAGACAAGCATATCACAAGCTTGATAGAAGACTAGATTGTCTTTAAATCGTATCATCTAAAGTAGTTTAGATAATGGTTGACAAAACAAAAGGTAAGTTTGTCTTTTACACTCATCATATATCTACATCAGAAACGACATGAATTGTTTGCTCGTTTGTAATTTTGAGCGTACTGTCTTACCTGTAGGAACCAATTGTTATTCTGTGACCAGTATGAAGAATCGAGAACCGTTTTTTGCCATTTTCTTGCTTCAAATGTAAATATAGAATGAACAATAGAGTATCCTGCTACATGTACTAGGGTCTTGTAGTTTTGAAGAATCATTGATCCTAAAGTTACCTTGGTAATTCAAAATATGATTTATTTATGTGTTTATACTTACAGTAATAAATTATCTATTGTAAAACACTGTATATGATTTACAGAAATATCACACTAGTAGTAAACTTCGTACTTATACAGTGTAAAGCAATATAGTTATAGTTACACACTATTAACTACTAAAAGATGTGTGTATAAATAAATTGGATATAAGCGCGAAGGCAAAAATCAAATTCTGCGTCGATATAATATTCAGCTAATGGTCCATCCCTCCTCCTTACCAGCTTGCATTCATATCAAATAAATCCGAATCTACGGCCATATCTGATTAATAACGAATCGACAATCGTAATATATCAATTCATGGTAATAAAAATGGTTGTAAGAATTTAGTGTCTCATTTGACGAAAAACCAAAACATCTGATATTCTTTGGAAACTCCGTTACAAGCTCTATTTGCACCACGTATGACGGGAATTTGAGTTGTTTCAAGATAATTAATTGTATTTTAGTTATGCCGTGTGATAACTGCCGTGTATATATCCAAACGTGCGGAACAAATCAGTTAAATCACGATGCGCACTTGTTTACCTTTCAACTAGGCAAAACTGTGTAAGAAGTTTTATTTTTTTATATCTAAAACATCAAATATAAGAAATAGGTCAATAGGTCAAGGTCTTCAATGTCAAAAGTTAAAAATTACTACATGTAGCTTACCCCTAAATTTTGGTTCAAATTTTAAAGAGATCCGCGGATTTTATTACTTCGCACCTCGTGCTATCAGGCCAATGTTGGAACATCATTTTAGCAATATTGGTAAAGGTCTATTACTCCATGTTACTTTCCAGATGATAAAGTTTCTGTTCTTTTGCTATCAAGCGAGAAGATTTGTTTTAATTTTTTTTCTACGTTATGTATTTTATCTTTATTAAAAAAATATTTTACCCCTCGGGGGAGACTTAAAATAACCCAAGCAATTGATACTTGACCCTTAATTTTGCTCTTTCGGATGAAATAGATCCATCATTATTTTTTAAATCGATTCGTCCGTCCGCCAGTCCGTCCGTCCCCATTTTGTCCGGAACATAACTCCAAAAGTGTACAAGACATTGACTTGAAACTTGGAACTTGGAATATAGCTTGATCGCGATGAGAAGAAGTGCAGTTCACAAAAGCCATTACTCAAGCCATGTGAATTCTTGATTTATCTCCCCTTTACAGTTTTCCTTGTCCGGCAATTTTCTCACAAAGTATACATAGGATTGGCTTCAATCTTGGAATATAGATTGTTGGTGAAGTGACGGGGTACATTGCACAAGAAACATAACTCCAGCTTACTTTCATTTTGAATAATCTCCCTTTGTCTTATTTGCTTATCCGGGGCATAACTCAACTAGTATTGGAGTTATCAACTTGAAACTTCATAGATAAATAGATCTTATTAAGGGGAAGTGCAGTGCCAAAGAACCATAACTCTCTTTTGCATAATTTGGAATTATTGCCCTTTGAAACTTTTAATATTTTATTTTTGTCTGGGGAATAACTCAAAAAGCATTGGACTTGAAACTTCATAGATAAATAGATCTCTTTGAGAAGAATTGCAATGCTTAAGAACCATTATTCTCTTTTGCATAGTTTAGGAGCTGTCGGGTTTCGTTTGTCAGGGGCATAACTAAAAAAACTATTGAAGGTATCAACTTGAAACTTATAGATAAATAGATCTCACTGAGGAGATGTGCAGTGCCCAAGAACCATAACACTTTATTTACATAATTTTAGAGTTATGGCCCTTTTTAAATTTTCATACTTTATTTTAGTCCGGGGCATAAAGTAATATGTTCCCATATATCAATACCCTACTGAAAAGGCAGCATGCGGGGGGTATTGGCGCCAGTACAGTGGCAGTTCTATTTTTCCCAAACTGCAATTTTTTTTTTGAACAAATGATCAAGGTAACATCAAGTTATAATTTACCATGACCGTGACCATTGCCTTGTTTCGGAGGCATTCGTGTCTGTGACACATTTTTTTATCTGTATATCTTTGTATAAAATATGTGACCTCTAACACAAGTCAAATATTGACCGAGGGAAGTAGATTTAGCAATCATTATAGAATCACTACAAAACCAGTCATGTGAAAATTCAGAGCTTTGGGCCCTCTAGTTCCATACAAGATGTTCAAGGTTGTTTTTTTTCTTTTTTTTCTTTCTATTTTTTATCATAGTTGCTACAATACCATTTAGAGTTCTCCGTGGTGTGAAATTCTTTAAGCAATTTTGTTAGATACTTATTTAGTTAAACTTTCATAACTGTCTATCAAACATTAACTGTATTAACATGACTTTTCATACACCATGTGCTCATATACAGGAAACAAAATATTGGTCATCGACTTTACAATCAAGAATTCATGCTTCAAATGGGTCTACAACAAACGTCAGTGTATCAATTCACAAAAAGTCTTCTATTTTCTGAACGCATGGCCAGAGAGTGTTAGCTATTGTCGGTGATAAAACGTAAAAGATATAATTACTAGTATATTATAACGTATAAATAGAGCGAATTTCTCTTTTAATGCTGAAAAATTGTGTAGATGTGAAATTACTTCAGTTCTCTATTTATTTCGAACCAAGTTTAGATTGTGCGAGTCGCATATGAATTAATGCTACATTGGTATTTTGTTAAATTAAATAATTGTTCTTCGCATTCGGTAGATACGATAGGAATCTGATTGATCTATTTGGGGTTGAGAAAAACTGAATCTAATATAAGAGCTAATTATTCTTTATTTCCACTTTTATTGCTGTAAGTATACAGCAATGATATAAGCGTTTGTCAGATTTCTCATAAAATCAAAGGTTATTTACGTGCAAGTTGATGCTCGAAATTTACTTCAGAAATTGATCCCCTTTGTACACAATAGAAGTTTTTTTGACATTATTATTTTGTTCAAATTACAGTTGTTCAAAATTAAATTGTGTCCCATTTCCTGAAAGAAAATAACGTGCAACCTAATTGAATGAATCAGATCATTAGATGTGCTGAAAATGTTACAATATATCAAAGGTTTGTATTGCTACTGCATTTCAGTTATATTATGCACGTATCAAATCGGTATATAATGTACTCGAAAAGGAACATTAAACTGCGTTTTTGTTGAATTTATAGCTCTGTTTCATGGATTAAATGTGCGTGTCGTTGATTGATCAAGAGTGTCTTAATGCAAATAAAATCTACACTTTAACCAATTTTGCACTGTAATATATTCACAAGTAAAATGAACTTATTCAACATACTGGGGAACGGAACAGAGAGAATTACGAAACCTAACCTCAAGATAAACAATGATATACTGCCTACGAACTTTATTTGGTCATTCTGTACGAAAATGAAAAACAGAATTGTAATATACAGAACTGAAGTTTTGACTGACTCATTAACATTGGGTATATACACGTTGGGTATTCGTGTTTACATAATGTATATGAGTTTGATATGGAATGGAATAGATTTGAGGGGTATGACTGTTTAAGGATAGTTTTAGAAGGCCGTTCTGTTTCTATGAACTAGTTATTTTCTGCTTGAAGGTTGGGTCCTGTACATTAACATATCGTCTGAGCTTCAGTCTGAAACGTAAGGTATATAGATTGAAAGGTCAATTGTTTGACTGCATGTGTTCGAAAATTCATGAAACGGTCTCCTTGTAAACAAAAGCGAGTCAAAAATTCAGTGATTGAGGTTTGGCGTATTTCCGCAATTAACTGATTACTGTCTAATCCTAGTAAATTGAAAGTAAGAATGGACGTCCTTGAAACAAGTGAAAAGTCAAAGAACAGTTCGTAGCTGAAATCATATTCTTTAACTCGTATAGTTCCTAAATAGCTTACAAGGTTAATATAGTAAATCGAATGCTGTCGCAGTAGTTTTCCTTTACATCGCTTTATTTTGCAAATTTACTGGTATTTTTATCATTTAGACAGATCAGTTAAATTAAAAATACAAAAACACTTAAATTACACGTTGAGCAGCCAATTGTGTCTATTATCTCCTTAATCCCCCCCCCCCCCCCTCCACCTCCCAGAAAATACAGTTTAATTACCTGATCATATGCCAAGATATTTTTAATTGACATTTGCTTTCAGAATGTATTTCATTACCTACGTGATTGCAGTTTTTCATCATATATCAAGGATATTATCTTGATTAATTCCGTAAGAACTCTTTTTCTGGCTACAAATGCCTTCTAAATATGTTGTAACTTATTGTGTATAAAGTCAATTAGTTATTGTTTTTCGAGAAATTAAAATATATAATTCTTCATTTGGCTTAATCAATATGTAATACGTATATGGACGGTTTTCAAAAGAACGCCATTGTTACTGTGCACCTTGATTTAAGTATTTTCCCAATAGGCATATTTTTAAACCAGGGTAACACAATGCCCTAGGACAAGGTTTTTTTTAAAAATTGAATCGATGTTTAGCACACCCACACACACGCACGCACGCATGCACGCACATATATATACAGACGGAAATGACAGCAGAGGAGTGGCTAATCTAAACCAGAACAGAAAGCTAAGTGTCTGGCCCAGTTCTAGAAACTTTTTGTTAGCAAATGACATTTACTGGTATAATTTTTGTGACGCCTGCTATAAAGTATCCGCGACATATAGGGATCAGTTCTCCGTCGTCTGTCTGTCCGTCTGTCAGTCCGTCACAAAACTTGTCCGGACTACTTCTCAGAAACTACTGATGCGATTTCATCCAAACTTTACAGGAATGATCAGTACCAAGTTTTGTTGTGCATAACGTCGGCATTTTCCAGTCCAATGATTTTTGTCAGAGTTATGGCCCTTTTGTGATTTATGCTACAAAGTAGCCATAACATATAGGGATCACTTCTCCATTATCTGTCAGTCTGTCTGTCCGTCCATCTGTCTGTCTGTCGATCACAAAACTTGTCCGGACTACTCCTCAGAAACTACTGGTGCGATTTCATCCAAACTTTACAAGAATGATCAGTACCAAGCCTAGTTGTGCATATCATCAATATTTGCCAGTTTAATGATTTTTGTCAGAGTTATGGCCCTTTAATGGTTTTTATTTTTAAAGTTTGTCCGGACTACTTCTCTTATACTACTAAAGCAATTTAAATGAAATGTTACAGTATTGATCGGTACCTCAAGTACTTGCGCATGTCTAACAAGTTTTTTGGTTGAATGTTTTTTGGCTGAGTTATAGCCCTTGAATAAAAAATGCGTTTTAGCCTACAAATTGTCCAATCACCTCTCAACACTACTGGCTATCATCAGGCGACACATGTGGTCACTGATCTCTCTTGTCTTTTGAGTGTATATACATTTGTCAAAAAGCACTGATACATATGTCTGTTAGAAGGAACAGTCATTTAATACAGGTATACATTAGGTTCAGAAAGAAACACAGAAATTAAAAGAAATAAAATAACAACAACAATAACTGTTTTGTTATAAATTAGTCCGTTATAATTAGCCATACAGCAAGTTGTCATCACTAAGGAAACATAATATTCTATTTAATAAAGTTATAACATGTAGTTAGTGATATTATTGCTTGATGGATATTGTAGGGGAATTTTCCAGATGTCCTTATCATAACAGAATCACGCAGATTATTGCATAATTTGCAGTGTGGTAATTAATTCTTCCAGATGTAAAGTTACTGTATCGTAGTGTGAGAAAAAATTTTCAAAGCTATTTTCATTTCCCCCGAAGTGATACAAAAATTGTAAAGTCCAAGTATTTAACATATTTGCACGTACTCCTACTTTTGATCCTTCCTTGCAATGTATGCATATAATTTTCTACTTAATTCAAGCTTAACTGATTTACGAGAGACATATACTTAGGAATATAAGATAGTTGGCAGTTTAGAAAATTGTCTATATCCTTGGCACAATAGCAGCACCATAAGTAATTTATATTTTAGTCCTTCAACAACATTCCTGTCATTTCAAAGAAAAAATTAAAGTAAAAATATACACGTTTTTGACCTGTTTTTTTCAATTTTCGATTCTCTCTGTTCTTCAAACATATTTGATTATTTTGTTTTTGTTTGTAGAATACAAATCTTATGCCACATTTACTGTATCATAATTTTTTTTCGTGTCCATCGTCCTACAGTTCATCCTTTCTTATAATCTCTTCATGATTTTGAAAACAGTTCCAGAAAGACCATTCCTCTGCATCATTTTACTGCAACTTAATTCCAAAGTATGTATTACCAGGTTTGCGCCTGTGATAATATGTTAATATCAAGTGTTTCAGCTTTACAATTTTTTTTTAAAGTAGCTGTTATGTGATGCGGTAAATACACGGACACGTTTCCACGTAATGGAAGTATTTTCTCATTTACTGTAAAACAATCGGAGTTATTTAGTAATACGTCTGGCTTTCTGTCCCATCTGTATGTTCGTCTGCTCAGTCTGTGTCTGCAGTATTCTCTTCTTTATCGACTGTAAAGTGTACTTGTATTTCATTTTGTTATGGCTCTGTCTGATTAATGTTTAAAGATTTTACTTGTGTAGATAATCACTCATTCACTGGTGCAATGACTGGAAAAATTGTTTTATTATGAACGAATCTCATAAAAAGTGTAAGTCTGTATCATTATGCTATAAGGAAGTTTGATAATCGATACGGTTGATTATATCGATATGGTTGATTATATCGATATGGTTGATTATATCGATGTGGTTGATTATATCGATGTGGTTGATTATATCGATATGGTTGATTATATCAATGTGGTTGATTATATCGATGTGGTTGATTATATCAATGTGGTTGATTATATCGATGTGGTTGATTATATCAATGTGGTTGATTATATCGATATGGTTGATTATATCGATGTGGTTGACTATATCGATGTGGTTGATTATATCGATATGGTTGATTATATCGATATGGTTGATTATATCGATGTGGTTGATTATATCAATGTGGTTGATTATATTGATGTGGTTGATTATATCAATGTGGTTGATTATATCGATGTGGTTGATTATATCGATATGGTTGATTATATCAATGTGGTTGATTATATCGATGTGGTTGATTATATCAATGTGGTTGATTATATCGATGTGGTTGATTATATCGATGTGGTTGATTATATCGATGTGGTTGATTATATCGATATGGTTGATTATATCAATGTGGTTGATTATATCGATATGGTTGATTATATTAATGTGGTTGATTATATCGATGTGGTTGATTATATCGATGTGGTTGATTATATCGATGTGGTTGATTATATCGATGTGGTTGATTATATCGATATGGTTGATTATATCGATGTGGTTGATTATATCGATATGGTTGATTATATTAATGTGGTTGATTATATCGATGTGGTTGATTATATCGATATGGTTGATTATATCAATGTGGTTGATTATATCGATGTGGTTGATTATATCGATATGGTTGATTATATCAATGTGGTTGATTATATCGATATGGTTGATTATATCGATATGGTTGATTATATCGATGTGGTTGATTATATCGGAAATATTAAATGAACAGCATAATATAATGTAGCTGAGACAATGTTTCAATTAAAAGTACACAACACATATATGCCTTTTCCTATGATAGTTTTGGAAACAGTATAGCATCCCAAGATCAGTTTATCTTCTGTTAAAAGTCTAATACTTCAATAGCTAGATAAAGTTTTTTACTGAGAATTGTCGGCGTTGGTGTTTCATCATTTGACATCATGATTATGTGCATACATTATGTCTTAATTGTTACTTATATGCATTTACTTAATACAGGGAGACACAATGGCATTTGTATGACTGTTTTACTTGCTATTGCTTTTGTTTGTTATGAATGGAAATTTGGCGAAACGATATCTTAAATACCTGAGATATCATATATTACCATTTACTCTGAATCAAAATGGACATTCAATATTCTGAATTTATTAAGATTCATTTCAGTACGTGCACAATTTATTGTACGTGATAAGACATTAAATGTTATGTTGCATGTAATATATAGGTTTGCAAGTCTAATATATATATATAGCTTATATATTTCAAAATATACACTGGTAATTGTGTTTTCAAAATCGATCTTTACCTTTATCCTAAGTACTTTTCTAACAGAAATAGTCAGTTCACTTTGATGACTCATTCGCATCTCTCCTCTTTATTATACATCACATTGATATATCGGACAAAGGTACAAATACTTTAACATAAAAAAAACAACAGAAAAAACAAACCTTTCTGATTCTCCTAAACAAAGCAATTATGGCAACAGTTCGTGTGTTTAATCTGTTGTCCTTGTCTGTCTGCGATATATGCAATTGTTGCCAAAACTTTCAATCAGTTATATTTTAAGACACTTCATCGCAGATAGTATGCCACTTAGTTCTTCTACATGCAAAATGCTGTTTCAATTATGTTTTTATATTGATTATCACAACTGTCTTACTTTCATGCCCTTTATTTTCCTAGAGTATGTGATTCTAGATCTATTTCATTAAATTTCAGATTAAAGTGATTTAAATCTCTGCACCTATAACGAATTTGAAATGTGAATGCAGTTTTTATATAATGAGGCAAATAAGTGGAGTATGATCTTTTCAATAAAGACTTATATATTTAGAAAAGAGAATAAACAGGTGCGAGGAAAAGAATTACGGGTGATACTTTTGTGAAATTGAATTGTTCGTAACCTCAAACCAGAGTTCTCACTCATATAGCACCATTATTATTTATTTGAATTTTATACAAGTGTTAATACAAATATAACAGTAAATCTATGCAAATAAGTAGTGTGAGCATTGTTCTACATGGCAATCACGGCAAATTAATGTGAGCATTGTTCTACATGGCAAACAGTATATATGCACAACCTTCTTAGACAGTATGCTATTTCACTTTTAAACATAAATAAATACTTTAAATGTCTATGTATGTGAAGTTAGCTCAACATACGACATTCGACACTCAACATTGGCCGAAATGCATGTCAACATTCTTGACATTCGACATTGGAAAAAAATCAGTGTTGTGCTAGCACGACATTAGAAACACGTGAAATTTGAATGTTGTGTCAGCACGACATTCGACATGCGACATTCGAATTTTGAATCATTTTCTATCTTTGAATGCTTTGCTAGCACGACATTCGACAAAAGACATTCAAATTTCAAAATTATTTTGTTTGAATGTTGTGCTAGCATGACATTCGTCATTCAAGTTTTGAAATCTTGAAAAAAAAATTATTTCAATTATAAAACATTTGAAATTTGAATCTTGTAGTAGCACGAAATTTGACATTCGACTTTCAAATTCTGAAACACTAGAAATTTGAATGTTGTTTTAGCATGACATTCAACATATGACATTCGAATTTTTAATTACTTGCTTTCTTCGAATGTTTTGCTAGCATGATAGTCGACATTCAAAACACTTGAAATTTGAATGTTGTGCCAGCACGACATACGAATAACGACATTGAAAATTTAAATAATTTGATTTAAACGTTGTGCTGGCACGACCTTCGACATTCAAATTTTGAAATCTTGAAGATTTAATGTTGTGCTAGCACAATATTCAAATTTCATATGTGTCGAATGTCGTGCTAGCAAAACATTCAAAGAAAGGAAATGATTGAAAAAAGTCGTATGTCGAATGTCGTGCTGACACAACGTTCAAATTTCACGTGTTTTGAATGTCGTATGTCGTGCTTGCACAACATTTACTTTTGCAAAAGTCGAATATCTAATGTTGAGCTAATACGACATTCGTATCTAGCGCCGACGCGAAAAGTTGACGATCGGCGTGTCTTCGTCGCGTCGTCTTGTTCGCTAGGCGCCAATTCAAAACACGACCGTTGCTTGCGCGGTATGTGTGTCGTGTTTTCGTCTCGGCGCTAGGGAAAATACGAAATAATGCCAAGACGACAACACGCCGATCGTAGCCTTTTCGTGCTGGCATCTTTTCGTGTTGGCGTCTTGCTGTGGCGCATGCATACAAAACTGGCTCACTGATAATGTCAACGACAGGTAATGAACTCGTTTGTGCTACTTCTTTGCATGATTTCACCATTATTTCGTCCATTTTCTTTAACTGATCTACGCATGCGCCACAGGAACGCGACAGCAGACACGAAAAGTCGCCGATCAGCGTGTTGTACCCTCGGCGTTATTTCCCCTTTTCGTTAGCGCCGAAGCGAAAAGTCGTCGATCAGCGTTATCTCGTGTCGGTGCTATTTCGTCTTTTCGACGAAGACAAGACACATAAACCGCACCATCATTCTAACTTCGTGTGTTCGCATTTGCGCCTTTCTATATTTGGCGTTGTCACTTTGGCAAAAACACGAAAAGACAACGAAACGAAAATGCACCGATCGGCGATTTTCCGCAGACGCGCTGATACGCTTGGGATAGAATTCAGCCACAATAAATATTATTTCTATGTTCTCTGCATTAAATGTTGTAAGAGTCCACAACTTTAAATGTTTAGGAACATTATATATCATCTTATTCAAACAAAGAAATTCACTATGTGGTTAAATAATCTTTAAGTGAACGCATGAAATCTTCTATTGATTGTACGTTCATTTACCGAACAGAGCAAATACAGACCTGTTTTAAAAAGAACAGGTAATGGCTTATGCCACAAAGACCGTCTATTACTACAGCGACTTTGAACTGCAGCGAAAGACAATAGCAACACATCTGTTATGACTAAATATCCATGACTTTTTAATTGTTTCGTAAGTGGACTAAGTGACATTATTGCTAAATGCACCAGTGTGGGAATGTCCACATGTCTTACCGATTGTATACTAATCATGCAGATTACTGTATAGTTAACAATTTAGTAATCACACTTTCTGGAAAGTATTGCAGTGTTGTTGGAAATTTTCCAAAATGAACTACTTTTTGTATGTTTGTACGTCGTCTGATTGCAAGGTGTGCAGCTAATTTTCTGTGCAGTTACTAATGTATACCTACGATAATTAAGAATTTAAGATAAGGGGCAATTTAGGCAATTAAATGTAAGTCTTTCCTACAAAAACAAAACCCATTGTAATTCGTTCTTTGAACTATTAAAAAGCGCTTAATTGCATACACTTAAAAACAAAGAAGTGTGAATTGAAAGAAAAAAGTGTTTGAAATATTTTCCTAAGAAGTCGATTCTGTCAGTTTTTCAAACGTATTATGAGGACAATTCTTTTACATCCCTATTCCATGCCATATTATGTCTGAACTACAGCCTGAAGGTTTTTCTCTTCAACTTTCTAATATGATCTTTAAATGTTAAAATATTTTAATTTATTCACGAAAGCGAGTTGTTTCTGATGCAACTAAATCCGAAAATACACCAGTACCAATAACTTTAGTTGTACTATACGTAGTTTGCACCAATGTCAAGTGTTTCAGTTTTGCAACGTTAATCATGCAAAAAATGTTTCGATGAACTTTCATGCAAATGGAGGAATTTTTCATTTGTTCTGAGATTATCCAGTTAATGTCCCTAGATGTTGTTTGTGTGCAAATAATTAGTAAAAGAGTAGGTGCAGTGACAGTAAGAGAACGAAATCATGCAATACAGTATTATATTTATGTAACTTTAATGGCAATAATACTCAACTGTGCATTTTCCTAAAACAGTTTCCGATAGACAGGCGATAGGATAAGCTATCGAATAATCTTAAATCTATTTTTAGAAAGTTATGACATCCCGCAATCAGTTTATCAACGGTTCAAGGTCGTCTTATATTTCATGTGTTAGATTTATCTGAAGATATATATTTACCATTTAAGGAAATTTAGCTGCTGTGTTTGGGTGATGTATTTTTCAAATGAGGTTTCATTTAGTTGTCTCATTTCATGTAAAGCATAACTTTGCAGTGATGTTGCAAACGAAAAAAAGAGAAGTACTGATGTTGATTTTCTTAAGTGTATATATAACTAGAATGAACTTTTGTCAGAAACTTTTCATTTGAGGGAATACGATTTCAGACTGATAACTGATTTTAAAACCGTTTTCGCCTTTCTTTTCATCAGTACTTGCTGCGAACATCATCAATTTTTGAAAGAGATAGAAATATGTTACAATGTACTTCAACTGAACTGAAAACACATGCATATTTGTAGGAGTCCAAATCCCAGGCTTTGATGTATACATTCCGTCCATCTTTGTGATGTCATTATTCTTAACGGATTTACTTTGTCTGTGTATCTCATTTTTTTACACAGAATAATACATATTTTTCAAATGAATAAACGGATGCGCTTCATTGAGAAGAAGTTCAAAATAAATATCTAAAAGCAGCCTATAAAACATAAAACCTGCTAGTATTTCATGTTTCGTAGAACAGGTTTGAAAAGAATTTAAAATTTTGACGGGGAACATTAAATTTGAATTTGTCAGCTTTAATTGCAAACATACTTTTGAAAAAAAGATTATTATTATTATTATTTCGTCAATTTATAGATTTGCAAACCGTTCATTAATCTAAATTTTCATTTTGAGTACTTCTCTACAATGATAATCAGTTCATATTGATGATTCAGATGCATTTTAATGTTTGATAATGTTTCACTTTGAAATATCTGGCAGTAATGCGTCGATTACTAAAATAAGTTGGAACACATACAGAAAACAGAGCTCACTGACAATATAAAACAAGACAAAACCAGACCATGGTAGTAACAGTTTCAGTTGTCAGTTGCATCTGTTATCCCTTTTTTTCGATGAATGCACTTGTTGCCAAGCCTATCAATCACTTACATCGTGAGAGTCTTTATCACCGGTCGCATACCAGTGACCTCTGTTGTAAACGTAAAAATGCTGCATCAAATATTTTCATTTAAGTATTTGAATAAATTGCACAAACGTAACTACTAATGTACTTACATTGTAGTCCTGTATTTTTCCAGAGTATATAATTATATTCATATTAAATGTAGAGAATGGTGATTTAAATTTTTGTACTGTATCAAAATGCAATTTCTTTATATTGTGGAAGATAAGTAGTTTATAATCAGTTCAATATAGATATTTGTTGTAAAAGTCTGAAATATGAAAAAAAAATGCAAAATGAAAATCATTAAAGCTATTGTAAATAAATTTAACGAAGCAACAGCGCAACAATTATAAATCTTGTATGGACATGAAAATAGTTGAAGATGTGTTTAGTTCAAAGGACACTCTGTCTACCAGAGATTAGCATATGAGTTAAGATAAAATAATGATCAAAGAAAAGAATTAATTTCTTTAAATATATCATTAAGTGGTGATTTGACAAGTTAAGTGAGATCCCTGACACTTTTTAAAATATATCATAAAGTGTTGATTTGACAAGTTAAGTGAGATCCCTGACACTTGTTTAAATATTTAATTAAGTGGTGATTTGACAAGTAAAGTGAGATTCCTGACCCTTGTTTAAAGAGAGAGAAAACGCATCCATCGCTGTTAAAATTCAAAACTCACAGAAAGATCAACTTTGTCTTTTTTGATTGCTAAATTGTCACTTTTCATTTCCAGAACATATATTTATTTTCAAAATCATGTTTTCAATACAGAAATCTGTGTTTCATCGCCGTTTAGAAAGACTTTGTTATTTAACCATTTTCCCTGCGTAGTTTAATAACCTGCGTTTGACCTACATAATAGACCAATCAAATGTGCGAAAGAACACATGATAATATTTACGATAAGTTAACTGGTAATAAATGAAACTGCACAATCATTCGGAACACCTCGGGCGACTTCAACAAGTCACTTCGGAGATAATGTGGTAGGCGCCATATTGGACTATTTTATAATACAGGTGGTGTCTGCTAAATTGAAAATATTTCTAAAAGCGTCTACCTGTTTATACTTAAAATTAACATTTATTTTCATTTTTTTCTAATGCATAAGACAAACACTGCTTGAGTTCTGCCATGTTTGTTTATATTGTTAAGCCGGGGCGAATTACCATTTGGTGTATTCATACACTTACATACGAGGTCTTTATACGAAGTTGTCGGAAAAGCCCGAGTTGTTACGATTGCTGCACAAGAAGACGTTACCGGTGTTCATGATTGTCGACACTAGATTCGTAGTTCTGTTTTATCGGCCATTGTTGTTTAATGATATGTGCTTTCGTGGTGAATGATTTAACAATGAATTTATCGACACAATTTACCAAGATTACTGTAAAACTCGATATACCGTATGTTCTAAACTAATTTTCAGACGATAACAAAAGCGAACATTACAAGGTATCATTTAACAAACAATCACATCTGCGCAATTCCCACGGAACGCCGTTTCTTCTCTTTTTTTTAAATACATATACAGTATTTATATTTCTTGTTCACTAACAGAAAGACAGCACTGACAATTTTTTTTCTGAATTATAATGCATGAGAGGTTAAACGGATAAATGTTTAATGAAATAGGATGTTAGAATGCTAGCTACAGGAACGTGTAAATACACAACTAGTGTATGAATGCAAATTAGTTGATTAGATCGGTAACATAATTTGTAGTTAGCTGTTAATGTGTGTATAACGTTAATATAATCAATTATTATATGAAAATTATAAAAAAGCTATAGAAAATAATCACTTAGCAGTTATCAAAGATTGGAAGTTAGTTTAAAACAAAACAAAACAAAACTAAAACTTTTATTATATGTCACTCGGTATACATAGTTGTGCATGGACTTTTTATTTTGTAATCGAAATTTATAGGTTAATTTTGCAATGTCATTTGGTACACATTGATCTAATTCAATAACTGTTGAAGTGCGCTTGAGATACATAGTATGCAGCCAAATTTAACGATAGATTTTGCGTAGAAATGACAAGCGTATGAATCTTAAGGCTTCATCTGGATTGTTTTTCGTAGCATCAGTGATTTGAAACATGCATATTAAATGTGTAAAAACAATTTTTTCGACAAGGAACATTCTTAGACTTAATGTAACTGATATCAAATCGCAAACAGACAAACTTGGGATTACAGATAAGCATTTCTCTGGAAAAAGCTTTTTTTCCGTAAATCAGCTACAATCTCAGCTATAGCACAGTAGAACACTTGGTAAAGTCGAGCTTCGGTACCACTCATACATAATCTTAGGGAAATTAAAACTTTCATATTTTAGCGCATCATACTTTTCTTTCAGAAAGGGCTGTAGGAATATCTGTTAATTTCTAATCATTCATTGAACCTTATATAAATCATTCAAATTTCAATGTCGCGAAACATATACAAATATGAATAGATTTTGTGACAACAATGCAATGAAAGGTATTTGGTTTGCCTTGCGCATTTACTTCTTTTTTTTCAAGAAGTATTAGAACCCGTTATTCATATATACCATAAAATCTGAGATCTTTTCCTTTGATCCATTATTTCTACTGCCTCTTTTTTATTTCAGCAAAGTCAGCGTAATATTTAACATTGATATTCATATGTAATGGCTATTACCTACGCCTATTATCAATGTTCCATAAATATATTTCACTTTACTTAGATGGGCAATAAAACAAACCATAAACTAACCCTAAACCTTATTTTGGTCCTAATACATTGTAGTTTATACTGTCTGCTGTTTGTATAGGACAATGGAATGGACACTTTACTATTAGGAGAAGCACCTTACGGTGTCCTGTTAGAACAATGGAATGGACACTTTACTATTAGGAGAAGCACCTTACGGTGTCCTGTTAGAACAATGGAATGGACACTTTACTATTAGGAGAAGCACCTTACGGTGTCCTGTTAGGACAATGGAATGGACACTTTACTATTAGGAGAAGCACCTTACGGTGTCCTGTTAGGACAATGGAATGGACACTTTACTATTAGGAGAAGCACCTTACGGTGTCCTGTTAGAACAATGGAATGGACACTTTACTATTAGGAGAAGCACTTTACGGTGTCCTGTTAGGACAATGGAATGGACACTTTACTATTAGGAGAAGCACCTTACGGTGTCCTGTTAGGACAATGGAATGGACACTTTACTATTAGGAGAAGCACTTTACGGTGTCCTGTTAGGACAATGGAATGGACACTTTACTATTAGGAGAAGCACTTTACGGTGTCCCGTTAGGACCATCGTAGTTCGCTCTGGTCCTCTAAAGGCGAAGTACGAGACACAAAAATAGATAAGATAAGATAAGATATATAATACAGATATATAAAACTAAAAACATTGTACATAAAGTCCACTCATAATTAAGTTATATGAGACTGTTCATAATAACATATTCTAAAATATAACTATTACTTAATACAACTATATATTCAAATGATAAGATTCAAGCAGCAGCCGCCAAATACTCATGGTTATACAGCCATCTGAAACTTCTAAAAATAATGCATAAGAGAAAGATCTTATTAAAAGCATTTATAAAGAAAAAAATAAATCAGAAATTCTTTATCCGTTCTTATACATGTCTACAATTGGTGGCTACTTCTTAAATATAATAAAACCGTACAATATGTATTGAAATTATAACTGGCCGTTATTTACATATTGGATAAAATGTTATAACATTAAAATTCATACTCTACAATAGAATTTTGTTTTTCTGTCAAGTAAGATAAGATGGCAGGCTTTAGCAGATAAATTTACAAGATTTTCACTACTTAGAATTGTAATTATTTTGTCATCATTAGACATATTGTGATTATTTACTGAGATATCATCGAATGCAGAGACCAACTCCTTCCTATTGAGTGGGCAGTATAAAAAGCAGTACATGCGTTTTCGACAGTATCGAGACAGTTATAACATTTTCTATTTATCACATCAATATTTTCGTAATGACCTGTTTTCTGTCAATGTTTTCTTGTTTAAAATTAATGGAACCATCAGACATTTTTACTTCAAACAGTATACACTCATTACCAATACCAGTATTTCCGACAGTTTTCCAAAGTCTAATCGAGTCAGCAGATAATGCAGCCTCAAGTTCAGACTGGGCTTGAAGCACATATTGCTTCTTTACTGTCTGAACCCTACTATCAAATGCTTGTGTTTTCTGTACATAAACATGTTTTAGAGCTTGTCTAATAAATAAAAATATCGCGCTATAATATTGTATTTTCGCGAATTTGCATAGTTTATTCGTTTGCTGCAGTTCCTAACATCACAGAAAAAGGACTGGCTATATTTCATTAATCTTACCCAAGCAATTTGCATTCTGCATTTCAATGTATATCACATCACGTACAAGTCAGTGCAGTTATAAACTACACTTAAAGTCAATTATTGTCACGACATTTTTGTCTGCACGAGTACTTGTCTACAGTAGCAAGTAAAATATGTAACACTCAAAGTGATATTTAAATCAATAAAATACACTTAAAAGGTAAGTTAAATAACCATGTAATACATTATTTCGGATATGCAAGAAAGACTGAATCCGAAGTATCAATTTTTGCCAAGAAACAGTTTAGGTTGAAATCGTTCATAAAAGTTATTATTAGTATTATTTTTTATTTGAAAAAAGGTTTTTACTTACATATTTACATCTGGCTGTATCAAATGCATGTTTGATTAAAAAAACGATACGTTAATCTATCTTTACAGAATGGTAGTCACTGTATAATAATAATAATAATAAAATAATAATAAGTAAAACTCTTACCTAAAGCACTGAATAACTAATTTTTAATAGACAATGCAATTATAATGGTTTGTAGCAGTTTATTTAACATGACATTGAGTTTTGTGCGACAAGTTTGCATTTTTTGGCGGATTTTGTTCGCTATCTTCTAAGTAATAAGATTACAACAGATCCACCTCTATGACGCCAAATAGCGAAATGTTATTGGTTGTGATACTATAATGATACTGTCTGCAAATATATCACCGACGAGAGAAAGAGATCAATTTGTACTAAATCCAGTTAAAACCTTTTATTTTCCAAATACGTATGACTTCTTGGTGCTTTAGTCGAGACAAGTACGTTGAACAACAGGTCTCTTTACATTACACATTCTTCAATATCTGTACGCAATACATATATTTGTTGTCTTCTAAGATAATTGATTGAAATAGATAAAATTATACTGAAAACGCAGTAATAGAAACTTATAAATGATGTGGACATTATTTTTGTGTTCTTGCTTATTCAAAAGAGTGCACGAGAAAAATGATTTAAATATTCTTTCAAAGTTAAAGAAATTGCTGAATGATTTGAACCCCAAATTTTAGTCACTGTTTTTAATTTTGATATCGCTTTTGCTATCAGATAGACAGTAAAGTCAAATGAATGCACAGACGAAGAGGCAAACAGTGTCCCTCCCTGATCGCATTAAACAAATGTTAGCTACACAACTGGAAGATTGCTGAGTCTGTTATCAGAAATTTTCAAGACGTGATGTAGCTTTCCATGCAGGGTTTTTCTTTCCTTTATATGACAACGTTGATATTACCACATTGTAGCCTTTCTGATATATTTTCCCAGAATTATATATGATTTGCTTTGTACGCTCGAAAACTTTAGGACTTACATGTTTTTCATCAAAATCTAAATTTTCATGCAAGTTGTAACTTAAATGCATCCTGTTAAACTTTTCAAATGAATAAACATACGTGTATGTACATGTATCACTGAGTACGAGTGTTCAAAGTCAATATTGAGACATTAAAATGATTGATACTTTATGCTTCTGAGTACAGTAATAAACAATTACATAAAACACTTGAAATTTTTTTTTCAAATAAAAGATCAATATTAATAGGTTAACTGAAATAGATATACATTTAAACTGTAAATTGTCTGATCTTTTTATATCATATCTATTTTGCAGCCATATGGTAGTATAAAATTTTCATTTCTCTCGTAATCGAAACTATTTCTGATCTCATATATTTGGCGTTTAAATTATTCCACAAAATAAGTACAGATTATTACAAAAAATACTTTAAAGATCCAGACTCAATTGCAATTCATTTGCTGGATTTTTTTTTCGTTTGTGATTAGTTGTCAGTTGTTACAGCTTTGATACTACAGATCCATTATGTATTTCACTCGAGTAAATTGCCCTTTATCTTCTTTGTCGGTACGACATTTTGCCAAGTTTGTTTTACTTTAGAATCGAATGTAAATCATCAAGTTGTATTTATACTATTGATACCTTTGTTCTTCAGGTGAAAGTTCAAAGAAAAATAAGAGTTCTTTCCAAGAAAAAATAAAAGATATAATTCATATCAAATTGTTTTGTAATTTTCCTGACTGATGTTATTAACAGTCAGAAATTGTTGAAATTTTCAATTATTTAAGTACGGTTTTTAATCATATGGGTAATTTTGTTTTGAAAAAGGTTTATGAACTAGAGATATTTGACTTTCTGAGAGGTCGTAAAAAATGGGTAAGTAAAGTTAAAAAGTTGTAAGATGAGTATATGTTCGAAAATACTTTTCTTGTCCTAAAATTGTTCCTCCTGATTTTCAAAGAAACTGTTGTAGACAGATTTATCCAGGACTGGAGAAGTACTTTAATAAAAGCAATGTACTGTTTCTTAAAGTATTTATAAAAGACCATCAGTGTTTGAATTTTGTGAACTTTCAGAGTCAACAGTTAAAAAATGGTTATGTAATCTAGCTGTTTTTGTTAGAGAAGCATTAAATATCAGAATAAATCTATAAATGAATAACTAAGTGTTTTTTAGTTCAAATCTTTGTTGAAGCTATAAGAAAAAGTCTGAATATTGTATATTTATCACGTGACTGATATCACATTATATTATTTTTGTTTTTGATTTTGTACTATGTGCAAGCCAGATAAACATTCTGATCTGTCCTGTTATTGTGGAAACAAACTGATATACGACGCACAGACGTTAATTTGTATGAAGTGTTTACTACATGATTATATAGACAATACAGCAGTCTGCATAATTGTTTTACGGTGGGAACAAACATGTGGGAAAATAATCATCTCAATGTGTCTTGCAATAATATCTAACATTGTTACGTCTGTAAAGGACATAAAGAGTCTTTATGTATTTATTGCCAAACAATTTGGAACAAGTAATTAACATATTGTCATCGATGTATTACAGTATGTAAGTATTTTGCAGCATTTACTGCTGTGCCAAACAATGTATTTGCACGTGAATGTCAAATAGTGTGTCAGCGAGACAGAAGTTTATAGGTTTGCTAGACTTGAACCCAAAGAGAGTTTATTATCTAGTAGAATTAGAGCTTTAAGTTGTATTAGAGCTATATTGTATACATACAATGTATTGGTTTGTTATATTCTGTCTTTGGTAGGAATGCATATTAAGTAACAATTGAAGACAATTGTCACCAAAATTATCGAACTCACTTGACACATAAATCTGCCACTATACAAAGTATTTGTGTTATATTGCTTGCTTAATTCTAAAGTGAAAACCAAACAATGGCCAAAAGCACAATTTTTATTTCAGTAACTTCTAGTACAAAGAGTCAGGAATAATTGGATGTTACTATCAGGCTATGAATTTCAGCGAGACAATACTAAAATACAGTGAATGCGCAGAATACTTACTTTTAAATTTAGCCTTATACTGGGAACAGAAGTAATTCTACAACAAATCAAGTGCACTTTTTGAAATAATATATGATGTGAAATATAGGAATTTGCCAAGTAAAGTCTCGGCTCACATATTTTTACTGCTGGAACTAGAAGACATTGGTAAACAGCTAGAAAGAAACCAAAGACATGTAATTAATTAGATTTGAACGATTTATAGAACCACTAAATAACTTAGCTACAACAATCTTAGTAAACAATTTATTCCTAAATGCATTTTCAGAAACTCTGGTTCGTACAAAATTACATCTCTTCTAATTTCAGTTAAAACTTGTATTCAAGCATTTGAGCTTAGAATCAGACACTATTGAATTGATCTTAAGTGTTTTTAAAGTACAGTTGCTGAATCTACTTCAATGAATTTCTGTAATAAAACGATGACTGTTAAACTGTACCAACATAGTTTCTCTAACAAGGACCTTTATACTGTACCCGTATATTTTTTCTAACAAGGACCTTTCTATACTGTACCTGTATAATTTCTCAAACATTGACCTTTATACTGTACCTGTATAGTTAGTCTAACAATGACCTTTATACTGTTCATGTAATGTTCCTCTGACAATAAACTTTCTACTGTACATGTATTGTTTTTCAACAATGACCTTTATACTGTACCAGTATTGTTTCTGTAACAATGACCTTTACACTGTACATGTATTGTTTCCCTAACAATGACCTTTATACTGTACCTGTATAGTTTCTCTAACAATGACCTTTATACTGTACTTGTATAATTTCCCTAACAATGACAATTATATTGTACCTGTATAATTTCTGTAACAATGACCTTTATACTGTACCTGTATAGTTTCTCTAACAATGACCTTTATACTGTACCTGTATTATTTCTGTAACAATGACCTTTATACTGAACATGTACAGTTTCTCTAACAATCACCTTTATACTGTACTTGTATAATTTCTGTAACAATGACCTTTATACTGAACATGTAAAGTTTCTCTAACAATGACCTTTATACTGTACTTGTATAATTTCTCTAACAATGACCATTTTATTGTACTTGTATAATTTCTCTATCAATGACCTTTATACTGTACCTGTATAATTTCTCTAACAATAACATTTATACTGTACCTGTATAATTTCTTTAATAATGACCTTCATAATGTACCTGTATAGGTTCTCTAACTATGACTTTAATAATGTAGCTGTATAGTTTTTCTAACAATGAACTTTATACTGTACCAGTATAATTTCCCTAAATGTGCCCTTCATACTGTCCTGTATAATTTCTTTAACAATGACCTTTATACTGTACCTGTATAGTTTCCCTAATAATGACCTTTTTACTGTACCTGTATAGTTTCCCTAATAAAGACCTTTATACAGTACCTGTAAAGTTTCCCTTTTGATGAACTTTATACTATCTGTATAGTTTCCCTAATAATGACCTTTACGCTGTATCTGTATAGTTTCCCTAATAATGACCTTTATACTGTACCTGTAAAGTTTCTCTAATAATGACTTTTATACTGTACCTGTGTAATATCTTTAACAATGACCTTTATACTGCACCTGTATAATTTCTCTAACAATGACCTTTATACTGCTGCTGTATAATTTCTCCAAGTTTACTTTATAATAACCTTTACACTGTACCTGTATTATTTCACTAACAATGACCTTTATACTAAAAATATATTGTTTCTCTAATAAGAGCCTTTATACTGTACCTGTAAAGTTTCTGTAATAAGGAAATTTATACTGTACCAGTATCATTTCTCTAACAATGACCTTTATACTGCACCTGTATAATTTCTCTAACAATGACCTTTATACTGCTGCTGTATAATTTCTCCAACAATGACCTTTATACTGCACCTGTATAATTTCTCTAACAATAACCTTTATACTGCACCTGTATAATTTCTCTAACAATGACCTTAATACTGCACCTGTATAATTTCTCTAACAATGACCTTAATCCTTAATACTGCACCTGTATAATTTCTCTAAGAATGACCTTTATACTGCACCTGTATAATTTTTCTAACGTTGACCTTTATACTGCACCTGTATACTTTCTCTAACAATGACCTTAATACTGCACCTGCATAATTTCTCTAACAATGACCTTTATACTGTACCTGTATAATTTCTCTAACAATGACCTTTATACTGTACCTGTATAATTTCTCTAACAATGACTTAATACATGTACTGCACCTGTATTGCTTCTCTTACAATGAACTTTATACAGTACCAGTATAGCTTCTCTAAGAATGACCTTTATAGTGTACCTGTATAGTTTCTTTAAGAGTGACCTATATACGTACCTGTATAAGTTATCTAACAGTGATCTTTATACTGTACTCGTATAATTTCCCTATCAATGACCTTTGTATTTCACCAGTTTAATTTATGTAACAATGACCTTTATACTTTACCAGTATAATTTCTCTTACAATAACCTTTATACTAATTATATATATAATGTATATGTGTAGTTTTTTAACAATGACTATTATTCTGTACCGGTATTATTTCTCTAACAATGACCTCTTAGTATACTGCACCTTTATTGTTTTCCTTACAATGACCTTTATACTGTACCGGTATAGATTTTCTAAAAAAGACTATTTTACTGTAGCAGTATATTTTCTCTTAGAATGACCTTTACACTGTACCTGTATAGTTCTCTAACAATGACCTTTTTTACTGTACCTGTATAGTTTCTGTTACAGTGACCTTTATACTGCACCTGTTAAGTCTTTTTTATAATGAGGTTTATTCTGTACCTGTATTATTTCTCTAATGATGACCGTTATACTGTACGTGTAAAGTTTCCCTAATAAAGACCTTTATACTGTACCTGAAAAGTTTCTCTAATAATGACATTTTTACTGTATCTGTAAAGTTTATATAATAATGACATTTATACAAAAATTTCTCTAACAATGACTTTTTTACTGAACCAATATAATTTCTCTAACAATGACCTTTATACTGTACCAGTATAATCTCTTTACCTGTATAAATTATACCAATGTTACTTAAATTGATTTGCAATAAACAAACGATATACTATAATATTTGTAGATCTTTTATATTTTTAAGACGTTTTCAGATTTGAGCAAAATATCGAATACCAGATACATTTTTCTAAAACAATTCAATAGAGCAAATCGTAATGTCAATGTCTTTCGATAAGTTTTGTGGATTGATTTTTTATTCTCGTTCTACCTTATGATACTAGAATCTACAGTTGCAATGTGGTTCTACCTTATGATACTAGAATCTACAGTTGTGATGTGGTTTTACCTTATTATACTAGATTCTACAGTTGCAATGTGGGTCTTCCTTATTATACTAGAATCTACAGTTGTGATGTGGTTTTACCTAATGATTCTAGAATCTACAGTTGCAATGTGGGTCTTCCTTATTATACTAGAATCTACAGTTGTGATGTGGTTTTACCTTATGATTCTAGAATCTACAGTTGTGATGTGGTTTTACCTTATGATACTAGAATCTACAGTTGCAATGTGGTTTTACATTATTTCACTAGAATCTACAGATGCAATGTTGTTTCACCTTATTACACTAGAATCTACAGATGCAATGTGGTTTACCTTATTTAACTAGAATCTACAGATGCAATGTGGTTTTACCTTATTTCACTAGAATCTACAGATGCAATGTGGTTTTACCTTATTAAACTAGAATCTACAGTAGCAATGTTTGTGGTTTTACCTTATTACACTAGACTCTACAGATGAAATGTGGGTTTACCTTATGATATTGGAATATATAGTTGCAATGTGGTTCTTCCTTATGATAATACACTCCACATTTGTAATGTGGTTCTGCCTTATCATACTAGAATCTACAGTTGCAATGTGTGTGGTTTTATCTCATTTCACTAGAATCTACAGATGCAATGTGGTTTAACCTTATAATACTGGAATATATAGTTGCAATGTGGTTCTTCCTTATGAAATAAATACACACCACATTTGTAATGCGGTTCTGCCTTATCATACTAGAATCTTCAGTTGCAATGTGTGTGGTTTTAACTTATTTCACTAGAATCTACAGATGCAATGTGGTTTTACCGTATGATACAGGAATATATAGTTGCAATGTGGCTCTTCCTTATGATACAACACTCCACATTTGTAATGTGGTTCTACCTTATGATACTAGAATCTACAGTTGCAATGTGGTTTTACCTTATGATACTAGGATCTACAGATGTAAATTGGTTCTGCCTTATCATACTAGAATTTTCAGTTGCAATGTTGTTTTACCTTATGATACTAGGAACTACAGAGAGATGCGGTTTTACCTTATGATACTAGAATCTGCAGATGCAATGTGGTTTTATCTTATGAAACTTTAATTCACAGAGGCAATGTGGTTTTACCTTATGATACTAGGATCTACAGATGAAATGCGGTTTTACCTTATGATACTGGAATATACAGTTGCAATGTGGTTTTACCTAATCATACTAGAATCAATATTGAAATGTTGTTTCACCTTATTATTCTAGAATATACAATTGTGATGTGGTTCTACCTAATGATACTAGAAACAACAGTTTTGATGTGGTTCTATCTTGTGATTCTAGAACCTACAGTTGCAATGTGGTTTTACCTTATTATACTAGAATCAACATTTGCAATGTGGTTTTACCTTATTATTCTAGAATCTACAGTTGATGTGTGGTTCTACCTTATGATACTAGAAACAACAGTTGTGATGTGGTTCTATCTTATGATACTAGATTCTACAGTTGCAATGTGGGTCTTCCTTATTATACTAGAATCAACATTTGCAATGTGGTTTTACCTTATTATTCTAGAATCTACAGTTGATGTGTGGTTCTACCTTATTATTCTAGAATCTACAGTTGTGATGTGGTTTTACCTTATTATACTAGATTCTACAGTTGCAATGTGGGTCTTCCTTATTATACTAGAATCTACAGTTGTGATGTGGTTTTACCTTATTATACTAGATTCTACAGTTGCAATGTGGGTCTTCCTTATTATACTAGAATCTACAGTTGTGATGTGGTTTTACCTTATTATACTAGATTCTACAGTTGCAATGTGGGTCTTCCTTATTATACTAGAATCTACAGTTGTGATGTGGTTTTACCTTATTATACTAGATTCTACAGTTGCAATGTGGGTCTTCCTTATTATACTAGAATCTACAGTTGTGATGTGGTTTTACCTTATTATACTAGATTCTACAGTTGCAATGTGGGTCTTCCTTATTATACTAGAATCTACAGTTGTGATGTGGTTTTACCTAATGATTCTAGAATCTACAGTTGTGATGTGGTTTTACCTTATGATACTAGAATCTACAGTTGCAATGTGGTTTTACATTATTTCACTAGAATTTACAGATGCAATGTGGTTCTACCTTATTTAACTAGAATCTACAGTTGCAATGTTGTTTCACCTTATTACACTAGAATCTACAGATGCAATGTGGTTTACCTTATTTAACTAGAATCTACAGATGCAATGTGGTTTTACCTTATTTCACTAGAATCTACAGATGCAATGTGGTTTTACCTTATTAAACTAGAATCTACAGTAGCAATGTTTGTGGTTTTACCTTATTACACAAGACTCTACAGATGAAATGTGGGTTTACCTTATGATATTGGAATATATAGTTGCAATGTGGTTCTTCCTTATGATAATACACTCCACATTTGTAATGTGGTTCTGCCTTATCATACTAGAATCTACAGTTGCAATGTGTGTGGTTTTATCTCATTTCACTAGAATCTACAGATGCAATGTGGTTTAACCTTATAATACTGGAATATATAGTTGCAATGTGGTTCTTCCTTATGAAATAAATACACACCACATTTGTAATGCGGTTCTGCCTTATCATACTAGAATCTTCAGTTGCAATGTGTGTGGTTTTAACTTATTTCACTAGAATCTACAGATGCAATGTGGTTTTACCGTATGATACAGGAATATATAGTTGCAATGTGGCTCTTCCTTATGATACAACACTCCACATTTGTAATGTGGTTCTACCTTATGATACTAGAATCTACAGTTGCAATGTGGTTTTACCTTATGATACTAGGATCTACAGATGTAAATTGGTTCTGCCTTATCATACTAGAATTTTCAGTTGCAATGTTGTTTTACCTTATGATACTAGGAACTACAGAGAGATGCGGTTTTACCTTATGATACTAGAATCTGCAGATGCAATGCGGTTTTACCTTATGATACTGGAATATACAGTTGCAATGTGGTTTTACCTTATCATACTAGAATCAATATTTGAAATGTTGTTTCACCTTATTATTCTAGAATATACAATTGTGATGTGGTTCTACCTAATGATACTAGAAACAACAGTTTTGATGTGGTTCTATCTTGTGATTCTAGAACCTACAGTTGCAATGTGGTTTTACCTTATTATTCTAGAATCTACAGTTGATGTGTGGTTCTACCTTATGATACTAGAAACAACAGTTGTGATGTGGTTCTATCTTATTATACTAGAATCTACAGTTGTGATCTATCATAGTTCTATCATATTATACTAGAATCTTCAAGTGTGATGTAGTTCTTCCTTATGACACTAGAATCTACAGTTGCAATAGGGATCCACTTAAGGCTTCTTATAAATTAAAATGGACAAAATGAAGTGAACAAAATCCGAAACAGATGCAGTCATTAAACGGTAAACTAGATCAAATGTTGCAAGAATTCATGTTTTACATTAAATTGAGCAATAAAATGTTCATTCATTGCAAAACAGAGCATCACATTATGCCAAACACACTGCAGCGTAATTCCTACTTACTGGAGAAAAAATTCAGATAAATATCTACAAGATAAAAAGCATCAAGTTTTATACTTCTCGGTAATAAAACTTTCATCGCAAACTTAAAAATGTCTCAATGATTTAGGTAAAGAGATTAACTGATAACAGAATATTGTACAACTAATACAGTATTTCATCATTCGTAAAAGACAGATAAACATAATCGTTTTTGATCAGGTCTTTTTGTAATAAGAACATGCAAACTAAATATATATGCCGTGTTATTTTGGAAACGTTATCAAAAAGATGGAAACTGATAAGCCTATGTGTTATATTCAGGAGAAACTTTTTACCTATTTATAACTGAAGACTAATCTTTGTATATAACAACGTTTTCAAAAAATTAGGCATTTTGAGGTTAATGTTGACACTTTGTAATAATAGCCGGATTGGGTGTCGATAGCAGAACAGAACATGCAGAACATACATTTTATAAAGACTTGGACCAAACAGTCCATCGTCATAAATAATATTCAAGCAAGCAAACATGCACAATTGAGAGCAAATTTGTTTGAGTTTAATTTCCGTTCTTTTAAAGGAAACTTAACCACTCGACCACAAAGACAGGTGAAAAATATTCAATACGATACGATACGATATGATACGATACGATACGATAGAGTACAAGTGCAGTGCAATGCAATGCAATATGAACGACAAGCGCCGAAAAGCATCTCTCCACAATTATACAAAATAAGAAACAGTCTGACAATGTGATATGTGTTCAATTGCCGATTGCATCAGATTGTAAGTGGTAATTATTTTATCCAAGTGTTTTTATCTGTTGCATCAAAAACATCGTGACAGTTTTAACTTTACTACCACACCAAAATTACGTATCCATCAGTTGTACGATGAAAGCTCAAATATCTATGACATACACTAACTAGTAGTTTTTCTAAAAAGTTGGCGTAAGAAAATTGTAATTTAAAGCGACTGACTCACAGAATTTAGCTGGACATGTTTTCTTTAGAATTTAGGAGAAGTTAATATACTATGGAACAAACACAATAACATGCTTCTATACACCATGAAAAATGAAAAAAAACTTTGATTTTACCGGGATTAGAGCGATGATCTACCCTACTGAGTCAGGGATAGTTAACCAGAATCGTCAAAATATATCATAAGTAAAATATTTACCCCGTGGCTAACGCAGTAAAATTGTTACCGATAAAAGTGTGTAAAACTATACATTTTGATGTTTTTCTGTAACAAAAAATGAGTCAGTAACTTAGTTTAGATATGTTCTTCACAATTACAGCTACAATTTCCACTCGTTAGACAAGTTACTCCATGCGGTCAGCTTAGGTCAGCTATGCTGCGACTCTGGTACTATTTTTTTATTGCACAGAAGATTATCGGAACAAAGGTGTTGTCAGTCGGCAACTTCCGTCTGTATTCCCTACTGACGCAGTGAATACAAAAGCTGCGTCGGCATCACTCATTCTTATACATAATACATATAAATTAAATATCGTGTGGTGTTGATTATATCACTTTTTATTTCAAACCTTATCAAGATAAGTAGTAAACAGCTGTCGAATCTCTGTATTTCAATTCAATTCGTTAAGATTGTTATCTTAATCTTAATTTCACGAATGCTAATCATAGTATAATATTCCGTAATATGTTATTTTTAGCTGTTGAAATCGTTTAATCGTTAAGAATTGCCTAAATTATTTTTCTATTTATAACAGTTTAATAAACTTGATACATTTCGTCTAGATTTTTTTTTCAGATAATTTAAGTCAAATTTGAAAGTTGAATGCAATGTTATTCACATGATATGCTTGTGCATTTTTGCAACAAATCTGCATTTAATTACCACGCTGTTTCTTGCACCAAACAACAATTTCATTTGTTCTTGTTCCGCATCACTTGCTTTTTTACGACTATATATTGTAACATGGAAGCAGTACTGTCTTAAGAGCGGTTGTAATGAAGACTTACCTAAGTGGAAGCATCAGACATGATACACAGAGACTGGCGAGACTAGCAACACCCTTCTCTGCTCCAGTCTCTAACATAGAGACTGACGAGACTAGCAACACCCTTCTCTGCTCCAGTCTCTAACACAGAGACTGACGAGACTAGCAACCCCCTTCTCTGCTCCGTCTCTAACACAGAAACTGACGAGACTAGCAACACCCTTCTCTGCTCCAGTCTCTAACACAGAGACTGACGAGACTAGCAACACCCTTCTCTGCTCCAGTCTCTAACATAGAGACTGACGAGACTAGCAACACCCTTCTCTGCTCCAGTCTCTAACACAGAGACTGACGAGACTAGCAACTCCCTTCTCTGCTCCGTCTCTAACACAGAGACTGACGAGACTAGCAACACCCTTCTCTGCTCCAGTCTCTAACACAGAGACTGCCGAGACTAGCAACACCCTTCTCTGCTCCAGTCTCTAACATAGAGACTGACGAGACTAGCAACACTCTTCTCTGCTCCAGTCTCTAACACAGAGACTGACGAGACTAGCAACCCCCTTCTCTGCTCCGTCTCTAACACAGAGACTGGCGAGACTAGCAACCCCCTTCCTTGCTCCAGTCTCTAACATAGAGACTGACGAGACTAGCAACACCCTTCTCTGTTCCAGTCTCTAACACAGAGACTGACGAGACTAGCAATCCCCTTCTCTGCTCCGTCTCTAACACAGAGACTGACGAGACTAGCAACACCCTTCTCTGCTCCAGTCTCTAACATAGAGACTGACGAGACTAGCAACACCCTTCTCTGCTCCAGTCTCTAACACAGAGACTGCCGAGACTAGCAACATCCTTCTCTGCTCCAGTCTCTAACACAGGGACTGCCGAGACTAGCAACACTCTTCTCTGCTCCGTCTCTAACACAGAGACTGGCGAGACTAGCAACACCCTTCTCTGCTCCAGTCTCTAACACAGAGACTGGCAAGACTAGCAACACCCTTCTCTGCTCCAGTCTCTAACACAGAGACTGGCGAGACTAGCAACACCCTTCTCTGCTCTAGTCTCTAACACAGAGACTGACGAGACTAGCAACACCCTTCTCTGCTCCGTCTCTAACACAGAGACTGGCGAGACTAGCAACATCCTTCTCTGCTCCAGTCTCTAACACAAAGACTGGCGAGACTAGCAACACCCTTCTCTGCTCCAGTCTCTAACACAGAGACTGACGAGACTATCAACACCCTTCTCTCCTCCAGTCTCTACCACAGAGACTGCCGAGACTAGCAACACCCTTCTCTGCTCCAGTCTCTAACACAGAGACTGCCGAGACTAGCAACACCCTTCTCTGCTCCGTCTCTAACACAGAGACTGCCGAGACTAGCAACACCCTTCTCTGCTCCAGTCTCTAACACAGAGACTAACGAGACAAGCAACACCCTTCTCTGCCCCAGTCTCTAACACAGAGACTGACGAAACTAGCAGCACCCTTCTCTGCTCCAGTCTCTAACACAGAGACTAGCAAAACCCTTCTCTGCTCCAGTCTCTTACACAGAGACTAGCAACACCCTTTTCTGCTCCAGTCTCTAACACAGAGACAAGCAACACCCTTATCTGCTCCAGTCTCTAACACAGAGACTAGCAACCCCCTTCTCTGCTCCAGTCTCTAACACAGAGACTCGCAACATTCTTCTCTGCTCCAGTCTTTAACACAGAGTCTAGCAACCCCCTTCTCTGCTCCAGTTTCTAACACAGAGACTGGCGAGACTAGCAACACCCTTCTCTGCCCAGTCTCTTACATAGAGACTGCCGAGACTAGCAACACCCTTCTCTGCTCCAGTCAGCCTCTTGTGCCTGAATTATATCGTAACACGTATAAAATAACTACTTAGGGTTTACCGAACACTTTTGAAACTACCGTTATTAACGGCGTTAAGAAAGATTACAAGTAGGTAACATCAAGTGACCAGTTTACAAGAAACTTTTCTCTGGATTCACATTTTATAACCAAAGAGTCATTGACATAATATACAGCTCCTCCTATTTATCTACTTGCCATGGCCAATAGTTTTTGACATCAAAAGCCCCTGTAACCTTCCCTTTAATGTACTGACACAAGTCTCTGTCCGTCTACGTTCCTATACTTTTACGGCTGCCTCTAGGGATAAGGCGCTGGGGTGGGGTGGGGGAGCATATATGATGGGGTGTTAGTGCAAGATACAGAAAGCATCCCGTTCCAGAGACACCCCTGGTTCTTTCTCATGGCACTGATATATGGGACCTCGGTTTAACGTCTTATCCGAAAGATATTTAGGGAAGTTAGTGGAGGAGCGGGGGTTCGATCTCGCGACCCTTGGGTTACCAGTCTGAAGATTTATCTGAAAATCTTACTAGAACATTTATTTTGAAATCTTAAAATCTATAAAACTTGTTTAGTCCACCATTGGACCAGAGACAAAGATGTAAAATTGTAGTAGGTACTTTGGAAAAAAAATATCCTATATTTAATGAGGGAAAGAAAATGAAGAAAGACGTCAAAATCATTGTTCTATACTTCTAAAGGCAGCAGATTGACCGGAACACTGCGACGGTTAAGGAAGGTCATTACAACCTTAAACTCTAACAGGAAGTTAATGACAGAAAGCAATGAACAAAGGTTTGGCTTGTTTCTTTCTTTCTTTTTCTTTCATGCTGATTTTCAGTCTTAAAGTCTTCAATACTTTTTCATAATATTAATAAGAATGATAATAATAACTTCAACTTCAACTTATTACTGCCAAAAGTCAATACTGACTATACTAGGCAGGCGCGTATCAGGAACATGAAAATTATATGAGATAATAACAAAGAAAACAAGATTTATCTGAAGATCTTACTAGAACATTTATTTTGAAATCTTAAAATCTATAAAACTTGTTTAGTCCACTGATAAAAGCTGGCACAGTTGGGGTAGCCTTAATCTCGGTCGTTAATTCGTTCCAAAGTCGTATAGTCCTTGGGAAGAATGAGTTCATGTCATGTTGTGTTTTTGATTGTGGGATGAGGAATTTGTTTTTTTTTGTGTTTGTAAGGTGATTGTGATCGACATTGACTTGTTTGTTTTTTTTTATTTTGTGTAGCATGACCAGGCTGGCATGCTTTCGCCTTTGTT
This sequence comes from Cyclina sinensis, assembly GCA_012932295.1. NCBI lineage: Eukaryota > Metazoa > Mollusca > Bivalvia > Venerida > Veneridae > Cyclina > Cyclina sinensis. The sequence goes on from JAAONU010000017.1 coordinate 13,648,838, forward strand.
CTAAAGTTGACCATTTTAGTTCCTTAATCATGTTTGTTACACTGCTTGTATAGTGATAATCATAATGAACGTACCTTGCAGTTGACCCTTGGACCATTTTAATTATCTGAGTGAGATATTTTTGCCATGGATCCCATATGGTTGAGCAGTATCCAACCTGCGGTCTGATATATGTTTTGTATGCTGCTTCTTTGAGTTATTTGTTTTGTGTTTTGACATTTCGTCTAATGAACCTTTAGCTGTTTTTTGCTTTGTTTGTGATATTGTTTATATGGGATGACCAGTTTAGGTTACTACTTATGGTAACTCCTAAGTATTTTGCATTTTCTGTGTTTTCAGTATAGTGTTGAGTAGTGTGTAGGGAAAGATGACCGTTTTTTTTCCCTGTGTATTCTGAGTACTTCACACTTGTCAGGGTTGAATTCCATTGACCATTCTTTTTCCCAATTTTCAAGGTTGTGCGAGTCATTTTGTAAGGTTTGTGCAGATGCTTGTGATTTAAATGTTAAATAAACTATTGTGTCGTCGGCATATAGACGCACCTGGCTCCTGATACTTCCTGTTAGGTCATTGATGTATGCGAGATAGAGACAAGGACCTAAGACCGATCCCTGCAGGACACCAGAAAGCACAGGGAGCCTGTCAGAGACCATGTTTTCCAATAATACTTGTTGTGATCTGTTTTTGAGAAAGTTTTGTATCCATGAACTGATGTGTGGATGAACTCCCATGTGTTTCAGTTTGTGTATGAGTCTGTGGTGGTCTATTTTATCAAAAGCTTTACTGAAGTCCATTACAATGACATCAGTTTATTGATCTTGATCTAGGTTGTCAGCTATTTCTTGTGTGAAGCCGATGAGCTGTGTCTCACAGCTATGTTTTGACCCGAATCCATGTTGCTTGGGGCAAAGTATGTTGTGTTTGTCAAAGTAATCCATCATGTTTGAAACAATGATGTGTTCCATTAGTTTTGATGCTATACATGTGAGTGATATTGGTCAGTAATTGCTAGGTTTTGATTTTGACCTTTTTTGTATGCTGGTGTGATGATGGCATGTTTCCAATTCTTAGGAACAATACCTGTGTCTAGTGACCTTTGGAATATGATTTTAAGGATTGGTGCTATCTCTGTGTGTAGCTCTTTGAGAAACCTAGGTGGATCTCATCTGGACCTTGGACTTTACGGGGTTTTAGTCCTGTCAATAACTTATCAACTCCTTGAACTGTGATGAATATGGGAGCCATTGGTGGGTGATCAAGTGATGACATTGAACTTTTAGCTATTTGTTTGAGACTGAGTGGTGAAGGTTTTGAGAAGACTGATTCAAACTGTTTGTTTAGTATGTTCGCCTTTGACACTGGGTCACTGTAAGTATGACCATCAGTGCTGAGTGGTGCAATTCCTGTGTTTCAGTTTTTTTGAGTTTAATAAAGTTGTAGAAATTTTTCTTATGACTTGGATCTGTATTATCTGAGAAGATGATTGACTTTTTTGCACTAATGCCTTAAGATGTTTGAATTTCTTTATGTTCTGACAATTCTGTGACCGAGACCTTTTTATTTTTGTGAAGAGTTTGTTCCTTTTCCTTATCTGTTTGACAGTATCGTGAGTAACCCATCGTAAATCAGCTTTATTTTTGCACTGTCTTGACGGTATGTGTATGGATGATAACCTTTTGATCTCGGCTTTGAACTTGCCCCATAATTGGTTTGGGTCTTCATTTTGATTTTGGTTGAACGTCCTACTGAAAGTGACCGAGTCATTTTTGAAGTCAGACTAGTTTGCTTTCTTGTATGATTTGACCATTCGAGGGGTTTGCCTGATTCGCCCTCTTTTGACCTTAAATTCATGAAAGACTATATCATGGTCTGATGTACCTAAGCTTGGTAAGACTTTTATGTCATGGACGTGACCAGGAGTGTTTCTAAGAAAGAGATCTAGGATATTTTTATCCCGTGTGGGACCTTTGACCATTTATTCAAGGTTATGACTAAGCAGGTTCCCTGCAAAATTATCATACATTTCTTTGAATTTGTATGTATCAGTTGGTGTTTCATTTGACCAGTTCATGTCTGGGAGATTGAAGGCACCCAATATCCAGATGTTGTTGTTTTGAGGAATTTTTACTATAGATGACCAAAGTTCTTTGAGTGAGTGTTCATCATTTTTATGGGCTTGTAGTATGCAGAGACATGTATGTCTTTGATACCAGTTACTGAAATTTTTGACCATATGATGTTGCAATCTGTTTTTAAGTCTGGCTGTTCTTCACTAAGTAGGTTTTTTGTGACTGCAAGGAGGACACCTCCTCTCTTGCCAGTTGTTTTGTCATCTCTATAAACCTGGTAGCCAAGGTGGCTGGGGAAAATTTCTGCAGTGTGGGTGCTGGGTTTTAACCAACTTTCAGTGCAGCAGATTATATCAGGTTTGATTTGAGCAATAACTTGATGCAATTCAGGAAGATTGTTATTGACAGAACGACAGTTAATATTAAGAATAGTGAGTCTTTCTTCGGACTGTAAATTGACCTTTTTCTATCCTTTATTTTTACACTGTTTCGGGGTAGAGCTCGCTTTTGGATAACCACGGTGACTATTTTTTCTCACTGGGCTGCTTTGGTGAGGAAGATCATCAGGGGTATGTTCCAGGGGGTGAAATTTGATTGGGAGCTTAGACTGTCTAGTGAGACTGCTAGTGATTTGAATGGTTATGACTTCCGCATGTGATACAAAACCAAGAAAAGCTTGAATTGGACAGGAAGTCGTAACTTTTGTCTCATAGCCCTTGACAATCACAGTGATAATAATAATAATAATAATAATAATAATAATAATGAATCAGTATAACACATCATTAAAACATATATCTGTGAGCCAGCAAAAATTAAAATAAATGAATGATTGAATTAGTTTCCTAACATTTTTCCTACCTACCGTTTCCTACAATGTTTATGCTAACACGTACATGAAAAGTTAACATTGCGCTTATTTGAAGACAGCCACATTTCTGCCGTTCCTGGACAGGGTTGCTTGCAACCTGTTCATTGTGGGCAGTAAACTGTCCTCTTATCTTACACATTTCATGGCCATGATGAAACCTTTGAACATTTTATCGTGCGCATGCGCAGAAGGGAAAGTCTTAAGGATTTCACGTATCTTATGTTTTTCACGCCACAACGGTCCGTGGATATAAACAGTAACAAATTCCGGGTGGAGTACCGCCACTTCAGTATGCTCCGCTAAACGACGAAGTTCTTGAAATGCATTTTATCTGTGACCAAAAGAGAAAGTGAAAACCAGTTTGTTTAATGTATATGAGGTAAATGTGCGTAAAAGTATGTGCTACTGTGAAGGAATAGGGATATACAAATTAGGGCTGTGCATTGCCATTTTTTTCTATCACGATACATATCACAATACTTGTATTTCCAAACAATGCGATTCACGATATGTATTGCAGACTTTGATGAAATGCGATGCATATTGCGATTCTTATGTTGCGATACGATACGTATCACGATACTGACTTTCAGACTTTATCTATATAAAAACTTGTCATTTGTTTACAGCATTATTACGAAATTGATATGAAAATATTAAAATCTTCAACTTGTTATTATTAGAACTTGGTTTCCAATTTTGATCTTTCAACAATTTACTTTACTGATTACTTAAGGATTAAAGGCATTTTTAATTATACCATAACAGCAAGTATCTACTATTCTAACACTTAAGTCCAAAGTCTACTACTGTAAATATGACAATTTAACAATTTCAGTCGTACATTAGTAACAATACACCACTGAAGCTTTTTCTTGTAAAAAAACAAACAACATAATAACAAGTGTTGAACAATTAGGTCAACAACTGTTGTATCAGTTTCACTCTTTAAACACATTATAATAATTGAAGATTTGTTCCTATACTCTAGCCTTAAATGACGAGGGCGGATTAACTAAAGTTTCCCCTTCTTCTAGATATTTTGCAGTCGACATGTTTTTTTAGGTTTTTTTACGGGAAAATGATGTCAACGGAAATGATAGTATAAATAAGTAACGAATATCACATGAGCATATTGTTGTCGTCATTATTTTAATCCGACTTCAAGTGCGACTAAATTTACAAATTCATGTTTGTAAGTCGATTTTCTTGAAAACGTATAAATCTCTAATCATTTTTTTATAAAAAGTTCAAAGAGCAGCAGCCCATTTATATGAAATTAATTAAACTTGGTAATATTACTGTGGACATGGGCTACCCTAAACAGGAAACGAGATGACAACGATATCATAATAGTCATGCTCCTTCATTATTTTTATCCGAGCTAAAAGTTTTTCTTCTGTCTTTCAAAAAATACGTTTGTTTTTATTTTCCTGGAAGATATTGTTAGTGTATTGCGATATCTGTCGGCCATATCGATGCATCGGGAGGTAAAATATGTATTGCATCGCGATAAATTGGTACTTATATTTTTATACCGATGCGTACATCGAGGACAGAGCAGATCGCGATGCATCGATGCATCGATGAATCGTTACACCTCTAATACAAATCTCCATCAGAGTTAGGCACTTGTTTGCGACATTTGATTGGGTATTTTGCTGATTTGAATAACAGAAGCCGTACACAAACACCCACACAGACATTCAATACAGGTAAACAATAGCAGAGAAACTAAAACCGAGAAAAGGGCTTAAAATGAAATTTATTTTTGTCAGATAAATCTTTGAAGAACAAAGTTTTTTCTAAATACTTCTGCAAAAATTATATGGTCTAACATTTGTATACTCGACGTTAAACTTCAGCTTGTTTTACGTATTTGCTGGGATTTCCAGGAGTTCTAAAATTAGTACAGAGCTGTTGTGGGGCTCGGGACAGGGTACGGAATTTACACTGTAAATATCAGCAAGAGCAGCAGTTCCTGTATAAATCTTAATCACATAGTGGAAATACCTTTCTTCTGATACAGACATCCATTTTATCCATGATCACTTGGGAAAACACATAAATAAAGGTTTTTGCTGCATTTCAATGAAAACAATACCGATATTTCAGTTACAAGGTCAATTCCAAACAGATAGGAAATTTTAAATACATTGAGATGCTTCTTTCGTAGATGACTGCTGTCAATGGATGTTTGGTGCTTTATTATTTTTTATCGTAGAGTATAGTTTTAAAGGATTTTGATTTTTACTTTTACTTTTTACAGTGTCGTCTATGTCCTTAACTTCCAAAACCAGGTGATAGGCCTGAATTTGAAATCAGAGATGTAACAGTACTCATTACCAAAGTCATTTTAATGCAGTGTACAGACATGCACACTGACGTTATGTTTATTTTAATAGTCTTTTCCCAAGTTGATATGCGTGATACAAAACTGTTCTTTGTCAGAATGGTAAATTTTCCATAAAGAAAATGACATCACTGTGTCCCACTTTTGGTCGCTTCACAAAACCCTGTACATTCAGCACCAATTGTCATAGAACGTGTATTTTCTAGAAAGACGAACATTAAAAAGGAAAAATGTCCTGCCCACTCCAGTTTCTATCTAAGTTCCTATCGCTTGACTTAAACATGAAATGAGTAAATTCAAGTTTTGTCTTACATAGCTACAGTATTTTTTTGGTACCACCTTCACTGCAAACAAATTTATACAGAAGCTAGGCAAAAGGCTGTAGTTATATGAATGGAAGCAAATCAATTAAGTAGCGGTGACTTTTTGCAAGAAACCTTCTTACAGTTAGTTCAGTTAACGAATAAAACAGAGTACTAAGTTAAATATTAATTACACCCAGTGCCACACAACCACGTTTGTCAACAAGGTTGTGACAGTAAAACGATTGAATGAGTTTGACAATAAGTAAAACAGCACATTCCTTAACTGATAGAACATATGAACTGCATCAGTACAAATACCAACATGATATATTCATCCGGTAAAAAGATCATATTTCTGAACATTTTGAATATCCTTGATAATGTCAAAATATATTGTATAAACTGAATATCATTAAAGTTTAAAAATAGAAATAAAGGAGACATGTTTTTTTTTCACGAAAGCTAGGTAGACTTTAAACACACAAGATCCAAATGTGACAGAATTAACCTGAGATGTAATTAAGAGAGTTATTTTAATCCATTAATCTTTAAAAGAGTTAGCTTATTGATATTACGAAATCATTTTATCTTTCCCAACTAGTATAATCTGTTGATATTTACCTAGAATTACCAAACCCTCCACTTTTTACCTTGATATTTACCTAGAATTACCAAACCCTCCACTTTTTACCTTGATATTTACCTAGAATTACCAAACCCTCCACTTTTTACCTTGATATTTACCTAGAATTACCAAACCCTCCACTTTTTACCTTGATATTTACCTAGAATTACCAAACCCTCCACTTTTTACCTTGATATTTACCTAGAATTACCAAACCCTCCACTTTTTACCTTGATATTTACCTAGAATTACCAAACCCTCCACTTTTTACCTTGATATTTACCTAGAATTACCAAACCCTCCACTTTTTACCTTGATATTTATCTAGAATTACCAAACCCTCCACTTTTTACCTTGATATTTACCTAGAATTACCAAACCCTCCACTTTTTACCTTGATATTTACCTAGAATTACCAAACCCTCCACTTTTTACCTTGATATTTACCTAGAATTACCAAACCCTCCACTTTTTACCTTGATATTTACCTAGAATTACCAAACCCTCCACTTTTTACCTTGATATTTACCTAGAATTACCAAACCCTCCACTTTTTACCTTGATATTTATCTGAAGAAAATGGTTCAAATGAAAAAGAATTTTCGCAAACGTACGCAAGATATATCGAGTTGGTGCATATTTCAATAAATTTGCATTTGAATACATTATTAAATTTAACAAAAGTTTTTATGCAAAAAATTATTAAATTTAACAAAAGGTAATTTTTGCAAGATTTTCGTGTCGTTTTCATATTGTTGTGCAAAAAATTAACTTCTGAGTCTTAAATGATTCACAAATTGTGCCATTCATAACCTTCTGAATTTCCTTGCAGTTTTATAAATTGTTAATCATCTATACGGAATAAAATTAATCCCATTTTGAAGACACTGTGACATTTATGATCGAGAAAATCGAAATGATATTTCTTAAGTAGTTTTTATATTTTCAATGCCTTTATGGCTGTGTTCTATCTTAGATCCTTTGCCCGCGAGATAAAATGTATCATGACAAAAGATGCATTATAAGATTCAAAAACTAAAGAAAAAATTCAACATAACTAGAAATGAATTAGTTTTGCTAGCGATAAAACGTAAAACACACGTAAGGGTAATTTAATAAAAGAACTCTTTATATAACTGATAAATACGAAAAGAAGTATTTTATTGGGTTTCCGTTGGCCGACTTAAAGACAAAAAACTCTGCCCTGAGGAAAAGATGCTAAATGACCCACTTTCATTTTGTACATGTAGTACAGTAATGCAATCTGTCCCTTTTGTATGTTTGACAACAAAACTAGATAACAGCTATTTAAGCTTTCAAATAAAAATATTCTTTACATCTCAATAAATATCTCATATAAAGTACACACGTCAAAATGATGAATGTATCCACAGGGACAGTAAGCATACTCAAATGTCTGGTTTCTGTTGGTATTACGGTGTTGAGTAGGAGAATAAGTTTGGTTTCTGTTGGTATTACGGTGTTGAGTAGGAGAATAAGTCTGGTTTCTGTTGGTATTACGGTGTTGAGTAGGAGAATAAGTTTGGATTCTGTTGGTATTACGGTGTTGAGTAGGAGAATAAGTTTGGTTTCTGTTGGTATTACGGTGTTGAGTAGGAGAATAAGTTTGGTTTCTGTTGGTATTACGGTGTTGAGTAGGAGAATAAGTTTGGTTTCTGTTGGTATTACGGTGTTGAGTAGGAGAATAAGTTTGGTTTCTGTTGGTATTACGGTGTTGAGTAGGAGAATAAGTTTGAAGTGAGTTCACAACCAGGCAAATAAGTTAAACTTTGAAATTAAATAACACAAAGATATGTTTATATTTCCGAAATGTACTTTCTCATTTCTATTGAAAATCGCAATTTAAGCCGGCGAAGAATGCGGATGCAGCTGGGCCATCTTATTGAGGAAGCCTGAAATTACGTGAACTGCAGCTGGGCCATCTTATTGAGGAAGCCTGAAATTACGTGAACTGCCACTGTGCATACTGTGGCATCTTTTCATAAATAATACAACCGTATAATTATTACATAACATTGATGTCGACACAATATATTAATGGGATGAATCAAATTAAAACGTTCATTCTTAGGTTTCAATGTTGTTCTATAGAGTGTTTTTCTCTAACTTGTTATCTCGATTACTTTTAGCTGTAGGGTCGGCTGTATAACAGAGATCTTAAGAGAGGAGTCACATTTAGTTCACAGACCTTTAAAATTGGTGATAGAGTATTAATTCACATCTTGATGGGAACGGTTTTAAACTGAGATAAAATAGTTTCATTCGGACAATGTCATTATGACTTTTATCTTGTTTTATCTTTGCACGCCCATGCCATCTATATACACGCCTTTCCCGGGGTCAAGATGCAATTGTTTAGTAAAATATCAATTACTAGAGTTATCATTAATGTTTGAACATTTTAAATTCTTTGTTTTCTCTCGTTTTATCATTTCCTCATGGTGACTATGTTTAGCAGTGTAAATTGTTACCGTAAAACAATTAATGAAGCAGGAATAGTGAAGAATAGTGAAGCATTTTGTAAAAGAAACATCTAAAAAAATTCGATTAGGAATTTATTTCTTCCCGTTTTATAGACAGTATACAAAGCTTTGAAATTATAATGACAACGCAAGCCTGTCTGCGTGTTTTGAATGCATTCCAAAGCTGTTATCTTCCAATCTGTATACTGTTGTTTTTATTTTTCAACCTATACTTAATTACCTTGGTGCAATATATTGTGGTGCTACCTAAATTGACAGAGAATACTTTTGCTTTTTTGAATGGTAGTCGAACACTTCGCCCATATCTAGACGAGATAATGAATAAACTCAAGTTTCACTTTAAGACGAATAGAAACTGATATCAAAATAAATAATAGTTGAAAATATATTCATCGGCTTTAGAATTCCTTAGCTTTATAAAACAGGAGTATATGTCCATTGAAATAGATTTTATTACTAACTTACAGTTTTATCGGCATGACTCGGGTAACCATGGCCCGGGTTGCAATACGCTATTAACGTATTATTTTGTAATTTGTATGTATTCCTTGAAGAATATACTTAAAATGCAAAAATGTCACATGCTTTCATTTTGCAGCTCTTTTTTTTCCCATGTATTTACCAAAAGCCCTTTTTGAATATTTTTATAATCCAAACGACGGCATAAGGCAAAAATTACGAACAAATTTCTTTTGAACGAAAGCATGTATTTGTAAAGTGCGTTAGAATTCTTTCTGACAGAGTTTTGACATCTCTAGTTTGAATGATTTAGTTCAGTGAAAGAAGCAAATATTCCGTCTATCTTCGGCTCTGTTCATGTGTTTTTACGCCTGCTTTTGTAATTAAACGAGTTCTTGGGTTACGAAGGCAATCACTGTTTGTTTTTTTGCTGCAGTCAGTTTACGCAACGGTTTGTGTAAACCGTAAAACAGTATTTCTGCACGTTTGCAAAAACCACAAAACAGCTAGAAAATGTTCACAATGTCTGCCAACTGTTTTCTAGTAAAACAATATTTTTGTTTTGGTATTTTATTGCATAGTTTTGACATCAGGCCATATGAAATTCATTACAGATTGAAATTAGGTGTCGTTCCATGCTGATTTCAAAAAAATAACTTTTCTATTCGCCGACATTGACACTGGTGCCTTTGTTCAGTTATGTTTGACTCGTATGAATTGAAGCCTGAGTAGGTGTTGGAGTTTTCTATCAGTCTGTCTCTCCTCACATAAAATGCACGGTAACCGTTTATTTTTACAAACAGTACCAGTGACTTATTTGATTTTGCATGGGTCGTTTAGACAACTATGTGTGTGTGCATTTTTAACTTCTTTAACCGAGTCTTTTTTTATTTCAGATATACCTGCATTCCTCTGGTGTTGTTGTACTTAGATATCTCAGCTACTGTAGTATATGCGCAAGAAAATCAAAAGGTAAGCATGAAGTGATCAGCATATTAATCACCAGTTATCATAAGTAGATATACTGTTCTAAAGTTTCTACTTAGAAAAACAACGTCAGAAAGTAATCATGTTTGGAACGAAAATCTGGTCGAGCAATTATATTAATTGTCTATATATAAACAATAACAGGTGGTCCAGAATATAAGAGCTTACACGGCAAAATCTGACTGACACCTATAGTCAGTTAAAACAAAAAAACAGATAGTATATATTTCTTTGTTTTAACCATTAGTTTTGTTAATATACCAATTTTTAATGGCCGCCAGTATCAAAGACGGTACAACTTTCAATGCAGCAGAATATTTTTTAAGCTTCACACCCTATATATGTTTAACATCCTGTGAATGTTTCACATTTACGGAGACTTTGTGTGAAGCTTAAGCGACATAATTAGTTGTATAAATCTTTTGTTGAAATCAAACCTATTCATCCAGGTAATTAAGGTAACATGTTGAGGTTATATATTGTTTGATTTTCTGTAAGGAAAAACACAAGCTCTTAGTTAAATGTGGCACGACAGCACATGTTACATTCTAATTATCCCCAGTTCGATACTCGGTCCCGGACCTGTGTCAATTAAGTGTGGATAGTTTGATACCGGAGATCTTTACTGGATGGTCGTAATGGTCGCGAGGGCTCCGTATCTAGACCCTTTATCGCCGGTTTGTTATGAGAGTAAAATGTTTCTTCATCTACAAAACTCGTTATGTAAAACTCATCCGTAAATGTGTTACGCGCGTCATGCAATCTTGTACGTAAGATTCACATCCTATGAAACATAATTATGTATGTATAAAGGTTTATTCTTTTGCATGCGTCCTGATTGTGGCACTTGGACAAATTTCAATAACTATGCTAAACTCTTTGTTTTTTAATTGACGAGTAGTAGAATGCAAACATATAGCCGTTACGCGCTTAATAATTCTGCCAAATCAAAACTCGAATTCCATCATCTTTACTGTGTGAAATAGTGCTTGTTGTTTCTTATACATATCAAGTTGATTGTCTCGATGTTTCTTTTTTTCCACCACAAAAAACAAAAACAACAACAACAACAAAACAACGAATAACGAGATTCATAGCAAACTGCTTTTCGCACCCTGTCTGCGGCAAAAATCATCTAAATGTATGTACAGAATATGAAAAAGAAATAATTCAGATATGAATAACTGGCAGAGATTACGTTTGAACATTTGGACAAAAAAAGACTGCAAATGCTGGAATTACCTATAGCGATGATACAGATTTCTAGCTGACTGTATAATTTAACATACTAGAAAACCCTTAGAATAAACTTCATCAAGCCAACAGAACAAGTCAGTCCTCAATGGTTCTCCGTTAGGTGAAGTTATAGAAATGAGCAAGTCTATTGAGTTATAAACTTCTACTACAACTTTATTCGATTTGTGAAACTGGCAGGAGATATCTAAGATTCACTACAATAGAGCCGGTTGTAAAACCCGTGAACCTGTACTTACACCCTCCGGTAAAAACGAAATATTCTGAAAGTTATAACCGTTATAATTCCATTCTCAGCATGTAATGGGCTCTAAACCAGTCAGACGGGAACTATAATATAGCCACAAAATACATGCCTTGAAAAAATCGTTTTACCATAAATTAATTTCTGCTCATGACATACAATTTAGACATTTAATTACCCCACAAATCTCAAGTAGATACATAAAACGTTTCATTCAGGGTACCTCATTAAAGATGCATGGGCTTTTAAGAAATCTGCAATATTAAGTCATGCGTGAGCATTTAATCGGATAATGAATTTGTATACAGAACTTTATGAAGAGATTAATCAGTTTCAAGAATTTAAGGATGAATTAAGTCAACTAACCTTTCAGGAGCGGTTTAATAGTCTTATGAAAACACTAAAGATACTAGTTTCGTTTGGTTTCCGGTTTCCCTTTCCACCACTCTCTTTTAAAGATTGATTTTTGTTCAAACTAAGTATCGATGTGGATACAAAACAACCTTGGTAGGTCTTATTCAGTTTTATTTAGATTAACCTGCATTTGTTACCATTAGTGCCATATAGTAAGTAAAACATGATGTACGCGTTAAAATAGTGTTGCACTAGGCCATTAAATTATCTTACTACTAGAATACTATTGGCCACTAGCTAAGTATTAGTTGTTTTCTTTGTTTATTCTAGGTTTTTGCAATATCAGTTAGAGAGAGAGAGAGACAAGAAAAAGATATTTAATTGTGGAAAGTAAGAACTGATTAAAATGTGTGATTAGTATAGTAATGTACTTAGTAAAAGTAAACCCCTAGTGATGATTTAGGAGAACAATCATTCAGGGAACCTGTTCTGTTTTACATTTATTTGGATAGCATTTCTTTTAAATGTATGCTTTAGTATAATGGAAACTATTGGTGCATGTGCTTCTTTCTTCTGATTATTTCGTGGTCAGCGAATAGTGTCAGTTATCTCTGATAAATGTACTTGTTCTTCGCGATAATCAAGTGTAATTTGTGTCATGAAGAACGTTCACTAACGTATAAACTTTATATGTTCAAACCGGTGATATGTAAAATCCACTAGATCGTGAAAACTGTATGTCTTATTTTGTTCTCTAATCATTAAAGTATTTGATAATGTTCTGCACTTAAAACATACCGATTCGCGCAGAAACTTGATTAGTTACTAACATTACAGTACACACTACATCATCATATATACACAAACAATGCAAAAGCATTAAGTCGTGTGTTTTGAGTTTTTCTGTTCTCTTCTAAACGACTGATCACTTTGTGCAGCAAATGCATAAAAAGCCAAACAATATATTTACAGGATTTGGCCGTTTCAGTTTATTACCAACATACTTTGAAAGGTCGTGATTTTCTCTTCACGTACGTTTGAAGATGAAAGAAGCAGACGAGAAAATGAAGTAGTGATTGGTTTGGCAGTACCGCAATCTTTAAGTGTATGCACCGTAATTGTGGCACTTGAACTTATCAAAATAACTTAATGCACAATTTGTTGTTCACTATAATAATGAGCTTTATAAAACGAGCGACTGATATTCGTCTGTTTAAATAGCAAAGGTTGAGTCACTATTTTAATAAAAATTTGGTTCTCGACATACGCGTACAGACTGTACAGTACTGACTTAATTGATTATAATATTTTGAATGACGTAAAACTTGTCTGTGCAAAAATGATTGTCATACCTTTCAACAAATTCAAACTAAATATATCTTGCTATTTTTATAGTTTTTCATTCAAGAATACAAACAACATGTCTTCAAGACTTATATGTAATTCTTTTGATTACATGATATTTTAAGATAGATCGTGAAAGTAAAACATTAAATAAATTAATAAATAAATAAATAAATAAACGAATGAATGAATGATAGAAGTATATTTCAGAAGCCAAATTTGTTACATACCTGTCTGTAGTTACTGAAGTTTACTGTAGATTTGTATAGCACTTCACTAATGTATGTAGAAAGGTAAAAAAAGGTATATTTTAATGAGTAAATGAAAATGAATGAACAGCTGAACATTTGATCATCGATGATACAATGGTAAGTTTATACTGAAATACATACAGTTCGAGGGAAAGACGTTTAAAATCATATCAATTTGTATCAAGTTGTTTGATTTCATTTTAAGATTTAAGATGCATAAAAAATTGCAAGTCAATGACCGCTAGAGTCACAGACAAGAGGATCATTTTTTTTTTTTTTTTTTTTTTGGGGGGGGGGGGGGGGCTTCTAGGGCATGTTTCAAATGACAGACGGTTCAAATATCACATTCGATTTCAAAACCCTGGTGAGGTGGGTGGGGGGGGGGTACCCTGGTGAGGGCCAAGCAATGCTGGACCATATATATCTAAGCTCAAGGCCTTTCTGACGAGATTTTTAAAAAAACTTTTTTATATATAAATCTTATTAAACCAAATGACCCCTGGGGCGGGCCAGTTTTGATCCAGGCGCCATGATTCGTATAAACGCATTAGAGGTCCACTAGACAATCATACACACCAACAATTTTAACTAAAGACCTTATGGTTTCTGACAAGAAGATTTTAAAGTTTTTTCCTATATAAGTCTATGTAAAATCAAGTGACCCCTGGGGTGGGACCAATTCTGACCCCAGAGCCATGATTTATATAAATTTAGTAGAAGTCCACTAGATGATGCTATCAACCAAATATGTAAGCTTTAGACCTTGTGGTTTCAGACAAGATTTTCCCCCTTTCAGTTGCAATGGCTAGCAGAGTTTTACATGGAATTCCATTTCTTTATATAACTTTTAAAGAAAGGGCCATACAGGAGTCATTTCTGTAAAGTTTAATTGCAATTGACCCAGTGGTATAGAAGCAGATTTTGTTTGAAGTCAATTGTGGACGACGGACGGACGACAGACAAAGTAGCATACTAAAAGCTATACTTTTCCTTCGGTCAGGTGAGCTAAAAAAGCTGATTTATCAAATAACTTCCATGTATTGCGCAGTCGCTCATGAACGTCAAATGAGACGAACTGTGCACCAATTTTGCAGCCAATGACTTTCGACCAGTCGTCACGTGGTCGATCTGATAGAATTACGCCATGCAAAATTAAAGCGCGACAGGTTCGTCTACCTCGGTGCAAATGTCAACTGTTGAACTAACTTCACACACATACCGCTCCCTCTCATTTCCAGTAGGAAGGAAAAGAAACGATACCTTGAAGTTTTTCCTGACAGTCCAATGTAAGGAATAACATTTGATTGTCATATGGAAAAAACTTGAATGTTTAACACAGCACACGCAAAAATAAATTATCTATCACTATGGAATCTTAAAACCGAAGTACCTCGATTAGTACGTGTTTAAGGCATTCTTCAATTGTTTTTGTGATCCAGCGTTTTTATTCTAATCGGGGTATACTGAATAGTCAGCAAAATGTTCTCAGTCTACTTAGCTGAAAATGGGCACTAGCAATGATAGTTTCCGGCTTGTGTCAAAGTGTGCACACACTCAGAGTAAAACAACAGATACTTGTAAAAAGATGAGTAACTTAATCATCTTTTCCCTTTACTGGTCCCTTGGGTTTAGCAGGCGTATTTAGCATTACATGGAGAAAAAAAATATATAAACAAAAAACTTGTCAGCTCACCTCGATACGATTACATCAACATCTCCAGATACAATTCTTATAACAGAAATGCATTGGTTTTGCGCGCTTTGTTAAAGTCTGTGCATAACATAAAATGAAATTCAATCTGCTTAACAAGCTAATATGAAAGTCGTCATCATTAATCAACATGCAGGAACAAAAAAGTACATCAGTCAAGAGTATGAAAATGAAATGATATACACTGTATTTAGATTTTAAGAAAGCGTGATTTCTACAAAATATACACTGGGTGGACATTTCGACTAATGATCACTCAATTATCAAAACGAGAAAAAGAAACTTACAACGTAGTCATTTCTGTTGGCTCAAGTGCTACAGTAGGACGAATGCTAACACACCAGTTCCAAAACTGTTATTGTGTCTACTTCATTTTCTTGTCTGATTTTTCCATCTGTAAGAACAAGTGAAGAAAAATCATGACTTTTTCTAGATCTCTAGTGCATACAGAGAGACAGAAGTGTTTGAAGTATTTGTCACACATTTAAGTATATAATAGCTGCCAGGATCTATAAATACCGCAGGTTGAAATCAAAGAATCAAGTACCGAGGTATATGCCTCTGGCTTATGGTGTAGCTGCTGTGTTGCTCTTCAGATTTAATCATTTACACATTATTTTCAATTTGTTTCTATGTAAGTACAATGTAATTCACAGCTGTATGACTGACAGCACTATATCTGTCTACTGATTATTAAATAGGGGCACTTTTGTTTCATCCATACCGCACATTTTACCTGCAAGCTTTCTTAAAAAACACCAGTTATAGAACTGAAATAGCAGTTACTGTAAATCATGATAAACACAAAAACGGTTCAGCGGTCCGGTGATAGCAGTTACTGTTAATCATGATAAACAAAAAAAACAGTTCAGTGGTCCGGTGATAGCAGTTACTGTTAATCATGATAAACACAAAAACAGTTCAGTGGTCTAGTGATAGCAGTTACTGTTAATCATGATAAACGCAAAAACATTTCAGCGGTCCAGTGATAGCAGTTACTGTTAATCATGATAAACACAAAAACGGTTCAGTGGTCCAGTGATAGCAGTTACTGTTAATCATGATAAACACAAAAAACAGTTCAGCGGTCAAGTGATAACAGTTATTGTTAATCATGATAAACAACAACAAAAATTCAGTGGTCCAGTTATAGCAGTTACTGTTAATTATGATAAACAACAACAAAAATTCAGTGGCTAGTGATAGCAGTTACTGTTAATCATGATAAACAACAACAAAAATTCAGTGGTCCAGTGATAGCAGTTACTGTTAATCATGATAAACAACAACAAAAATTCAGTGGCTAGTGATAGCAGTTATTGTTAATCATGATAAACAACAACAAAAATTCAGTGGTCCAGTGATAGCAGTTACTTTTAATCATGATAAACAACAACAAAAATTCAGTGGCTAGTGATAGCAGTTACTGTTAATCATGATAAACAACAACAAAAATTAAGTGGCTAGTGATAGCAGTTACTGTTAATCATGATAAACAACAACAAAAATTCAGTGGTCCAGTGATAGCAGTTACTGTTAATCATGATAAACAACAACAAAAATTCAGTGGCTAGTGATAGCAGTTACTGTTAATCATGATAAACAACAACAAAAATTCAGTGGCTAGTGATAGCAGTTACTGTTAATCATGATAAACAACAACAAAAATTCAGTGGCTAGTGATAGCAGTTACTGTTAATCATGATAAACAACAAAAAAAAATTCAGTAGTCCAGTGATAGCAGTTACTGTTAATCATGATAAACAAAAAAAATTCAGTGGTCCATTGATAGCAGTTACTGTTAACCATGATAAACACAAAAAACAGTTCAGTGGTCCAGTGATTAATACACAGCAGTAAAATAAGAATAAAAGAGAAAAATAGAAATGAAGTCAAAAAGTAAACACATTACATTATCAGAACCATGGGTATGATGTTCATGTATTAACTTAGGTAAGAATAATTCTGATAATACATACACAGTACTTAATTGTGTATGGAATTGACCAGATATCATCAAGCTGATACAAAAGTAGTCAAAATTTAAGTTTTTATTGTGTGGTGATCAGTATGTTAAAATAAAACAATATATATTCGCATGAGGATACATAGACTTGTGAATGCTTGTTTAAGTAAACTTTGATTTAATTGCTGATAAAAAAGTTTTGACTTTTTTGTAACACGGTTTATTTGATCATGTCTACACTCTGTTCATTTTGTTTTTTAAGGCATTGTCTGCCTGTTTCTTTCTCTGTATCATTTCCTGTCAAGACAACCATTTGTCATGGCAGCCATTCTATGTCACGCTGAATACTCTTAATAATTTCATTTTATTACTTTTATTTATCTATTTATTTCGCTAAACACATTATGTCCTTTAATAAGCATTTCTGAGTGTTAAATTTTATTTTTCGTCATAAGGTATTCGGCATATAAAATAGATTAATTCTTGTAGCATGAGCCGAATAAAAGCTGTATATGGTTATGAAAATGTCGGTTTATTTTTGGCCACTTCAAAGTTCCTGAGAAAATAAATATGCCGAAAACCGAGTTATACCTTTCATTAACCTAGGCGATACAAGGTGATATAAAAACAGATTCACTGGTTTTACAGCCATGCAAAGTTTGAAAATCATTGTAATCATTTCTATCACTTCTTTAAACCGCATTCAAGCAGTATATAATTTCTTGATTTGATGGATTTGTTTCCTAGTAAAGTTGCAATGAAATGGTTTCAGCAAGTTCAGTTGTTCATTTGTTTCATCGTTTATTATACGTGCATTATTGATTACAGCATTCTACGTCTGAAAGTGTTTTGAACGGTATAACCCGAGTAGGGAATATCCTTAAGCATAATGTAAACTCTTCTGAAGAAGTAGGAAGTATAAATATCTTAGCTTATCAATTTTACTATACTATTGTTTTTTCATACTGTTTATCAGGTACAGTTTTAATGTGCAGAGATAATTTGTGAATTCATAATATCTTTCTTTCAATACTTCAAAGAGCTCATTCTTTGGGTACAAAGTACCTGCTCCGTAGAGACTAGAATTGCTGAAACAAAATAGAGTTAGATATAGCCACTGAATCCAGGACCAGCAAACATCTTTAGCAGCGTAGATAACTGAACAACAGCTTTTACTAACATGGCAGTAGTTGTTACCGTACCAGACGCAACTCACAATTACTGACAACGACAAGAAATGCACGTGGAAATGAAGAGAAAATGAACAAAGCGTATAAACAGTTTTAGTTTTTTAGCCATGACTCAGAGAGAGATCAAGAGAAAAAAATAACGATTTAGGGTAACATCTTTTTTAAATAATTCTATATTAATCTTAGAGGGCTCAAGGGCGGCTTTTCTTTGATAGATGCATATTTCGCCTCATAGTTCTGTGAACATTTCCCTTTTTAAATATTTGTTATACGTAAAGAATGCTTTAGCACTATTTGGTTTCATTAATATCTCAAGAAAACTAATCTATTAACAGAAAGGCATTAGATTCCCGCGGAGCAGTTTTTCTTTCTATTCTTTCTACATCGTTGATTGCTGAATGAATTCAGAACATGCAATGTAAGGAATTTTAATCCGCTTTACAGGCAAAGGCATGAAAGTATCACTATAAATCACACTCTCATAGTTATCATTGCCTAATAATTTAACAGTGTGAAAAGAAACGAAAGTTTTAGAATTAAACAATACGAGGTCTTTCATTTTTTTCAGCTCTTATTATTTTTTAAGACTATTGATTTAGGGAAAAGTCAGGCTCTGGTGTAGCAGTTGTTCAGAAATTGTCCAGTTCAGCCACGTTTTTTTCCATGTACAAGGTAATTTTAATACGTGAAATACAAATGTTTTATAAAATAAGCATTTCTATTAAAAACGAAGTTATGACGATTCTTAAATGAAATAACAAAGAGGCCAATACAGGAATCATTTTACTCTTCCACCGTGACGTTTAATAGACATTTTATTCATACTGAGAAACCAAAGCGGGCAGCAAAAGGCTTTTGGCTGGTTCAAAAACCACAATATAAACATGACATAACAGGTCGGGCCTGCCAAAACCAGTCCTTTCTATTTCATTTTTCCCGAAGTCTCGTGTTAATGTACTGTAAAATCAGTTGGCACTTTAAGTATTTGCTGCATAACTAAATCTGTTTGTTTTGCTTACAAGAATAATAAATAACATACGATTTGATTAAAAAAAACTGATTAATCATAAAAACAAACTGATTAATCAAAAACCGAACTATCTTCCAGACTTTCAGTGGACGTTGGTTGTGGCAATTAAGCTCAACTAAACAGGATACATATTATTTTACTTGGCTATTTTCTCATCGTTTTCCTGTCAACATTTTGCATTTCACAAAACTCAGATAGTCAAGTCAGTACGGTAGCTCAAACATCTGGGTATTAGCCTGGAGCGTGTTAGCATGTTATTTTTTTACCTCAATACCACAGCTGTTATAGCTTACTTGGTTAGATTGAAAGTGGCATAATATGCATTCATCAAGTTTAATTCAGCAGGGGAATATTTTTTTAACACTACGAGAAATTCTCTCTTTTTAGGGTAAAAAACAAGAAATATTAACAAAACGGATAACGTTCGAGTGCCCGGATCATGGAAATACACGCAGATGTATTAACGTTTAAGTTTTAGTAAAATATGTTCAAATCAAATTATAGTTGTAATATGTAGGAACATAATAATAATATTAATGACTTATCTTCTTAAGACTGCATCATTCGATTTTTTGAACGTTTAGATTTTTTTCTTGTAAATCACGACTTAATTCATTTTGTTCGAAGCCTATAGTTTGAAACAAAACCTTTTGCTCTTTTCAGGATTGCTAGACAGAAAATTCAAAACAAACGAAGCTGATTGTGTAGAAGTATTAAGAATTTAAGCCTTTAATGTGTTTAACTACTTGAACTTTGAACTGCATACATACAAAAAGTCTACAACAAAATGTTAACAAAATGAGTGACTTATTTGATAAAAATGATACTGCTTAGTTCTGAAGTTCAGATAATGGTCAGTTCACAGTGAAACACCGTATTATGATCATACAAAGGAGTTTCACTATGGTATATGGAATTATTCAAACTCACTCGCTTGTCGTCGAATTACGAAAGTTTTCATTTTTCATATTTGTACAAATTGTAAGGCAAAAAATTCTTCTAGTATGAGCCAGTCAAATACACCGTTTTGTCTTAAGGGAAGTCAGCAAACAAGTTTAATTAGCGAAAAGCATAACTAAAGATTATTAGCTCGACTTTTTCGAAGAAAAAAATTGATCTATTGCTACAGTCGTGGTGTCGTTGCCGTTGCCGTTACCGTCTGAAAACTTTAACCTAACTTTTTTATTTCAAAATGGATTGTCATCATACTTGGACACAACAACCTTTTGGACAAGATCTTCAAGTACACCAGACTGAAATTGACCTTGGCTCATAAATGACCTTCACCTTCAAGGTCAAATTATTGAATTTTGCTAAAATTGGCTATAACTTTGTTATTTGTAGTTGGATTTGATTCATACTTGGACAAAACAACACTTATGACAAAACAGATATGTTGAATGATTCAAGTATGACCTCAAACTTTAAATGACCGTGACCATCAAGGTCAAATTGTTGATTTTTGCTTAAATTCAAATAACTTTGTCATTTATTTATGGGTTTGATTGATATTGGACAAAACAACTCTTAAGACAAAACTGACACGCTGAATAATTAAAGTATGACATTGACCATAAAATAATTAACCTTGACCGTCAATGTCAAATTATTGAATTTTGCTTAAATTGTCATAACTTTCTCATTTATTTACGGATTTGATTCATACTTTGATAAAACACTTATGACAACTCCGACATTTTGATTGTTTCAAGTATTACCTTGACCTTAAAATGACCTTGACCGTCAAGGTCAAATTATTGAATTTTGCTAAAATTGGCCATAATTGTGTTATCTATTTATGGATTTGATTCATTCTTGGACAAAACAACACTTAAAACAAAACCTAGATGTTG
Organism: Cyclina sinensis; assembly: GCA_012932295.1. Lineage (NCBI taxonomy): Eukaryota > Metazoa > Mollusca > Bivalvia > Venerida > Veneridae > Cyclina > Cyclina sinensis. The sequence continues at coordinate 13,670,208 of JAAONU010000017.1, forward strand.
AATAATTCAAGTGTGGCCCGGACCTTTAAATGACCATTGGCCATCAAGATCAAATTGTTGAATTTTGCTTAAATTGTAATAACTTTGTCATTTATTTATGGATTTGATTCATACTTGCACAAAACAAGACTTACGAAATAAATGACACATTGAATAATTCAAGTGCGACTTCGACTTTAAAATAACCTTTTCCGTAAAGGACAAATTTTTAAGCATTAGCTTTAGTTTATGGCAACTATGTCAAACTGATTGTTTTAGGTATATTCTTGACCTTTAATTGACCTTGACCGTCAAGGTCAAAGTATTGAATCTTGCTATAATAGGCCATCACTCTGTTATTTATGGTTGGATTTGATTCGTACCTGGAAAAAACAACACTTGTAATAAAACAGACATGTTGAATAATTCAAATATGACTTTGACCTTAAAATGATCTTGACCATGAACTTCAAAGTCAAATGGTTGAATTTTGCTTAAATTGTCATAACTTTGTCATTTGTTTACGGATTTGATTCATACTTGGACAAAACAACATATTTGCCAAAGCTGATAGGTCGAATAATTAAGTTATGACTTTGACCTTAAAATGACCTGGACGTTCAATGTCAAATTATTGAATTTTACTTAAATTGGCTTTAAGTTTTTTTGTTTGATTTGATTCATACTTAGACAAAACAATACTTATGACAAAACCTAAATGTTGAATAATTCAAGTATGACCCGGACGTTTAAATGACCATTGGCCATCAAGGTCAAATTGTTGAATTTTGCTTAAATTGTAATAACTTTGTCATTTTTTTATGGATTTGATTCTTACTTGCACGAAACATCACTAACGAAAAATAAGACACACTGAATAATTCAAGTGCGACTTTGACTTGAAAATAACCTTTGCCGTCAAGGACAAATTTTTTAATTTTGCTTAAATTAATAACTTTCTCGTTTATTTACTGATATGATTCATACTTGGACAAAGCATTAGTTATGACAACTATGTCAAATTGATTGTTTCAGGTATATTCTTGACCTTAATATGACCTTGACCGTCAAGGTCAAATTATTGAGTTTTGCTATAATAGGCCATAACTCTGTTATTTATGGTTGGATTTGATTCGTACCTGAAAAAAACAACACTTGTAATAAAACAGACATGTAGAATAATTCAAATATGACCTTGATCTTAAAATGACCTTGACGTTCAATGTCAAATTATTGAATTTTGCTTAAATTGGCTTTTACTTTTTTTGTTTGATTTAATTCATACTTGGACAAAACAACACTTATGACAAAACCTAGATATTGAATAATTCAAGTATGACCCTGACCTTTAAATAACCATTGGCCATGAAAGTCAAATGGTTGAATTTTGCTTAAATTGTCATAACTTTGTCATTTATTTACGGATTTGATTCATTCTTGGACAAAACAACATATTTGACAAAGCTGATAGGTCGAATAATTCAGTTATGACTTTGACCTTAAAATGACTTTGACCGTCAAGGTCAAATTTTTGAATTTTGTATAAATTGGCTTTTACTTTTTTTGTTTGATTTGGTTCATACTTGGACAAAACAACACTTATGACGACTCTGACATTTGATTTATTTCAGTGTGACATTGACCTTAAAATGACCTTGACTGTCAAGGTCAAATTATTGAATTTTGCTAAAATTGGCCATAACTTTGTAATTAATGTTCGGTTTAGATTCATCCTCAAACAAGACAATACTTATTACTTATAACGTTGAGTTATTCAGGTATAATATAGACCTGAAAATGACCTTGACCGTCAAGGTAAAATTATTGAATTTTGTTAAAATAGCCCAAACATTGTTATTTATGGACGAATTTGATTTATACTAGGACAAAACAACACTGAGAATAAAACGAACATGTTGAATGATTCAACCACCTTTTAGACAATATCTCCAAAGAAAGTTAAACTGAAGTGAACATTGACCTTTATTTGACATTGACTTTCAATGTCAAATTATTGAATATTGATAAAATTGGCCATTTCTTTGTTATTTATAGATGGATTTGATAATCATATTTCTAAATGATGTTGCCTTTGAAAATTGCTTCCTCTGATGTTTTTGCCTTTGGAAATAGGGAAAAGTCGAGTGTGGCCCCCGTTTTGCGGTAGCTCTAGTAATTATTTAATATACTGATCGATTTTGCATAAAGAGATTGAAGCATTCACCTCCGTTTCATGGTACGATATATATGCTTTAGTTCAGAAAACTGTCACACGTGCAAAACCATAGTCGCTTAATTGCGAATGCGCAGTAGTCAAGAATGTTCCTAGCTCTTCCATCAACTAATTAATACCATGAATGTGTACTTTTAATGATTCCAACAAAAAGATAGTTTATATCAAAAGTGCGTTTAGTATTAATCAGTTCAAATTAAATACATCTCCAGTATAGAAGAGGTTCAAGAAAAAAGATGAACAAAAGTTTATTGTAATAATGTTAATGCAACATCAGATACTTGCCTAATAATGCAAGAATTACTAGATTATCTTGAAAATTCTGCCAGTGATTTACAAGGACATTCATATCTTCTTTATTGTTTTGTTGTTATCTTTCAGCTGTAATTAATGTAATGACAATAATATTTGCAATTTGGAAACTTAATGAATAGCACAATAAATGACATAGATAGAGTGAGTGCCAAAACTCCTCACAAAAAAAACTTAAGTAATCACAAAGATTATTCTATAACTTTTTATCAATAGAACGGACGGAGAACCTTCTATTCAATCTTTAATCCTACTTACCGAAAAGCTTAAAGGAAGTGTGTAGTCGTATGTCTTTTATAAGTTTGCTCGTTCTTTTCATTTTGTGTCATTGAAGTAAAGATATGGTCATTAAGAAAAATAACACAAAAAAGATGTACAAAGAGGTGAACATTCACTACTTTTTTATGACAAACAGTTATTACATCCTTAAGATACATTTTTGTCAGACGTTGTTATGTCGCACGTGCAGCAGAAAGCGCGCTGGAACAGTTGTATGTGTATGTGTGTCGTAAATCAAGTCACAGAATTAAGTGCTCTTTATTGATAAGACAACTGGCATGTTATAGTTAGCTAGAGTGCTTAGAAGAAAGAACACGTTTTGTTTAGTTGATTTCATCCTTATTCTCATCATCTGTATTATTATTGTCAGTATCATAAACTACAACAACAACAGCGTTATTTTAATGGATGGATCGAAGAAATCTCATGTTAAAGAAAAAAAGGAATAAGATATCTCTCGAATGCACAGATGGGTGAGAAACAAATGTCTAACTGTCTACAGCTCCACCAAACGAATGAGTACATGTAGTTGGTGTATTACTTGTGTAGTAAATTGCAAGTCATGAAGTACAAAACACTTGACGTAAAAAAACGACAAACAGCGATAAGATAAAATCTTGCTTAGATGAAATCAAATCGCTTAATAAGGTTCATTTTCGGGATAGATTTAGTAACAACCATCTTTATTTAGATATGTAATTCCACTTGACTTAAATTTGCCTTGAACAAGGGCTTACAACTTAAGCTTCACCAGGATACAGTGTCCGGACATCAAAAAGTATGAAAGTAGGAAGAGGGTTTATCAGGATACAGTGTCCGGACATCACAAAGTATGAAAGTAGGAAGAGGGTTTACCAGGATACAGTGTCCGGACATCACAAAGTATGAAAGTAGGAAGAGGGTTTACCAGGATACAGTGTCCGGACATCACAAAGTATGAAAGTAGGAAGAAGCTTCACTAGGATACAGTGTCCGGACATCACAAAGTATGAAAGTAGGAAGAGGGTTTACCAGGATACAGTGTCCGGACATCACAAAGTATGAAAGTAGGAAGAGGGTTTACCAGGATACAGTGTCCGGACATCACAAAGTATGAAAGTAGGAAGAAGCTTCACTAGGATACAGTGTCCGGACATCACAAAGTATGAAAGTAGGAAGAAGCTTCACCAGGATACAGTGTCCGGACATCACAAAGTATGAAAGTAGGAAGAAGCTTCACCAGGATACAGTGTCCGGACATCACAAAGTATGAAAGTAGGAAGAAGCTTCACCAGGATACAGTGTCCGGACATCACAAAGTATGAAAGTAGGAAGCTGACATACTTCTGTTGTTGATGTTCATTGACCTTCAACGACGGGAGTGAAGCGATTAATTAAAAAAGATACAACAAAAGCAACAACAAAAAACAAAGAAAACACAATATTTTTCTTTCCGCTTGTAACACACAATTATGACGTGTTTGATGTGTGTGATATTTTTTTGGGTAAGGACAGTGGATATTGTAACAGTAGGGCGAGTAAAAAATAAACCTATCATATATTTCAGTAAACCAATGAAAGTAACCATGATATAAAAGTTTAAATATACTTAAGCTTAAATCAGCAAGACCATTTTACACCAAATAGAAAACTGGATAAAAAGAGGTGTGGACATCCAGTCTGAGGATGTCTCTACTGTAAGAGGCCATGTCGTCCTGTGTTTGGGTTTTGCCCCTTAGGGCATTTTTTTTAACTGCGACAGAGCGTTTAATGACAAAGAATATGCAGTAGATAGAGTGTCTGGAGCCAAAGAAATTTTCGGACATCCTTATTCTACGGCCCTTTGATCTTGTCTGCGACCCCATTTGCTGGCCCGCAATCGTTAGATTTCTGTTTACCCACGGATTGTCCATATTTCAGTTTTTCTCTTAATAGTACTTTTCGCTAGTTAATAATACATGTATGTCGCTTAGACGTTTACTTCTGGTTATATTTAATAAGCGTCTAAACATGTATTTTGTTGGTATTCGGAATACTCGGATGTTATGGTGGCGACGTTTTGGCAGTTCTCTTTCGTGTTGAAAATGGGGAAAAGAGAGTCGACTGGTGATTTAGAATTTTCTCAAAAATTAAGCTCACAACGTTATCTATCTTCGTATCATGAACATTCAAACACCGTGTTTGAAATGTTTCGAGTCTACATTTGAGATGTAATTCAAGATTTTTTTTTATTTAATTGTGAAATTAAAGTTCATTCTTGTGGAGATTATTTATATCTCTAACAATGAGCATCGACTTCTGCGTGTTTGTGTGTGAGTAATTCATTCATACATGATAAATAGTTATAATTCATTGCTCAGTGTACAGCACTGATAAATGATTTTAATGTACACCGGGAATTGAAGTGTTGTAAAGTTTAGAATTGTTATGTTGCTCTCTTTTGAGCTCTATTTACAATACTTTAATTATTTTCTACAATTAGATGATTGTAGTTTAGTTCTCAAAGATTATATTTTATAGCGTATTCCTTATATCCTGTGTTTGTAAAGTCTTGGTATATTATATATTGTAATACAATTACTTGCTAACTTTGGTAACAGTTGTTAAAATTACACTTTGTTGACAACATTTACTTACATGGACAGAAAGCAAAAACATAACTATCAATATTTCAAGAAGTATTGCATCAAGATGCGATCACATGTACAATCAATGATTGGTCATAATCCATTGGATGCCTTTTTAAGCAGCCAACTTATTTTACATTACAAGGATTAACTTGCGGTGATCTTGCGGTCATCGACTAAAGTTTTGGTGTGTGTCAAGATTTTGATAAAGAATTTTGAGCATATCCTATTTATAACCGGATATACACAATGCCAGATGAAGTTTCATGCGTAATAGAATCCTAATTAACAAATGTTTCCTTTAAATCCTGCGGTCGTGTAGTTTTAGTTTTTTACTTGTCTATGAGACAAACATCTGAAAAAAAAGTTTGTAGGCTCTAACGGGAAAAGAGGTAGTTACTTAGTTACTAAGAGAATCAGGAGAATGTTTATTTGCTTGCCGTTTTCAAAAGTTTTAATTTCGCCGTATAAAATTCCATGCATCGTTTAAAAAATAATAAACGAGAATTTATCATGAAAAATACAATTTTGCCATTATGAGCGTAGTCGCAAATTTTATCGTTAAGAAGATTTTTAAAAATCGATCACTAAACTATCGACTTTGGTATAAGCTGTGTGATTCTGATATTTGTTTCTTAAAATCCGGACGATATGTCACATTCTTTGTTTAACTTTTCGCAAGGTGAATTCAATGATAAAATTCACTTACAGAATAAATTAATTGAAGTACAGAAAATATGCATCAATTTCATCTGGATAAGAAATTCTTAAACGTTCGTAGTAATGATGTTTATATAACTTCAAATGTTTGCCAGAAAGAACAATTATTTATCCACGTTGATAACTCCTCTGGTTATTAACAAGATTAATACGATCCTCATCATAGTTTTATTACTTACTTACAGCTATAAACTATTTTTTTTTCACTGTAAATGTCGCACGTTGGATGCAATGTTATTGTTATATATTGCACTGCTACTGACATTTTGAGAGTCTATACAAAACATGTTCTCACGTAAACCAGTACGATTTGTTTTGTAGAGTGCTTTCTAATATCATGCACTAAAGCCTGTGGTGTTTAAGGAAAAAATAAGAAGTTTTTTCTTTAATTTTGAGAGCTGCGTCTTAAAATTTAGATAATTGTGTGTCAGATTTGGAGTGCTGCGTCTTCAAGTTGGAGAGCTGCATCTTTAATTTTAGAAATCTGCGAGTTAGATGTGGAGAGGTGCGTGTTAAATTTGGATAGATGCGTCTTAAAGTTGGAAAGCTGTGTCTAAAATTTGGAGAAAGCTGCGTCTAACATTCGGAAAGCTGCGTGAAAAAATTGGAGGGCTATGTTTTCAAGTTGGTGAGCTGCTTTTTAAAGTTGGAGAGATGCATTTTAAAATAGGAAAGCTTTTTTTAAATTGACAGCTGCGTCTTAATTTGGAAAACTTCGTCTTGAAATTGAGAAGGTGGTCTTAAATATGGATTGCTGTGTCTTATATTTGGAAAGCTGCGTCTTAATTTTGGAGAGCTGCGTGTTAAAGTCAGAGAGCTGCGTGTTAACGTTGGAGAGCTGTATGCAATAACTGCGTCTTAAATTTGGAGATCTGCGTCTTAAATTTGGAGAACTGCGTGTTAATTTGGAGAACTGCGTGTTAATTTGGAGAACTGCGAGTTAATTTGGAGAACTGCGTCTTGAAGCTAGAGAGGTGTGTCTTAGACAATTGCATGTTAAAGTAAGAAAGCTGCGTTTTAAACTAAGAGAGTTGCGTGTTACACTTAGTGAGTTGTTAGTTAAAGTTAGAGAGCTACGTTTTAAAGTGGGAGAGCAGCTTTTCAAGTAAGAAACCTGCGTTTCAGAGTTGGAGAACTGCCTCTTAAATATGGAGTGCTGTGTGTTAAATAATGAGGGCTGTGTTAATTTGGAGAGCTAAGTGTTAAAGTTAAAGAGATGCGTGTTATATTTAGAGAGCTGCGTCTTCTATTAAGGGAGCTGTGTTTTGAAGTTAGAGAGCTGTGACTTACAGAGCTGCGTTTCAAAGTTAGAGAGCTGCGTGTTAAAGTTTGAGAGCTGTGTATAAATGTTAAAGAGATGCTTGTTATAGTTAGAAAGCTGCGTCTTATATTTAGGGAGCTGTGTTTTGAAGTTAGAGAGCTGTGACTTAGAGAGCTGCGTTTTAAAGTTAGAGAGCTGCGTGTTAAAGTTGAAGAGTTGCGTGTTAAAGTTGCAGAGCTGCGTGTTAAAGTTGGAGAGTTGCGTGTTAAAGTTGGAGAGCTGTGTATAAATGTTAAAGAGATGCGTGTTATAGTTAGAGAGCTGCGTCTTATATTTAGGGAGCTGTGTTTTGAAGTTAGAGAGCTGTGACTTAGAGAGCTGCGTTTTAAAGTTAGAGAGCCGCGTGAATAAGTTAGAAAGCTGCTTCTTTAACTTAAAGAACGTCTTAATTTGGAGAGCTCTTGTTAAAGTTAGAGAGTTGTGTTTAAAAGTTGCAGAGTTGCGTCTTAAATTTGGAGACTTGCGTTTTGAAGTTGGAGAGCTGTGTCTTAAATTGGAGAGCTGCGTTTAAAATTTGAAGAGCTTCGTATGAAAGAATGTGTCTATTTCTTTTATTTTCTATTACATAAAGAATATTTGCCTCTGCTCAGGGGTTAATGGAATGTTTATATATTTTAAATGTTTCAGTACAGGTATAAAATCGAATTTTACCCTTTTAAGCAGTGAGCATGTTACACAGCTGTAGGTGACCACAAAACATACCCGCTGACAATTCATCTTTTTATCAAGGTTCTTCTGAATTTTTGACAAAATAGCGCACTTCTATATTGACATCGAGAATGTGGTATTTCACATGAAATGATCAGCAACAAAACCTTGTCGTGAGTTGTTTTCATCATCATCTCTAACTGCAGTATCACTGACAACGAAAAGAATTCTATACTATTGAAAAATCAAATTTGCCGATCTGTCGAAAAAAACTGCAGAGATTGTAAATTACTGAAGCAGCTATTTATGGGCATGTCATGTTTCGTTTAGGACAAAGCCTCTTGATATTTGCAAAAACTGGCAAAAATCAACAAAATGATCGTTTCAGTGTTTTCTTCCAAAATTAGTAAAACTAAAATACACACAGAAAACTTGTGTTTTCGATTCTTAACATAATTTATTCTTACATGACAATCGAAAGCAACTCTTTACTGATCCGGCGGATCATGGGTGTTATCCAGAAAACTGCCTCCTTGCCTTAATGTTTTTTCAAGTGTATCTGAAACAAACTAAAACTATACTAGTATTTGCATTTGGTCATCCGAGGTTCAGCAACTTCAACAGATATTACTTAGCAGTCATTTACCAATTAATACATGGAGACCTTGAGCACATTTCCTGTTATTACAGTTATCTCTTGAAAGGATGGAATTCAGTTTTATACAGTTATTACTGTTTAAACAGCACCCGGAATTTTTAATACTTTAGTACATAATGAATACAAAAACAAAACATGTAATGAGACATCTATACAGAAATATGTATCTTTTAGATTATCCCTTTATAATTGTACATAAATACCATCGTGTCAATCACAGGAAGGTTTGACGCACCAATTGTTGATAGACTAGACAGTACTAGATGGATATTTCCTCACTTTACAATGTGAAAAATTCAAGTTTAAATGCTAGTTACACGTAAAGATTCAATCAGTACAACAGTAGGGACATTAAAGTCTCAAGAAAACCACACTATTTACAGGTTCCCGCAGAGTAATGTTTTTCTTCCTACATCGCCATTTGTTAAATAAATTCAGCAATGCAATGAAATAAAAGTTAATCCGCTTCCCAGGCGAAAAACATGAAGGTCATCATAATAAATCACACTTTTAGGAAATATATGACTGAATTATGTTACAGCATGAAAAAAGCATCTTGTAACCGCTGTGTTGAAATGATTAACGTTTTACTCGTTACCTTCTTCACTTAGATAAACATATTTTGTGACGGCGCTTTCCTTCTCGATTTCTTTTTTCGAAGAAAAAAGAAAAGACGAAAGCGCTACTTGGTGTGCGCATACTTGGGTGTAAAAACGAACGTCCACATGATTGAATATATATAATATTTACTGTCTTGGTTAGAAAGTTACCACAGCAAGGTGCAGAATGTCCAGATATGACTAAGTTTTTAACATTCAACTCTTCATCAGATTTGATAGTTATCATATTCTACAAGCATTAGAAGGTTATCTGAGAGTAAATGGACATGAAACTTTCACTGGATGTCTAAGTTGTTTGGCTTCTGAAACAGTCAAGCTGCCTAACAGCCTAGAATATGAAATACTGAAACGCCCTGATATCCACCCTAATCACATTCTACAAGCATTAGAGACTTACATGAATGAAATGACATGAAAATTTTCATTTTAAAACCAAAACAGCTAAAGACCAAGCTAGATTCAAACCCACGAGCTTTTAATGAAACTCAAATGCTTTTTTTAAAAGATAAACTTCATATTGTGGTTCACTGCCGTTTTTGTTAAATTTATCATACATTAACAAAAATATATCATTATCGCCAATGTGTGCAAATATTCATTCGAATGCATAGAAAATTTGCTAAAATAAAAATATTCTGTTTATTTTCACTTGACTATGTTCATGGATGTCAACGGATATAAAACATCTACTTTCGTTTTCTGTAACCTCTTCACCATTGCTCGGATTTAGTCGGAAGATGCTTCCTTACATATGTTATTTTTAGAAACAAATTTCTGATAAAGTTAGAACCGAGGAGATCTCACTTCTTCCTCTTTAGTTTTTACAGCTTTTTCTCACTATAGTAAAGGTTTCGTCTATTTCGCTTCCGAGTACGTTTAGTTCTAGATTACGTTTTGACTGATCCACTTTAATTGTTGTCTACGCCACGTATTTAAAATTGAACATGTGACATTGACGACTTGGCGAAGTGCGTTCGGCATTTTCCGAAGCAATTTAAGGCCAGCGAGTCATAATATAATCCAGATGTAACTCAAGTACATCTTGCCATCCATGAAAAATAACCATGCAGATAATGTTTTTAAGCATTCTAGAGTTCTTATTGGGTTTATTTTTACGACGATAATGGTCAGTATATTAAACCAAAAATCTAGCTCGTAGTTACGAAAAATAAAATTGACTTTCAATACATCGAAAACCAAAATAATTTTTTAAAAGATTCACGACAGTGGTATATTGATTACAGGTAGTGAAAGAAAATCGATAAAAAAAGACCTGACACTGAAGATTTGTGTATACACTGGTTTTATTCCAATGATTTCTATTGGGTCTCATAAGTCTCGGGAGTTATTTACGTACATTCTTTGTTATCTGAAAATAATAAATCTTACTTAAACTATGCTAACTTTTATTACTTTAAATCTGTGTAAAAATCTTTTTAGTTGACCATGTTGTGTAACTTTTATTTGGTATCATGTATGTACTGTCTCACGAAGAATAAATTGATATTGACTATACCTGCGGGTACTGTCTGACCTGATACTGAATTGGATTAAATAAGTGTTCAAAGAGAAATAGATTGTGAATGAAAGGACAATTCTGACTGGAAAATATATCAGTTTTAGAATTCAAAATTCTAACAATAGGATAGTGAGCTTGACAATTTTCATTGCTTGATAGTAAAATAATAGCCATTTCATTAGTTTCACTCTGAAAGTGTAAATCATTTAATGATTGGGGCTATAATGCAAATCAAATATTGCACATTGCAAAGCATTTGCTCTGTCAAAAAAAAAAAAAAAAAAAAAAAAAAAAATAAGGACAAACTTAATGTTTGCAAAGAAAACGTTGCACCAACAAAATATACAACACACCAGAACATTGGATCAACATATCTAGTACATCTGCACATGAATTTTGTATGCATGCATTCAAGACCACAGGAGGAGGGATATTGATTGGGCGTTGTCCGTCCGCCTGTTCGTCCTTCCGTCCATTTGTCTGTCTGTCCGTCCGTCTGACACTTTTGTTTGGAACATAACTCAAAAATTGTTAAGTTATGAACCTTAAACTTCATATATGATTGTATCTAACTTTTGAGTTACTGCCCTTTGTTATTTTCTTACTGAAATTCCGTTTGAAAAAATAACTGAAAAAGTATTTAATGTATCAACATGAAACTTCATAGTGCATAAATATCATTGAGGAAAAGAGTGATATAGATTTGGCGTTGTCCGTCTGGCTGTTTGTTTGTCCGTCTATCCGACCGTCACACTTTTTATTTGCAACATAACTAAAAAATCTGTTAAAGTTGTAGATCTAAACTTTATATGTGATTGGATCTAACTGAGTAGAAGTGCAGTGCATAGGAACTTAACTCTTCATTTGATAACTTTTGAGTTACTTCCCTTAATTATTTCATGCTTAATTTTTGTTGGGAATATAACTCAAAAAGTATAAAAGGTATCCACACGAAACTTCATAGGTGCATATGTCATTGAGGAGAAGAGGGATATAGATTTAATAGTTGTTCGTCTGGCTGATCTTTTGTCCGTTCATCTGTCCGTCTGTCACAGTTTAATTGGAACATTTCTAATGTTTATTAGTTCTCCATTTATATACGAACCATTATTCAAGAACTTTAACTCTTTACTTCTTGGATCACAAGCACTATACTAGGTAGTTTTTTTTCGCTTACTAAATTTGCATTATTCGGCGGGGGATATAAATTCGCCGAATTTTCCCTTGGTTTTCTTGTTTTTGTTGAACATCTAAACTGCCTGAAAGATGATATAAATGATTATGAGCCTGAACCATCTAATGCATTAAAGAGGTCCAAGATGCATTTGTTCTTTGACTAAGCAGATCCGAACAATTCAAAATGTCAGCGTAACTGCAGTCAAACGTGGTTTCAGCTGTTCCCAACATTAATGTTATTACTGAGAATGAATGAATGAATGAATGTATAGTATTTTTAATACTATTTTACTCAAATACATCCCCGTAAGCATTACTTATAAGCGATTTTTCTTCCACATTTATCTAAGTTGGCCTTCGATTGTCTCTAAGAACATAGGAAGAAACGATCGAACAGACATAGGACCGACATTAAGGTTTGCATTGTTGGTTTGAAGAGACATAGGACCGACATTAAGGTTTGCATTGTTGGTTTGAAGAGACATAGGACCGACATTAAGGTTTGCATTGTTGGTTTGAAGAGACATAGGACCGACATTAAGGTTTGCATTGTTGGTTTGAAGAGACATAGGACCGACATTAAGGTTTGCATTGTTGGTTTGAAGAGACATAGGACCGACATTAAGGTTTGCATTGTTGGTTTGAAGAGACATAGGACCGACATTAAGGTTTGCATTGTTGGTTTAAAGAGACATAGGACCGACATTAAGGTTTGCATTGTTGGTTCTTTAAATGTTATGGACAGTAGATGATGAAAATACAAATGCTCGGCAATATGAAGTAAGTATTTGTATTTATAGACTGTACACTGATGAATAAGTAAGCATTTTATTTTATTAATAACACAGCAAGTCTTAATAAAACAAAGTTCAAGTAATGGTTCCGTGTTCATTTAATTTTAAATAAGCTTGATATGCTAGTAATGTAAGTATATGATTTAGATACTTGACCATTCAGCGTTAATACTGGGATGTTTCATCTCCATTTTGGTCTAGAAGTTCAGTGATTGTTTCGTGTTATTTCTTTCAAATAAGTTCCTTGTGATAGCAAAATGATTTGGATGGATGTCAGGGCGTTTCGGTATTTCATATTCTAGGCTCCTTGGTAGCTTGATTGTTTCAGAAACCGTGGAGCCTAGAAATCCAGTGATCGTTTCGTGTTCATTTCCTTCTAATGCTTGTACAATATGGTAAAAATGCATTTCAGGGCTTTTAAACATTTCATTTTTTTTTCTAGGCTGCCAGGCTCTAGGCTGTTCACTTCAGGCTGCTAGGCTGCTAACTTCGCGAACATTAATTTTAGGGTTTGTTCCTTTAAGTTTGCATATAGAAATTGTTAGTTTTTTTTTACTGAAGATTTCCGCGCTTTCAACCTTTTTCATTCAAAAGGAAGTTTTACTGACAAAGGCACCGCCATGTTTTGTAACTGGATGCTTGTTTAGAAAGATATTAATTTGCATATTTATCAAAACGTGCAATTCCCCGTATGGTTTTGAATGTTAATGTTGCATGTCAATTGTTAACAACCTGTACCTTATTAACAGGTATTTCATTATAAAAAGGTTATATCCCTAAATGAGATATCTAACATGTTAAACAAATAAAACTGTGTGTCATGAGCAGAAAACAGATTTAAGGGGAAAATTCTTTTACGTGGAGTGATTTTGTGACCACTTTATAGAAGTGTCTGAATATTCTGTAGATTGCATGATGGCAACGTAATTCTGACTGGTACCGGAGGTTGTACGCACGGCTGTATGGGTGCATGCCAGGCATAGTTCAAGTAAAATAAAATGTGTGTGTTCTATTTATCCCTAAATATTTGATGAAAACATTTTGCAACAAGTTCAATACTGAGGTGAAAGTAAGTTATTCTGAAAAAATTTATACTTAGAACTAATAAAATATTTCGAATTGTTGTAAATATATATGCATTTTTTACCGGATACAAATTCACTATGGTTGCCTAAAAACAACAACAACAAAAACATCAACAAAAAACAAACAACGTCAACAACATACAAACACAATAATAATAATAATAATAATAATAATAATAATAATAATAAAACAACAATCATATCAGGATGCATTTCTTTGGTTCACAACTTTTGCTTATCAGTCAGTTTTTGTACAGGGTCTGAATTGAAGTGGTTGAACAATATCAAAGTTCAGTAGTGCCACAACAAGTATATAGAATCTATATATGTTCAGTAGTGCCACAACAAGTATATAGAATCTATATATGTTCAGTAGTGCCGTAACAAGTATATAGAATCTATATATGTTCAGTAGTGCCGTAACAAGTATATAGAATCTATATATGTTCAGTAGTGCCACAACAAGTATATAGAATCTATATACGTTCAGTAGTGCCACAACAAGTATATAGAATCTATATACGTTCAGTAGTGCCACAACAAGTATATAGAATCTATATACGTTCAGTAGTGCCACAACAAGTATATAGAATCTATGTACGTTCAGTAGTGCCACAACAAGTATATAGAATCTATATACGTTCAGTAGTGCCACAACAAGTATATAGAATCTATATACGTTCAGTAGAGCCGTAACAAGTATATAGAATCTATATATGTTCAGTAGTGCCACAACAAGTATATAGAATCTATATACGTTCAGTAGTGCCACAACAAGTATATAGAATCTATATACATTCAGTAGTGCCACAACAAGTATATAGAATCTATATACGTTCAGTTAAGTTCTGCTCTAGAATCAAGTCTTTGGTAATGTAACAGATAGGCGCTGAAAACTGAGCTGATTCACATCAGCAGAATCAGTTATCATCATCATCATCATCATCATCATCATCACCACCACCAACTTCATCTGCAAAATAATCAATAACAACATGTTTAGAAGTATCTACAACAACACCACTGCCGACAAACAACAAAAACATCACTATCGTTAGATTTCTCATCATTTTCATCAGCAACAATTTTACGAGTATTTGATGTAACTCATAAATTATATTTAGTAAAAACAGATTGGTCTGTTTTTAGCTTTATTTGTTATTCAAGATCTTTTGGAAGACATTTAAAGAAATTAATCGCAGTGAGATAACATCTCCAGATATTATCGCATCATATTTAGGTGGGCCCGTGGGCGGATCGTGCAGGCAGCTCTGATTTAAAACTTTATTACAATGTGAAAAATGCAAAACTTAGATGCCATTCACACAGGAAAAAATCGTCATCTCTGCTTGCTAAAAATAACGCCTGTAGACAACCCATCTGGAAACAGAGCGGAATTCAATGTAAAGAATTCAGACCATGCGACTTAATGTTTCTTTTCAGTGCGCCATCTGTAATACAGCATGCAATTAAATTGAAATCTAATCCACTATAAAACATGTTTACTTTCCAGCAAAGACACGAGGGTCATCACCATAAATCACACATTCCGGAACAGCGGTGGGATGTTTGGAGCGAATGGTCGCCGTGCTCTGTTGACTGTGGAACAGGCATAACTACAAGGTCACGTGATTGTAGATCTATGTTAGATGGGTAAGCACGTGCCTACTCTATTGTCTACCCGCAAAAATGCTTAACTTATTATAACTTACAATTATAACTGATAGAGGTCTAAATATATCACTGTTCTATTACTTCTTTTTACTGTTACACACTTTCACTTAGTTACAAAAGTTATCTCGACTACTATTTTTTGTTTTATTATTACAAGTTCACTTTACAAGTTCATATAAAGCAACAATTCGGATTAGGCACTTCTTTTCAAGTAGTTTGAGCGTCTTTACTTTTTATTCTCTAGTGAAGGACATTCGTTAGGCAGGGAATTAATACTTTTTATTTTGGGGATCACCGACAGTCCTTGAGAGGGGTTTGAACCTTTAACTTTCAATCTGCTTAGCTAGGAAACTGAACATCAGTTGCAAAGAAAACGTCACTGTAGAAATAGCAAGTACCTCATAAATCGTGGGATGAAAGTTTGAGGATAAAAGAGCCAGGATTTTCTTGTGTATTCTAAGTTTCTCTTTCCATGAAATGCTTAGAAAATGTACCTCATTGCTTAATGATAAATTGGACAGAAACACAAAAAGTTTCAAGTTTTTTCAATTTTGGCATCCTAAAAAGTAAGGAAATAAATTGAAGTAGTGCTTGCTATCACAGGGTTAATTATCTCCATTTGTTAATCCGTGGAGAATATACGGGGTATATTTATGTTTCACAGAGTTTGAAAATAGCTCTTTCAGTGGTAATGAAGTGTTAATATTGTAGTTACCTATCAATCCAAGGCATTCTTCTTGCCAAACTTTCTTCGCAATGTATGCAATTCAAGGCAATTCTCAGTAACTTTAAACCATGTTACATGTTCACAGCGTTATGTTAAGTCGAGACAGACTGGAGAATCGAAACAAAAAATACACTCAAAAAAAGAAATTAAGGGTCGAGGACTTATGACAGCAGTTCTTAAAGACATACCTTTTTTACTTGCTGAAGTTTATATCCAACAAAAATTCATTATATATGTGACCAATTTAAACTAAAAGTAACATGTGTTTCACAAACACAGTAACACCATTAATCCTCAAAAACAACCCCTATCAGTTTTAAAGTGTTTTAGACTTGCTGGGTGAGGTAAACACAATGGCTTATCATAAGAAATTTGGAAACCAGTTAAATTTTGGGAACGGGTATGATTTCCTCGTGCTCGAATAACCTCTTTAATTGACACCGGTCTGGAAGCTGCGTATGAACTTTTTGATGTCCCTTTGTGGTACATCATTCGTCAGTAAGGGGCGAGTTAAACCTATGGCGTTTTGCCAGGACAACGATGGCACGGTCTTCCCGAGCAGATGTTGACCTTGGACGTCCACACTGAGGAAAGTCACAATTACAGTTTGGCTATCACCATGCTCATAGGCCACCTCGTGCTGCGTTCACTCAGCCAGCAGACGACCGACTGCTCTGGCTGCCTCAGCCTCCGACATGTGTCTTCTAGGCATCAGAGATTCTTCACACTAATCAGTACTATAGTGTAACAGATGATTCGAATCAAAAATTCAAATCAAAACCTGCTCATGTCACGTTGACTTTATTCTACACATTTGATTTTCACTTAATTTTGAGGGGTGGTTGTGTTTGCACGGACCTGCTTGGGATAATTGAGCTGTTATGGGTAGATAAACACATATATACACAAGTACTGGTGTGTCTTAAGCAAAACACAATTTAACTTTTACATGAACATTTTTGCATAAAAAAAATATCTATGAACCTAAGTCTTGACCCTTAATTTATTTTGTTGAGTATACATACAGTTTTAAGGTTCGGGGGTTTCCAGGTTGACTGTACAAATAATAAATATATATTATATTATTGTTTGTTTGTTTCGTAAAAGTAGCTGTGAAGGTGTTTATTATTTATTCAGCACAGGTTTTATACCAAAAATGTCTGAATTATTCTAAAACTGTTCTGTAAGGAGTGGAAATGAGAAGTAAAGTATTTCTTATAATGCTTGATCAAAATCCTGACTGTATTTATCTGTAATTAAAACATTTGAAACACGTCCATAGATTATCGCTGTGAACAAAATCTGACAGATTATCCCACAATTTATCAACCTTCTGTTACAGAACAATTTCTGAGAGGTGCAGAGGTAAAAGAGAAGAAATCAAGATTTGTGAAACCACGGTAAGGTCTACATCGATCCTTTAATTACACCCAATTTATTCTTGATTGTCCAAACTGCATTATATTTACAGACAATATCTAGCCACTGTTATTTCTTTTGTATTTAAGCTTTAATGGTACATGCCCTAAAAGGCCATGTATTAAAACGATGTTCTAATAACAAGTTGCAGGGTCATTTATTTCCTACGTGAAACACGATTCCGCGACAAGAACTAAATGCAGATGCTTTTTTAAAACTTTTTCGAAAAGAAAAGAAGAAAAATAATCAACAAGCTATTATTTCACTGACAAGACGTGAAACTACTAAGGGTATATATATTGCTATTAAAACATTTACATATAATCTTATTTTTTCTATTGAAACATTTTTTTAAAATTATTTTTAATAGGAGGTAAGCACTTTCCCACAGAAAGCAACAAGTAAAAAAATGATAGAATGTAAAAATTGAAGTGGCACGATTTGTCTGATGTTAGAGTTGATATTTGATGAAGACGAGATTTAACATGATTTTCTCGTCCATTCTCAAGTAGGCTTTTATCTTTATTGCGATGCAGGGAACAACAACTTTCATTTCCTTCTTATCAACTTAAAAAACAAGATCTTGTCTCACCGTATGAGGTCAAAAAAGAAATAGCACGAAGGTCTTGAAGTAGATATATATACTGCTGTCAGAATGTTTGTAACATCTGGTTGACGAGTAGATGTTTTATTCATTTGGAGTATATCAAATTTATTTTTATCTTATCATTTGTTTTCAATTTCCAGCTGTATTTTACACCCATTACTCATCTTTTTTGGTCGTAAAATATATATTTACCTTATACATTCATCTATCACTTTTTACATGGAACCTGATCGTAGATGTTTCATTAAATGCTTTTGACTTGCAAATGTTGTCATAATTCAAACAGTTATCGCAGGATATCAGCTTACATGACCAATATATGAGATTTGTTTTTGAAATAAAATGAGAAAGATGTAAAATGACACAAAACAAGATAGATCTGATATACTGCTGTGCTACAGTAAAATCTTTGATCAAAACAGTTTTTTTGTATGTAAGAAATGTTTATTCACAGGTGTTTTATTTACCGATTAGTAGCTCGTTGTTTCCTTCCTGGTGGTCTATTTATTACATGCTGGCCTTTTATTAGAGGTGGTCTCTATTTATATACTAGACTTTCATTAGGGGTGGTCGCTATTTGCATATTTTGCCTTCCATTAAGGGTGGTCTCTATTTATGTAATGTTTTTGATTAGAAATGATCTCTATTTATGCCCCCCATCGAAGATGAGGGGGCATATAGTTTTGCAAATGTCGGTCGGTCGGTCTGTCGGTCGGTCCGTCGGTAGACACTTCGTTTCCGATCAAAAACTAGAGAACGCTTTGACCTAGGTTCACCAAACTTGGTATGCTGGTTGGGCATCACGTGTAGATGACCCCTATTGATTTTGAGGTCATTTGGTCAAAGGTCAAGCTCACAGGGACCTTGATCCTAAAAACGGTTTCCGATCAATAACTAAAGAATGCTTTGACCTAGGTTCACCAAACTTGGTATGCTAGTTGGTCATCACTAGTAGATGACCTCTATTGATTTTGAGGTCATTAGGTCAAAGGTCAAGCTCACAGGGACCTTCATCCTACAAACGGTTTCCGATCAATTACTAGAGAACGCCTTGACTTAGGTTAACTAAACTTGGTATGCTGGTTGGTCATCACCAGTAGATGACCCCTATTGATTTTGAGATCAATAGGTCAAAGGTCAAGCTCACAGCGACCTTGATCCTAAAAACAGTTTCTGATCAATAACTACAGAACGCTTTGACCTAGGTTCACCAAACTTGGTATGCTGGTTGGTCATCACCAGTAGATAACCCCTATTGACTTGAGGTCAAAGGTCAAGCTCACAGGGACCTTCATCCTAAAAACGCTTTCCGATCAATAACTAGAGAACGCTTTGACCTAGGTTCACCAAACTTGGTATGCTGGTTGGTCATCTCCAGTAGATGACCCCTATTGACTTTGAGGTCATTAAGTCAAAGGTCAAGATCACAGAGACTTTCATCCTTAAAACGGTTTCCGATCAATAACTAGAGAACACTTTGACCAAGGTTCACCAAATTTAGTATGCTGGTTGGTCATTGCCAGTAAATTACCCTTGTTGATTTTGAGATCATTAGGTCAAAGGTCAAGATCACAGAGACTTTCATCCTAAAAACGGTTTCCAATCAATAACTAGAGAACGCTTTGACCTAGGTTCACCAAACGTGGTATGTTGGTTTGTCATCACCAGTACATGACTTTGAGGTCAGTAGGTCAAAGGTCAAGATCACAGAGACTTTCATCCTTAAAACGGTTTCCAATCAATAACTAGAGAACGCTTTGACCTAGGTTCACCAAACTTGGTATGCTAGTTGGTCATCACCAGTAGATGACCCCTATTGATTTTGAGGTCATTAGGTCAAAGGTCAAGCTCACAGGGACCTTCATCCTAAAAACGGTTTCCGATCAATTACTAGAGAACGCCTTGACTTAGGTTAACTAAACTTGGTATGCTGGTTGGTCATCACCAGTAGATGACCCCTATTGATTTTGAGGTCATTTGGTCAAAGGTCAAGCTCACAGAGACTTTCATCCTTAAAACGGTTTCCGATCAATAACTAGAGAATGCTTTGACCTAGGTTCACCAAACTTGGTATGCTGGTTGATCATCACCAGTAGATGACCCCTAATGACTTTGAGGTCGTTAGGTCAAAGGTCAAGGCCACAGGGACCTTGATCCTAAAAACGGTTTCTGATCAATAACTAGAGAACGCTTTGGCCCAACCACAAGCAATTAGGTGCTGCTGGGGGGCATGTATGTTTTACAAACATTTCTTGTTATATACTAGCATTTCATTAGAGGTGGTCATCATTTGTGTACATTTTACTGTCTTTTACAAGAGGTGTCGCTTTTAAATACTGATCTTTCATACGAGGTGGTCTTTATTCACATACTGGTTTTCATATTAAAGGTCGTCCCTGTTTATATACTGGCATTTCATAAGAGGTGGTCTTATTCAATAAGCGGTTTTCATTTAACATGGTCTTTATTTTTATTCTGGCATTTCATTAACCTTGGTCTTTGTTAACATACTGGTTTTTTTAGAGGTGGTCTTCATTCATACACAGGTTTTCATTAAAGGTTGTCCCTGTTTACATACTAGCATTTCATAAAATTTAGTCTTTGTTAACAAACTGGTATTTAATTAAAGGTGGTCTTTATTCACATACTGGCATTTTTAAATGTGGTTTTTGTTCACATACTGGCATTTCATTAGAGGCGGTCTCTTTTTACAAACTGGCATTTCATTAGAGGTGGTCTCTGTTTACATGCTGGCATTTCATTAGAGGTGGTCTCTTTTTTCATTCTGGTATTTCATTAGAGGTGGTGTCTGTTTACATACTGGCATTTCATTAGAGGTGGTATCTGTTTACAAACAGGCATTTCATTAGAAGTGGTCTCTGATTACATTCTGGCATTTCATTAGAAGTGGTCTCTGTTTACATTCTGGCATTTCATTAGAAGTGGTCTCTGTTTACAAACTGGCATTTCATTAGAAGTGGTCTCTGTTTACATACTGGCATTTCATTAGAAGTGGTCTCTTTTAACATTCTGGCATTTCTTTAGAGGTGGTCTCTGTTTACATTCTGGTATTTCATTAGAGGTGGTCTCTGTTTACATTCTGGTATTTCATTAGAGGTGGTTTTTGTTTACATTCTGGCATTTCATTAGAGGTGGTCTCTGTTTACATTCTTGTATTTCATTAGAGGTGGTCTCTGTTTACATTCTGGTATTTAATTAGAGGTGGTCTCTGTTTACATTCTGGCATTTCATTAAAGGTAGTCTCTGTTTACATTCTGGTATTTCATTAGAGGTTGTCTCTGTTTACATTCTGGCATTTCATTAGAGGTGTTCTCTGTTTACAAACTGGCATTTCATTAAAAGTGGTCTCTGTTTACATTCTGGCATTTCATTAGAAGTGATCTCTTTTTACATTCTGGCATTTCATTAGAAGTGGTCTCTGTTTACAAACTGGCATTTCATTAGAGGTGGTCTCTGTTTACATACTGGCATTTCATTAGAGGTGGTCTCTGTTAACATTCTGGCATTTCATTAGAGGTGGTCTCTGTTTACATTCTGGTATTTCATTAGAGGTGGTCTCTGTTTACATTCTGGTATTTCATTAGAGGTGGTCTCTGTTTACATTCTGGTATTTCATTAGAGGTGGTCTGTGTTTACATTCTGGCATTTCATTAAAGGTTGTCTCTGTTTACATTCTGGTATTTCATTAGAGGTGGTCTCTGTTTACATTCTGGTATTTCATTAGAGGTGTTCTCTGTTTACAAACTTGCATTTCATTAAAAGTGGTCTCTGTTTACATTCTGGCATTTCATTAGAAGTGATCTCTTTATACATTCTGGCATTTCATTAGAAGTGGTCTCTGTTTACAAACTGGCATTTCATTAGAGGTGGTCTCTGTTTACATACTGGCATTTCATTAGAGGTGGTCTCTGTTTACAAACTGGCATTTCATCAGAGGTGGTCTCTTTTTTCATTCTGGTATTTCATTAGAGGTGGTCTCTGTTTACATTCTGGCATTTCATTAGAGGTGGTCTCTGTTTACAAACTGGCATTTCATTAGAGGTGGTCTCTGTTTACATTCTGGTATTTCATTAGAGGTAGTCTCTGTTTACATTCTGGCATTTCATTAGAGGTGGTCTCTGTTTACATTCTGGTATTTCATTAAAGGTGGTCTCTGTTTACATTATGGCATTTCATTAGAGGTGGTCTTTGTTTACAAACTGGCATTTCATTAGAAGTGGTCTCTGTTTACATGCTGGCAATTCATTAGAGGTGGTCTCTGTTTACATTCTGGCATTTCATTAGAAGTGGTCTCTGTTTACAAACTGGAATTTCATTAGAGGTGGTCTCTGTTTACTTTCTGGCATTTCATTAGAGGTGGTCTCTGTTTACAAACTGGCATTTCATTAGAAGTTGTCTCTGTTAACATTCTGGCATTTCATTAGAGGTGGTCTCTGTTAACATTCTGGCATTTCATAAGAGGTGGTCTCTGTTTACATTCTGGCATTTCATTAGAGGTGGTCTATTTTTACAAGCTGGCATTTTATTAAAAGTGGTCTCTGTTTACAAACTGGCATTTCATTAGAAGTGGTCTCTGTATACAAACTGGCATTTCATTAGAGGTGGTCTCTGTTTACATTCTGGTATTTCATTAGAGGTTGTCTCTGTTTACATTCTGGTATTTCATTAGAGGTGGTCTCTGTTTACATGCTGGCAATTCGTTAGAAGTGGTCTCTGTTTACATCATGGCATTTCATTAGAGGTGGTCTCTGTTTACATTCTGGTATTTCATTAGAGGTGGTCTCTGTTTACATTCTGGTATTTCATTAGAGGTGGTCTCTGTTTACATTCTGGCATTTCATTTGAAGTGGTCTCTGTTTAAGTTCTGGCATTTCATAAGAGGTGGTCTCTGTATACATACTGGCATTTCATTGAGGTAGTTTTCTTTTATATACTTGTCTTTCATTAGAAGTGAGCCAAAATTGAAACAACACTGACTGTGACTGGAAATAAATGATCATACAGTTATCATGGTTTGTACTTAAATACTGTAAAAATGCTTTTTTTTATTATCATTCTAAATCTACTTGTTATTTAATGTTACACCAATTATAATAGGGTTGTATCAAACAAGTAGAACACAGCTGTCGAGTGCTAGAACAACGTGTGTACGGAGGGAAAAGATATCGATGGATTCCTTACAAACATCGTAAGTATATCATACATGACATGACTAGGAATTATAAAACTGGCAGCCTATAGCAGATGGTCGTAAATTAAAGTTGATTTTCAAATGTATCCGTAAATCGGTAGAACAATTGACTTTTAAGAAAAGTAAATGGTTTTGTTGCTAGAAGTATATTGCTTCCTAGGAAAGTTTTACCGGAAAACTTATCTCTGTTTTGGGACCAGCTAATTAATACTAAAAATAGCTTCCTGGTTGCTGTAAACAAGTGACTTCTAAAAAAAATGTTAATCTTGCAAGAAAGGGCAGTCAAGTGTTCAATAAAGCTCTGAAAATCTTGATAAAGAAGTGTAACTTCCACGCCAGGAAGTATGAATATTTCGTCTGAAGATAAAAATGATTGTATAAGATATTGTTTTACCTTGATACATCTTAGAGACACTTTATAACGCGGCTCAGAAAATCAAGGGTTTATCGCTTTCGTGCAGGCATTTGTGCGTTGGGAGTTTTCTTGTAAATTGTTCCAAAAAGTTGTTAGCTCAGTGTGAAAAGGTAGCATCATAATACTGCTACGATCATTGTCTGACATCTTTACAAAATTTGATATTTTTGTACTGGCGCAAAAAATGCTTCATTCTGATTTAATCAGCAGTTTCAAACTTCAATGATTTTGTAGCTAGCCGAGAGTGTGAAATGGCTTGCCGTCCTGTCGGTGCAGGGTTCTACCTGGGACTGGGGCGGAACGTCTCTGACGGTACCCCATGTGGTGATGAGGAGAGTAAAGTCTGCGTTTCAGGGCAGTGCGTGGTAAGTCAGAGTCTTCAGAATGTCAGAGCAGTGCATGGTAAGTCAGAGTCTTCAGAATGTCAGGGCAGTGCGTGGTAAGTCAGAGTCTTCAGAAAGTCAGGTAAGTGCGTGGTAAGTCAGAGTCTTCAGAATGTCAGGTCAGTGCGTGGTAAGTCAGAGTGTTCAGAATGTCAGAGCAGTGCGTGGTAAGTACGAGTCTTCAGAATGTCAGGGCAGTGCGTGGTAAGTCAGAATCTTCAGAATGTCAGAGCAGTGCGTGGTAAGTCAGAATCTTCAGAATATCAGAGCAGTGCATGGTAAGTCAGAGTCTTCAGAATGTCAGAGCAGTGCATAGTAAGTCAGAGTCTTCAGAATGTCAGAGCAGTGCGTGGTAAGTCAGAGTCTTCAGAATGACAGAGCAGTGCGTGGTAAGTCAGAGTCTTCAGAATGTCAGGGCAGTGTATGGTAAGTCAGAGTCTTCAGAATGTCAGGGCAGTGTATGGTAAGTCAGAGTCTTCAGAATGTCAGAGCAGTGCGTGGTTAGTCAGAGTCTTCAGAATGTCAGGGCATTGCATGGTAGGTCAGAGTCTTCAGAATGTCAGAGCAGTGCATGGTAAGTCAGAGTCATCAGAATGTCAGAGCAGTGCATGGTAAGTCAGAGTCTTCAGAATGTCAGGGCAGTGCATGGTAGGTCAGAGTCTTCAGAATGTCAGAGCAGTGCATGGTAAGTCAGAGTCTTCAGAATGTCAGAGCAGTGCATGGTAAGTCAGAGTCATCAGAATGTCAGAGCAGTGCATGGTAAGTCAGAGTCTTCAGAATGTCAGGGCAGTGCATGGTAGGTCAGAGTCTTCAGAATGTCAGAGCAGTGCATGGTAAGTCAGAGTCTTCAGAATGTCAGAGCAGTGCATGGTAAGTCAGAGTCTTCAGAATGTCAGAGCAGTGCATGGTAAGTCAGAGTCTTCAGAATGTCAGAGCAGTGCGTGGTAAGTCAGAGTGTTCAGAATGTCAGAGAAGTGCGTGGTAAGTCAGAGTGTTCAGAATGTCAGAGAAGTGCGTGGTAGGTCAGAGTCTTCAGAATGTCAGAGAAGTGCGTGGTAGGTCAGAGTCTTCAGAATGACAGAGAAGTGCGTGGTAGGTCAGAGTCTTCAGAATGCCAGAGCAGTGCGTGGTAAGTCAGAGTCTTCATAATGTCAGAGCAGTGCGTGGTAAGTCAGAGTCTTCAGAATGTCAGAGCAGTGCATGGTAAGTCAGAGTCTTCAGAATGTCAGGGCAGTGCATGGTAAGTCAGAGTCTTCAGAATGTCAGACAGGGGTGCTACACACGTTCACTTAGTCTGCTTTTGTGCGTTATTATGTAAGAATCTGCTATATCTCATAGACTGCAAATGTAACCATTGACCTTTGAAAAATGACCTTGCTGATATTTATCCGTTGCGATTTACTGAGGGACTGTACCCGCGTGGCCAGTATGCCTTCTTTTGGTCGGGACAGACTTTATTCTACGTTGTTTTGGATCAACACGGGACAGACTTTATTCTACGTTGTTTTGGATCAGCACGTGACAGACTTAATTCTACGTTGTTTTGGATCAACATGTGACAGACTTTATTCTACGTTGTTTTGGATCAACACGGGACAGACTTTATTCTACGTTGTTTTGGATCAACACGGGACAGACTTTATTCTACGTTGTTTTCAAAATTAGAACAGCTTCTTCTTTGATATTTAGCCAACGACACGAACACAAAAATAGTCAACGTTTGATATTTACCGTATTTAACATGTGTTTCTTTGTGTAAATAAATTGTTGCGGAAATAGCCAGTTTTTAATACAACTTCAGTTGCAATCAAACCTCAGTGAAGATAATGTGTTTATATATGCACCATTTGTTTCTAAGGCAGCTACTTACCGATGTAAACATTGTTTCTATTTTAAGTCTGTTGGCTGTGACGGTGTTGTAGAATCAGAAGCGGAAGTTGATATGTGCGGTGTATGTGGTGGCCATGGTGACACGTGTACACGTGTACACAAAACTTTCTCAGATAATGTCAGATTTGGGTATCACACTATAGCGACAGTACCACGTGGATCTACAAAAATTTTCATCAGGGATAATAGAAACTCGAGAAATTATCTAGGTAATTTCTGGCGCACTTAATATTTTCTTTCAAAAGAATCTAATAAGTAATCTGAAACGATTTCTTCCTTATAAACCGTATTCAGCAGATGTGAACGTTTGCTAAGATTTATTTTAAAAAACACATCTAATCACAATATGTATGCATCACGTTTTAGCTGTTAAAGCGACAGACGGAAGTTTCCAAATCAACACTGCTTATCGATTGTCCCGCTTCGGTGACCATCCCGGCGCTGGCACACTCTTCACTTACAACAGAAACACCGGACCAGACTGTCCCGACGAGTGTATCAGTGCCGAAGGACCTACAGATGTTTCTGTTGACATCATGGTACGCTTATTTTGTTATGTGCAAAAAAGTGAATCTTTAGAGAAATAATTCTCTTCTAGACTCAATGTATTGAAATAGTCCTGAATACAGAACAGATTTTATATATCAGCAAAATCTATATAAAGCATATCCGACCCTTTGTCTGAGAAGACAATCGTGGACGCTGGTTGAGTGATCGCGAAGTAACAGATTCATATTGAAATTTCTTGTATGATTCGTTATTTTTATTTTATACAAAACATGAATAGTTTGAACGAATATATGCTGTAACTTTGTAAAGACCACTTTTTATACATCCGCCGAAAGACGGGACTTATATTGGGAAACCCTATGACGGGCGGCATCCAGACTTTGTCCGGACCATATCGATCTCTGTTGCTGATTAGCTGACTAACTTCAAACTTGCTGTGCAGCTTTCTTGCAATGAGTAGAAGTGCAGTACACAAGAACCATAACTGTACCTGGTTCCATTTTTCAAATATCTTCGCTCTTAAAAATCTTTGGTGCGGAGCATAACTTAAAAACTATAGAGTGATATTGGTGTGAAACTTGAAATATTTATAGATGGCGACTAAGAGAAGTGCAGTGCTCAAGAAGCGTAAATCTACCTTATCCCGTTTTTGAGCAATATCATCTTCTTTATTTTGTATAATGAACTTTTGTCCAGAGCATAACTTGAACACTCTGAAAGGAATTGTTTTGAAACTTAAAATAAAACTATATGGTAACAAGTAGAAATGTAATACACAACTGTAGCTGTACCTGGTCCCATTTTTAAATTTTCTTCCCTCTTTAATTATTTTTGTCAGAAGCTTAACTTTAAAACTGTGAAGTGAGTTGAAGTTAAACTTAAATATAGATAGATGGAGACAAGGAAAAGTGCAGAGCCCAAAATGCATAACTTTACTTTATCTTGTTTTTGAGTTATCTCACTTTTTCTTATTTTACGATGAATTTTTGTCCGAATCGTAACTTAAAGACTTTTAAAGGGATTGACTTGAAACTGAATACAAAGAGTAGAAATGCATTGCATAAGAACCATAACTCTACCTGATCCTATTTTTGAATTATCTCCCCTCTTAAAAGCAAAGTTACGACAATTATGTATATAGACAAACACTGAAATTTAAAACTTTAACAACTTAAATTTGTTTCTATAATTAGATGCTGGCATACCGAGATAATGATGGCATAGAGTATTCGTATAGTGTTCCCACCTCGTACCGGGAGTTTGATCTCAGTGAGGAGGAAAGCCCAGAGGTCTACATTGACGGTGGTAACATGTCTTATATATGTTCTTTGTATACATGTAGTGTGTATCGTGCACCAGTCATTAAACATTGTAGGCAAAACAAAGCTGTTATAACTAGTTTCAATATCTCATGATAAACGTATTGTATCTTGGCTTTGATATTTATATATAGTAATATTGAAACATTGAGCTCGTTCATGAATATAAGGTACGTCCTTAATGTTTCAACCAAATTATGTGATCAGAAAATAAATTCTGGTTCGTAAATATTTCATTCACCATGCATTTTGTCACGTGTCATACGTTGTTAACGTCACTTATGTTACGTAAATATTATACTAACACTATATGTCATTTCTATATATATATATATATTTATATTACATGTTTGTATTGTCGATGTAATATAGAGGTAATACTTACATACCTAAATATTAAAACAGCTAATTCATTTTCTAGATAATAAATGTATGAACAATTTAGGAGATCGGAAATAAACCTTGACTATCTTTAAATAGTGCCATTAAACAGTTATTGTGTTAATTCGTTTTGCTTCTTCCCCAACATGTTTTTATTTGTGTGTATGACGTTGTCCTTT
Source organism: Cyclina sinensis (assembly GCA_012932295.1). Taxonomy (NCBI): domain Eukaryota; kingdom Metazoa; phylum Mollusca; class Bivalvia; order Venerida; family Veneridae; genus Cyclina; species Cyclina sinensis. The sequence goes on from JAAONU010000017.1 coordinate 13,698,874, forward strand.
CAATGGACTCATTTTGTGAAGAAGATAAAATATCCTTTATATCGTCAGTCATCCGTCACATGATTAAAAACTATTATACAGATATCTGTAAACCTTATACTTTTGGCGATCTGACTGCCTGTCTTTACTTTGATTTCACATTATTCTGTGTGATGCTTAGCAACCTTTTAATTCTTATCGCTGAAATGAACAAGTTCAGTTCAAACCTTTGATGAAGAAAATACGTATGCGGCTTCAGCGGTTACTTCCCTTACAGTGGTTTTCCCATCCCTCAGTGAAGACAAATCGGGGCGATATAGATATTAAGTTTGATATTTTGATCGCCACCTTTTCTTAATATATTCTTTTGAAAATATGCATGCATAACATTATAATTTAAAGCTAACTGACCATTTTTATTCTTTTCCAAAAGAATTAAGTGCTCTAAAAAGGATCTAGTGACATTCTTAATTTTTGTACAAGAACTTTAAATGAATTATTAGCTTCAAACGTCTTACACATTTTCAGACTGTACCTAGCATGCAAAATATCAATGACAAAAAAACTTATTTACAAAGATCAAAATTGTTGAAAGGTAGCTGTAGCAAGACTGTTAATTATTCCAATAACTTACAAAAGAATAAGGGTACGAGCTGAACTAGTTCATTGGATTTCTTCTGTCATGTTTTGGGTCTGAAATAAAGCAGTCAGGAAGTGTTTGGCTTCATCTGTACCTTTTTGTTTGTAGGACGAGTACCTGGTGTGAACGAAGCCAGTGTCAACTCCGTAAATGGAGATATAAAACGACCTATATTCTCGTATGATTTTAAGTTTAAAAAGAACAATAAAGATCCCGTGCATGCGAAGCATGAAGTCGAAACTACAGCTACTAACCCGGCTCACCACCAGCATGCTGTGGATAGTAAAGAAACAACACTAGATACTGGACAAAACCGAGCTGGTAGATAAATGTAGCATCTACATAATGTCATAGTCTTGTACAAAACACACCATTGTCGAAACACAAGCTACGTATTCTGTTGTTCGTCGAAACGCGCTGCATATTTTGTTGTTCGTTGAAACATGCACTAAGGATTCTGCTGTCCGTCGAAACGTGCGATACGTATTCTTTTGTACGAAATATATATACGAGGGTGCATCAATAAATTCGTAAACTAATTCAATAGCGTCAAAACTACTGGTCCGTTTAAAATGAAACTTTAAATGCTGTGAAAACAGATTATTTCAAATTGAATCGTACTATGTACACAACTTTGACGTCATCATTTATGACGTCATAAACCGTAAACGACGTCACGTTACGGGCGTCCGTTCGAAAATGGCGTCACACAGCGTCAACGAACAGCGCATCGTTTTAAAATTTTACACAAAACTCGGAAAGTCTTTTTCCGATATTCGTGAAGATTTGCAAAAAGTTTACGGAGAGACTGCTCTGTCAAAAGGTGCCATTTCAAAGTGGATGAAGCGGTTTAAAGACGGTGACAGATTAGGAATGCGCCGCGTTTCAGCAAGATGGGTGCCTCGTTTGTTGACGTCGGAGCAGATGGGGGAGGAGGAAAATGTGTCAGGAGTACGACTGGAGGTATCAAAGAAGAAGGCGGAAAGAAAACGTCAGAGTTCTGTCTGGAAGCATCCTTTCTCGCCTTCCCCTACAAAAGCGATAATTTCCAAGTCAGCCGGGAAGGTTATGGCCATTATATTCTGTGATAAATACGGTGTAGTGCTAAACCACTTTGTTCCTCCGAAAACGACAGTCACTGGGAACTATTATGCAACATTACTTAGAACGGAACTCATGGCGGCAATAAGGAGAAAGCACCCACATCTACTTAGGTCCGGATTCATATTACATCTCGACAACGCGCCGAGCCATTCAAGCCACGTTGTCATGGATACACTAGAAAAACTCGACGTCGAACTGTTACTGCACCCACCCTACAGCCCGGACCTAGCAATTTGTGACTTCTGGCTGTTTCCAACTTTAAAAAACAGTCTTCCTGATACGAAATTTGAGTCAAGAGAGGAACTGAGGTGTGCCGTGGACAGACAGCTGCGGGAGATGTCACGTGACGGGCTACAACACGTGTTCGAGTCATGGGTCGAGAGATGGGACATGTGCAAATCGTGCATGGGACGTTACTTTGAGAAGGAGTAATCATTTTAGGTACTTGAATTAAATCATTTTCCCGCTATTGAATTAGTTTACGAATTTATTGATGCACCCTCGTATTATGTACCTTAAAAACACAGAGATTGTAATAAAAAAGACTAAATTCCAATAAGCCAACCCGACAAGAGCATCATATTGTCAATCTAGTGGTTCTCGGTTCAAACCCCATGCTCGATGCTCTCGGACAATGCGTCTATATGTCTCTCACCTCTGACACAACTGAAGAATCGGTCAGTCGTTTGCTGAGAGATTAGTAAACTGATTGGATACCCAGGAATGTCTGTTAGGCGGTATTGCAACCGGCTTGTTGCGATTGCAGTGTGTATTTAATTGCTTAAGATTCCTTCGAGTGCGTTTATGGCATTATATTATTAAATGGCTTGTGATTGTTTATTTTGGACAGAATAGCTTTTTTTACAACGAAGTTAACTTGAATATTTGAAAGCGTCAGTTTCGACGATGGAAAGGATTTGTCATTTCTAAATTAGAGAGTGACTAGAATATTTCCAGTGGTTGTTCTATAAGTTTCAGAACTTATACACCGTTATAAATTCTCTCATTGTTAAAGTTATTCAGATATTAATCTTTTAAAGAATAACATTTATGACTAGATCTATGAATAAGTTTTATCCGCATTTTGCTTTATAAACCTTTTAGTTCATTAACGGTAACAAAATAGCATACGTGTTTTAACCGTGTTCATGTATTCGTCTGTTTGTCTTTACTGTTACTGTGTTACTGTCTGTCATGATGGGAGTACAAAAATAACGACTGATGGCTTGAATAAGTTAAACTTCAATGTTTACATGGCTGCAGATTCACAAACAACAACAAAGCCAACAACAACAGTCGCAACAACAACAGCCGCAGTAACCACACATTTGCCTACAGCAACGACAACAACGATTTCTGCAGATGTCATTTTTGAGGAGGAATTCACGGGAGTTGACGATTCTAATGAAACTATCACTATAGAAACCGGTGACGTGGAGGATTTCGCTAACAGAACAGACGCGTTAGTAAGTAGCAGACGACAACTCTAAACAACAAGCTTGTTTCGTTAGATTCTTTTACTACAGTGGCTGCTTAAAATTTGTTCAGAAAGTTTGAGATAATAGGGTCTTTGTCGTAAAATATGCAGAATGTGTGAGGTTATAAGGTATTTGTTGTAAAATATATTCAGAATGTGTGAGGTTATAAGGGCTTTATTTTAAAATATATGCAGAATGTGTGAGGTTATAAGGTCTTTGTTTTTACATATATGCAGACAGAATGTGTGAGGTTATAAGGTCTTTGTTGTAAAATATATGCAGACATAATGTGTGTGGTTATAAGGTCTTTATTGTAAATATGTGCAGAATGTGTGAGGTTAAAAGGTCTTCATTGTAAAATATATGCAGAATATGTGAGGTTATAAGGTCTTTATCGTAAAGTATATGCAGAATGTGTGAGGTTATAAGGTCTTTATCGTAAAATATATGCAGACAGAATGTGTGTGGTTATAAGGCCTTTATCGTAAAGTATATGCAGAATGTGTGAGGTTATAAGGTCTTTATCGTAAAATATATGCAGACAGAATGTGTGTGGTTATAAGGTCTTTATCGTAAAAAATATGCAGAATGTGTGAGGTTATAATGCAGAATGTGTGAGGTTGTAAGGTCTTTATCGTAAAATATATGCAGAATGTGTGAGGTTGTAAGGTCTTTGTCGTAAAATATATGCAGAATGTGTGAGGTTGTAAGGTCTTTGTCGTAAAATATATGCAGAATGTGTGAGGTTGTAAGGTCTTTGTCGTAAAATATATGCAGAATGTGTTAGGGGTTTTAAGGTCTCTGTCGTAAAATATATGCAGAATGTGTAAGGGGTTTTAAGGTCTCTGTCGTTAAATATATGCAGAATGTGTGATGGGTTTAAAGGTCTCTGTTGTAAAATATATGCAGAATGTGTAAGGGGTTTTAAGGTCTCTGTCGTAAATAAATGCATTTTATGTGAGCTCATAAGTTTTTTATTGTAAAACTATCCAGAATGTGTGAGGTTATAAGGTCTCTGTCGTAAAATATATGCAGAATGTGTGAGGGGTTTTAAGGTCTCTGTCGTAAAATATATGCAGAATGTGTGAGGGGTTTAAAGGTCTCTGTCGTAAAATATATGCAGAATGCGTGAGGGGTTTAAGGTCTCTGTCGTAAAATATATGCAGAATGTGTGAGGGGTTTTAAGGTCTCTGTCGTAAAATATATCCAGAATGTGTGAAGTTATAAGTTCTCTGTCGTAAAATTAACATAATGTCTCGGTTCTGTGTTTATGGCTTAAAAGAAAAAAAAATGACTATCATCTAAAGCAGCAATAAATGTTATTTCTTTATTTAAATAGAAACATCTGCCTTTTTGTTAAGTTGCAGTCTTTTATTTAATTATGTCTTTTTAATGTAGTTGTGAATTATAGTCCAATGTTTTGCAAAATTTCAACGATAAACACTGACTTATTGTCAAACCATATAGGCATATAATTTATTTTAAAAAATCATCACTTTTCAGCACTCACCTCAATCCGGTGTGATTACAGATGATGCGGATATGGATGTGGCCGACATGTACAACAACGACAACCGGATTCCTTCCCTCTATTCCTGGACAGTGTCAGGATATACCACCTGTAGCGAAACATGTGGACAAGGTTTAAGTCTACTTTGCGTTAGTCAAAATGCTCTTTAAAAGCCAGTGTGTAAATGAGTCTTCTGATTGTTTCCATGGGCATTTAAGCTATAGTTTACCTTTTACCTGAAATTACACGTCAGACATGTGTTAACTAGGTCTTTTGCCATATTCAAAGTGTAATCAGTATAACAGTAAAAGTTCACTTCTTTGAACAGGCAAGCAGACGGCCATTTTGGAATGCATCGTGACTGACAAGAAGGTGAAGGTTGAGGATACATACTGCAGTGATGTAGAAAAACCCATAGTTGCTGTCAAGGCGTGCACATTTGGTCCATGCCCCCCAAGGTTCGTTTGTTTTTTATAGTCCATGGAACAAACAAAACAACTGACGTTTTTATGCCCCTCCACCTTCAAAGAATGGGTACATATTATTTATATATAGATTTGTTTATGTCTGTCAGTGGACCATGTGGCTGCTGATCAATAACCTGAGAACCTGATACTTGACAGTTAAACAGAGACTTGTTCCTTAATAGGTAGGTTGGGCATCATGGGTAAATGAATCTTATATTTTCAAGCCACCCACTGGTCAAGGTTACAGGGGTCTGCAGGTTCGTCCTGACCAGTTCATTACCCTTATTTTTTAGGGTCAAAAGATAGGGGCATTTTGACCATGAACACACCCTCTGAGTCACATTCTGCCCTTTATTCACAACATTACAATAAATGGTTAACTTATTCCAGCATTAAGACGCTTCTGGGGACATATATGTTTTACAAACATCTCGTGTTGCTATTTGGTTTTATTTGTTGTTTCTTTGCCCTCAGTTTTTTTTATTTCTTGAACAAAAGTAATTGTAGTCTGTTTTTCTGATTTTAACACAGCTGGCGCCCAGCCCCATGGAGCAAGTGCAGTGTCTCGTGCGGCACAGGATACCAGACCCGCATATACACATGCATTCGAACAGACGGTGAACAAGTGTCGAGCTATGAATGTGGGTCAAATTCCGGAAGACAAGAAGAAAGGTCATGTGACATGGGCTCATGCACTTCCGGCTGGTACTTTTCAGAATGGGCTGACACTGTAGGTTCTTCTTTAAAATATTAATACTCATTCTGTTGATAGAATTAAACTGAACATGAAAAATCACGCTTTCTCAATGTTAACTGAAGAAACGGCTCCTTTTTGAATCCGTTTAAATGATTGTTTAAATTTCTCTGTTGTATGTCAACTTGCATTTTGTCCTACATTTTGTAACTGTCAGTATAATTATAGCCCAAAATGCTGTGGACATTTACAAAGACGCCTTGCATGTATATCGTCTCTAACAAACAGCTAAAACTGCGAAACTAATTTAACATTTACAAAGACGCCTTGCATGTATATCGCCTCTAACAAACAGCTAAAAATGCGAAACTAATTTAACATTTACAAAGACGCCTTGCATGTATATGGTCTCTAACAAACAGCTAAAAATGCGAAACTGATTTATAGATAGGATAATATAGACCTGTAGGTATGAAAGGCAGCCAGAAATATGCAGACATATTTTATTTTTATTCTAGTGCCCAGTAACATGTGGCTATGGCACAGTTTCCAGACGGATTCACTGTTTCAGTGACACCGGAAATGAGCGAACAGCGTGTCCTGAGAGAGAAAAGCCGCAGGGCGACCAGTCTTGCAGGAACGACAACTGCGGGGCATTCTGGCTGGCCGGGCCTTGGTCCGAGGTACGGTCAAAGTAAATATGAAACAGTCAAGTTATTGACAATCGCAAAGCCAATATATTTTAAACATTTTTTTTAAATACTAGACTTATTTTTTCTTGTTATCTAGTTTTACTTGCCTGAAGTTAGATGGCAAACATTTTAGTGAGGAACTTAAATAAATATCTACATAATGCTGTAAAGAACTGATTTAACATTTACATCTTACTTTTTTATTTGTCAAGTGTAATGCAACGTGTGGTGTGGCATACCAAAATCGTGAAATAGCTTGCGCTGCGAAGAGACATGGTAGAATAAATGTTGTATCAGAGAGTGCATGCGTGGACGAGGAAAAGCCGCCCACCTACATGTCATGTGATTTCATACCTTGTGAACCAGAATGGTACATGAATGAATGGAGTAAGGCAAGTACATTGGTATTTTACGATATTAAAATAATTTCACTAACATTCACGCAGAAAAGATAAAAAAATCCAATAGAATTATTATAGAAGTGTGTTTTTTTCAGCACCATGTATGTTTTTCTGATCATACTGATTTAAACTTCTGTTTCTTTTAGTGTTCCGTCACATGCGGGACCGGGCTTATGACACGTGACATAAGATGCCTTGACGAGAAATTTCAGCCGGCTACCGGATGTGACGTAACAAAGAGACCGACCGCCCGAGAACCGTGTACACAAAGACGATGTCCACTAGCGGACGAATCAAGACCCACAGAAAGTACAGATAAAGCCACACCAGCACCCCCAGCTCCTTCACCGCCAAGAAAAGAAGGTAAAACCATGCAAATAACCAGGAACTGCAAGCATGAATTAATAACTCTATGTCCTGCAGTTAAATATATGTAGAACAACAAAACCGTTTGTTTATTTTGTCATAATTACCTCTTTGATCGTAAAATGTACATTTTTACACATCTTCATGCAGATATACGAAAGTTGTTAAAGTGATGGTAGTGTTGTATCCAGTAAGGAAAATGTACGTAATGTTTTCACAAAATGCGCCCTCAAGTCAGAGCCTTACTTACTGGTACAGTTCTTTTCCACAGCTCGGTTAGATTATTATTAAAGTATGAATGCATCGTCATGAAGTAATCTACATTCAATTTCTTTATAGCCAAGCTCATCTCCACCATTAGTTCATTTCCGCACAGCCTACGACCTGATGATGATGATGATGATGATGATGATGATGATAAAATTTCCTTACTATGATTAAAGAATCCTACATAGAATTGCAATTTGTATAATATACACAGTATCATTTTTTTTTAGAAAACACATCGTCATCCGGATGTACAGACCAGTTCCCACAGTGCACTATGGTGCTACAGGCAAGACTCTGCCAATATAAATACTACCAGAAAATATGCTGTGGTACTTGTGAATTAGTCAACTCAAGAAAGAACGGGTGAATTCCTGCAGATTTCATCACGTGACCATTATGATTTTCAGCATATTATAGAATTTGGAATACTTACTATCAACACCACACCAAATTTATTTAATCTGTGTAGAACTCTTCTGCTCAGGACGTTTTAGTTGTAGATAGAGAATGGCGAGCTGAGAATATTGTAGTTCAGATGTCACGTGACCAAAGTAGGGTGCTATGTAAAATCTGGAACAAGAGCACGTGGCACTGCATCATTCATATCAGTAATTACTAAAAAAGTAAATAAATAGCTAAAACAAGACTGTAAGTAACGCGGGAAATATGCGCCTCGCGATGTAAATGATATGTATGGTCCCCAGCATGACAAACCTGACATCTGGTCATTGTAACCGACAAGAATCCAGATTTTTTGCAAGCTTACCAAACAGACCAAACTCCAAGCGTGTTCTTCAATAAAAAAACAGAGTATTTAAACTTATTTAATAACAGCCTCTTTATAAGACATAGAAAACATGACACCTTTCAAGTTAAGTATTTCACAATGACGGATACGTCAGAACAGTGTTAGTGACGTAGGACATAGATGTAGTTTTAGTGCTATTATTTTGTATAAATAGATTCAAAAATAATTATTTTGTAAAAGTTATTAGCATTGATAAATGGTACAAAGATGAAAAGATTTTTTTTTGCAAATTTGAAAAAAAAAGAAAAAAAAGTTATGCATGCTTCATAAATATTTTAGTTCATGTAAAAGGAAATCTGTCTCGCTGTAGTTCCGTAAAGTATATTGTCTCCTGTTGTGGCTTGCCAGGCAACATTTAAAGATTTACATGTAATATAATTTTACTGTCAGCGTATAGGAAATAGTATTTACTAGGAAAAGAGAACTATCTTTATTGATATGCTAGCTTGTCATCATTTATAAGACATACACACTCAATGTCAAAATTACAGAAATCCAGTTCATTTATAGTGTGTTTTCAACTGAATATCAATACAGCAATTTCACATAAACATTTTATGAGTACAGCGCATCTTTGTACTTTTAAGATCATACAGTATTTCTTTGTAGTTTTAGACTGAAATATTTAAATTTTTGCAAGGATAGACAGTGTGCCAATGAAATCCAGATCTATTTTAATATAGTGACAAGTATCCCAGGTTATTTATGTTTAAACAGTTTATTTGCAAAACCAACAAAAAACAACAACTACAGCAAGAACGTGGATATTTTGAGACTCCTTTGGTACTTTGTGATCAGTGAATGCAAATTCCTGCAGCATTTTGACAAGCAAGAACAGTCAATGCTTGCCTTTTAAAGCCAACTGTCCCTTTACAACATAACGGTTAAGAAAAATCAGTCTTTTCTATTTTTAGTAATTATGTCCAAAAGGCAGTATTTAGGTACATGACATGATGTCAGAATCATGTGCTTGATATTCGCTTAAGTCATTTTTATTAGCCAAGAATAAATTTAATTATTAGGGCAAACTTTATAGTCTCTTTTGAATATAAACTTAGAAATTTTGAAGGAAAGAAGAGGGGTTTTGTCCCTGTAATCTAGATGAGGTAAGCCCATGGCGTTATAACAAGATATTTTAAACTTAAATCAAAGAGGAAGTTTAGCCAACGATAGGAAATAGCTATTACTTGCTGTATATGGTATGAATGCTTAAACCGCTTGCAGATATACATTGTATACAGCAAATATATCTTATGTGTAATGTTATAATATTGGATAAATAAATCTTTATCCCTTTAAATGTTTATCCCTTCTTAAGCATTTATCATTATTTTCAAAGAGATTAATTATTTTTCAGAGCACCTGATTGACTCTTCCAGTAATCTGTATCATGTTACCAAACAAGTAGGAAAACACCTTAATATTATTATTGAAACCTACTATTTGTAAAGCTATGTTCTAATCATTTCCAATGACACTTCATCTTAGTCAAATTTGGCCACATTAAGTTGATTGTTGTCTAGAATATAATTTCTTATTTCTTTGTCTATCAGCGTTACATTCACTAATATCTTAGAACTGCCTTTACATTTAATCAGCCATATAAAATAAATGAACTTTGTTATCTTGACCTTTACGCAGTATTTTCAAAGCTTGCATATTCTTGTTGCCATTAAGATGGTTTCGTTACTACATTCAGAAGTCAATTTACACTGAAGGGTTTTAAAGGAATGTTGTCACACTTATAACATGGTTGCAACGTGAGCATAACACTATGATGTCAGGTTGAAAAAAAATCTATTTTTAACCTTTTACCGTGACCATGACCCCAGTGACCAGTGGTAGAGATCCATGCAAGGCATCTACTTATCAAATATTCAAGATATTGGTCAATAAAAGAAGGCTCCATAATGAAAAGCAGAAAAATCTATTTTTAGCCTAGGTGATATTGACCCTGTCCCCAGTGAACGGAAGAGGTTTATAGAAGGTGCCTACAAACCAAATATGTAAAATATCAGTTAATAAACAAAAGGGGTATGATTGGCTCTGGATTGCTCGTCTGAATGCTTTGGCTATGGGTCTGCTGTTGAGCAAACATCAGAAGCAAAATAACAATTTCTGAAATGAAGACTTTCAAAGATCTTATATTTCATACAAACAGGACCCCAGGACAGGGTCAATTTTGACCCTAGGGACATTATTTGAACTAGAGAATTCTACAGAAAAATATTAAGCTCTTATATGAAATGTTTTTTAGGTAAAAGTTACACAACGCCTGCTTACTGTTACAATTTATTAACTGACACTGCTATAGTGCTTACGGGTACAGTCATTATGCATGCTGGCTCTTTCATCACGCTTGTTGACAATGATGCCATGCTTGCTGGAAGTTACAACTTGTATGTTGTTTATGCTATGATAGCTATATCATATTTTCATTTGACTGAATGACAGTTCAGTGTAGCATTATGGTATATTTCAACATGCAGTTGCTGTCTTGGTTCAATTGTAATGCATCCAAGAACAAAATACACGAAGTGATCAACCAATATAAAAATGTTATCAGGCACAAGGCAAAACAGAAGTAAGCATAATGTCAATTCAAAATTGTAAGTCACATTTTGACAAAAGGGGCCGCTATGTTCAGTCTTGTTTTTCCATAATTTGAATAATTATTTGTCGGAAAGATACCAAGGATATCCGAGTATGTATAGATATCTAACTGATGTGAAATGGTTTAGGCAACAGCTAATTAAATGCCGTCATAGGCCGGGAATTTTCGTGAAATCTACGAACGTGCGCCCCCTGGTATCAAAATGTGACCTTCAATTTTGCAATTGACATTTTGCTTACTTTCGACTTGCTTAGTGGCTGATTTCATCTTCTATATTGTTGGGTCACAACAATGCTAATATACAGTCCTGGCATGTTGAAATTGTCATTGTCAACATGCGCGGTGAAGGTTCCTGCATGCATAATAACTATATCAGTAGCAGTGTCAATAAGTAAATTGTTGACTATATCAGTAGCAGTGTCAATAAGTAAATTGTAACAGTAAGCAGGCATTGTGTAATTTTTACCTAAATAACTGTCCATACCCTTGGGAACACATACAATTAGATTTCTAAAGTTTTTCCTATACAAACTCAATGTAAAACAAGTCTGACACCTGGACTGGGTCAATTTTCATCCTAATGAAATAATTACAGCAATCTTTGCAAAGATTAAATATAAAATGCTATTTACCAAATATCTAAGGTCTAGAGATTACAGTTGATCACAAGTAGATTTTCAAAGATTCAATATTTTACACAAATAGGACTCCTGGGACAAAGCCAATTTTGACTGCAGTGAATTTTTTTAAACAAACTTGGCAGAGGTCCAGTAGACAATGCAACATAAAAATATCTAAGCTCTAAGGGATACAGTTTCAGACAAGAAAAGTTTTTTAAATCTTCCCTATATAAGTCTTTGTAAACTTAAGTAACCCCTTAGGGCAGGGCCATTAATGAACAATGGGGCATAATTTGAATAATCTAGACAGAGGATCTCTACGTGATGCTCCTTGCAAAAAATCTTAGGTCCTAAACTTACTGTTTCAGAAGATTTTTAAATATTCAATATTTACCACAAATATGAACCCCGGGGTGGGGCCAATTTTGACCCCAGGGATGTAATTGGAACAAGCTTGGTAAGAGCATCTCCAGCTGATGCTCCCTGCAAATATCTAAGTTCTATGCCTTGTGGTTTCAGACAAGATGATTTTTTATAAATGCTTTCCCTATATAAGCCTATGTAAAATCAATTGAGCCCTGAGGCATGGCCATTTTTGACCCCAGAGGCATATTTTGAACAAACTAGGTAGAGGATCTCTAGCTTCGGTCACTCACCTGAGTACTTTGTCTTAAGCAAATATCAGAAGCAAAATAACAGGCTCTGAACTGAAGATTTTTGAGGATCTTATATTTTATAGAAACAGAACCCTCCGGCAGGGCCAACTTTTACCCAAGGGACAAAATTTGAACAAGCTTGGTTTGTATCCACATATAAAATATCTAAACTCTAGTGTATACAGTTTCAGACAAGACGTTTTTGTAAGAAGTGTTTGTAAGTCTTTCCTATGTCTATCCTTTCCCATTAATGAACCGATAGGCATAATTTGAACAATCTCAGATGAGTACCTCAAGATGATGCTCCATGCAACATATCTAAGATCTAAAGCCAACAGTTTGTCGCAAATAGATTTTTCAAAAATCAAATGTTTTACACAAATAGGACCCCTTGGGTAGGGCCAATTTTGACCCCAGGGACAAAATTTGAACAAACTTGGTAGAGGTCTACTAGACAATGGAACATGCAAAATACCTAAGCTCCAGGGCATAAGGGTCCAGTCAAGATTATGCCCAATGCAAAATATCTACAGTATAAAGCCTATGGTTTCTGACTAGAAGATTTTCAAAGATTTAATGGATCCCCGGTTTGGTGCAAATTTTGTCCCATAGGACATAATTTGAACAAACTTGGTAGAGGTTCACTAGACTATTCAACATACAAAATATAAAAGCTTAAGGGCATTTGGTTTAAGACAAGAAGATTTTATTTCTAATCTTTACTATATAAACCTATGTAAAATCATCTGACCCCGCAGCAATGTCATTAATGAACCTAGGGGCATAATGTGAACAATCTTAGTAGAGTACCTTTAGATGAAGCTCTAGGCAAAATATCCAAGGTCTATAGCTTATGGGTTTCTCAAAAGTTGATTTTCAAATTTAAATATTTTACATAACAAGAGGGCCATCAGGTCCCTGGATCCCTCACATGAGTACTTTGTCTGTGGGTTTGCTGTTATGCAAACGCCAGAAGCAGTATTACAGTTTCTAATTGAAGATTTGTAGGTGCCTACAAACAAAATATCTAAAATATCAGTCAATAAATAAAAGCTCTATGACAGAAAGTAGAAAAATCTTTTATAAGCTGCAGTGACCTTGGCCTTGATCTAGGGACCTCAAACACCACCTAAGGGTAGAGGTCCATGCAAGGAACCTACACACAAAATATCAAAGATATTGATTTATAAATAAAGGCCCTATGAGGTAAAAAGGATAAATCTATTTTTAGCCTCAGTGACCTTTACCCCAACTTAATGGAAAAGTTTCATGCAAGGTGTCTATTTACCAAATATATTTAAAATATCAATAAATAAATAAAGTCTGTATGACAAAAAGTAGAAAAAACTATTTTTTGCCTTAGTGATCTTGACCTTCACCCAGTGATCTCAAACTCCGCCTTCCAAGTTATCTACATACCAAATATCTCGGATATTGATCAATAAAATTAATGAAGACTCTAGAGGGAAAAGTACAAAAACTTTTTTAAAATCAGTGACCTTGACCCAAATGAATGGCAGAGATTTGCCTATATACCAAATTTTTAAGATATCTGTCAATAAACTAAGGCTCTATGACGAAAATTGAAAATTTATTTTTTGCCCTGGTGACCTAGGGGCTAAGTCAATTTTGACCACAGGACCAGAATGTGAACAAACTTGGTAGAGGTCTACTAGGCCAGGTTACACATTAAATATCTTAACACTAGGCCTTGTGGTGACTGACAAGAAGATTTTAATTTTTTATGCAAGTCTTTACAAAATTCAAGTGACCCCAAGGATGGGATCAGTTTTGACCATAAGAGCAACATATGAACCTCTTGGTAGAGGACTTCTAGATAAAGTTCGATGCAAAATGTCTAAGCACTAGGCCTTCTGGTTTCATAGAAGATTTTCGAATTTTCGCCTTTATAAGCCTTTATTAAATCAAGTGAGCCCAGGGCGGGGCCATTTATAACCATAGAGCTACAATTTGAATAATCATTGTAAAGGAGCTCTGGGTAAACCTGTATGCCAAATATCAAGTCCCAATGCATTGTAGTTTCAGACAAGAAGTTTTTGAAGTTTTCCCTATATATGCTATGCCTGTATATAAATAAGTGACCCCTGAGGTGGGGTCAATTTTGTCCCGAGAGACATAATTTGAACAAGCTTGGTAGAAGTTTACTATACAATAAATGTGCACAATTTTAGAACTTAAGGAAGAAGAAGATTCCTAAAAGTTTTCCTATATCTTTCTATGTAAAACTTGTGACCCCTAGGACGTGGCCAATTTTGACTCCAGGAACATAATTTCAAAAACATTGGTAGAGGACCTACAGGTCATAAACCATGCAAAATATCTAAGCTCTAGGTCTTGTGGTTTCAGACATGAAAAATTTTCCTTTTGGTTGCCATAGCAACCAGAGTTCTGCATGAAACTGAACAAATTTCGTAGAGCTTCATGCAAAAAACATTCCTGCTAAGTTTAATTTACTTTGGCCCAGTGGTTTCAGAGGAGATGTCATTTGAATCAAAATGTTGAGGCACTAACACGCACGTCACTAACGCATGATGACGGACATCATGCGATCACAATAGCTCAAATGAGCACATTGTGCTCAGATGAGCTAAAAATAGGACCGCTAGGGATGGCCCCGTTTTTACCCCAGGAACATAATTTAAACAAACTTGGTAGAGGTCCACTACAAAAAGATTTATGTCAAATTTCAGAACTCTAGGCTTCGTGGCTTCAGATAAGATTTTTTTTAAAGATTTTCTTCTATATTTCTATGTACAACATGTGACCCTTTAGGCGGGGCTCACAGTGACCCTACCGACATTATTTGAACAAAATTGGTAAAGGTCTACTAGACAATGCTGCATACCAAATTTCAGACCTCCGGGCTAAGTAGTTTTAGACAAGAAGATTTTTCAAGATCTTCCTATATTTCTATGTAAAATTTGTACCACTTGGGTGGGGCTAAAAGTGACCCTGGGGATATTATTTGATCAAACTTGGTAGAGGTCCACAAGACAATGCTACATACCAAATCTTAAGGCTCAGGGCCTAGTACTTTTTGAATATTTCCTTCTTGTTGCCGTAGCAACTAGAGTTCTGCTTAGAATTCAATTCTTTGAACAAATTTGGTATAGCTTCAAGCAAGGAATATCCCAGGCAAGTTTCATCAAACTTGACTTTGCAGTATAGGAGGAGAAGTTGTTAAAGTCAAACTGTTAACGATGCACTGACGCCAGACGCACACCAACTGAGGTGAGCTAAAAAATCTTGAGTCTAAAATTCACAGTTTCTCAGAAGAAGATTTTTAAAGATTAAATACCTGACCCCTGGGGCATAATTTGAACAAACTTGGTAGAGGACCTCTAGTGATGCTCTTTGATTGTTGTTTCAGACAAGACTATTTTTAAATCTTCCCTATACAAGCCTTTGCAGAATCAAGTGACCCCAGGGCATGGCAACTAATGACCACAGGGGCATAATTTCAACAATGTTGGTAGAAGGATTCTAAATGATGCTCCATGTAATAAATCTTAGCCTTTGACCTTGTGGTTTCAGACAAGACTATTTTTTTTAAAGTTTATCAACATGTGGATGGCCAATTCTGATCCTAGGGACATAATAAGAATAAACTTGGTAGATGAGTGTTGTTGATCTAGCTTGTGTTGCATGGAAAATATCTAAGTTCTAGGCCTTGTGGTTTCACACAAAACATTTTTTAAGTTTTCTCTATATAAGCCTATGTAGAATCAATTGACCCCCTGGGTAGGGCCAATTTTAACCTCAGGGGAATATTTTTTAGGTGAAATATCAAAGTTCTAGGCATTGTGGTTTCAGACAAGAAGTTTTTAAAAAAAATTGCATTCTGTTGCCATAGCAACCGGAGTTCTGGGTGAAATTCAATTCTTTGAACAACTTTGGTATATCTTCAGGCAAGGAACACCATGGTGGTTTAGGAGATGTTGTTTAAATGTTAAAGTTAAAAACAAACACTGCATGACACACACCACATGGCGCACGCAAGGCCATCCTAAAATCTCACCTTGTGCATATGCTCAGGTGAGCTAATAAAAGCTCTATGACAGAAAGAAGAAAAATCTATTATTAACCTCTGTGACCTTGATCTTGACCCTGTGATCTCAAACCCCTCCCAAGGGTAGATATCAATGCATGGAACCTACATATCAAATATCTTAATATTGGTTAAGAAATGAAGAATTTATTGGGAGAAGTAGGAAAATCTATTTTTAGCCTTGGTAACCTTGACCCAAGTGAATGACAGAGATTCATGCAAGGTGTCTATAATTTTACGTACAAACAAAATATCTAAGGTATTGGTCAAGAAATGAAGACTCTATTGCGAGAAGTAGGAAAATCTATTTTTAGCCATGGTGACATTGACTCCCAAGAGATTCATACAAGGAGCCTATGTACTAAATATCCAAGTCAATAAACAAAGGCTATAAAAGAAAAGTTGACAAATCTATTTTGAGCCTTGGTGACCTTGACTTTGAACCAAAACGCACCCCATCAAAGGGTACAGACTCTTGCATGTTACCCACATACCAAATATCTCGATATTGGTCAAGAAATGAAGACTCTATTGGGAGAAGTAGGAAAATCTATTTTCAGCCTTGCTGACCTTGAACCCAGTGAATGGCAACCATTCAAACAATGTGCCTTTATACCAAATACAGTCCACACTCGTTATGTCAAAATCGTTTAAGTCACATTTCCGACTTGGCCGAATTAAATTTCAGGTCCCGTCAATAACCCTTCTTTATTTATATTATTTAACTCCTGCTAAGCCGAAATCGACATGTGCGAACTTCTGCTTTGTCGATCGTATTTTTCGGTCCCGTCGAATAATTTCCTACGTATTTTTCCACTCGGTAAGTGAAAGTGTGAAAATTTATTGATTACCAATTATTCAAGGCGACTTCGAGGTGAGAACTGATCGGACTAATTACAGGTGTCAACCATTATTTGTTGATTGTAACTTAATCACACTTTTATATGGATGTTAACTGTCACTAATTGGTACTTCAAAGAAGAAATGAACAATGACGCGCGTCACCACTTCTATGTTTGTTTCAACTTTGCAAATTGTAGAGTGGTCAGACCAATGCTCGGCGTAAAATCAAAGGAATTTCTTTGAAGAGACGAAACAAATTACTCATTTCATGTTATGAACTAATTTTATCCTTACGAAGTTTCCCCATGTGAAACAACCGTGACGTAAACAACAGGGCAGGCTATAAATAGACCGAGTAAAACATGTGCGGTTTGCACAAAATTGTACCAATGCTCGGCGTACCGTAGATGACCTGATCGGCGACCTTTCAAAAAGAAATCTTTTGTAATGTTGTGCAAAGAACCTTTCTTGAACACAAAATGAATAAAGTATCAAATAGGTTGTTTCTATTCATTGCGTATCAAACAGCAGAAGTACATGATCTCACGTAGAAAACAATGGGTTTTGTCTGTTTTATCCAATAGAATCCCCTTCCGTCTGCTATGCTTAAGTCACGTGATGGTACTGGAAGTTCAGAGAACCGTGAAAAGATAGACGAAATGACACTTAACTCGAATTAAAGAAGAGTTTTAAATCACTTCTAAGAAAAAATATCAATTTCGTGAAAAAATAGATTTACGCCGAACGTTGGTCCAAGCACTCTACTGTCTATCTATTTATAGAAGGTGTACATGTTTGATTTTACTTGTTTCGCATCACGTTCTTTTTTTAATAAAATATAAAACATTTGGCTAAAATGGCTTATTAGGAAGGAGGTATGAGATAAGCCTACATTTGAAGAGAAACGAGAAATGCAGTTTTATTTCCCGGAATCTACACATTGGTAGAATATATGTCAGGTAGTGCTGTACATTCCAGGCCTGAATTTAAATGTCATGGGAATGCTTTTAAATCACTTGAATCACATTTCATGAGCGTTGCTGCTTTGTACAAGGTAATAAACGCATAACTGACACAAAACATAAAACAGTATTAGGTTAACCAGCTCCGGACATGTCGAATTCCGGCTAAGTAGAAGAAATTTACTCAGTTCGTCCGAATTCGAGATATCGAGAGTGGACTGTATTTAAGATATCAGTCAATAATTAAAGCCTTTTTGATGAAAAGTTGTAACGTGTACTTTTTAGCCACAAGGAATGTCCCTTAATTCAGCTTTTTGCCATTCCAAGGGCCATAACTCAAAGATCCATGGTTTTCAGAAGAAACCACGATTTTAAAGATATACAAGTTGTATGCAAGTTTGGTCAAAATCAAATAAAATCAAAGGACTGAAGTTCCTGAGAGCCGCCAAATGATGTACAAAATTTTGCCCATATCTTCTATGATTCATGGAAATATCATAAAGGAAAACGTGACGTGACAACACAACACCCAACACATTGTTTACCATACGAGAATAAGTTGTAAATGTCTGAACCATGGTGATAACTCCTATGCAAAGGAGACTTAAGACGATCGCGATGCAGTGCAAGACCTGGATTTGTTTCAATGTCACCAGCAAGAAAAAGTAGAAGTGACATTAGAAAAATACCAGCAAATACAATACGTTGTCACACTACTTGCTGAAAACCATGTTTCTTATTCAACAGCCGCAGATTTCCATGCTGTGACGGGCAAAAAAGATTTCTCTGGCCCGCCAAGACACCATATCTATGCCCATTACTGATATCTATATGCCTCACGACAGGTGACCTTATCATTTTTACTGTATAGCTGCACGTAAAAAAACTTTCAGTCTGTAGCTGTTTCTAAGAAATTTACCAGCGTCTATGACAATTAGGTATATACTGTTTATTTCTATCTCCAAGGAATTCACAGAATTTTCTGTCACCAAGAAATTCATTGAGTATTCTATGTCCAAGATATTCAATGTATGCTTTAAATGTACAGTAAATTTGCGATGACTCAAAATAGCATGAAGGGTCGCCTTTTTGTCGAGTCATCGCATCTGTCGAGCCATTGCATGTCGTGTCCAGTTTGTACTTTCTCTGGGATAACAACTTGATCTAACAACTCTACTATCTCTTCAAGATAAAAACTGCACTTAGTTCCTGTTAAACTGCTTATGTACACTAAGAGTCTAATTTTTATTTGCTGTACACTAAGTTATATGATAATAATAATACAAAACGTCAAAATCCCGGATGTCGAACAATCTCAATAGCTAAATGCCGGGTTTGAAAGTCCGGTAAGCAAGCAAAACGAAAAATAGTATGCTATGTTTACTTCGCCATTCTCTCTTCTGCTTCGTTCATTTATATGAGACTTTATTTCACTTCTGTTCCTTTTAATTTTCAATGATTTTAAGTGTATAACCCGTTATTTTCCTTTTGAAGTTGACCACAGACTGGGGCGAATTAGGGGAGATAACACAATCTTAAATTGCTTTCCGATTATTTGCAGTACGCACATTGACCATTTTTTACCATGTCAAATGACGCTTACGATTTTGATTGGCTAAATTCAGGTCACTGACATGGGCGAAGTCGCTCCGCCAACGGATTTTTTGGTGAAATGCAGAATAATTTTGGCCTACAGGCATACATTTTTTATATTCATAATAAATTACTTTATTAAGTTTTAACACTGCTGTAATCGAGCTTTCGAAATTCCAGACGTTTCATACTGATCTTCTTTTTAGTGTACTTGTACTCAATGTTGGTAAAATGCCGAATCCGTTGAGTAAAGAAGGAAAACAAGTACGGCCGCAAACTGATCGCAAGGAGCCTGGCGGCTCAAAAATGGTCTCTATCGTGTTCACAAGAAATTGTACACGAACTGACTGACTGACAGACAGATTAAGGATGAAGTGTGATTACAAAAACTCACCTTCTCACTTTATGATAAGTGAGCTAAAAACAAAAGTGTAAAAATCACGTCTGTTTTTTTATTAATGGTATCCCCAAAACATACTCATTCACACAATGCTTTGAGCAGTAACAAAACCTATACACATATTGCATACACTAACATGCATGTAAAATATTGAGGAGAAATCATTTAAAAGCGTGAATTATATTAATAATATAAGCAAAATATGAATTAATCCATGTATATAAAAATAAACCAAGTACATACTAAACTTGAGAAAAACATGAATTTCTAAATTATAAAAAAAAGAAACTTTCTTTAGAGAAATCTGATGCCGCTGCTTTATGTTTGAGGGAAGAAAAGGAAACATTTATATAAACAAGAGGCCCGAGTTGGCCCTAAATCGCTCATCTGTGTCAAACTGCTTAAGGGCCATAATTCTGGAACCCATGATGGGATCAGGTTACTTCAGTGAAAAGAGGGAGATATATTGTTAAAAAATGTTTTGTTAATTCTGGTTGAAACTGAATCGAATGTGCGCATAACTCTACGATGTCAGATAGAAAAAAAATTAACCTCTGTGACGTAAACCTGAACCCAGTGACCTCATACCCCACTCAGTGGTAGAGGTCCATGCAAGGTATCTACATACCAAATATCTAAGATATTGGTCAATAAATGAAAAATTGAAAAATCCATAATGAAAACATAGAAAAATCTATTTATACCCTAGGTGACCTTGACCTTGACTGCAGTGAAAAGTTTAAAGGTGTCTACAAAGCAAATATATAGAATATCAGTCAATAAGTAAAGGCTCTGTAGTAACTACAGATTTGTCTATAGACACGGATGCCCCAACATTCCGCCGTGTTGTCACAAAAAAATTCCTGTACAAGTACAATTTTAACAATTTTAGAAAGTTTCATGGCTCTAGCAGTTACATGTTTGTAGTTACACGCAGCACAAGTCTAAAAAGGTAATTTTTTGCTTAATCAGAGGGCATATCTGTCGAAGTTCAATAAATTTGCGTTAAAATACACAGATATGTTAGTTCACATGCAGTCAACTATTCTTAGAAAGTTTCGTGGCTCTAGCAGTTATATGATAGGAGTTACATGCGACACAAGTCTAAAAATGATATTTTTGCTTAATAAGGGTGCATAACTCTGCCAATCTCCAGTAAATTTGCATCAAAATAACCAGGCGCATAAAATAACATGCTGACAACTATTTTTAGAAACTTTCATGGCTCTAGCAGTTATACGTTTGCAGTTACAAGCGACACAAACCGGTCTACGTACGGACAGCGTGACGGACGGAAAAGAGCAAATCTATATGCACCCACCACTGCCACAAAGTGGTAGAGGCATAAAAAGTTGAAAACTATTTTATTAGCCATGGTGACCGTACCCCAGTGACCTCAACCCCACCTTAGGGTAAATGTTCATGCAAAGAACCTACATACCAAAGATCAAAGATACTGGTCTATAAAAAAGGTTCTATGAAGTAAAAAAAGGTAAATCTATTTTAGCCTCGGTAAAAAAAAAACAACAGATCTTAACCTCAATTTTACGCAGCTCATTCAGAGATGGTCATTGACAAAGAATTTGATTTTTAACTATCTGTGTGTGTATTACGTCTATCAATACGCATCTAAAGACGCATTGTCATCCAATACAACATTTCGATTGTGCATTTGATTGTAAAAGAATGGGTGGTTTCTCCATCATAGGCTATAGTGTTACAAACGGTATAAAACTTACATTTAGAATTTCTATTTTCATGTGCCGTCACATGACGGATCACATTCACTCTTTGTGCATGTCCTCACTTTATATCCGTTTCTGAATACTTGACCAAAAAATATATATGGTTTACTAAAGACTTAAGTTTATTATATAATAAATCTGAACATTGTCTGAGATGTTTATATGAGTTTGTTCAACAAGTTAATGTCTAATTTCTTATTATTGCATAAGAGACGGTAAGTGTGTCATGAAAAGTTTTTTCTTGTGCAATGTGACCTACACAAGCCAAGTTTTTTTGTCAGAAAACAAATTCTTCAGTAACGAAAGAGAGTAGGAGAACTTTTTTTTAATTTTACCATTCAACTCATCGTCGGATATCCACGGTTGATTATTACAAGTAATCAGGCTGATAAATATAAAGAATAGGCCAATAAAATACATCTGCAATACATCATCTATTAATTTTAATATATCATTGCTTACTTTTAGGGTATGCAGAAAGATGGATTCTATAGAACATAGTTTCAATTAGTAACATTTGAACATGCAACTTCTGGATTAATAACAATCTATCCTCAAAATCTGATAATTATAAAAGTGATTTGATCATCATTAATACAGAATTTTTTGTATATATAGATAAATAAATTATTGAAATTAGTATGAATAATTTACAAGACTTTATATATATATATATATAAAGTCTTGTAAATTATTAAATCAAATTAATTAAAGGAGCGCCCATATAATCTATAAAATACCATAAGCGTTGAGTGGATTTATGAATATCTTTTACAGAAATAACAAAATCGTTCTTTTTACAAAAACAAATCGGCATTTCCATCGCCAACAGGCACATTCCTGAACAGAGAGAGTGTCCAGGATATGAACACTATCAAACAGGCCCGGATTTACCGGGGGGGGGGGGGGGGCTTATGGGGCCAAAGCCCCCCCCCCCCCCCCCCCCAGCTGGCCCGTTTGTAAAAAAATAAAAGGACTCATTTTTAAAGACTCTAAAACATTTTTTCAGCTCTTTTCGCCTCGTAACAGAAACACAGTCAACCTTTCAATTTGCAATGGTCATGCAATATTGCGTAACAACTGATAACGAGTTTTGTATATTACACAATGTACCGTATATTCGGTGGCACGGATTATCCGAGAGTTCTCCAGACTGATAATGATGTATAGTTTTCAAGCGTCTAGTAACCTTGACGTATTTGATAAAGTTGTTAAATGAGCGTCTGCTGACCAAGATCAGTTGCCTGATGATATTGTGCAAACTCCAATCGTAACAACTCGGCCTTTTCCGACAACTTCGAATAAAGACTTCTTACAACTAAGCATGTTATATCGATGCAATTCCAATTGTACCTAAACTAAACAGAGAAAAAAATAAATTCTTTAAAAAAGTTCATACATGTATATATAGCTGAAATCCAGCTAAGGTTAACCCGTGTCTGCAGAGATCTTTCCAAAGAATGAAGGGGAGATCACTGCGAGGAGATTGGATATTGTGATGACGTTGTTTTTTGTTATGCCAATTAATTTATAGATAAATTATTTGTTTCAGAGGATACTTGGACAAAACCTACACTTATGACAAAACCGACATGTTGAGTAACTCAAATATGACCATGACCTAAAATGACCTTGACCGTCAAGGTCAGATGATTGAATTTTGCTTAAATTCTCATAACTTTATCATTTATTGATGGATTTGATTCATACTTGGACAAACAATACTTATTACAAATCTGACATTTTGATTCTTTCAAATATGATATTGTCCTAAAAATTAATGACATTGACAAGCAATATCAAATTATTTTTGAATTTTGCTAAAATTGGTCATAATTTTGTTATTTATGGTTGGATTTGATTCATGCTTGGACAAAACAACACTTTTGAAAAACTGACATGTTGAATAATTCAGGTACATTGTAATTGCATTTAAGGCGGCAATATATATTTGCAATATTATTTTTAAACATTGCAGGTTATTTATCTACTGTTTTCACATCTTAATTATTTACTCACATGATTTTGTTACTTTTATGAACAGTATACTTACACAAAAATATATTTGATTTCTGTGTTGCTCTTGACTTGGATATAAGCTTTTGTCAAGTACAATGTATTTCAGTTTAATAGAGATCACCATGGTATTTCTCCCCAATTTTTAGCTTATCTGTTTCGAAGAAAAACTTGAGCTATTATGATCG
Organism: Cyclina sinensis; assembly: GCA_012932295.1. Taxonomy (NCBI): domain Eukaryota; kingdom Metazoa; phylum Mollusca; class Bivalvia; order Venerida; family Veneridae; genus Cyclina; species Cyclina sinensis. The sequence continues at coordinate 13,722,989 of JAAONU010000017.1, forward strand.
CTATGTCGTTTTCGTTGTCTTGCAAAAACTTTGATGTAGCCCGTTACTGAAACACTTTAAGGTATCACCACAAAACTTGGAATACTTACTTATAAAGAAAAGGTACAGTTGTAAGACAATGGGCATTATTCTGAAATATATTTTTGAAGTTAAGCCCCTTTTTAACATAGAATTTTTGTAAAAATTGGTTATTAAGTGGAATGATTTCAAATCTATCAAAGGTATCGATATGAAACTTGAAATATTTGCTTATTATGACAGGGCACAGTTGTAAGACAAGAGGCATTACTCTGAAAGCTGTTTTTGGAGTTCTGCCTCTTTTCAACTTGACATTTTTGTTGAAATTGGTTATTGATATAGATAATTTTGAAAACTGTCAAAAATATTGTACTCATTCTTGGTATTCTTTCTACTGGGGACAAGTCACATCTGTACCACAAGGAACATTACTAAGTGATCAGTTTTTCTAGAGTTATGCCCATTTTTCACCCGGAAAATAAACTTTTGTATAAATACTAATATCTTGAACATTTACAATCACAAAGTTATTCATCTTAAGTGAAGTGCATAGCAGCAATTATTGAATAGCACCAAAACACTCTTGAAATCAATTTCATTATTTCATTGCTTTTAACATACAAGCGTTGGCACCGCATGCGGTGCTCTTATTAGAGTATTAAATGACCATAGTGTCTCCCATCACAGCTGTATGTCATAACTCAGAAAATACTTAAGGGCTTGAGTTTATACTTTATACACTTATGTGACAAGGAAGTCCGAACAAAGACTCTACCTTGGTTTATTTTTGGATTATCTCCATTACTTTTATGTTGAAATTATGCTTTTCTAGAGCACATCTAAAAAGCAATTGAAGAAATTGATATGATTCTCATCACATGGGTGCAGTGACAAAGAACAATCTTCACACATTTGAACTTTCGCTTCTGACAGTACTCTCTGTGCTTTGATTTAATTACACATTAACTAATTCAATATTTTATATCATTAAAAAGGTTCGTAAACTCATATTTCACATATTTTAAAAATTAATTGTCAAAACTGTTTACTTTTTTGTTTGTAAATGAACTTAGTGCATCTAAGATGCTAGAAAAATGCTGTAAACATCAGGTATAATGATATAAGAATCTTAAAATTTGGCTCAAAAAGGAAAAAGTTATCTAGATTTAAAAATTCTGCTGCTATCAAATGTTAATAAATATTGATTCCTTTTGCCAACCCGTAGATAGCTTGCTTGCATGATATAATTTTTTTGACTGCCTTTGCCCTGATAGGCTGGTGGTATCAAAATAGGTTGGGCTTAACTCTGTCATTATGAATGACATGCTAATTCAACATCACTACATGTGGCTTTTCACTAAAAAAAAAAAACAAAAAAAAAACAAAAAAAAAACAAAACAAAAAAAACTACGAAATTTTGCTAATCATTAGTGATTTAGAATTGTTTTCACACATAAAAAATAAATTACGACTATCACCGAAAGAAATAATATCAAAAAAGTAATTTGACGTGGCAATGTTTGATGATTATTTTAAAGGATGACATAGATCAGTTTTAGAAGGAAAAGGAGATAACGCAAATACAATATTTTAGATCTACATGTTTGGTGTTTATGACATTTCCGAAAAGAAAAGTATGAGCGTTTGCATCAAAGACTGTGGTGGTATCCGGATAGTGGTATTGTTTGGATAGTTTCAACTTATTCAACTTCTTACTGCCAAAAGTCAATACTGACTATACTAGGCAGGCAAGATAGAATAGGAATAGGAAATAAATTTGTCCCTCACAGTGTTAGTCAATTCTTTAAACAAAATTAACCTTAACGTATATTCTTCTTATCAGAAATTCTTATCTGTTACAAGTTATTTTTTATAATTGTTGCAGATCAAAATGTCCGGAGAGAACAGTGGAAAAAAAGAAGTAAAATTGCAAACCAGTTCTGGTTCTGAATGTACAGTTAATTTACATGGTAAGTATTTCCGTCAACAGGTAGGTATGTAGTCTCACTATTTCGCCTCCGCAGGTGAACCCATTTTACAATCTGATATTTTATTGTTGTTCACCTTCTACGTCTTACTTTGATCTGCATCTGGCTAAGCGGACTCGCCCAATTGTAGGCGATTGGGCACTTTTTATGGCTCGTTTGTCCAACAAATCACAGAGTTTAAAGTAAAAATGATAAAAATATGATAAAATGTGATAACTAAATCCATACCTGATCCAGTAATCCAAGAAACAACACTGATATCTATAAGTATCGAACTGAAACACTTATTTCGTTCATAATTATCCACCATTTTATTCAAAATTTGGCGATCGGAATAATCGGAGTTGTAGGTAATAAGTTAACTAGGTTAGGGTAAAAAATCTGCCGAACAATACCCGCTTGGTTATATGCAGTTTAAAATTAGGCTTAAAGGTTGAACAACTAAAAAATATCAGATCAATAAATGGGTTCAACGCTTTAAGCCTGATTAATTAGGCTAGTAGGTATGGCATTGGTGACAGTAAATCTTCAAACATATTGAATAGTCTGCGATTTTGTTGTGATATTTCAGGGATAATGTTGACTTACCTGCAAGCGGTTTAACATCAACAGCAGACAACCATTACCAACACACAAGACTTGCACAAGACTTGCACAAAAATGTTATAGATTCACAATAAAATTAAGTGTTTAAGGAATGTTTATACAAAAATATTGACGTGTTATATGTTGACAGCAAGTTAAGCATTTTCTTATTATTAACTGTTCATACAAGAATTTTTTTACCTCTGTTTGATAAGTATCTTATTTTATGAATAAAGGTGCTACTGTAACATCTTGGAAGAACAATGGAGAAGACATTATCTTTCTCAGGTTACAATTTAACCATTTATTTGAGTTTTCTTTGGCCTTACTTTAAGTATGGCTTTCATTTATAAATCAAGGGAAAATGTTACGATATGTTGTTAGCAAAACAGAGTTCAACCTGGAATGAATATACTTCCTTCCTTACTTCAACTTGAATTCAATATACGTGTTTTGACTCTTAAATTTGCAATCTAGGTTTATACTCATTATTTAAGAGATATTTTTGTCCAAGAATTCAAATATGTCAGGACCATTTCTTCTGAAAGGAACAATTTTTACCAGAACGATTTAAATCAGATATCAAATATTTACTTACCTTGTATAGTGGAAAGGCAGTGTTTGATGGGAAGAAGGCTCTCCGTGGAGGAATTCCAATTGTGTTTCGTAAGTAAGATTTCAAATGCACTGATGTTGATGAAATGGAGTCAGTATTCAAACTATATAACAAAATATTACCCCTAGGATTTTGTCTGTTTTGTGAGGATAGATAAACATGAATAGAATTTAAACATTCTAGTCATTTCATTTAAGTAGGAGTCTAAACCTCTGAAACTAAGATGAATGTTTTCCATTCTTTGTATAGGAATGCATCAGGAAATTAAGTTTACATCATATATGTTTATGATTTTATTCTGAAAGCTAACTTTGGACCCTGGAAACTTGGACCACAGCATGGATTTGCTAGGATTAAAAAATGGGAAGCTGCAAGTTCTGTCACTCAGGTATTTAGATTTATCAAGTAGTGTATACCATGTTACTCTCTAAGTTGATAAGGCATTCATGTATCTCCCTTTTCAGATTTCATACCAGGGGCTTGTAGCTCTAAGGGTTAGAAATAATGACATTGCTGGTTGTTATGTATTATGTCATGAGATTGGGTTTTTTAATTATCATTGAAAGACTGTAAAGCTTTTTTGTTTTAAACCCTAGAATAGAGATATTATTTAAGGAAAAAGCCTTGTACTCCTAGGCGAAATCAAATAGCAGTTTAATTACTAAAAAGAAAATCATGTCAGGTACAGAGCATGTTCCAAAAAATAAAAAAAAGCTCTGTTCTTGCATTCTGCATTAATTTTCTCAGTTCTGAGATCTATATTTGCCTTTGTCTTTTTATTGGAAATAAGGAATTATATGATGAAATGATTCATTCTTTAATCTTAAGTTTAAGGTAATGCTGAATTCATCTTAGAAATAAAAGGTTTATATAATCATTATTGCAATTTATTTTAGTCAGATGATGAAAAGAACAGTCAGCTGTTTGTCTTAGAGGATGATGAAGAGACAAGAAACATGTGGAATGCAAGGTTATATATATTAGTCATTGCTCACTGGGGAGGATTAAGAAAATATGATTTAAACATTTATCAGAAGTAAATAGTGATTCCTTCCTAGATAGGAATCTTCTCATGGGACGGTTTATTCATAGGTGACTGTAGGGTGCTCTTCTAATGTGTAGCTCGACTTCAATGCAGGCCATACTGAAATAACAACTCATTGAAGAGTGTTAATGCTTCAGAGCTACCTGCTGCTATGTTAAATGAATGTAGACAATAAATGTGTGACCTATAATATAACGAGATTTTTGGGAAACATGCATACCAGCAATGCCTCTTTGACTTCAACAAGAGCCCTGTGAATTTGATCTTTGACAAAACAGGTGCAAAATCCTCAGTCTTCTTACCAGGCCAACCATCCTGTAGTCTGAGGTTTCTGGAATCAGTTGTTCTTGGTTTAGTGATTTGAAGGTATTAAAATACTAATAAACATTTTGTCAGCAAACTCTGTTAAAGGTCAAACACAAAAGGGGCCAACAAAATGAAAACTGATTGGAGGACTCTGGCATGATAAGTAGATGACCCCTTTTGAATTCAGGCTAATGGGGTCAAAGGTCAAGCTCAAATAAGCTTTCACTTTAAAAAGAGTTTCCAAAAAATTACTCTAGAAGAACTAAGTCAGGACTTCAAAAACTATTGGAGGTATCAACTTGAAACTTCATAGGTAAATAGATCTCATTAGGGAGAGTGCAGAACTCAGGAACCATAACTCTCATTTGCATAATTTTGGAGTTATTGCCCTTTGGAATTTCTCATACTTAATTTTGTCCGAGGCATAACTCAAAACTAGTTCAAAGAATTTGATTCCATGCAGAAATTTGGTTGCCATAAATATTAGGAAAAAAGTTAAAGAAGTCTTCTCTGAAACCACAAGACCTAGAGCTTTGATATTTGGCATAGTGTATTATGTAGATATCTTCTACCAAAGTTTTTCAAATTCTGTCCCTGAGGTCAAATTGTCCAAGCCCTTGGGTCAAATGTTTTACGTAGAAATATATATGAAAAACTTTAGGAATCTTCTTTTCTGAAACCACAAAGTCCTAAGTTATTAAATTTTGCACAAAGTATTGTGTAGTGAACCTCTACCAAGGTAATTGTATATATAGAGGCATATATATAGGGAAAACTTCAAAAATGTTTTCGCCTGAAACTACAATGCATTGGGATTTGATATTTGGCATACGGGTTCACCTAGAGCTCTTGTACAAAGATTGTTGAAATTATATCTCTGGGTTTGTAAATGGCTCCGCCCCGTGGGTCATTTGATTTAATAAAGACTTATATAGGGAAAACATCGAAAATCCAGAAAGCCTAGTGCTTAAACTTCATACGTGGAAAAATCTCATTGGGGAGAAGTGCAATGCCCAAGAACCATAACTTTTTTGCATAATTTTGGAGTTTTTGCCCTTTGAAATTTTTCATACTTAATTTTTGTCCGCATAACTCAAAAAGTATTGAAGATATCAACTTGAAACTTCATAGCTGCTTAGATCTCATTGAAGAGTAGTTCAATGCTCAAGAACCATAACTCTCTTTTGCACAATTTTGGAGTTATTGCCCTTTGAATTTTTCAAACTTAATTTTAGCCTGTGGTATAAAGTAACATATTCCCATATATAAATACCCTACTGACAAAGCGGCATGCGGGGAGTATTGGTGCCAGGACAGGCAGTTCTAGTTAGCCCACTGGCTCCAAAGTCATGCTTAAGGGGGCTTTTAATTCAAAATTAGTTTTCCAATCAATAACTTAAGAACTACCGAAGCCAGGTTCCTAAAAGTTAAAATATGGTTAGGGATGATCATTAGATAAACACTTGTTTACTTTGGTCAAAGGTCAAGCTGACTTTGATCTGCATTTTCTTAAATGGTTGAAGTTATTAGATTCCTAATACACTACCTCCACTCTGAAAAGTATTGAGTTCCATTAATTTGTACAGGATTGAGACATTTTCACTGAAGGATATGGGTTCAAACCCCACTCAAGCCTAAACTGTTCCTTTAGTTTTTGGCAGTTTTACAGTTTTGATTTTACAAAAGTAACTTTTATAGAATATAATTATATTCAATTTCTTTCATTTTAAATATTTTTCGATTGTCACAAAGCTTTTCAATATGGTAAATTGATGAAAATTGGGTATCTTTGATTTCAGTTATTAATTTCTCAAAAACTAGATGGTAAAAATATTTGATATTTTGCCTGTTTGTTCAGAAAAGTACATGAATAAAAACAATTGTAGCTAATTATAAGCCGAAGATTTATGTTGAAGTTTACTTTGATAACTCTCCCTCTTAATGAAGTGGGTGGGATAAATTCATGCCATGTTTATAACCATGTTTTGTTTCTTCTCACTTCCGGCTTTTCATTTTGTTTGCTTTTTGTCAGCAGTCAGCAGGTCTTCATAATGTGACTGATTACATACCAAGTATTGTTACGCCCCCGCCATGATAATGGCGATCGGGCATATAGAGTTTACCCTGTCCATGTGTATGTGCACCTTGGCCAGGCACCTTGTCCGGGCCATAACTCGAAAGGTATTGAAGATATTAACTTGAGGTGAATAGATCTTACTGTGGAGAGGTGCAGTGCCCAAAAACCATAACTCTCTTTCGCATAATTTTTGAGTTATTGCCCTTTGTAATTTTTCATACTTAATTCTTGTCCGGGGCTTAACTTGAAAGGTATTGAAGATATTAACTTGAAACTTCATAGGTGAATAGATCTCATTGTGGAGAGGTGCAGTGCCCAAGAACCATAACTCTCTTTTGCATAGTTTTTAGCTCGACTATTCGAAGAATAATGAGAGCTATAGTTCTCGCCCCGGTGTCGGCGTTGGTTTAGGTTACAGTTTTTCGGCAAGGTAACATAATTTACCTTACCCTTGCAGATATAGCCCTGAAACTTACAATTCTTGTTAACCATCAAGAGCTTAGTCTGCCCACAAGAGGAGATAACTGTGTCAAACATTTTGTTTGAATTATGGCCCCTTTTCGACGTAGAAATTTGGTTAGGGATTTTTTGCAAGGTAGCACTAGTCACCTTTCCCTTTCAGATATAGCCCTGAAACTCACAATACTTGTTTACCATCAAGAGCTTAGTCTGCTTACAAGAGAGGGTTACTGTGTCCAGCATTTTGTGTGAATTATGGCCCCTTTTCGACTTAGAAATTTGGTTAAAGTTTTTGGCAAGGTAGTACTAGTCACTTTTTCCTTGCAGATTAACTTAAAACATTTTTTTATCATCATTGCTTTTGACTGCCACAAGAGGAAGTAACTTTGTCAAGGATTTTGTGTGAATTTTGAGTTTGTAAGGTTTTATAACCCTTTAGTGTCAAGTACTGAGAATAGTCGAACACGCTGTCCTACGACAGCTCTTGTTGAGTTATTGCCCTTTGAAATTTTCATACTTATTTCTTGTCCGGGGCATAACTCGAAAGGTATTGAAGGTATAAACTTGAACTTTCATACTTAAATAGATCTCGTTGTGGAGAGGTGCAGTGTCCAAGAACCGTAACTCTTTTTCTCACAGTTTTTGAGTTATTGCCCTTTGTAATTTTTCATACTTAATTCTTGTCTAGGGGATAACTTGAAAGGTATTGAAGATATTAACTTGAAACTTCATAGGTGAATAGATCTCATTGTGGAGAGGTGCATTGCCCAAGAACCATCACTCTCTTTTGAATAATTTTTGAGTTATTGCCTTTTATAATTTTTCATATTTAATTCTTGTCCGAGGCATAACTCGAAAGGTATTGAAGGTATTAACTTGAAACTTCATAGATGAATAGATCTCGTTGTGGGAAGATGCAGTGCCCAAGAACCATAACTCTCGTTTGCATAATTTTTGAGTTATTGCTTTTTGTAATTTTTATGTCCCCGCCATGATAATGGTGAGCGGGCATATAGCGTTTACCCTGTCCGTGTGTGTGCATATGTGCGTGCGTGTGTGTGGGCACATACAATAGATGTTTGTGTCTGGCTCATAACTTTGTTGTGCATGGTTGGATTTCAAAATTATTTGGCATAAGTGATCATCGTATGAAGTCAATGTGTCTTAGAGAGACTGAAGATTTTACTTTAAGAGACTGCTGAACTTACCTGTTCATTTAGAAAAAAAGTATACCGCTCATCTGTAATCTCGCGGTACTTACCGTTTGGCTAACTTTAATTAAAAAACAAACAATAAACATTAGTAATTTTGGTAATCATTACAATATTTCATCCTTTTTCCATCGCCGAATGTGTAAAATGCCATTTAAATATGTCAAGAAAATCAATCATGTGGAAAATTTATCACAGTAGGCAGCCATATTGTTGAATTACGTCATATCACTAATCTCGCGGTAAATAGGTCAACAGGTTCTAGAACATTATATTGCAGTTAATGTTTATAGTCTGTCAACGAAACACTAATGGGTATGATCAAACATTGCTTAAAAAAGATAAATTGTTATTCAACATCAAAATTAATACTAAATGAACGCTGTTTACTGAGTCACTGTCACAAAATTACTCGTCTGGGAAACGAATGCATCGTAATAGGTTTTTTAAAGTATGGACTAAAACTTTCTAAGAAACTGCTCATGATTGCAAGTCAGAGCGTTATATCTTCGCGGGAGAAAAATGGGTCACAAACTTTGTTTGTAAACACAGCCCATATGGCGCGACTGACATACCGCGAGATTAGTGATACCGCGAGAATAGTGATGTCGGGTATATTTTTATAATATTTTATTCAAATTAAGCATGCTATTGAGTTTGTTATAGAGATACTGTTATTTCTGTCTACAATGCATGAGCTTGGTTTGCTTTTAGATACATGCATGTTATGTAGCAAGATACAGTGGAGTGGCTTGTGTTTAAAATCAACAGTTATCATTTCCATAAAATTTTAACTTTAAAAGCCTTGCTTATGCTGTCTCCAAGAAGGGCTGGTATGTAACAATAGTTAAAAAAGTAAATACCTGATATCTTTGCTCTGTCATATTTTATGCCATATTTACATGTTTGCCCACAGTGTTGATTTTTAGCTCACCTGAGCCTGCTCTGGGTGAGCTTTTGGGATCGTTGAATGTCCGGCGTCCGTCGGCATGCGTCGTGTATCGTCAACAATTTGACTTAAACAACATCTCCTCCTAAACCGCTGAGCCAACATTGATGAAACATGCCTGGGATATTCCTTGCATGAAGCTCTATCAAAGTTGTTCAAAGAATTCAATTCCATCAAGAACTCTGGTTGCTATGGCAACTTAAAGGAAAAACTTTGAAAATCTTCTTGTCTGAAACCACCAGGCCCTGAGTCTTCAGATTTGGTATGTAGCATTGTCTAGTGGACCTCTATCAAGTTTGTTCAAATTATGCCCCTGGGGTCAAATTTGGCCCCGCCCGGGGGGTCAATTGATTTTACATAGGCTTATATAGGAAAACTTTAAAAATCTTCTTGTCTGAAACCACAAGGCCTAGAGTTTAGATATTTAGTGTGCAGCATTGTCCAGTGGACCTCTACCAAGTTTGTTCAAATCATGGCTCCTTGGTCAAAAATGGCCCCGCCCTGGGGGTCACTTGATTTACATAGCATTATAATAGGGAAAACTTTAAAAATCTTCTTGTCTGAAACCACAAGGCCTGGAGCTTAGATATTTGGTATAAGGCATCATCTAGTGGACCTCTACAAAGATTGTTCAAATTATGACCCTGGGGTCAGGACTGGCCCCGCCCTGGGGGTCACTTGATTTACATAAGTTATATAGGGAAAACTTTAAAAATCTTCTTGTCAGAAACCGCAAGGCATGGAGCTTAGATATTTGGTGTTGAGCATCATCTAGTGGACCTCTACCAAGATTGTTCAAATAATGACCCTTGGGTCAGAACTGGCCCCGCCCTGGGGGTCACTTGATTTACAAAGAGTTATATAGGGAAAACTTTAAAAATCTTCATGTCTGAAACCACAAGGCCTTGAGCTTAGATATTTGGTATGAGGCATCATCTAGTGGACCTCTACCAAGATTGTTCAAATTATGACCCTGGGGTCAGAACTGGCCCCGCCCTGGGGGTCACTTGATTTACAAAGAGTTATATAGGGAAAACTTTAAAAATCTTCTTGTCAGAAACTGCAAGGCATGGAGCTTAGATATTTGGTATGAGGCATCATCTAGTGGACCTCTACAAAGATTGTTCAAATTGTGACCCTTGGGTCAGAACTGACCCAGCCCAGGGCTTCTTTGATTTACATAGAGTTATATACATGTAGGGAAAACTTTAAAAATCTTCTTGTAAGAAACTACAAGGCGTGGAGCTTAGATATTTGGTGTTGAGCATTGTCTAGTAGACACATTGTCTACAGCAATGAAATTTGGACCGTGTGCACAGTTTTTCGTTTTGATTTTAAAAATGTCATCGCATGTCCTTTACTTTTGACCTACTGACCTACTTTTTGTTTTTGGAGCTCTGGCAATGAAATTTGGACCATGTATACAGTTTTCTGTTCCGATTTCAAAAACGTCATACCATGACCTATATAGGTCAAACAAACAACAATAGGACGGACAGGGAGAAAGTGACATCAAGTTATGTCTGTTAAATGTTCAAGGTCTTATTGGTAAATCTTACAACAAACTACAGAAGAAAGAACTCTCACATTTGTTCCTAACTAATGATATACTTCTATTTACAGAGACATGGTCCAATGAAAGCTATCATTATAATGTCAGCGGGTTTACTCACCATATATTACACAGACGGTTAATAAATAAGAGAGCGGTCAGAGATAGTGGTTGGTTAGTTATATATATTGCAGATAAATTAAACCCACAGGTGTCATTACTCAAAACGCATAGAGACTGTATTATTTGGTTAAAAAATAGATAAAAACTTATAAATTCAGAGAAGCACATTTTGTTATGTTTATCATATATTATACCTGCAGGTAGCAGCAGCGAAGCGATGTCAGAGGAAAATGTGTATGATTATTTATTTGAAGATATTTTTGTCATTTAACCATGAATTTAATAATGATTGCTATTATTTGTTGTCAGGGGATTTAAATAGTAGAGTAGGGAACCTTAAGGATTTTGTTGAAAATGATATCTTATATAACTTTGATTTTATGCCCGATGATTACATAGCTGACGAGTTTTTACAAAGAACCACCAAGGATGTAAAAGTTAATGAAAATGGTCGATTATTGATTGATTTTTGTAAAACTACAGGCTTGAGGATTATGAACGGCCGTATCTGTGAAGATAGATATTTAGGAAACTTTACATGTATTAAGAATGCCGGCCGTAGTGTTGTTGACTATGTCATATGTAGCCCAGCTCTTATGCCTTTCTTTACTTCTTTTTTAGTTGATGAACCCAATATTTTGTCAGACCACTGTATTATAAATTTTTCACTGAAAAAGCTATATTTTAATCCGTGTTTTGATATTGCGAATGATGATATTTCAGAGGAATGTAAATATCATATAGAATATTGTTACAGATGGGGAGATGGGGCAAGGGAGAGTTATACTCACGCAATTAGCCAGGACGTTTTTCAGTCTAATATACAGTCCTTGACCGAAAACCTTGAAAATATAAGTACGAATGACGACTTAGATAGAAACTTAACACAGTTTTATGGGGCTTTGAAAACTGTTTGTGACCCAATATGTAAACATAACTATAACGTTAGTTCACGTGACAATATTTCGCACGAGAGACCCAATAAGAACCAACCTTGGTTTGATAATGAATGTTTCGACAGAAGAAGAGAATTTTATAAATGTTTAAATAGTTACAGGAAATCAGATACATTTGAAAACAGAAGGGCGATGGTACAGTCAAGGACAAAGTATAAAGATACAATACAAAATAAAAAGTTTATTTTTGATAAAAAAGAAACAAAAAAACTAGAATTACTGAGATATAAAAATGCACAAGAATATTGGAAATTACTTAAATCAGCTTATCCCAGTAATCCCAAAACAACAATAACTACGTCCCAGTTCGCAAGGTATTTTAAAGCTATTAATGATCCCGACTCCGTGTTTTTTCAACCCGACGAAGATGTTTTGTTATTTAATGAAAGAGTGCTTGACGGGGAACTACAGGTCATGTTTGATGAATTAAACTGTGAAATCACTCGAGCAGAAATAAAAAAAGCTTGTAAAGAATTAAAAAATAATCGCTCGGGCGGCTCGGATTTAGTTCTTAACGAAATGTTTAAGTACGGTTTTGAACATATGGACATTTACCTGGTAAAACTTTTCAATAAAATATTTGACATAGGTTACTTCCCTTGTGAATGGACAGAAGGCTATATAATACCTCTTCACAAAAAAGATGATATAAATAAACCAGAAAATTACAGGGGAATTACACTATTAAGTACTCTTGGAAAACTATTCACCCGTGTACTAAATAACAGGTTAAATAAATGGGCAGAAAACAATTATGTGTATGTAGAATCGCAAGCAGGTTTTAGACAAAATATGGGAACAATAGACAATATATTTGTTTTACACGGGCTTATAAGTCACGTATTAAACGAAAGTAAAAAGTTATATGTATGTTTTATTGACTTTACTAAGGCCTTCGACTACTTAGTAAGACAAAACATTTTCTATAAACCTATTCAGTATGGTGTTACCGGGAAAAAGTTAACTATTATAAAATCTTTATACGCTGATATAAGGTCAAGGGTCAAGTTCAACAATGAACTAAGTGAAAGTTTCAGTTGCTTTATTGGCGTTCGTCTAGGGGATTGTTTGTCCCCTTTTATATTTTCTATTTACGTAAATGACTTACAAGAATATTTGTCATTGAATGGTTTTGCTGGAGTTGAAATTGGGATGCTTAAACTTTTACTGTTATTATATGCAGACGATATTGTACTGTTTTCAGACTCTGAACAAGGTTTACAGGAAGGTTTAGATATATTGTACAGTTATTGCAGTAAATGGAAATTAGTACTTAATGTAAATAAAACTAAGAATATGATCTTTAGAAAAGGAGGAAACCTAAGACGAAATATGGTTTTTAGATATAATAATGAAGTCATAGAAATTGTAACAAAGTTTACTTATCTAGGAATTGTATTCACAACTGGTGGTTCATTTAATGAAACTTTTAAGAGCCTAGGTGGACAGGCTATGAAAGCTCTTTTTAAAATGAAATCCTATCTAAGAAATTTCCCTATCACATCAGTAAGTCATACGCTAGATATTTTTGATAAACTTATCTTACCGATTTTAAACTATGGATCTGAAGTATTTGGTTTTTCAAACGCTGAGTTTTTAGAAAAGGTACAATTGAAATTTTATAAACAGTTATTAGGAGTGAAAACCCAAACACAAAATAATTTCGTTTACGGGGAACTAGGTAGATACCCACTCCGAGTTCTTTGATTAATACATATTATTAGATATTGGATAAAGATCATTAGATCACAAAATCATAAGTATATTAAGATAATGTACAATGTTATGTTAAATGATATAGAATTAAGTCCAAATAATAAAAATTGGGCTTCTTGTGTAAAACAATTACTAGAAACTACAGGATTTAATGATGTTTGGTTTTTTCAGAGTGTAGGTAATGTAAATCTATTTTTGACACTTTTTAAGCAACGTGTTACTGATATTTTTCTACAGAACTGGACATTGGATCTAAACAATTCATCAAGAGCTAGTACTTACAGAACTTTTTCTTCTTTTGGAATTAAAAGTTATCTAGATAATATTAATATTAAAGAATATAGAATTGCTTTTACAAAACTTAGAGTCTCAAGTCATAGGTTAGAAATCGAAAGTGGAAGATGGCATAGACCTAATAAGATACCCAGAAATGATAGGAAATGCAAGTTTTGTCAATTATTAGAAAATGAATTTCACTTTGTTTTAGAATGTCCGCTGTATCAAAATTTAAGGAAAACATATATCCGTAAATATTATTGGACAAGACCTAATGTCCCAAAATTTATCGAATTGTTCACAAGTGAAAACAAAACAACAGTCAGGAACCTGTCAATATTTGTTTACAAAGGCTTTAAATTGCGAGATGAGCTTTTATATAATTAATCAACACTTTCTCCGCTAAAAAATAATAAAAAAGGTGAACTTTCTTAAAATTATTTATAATACAGCAAGTTTATAAAACAGAAATATGTAATGAGTTATATAGTACTTCTATCTATTTGCTAAGATATGTTTAATTACATTATAACACCTTAATATTTCTCATATGTTCTGCCATTACCTTACCCCCTTTATGTATTACTGTGAATTCTTTTTGATAAATGATTATTGTCAATTATGTTACTTGTATCTGTATGAACTCATGGATGTAAATCTATTGTTCAAATAAACTATATATCTATATATATATGTACTTGACCTACAGACCTAATTTTTGTTTTTTAGCTACAGCAATGAAATTTGGACCGTGTGCACATTTTTTTGTTCCGATTTCACAGTTGTCATCGCGTGACCTATATATTTGACCAACTGACCTACTTTTTGTTTTTGGCGCTATGGCACTGAATTTTGGACCATGTGTATAGTTTTTTGTTCCGATTTCAAAAATGTCATCACATGACCTATATTTTTGACCCACTGACCTACTTTTTGCTTTTGGAGCTATGGCAATGAAATTTGGACCATGTGTACAGTTTTTTGTTCTGATTTCAAAAATATCAACCCATGACCTACATTTTTGACCTACTGACCTAGTTTTTTGTTTTTTAGCTACAGCAATGAAATTTGGACCATGTGCACATTTTTTTGTTTTCGATTTCAAGAATGTCATTGCATGACCTATATTTTTGACCTACTGACCTACTTTTTGTTTTTGGAGCTATGGCAATGAAATTTAGACCATGTGTACAGTTTTTTGTTCCGATATCAAAAATGTCATCACATGACCTATATTTTTGACCTACTGACCTACTTTTTGATTTGGAACTTTGGCAATGAAATTTGGACCATGTGTTCAGTTTTTTGTTTTCGGATTTCAAAATTGTCATCGCATGACCTATATTTTGACCTACTGACCTTTTTTTTTTTTTTAGCTACAGCAATGAAATTTGGACCATGTGCACAGTTTTTAGCTCACTTGTCACGTAATGACAGAGTGAGCTTTTCTGATCACCTTTTGTCCGTCATCCATCCGTCTGTCCACAATTAATGTGTTAACACTCTAGTGGTCACATTTTTGCCTCAATTGTCATGAAACTTGGTCAGGATGTTTGTCTCATTAATATCTCGGACGAGTTCGAACATGGATTATCAGGGTTGGAAAACTAGGTCACACAGCCCAAATATAGAAAAACCTTGTTAACACTCTAGAGGCTACTTTTTTAGTCCAAATATCCTGGAAATTTGTCAGAAAGGTTCTATCAATGATTTCTAGCTCAAGTTTAAATGTGGGTCATCTGGGTTCAAAAACTAGGTCACGGAGCCCAAAAATAGAAAAATCTTGTTAACACTCTAGAGGTTACATTTTCAGCCAAAATAATCTGGAAATTTGTCAAAAAGGTTGCTTTGATGATTTCTAGGTCAAGTTCAAATATGGGTCATCTGGGTTCAAAAACTAGGTTACAGAGCCCAAATATTGAAAAACCTTGTAAACACTCTGGAAGTAACATATTTAGACCAAATAATCTGGAAATTTGTCAGAAAGGTTGCTTTTATGATTTCTAGCTCAAGTTCAAATATGGATCATCTGGGATCAAAAACTAGGTCACAGAGCCCAACAATAGAAACATCTTGTTAACACTCTAGAGGTTACATTTTCAGCTGAAATAATCTGGAAATTTGTCAGAAAGGTTGCTTCAAAGATTTCTAGCACAAGTTCAGATATAGGTCATCTGGGTTTAAAAGTAGGTCACAGAGCCCAAAAATAGAAAAATCTTGTTAACACTCTAGAGGTTACATTTTCAGCCCAAATAATTTGGAAATTTGTCAGAAAGGTTGCCTTGAGGATTTCTAGATCAAGTTCGAATATGGGTCATCTGGGGTTACAAACTAGGTCACAGTCCAAATATAGAAAAAACCTTGTTAACATTCTAAAGGTAACATTTTCAGTCCAAATTGCCTGGAGATTTGTCAGAAAGGCTCTATTGATGATTTCTAGCTCAGTTTTGAATATAGGTTTTCTGGGGTCAAAAACTAGGTCACATAGCCCGAAAGTAGAAAAACCTTGTTAATGCTATAGAGGTTACTTATGTAGTCCAAATGTCCTTGAAATTGGTCAGAAAGGTTGTTTCAACGATTTCTAGCTCAGATTTGGATATGGGTCATCTGGGATAAAAAAAACTAGGTCACATGGTCCAAAAATAGAAAAAATCTTGCTAACATTCTAGAGGTTACATTTTCAGCCCAAATAATCTGGAAATTTGTCAGAAAGGTTGCTTTGACGATTTCTAGCTCAAGTGGAAGTATGGGTCATCTTGGGTCAAAAACTAGGTCACAGAGCCCAAATATGGAAAAACCTTGTTAACACTCTAGAGGTAACATTTTAAATCCAAATAACCTGGAAATCTGTCTGAAAGCTTAATTCTATGGTTTCTAGCTCAAGTTTGAATATGGGTCATCTGGAGTCGAAAACTAGGTCACAGAGCCCAAATATCGAAAAACTTTGTAAACACTCTTGAGGCTACATTTTCAGTCCAAATGTCCTGGAAATTTTTCAGAAAGGTTGTTTTGATGATTTGTAGCTCAAGTTTGGATATGGGTTATCTGGGGTCAAAAACTAGGTCACAGAGCCCAAATATCGAAAAACCTTGTTAACACTCTAGAGGTAACATTTTCAGTACAAATAACCTTGAAATTTGTCAAAGAGATTGTTTCAATAATTTCTTGGTCAAGTTTGAATATGGGTCATCTGGGGTCAATTAACCAGGTCCATAGCAACTTTGTTAAAAGCAGTCATTCTCAGGTGAGCGATATAGGGCCATCATGGCCCTCTTGTTTGTTTCGATTTCAAAAATGTAATAGCATGACCTATATTTTTGACCTACTGACCTACTTTTTGTTTTTTGAGCTATGGCAATGAAATTTTGACCATGTGTACAGTTTTTTGTTCCGATATCAAAAATGTCATTGCATGACCTATATTTTTACCTACTGACCTACTTTTTGTTTTTGAAGCTATGGAAATTAAATTTTGACCATGTGTTCAGTTTTTTGTTCCAATTTCAAAAATGTCATCGAATGACCTATATTTTTGACCTACTGACCTACTTTTTTGTTTTTTAGCTACAACAATGAAATTTGGACCATGTGTACAGTTTTTTGTTTCGATTTCAAAAATGTAATCGTATGACCTATATTTTGACCCACTGACCTACATTTTGTTGTTGGAGCTATGGCAATGAAATTTGGACCATGTGTACAGTTTTTTGTTCCGATTTCAAAAATGTCATCGCATGATCTTTATTTTTGACGTACTGAACTCCTTTTTTTTTTGGAGCTATGGCAATGAAATTTGGACCATGAGTACAGTTTTTTGTTCCGATTTCAAGAATGTCATCGCATGACCTATATTTTTGACCTATTGACCTCCTGTTTGTTTTTTGGAGCTATGGCAATGAAATTTGGACCATGTGCACAGTTTTTTTTTCGATTTCAAAAATTTAATCCCATGACCTATATTTTTGACCTACTGACCTACTTTTTGTTTTTGGAGCTATGGCAATGAAATTTAGACCATGTGTACAGTTTTTTGTTCCGATTTCAAAAATGTCATACCATGATCTATATTTTTGACGTACTGAACTCCTTTTTTTTTTGGAGCTATGGCAATGAAATTTGGACCACGAGTACAGTTTTTTGTTCCGATTTCAAGAATGTCATCGCATGACCTATATTTTTGACCTATTGACCTCCTGTTTGTTTTTTGGAGCTATGGCAATGAAATTTGGACCATGTGCACAGTTTTTTTTTCGATTTCAAAAATTTAATCCCATGACCTATATTTTTGACCTACTGACCTACTTTTTGTTTTTGGAGCTATGGCAATGAAGTTTAGACCATGTGTACAGTTTTTTGTTCCGATTTCAAAAATGTCATCGCATGACCTATATTTTTGACCTACTGACCTACTTTTTGTTTTTGGAGCTATGGCAATGAAATTTGGACCATGTGTACAGTTTTTTGTTCCGATTTCAAAAAATGTCATCGCATGACCTATGTTTTTGACCTACTGACCTACTTTTTTTGTTTTTTAGCTACAGCAATGAAATTTGGCGCATGTTTACAGTCTTTTGTTTCGATTTTAAAAACATCATAGCATGACCTATATTTTTGACCTACTTTTTGTTTTAAAGCTACAGCAAATTTTTCCATGCATGGATCCTATATTCCGTGGGTAGGGTTTGAGGTGACTGGGTTAAGGTCAAGGTCACCATAGCTTATGATAGATATTTCTACTTTTTGTCATAGAGCCTGTATTTATTGACTGATATTTTACATGTTTACATATTTATATTTACATTACTTACATATTTTCAATTAAAACATGAAATACTGCTTAACAGCAAACCTACAGCCAAAATACTCAGGTGAGCGATCTAGGGCCATCATGGCCCTCTTGTCTAAGTTTGTGTTAAGTGTCTTTTAGCCAAGGCATCTGTGTCCTTTGGACACATTTTTGTTTTAAAAGTCAGTCTTAGAAAATACATTGTGTTTCTCTATACCTTATTAAAAAAACATTTGGTGAGGTTTGAAATGAATATTAGTCATTTCTTGAAACTCCCATAGTAAAAGTGTCTTATTTAGTCTTAATTTTGTCCTAGGATAGTATATTTCTAAAAAAGCTCAGTTCAGTGAGGGCTGACAAAATGTTTATTAGTATTCTAATACCTTAAGATCACTAAACCAAGAACAGCTGTGTTCAGAAACCTCAGATTACAGGATGGTTGAGCCTGGTTTGACAAAGATCAAACACACAGGGCTCTTGTTGAAGTCAAAGATGCATTGGTGGTTTGGATGTTTCACAAAAATCTCTTGTTACATTATAGGTCACACCTTTATTGTCTTCATTCATTTAATACATCAGCAGGTAGCTCTGAAGCATTAACACTCTTCAAGGAATTGTTATTTCAGTATGGCCTGCATTGAAAAGGTGGTAATTGTACACAGGTCATAGTAGAAAATCGTTTACATTTATGATAATTTAAATTATTTATGAATTATTTTTTGCAGATTCAGGCTTGAATACACAGTTGAAATAGCCAAGGATTCTTTGAAAACCTCATTAAAAGTTCTAAATAAAGGTATTTAAGCTTCAGATGTTACCTTAAAACATAACCGGATTGAATAATATAAAGCAACCAACATTTAGCTTACGTTAGAAATAGAAGTTTTGAAATGAAAAGTATTTTCATAAAGTCACACTCTTTAGCTTAGTAAAAATATTAAGGCATCCTATGTACTTACATACCGTTTTGCAAAATTATATAAGTGAATGTGCTAATAGCCGAATTCAGTTTTGTTTGGCATGCTAGCATACCTGCCATAATTTTTCTGGCCATTTCCGGGATTTTGATATTGAATTTCCGGGATTTGAGTCGATTTTCCGGGACATACAACTATTCATATACTTTCAATGCACTACCGTTGGCAGTACACAAAATTGGACCGGAATCCGTTTTTGGCGGGAAAAGCCGTGCACCTCTTTCAAATACACATCAGTTTCATACCTTTTATCTTAGTTGCAAGAGCATAGTAATTATCAGGCTTGCAGAAATGTTTCAAGCTCAATCGGTCCGACCACCCGATGATTACTCCCCAACCCCTCTCAACCACTTCAAAAAAAAAAAAACGTTCGCTCGTATTTACGAGTGGAGAACGAGTGGAGAAGGTAGGAGGACGAGTATAATTTTCTGATCAATCATCCTGCAGAACGAGTGCAAAAACCGCAAGAAATATACCGATGGATGTGTATGTCATAACGTCACAGTTGACCGACAGTAAATTCTGCATGTAATACGCTGTCAAAACGAAACCGGAAGCGTGAGTAAGGGGGAGCACTGCAGCTTTTTTATTTCAGTAAACCGCACAGTGCCATTGATCTTTTTCTCCTAGGTCTCCAGGACTGGTGATGGTGATAAAGGATGAGTAGAAATTTTTGTCACAAGTACTAATTGTGTAAAATAAACTGTGTACCATTAATTAATTACCATCATAAACTCGAATTCAAGTTGAATCACGGGCATTTGATGACAGCGTCGTCTATGCTTCGTATTACAAGTATCGGCGCGATTTGATCGAACATTACAATATTCACCATGAGTTTTACGCGCGTTTGCATTAAATTTAATTTTAAGTAGCATCTCTATTTACACCGCAGCGACAGTCTTTGAAAGGGGCAGATATCTTACAAATTAATTAATGCTTCGCAAGTCAATAAATCGATAGCCAATAGCGGTCATTTGTTAATTGGTTATCAATGACACGCGGTGTATTCACCGAATCGGAACATATTATCATAACCAATAATTAAGGAATTAGCGGCGTATCAAAAATTTTACTGGCCTGATCAAAGGTATGCTCGTTTTTCATGTTTTCCGGGACATCGGGTGTCTTTCCAGGACTCCGGGACTGGCCCGTGATTTCCGGGACAATCCCGGACGATCCGGGATGTATGGCAGGTATGCATGCTAGTGATACATTGTATTGTGTTTCAATAACAAATGCTTATGTTCATGCTTTATCTATCATATGAGTCTTGCTTCTTTTCTTTAAAAGTTGCAAGTTCTTAACTTAGTGTATAGCATCTTTGCATGGAAACCGAGCTTTAATTTGGGGTCAGTCGAATCAAGGTCAAGGTCATGGTTACTAAAAATAGAAAATTGGTTTCCAGACAATAAGTTAGGTTTTTATTGGTCAATCTTGACCAAACTTGGTGTATTATACACTTGCATGATAACCTAGCTTGGGATTATATCTGGGACCAGTCTGGTCAAGGTCAAGGTCACTATTACTTAAAAGTAGAAAATTAGATTCCAGTCAATAACTAAGGCTTGAAATGACTCATGTTGATTAAACATGGTTTATAGCATGAAAATCTAGCTTGGGATTGTATTTGGTGTCAGTTGGGTCAAGGTCAAGGTCACTGTTACTAAAAGTAGAAAATTGGATTCCAGTCATTAACTTACGATTGGAATGACAGATTTTGACTAAACTTGGTGTACAGCACCCTTGCATGAAAACCTAGCTTGTGATTTTATTTGCATTCAGTCTGGTCAAGGTCACTGTTACCAAAATAGAAAATTTGTTTCCAGTCAATAACTTAAGTATTTATTGGTCAATCTTGACCAAACTTGGTATATATCACCCTTGCAGGAAACTAGCCTAGGATTTTATTTAGGATCAGTCGGGTCAAGGTCACTGTTACTAAAAAATAGAAAGTCAGTTACCGTTAAATAACTTGGGTTGACTGATCTTGATGATACTTTGTATATAGCATCCTTGTAGCATCCTGACACCTCCATGCATTTCGTAGGCTCTCGAAGTTACTTTTATGGCTTCATGCAAATTATACATATACATGTATGTTGCATTGCTCAAATGTTTAATAATCATACAGTCTCTAGCTTTTAGCTCACGTGGCACAAAGTGCAAGAGTGAGCTTTTGTCATACCCCAATGTCCGGTGTGCGTCGTGAGGCATCAACAATTTCATTCAAACGACATCTCCTCTGGGCCAAATTCAATGAAACTTGCATGGGATGTTCCTTGCATGAAGCTCTTCCAAATTTGTTCAAAGAATGCAATTCCATGCAGAACTCTGGCTGCTATGCAATTAAAGGAAAAACTTTGAAAATCTTTTTGTCTAAAACCACAAGGCCTGGAGCTTAGATATTTGGTATGAGGCATCATCTAGTGGACCTCTACCAAAATTATTCAAATTATGATTAATTTTTTCGCTTTGGCAATAAAATTTGGACCATTTGTACAGTTTTTCAAGATGATTTTAAAAACATTATTCCTTGACCTATATTTTTGACCTACTGACCTACTTTTTTGTTTTTTAGCTACAGCAATGAAGTTTGGACCATGTGCGCAGTTTTTCGTTTTCGATTTCAAAAATGTCATCGCATGACCTATAATTTGACCTACTGACCTACTTTTTGAGCTATGGCAATGAAATTACATTGGTCCATTTCTGTGATAAGCATCATTACATTCATAAAAATTTCTTTCATCTTTGAACCCAGGTGAGCGCTTTAGGGCCATTGGCCCTCTTGTTATGGTATAGTTATGGATTTTTAGGAGCCCTTGGTCATGAGTTATTGGGTTTAGATCAGGTTCACAGTTGTCTTTGAAATAAAAAAGATATTTCTTTTGTAAAATTATTTAGAGAAACATTGAAAACCTGGTTTCATTGCATGGCGGTGTTTCTTGTTTTTAGTAAAATATTTGGAAACTAATTTGTGGTAAATGATTAATATGTACATCATAGATGTATAGCAGATGGTCCAACGGACAATATTCTTAAAGTTGTAGTAGTCCATATCTATGTAGTTAAGTTACAAATTTGACAGAGGGTTTTATTGACTAGATTTTTATGCTCCCTGAAGGGAGAGCATAAAGTTGCCGCCTTGTCTGTCCTTCCTTCCGTGCATCCGTCACACTATTGTCCGAAGAATAACTTGAAAAATATTGAAGGAATTTGATTAAAACTTTATACATTGATAGAGACCAGTGAGAGGAAGTGCATTGTCCAAGAACAATAATTCTACATTGCATAATTTTTTAATTATTTCCCTTAAGTTAATAATGCTTGTCCGGAATAAACTCTTAAACTGTCGAAGATATCTCATTGAAACTTCACACAGTTATAGAGACTAGTCAGAGTAAGTGCAGTGTGATAGAACCGTAACTCTAATTCACTTAGTTTATGAATTATCTCCCTTTATAATACAGTAGAACTTCCGAAAACCGGACATTCTAAAAACTGGAAACTTCTGAAAACTGAACTATTTTCTCAGTCCGGAAATTTCTCCTCCTGTTTTTAGCTCACCTGAGCACAAAGTGCTCAGGGTGAGCTTTTCTGATTAGTCTTTGTCCGTCATCTGTCCTCCGTCCTTGCCTTGGTTGATGTTCCTTGCATGAAGCTCTACCAAGATTGTTCAAATGGTTCTGGCCCATTGCATTTCTGGTTCACTGGAGCCAATATAAGATTTTAAAAGTTGGATCTTTAAAAATCTTCTTCTCCAAAACCACAAGGCCTGGAGCTTTGATATTTGGTATGAAGCATCATCTAGTGGACCTCTACAAAGTTTGTTCAAATTATGACCGTGGGGTCAAAACTGACCCCACCCCAGGAGTCAGTTGATTTTACATAGAGTTATATAGGGAAAACTTGAAAATCTTCTTGTCAGAAACCACAAGGCCTAGAGTTAAGATATTTGGTGTGTAGCATTGTCTAGTGGACCTCTACCAGGTTTGTTCAAATCCTGGCCTCTGGGTCAAAAATGGCCCCGCCCCGGGGGTCACTTGTTTTACATAGAGTTATATAGGAAAATCTTAAAAAAATCTTCTTATCAGAAACCGTAAGTTATAGAGCTTAGATATTTGGTGTGTAGCATTGTCTAGTGGCCCTCTACCAAGTTTGTTCAAATCCTGTCCTCTGGGTCAAAAATGACCCCACCCCAGGGGTCACTAGTTTTACATAGAGTTATATAGGAAAATCTTAAAAAATCTTCTTGTTAGAAACCGTAAGTTATAGAGCTTAGATATTTGGTGTGTAGCATTGTCTAGTGGACCTCTACCAAGTTTTTTCAAATCCTGGCCTCTGGGACAAAACTGACCCCACCCCAGGAGTCAGTTGATTTTACATAGATTTATATAGGGAAAACTTAAAAATCTTCTTGTCAGAAACCACAAAGCCTAGAGTTAAGATATTTGGTGTGTAGCATTGTCTAGTGGACCTCTACCAAGTTTGTTCAAATCCTGTCCTCTGGGTCAAAAATGGCCCCGCCCCAGGGGCCACTAGTTCTACATAGAGTTATATAAGAAAATCTTAAAAAATCTTCTTGTCAGAAACCGTAAGTTATAGAGCTTAGATATTTGGTGTGTAGCATTGTCTAGTGGACCTCTACCAAGTTTGTTCAAATCCTGGCCTCTGGGTCAAAAATGACCCCGTCCCAGGGGCCACTAGTTTTACATAGAGTTATATAGGAAAATCTTAAAAAATCTTCTTGTCAGAAACCGTAAGTTATAGAGCTTAGATATTTGGTGTGTAGCATTGTCTAGTGGCCCTCTACCAAGTTTGTTCAAATCCTGTCCTCTGGGTCAAAAATGGCCCCGCCCCAGGGGTCACTAGTTTTACATAGAGTTATATAGGAAAATCTTAAAAAATCTTCTTGTTAGAAACCGTAAGTTATAGAGCTTAGATATTTGGTGTGTAGCATTGTCTAGTGGCCCTCTACCAAGTTTTTTCAAATCCTGGCCTCTGGGTCAAAAATGGCCCCGCCCCGGGGGTCACTTGTTTTACATAGAGTTATATAGGAAAAACTAAAAAATCTTCTTGTCAGAAACAAGAAGGCCTACAGTTAAGATATTTGGTATGTAGCATTGTCTAGTGGACCTCTACCAAGTTTGTTCAAATCCTGGCCTCTGGGTCAAAAATGGCCCCACCCCGGGGGTCACTTGTTTTACATAGAGTTATATAGGAAAATCTTAAAAAAATCTTCTTATCAGAAACCGTAAGTTATAGAGCTTAGATATTTGGTGTGTAGCATTGTCTAGTGGACCTCTACCAAGTTTTTTAGAAAAATGTCCCTGGGGTCACTATTGGCCCCGCCCGAGGGGTCACAAGTTTTAAATAACAATATAGAAGAAAATCTTTAAAAATTCTCTTGTCTGAAACCACAAGACCTAGAATTTTAAAATTTGGCATGAAGCAAGCTTTATCAAGCTTTTTCAAATTATTGGATTAGGTTAAAGGTCACGGAGGCTAAAAGTAGATTTATCTACTGTACCTCATAGAGCCTTCATTTATAGACCAATATCTTTGATATTCAGTATAGAGGTTCCTTGCATGGACCTCTACCCATGGGTAGGGTTTGAGGTCACTGGGTCAAGGTCACCATAGCTTATAATAGATATTTCTACTTTCTGTCATAGAGCCTTTATTTATTGACTGATATTTTACATATTTGGTTTGTAGGCACTTACATATTTTCAATTAAAAAATGAAATACTGCTTAACAGCAAACCTACAGCCAAAGTACTCAGGTGAGCGATCCAGGGCCATCATGGCCCTCTTGTCTATGTATATCATACTTCTGAAATCCGGATCTTCTGAATTCTGAATTCAGGACGATTTTTCCATTAAATTTAGTTTCACTCAATGCAATTTTACTTCCAAATACCGGAAAAAATAAAAAAAAAGTGCAAAAGACAGACCTAAGATCGCAAACCCAGCGGCAAAAATGTCATGTCTCTATCTATTGTTTACCAATTAGCGGTGATCGTTTATTTGACATGCGTTAGAATAACAAGTTGTCAATATGAAATTGAAGTGCAGCTGAATATATCGTAAATTAAATAGCAGTAAATAATTAAAGTGATGATTAATGGATTAATAACAGGAAATTGCTACAAGCAACCTTAAGGAGAAAGCTAAATTAACTAGCCAACATTGGCCAATGTGTTGGTTATTCTAATTGGCATTTTTTTTTCGAACTGTTTTAAAGGTATACAAAATGTAGCTTTGTTCTGAGATACAGAAACGTGTTTTCACATAATGTAGTATACATGTATATACATTTGAAAACATGTGACATTTTTTCTTATAAAATATACATTTGTAAAATGTTTTTATGCGCCAAAAGGGAGGCATATAATTTTTGGACCGTCTGTCCTTCTGTCCATCTGTCCGTCTGCATTTTTCTTGTCCGGTCAATAACTTTATTATTATAAGGTGGATTTTAAAATAACTTGGCATAAATGTTTGGCACAATTAGATGATGTGTCATTGAGAGACCTGGGTCTCTAACTCAAAGGTCAAGGTCACACTTTGGCTTCAAAGGTCATTTTTGAGATAATGCAGTGATGGTCGTGTCCGTTCTGTATCTTTGTCATTCACAATTGGATTTTAAAATAACTTGGCATAAATGTGTATCACATTATGACGACCTGTCATGCCCAAGACCTGGGTCTCAAACTCAAAGGTCAAGGTCACACTTAAACTTCAAAGGTCATTTTTGAGATAATGCAGTGATGGTCGTGTCCGGTCTGTATCTTTGTCATTCACGATTGGATTTTAAAATAACTTGGCATAAATGTGTGTCACATTATGACGACATGTCATGCGCAAGACCTGGGTCTGTAGTTCAAAGGTCAAGGTCGCACATATGCTTCAAATATCATTTTTTTCATGACAATGCAGTGATGGTCGTGTCCGGTCTGGTCCTTTGTCATTTATGGATAGATTTTAAAATGATTTGGCATAAATTTGTTGCACATTATGACGACGTGTCTTGCACAAGACCCAGGTCTGTACCTCAAAGGTCAAGGTCACAGTTGGGCTTCAAAATCTCATTCTCATTATAATGCAGTATGCAGTAATGGTTTTCTTTAATAATATCGCACCTTATTTAAAAGTTTACTGATTTAATTTTTGATAATTATATGTCAGAATGACAAATCTTTTACTGTTATTATTTTATTTCATACATAAAAAAAAATCCCATATCCTTGACTAAGAAATCTACATTTCAGAAAAGGTAAACCTTAAAAGACATGGAGAATGCAGAATATATCGTACAAATATTGTGTTATTAAAGACTTTGTGTCTACTAATATCTTATTTAAGTGCCAGTGCTTACACCTGAAGTCCTTGCATTTGCGTAGGCCACTAGATGAGATGTACTGAGGTCAAGTTTACTCTTTCGACTTCAAATGCCTTCTTTCTATAAATTGGGTGTCGGGTGCATACTAGTATGTCTGTTTACAACGACAGCTCTTGTCATTAATTTTAATTTTGCATTATGTTTCACATGTTAAAAAGGCTGTTAAACTAAACAATACTGACTGCATTCACTATCATAAAGAACCAAGGGTGTTTGGCACCTGTACTTATCCAGATCATTTGTATTTCTGAATTCCGGAAACTTCCAAAATCCGAACGTTTTGGTGGGTCCCATGGGTGTTTGGTTTTCGGAAGTTCCACTGTACTTAATAATGCTTGTCTGGATATTAATTTGAAAAGTATTGAAGAAATTTGATTAAAACTTCCCACAGTCATAGATATAAGTGAATGAAAGTGCACTGTTCAATAACGATATGTCTACCTTGCTTGATTTTTGAATTATCTCCCTTAATGATACTTAAAATGTCACACTCTTGTCCGGAGAATAACTTGAAAAGTATTAAAGGAATTTGATTGAAACTTAATACATTGATAGAGACCAGTGAAAGGAAGTGCAGTGTCTAAGAACCATATGTCTGCCTTGATTAATATTTGAAATATCTCCCTTAATGATACTTAAAATGTTAAATAATGCTTGTCCGGAGTACAACTTCTAAACTATCAATGATATCTCATTGAAACTCCACACAGTTATAGAGACTAGTGAGAAGAATTGTAGTGTCAAAGAACCATGACTCTACATTACTTAGTTTATGAATTATCTCCCTTTATGGTACTTTATTATGCTTGTCAGAAGAATAACTCTAATACTATATAAGGACATTTATTAAAATTTCACACAGTGATAGAGAGCAGTGTGAGGAAATGCATTTTTATGAACCATAACTTTACCTTGCATAATTATTGAATGATCTCCTTTAATGATAATTACAAAAGTTAAATTATGTTTGTCTGGAGTATAACATACAAAATATCAATGCTATCTCATTATATCTTCACACAGTTATAGAGACTAGTGAGAGGAAGTGCAATGTTAAAAAAACCATCACTCTACATTACTAAGTTTTTTAATTATCTCCCTTTATCATACCTAATAATGCTTTTTAGGAAAATAACTTGAAAAGTATTGAAGGAAATTGAATAAAACTTCACACAGTTATAAAGTTTTTAATTTTAGTTTTTTAATTATCTCTCTTTATCTCCCTTTATAAAACTTAATTTAGCAACCCTGATCGATAGATAAATCAGTGGCTTATCAGCTGGAATTCTAGAGAACAGCACTGATTATACTGATGAAGTACAGGTCTACGTTTTACACCTGCCAGCCAAGCACTTGACACCTCTTGTTGTGATTATAAAAATTCTATCAAACATTCACAGATTAAACAAGTAGCAGGTAAATTTTGCAATAAATCATCTGTCCTTACAAATGTGTTTTTTTATACTGTAAATCCTCAAATATGTTTCATCATTACTATAACTGAAAAAACTATTTAATTTCACATGTCATGGAACTACCATTGATAGTACATTTCTTACTTTTCTGCCATTCTGAAAAAAAAATACTTTGAGGAGCATAATTTGGTTTTGCAAATTTCTTGTTGTTTTTAAAGCTTATGCACATTACAGTTTTATGCTTTTTATATAAGCCTGTCGAAGGATGGCCATATTATGGGAACCCCCGTGGCGGGCGAGTGGGCGACGTCCAGACCTTGTTTGGACCCTATCACTGTTGCTTATAGCCTGACTGACATCAGACTTGCTGTAAAGCTTTCTTGCAATAAGTAGAAGTGCAGTGCCTAAGAACCACAACTCTACCTGGTCCTTTTTTTGAATTATCTCCCCTTATGAATTTATTTTTGTCCAGAGCAGAACTTTAAAACTATGAAGTGAATTGATGTGAAACTATACAAAGATAGCTAATGATATGGAGAAGTGCCCAAGAAGCTTAATTCTTTCTTATCCAGTTTTTGAGTAACCACCCCTTCTCCACAAGGCCTAGAATTTTAAAATTTGGCATGAAGCATTGTCTAGTGGACCTTAACCAAGCTTGTTCAAATTATTAGATTAGGGTAAAGGTCACTGAGGCTAAAAATAGATTTATCTACTTTACCTCATTAGGGGTTTCATTTATTGACCAATATATATGGTATTTAGGTTCTTTGCATGGACATTTACAGGTAGGTGGGGTTTGAGGTCACTGGGTCAAGGTCACCATAGCTCATAATAGATACTTCTACTTACTGTCATAGAGTCTTTATTTATTGACTGATATTTTAGATATTTAAAATTGCTGAAACCGTTCCGCTCCATTGATCAAAATGGCCGCCAGAGCTAAAAAATAGATTTTTGTCAATATTTTGCTTCAAATGACATCTCCTTCTAAACCACTTGGCCATTTTAAACCAAACTTTACAGAAATGTTCCTTATAATGCCCTTTTCTAAAATTGCTCAAACTGTTCTGCTACATTGCACATAAGGGCTGCAAAAGCTAAAAATAGAAAAAAATTCAAACAGCATCTCCCCCTAAACGGTTGGGAGATTTTCCACCAAATTTCACAGAAATGTTCCTTACATAGCCCTCTATGCCCTGCTTCAAATGACATCTCCTCTAAAACCACTTGGCCATTTTAAACCAAATTTGACAGAAATGTTCCTTATAATGCCCTTTTCTAAAATTGCTCAAACCATTCTTCTCCATTGCACATAAGGGCTGCAAAAGCTAAAAATAGAAAAGAAATCAAACAGCATCTCCTGCTCAATGGCAAGGTAAATTTCACAGAAATGTTCCTTACATATTGCTTAAATGGTTCTGCTCCATTGAACAAAATGGCCACCGGAGCTAAAAATAGGTTTTCTTCAATATATGGCTTCAAATGACATCTCCTCACAAGCTGTTATCACGAAATTGCCTCGCACACAAATCAAAGGTCCGCCGCTCAAAGGTCAAGGTCACACTTGGGGGTCAGTGCAAAACCCGTGTCCGGAGCGTAACTTATACATGCATAGAGGGATTTTAATATAAGTTGGGACAGATATTTTCCATCGTAAGACGGAGTGTAGCGCGAAAAATTCAGGTGTCTGTGGCAAAGGTCAAGGTCACACTTAGGGGTCAAAAGTCAAATAACACAATAAAACATTCATTTGTGAGTTTAACTTCTATATACATGGATGGATTTTAATATAACTTAGCACAAATGTTCTCCATGTTGAGTTGAGTTGTCTCGCGCAAAATGAAGGTCAAGGTCAATGTCACAAGAGGACAAAGGTCAAATAAAAATATTAAAATTTGTTGGTGCTGTATCTTGCATATGCTTTGAAGTATTATGCTTAGTGGTCAGAAGATTTGAATAAAAATTGAAGTGTCTGTGGCAAAGGTCAAGGTCATATTTAGGGGTCAAAGGTCAAATAACAAAATAAAACATTCATTTGAGAGTATAACTTCTATATACAAGGATGGATTTTAATATAACTTAGCACAAATGTTCTCCATGTTGAGTTGAGTTGTCTCGCTCAATATGAAGGTCAAGGTCAAGGTCACAAGAGGTCAAAGGTCTAATAAAAATATTAAAAATTTGTTTGTTGGCACTGTATCTTGCTTATGCTTTAAAGTATTATGCTTAGTGGTCAGAGGATTTTGAAATTGTTGAGCCCCCTTGTGGTGAGGTCGACTTAGTAGCTGCTTTTCACTTTTTGTGGTTTGGTGTACGTGAGTCCGTCAGTCCGTGTGTCTGTCTAGATTTGTCTGGTCTATATCTTGCTCATTCTTTGAAGGATTACAAAATAGTTTGATACAAATGTTCACCATGATGGGATGGTGTGTCACACGCAAAACCCAGTCTGCCACTCAAAGGTCAAGGTCACACTTGGAGGGTCAGCTCAGTACCCGTGCCTGGAGCATAACTTCTACATGCGTGGCGGGATTTTAATAACTTGGAACAAATGTTCTCCATAGTAAGGCGGAGTGTCACGCGAAAAATTCAGTGTCTGTGGTAAAGGTCAAGGTCTTACTTCAGGGTCAAAGGTCAAATAGCAAATCATGTGTCATGCCAGGTCACCGGGTCAGCGGTCAAGGTCACCTAAGATGATGCAGTGTCAAGATTTTGCCTTGGGTATAAAGACCTATGTATACATCTTTCTTCTTGATCTGAATATTATAGGTTCAGGTTTGATTAAAACGAGCGGGCTCGACATTCTGCCCATTGGCATGTCTTGTTTTTGTATAAAATATGAGATCTTTGAATATCTTCTGTTAGAAAATGTAATGTTGCATCTGATGTTTGCTTAATGGTAGACCCTCAGGCAAAGAACTCAGGTGAGCGATCCAGGGCCATCATGACCCTCTTGTTTAATTACTATAATGAATTTTTGTCTTACTTGAACACTTTGAAAGGGATTGTCTTGAAACTTAAGATAAAGATAGATGGTAGGAAGAAGTGCAGTGCACAAGAACCATAACGCTATCTGAAACATAAATAGATGGAGACAAGGAGAAATGTTGTGTCCGAGAAGTTTAACACTTACTTATCCAGTTTTTAGCTGAGCTTTTGTGATCACCTTTTGTCTGTCGTCCGTCATTCTGTCCGTCTGTCTGTCCGTCTGTCGTCCGTCCACAATTAGTTTATTAACACTCTAGTGGTCACATTTTTGCCTCAATTGTCATGAAACTTGGTCAGGTGAGCGATCCAGGGCCATCATGACCCTCTTGTTTAATTACTATAATGAATTTTTGTCGTGAGCCTTACTTGAACACTTTGAAAGGGATTGTCTTGAAACTTAAGATAAAGATAGATGGTAGGAAGAAGTGCAGTGCACAAGAACCATAACGCTATCTGAAACATAAATAGATGGAGACAAGGAGAAATGTAGTGTCCAAGAAGTTTAACACTTACTTATCCAGTTTTTAGCTGAGCTTTTGTGATCACCTTTTGTCTGTCTTCCGTCATTCTGTCTGTCTGTCTGTCCGTCTGTCGTCCGTCCACAATTAGTTTATTAACACTCTAGTGGTCACATTTTTGCCTCAATTGTCATGAAACTTGGTCAGGATGTTTGTGTCATTAATATCTCGGACAAGTTCAAACATGGGTTATCAGGGTTGGAAAACTAGGTCACAGAGCCCAGATATAGAAAAACCTTGTTAACACTCTAGAGGCTACCTTTTCAGTCCAAATATCCTGGAAATTTGTCAGAAAGGTTCTATCTATGATTTCTAGCTCAAGTTTGAATATAGGTAATCTAGGTTCAAAAACTAGGTGACAGAGCCCAAAAATAGAAAAATCTTGTTAACACTCTAGAGGTTACATTTTCAGTCCAAATAATCTGGTAATTTGTCAGAAAGGTTGCTTTGATGATTTCTAGGTCAAGTTCAAATATGGGTCATCTGGGGTCAAAAACTAGGTCACAGAGCCCAAATATTGAAAAACCTTATTAACACTCTAGAGGGAACCTTTTTTGTCCAAATAATCTGGAAATTTGTCAGAAAGGTTGCTACTATGATTTCTAGCACAAGTTTGAATATGGGTCATCTGGGTCCAAAAACTGTCACAGAGCCCAAAAAAAGAAATTTCTTGATAACACTCTAGAGGTTACATTTTCAGTCCTAATGTCCTTGAAATTTATTAGTAAGGTTGTCTCAATGATTTCTAGATTAAATTTGGATATGGGTCATCTGGGTTCAAAAACTAGGTCACATGTCCCAAATATGTAAGAACCTTTTTTAACACTCCAGAGGTTACATTTTCAGTCCAAATATCCTGGAAATTTGTCAGACAGGTTTTTTAATGATTTCTATCTCAAGTTGGAGTATGGGTCATCTTTAGTCTAAAACTAGGTCACAGAGCTCAAATATGGAAAAACCCTGTTAACAGTCTAGAGGTAACATTTGCAGTCCAAATGTCCTGGAAATTTGTTAGAAAGGGTTTTTTGATAATTTGTAGCTCAAGTTTGGATATGGGTTATCTGGGGTCAAAAACTAGGTCACAGAGCCCAAATTTCAAAAAACCTTGTTAACACTCTTGAGGCTACTTTTTCAGTCCAAATATCCTGGAATTTTGTCAGAGAGATTGTTTCGATAATTTCTAGCTCAGGTTCGAATATGGGACATCTAGGTTAAAAAACTAGGTCATAGAGCCCAAATACGGAAAAACCTTGTTAACACTCTAGAGGTAACATTTTCATTACAAATAACCTTGAAATTTGTCAGAGAGATTGTTTCAATAATTTCTAGGTCAAATTTGAATATGGGTCATCTGGGGTCAATTAACCAGGTCCATAGCAACTTTGTTAAAAGCAGTCATACTCATGTGAGCAATACAGGGCCATAAATGGCCCTCTTGTTTTGTAATCACCCCTTCTTTAATTTTTTTTGATAATAAATTTTTGTCCAGAGCATAACTTGAACACTGTAAAAGGAATTTTCTTGAAACCTAAGATAAAGATGTATAGTAAGGAGAAGTGCATTGTTCAGTAACTATATTTCTACCTGGTCACATTTTTTAATTATCTCTCTTCTTTATTAAACCCCTGAACGAAGTTTGGTGGGGGGTATATAGGAGTCACCCAGTGGTTGGTTGGTTGCTCAGTCAGTCGGGCGGTCTGTTGCAATTTCCTTGTTCAGAGTATAACTTGAAAACTAATGGTTTGAATTCAAAGCAACTTCATACAATGAGAGGAAGTGCAGTGTTCAAGAATCATAACTCAATCTTCGCTAGTTGCAGAGATATTGCCCCTTGTTGGTTTTCCTTGTCCAGAGCATAACTTAAAAGCTAATGGTTGGAATTCTGTGCAACTTGATACAATGAGAGGAAGTGCAGTGTTCAAGAATCTAACTTCATCTTCTTTATTTGCTCAGTTATTGCCCTTTGTTGGTTTTCCTAGTCTGGAGCATAACTTGAAAACCAATGGTTGGAATTAATTGTCACTTCATACAGTGGTCAGTTACAATGAGAGGAAGTGTACTGTATAAGAGCTGTAACTCCATTTTCAGTATTTGCACAGTTATTGCTCTTTGTTGGTTTTCCTAGTCCGGAGCATAACTTGAAAACCAGTGGTTGGAATTCAGTGCAACTTCATACAATGGTCAAGCACAACAAGAGAAAGTGCATTGTACAAGAACCACAACTATCTTTAATTGCCCACAAACATATCTCTATTTCAATTTTTTTACAAATTATTCTGTTACTTGTAAGTCCTCAGTTCCAAAGCAGTCTTGCAGGGGTATTAATCACATTTAGTGATAGCTCTAGTTTTTAGCTCATCTGAGCACAAAGTGCTCAGGGTGAGCTTTTCTGATTAGTCTTTGTCCGTCATCTGTCCTCCGTCCTTGCCTTGGTTGATGTTCCTTGCATGAAGCTCTACCAAGATTGTTCAAATGGTTCTGGCCCATTGCATTTCTGGTTCACTGGAGCCAATATAAGATTTTAAAAGTTGGATCTTTAAAAATCTTCTTCTCCAAAACCACAAGGCCTGGAGCTTTGATATTTGGTATGAAGCATCATCTAGTGGACCTCTACAAAGTTTGTTCAAATTATGACCGTGGGGTCAAAACTGACCCCACCCCAGGAGTCAGTTGATTTTACATAGAGTTATATAGGGAAAACTTGAAAATCTTCTTGTCAGAAACCACAAGGCCTAGAGTTAAGATATTTGGTGTGTAGCATTGTCTAGTGGACCTCTACCAGGTTTGTTCAAATCCTGGCCTCTGGGTCAAAAATGGCCCCGCCCCGGGGGTCACTTGTTTTACATAGAGTTATATAGGAAAATCTTAAAAAAATCTTCTTATCAGAAACCGTAAGTTATAGAGCTTAGATATTTGGTGTGTAGCATTGTCTAGTGGCCCTCTACCAAGTTTGTTCAAATCCTGTCCTCTG
Source organism: Cyclina sinensis (assembly GCA_012932295.1). NCBI lineage: Eukaryota > Metazoa > Mollusca > Bivalvia > Venerida > Veneridae > Cyclina > Cyclina sinensis. The sequence continues at coordinate 13,757,926 of JAAONU010000017.1, forward strand.
GGTCAAAAATGGCCCCACCCCAGGGGTCACTAGTTTTACATAGAGTTATATAGGAAAATCTTAAAAAATCTTCTTGTTAGAAACCGTAAGTTATAGAGCTTAGATATTTGGTGTGTAGCATTGTCTAGTGGACCTCTACCAAGTTTTTTCAAATCCTGGCCTCTGGGACAAAACTGACCCCACCCCAGGAGTCAGTTGATTTTACATAGATTTATATAGGGAAAACTTAAAAATCTTCTTGTCAGAAACCACAAGGCCTAGAGTTTAGATATTTGGTGTGCAGCATTGTCCAGTGGACCTTTACCAAGTTTGTTGAAATCATGGCTCCTGGGTCAAAAATGGCCCAGCCCCAGGGGTCACATGTTTTACATTATATGTTATTTGGGTTTTTGAGAGATATATGTGGATATATTACCTGCCAAGATTTTATATCACCCGAGCCGATAGGCGAGGGAGATATTTTATCTTGGCAGGTAATATATCCACATATATCACGAAAAAACCCAAATAATAATTTTATTACCCTTCCCCTGCCGAGTAAGACGATTTAAAAAAATCATTGCTGTTTCAAATGAAACGTCGAAATAAGATTCCCTTTAGGGTACCCCTTCACCTCAAAATGACGTCACAGCATAATTTGTGCTGGCGAATTGCGGTATTTTCCCAGAAGTGATAATTATGTTTTTTTGAATATTGAATTTATATCTTTAATAAAAGCCATAAATTGGGGTTAATATATCCGCGCATTCAGTACAGATTATTTTCTTTATTTTTTAAATTTTTATTTCAATAGTTCGTCTGTAGATCTACATGAAGTTTTTGCTTTTGTACCTAACGAATGTAAACAAGAGAAAAGGAGTAGTCTGTTGAAGACACTTTTTTGTAATTAATATCAAGGTTTGGCGAAGTCATTTTTGTTTCAAATACTGATGAGAATATTTATCATTACTCTATTTTGGTAAATATATTCTTTTTGACAATTAAAAAGTGATTGTATATCGGAATTTACACTTTAAAACATCGAACTGTACGCGCATCGCCACAGCGCATGTTGTTTACATTTACAACATGGGGTACCAAAAGGGGAAATTTAATGTGTATATTACCTGTCTGGCTCGGTTATATCAATTTCTTTCGGCGGATCAATAGCCAAACAAACAGGAGAAAAAAATCTGGAAGGGTAATAAAGAGTTATATAGGAAAAAACTTTAAAAAATTTTCTTGTCAGAAACTGCAAGGCCTAGAGTTTAGATATTTGGTGTGCAGCATTTTCCAGTGGACCTCTACTAAGTTTGTTCAAATCATAGCCACTGGGTCAAAATAGGCCCTGCCCCAGGGGTCACATGTTTACAGAGAGTTATATAGGAAAAAGTTTAAAAAGTGTTCACATCAGAAACCAAAAGGCATAGAGCTTAGATATTTTGTATGTAGCATTGTCAAGAGGACCTCTACCAAGTTTGTTCAAATCATGGCCCCTGGGCAAAAATGGCCCCGTCCCTGGGGTTACATGTTTTACATAGAGTTATATAGGAACAAGAAGCGCGGCAATGTGACGAAAACCAGGTTTTCAACGACCAAGTATTGTTGTGACAGGAATTAGGAAGAAATATGGCAGTGAAGTAAAAATGATGCTGTTACTTTGGTACCAACATAGAAAGTTGTTTTCAGTAGTTCAAAATAAAACAAAATCAGATACCCGAGTAGCAATGCCAGGCTCTATTTTCATGTAAGCTACACACATGCCAAGTTGAGTATCAATAGGTCAAAGTGTGCTGAAGTTATTGAGTAGAAGCTGAAAATTCTATTGTAAGCAAGTGACCTTGACCTTGCTCCCAGATATCTAAGTAACAATCCCAAGCTGCACCTTAATATAAAATACCCACACAGCAAGTTTGGTGTCAACAGGTCAATGCAAACTCAAGTTATTACGTGAAAACTGAATTTCTTTTTTAAAGCAACAGTGACCTTGACCTTGTTTACAGACACCTGGGTAGCAATCCCAAGTTGCATCTTGATATCAGCTACCCAAATACTAAATTTGGTGTCAATAGATCTAAGCAAACTCAAGTTATTATGCAGAGACTGAATTTCTACTTTTAGCAACAGTGACCTTGACCTTGATCACAGATCAGCGTCTTGAAATAAGCTACCCACACACCAAATATGCTGTCAAGAGGTCACAGCTAACTCAAGTTATTATGTGGAAACTGAATTTCTTTTTTTAGCAACAGTGACCTTGACCTTGATCGTAGACACCTGGGTAGCAATATCAAGCTGCCTCTTGATATAAGCAACCCATACACCAAGCTTGTTGTCAATAGGCCAAAGCAAACTGAAGTTATTGAGCGGAAACTGAATTTCTTCTTTTAGCAGCAGTGACCTTGACCTTGATCGTAGACACCTGGGTAGCAATATCAAGCTGCCTCTTGATATAAGCTACCCATATACCAAGTTTGGCGTTAAAACGCCACAGCAAACGCAAGTTATTGAGCGGAAACTGAAGTTCTATTTCTAGCAACCTTGTCCTTGACCTTGATCACAGACACCTGGGTAGCAATCCCAAGCTGCCCCTTGATATAAGCTACCCATACACCAAGCTTTGTGTCAATAGGCCAAAGCAAACTCAAGTATTTGAGCGGAAACTGAATTTCTATTTTTAGCAACCTTGACCTTGACCACAGACACCTTGGTGGCAATCCCAAGCTGCACCTTAATATAAGCTACCCATACACCAAGTTTAGCGTCAATAGACCAAAGCAAACTCAAGTTATTGAGCAGAAACTGAATTTTATTTTTAGAAACAGTGACCTTGACCTTGATCACAGACACCTGGGTAGCAATGCCAAGCTGCCCCTTGATATAAGCTACCCTCATACCAAGTTTGGTATCAATACATCTAAGCAAACTAAAGTTATTGAGAGGAAACTGAATTTCTATTTTTAGCAACACGGACACCTGGGTTGCAATCCCAAGCTGCCTCTTGATATAAGCTACCAATACACCAAGTTTGGCGTCAATAGGCCAAAACAAACCCGAGTTATTGAGCGGAAACCAAAAGTTGACGCCCGCCCGCCGACTTCAGCATTACAATAACCAGTTTTCGTTGAAAACCTGGTTAAAAACTTTAAAAATCTTCTTGTCAGAAACCACAAGGCCTAGAGTTTAGATATTTGATGTGCAGCAGTGTCTAGTGGATCTCTACCAAGTTTGTTCAAATCATGACCCTGGGGTCAAAACTGGCCCCACCCAGGGGATCATTTGATTTTACACAAGGATTTATATAGGGAAAACTAAAAAAATCTGCTGCTCTGAAACACCAAGGGCTATACTTTCAATTGTTCATTGTTATATCTCCCCCCCAACCCTGCCCTTCTGATGAAGACATATTGTTTTTGCCTTGTCCATGGGTGTCTGTTTGTCTGTCTGTCTTTCACACTTCGTTTCTTTTCAATAAATTGAGTACCAGTTGACCCATAGCTTTCAAACTTCACAGGGTTATTGCCCTTATTGAGTACAAAAAATCCCTTTTGTGTTTTGGGTCAGTAGGTCAAAGGTCAAGGTCAGAGGGACCTCTAGAGTGAAAACCATTTCCACTTAATAACAGGATTACCATTTCACCCAGAGCCTCCAAACTTCATAGGATGATTGCTTTTACTAAATAGAAGAATCATGTTGTTTTTGGCACTAGTATGTCAAAGGTCAGGGTCACAGGACCAGTAGAGTGAAAACTGTTTCTGCAGACTAACTGTAGTACCATTACAACCAGAGCCTTCAAACTTTATAGGATAATTGTATTAGAAGAACCCTATTGTTTTTAGGGTCCATAGGTCAAAGGTTAAGTTCATAGGGACCTGTAGAGTGAAAACTGTTTCTGCTCAGTAACTGGAGTACCATTTTACCCAGAGCCTTCAAACTTCATAGGATGATTGTCTTTACTCAGTAAAGGAACCCAATCATTTTTGGGGTCAGTAGGTCAAAAGTCAAGGTCACAGGGACCTGTAGAGTAAAAACTATTTATTCTCAGTAACTAGAGTATCATTACACCCAGAACCTTCAAACTTTATAGGGTAATTATATTAGAAGAATGCTATTGTTTTTTTTGGGTCTGTAGGTCAAAGGTCAAAGTCACTGGGACCTGTAGAGTAAAACTGTTTCTGCTAAAAAATTGAGTACCATTACACCCAGAGTCTTCAAACTTATTGCAAAGCTTTTCAAACTTGCACCTTTAAAAACCAATAACATGAGCAATGAGACGCAGGTGAGCGATTTAGGACCATCATGGCCCTCTTGTTTTTTATCCCCCCCCCCCACCATCGAAGATATCTAGAGAACCCTTGGACACAGCTTCGTCAGACTTGGTTTGTTGGTAGGTCATAACAGTAGATGACCCCTATAGTTTTTCAGGTCACCATATCAAACGACAAGGTGATTGTGACCTTGAATAGCAAAATGGATTCCGATCAATTACTATAGAACGCTTGGTCCCAGCTCCTCAAAACTTCATGGTTGCCTCTAGGGATGTGCTTGGGGGGCATATATGTTTTAAAAACATCTCTTGTTGTCCAAAGCATATGCCATTCACATTTTTAGCTCACCTGTCACCTAGAAACAGAGTGAGCTTTTCTGATCACCTTTTGTCTGTCATCTGTCGTCCGTCTGTCCATCCACAATTAGTTTGTTAACACTGTAGTGGTCACATTTTTGCCTCAATTGTCATGAAACTTGGTCAGGATGTTTGTCTTATTAATATCTCAGACAAGTTCGAACATGGCTATCAGGGTTGGAAAACTAGGTCACAGAGCCCAGATATAGAAAAACCTTGTTAACACTCTAGAGGCTACCTTTTCAGTCCAAATAGCCTGGAAATTTGTCAGAAAGGTTCTATCTATGATTTCTAGCTCAAGTTCGAATATGGGTAATCTGGGTTCAAAAACTAGGTGACAGAGCCCAAAAATAGAAAAATTTCGTTCACACTCAAGAGGTTACATTTTCAGTCCAAATGTCCTGGAAATTTTTCAGAAAGTTTTTTTGATGATTTTTAGCTCAAGTTTGGATACTGGTCATCTGGGTTTAAAAACTAGGTCACAGAGCCCAAATATTGAAAAACCTTGTTAACACTCTAGAGGGAACATTTTTAGCCCAAATAATCTGGAAATTTGTCAGAAAGGTTGGTTCTATGATTTCTAGCACAAGTTTGAATATGGGTCATCTGGGTCCAAAAACTGTCACATAGCCCAAAAATAGAAAATACTTGTTAACACTCAAGAGGTTACATTTTCAGCCCAAATAATCTGGTAATTTGTCAGAAAGTTTTTTTTTTAATAATTTGTTGCTCAAGTTTGGATATGGGTCATCTGGGGTCAAAAACTAGGTCACAGAGCCCAAAAATAGAAAAATCTTGTTAACACTCTAGAGGTTACATTTTCAGCCCAAATAATATGGAAATTTGTCAGAAAGTTTTTTTTTTTAATGATTTGTAGCTCAAGTTTGGATATGGGTCATCTGGGGTCAAAAACTATGTCACAGAGCCCAAAAATAGAAAAATCTTGTTAACACTCTAGAGGTTACATTTTCAGCCCAAATAATCTGGAAATTTGTCAAAAAGTGTTTTTTAATGATTTTTAGGTCAAGTTCGAATATGGGTCATCTGGGATCAAAAACTATGTCACAGAGCCCAAATTTGGCAGAAACCTTGTAAACATATTAGAGGTAACATTTTCAGTTCAGATGACCTCGAAATTTGTCAGAAAGATTGTTTCAATGATTTCTAGCTCAGTTTTAAATATAGGTTATCTGGGGTCAAAAACTAGGTTACAGAGCCCGAAAGTAGAAAAATCTTGTTAATGCTCTAGAGGTTACATTTTCAGTCCTAATGTCCTTGAAATTTGTCAGAAAGGTTGTTTCAATGATTTCTAGCTCGAATTTGGATATGGGTCATCTGGGTTCAAAAACTAGGTCACATGGCCCAAATATGTAAAAACCTTTTTAACACTCCAGAGGTTACATTTTCAGTCCAAATATCCTGGAAATTTGTCAGACAGGTTTTTATGATGATTTCTAGCTTAAATTGGAATATGGGTCATCTTGGGTCAAAAACTAGGTCACAGAGCCCAAATATGGAAAAATCTTGTTAACACTCTAGAGGTAACATTTTAATTAATCCCTTTCCGCACAGCAAGGAGGATATAATGGGAATGGCCCTCGTCTGTCAGTCTGTCCGTCTGTCCGTCCATCAGTCTGTCTGTCCGTAACATTTCTGTGTCCGGTCCATATTTTTTAAACCACTGAAAATTTTTTAAAATAACTTGGCACAAGTTATCACCATTATGAGACGATGTGCATAGCGCAATAATTAGGTTGCTACCCCCAAGGTCAAGGTCACAGTTAAAGGTCAAGTGTTAAAAGTCTACATTTCAATCCGCTCCATAACTTTTGAACCACTGAAAATTTTTGAAATAACCTGGCACAAGTGATCACCATTATGAGATGATGTGCAGAGGGCAATAATTGATTTGCTTTCCACAAGGTCAAGGTCACAGTTAAAGGTCAAATATCCAAATTTCACGTCTGCTTTATAACTTACTAACTTGGCTTACAGAAAGTTTTTTTAATTACTTTGCTCAAATGATAACCACTATGACACAATGTGCAGAACCCAATATCTGTCTGTCAGTTTGTCTGTCCGTAACACTTTCGTTTCCGCTCCTAAACTGCTGAAATTTTTTTTAACTAACTTGGCTTTTGAAAAGTTTTTTTATTACTTTGCACAAGTGATCACCACTATGACACAATGTGCAGAACCCAACATTTGTCTGTCTGTCCATCTGTCTGTCCATCTGTCTGTCCATTCATAACACTTTCGTGTCCACTCCATAACTTTTAAACTGCTGAAAATTTTTTGAAATAACTTGGCACAAGTAATCACCATTATGAGATGATGTGCAGAGTGCAATTATTGGGTTGCTACCCCAAATGGCAAGGTCACACATAAATGTCAAGTTTTAAAATGTCTTCATTTCGTTTCCACTCCATTACTTTTTAACCGCTGAAATTTTTTTGAAATAACTTGGCACAAGTGATCACCATTATAAGATGATGTGCAGAGCAAAATAATTGGGTTGCTACCCCCAAGGTCAAGGTCACACTTAAAGGTCAAGTGTTGAAAGTCTACATTTCGTGTTCGCTCCATAACTTTTAAACCGGCAAAAAAATTTTGAAATAGCTTGGCACAATTGATCACCATTATGAGGCGATGTGCAGAGCACAATAATTGGGTTGCTACCCACAAGGTCAAGGTCACAGTTAAAGGTCAAATATCCACATTTCATGTCTGCTCAATAACTTACTAACTTGGCTTACGAAAAGTTTTTTAATTACTTTGCACAAATGATCACCACTATGACACGATGTGCAGAACCCAACTTTCAGGTTGCTACACCCAAGGTCAAGCTTTAATGTTCTCCATAACTTTTTGACTTTATGGCAGATTTTAAATAACTTAGCACAAATAATTACTATCATGAGACTATTTGCTTATAATATGCATGGCACATCATCAAGGTCATGGTTGGTTAAAGGTCAAAAGGACATATTCATGTCTGCTGCAGAAGGGGATTTAGCTGTCCTTAAGACTGCCTTGTTCCAAATAACCTGGAAATTTGTCAGAAAGGTTCTATCTATGATTTCTAGCTCAAGTTCGAATATGGGTAATCTGGGTTCAAAAACTAGGTGACAGAGCTCAAAAATAGAAAAATTTCATTCACACTCTTGAGGTTACATTTTCAGTCCAAATATCCTGGAAATTTGTCAGAAAGTTTTTTTGATGATTTGTAGATCAAGTTTTGATATAGGTTATCTGGGGTCAAAAACTAGGTCACAGAGCCCAAATATCGAATAACCTTGTTAACACTCTAGAGGCTTCTTTTTCAGTCCAGATATCTTGGAAATTTGTCAGAGAGATTGCTTCGATAATTTCTAGCTCAAGTTTGAATATGAGACATCTAGGTTAAAAAACTAGGTCATTGAGCCCAAATATGGAAAAACCTTGTTAACACTCTAGAGGTAACATTTTCAGTACAAATAACCTTGAAATTTGTCAGAGAGATTGTTTCAATAATTTCGAGGTCAAGTTCGAATATCGGTCATCTGGGGTCAATTAACCAGGTCCATAGCAACTTTGTTAAAAGCAGTCATACTCAGGTGAGTGATACAAGCCATCATGGCCCTCTTGTTTAATACATAGGTACTTGACTCTACCCCCTATTTATAGCCCATCCTATAATAGAAGCCCACCCCCATATTTTGGACAAAAAACAGCCATTTTTCAGGCCAAAGTTGAAAAATCAGCTGCCCCTTTTTAACGCCCATCCCCCAATTTGAGCAAAATTGAGCTTACCTTTACAATTCAGGTTTACTTATTTCCTTTTTATTTTACTTTTATTTCCCTTACTTTTGCCGTAAGAAAGTAGTTAAGATCATGCTAGAGGCTTATTTTTTATTCCCGTGCTTGGCAAACTTTCACACATACCAGACTCTACATGTATGGTAACAGCAGAAATGAACAGAATTTAGTGTTGTCTGCAATAAGTCAACATCCGCTCTTTCTCCGGATTTGATTTCTTCTTGTAATTATGAAAGGCAAGTGGATTTATAAAGCCCTGCTTAGAAAATCAGTCTGTCTTTTGAAGATGTGTCTCCAATTAACGCCTATCCCCAACTTTCGAACAATCCATGATTGCCTGCTACACAGTAGTTGTGACATGCTACAAAGTAGCCATGACTTATAAGGATCACTTCTCCGTCATCTGTCTGTCAGTCTGTCTGTCCGTCTATCCGCCCATCACAAAACTTGTCCGGACTACTCCTCAAAAACTACTGGTGCAGTTTCATCCAAACTTTATAGGGAAGATTAGTACCAAGTCTAGTTGTGCATATCGTCAAGATTTTCCAGTTCAATGATTTTGTCAGAGTTATGGCCCTTTAATGATTTTTGTTTTTTAAGGTTGTCCTGACTTCTTCTTTTATACCACTAATGCAGTTTGAATGAAATGTTACAGGATTGATCGGTACCTCAATTTACATTTCCAACAAACTATCCAATCACCCCTCAATACAACTGCTTAATTAGCTATCATCAGGCGACACATGTGATCACTGATCACTCTTGTTTAAAAAAAGGCAGTACATATTCTTAATGTTGAACTGCAGAGTTGCACCAGATTTTCATGCTCTATTTTTATGTGTTTCTTTTACCAGGTGATGAGACTTTCAGTTTCACAACACTGATGCATACTTACCTGAGAGTTAGTGATATCAGTAAAGCAAGAGTGAAAGGGTTGAAGGGTCTGAGATATGCTGATAAGGTAAATCTAGTTGAAGGATTAGTTTTAGTATTGTAACACTTCATTTAATAGGTTTTTATTAATACATGATTTTGGTACAGTACTTTGTAGACAGATATTTGAAATATATTCATTTGACTTTTTTTTCACTCCAGGTGAATGGTGGGGAACTCGTTGAGGACAGAGATCTGGTGAACATTGATGAAAATATTGATAGGTATAGTACAGTCCAGACAAAGGGTTTTTACTTGTGAACCTTGGTATTAAGGGCTATTTTAAGTGGCCATTGAAAAAAAAGCTTTCATTTCAGACTTGTTATCTGTTTTCACTTAGAAGTAAGATGGCTTGCATGTTAAACATGAACATGAAAACATAAACTTGGAAGTATTATGTGTAAAGTCCTATAGGTCTAAAATAGGACACAAGAGAGTGTTACACTAATAGAATTTGTAGTACTCATTTTGGAAACTAAGCAAAACTACTACAGTTTTGTTGTCATTAGGCAAATCTTAATGATCTAGTGATTAATGTCTCTTGGCAAATCATTTAACCTCCCACTTATTGACGGTCATGGGTGTGAACCCCTATTCTGACCATTACCATTGAACTGGGAAATTTGATAGTTTCTTTCAGAAAATGGAATCCTAGTACTGTCCTTAGCAGGAATAATGATTTGGTAAACTGCCTGCCTGATATAATTTTGACTAAATCTGATATCTTAAATTTACCACTGATAATTTTCTGATTATACAAAGCTTTTAAAGAAACTTTACGCTCATATTTTGGAAGATGTATCATGTATTGCTTCAGAATTTATCAGAAGTGTTCTGGGCCAGTTCAGCTTTTTCCAGACATAGACAACTCTGCATTGTGTAGAAGGATTGTAACAAAAAATTTGCCAGATATTGGTAATTTAACTTTCTATCTTTTTGAGCTTATTTATTGTCAGTACCGGTTGCCCATATGACCCACGCCCCCTGAAGAGATTAGTAATTATGACCCCCTTTGAAAAAGGGGGGGCATATTGCTTTGCTGCTGTCTGTCGGAAGGTGGGTCGGTCGGTCTGTATGTCCACCAAGTTTCTATTCATTTTCTTCGCAGAGGTTGCACATACTGAAATGGAATTTGGTATTCAGATTTATCTTAAGAATATCTAGGTCAAGTTCTGTTTTGGGTTTGATCGAGCACTTTTTGACAGAGTAATGCCCCTTTTTAGAAAAATTCCAATTATTTGCAGTTTCCGTTCATTTTCTTCGCAGAGATTGCACATATCGAAATGAAATTTGGTATACAGATTTATCATAAGAATATCTAGGTCAAGTTCTGTTTTGGAAACGATCGAGCAATTTTTGACAAAGTTATGCCCCTTGGACTTAGAAAATTCCAATTATTTGCAGTTTCCCTTCATTTTCTTAGCAATGATTGCACATACCGAAATGAAATTTAGTAAACCGATTGATCATAAGAATATCTAGATCAAGTTCCTTTTTTGGGTATGATCAAATAATTTTTATGCCCACCATCGAAGATGAGGGGGTATATAGTTTTGCAAATGTTGGTTGGTCAGTCGATAGACACTTTGGTTTCTGATCAATATCTAGAGAACCCTTGGACCCACCTCAGACTTGGTTTGTAGGTTGGTCATGACCAGTAAATGACCCCAATGGTTTTTCAGATCACCAGGTCAAAGGTCAAGGTCACAGTGATCTTATACAGCAAAATGGTTTTCGATCAATAACTATAGAACGCTTGGTCCCAGGTTGTTCAATCTTAGTTTATAGGTTGGTCATGACCAGTAGATAACATTACAGTTTTTCAGATCACCAGGTCAAAGGTCAAGGTCACAGTGACCTTGAAGCAGTGATCTTGAAGAGCGAAACAGTTTCCGATCAATTACTATAGAACCCTTGGTCCCAGGTTGTTTAAACTTAGTTTATAGGTTGGCCCTGACTAGTGGATGACTCAAATGTTTTTTACATCATCAGATCAAAGGTCTAGGTCACAGTGATCTTGAAGGGCAAAACAGTTTCTGATCAATAACTATATATATAGAACCCTTGGTCCAAGGTTGTTTAAACTTAGTTTGTAGGTTGGTTATGACTAGTAGATGACCAAAGTGGTTTTTTACATCATCAGGTCAAAGGTCAAGGTCACAGTGACCTTGAATGGCAAAACGGTTTTTTATCAATAACTAAAGAACCTTTGGTCCCAGGTTGTATAAACTTAGTATGTAGGTTTGTCATGACCAGTACATGTAGGTGACCCCATTAGTTTTTCAGATCGCCACCTCAAAGGTCAAGGTCACAGTGATCTTAAAGAGCAAAACAGTTTTCGATCAATAACTATAGAACCCTTGGTTCCAGGTTGTTCAAACTTAGTTTGTTGGTTCCTCATGACTAGCAGATGACGCCTTTAGTTTTTCAGGTCAACAGATCAAAGGTCAAGGTCACAGTGAGCTTGAAAAGCAAAACACTTTCCGATCAATTACTATAGAAGGCTTGGTCCCTGGTTCTTCATACTTAGTGTGTAGGTTGATCATGACCATTAGATGACTCCTATAGTTTTTCACGTCACCAGGTCAAAATCAAGGTCAGAGTGTCCTAGAAAAGCAAAACAGTTTCCAAATAATAACTATAGATCCCCTGGTCCAAGGTTGTCAAATCTTAGTACGTAGGTTGTTAATGACTAGAAAATGACCCCAATAGTTTTTTTTCATCACCAGGTCAAAGGTCAAGGTCAGAGTGACCTTGAACAGCAAAACGCTTTCCAATTAATAACTGTGGAACTCTTGGTCCCCGGTTCTTCAAACTTAGTGTGTAGGTTGGTCATGAATAGTAGATGACCCTTTTAGTTTTCAGGTTACCAGGTCAAAGGCCAAGGTCACAGTGACCTTGAAAAGCAAAATGATTTCCAATTAATAACAGTAGAATGCTTTGACCCAGATTCCCCAATCTTGGTACATAGGTTGGCCATGACCATTAGATGAGCCCTATAGCTTTTCAAGACAAAAGTCAATGTCACAGTGACCTTGTGTTGCAAAATAGTGTCTGATCAATTACTATAGAAGGCTTGGGCCAAGCTCCTCAAAACTTCATAGGTAGGTTGGTCATGACAATTAGATGACCCCTGTAGTTTTTAGTGTTGTTAGGTCAAAGGTCAAGGTCACAGTAATCTTGAAAAGCAAAACAGTTTCTGCTGAATATATAGGGAATCCTTGGGCTCAGGTTTGTCAGACTAAGTATGTAGGTTTGTCATGATCAGTAGATAACAACTATCATTTTTTTGGTCATTGGGTCAAAGGTCACAGTGACCTTCAAAAACAAAATGGTTTCGGATGAATAAGTTTAGAATGCTTGGGCCCGTGTTCCTCAAACTTTGTATATAAGTTGTTCATGACTTGTAGATGAGCCCTTTAGTTTTTCAGGTCACCATGTCAAAGGCCGTGGTCACAGTGTCCTTGAATAGCAAAATGGTTTCCAATCAATATCTATAGAACGCTTGGTCCCAGCTCCTCAAAACTTCATGGCTGCCTCTAGGGATAAGAAGCTAGGGGGGGCATAAATGTTTTACAAACATCTCTTGTTTTATGTTGTGGGGGTAGTGGAAGATACAGAAAGCATCCCATTCCAGAGACACCCCTGGTTCTTTTGCATGCTCAGTATTTAGCGCTGATACATGGGACCTGGGTTTAACGTCTCATCTGAAAGACTATTAGTAATGTTAGTGGAGGAGCAGGGGATCGAACTCACGACCGCTGGTTTACCAGCCCAGTGCGTTACCACTGGACACATCCGCTCCCTAATTTAAGCTAATATAATCCAAAATTACTGTGCTGAATGGAAGCTTGCTTCAGAAAATAAGTGTTTGAACTACAAAAAAGTATGGTGCAATGTGCCTGAGCAGGATTGATGTTTTGAAATAAAACATGTGGTTCAAAGTTGAATCTGCTAAAGAGAATATGACTGTGTAGTTATTTCTTGTTTTTGTCAGTCATGATGATTTTCTGGATAAGATTGGTGATGTGAAATTTAACTGTAGCCCCTCACTGACTGAGAGTCTTTGGTTTGAGTCTTGTTTCTTTCTTTACTTATTTTGTGCAGACATTTCATACAGGTAACAAGGATCCAGTTCTGTCTGTTGATAGATGTTGTTGATAAACAGATCAGTTCTATTCTTTTGATAATGTAGCATATGCATTGTCATTAATGAAGTAGATATATATTATTGAATAGAAATGATATGAGTGCTTGAAAGGCATAACAGATATATTATATTTAAGCTAGACTTATGATACTTACTGGAATCTGTAGTATTTGTTCCTGCATAATCACTAGTCACATAATTTATGTAGATTAAAGTAGTAAACTACTAGACATCTATATATTATTTAACAAGAAGGTGAAATGGTGCTTTGTGGCTAACCTGAAAAGGGGCTATCAAACAATTTTGGAGGTTGAGAAGGGGGGAGGTCATCATTATGGACATTAGGCCTGTCCCAAATGGATTAGATTTTTAAGTTGTCTCATAAAATCAAAACGGAAAATAAGCCCCAACCCTGGTGGCCATGTTTTTAATCACCTTCTGCAAAATGGGGAGGGGATAATAGGAATGGCCTCAGTCTGTCAGTCCGTCCGTCTGTCCGTAACACTTTCGTGTCGGCTCCATAACTTTTAAACGCTGAAAATTTTTTTAAATAACTTGGCACAAGTGATCACCATTATGAGACAATGTGCAGAGCACAATAATTGGGTTGCTACCCTCAAGGTCAAGGTCACACTTAAAGGTCAAGTGTTAAAAAGTCTACATTTCGTGTCCACTCCATAACTTTTAAACAGCTGAAATTTTTTTGAAATATCTTGGCACAAGTGATCAACATTATAAGATGATGTGCAGAGCACAATAATTGAGTTGCTACTCCCAAGGTCAAGGTCACACATAGAGGTCAAGTGTTAAAAGTCTACATTTCGTTTCCACTCCATAACTTTTAAACCGCTGAAAATTTTTTGAAATAGCTTGGCACAATTGATCACCATTATGAGGCGATGTGCAGAGCACAATAATTGGGTTGCTACCCACAAGGTCAAGGTCACAGTTAAAGGTCAAATATCCACATTTCATGTCTGCTCTATAACTTACTAACTTTGTTTACGAAAAGTTTTTTAATTACTCTGTACAGATGATCACCACTATGACACAATGTGCAGAACCCAACTCCTAGGTTGCTACCCCCAAGGTCAAGCTTAAATGTTCTCCATAACTTTTTGATTTATGGAAGATTTTAAATAACTTGGCACAAATAATTACTATCATGAGACTATGTGCTTATAATATGCATGGCACAACATCAAGGTCATGGTTTGTTAAAGTTCAAGAAGTACATATTCATGTCTGCTGCGGAAGGGGATTTAGCTGTCCTTCAGACTGCCTTGTTTAGAAATTGTACTAAATTTCATAGGGATAGCAACGAATACCAAAATCAATATTCGAGTACTCGGTCATTTTTCCGATCGAGCACTCGGTTACTCGGATGATTTCTAATGATCTTCAAAGTTTTATCACAATATATTAATACCGTCTGCATGCTACTTTCGTTTTCTATTTAAATTCATAGATGTGTAACTATAAATAGGACTGCAAGGGAGGTAACTTAGAATAACCATCAAACAATTTAAATCAACATTATATTTTATAACGTTTTTATTAATGCGATATCAAGTTTAAAAATGTATAACAGCTCATATATCTTTTTTTCTTCTTGAAATTATATAGACTGGTCTGTTTTTCAGAAGGATGCTTGAAGCGTAAATGATTTAACATGTTTGTAGTTCCACCAGTATACTTTATTTCACAGCTACATTATGTACATTTAATAGTCTTGCTATCAGCACAGCGTTTGAAATATTTCCAAGCATTAGATTTTGCAGGCGGCACTTTGACTCTTGAAATTTTAATATCTGATTCTAAACAAAAACTTTATCAATATATAAAAAGTTAATGATATTTCTGGATCTATATGTGTAAAGAAGAAAAGGGAGTTACTCTCCTTTATTGAGTAAAGAAAAACAAATGCTTAATCGGGTCTAATTACTACCTTTAATCTAACATTCATAATAGCAATCCGGCTATTTGCTGTTTTCAAAACATATACCTTAAAACAAGTTTTGGTTACAAACTCTTACACAATTAAATGTAATTAAATATTATAAGAGGCCGAATGACGTAAGCGACACAGGTGTTAAATCCCATGCGCGTGTCAAACTGTTGATCGCCTCATTAAATTAACGACATCATTTTCTCACCTCTGCAAGGATGTTTTGATTGCATTTAAGAGGTATTTATGAAGATACATGTACATCTCCAAATTTCTGAACTGATTGGATACACCAACCTCTCTAAATCGCAAAAAAAAGAAATTATATATTTTTGCCGAGTAATCGAATATCAGTTTTGTTAACCGATATTCGGACGTTCGATCGAGTACTCGGTTAACCGGTTACTCGTTGCCATCCCTAAAATTTCACAATTTATGTAGAGGGTCACCATAGAAATATTTGTGACAAATTATTTTCAAATTGGACCTGCAGTTTCTAAGAAGCTATATTGACATGTAAGGAAAATAATCCCTGCCCATTGCTGCCATGTTTTTTCAGGAATGGCAAAAAATTTCCCAATTCATATAGAGGGTCACTCAAGGAACATTTATGCCATATTATTTTCAAATTGTACTGGCAGTATCTAAGAAGAATTTTTTTTTAAGTTTCCCATATAGACATATATAAGGCAAAAGAAGCCCCATACCTGGCAGCCATGTTTTCCACAGATTTTAATAAATTTCACATTTTTTTTTGTTTACAGTAGGCCGAATGGCTTCAGAGAAGATTTTTTCCTATAAAAATCTATGCAGAATGAACTGACCCCAGGGGGTTGGGCCAATTCTTATCCAGGAGCCAAAATATATATGATAATTATTATTATATCTAAGCTCTAGGTCTTGTGCCATGGTAATGAGAGCTGTGCATGGAATTCCATTTTTAGCTCACCTGGCACAAAGTGCAAGAGTGAGCTTTTGTCATACCCCAATGCCCGGTGTGCGTTTTGAGGCGTCAACAATTTTCGTTTAAACGACATCTCCTCTGAAACCACTGGGCCAAATTCAATGAAACTTGCATGGGATGTTCCTTGCTTGAAGCTCTTCCAAATTTGTTCAAAGAATTCAATTCCATGCAGAACTCTGGTTGCTATAGCAACTTAAAGGAAAAAATTTGAAAATCTTCTTGTCTGAAACCACAAGGCCTGGAGCTTAGATATTTGGTATGAGGCA
Organism: Cyclina sinensis; assembly: GCA_012932295.1. Lineage (NCBI taxonomy): Eukaryota > Metazoa > Mollusca > Bivalvia > Venerida > Veneridae > Cyclina > Cyclina sinensis. The sequence continues at coordinate 13,774,588 of JAAONU010000017.1, forward strand.
TCATCTAGTGGACCTCTACCAAGATTGTTCAAATTATGCCCCTGGGGTCAGAACTGGCCCCGCCCTGGGGGTCACTTGATTTACATAGAGTTATATAGGGAAAACTTTAAAAATCTTCTTGTCAGAAACTGCAAGGCATGGAGCTTAGATACTTGGTATGAGGCATCATCTAATTGACCTCTACAAAGATTGTTCAAATTATGACCCTGGGGTCAGAACTGACCCCGCCCAGGGCTTAGTTGATTTACATAAAGTTATATAGGGAAAACTTTAAAAATCTTCTTGTAAGAAACTACAAGGCATGGAGCTTAGATATTTGGTGTTGACCATTGTCTAATAGACCTCTACCAAGATTGTTCAAATCATGGCCCCTGGGTCAAAACTGGCCCCGCCCAAAGGGTCACATATTTTACATAGAGCTATATAGCAAAAAACTTCTTGTCACAAACTGCAAGGCCTGGAGCTTAGATATTTGGTAGTATGCACTGTGACCACTTTTTTGTTTTTAACCACAGCAATGAAATTTGGACCGTGTGCACAGTTTTTATACCCCCACCACAAAATGTGGGGGTGGGGGGGGGGCTATAATGGATTCGCTTTGTTGCGTCCGTCGGTCGGTCCGTCCGTCTCCATTATCTTGTCTGCTCTATAAATCCTATACAAATTGAAGGATTTTCTTCAAACTTGGCTGAAATGTTCACCTCAACAAGGGGATGTGCAGAACCCATGTTGCCTATGTGTCAGCTCAAGGTCAAGGTCACAATTGAAGGTCAAATATCAAACAATCAAATATTAGAAAATATGTTGTGTCCGCTCTGTAAGTCCTACACTAATTGAAATATTTTCTTTAATCTTGGCTCAAATGTTCATCTCAACAAGGGGATGTGCAGAACCCATGTTACCCTTTTGCCGGCTTAAGGTCAAGGTCACACTTGAAGGTCAAAAATTGACTTAGAAAATATTCTTAAATTTTAACATATATTTGAATATTTCTGAAACTAGAAAATGTATTTGCTTGAAACTTAAAATATATATGAAGTGTCACAATTAGGATATGCAGGTCAAGTTTCATAACTCTGTATTGCATTTTTACAAAGTTATGCCCCTTTTTAAGTCTTCAAATTTACATACAATCAAATATTAGACAATATGTCGTGTCCGCTCTATAAATCCTATACTAATGGAAGAAATTTCTTCAAACTTTACTCAAATGTTCAACTCAACAAAGTTATGTGCAGAACCCATGTTACCTTTGTGCTGGCTTAAGGTCAAGGTCACACTTGAAGGTCAAAATTGACTTAGAAAATGTTCTTAAATTTTAACATGTACTTTTAATATTTCTTAAACTAGCACAGGTATTTGCTTAAAACTTAAAAGATATATGAGGTATCACAAGTAAGATATGCAGGTCAAGTTTCATAACTCTGTATTGCATTTTGACAAAATTATGCCCCTTTACAAGTCTTTTAATTTACTTACAATCAATACTAGACAATATGTCGTGTCCGCTCTATAAATTATATACTAATGGAAGGATTTTCTTCAAACTTGACTCAAATGTTCACCCCAACTGAGCAATGTGCAGAACCCATCTTACCCTTGTGCCAGCTTAAGGTCAAGGCCACACTTGAAGGTCATAAATTGACTTAGAAAATGTTCTGAAATTTTAACATGTACTTGAATATTTCTAAAACTAGAACAAGTAAGCTCAGTATGCAAAGTTTTTGCACTCTTAATTACATTTTGACATAATTATGCTATTTTCTTAACTTCACTGCTTTTGTTTGTTTTAGTACATTGGGAAAATGAAAGGTTATTTGTAACTGTTTCGAACATGATTTGACAATATATATTTATACTATTACCTGTACAATTTGTTTGTTTTTTTCACCAGAGATAATTTCTTTTTATGTATATGTATTTGTGCCACTAAAGGTATTCCCTTAACCACCTTTCCATGTCGTCTTCTGTCAAGGACATTGGTGGGGGTATGAATCGCATTCAACGATAGTTCTAGTTCATATCGATTTCAAAAACGTCATAGCATGACCTATATTTTTGACCTACTGATCTACTTTTTTATTTTTAGCTACAGCAATGAAATTTGGACTGTGTGCACAGTTTTTCATTTCGATTTCAAAAATGTCATGGCATGACCTATATTTTTGACCTCCTGACCTTTTTTTGTTTTTTAGCTACAGCAATGAAATTTGAACTTTGTGCAAAGTTTTTCGTTTCGATTTAAAAATTGTCAATGCATGACCTATATTTTTGACCTACTGACCTACTTTTTGTTTCTGGAGCTATGACAATGAAATTTGGACCATGTATAGAGGTTTTCGTTTCGATTTCAAAAATATCATATAATGACCTATATTTTTGACCTACTGAGCTACTTTTTTGTTTTAAAGCTACGACAATAAAATTTGGACCGTGTGCACAGTTTTTCGTTTCGATTTCAAAAATGTCATCGAATGACCTATATTTTTGACCTACTGACCTACTTTTTTGTTTTTTAGCTACAGCAGTGAAATTTGGACCGTGTGCACAGTTCTTTGTTCTGATTTCAAAAACGTCATAGCATGATCTATATTTTTGACCTACTGACGTACTTTTTTGTTTTTTAGCTACAGCAATGAAATATGGACTGTGTGCCCAGTTTTTCTTTCAATTTCAAAAATGTCATAGCATGACCTATATTTTTGACCGACTGAACTACTTTTTGTTTTTGGAGCTATGGCAGTGAAATTTGGACAATGTATACAGTTTTTTGTTCTGATTTCAAAAACGTCATAGCATGATCTATATTTTTGACCTACTGACCTACTTTTTTGTTTTTTAGCTACAGCAATGAAATTTGGACCGTGTGCACAGTTTTTCGTTTCGATTTCAAAAATGTCATCGCATGGCCTATATTTTTGACCTACTCACCTACTTTTTTGTTTTTAACCACATCAATGAAATTTGGACCGTGTGCACAGTTTTTCATTTTAATTTCAAAAAAGGCATTGCATTACCTATATTTTTGACCTACTGACCTAGCTTTTGTAGTTGGAGCTATGGCAATGAAATTTGGACCATGTATACATTTTTTTGTTCCGATTTCAAAAACGTCATAGCATGACTTTTTTTGAAATCGAAACAAAAAACTGTGCACACGGTCCAAATTTCATTGCTGTAGCTAAAAAACATAAAAGTAGGTCAGTAGGTCAAAAATATAGGCTATGCACAGTTTTTCGTTTCGATTTCAAAAATATCATCGCATGACCTATATTTTTGACCTACTGACCTACTTTTTTGTTTTTTAGCTACAGCAGTGAAATTTGGACCGTGTGCACAGTTTTTTATTTCGATTTCAAAAATGTCATCGCATGACCTATATTTTTGACCTACTTTTTGTTTTTGGAGCTATGGCAATGAAATTTGGACCATGGATACAGTTCTTTGTTCTGATTTCAAAAACGTCATAGCATGATCTATATTTTTGACCTACTGACCTACTTTTTTGTTTTTTAGCTACAGCAATGAAATTTGGACTGTGTGCACAGTTTTTCGTTTCAATTTTAAAAATGTCATTGCATGACCTATATTTTTGACCTACTGACCTACTTTTTTGTTTTTGGAGCTATGGCAATGAAGTTTAGACCATGTACACAGTTTTTATTCCAATTTCAAAAATGTCATTGAATGACCTATTTTTTTGACCTACTGACCTACTTTTTTGTTTTTAAGCTATGGCAATGAAATTTGGACTGTGTGTACAGCTTTTCGTTCGGATTTCAAAAATGAATATGACATATATTTTGACTAGGGATGGGAACGAATACTAATATCAATATTCGAATATTTGCTTTGCCATATTTGAATATATTCGAAAATTCGTTTTTTTCTGTTCAGTCAGTTACCCGAATTTTGGTATCCGAACATTGGTACTGTTTTATCACCTGTACATTGTCAGGGGAAAGAGCTATGTATTATCTATAAATGGCGTAGAAATGGCTTGTTTTAAAAAAGTTTTAAATATATATTAAGTGATTGGCAATACATAATATATTCCGTTCATTAAAACCGCGTGAAATAATTCCAAACACGAGAGGGGTGCATGTTGTTTTTTTCTTCTTTTTTTCCATACAACTTATTTCAATATTGTAAAGCAATGATCAACCATAAAGCGAGGATAATTTTTGTTTCAAATATGCTAATAAGAGGAAAATATTTAAGCTATTCTGCTGATTGTGCAACTAAAAAACAATATCAATAAAGTTATAAGCGCGACTAGTTGTTCGTTTTCGTATAACCTTTAAGTTAATCCTTGAATATTGTGAGACAAACAACCTTCTAAATAAGAAACCTTGTGAAATAAAAGAGCGCCAATTAAAATGAACAAAAGATTAAAAGGTATCACAATTACGCCTGTGGCAAACTGTAAATCCGTAACGATTGCCCCTTCAAATTATGCATTGCAATTTTATTATCCCCCCGCCAAAGGCGGAGGGGATATTAGAAATGCCCTTCGTCCGTCCGTGCGTCCGTCCGAAACAATTTTGTCCGGAGCATAACTCTAAAACTACTTGAGGGATTTTATTCAAACTTCATACACTGACAGAGCACATTGGTAGGTACTGCAGTGTGCAAGTGCAATAACTCTACCTTGCCCTTTTTTTAGAGTTATTCCGCTTTATCAAATTTACTTGATAAATTTTGTCCGGAGCATAACTCCAAAACTGCTAGAGGGATTTTTTTTAAACTTCATACACTGACAGAGCACATTGGTAGGTAGTGAAGTGTGCAAGTCCAATAACTCTGCCTTTCCTATTTTTAGAGTTATTCCCCTTTATCAGAATTACTTGATAAATTTTGTCCGGAGCATAGCTCCAAAACTACTTAAGGGATTTTATTCAAACTTCATACACTGACAGAGCACATTGGTAGGTAGTGAAGTGTGCAAGTCAAATAACTCTGCCTTTCCTATTTTTAGAGTTATTCCCCTTTATCAGAATTACTTGATAAATTTTGTCCGGAGCATAGCTCCAAAACTACTTAAGGGATTTTATTCAAACTTCATACACTGACAGAGCACATTGGTAGGTAGTGAAGTGTGCAAGTCCAATAACTCTGCCTTTCCTATTTTTAGAGTTATTCCCCTTTATCAGAATTACTTGATAAATTTTGTCCGGAGCATAGCTCCAAAACTACTTAAGGGATTTTATTCAAACTTCATACACTGACAGAGCACATTGGTAGGTAGTGCAGTGTGCAAGTCCAATAACTCTACCTTGCCTATCTTTAGAGTTATTCCCCTTTATCAGAATTACTTGATAAATTTTGTCCAGAGCATAACTCTAAAACTACTTGAGTGATTTTATTCAAACTTCATACACTGACAGAGCACATTGGTAGGTAGTGCAGTGTGCAAGTCCAATAACTCTACCTTGCCTATTTTTTAGAGTTATTCTCCTTTATCAGATTTACTTGTTTACATTTTAAAAATCCCAGCATATACAAGTATATCTAATTCTTGAATTCTTGAACTTATTATCCCCCCGCCAAAGGCGGAGGGTATATTAGAAATGGTCTCTGTCCGTCTGTGCATGCGTCCATTCCAGTTTTGTCCGGGGCATAACTCCAAAAGTACTTGAGTAATTTTCTTCAAACTTCATATACTGAAAGAGCACATTTGGAGGAGGTGCAGTGTGTAAGAATAATAACTCTACCTTGCCTACTTTTAGAATTATTCCCCTTTATCAGATTTAATTGAAAAACCGAAGCATAACTCCAAAAATGCTTGAGCGATTTTCTTCAAACTTAATACACTGACATAGCGCATTGGTAGGAAGTGCAGTTTGCAAGAACAATAACTCTACCTTGCCTACTTTTAGAATTATTCCCCTTTATCAGATTTAATTGAAAAACCGAAGCATAACTCCAAAAATGCTTGAGCGATTTTCTTCAAACTTAATACACTGACATAGCGCATTGGTAGGAAGTGCAGTTTGCAAGAACAATAACTCTACCTTGCCTATTTTTTGTGGGATTTTCTTCAAACATTATTACATCGAGTGTTTGAAAGTACAACCTTCAGGTCGCTTCTTCCTGGCAGGGGGATTTACCATGTGTAACATGGCTCTTGTTGTTAATTGGATCATTTTTGACACGCGATTAAAAAAAAAACACAATACCAAACAGATTGGGGTTTTTGCATAATCAGAATGCTTACATTTATAAAAATCGAATTTGATTTTCAGATTCGAATATTCGGTGGATTTTCGAATATTCGAACATTCGTTCCCATCCCTAATTTTGACCTACTGACCTACTTTTGTTTTTGGAGCTATGGCAATGAAATTGCATTGGTCCATTTCTGTGATATGCATCATTACATTCATAAAAAATTCTTTCATCTTTGAACCCAGGTGAGCGCTTTAGGGCCATTGGCCCTCTTGTTTAGCTCATCTGAGCACAAAGTGCTCAAGGTGAGCTTTTCCGATCAGTCATTGTCCGTCGTCCGTCCGTCCGTCGTCAACTTTTCATTCAAATGACATCTCCTTTGAAACCAAAGGGCCAAATTAAATGAAACTTGCCCGGGATGTTCCTTGCATGAAGCTCTACCAAGATTGTTCAAATGGTTCTGGTCCATTGCATTTCTGGTTCACTGGAGCTAAAATTAGATTTTAAAAGTTGGATCTTTAAAAATCTTCTTCTCCGAAACCTCAAGGCCTGGAGCTTAGATATTTGGTATGAAGCATCATCTAGTGGACCTCTACCAAGTTTGTTCAAATTATGACCGTGGGGTCAAAACTGGGGTCAGTTGATTTTACATAGATTTATATAGGGAAAACTTAAAAATCTTCTTGTCAGAAACCACAAGGCCTAGAGTTTAGATATTTGGTGTGCAGCATTGTCTAGTGGACCTTTACCAAGTTTGTTCAAATCATAGCCATCGGGTCAAAATAGGCCCTGCCCCAGGGGTCACTTGTTTACATAGAGTTATATAGGAAAAAGTTTTAAAAGTCTTCACATCAGAAACCAAAAGGCATAGAGCTTAGATATTTTGTATGTAGAATTGTCAAGAGGACCTCTATCAAGTTTGTTCAAATCATGGCCCTGGGTCAAAATTGGCCCCGCCCCAGGTGTCATGTTTTACATAGAGTTATATAGGAAAAACTTTCAAAATCTTCTTTTAAGATACCACAAGGCCTAGAGTTTAGATATTTGTTATTATCTCATGGCATCTTGATATTTAATTTATGTAAAAAAATATTTTTATATCAAGTCTGGAGTACAGCCCCTTTAACAGCAAACCTACAGCTAAAGTACTCAGGTGAGCGATCCAGGGCCATCATGGCCCTCTTGTTAAATTTATTGTATATTGTAAAGGCAAGCAAATTCAAGCTTATCAGAATATTATGAAATTTTAGTTATATGGAATCCTTGGGCAGAGAAAGCCAAGGCGATGTCAGATTTTGGAGATGAAGAGTACAGAAACATGTTATGTGTAGAGCCCGGGTCTGTGAGTGAACCCATCTCACTGGATGCAGGGAACAGTCTAACATTTACACAGACAATTGTTGTGGAAAAAAATTCTAAAATGTAATAGTTATTAGTTATTAATATAATATTATTTTAATACTTCAAATTATTTAATGTATGCTAATCTGGCATTTTCTGAAAGTGTTCAGTATAGTACATGTATTGCAGCTTCTTAAACTGAGGGATTTAATTTTGGTTTGGTGTTAATATTTGAAGTATAAGTTATCAATATGTTAAAAATTGTGTAGATAAGGGTTTGTAACATACAGTCAGGTTGTAGTTACTGAATTGGAAAATAAGCAAGTTTTGGCAAGGTTCATAGGGCCAAATGATAAAAAGAAAATGGATTGAAGATGTTTACAATCTTGAAATGAAATTTTAGTGATAAAATGGCACTTCATCTACTAAGACAGATATAATAATAGATATAATGATTTTGTGAACCTTACAAAACTGACTCCAATGGTAGCCATCTGTTGTTTTTTTCTCTTCAGAATCTTTATTTTGCTTTGGGTACGTAATTTGGCAGTTTATTATCTCTCGCCTAAGCGGAGGGATATAGACTTGGCATTGTCCATCCACGGTTCATCCTGTTCATCTGTCTGTCACACTTTGATTGGAACATAGCTCTAAAACTATTTAAGTTATAAACCTAAAACTTCATATGTGGTTACATCTCATTGTGTAGAAGTGCAGTGCATAGGAACTGTAACTCTTCACTTTATAATTTTTGTGTTATTCCCCTTTGCTATCTTTATACCCCTGAAGGGAGGCGTATAAATATTGAACTGTCTTTCCAACCGTGCATCTGTCAGTCTGACCCTCTATCCGCTTTTTGTCCGGTCCATAACTTTGTCAGTCATGGATGGATTTTGAAATAATTTTGCATAAATGTGTGGCACATCAAGATGATGTGTCACATGCAAGACCCAGGTTTGTAGGTCAAAGGTCAAGGTCACCATTGGACTTGAAAGGAGATTTTCATAAAAGTGCATTGATGGTCGAATTCGGTCATCAATTCTGTCATTCCTGGATATATTTTAAAATGACTTGGCATAAATGTGTTGGACATGATGACGACATGTCGCGCTCAAGAATCAAGTGTCCAGCGTGTACGTTATTACAGTGACCATTCTTGGGTTTCCTGTTCAATTAAATCTGACAACAATTAATGTCTGACACCAGCAATTTCACAGACAGGTAAACTCCAAACTATTGATATGTTAAGTAATTTATGTTTTATTTAACGTGTGCCTTCAGCAACCTTCTGACATCTGTTTGTTAACATTCCTTTCTCCTTTCACACTTTCCTATACTATCTGGCCTTCATTTCCAGTGAAAAACATGTTCTTGTCATATGTATGGCTTTGGGAGCATATGTGCGTTCACAATGACAGGTCTTGTTTCATATTTACTTTTGGTTTGGACCATAACTCTAAAAGTATTTGAAGTATCAAGGTTAAACATCAAAGGTGATTAGATGTCATTAAGGAGTCATGCAGTGCATAGGAACTGTAACTTTTGAAACTTTTATGTTTTTGCCCTTTGTTATATTTTATTATTTATCCCCCCGCCAAAGGCGGAGGGGATATTAGAAATGCCCTTCGTCTGTCTGTGCGTCCGTGTGTCCGTGCATCTGTGCGTCCGTGCGTCCGTCCATCCGAAACAATTTTGTCCGGAGCATAACTCCAAAACTACTTCAGGGATTTTATTCAAACTTCATACACTGACAGAGCACATTGGTAGGTAGTGCAATGTAAAAGTGCAATAACTCTACCTTGCCTTTTTTTAGAGTTATTCCGCTTTATCAAATTTACTTGATAAATTTTGTCCGGAGCATAACTCCAAAACTGCTAGAGGGATTTTATTCAAACTTCATACACTGACAGAGCACATTGGTAGGTAGTGCAGTGTGCAAGTCCAATAACTCTACCTTGCCTATTTTTAGAGTAACTCCCCTTTATCAGAATAACTAGATAAATTTTGACCGGAGCATAACTCCAAAACTACTTGAGGGATTTTATTCAAACTTCATACACTGACAGAAAACATTGGTAGGGAGTGCAGTGTGAAAGAACAATAACTCTACCTTGCCTATTTTTAGAGTTATTCCCCTTTATCAGAATTACTTGATAAATTTTGTCCGGAGCATAACTTTAAAACTACTTGAGTGATTTTATTCAAACTTCATACACTGACAGAGCACATTGGTAGGTAGTGCAGTGTGCAAGAACAATAACTCTACCTTGCCTATTTTTAGAGTTATTCCCCTTTATCAGAATTATTTGATAAATTTTGTCCGGAGCATAACTCCAAAAGTCTTGAGGGATTTTATTCAAATTTCATACACTGACAGAGCACATTGGTAGGTAGTGCAGTGTGCAAGTCCAATAACTCTACCTTGCCTATTTTTAGAGTTATTCCCCTTTATCAGATTTACTTGTTTACATTTTAAAAATCCCAGCATATACATGTATATCTAATTCTTGAATTCTTCAACTTATTATCCCCCCGCCAAAGACTTATTATCCCCCCGCCAAAGGCGGAGGGGATATTAGAAATGGTCTCTGTCCGTCCGTGCGTCCATCCGTTCCAGTTTTGTCCGGAGCATAACTTCAAAAGTATTTGAGTAATTTTCTTCAAACTTCATATACTGAAAGAGCACATTTGGAGGAGGTCCAGGGTGAAAGAATAATAACTCTACCTTGCCTACTTTTAGAATTATTCCCCTTTATCAGAATAAATTGAAAAAATTTGTCCGAAGCATAACTCCAAAAGTGCTTGAGCGATTTTCTTTAAACTTAATACACTGACATAGCACATTGGTAGGAAGTGCAGTTTGCAAGAACAACAACTCTACCTTGCCTATTTTTTGTGGGATTTTCTTCAAACATTATTACATTGAGTGTTTGAAAGTACAACCCTCAGGTAGCTTCTTCCCGGCGGGGGGATTTACCATGTATAACATGGCTCTTGTTTAATTTTGTTCAGAATGTGACTCAAAAAGTATTCAGTGTATTGACATGAAACTTGATAGTGCATAGATGTCATTAAGGAGTAGTGCAATGCATAAGAACAGTAACTATTCACTCCATAATTTTTGGAGATATTAAGGGATTGCTTTGAAGACATTATGAAGATTATGAAGCTTCAAGAACATGACAGGCAACATATTGTAATATTGCTTTGAGCTATAAACATTGCTTTGTGATATAACTATAGTGTGAATTGTAGATCTGTACTTTGAATTTTAGTTCTTTTATAGCTTACTATGTGATTTAACCTTGTTATTTTGTCTGTTTTCGAAGAAAAAAGTCGAGCTATTATGATCACTGAGATGTTGTCATTTGCGTTGTGCAAAAACTTTTATGTTGATGATTACTAATAAACCATAAGGCATAGAGCTTTGATATTTGGTGTGTAGCATTGTCTAGTGGACCTCTTCCAAGTTGGTTCAAATCATGAGCCTCTGGTCGGTATTGGCCCTGCCCTGTGGCTCATATATACATATAGTTATATAGAAAAACTTTAAAAATCTTCTTTTCTAAAACTGCTTGACACACAGTTTTGTTATTTGATGTGAAGCATCCTCTAGTAGACCTCTACCAAGATTGTTCATATTATGTGCCTGGGGTGAATAATTAGCCCCACCCCAGGGGTCACTTGGTTTTGCATGGACTTATTTAGGAAAAACTTCTAATGGGAAAGCACAAACTCTAGAACTTAAAGTTCTGATTCTGCCCATTTACAAAAATATTAACACTATCACCAGTTTAAGCAAATTTTCACACCATTGCATAGACAACTTCATGCTAAAAAGAAAATTTGCTTTATATTTTCCCTTATAACTTGACTATCTTTGTGGATGTCAGCGGATATAAAAACACCTACTTTCTTTTTCTGTACGTCTCCTATATTGCTCAGGTTTAGTCAGAAGATGTAATTTGTATACATAATTTATTTTTAGACACAATATTTCATTTACAGGACCTGATAAATTTAGTGCCAATAAGAATTCTTGAAAGATTCTACTTCTTCCTCTGAAACTTTTACAGCTTTTTCTCAGTACAGACCTTTCCATCATTGATAAATTGAACTCCACCATTATGAAGATCTGCTAATACCTCGCTATAATGCTAAGTTCCGTATAACTTAGGCACATATATAAGGTTACATCTTGCCTTTTATCGCGTGATTTTTTTTTTCAGAATTAGAATCATTTTTTTTATTATTATTACTATTTTGTATGTTTTATTCCTGACTTGAACATATTATTAACTTTGTGTTGATATAGAGGATATTTGTTTGTTTTTGTGGAAGATGCGCCACTCGTGAAAATATCACATATGGTGTTCACTCGATGAAATAAATTCCCATCTTCCACTAAAAAACAAACAAATTTTCTTTTTATTTTATGCCAACACGTCAAAAATGGTTTTTTATGATATTTTTAATCAGGGCCTTCAATAAATTCCCCATGGTTAGCCCCAAATCAGTTAATGCGTACTTTGGTTACTCCGCACAAAAAAAAGTGCAGACAATCTCCAATACATATGATAACTTTACTTCTGCTGAAATAAACTGAATACACTTTCATCAAATAACATTTATTTTTGTCTACACAGTTTATCAATATTTATTGAATTTTTGCCATACATACTTTAATTATAAAGCGGATTAATACCGAGTAATATTCAATCAATTGAACTGAAAGTCGGCCATATTGGATATTGTCCATGTGAGTTATGTAAACAAATCAGACATTTTAAATAATTTCTGGCGAATTTCATCATTGTTCACAACTAGTTAGGCTCAGGAATTCAATATTATAATTGGATTTAACAAGGTAAATAAATTTCACTCGCTGTCACAGTCTGAAATACAGCGGATTCTCTTGTGGTGGGGAAATTCCTGAAGTTTCATCAAGCAGTAGTTCCGGCACAAACAGTGTATTACCAAAATGGTAATTAACTGATTCAAAACAGTGTATTATCACTTTTATCTCACTGATATTTCCCTATATTTCATTGGTAGGCATAAAATAAATACGTTTTCTGCACCTGGTGGTCATAGACAAACATAAAACACAAGCTAGATTAAATACACATAGCATATTTAGAGTTTGGGCTGCTCCAGGTCTGGATCAGTCTCACAAACTCATTGTAATTTGCCACCTTGCAGATATCATTTGGGAGGCTGTTCCAGATCTAAGCATCCTCAAACCTAAGTGTTCTTACTATATGCTACCATCCAGACCCTTGGTATATCTACAGTTATTTTGGTAAAGAATAATTGGAACTTTTAAATTGAACTAGACCATTAATTTATGGTGATTTATTATAAACGCATTTAAAAGTTTCTTTGGCTATTGTTTTGATTCTGGATAGATGTAATGTTGGTATATTTACTTTCTTTAATAGTGTGTCATAAGTAGAGCAAAATCATTGAAAACAATTCTAAGAGCTCTGTGCTTGAGTGTTTCAAGTTTTTATGCCCCCCATTGAAGATGAGGGGGCATATAGTTTTGCAAATGTCGGTCATTCGGTTGGTAGAGACTTTGGTTTCCGATCAATATCTAGAGAACCCTTGGACCCACCTTCCTCAGACTTGATTGACAGGTTGAAAATAACTTACTGTCTAGAAGATGAACCCTATAGTTTTTCAGATCACCAGTTAAAAGGTCAAGGTCAGAGTGACCTTGAATAGCAAAATGGTTTCCAATAAATCGCTAAAGAACCCTTGGTCCCAGGTTGTTCAATCTTAGTATGTAGGTTGGTCATGACAAGGAGATGACTCCTATAGTTTTTAACATCACCAGGTCAAAGGTCAAGGTCACATTGACCTTGAATAGCAAAACAGTTTCCCGACAATAACTAAAGAACCCTTGGTTCCAGGTTTGTTCAGACTCATTATGTAGGTTGGTCATGACTAGTAGATGAACCCTGTAGTTTTTCAGATCATCTGGTCAAAAGATCAAGGTCAGAGGGAGCTTGAAAAGCAAAACGGTTGCTGATCAATAACTAAAGAACCCTTGGTCCCAGATTGTTCAATCTTAGTATGTAGGTCAAAGGACAAGGTGACAGTGATCTTGAATAGCAACACGGCTTCTGAACAAAAATAATAGAACCCTTGGTCCCAGATTATTTGAACTTAGTGTGTGAATTGGTCATGACAGCTAAATGACACCTATAGTTTTCAAGTTCAAAGGTCAAGGTGAGAGTAACTTTGAACAGCAAAACGGTTTCCGATCAATAACTATTGAATCGTTGGTCCCAGGCTCTTCAGGCTTACTTTGTAGGTTGGTCATGACAAAAAGATGACCCCTATAGTTTTTCAGGTCAATAGGGTCAAAAGTCAAGGTCACAGTGACCTTGAATAGCAAAATGGTTTCTGATCAATAACATAAGAACACTTGGTCGCAGGTTGTTCAAACTCAGTTTGTAGGTTGGTCATGACCAATAGATGAACCTATAGTTTTTCACATCACCTGTTAAAAGGTCAAGGTCAGAGTGACCTTGAATAGATAAACGATTTCCAATCAATAGCTTAAGAACCCTTGGTCCCAGGTTGTTCAGTCTTAGTCTGTAGGTTGGTCATGACAAGGAGATGACTCCTATAGTTTTTAACATCACCAAGTCAAAGGTCAAGGTCACACTGACCTTGAATAGCAAAACAGTTTCCGATCATAACTAAAGAACCCTTGGTTCCAGGTTGTTCAGACTCATTATGTAGGTTAGTCATGACTGGTAGATGATCCCTGTAGTTTTTCAGATCACCTGGTCAAAAGATCAAGGTCAGAGGGAGCTTGAAAAGCAAAACAGTTGCTGCTAAATAACTAAAGAACCCTTGGTCCCAGATTGTTCAGTCTTAGTATATAGGTCAAAGGACAAGGTGACAGTGACCTTGAATAGCAACACGGTTTCTGATCAATAATTATAGAACCCTTGGTCCCAGATTATTCAAACTAAGTGTGTGGATTTTTCATGACAGCTAAATGACCCCTATAGTTATTAACTATTGAATCCTTGGTCCCAGGTTCTTCAGAATTACTGTGTAGGTTGGTCATGACAAATAGATGACCCTTATAGTTTTTCAGGTCACCAGGTCAAAGGTCAGAGTCACAGTGATCTTGAAAAGCTAACTGATTTCCAATCAATAACAATAGAATGCTTTGGCCCAGGTTCCTCTAACTAATATATAGGTTAGCCATGACCAGTAGATGACCCCTAGAGCTTTTCGGGTCAAAGATCAAGGTCACAGTGACCTTTTATAGCAAAATAGTGTCTGATCAATTACTACAGAATGCTTGGGCTCAGCTCCTCATGACTTCATAGGTAGCTTGGTTGTGACAATTAGATGACCCCTGTAGTTTTTGGGGTTATCAGGTCAAAGGTCAAGGTCACAGTTACCTTAAAAAGCAAAACAGCCTCTGCTGAATATCTAGAGAATCCTTAGGCCTAGGTTAGTCAGACTAAGTTTATTGGTTTGTCATGCTCAGTAGATGACAACTATCATTTTGAGAAGCGAAAGCTTCTAAAGCTACACACCAGATTTTTTATTTACAATCACATGACCGCCTCTTATCCATACATTCGCGTTGAAAAAAGTACTACAGGTTGTATGAGTTTTCATTGCAGTTTTGATAAAAGTTCTTTGATATTGCAGAATTCTGTTGATTTTGAAAGCATGAGGTATAATTTCAATATATTGGCAAATCAGACTGTAAAAATAACAAGTTATAATTTAGTAAAACTGTAAACTGATTTTTAAAAGAACATATAGAGGAGCCTTTGCGAAATTTAGAACTGGTACTGCTCCAATTGTTATTGAATTAGGAAGATATAATGGTTTACCAGTTGAAGAACGTACTTGTTTTCATTGCAAAGATACAGTAGAGGATGAAAAACTTGTTCTTTTGCATTGCCCATTGTATGAAACAATTAGAAATGAATTATTGCAGGTTGCCAGTCAGATAAATAATGATTTTTGTAACCTATCAGACAATGATAAAATAGGGTATTTTTTGTCACACCCAGAGATAGTATTTCTTAGTGCCAAAACCTGTCACAATATTTTAAACAGAAGAAAACTTGCTCTGTTTGACACAAGCTAGTGATCTCTTCTTTTAGTATTACTGTATTAATAGTTTTAAATAATTTTTCTATTATTGTATATACATTGTAATAGAACATATTGAACTTTTAATCTGTGTATCTCTCTGTTTTATGATAAGCAGGATAACAGTGCTAACCAGTACGTCATTGATCTAATCAAAGGTGGTAAAATATTTATTTAAAACCATTTCTTAATAAGCACAATAACGCCACTATGTACAATTTTCAGTGCCTAGTCTATTCTGAATTTTATGGCAGTTTTTATCTACTGTATGACAAGTTAATTCACATATTAAACCAAAACTCTCAGGAATCTTGACTAGTTTCGCCCCTCATAATACTAAGCTATATACCTTTGAATAAGCCAAGTATTAACTCCCAATTTAAAAACAATCAGTTTGTAAGTACATCTAATAATTTTTGGATGAAGCAGGGCCTTAATTGAGGCCCTGGATGAAGTTAATTTTAAAATAGAATTTTTAAGATATTGTGAATTGGCAAGAAGATGCAATCTACCCTGAATATATAAGCTGAAATACTCCCTTTGTGGGTTAAACTTGTTTTATAGTAAAGGTTAGGACTGGTATGCTGTTTTTTTTAGTGTGTAAAAATTAAATACATGTATATGTCAACTGTTTTATTTATGTATAGTCTCCTATAGATCTTTTAAGATCGGCAATGTACTACATTTTACTTATGAAATAGATTTTAAGTTTGAGTGATATACCGTCTGATATATCACGGTGTCGAGTTCAGATGCGTAGTAATTTAATCACGAAGGCCGTAGGCCTGAGTGATTAAATAATTACGCATATGAACGAGAAACCGTGATATATACGACGGTAGATCACGAAAATGTTAAAATCTATTTCCATTCTAACACGTACGTATATTTATAAGGGACGTAAGTATGTGCACTATTTAACAGTGGCGTTCTCAGTGACGTCAGCGGGCGCGCGCTTGTATTCAGCGTCCTATACTGCCTGATATATCACGCTCAATTCCTTCTTTGTTTATTGTCGGCAAATTGCGGATAGTGTTAGAATTTGATATATGTCATTGTTATACTGTATACATTGATGAGACTTTAATAAACTTTAATAATATAATTTAGTATTTATCCGCGAAAAATTCATTCATAAAATTTACTACGCAGTGATACGCAGCAGTGCGTCAATCAATAACTCTCAGAGTAATGTTAACCCGCCTATTCGTCTGCCGGACCAATCAGAACGCTCGGAGTCAGTGATTTTCTGGACGAATTATGGGTCATAAATTATAAGTACTATTAACTATTACTAGATGACCTTTACAACGTACATCTATTCCGACCAAAAAAGACATGAGGGTTACTAAAAAAGTACCGTTTACGAAAATATGTTTTTTGTATTTGTGTCATAAAAAGATGTTGAAAATTCTGTAGTTTCCAAGAGAATGTTAATTTTATTAATGAAATCTATTAATTTTGGAAATTTACGTAAATAGAAATATTAGTTTATAATGGGAAAATGTCCGAGTTAACGTGAAAGGACAGATAAACTTTTTGAACATCTCTTTCAATAATGTATCCGGCTTTAGATATACATTTACAGCGATAGTGAAATACCAGCGATTGTCTGGCGTTGTTGAACGTGGGTACCAATTATTATAATGCAAATAAGGGAAGATTTAAACGTAATTTCTTATATTTGGTTGATTGTGTGGAGTTTTATTGATAAATTATGTTAGATCTATGGGTCTTCTTGGATAAAATTTTATGTTTAAGTATGTAGAAAATATTATTTAGATGAGAATCAATGTACCCTCGAAACCGTATGTGTAGTGATAATTCGGCGTATTAATTGATTTCTTGTGATAACGTTGAACTGACCTGTAGTGGTCAATCAGAGCCTTGCATTTATAAACCCGCCTCTGTGTACTGATAAGCCCGCCTCTGGCTAGCCTCTGCATGTATGTTTATATTTCAGTTATTGTTGAGTCTGTGATTGTGAGCGTATCTGTATGAATGCAATAAAGCTAAATTAAACCATCCCGTTTTGGGTCTGTTATATATACAACACTGACAACATTACATTGGCGACGAGGATTGAGGATTTTAAACGTGTTAATTAGTGGATTAACATATACATACGTCAGTGTCAGGATTATAGCAAAATGACAGGATTAGCGCCATTTCCGAAATTTGACGTGTTTGGAGAAGAGACATCCCTAGGTACCAGATGGACGAAATACGTGACAAAGAAAACTTGTTCACAGGACTAAGCATTGACTCCAAAAAGCGGAGGAAAGCTCTATTACTTCACTATGCTGGAGATGAGGTATTCGAAATATACGAAACATTGAACCTAGGTGACAATGATTCAAATAACGATGACGTAAAACAAGGCTTAGCAGATTATTTCCATCCGAGGAAAAACAGAGAGTTCGAACGATTCGAGTTTAGGAACCTTAAACAACAACAAGCGGAAACAATAGATCAATTTGCAACACGTCTCCGCCAAAAAGCAGAAAATTGCGAATTTTCAGACAAAGACGGAGAGATAAAAAGTCAAATCATTCAAGGCTGCGAATCAAAGAAGATACGACTTAAATGTCTGGAAAAAGACAAGCCTCTGAAAGATATTTTGACAATGGCAAGAACAATGGAGATTGCGGAAAAACAAGCAAAAGCAATGGAGCCACAACACAGTGAGATAAATAAAATTAAAGCCAAATCCACACCGCGACACGCAAAACCGCGACATACAAACTACAGTTATCAACGTCCAGCACAAGTAAAACGTCAACAACCGTTACAATCTAAACAAAAATGTAGAAACTGTGGTGGTAAATACCCACATCAAAATAAGTGTCCAGCCTATGGAGCGACATGTAATTATTGTCACAAGAAAAACCACTTCATAGCAGTATGCCGGAAACGTACGCGTGGAAGAGCTCAGGTTCATGAAATTGACCAGGTGAAAAATGAAGAACAAAATGACCAATCGTCGTCCGACTCAGAATCATTATATAGAGTGAATGTTTTGACAAATAACAAAGTGCCGAAGTTAAATTTAACAATAAATGGTACTCCAACAAAAACCCTCATTGACACTGGAAGCTCAATAAATATAATCAGTCAAGATGTCGTAAACAAAATGGAACCTAGACCAAAGCTGAAGAAAACAAACATTGAAGTGTTCGCATTTGCACAAAATAAACCGCTAACCATAAAAGGCAAATATACATTTACAGTTGAAAGTAAATCAAAAGTTACGGCAGCACAATTCCATGTAGTTCAAGGTTCATCAGTGACTTTAATCAGCTATCAGACATCTGTTGATCTCGGTATTGTGCCAGTTATAAATACGGTGAACAAAAACAAATACGAGGAACTATGTGACAGATATCAGTCTGTCTTCACAGGATTAGGCAAATTAAAGGACAAACAAATTAAATTCCATGTCGACGAAAACGTCGTACCTACAGCACAATCAGCAAGAAGAATTCCTTTTCATGTAAGATAAAAAGTGGAACAGGAAATAAATCGACTGGAGCAACAGGATGTCATCGAAAAAGTGAACGGGCCGACTCCTTGGGTTTCAAACATCGTAGTAGCACCAAAGCCAAACGCTCCAGATCAAATCAGACTTTGTGTCGATATGAGGAAAGCGAATCAAGCCTTAAAACGCGAGCGTCACATAGTGCCTACGACTGATGACATCATCCTGGAATTAAACGGATCTAAGGTATTCTCAAAAGTAGATTTTAACAAAGGATTTCACCAGCTAGAGCTATCTGAAGATTCGCGCAACATGACAGTGTTCGTAACACATGTTGGATTATACAGGTATAAACGCCATAATTTCGGTGTAAGCGTTGCGCCAGAAATATTCCAGAATGAAATACGACAAGTGTTAACAGGCCTTGAAGGAACATTAAATATCTCAGATGACATAATTATTCACGCTCCAAACCGTGAAGAGCATGATCGCAGGCTCGAAGCCGTACTGCAACGACTTCAAGACAAAAATCTTACTCTCAACAAACAGAAATGCGAATTTGGTAAAACTTCTGTCAAATTCTATGGCTTTGTATTCTCTGACAAAGGCATCAGTCCCGATCCAGCCAAAATAACAGCGATTCAAAACATAGCCGAGCCGCAGACTAAAGGTGAATTAAGGTCATTCTTAGGTCTGACTCATTACTTGTCTAAGTTCATTGACAAGTACTCAAGAATTACGGCGCCCTTGCGCAAATTACTAAAGGATGATACTGAATTTAACTGGACACATAAGCAGCAAACTGCCTTTGATCAGCTGAAACAATCGCTCTGTAGCGATACAGTAATGAGCTACTTTGACCCGAAAAAATCCACGGAACTCTGGGTAGACGCGAGTCCCGAAGGAATATCAGGGATATTGATACAAGAAAACAAAGTAATTGCATATGGAAGCCGATCGCTGACACCAGTAGAAAAACGCTACAGCCAAACAGAACGAGAGATGCTTGCATGTGTTTGGGGTTGCAAACATTTTCACATTTATTTGTATGGAAAGGCATTTAAGCTAGTTACAGACTGCCGACCACTGCTCTCAGTATGCACGAATTCAAAACAAATACAGTCTGCTAGACTTGAACGATGGCGATTAAGACTTACCACCTACAATTTTACTGTCAAACACATACCCAGGAATAAAATGATAGCAGATTACTGTTCCCGACATCCAGTAAATAACTACTCGCAAGAAAATATAGCGGAGGATTACGTGAATTTTATTGCCAATTCCGCAGTTCCCAGTTCATTAAATCTTCAAGACGTGGCAAGTGCCACAGCCCAAGATTGTGTTTTGACATGCGTTATCTCCGCGCTTCAAAATAACACGTGGACTAAGCAAGCATGCGTCAGTGATGGCAGCTATAACTGTTATCAACAGCTGGCAGATGAACTGACCGTCCTGTCAACAGAGCATGGAAACGTTCTCCTACGAGGAATAAGGCTATGTATCTCGAACAGTCTGCAACCAAAAGTAATTAACCTAGCGCACGAGGGTCACCAAGGCCGAAACAGAACAAAAACGCTCTTAAGAGAAACTTGCTGGTTCCCGTATCTAGACAGGTTAGTTGACAAGCATTGCAAGAATTGCATACCATGCATGTCCGCATCACCACAAACGACTCCAGAACCGATCAAGCCAAGCCCATTACCAGTGAAACCATGGGATGAGCTGTCTATCGATTTTTGTGGACCGTTTCCCACAGGGGAATATTTTATGGTAGTCATATGTGACTACACTGTAGATACCCATTAGTTGAAAAGCTAACTAGTCTTACAGCACAAAATGTCATATCTCACCTTGAAAGAATTTTCGGAATGTTCTCAATTCCAAGTGTGATAAAATCTGATAACGGAACGCCGTTCAATAGCCATGAATTTCAGCAATTTGCAAGCAGCATCGGATTTAAACATCGCAAAATAACACCACTAGCTCCACAAAGCAATGGAACAGAAGAAGCATTTATGAAGCCATTTGTTAAAACCATGAAAACTGCGACAGCGTCAGGAAAGAACTTTAAATCCGAAATAACTATCTTTCTTATGAATTACAGATCAACGCCCCATCCAAGCACAGGACTTTCGCCATTTGAAATTATGTTCAATCGCAAGATGAACACAAAACTACCATCATTTTCTGTGCCGACAAAGGATAAATATGTACGCGAGAGAGACAATAAATCAAAGCAAAAGAACAAAAAGTATGCTGATGAAAAACGTAAGGCAAAACCGTGTACTTTACAACCAGGCGACCCAGTTCTTGTTAAACAACCGAAACAGAATAAACTGTCAACACCATTCAGTCATAAACGGGGATACGTCGTCAGACGCAAAGGGTCTATGGTTACAGTACGCTATGATGGCCGTGAAATGACACGCGACGCCGCACATTTCAAGTTGGTACCTGTACCGCCAACAAACAGCCAACAAAATGGGCAACGTACAAGGTCTCGTGAGCAGCAAAAAAGCGAAAATCAACAACGTCGACCAAACAGACGTCGTCAAAAGCCGATACGTTTTCGTGATTAAATAAGTGTTAATTATTAAATAAGTGTTAATGATTAAATAAGTGTTAGTTTTCCCAGGCCATAATAATGCCTGCATAGTTTCTAGAGATTTATAGTGTATTAATTATGTTTGATTTTTAAAAAAAGAAAGTAAAGTTGATACAAAAAGTGTTTAAAACAATAGGTCATAATAAAACCTATTCAGGAAAAATATTAACATAAAAAAAAGAACAAAGAATAAAACAAAAATAAGTTTAAAAAAACACCTCATTTTCGTAAAATGTGTTTACCAATTCCAAAAAAAACCAAAAAAAAACAATTGACCTCAAATATCTGAGAACGTCCGATTGACCAGAACATTGCAGACATTTGAAACTGATTTACAACCCCATAATGTTAAATATACAGACTTTTTCACGGACATTTTCTGGGTAATTTCTACCTGGTCAAACCATTAACATGATTTCTCAATGTGATAACCACAAGCCGGATTATCTGACATTCAAAATTAATGGTTGTTCTTAATGATGTATAATGGGTATGTTATAAGACTGTGAGAGTTTTATTGCCTGCCGTTTTCTAAATTGGCGAGGAAAAATGGTCAGACATTGATTTATAGAGGCTAATTTATAGACAGACACATACCTTGTTTATTTCTTAGACATGTTTATTCACATGATTATTTTATGAAAAAAAAAGGAAAAAGTACTTTATTAATAACATATCGATACATGTTTATGAATAATGATTTAATGTTTATTATAATTTAAGAAAGTATTTGTTATGATTTATTAATCTTCAGTACTTAAAATCTCACTACGTGTATATGATATGATTTATTAATCTTTTATATGTGTAAAATAAAATCCGTATAAAGGAGGGATGTGGTCAATCAGAGCCTTGCATTTATAAACCCGCCTCTGTGAACTGATAAGCCCGCCTCTGGCTAGCCTCTGCATTTATGTTTATTTTTCAGTTATTGTTGAGTCTGTGATTGTGAGCGTATCTGTATGAATGCAATAAAGCTATATTAAACCATCCCGTTTTGGGTCTGTTATATATACAACACTGACAACATTACATGACCCCGCTGCATTTCCAAGATGGCGTTAAACTGATAAACACATGTACATTAAAATTAATCAAAGCACTGAAAGTACTGCAAAACCTGTCGCGTAGTGCTTTATGTTTTCAAGTAATGGATACATGCATGTAATGCAATACCTTTATCCGAGAGAATTTATCTCTGTGCAATAGAGGTCCATTGGAGCTAGTCTCATTAAGCTGAATATGATAAAGATATTTTTTTACCTGCCTTGCCATAAATTATAGTCCAACTTCACTGGAATTGTTTTGTACATATTTACTGAACACTCTAATCAATACTGACCATCACTGATCTTGATCATTTTCAACACTTATTTATCAAATTTAGTATTGACAATTCCACTTATTTTTCTAAAACCCTGTGGTACTCCAACTATAATGTTCTAGAAAAGTACAAGAGTACTATTATACCAACCATGATTTATGCATACTGACCAATATTGTAAGTTCTGTTGGTAGTTTACTGGTAACATTTGCAGTCTAGTACATGTTCTTTCCAGTAATTTTAGGTAGGTAAACTGACTCTGATATGAATACAACTGTAAAGAGGGGGTAAAACTTTAGCTGACAATAAGTTTACCACAAACACAAGAAAGCAATAATTGTTAGCATTTTAAATATTTTAAAAAATAAAACTATCAAAAACAACAATTCACCAGAAATGTGTCCATGGGTTACATTTGCCCCAGCCATGTATCACAAGCAGATGATAAAAATTAAAGAGGCAGGTAGAGTGTCAAAAGCAGTTTAATTGTTACATTTATTTAATGAACAGCGTGTTACAAAACACAACCCTATAAATGTGAACACATTTTGGTTGTTATCAGAAATTGAGTCTATAAAGGTCAAAACTCTGACAAATTTGGAGATGTACTGCCCAATTTTGCAAGTAACCTGTATTTTCATAAGATACATACACATGCAAAATATGAAAAAAATCTAAGCATTTTTATTTAAATGAACAGAAATTTCATTTTAGTAGAAAATAAGTCAACAGGAGCACCGCTAGGCGGAGCATTATATGCCCGTGGGGTGTTTTTAGCTCACCTTAGCAAATGCTCAGTGGTGTCTAAAAATATGAGCCATGTGTTTCATGTCCACTTCATATCTTTTTCACCCCTGGAATGAATTCCATGAAACTGATCAAATGCTCAGCCCATCAAGATGATATGCAGAACCCATGTTCTAACCAGGCCAGTTCAATCTCAAGGTTCAATAAATATCCTGTATACAATTTTTAACATCAACATAAGGCCATGAAAATACCACAATAGTCAATAAAGAACAAAAAACTTCCAATCCAATATTTGTTTATTTACAGTATATCATAGTTTGCTGGCCACCTTTTCACCCAATATTCCACATCACTTAAATGTCGTCCACATATAACAAGTCAGTGTTATACTTTTCTTGTTCAATAACAACTTCAAGCTGGTTTCAGAGTGTATGCTACTGTCCCAGTTAATCCCCTAATTAGAGTTTGATTGCTGTGTAAACACTAATGGATTGTTCGCACGTGGCGGCGTTAACTTCCAAATTAGTGTATATCAAACTGATAAAAATACTGGTCGATTCCGGTGTATCTCCGTATGTGATTTTGTTTTCAAAAATCGCCGATTTTCTTTGTTGTAAGAAATTGCCACGCGAAGAAACTTTAAATATTTTCAGTAAATATATTATTTCTGATGTATATGAATGAATAATATAATTTTTATTACTTAGATTCAGTTATTTATGAAATGCAGGTCGATCTCGAAAATCGCCGCGCCTTTCTTTCCATTGTAAAAACTTAACACGCTTGGAAACTTTAAATTATTTTGGTTAATAAATAATTTCTGATCTACAGGAATGAAGTTTTGAAAGACTTCAATATGTTTATGAAATACAGCTCTACTCCAGTGTATATCCGTATGCAAAAATTTTCCGCAAAATGTCGATTTTCAGTCACGTATAAAAACGTTCCACTCTAAGATACTTAAAATTTCTTCGGTAAATGTATTAATTCTGATGTATAGTAAAGATAAATATCATTTGTATTACTTAAAATCATGTTATTTATTAAAAAATACAGCTCGATTCCTGTGTACAGGTGTATATCCGTATGCAAAAATTGTCCGCGATTTTCAGTCTAGTATAAAATCTTTCCACTTGAAGATTCTTCAGATTCCTTTTGTTAATACGCTAATTGTATCATATATTAATAAATAATGATATATATTTTTCATAAATTTTGCTTATGTGTGAAATATAGGTCGATTCCGGTAGTAATGGTCAGTTCTTGTAAAACGTGGGACCGCCCATGATGGGGTCGGTATAAAACGCAGCTTTTTACGCAGCCAACATAGAGATTATAGGAAAACGCAGCCAATATGAAATATATAGGAAAACGCAGCCAATATACAATAAGAAGGAAAATGAAAAATGTCGGTACATGGTGTGAATTGATGCATTTGTATATTTAAAGTATGTGATAATATTTAAGAAAATAAAATCAAATAAGTTTTTATTATGTTTATTTTTTTTGAAAAACCGTATTTAAAGGTTCGTGTACAAATGTTAAATATTGCTTGTAATCCAATGCGTTGATTTTGAGGACTGCCTTCATTTATTTCTTTTATATTTTAATTTATTGATATAATTGTTAATTTGTATCATTAGCTTTATTGTAGGTCAACAAAAAGATCGCTTTGTCCGTCGATCCGTCACGAAAACTTAACGTTGGCTATAACTTTACCATTTCTTAACATTTATGTTTGCAGAAGTTATGGATAGAACTCGAACTTTTACAGAAAGTTCAATCCCCTACTGTGACTTTGAACTTTGATGTAGGGACCTGGATTTACACGCGACACATTGTCTACTTAAGGTATGGTATACTTATACCAACACAAAGTATATACTTTTTCGAACACACACCCGCGCGCGGAGAGGGTAACACTATATACCTCACCCATTTTATGGCGGGAGCATGAAAAAACGTCATGATATTTTTATTTTGTACTTTGGCTATAATGATAGTTCTGTTATTATTTGTACTTTAATTGCAATAAACGTTTACCTGCATTTGCTTTTTGTGTTATATTTATTCAAACCAGCATCATTTATTCTTTTAAAGTCAAGACCGCCTTATAAGAGTGCTGAATACTTTTCATTTTCGTCACTTGCAAACAAAAAAGGATGGAAGTGATACCTTTTTTTTCCAACCGAATCACAAAGCACTTCATTTCAGGCTCTATAACATTTTCTTAAATTGCCGATGATTTTTTTCTTGAAAATTATATTGCATTCTGATCGATCTCACTAGACATTAATTCAACTTTAAACGAAAACTGATATTTGTGACAAAAGCTATTCGTCAATTAAGAACAGCACTGGGATTTGTGCGTTCTTATAAAAAAGGCCTTGCAGAAAAGGTTGTATCCCTTATTGCTGTGATAATATTCACTTAAAGACATTCGTCATACTCTCTCTTTGGTATGCGGCAACATTAGAAGTGTTGCCTTTTTCGTTAAAAATGTGGCGGAGAAGATTGTCCACTATTTCATTATAGAAGACGAGATTCTTTTAATTTCCATAAGTAATTTACTTTTTTAATTTCCATAAGGCATTTACATTTTATTACATTTTCTAGCATGTATATATTCTAGACCGTTAGACAAAAACAACAAAATGTATTATGAATATAATTTTTATGCTCCAAACAAATGTTCCAGCTGTAAATCGAAATAAAGTTGGTTGGTTTAACTTGAAAAGTTCGATAGGAGATCAGAAATGGAAGCGTTAATTTAAATGTCATAGCCGTTTATATATTCAGAAAATATGAAAGTCATGATTGGCCAATGAAAAAAACGTGTAGAAAAGAGAAGTATAAAAACAAATATTATTCATTTCGAGACTAAAGACGCTAAAATATTAAATTACTAGTACACAGCCTTGCTGATCTTAGAATGAGACATATGAGAATGACAATTTAAGTATTGTTTGTCAGTGCCTGTTTCATGCTATCCTGACTTCTGTCTGAAATTGCCTGGAGTTAACCATTGTCATTTCAGTAATAATCAGCATGCTGATGGTGGTAATGTGAGCAAATACATCGAAAGATATATACTCATCAGTCCTGGACAAACGCAAACATAAACAAGAGATGTTTGTAAAACATACATGTCCCCTAGCGCCTTATCGCTAGAGACAGCCATAAAAGTATAGGAAGGTAGAAG
This sequence comes from Cyclina sinensis, assembly GCA_012932295.1. Taxonomy (NCBI): domain Eukaryota; kingdom Metazoa; phylum Mollusca; class Bivalvia; order Venerida; family Veneridae; genus Cyclina; species Cyclina sinensis. The sequence continues at coordinate 13,801,598 of JAAONU010000017.1, forward strand.
GACATCGACTTGTGTCTACATTAAATGGAGGATGTCAAGGGCTTCTGATATCAAAAGCTATTGGCCATGGTTATAAAATGTAAAATGTTCTATTACTCTATTACTGGAGAACATGAAAGAGTACAGGAACTGCATGGGGAGGTAAGAAGGTGGGAGGGTAGGTAGGAAATTCTAAAGTAGCAAGGCCCAAGGGTTTTCTAGTTAACAATCAGAATCTGTTTTCCCCTTTATGTTTTATGGCCACCGTTACCTTGAACTTTAAGTTAGTGACCTCAAAGACAATTGCATCGTCGGTGACCCCCGGTACATATTCCGCACAACTACATTATGTACCGTAGATAAATAGAGTGAAACGGAATGGATCGAACGTGGGTTTCCGACGATGAGACAATTGGGGTCATTCTGAACAGACCAACCTGCATAGCAAATCTTAGGAGCTATTGCCCAGGGGTTCTCTAGTTATTGATTGGAAACCATTTTTCTGCTAATGGTCACTGACCATGAACTTTGACCAAGTGACCCCAAAGGAATATGAGTCATCTACGGGTAATCATTTTTCAGTTAATGGCCAATATGACCTTGACCTTTGATCTAGTGACCCTAAAAACTGTACGAGTCATTTACTGGCCATGACCAATCTGCCTATGAAGTTTTATTAAGCCTGGGCACAAGCTTTCTATAAGTTATTGTTCGGAAATAATTTTTCTTTTCAAGGTCAATTTGAATTTGGCCTTAGAACTAGGGACCTTAAACTTTAGGGGTCATCTACTGGTAAGGACAAACCTACATATTACGCTATAGGAACCTAGGCCAAAGGTTTCTCTAGATATTTATCAGAAAAGGTTTTGCTTTTCAAGGTCACTGTGGCATTGACCTTTGACGTAATGACCCCAAAAACTATAGGCTTCATCTACTGGCCAGGAACGACCTATGAAATTTTGGGGAGCTGGGCTCAAGCGTTGAACTTCTATAGTTAATGATCGGAAACTGTTTTGCTTTTCAAGGTCACTGTGAGAGGCCTTTGGCCTAGTGATCTGAAATAGGGAGCATTTACTGGTCATGCTCAATCTATATTCCAAGTTTGAAGAACCTGTGCCCAAGTATTCTTTAGATAACTTTCAGAAAAGGTTTTACTTTTCAAGGTCAATGGCCTTTGACCATATGAACCGGAAAACTACCAGTTCCAGAAAAGATTTAGAAGATGCATTGTACATTTACTTAAGTAAGTGATTACAAACTGATTTCCCAGCTAGCAATCCAAATGGGTCCCATATGGGCTGCCATTCTGGGACCCAGATGGGATGTGCAACCGGGCTCCACATGGGTCCCATATGGGCTACCCCATATACATGTCATATGGGACCCATGTGGGTCCCACATGGGCAGCCCATATTCTCAATATGGGTAGCTCATGGGCAGCCCAGATACTTCCATTTCTCTCCAGACCTTGCCTTTTTTGGCTAAATCCATGTGCATTTTATGCAACAGAAGGTTATATAGACTTTCAGTCAACAACCACTTCTTAGAAACATGGGCCAGGGTACAAACATGCCAAATTTTGATTAACAGGCTGGATTTATGTAGCAGCAGGGGCCCAGCATGTTTCTTGTGCTTCCATTTGAATATTTTAACTCTTTTTTTCCCGGAGCAGGGGTATATTATCCTACAAGAAAAACACACTTTATGCTAAAACACCAACTTTATTTAGCAATCTCATGTATGGTTCATAAACAAACCTGAACACAAGCAAAAAATAAAAGTTCAACTTTTACAACAAGATATTTGAAAAGTCTATGTAAACAACATTATTTATGTAACAGTGTATTATAACACAAATCATTAATACTGAAATAAAGACATACAACACTTGTCAATATTACCCACTATGTAAATATAGCTTGCATTCTGTAGAAATATTGTATGTAAAGTAAACATTGTTTTAATACTCGTGTCGAGCAATTTAAAATGCTCTCAAAAAACATCTCAGGAAACTGTTTCTGTAAATCTACGGAATTTCATTTTGACACAAATGAAAAACTTTCATTTAACCGTTAAAACAAAATCTACTTACATAGAGGTTACATTAAGTTCAATGAACAATACTGAAGTTAAGGGGTGTGGAAATACTGACTTACTTTCTTGTCAATGGACAAGTAAAAGGTCAAAAGTAACTTGTCTGCACTTAAGCCTACATGTCAAGATGAGTTTTAAGATAACAGATCTTTTGTTATATAGGGATCCTTAAGAACAGAGTTAGAAGAACACTGTTCTGAAATATGTTTATCATTATTCTTCCACTTGTCCACGGACAAGTAGCTAGCATTTTTTACTTGTCCACTGACAAGATCGGACAAGTCGGGAATAGGAATATGACACCCCGGAATTATTTAATTAAGCATTTCTTTGGCACACTGAAGTATATAGCATCTTCTGATGTAGTTCTTTAAAAATTAATCTGTAAACAAAATATTATGCAGCCTGAGAAAGTGACATATGTATACACATAATTAGCAAAACCATTTAAATATATTAATACTGTAAATAAATGTGTAAGCAAAATATTGCAATATTACAATATGTATAAAAGTAAAACATAAATATGACTAGCTTATAACATTAGCATCATTGTAAAGAAACAGCTGTCTCAACCATTCAAGTGCTGGATAGTGCACTGAATGAAAGTCTTTGATCATTTGTTATTAGTGAGATTGACCAAAACTGGACTAAACTGATCTCAGATTATTCCACATTTTCCATATCTGAAAAAGTATCAGAAAAAAATATATACATGTATTTATAATGTACCTATCAACCCAATTTAAAAAATCAGGGTCAGAAAACTGCAAACCAACTTTTTTTAAGGATGTCCTGATAAAAGGGTCGGTACAGAAACCATAAAAGGGAATATATGGCACACCATGTAATAATTTCATATTAAAGGATATTTATCCAAGAATAAAAAACTGCTCCTTTCATATAACAATTAGTTATACAAACACTGAATATGAACATGATATAACAGCAGAAAACATTAACTGACCAAGTGTGACTAGACATGAAGCATAACAAGAAAGACATAACAAGCACAAACACCCAATACATAAAAATGGTGTTTTAAGTTTTGCTAAACAATTATGACTAGATAAATAAATGAGCTACAAGTTCTGGTGCTTATTGCATGAGATGACTGTGTCAAAATATGATGTCATTAACCATGTTACTATTGATCTGCATGCACTGATTTTTATAAAAGCTAATTAGCAATTTTGATAACAGTACAAACGTTTTTGTGTGAATTAACATTTCATTAAATAGAAACAAGCAGACTGCATTTTCATGGGCATCCAGATTTTCTTCGTACAGATATAGGTAAGACTACTGAATAAAGTGACTTTCATAACTATTAAACCCTGATCAATGGTACACCTTATTTGCTAATGACAAATGAATATGTAAAATTATTATTATCATGAATTTGAATTTTATTTATCACTGTTATTTTAGTTGCTTTCCTCATTTTCTGGTGCCATTGGTTCAGGCTGGGATTCAGACACCTTGCTTCGTGCCTTCCTTCCTCCCTCACGGTCTCGCGCCCCGGTTAGCCACCTGGACACTTCAATTTCCGTATCTTTCTTTGTGGCAGACTTGGTTGGCCCATTCCTTTGAACACACACTAGAAAACAAAAAAAATTAACATTTACCACAAAATGTAAATTGCTTAAGCCAATTTCGTCCCCTCTTACAAAGAGTTATGTGATGGTTGAAATTCTGTTTCCCTACCATAACCATTAGCAGCTGAATCAGCAGTTGACAAACAAAATTTTGCCGAAAACAAAAAATTGTTCGTCTTATAATAAGACAAAGTAACTGCTCCAAAATGCTACACCATCACTTACCGGGCATGTGACTAATATTGAACAGGTTGTATAGACAGTAGGTTAAAATTTGCAAGTTCCTTAATACATAAAATATACTTACTATGCAAGACATTCAGCATACGAAGACCTGCAAATTTCTTCTTTCCCTTCAGCCCTTTCATGTTGTATTCCTTGGCCAGCTGATTTGACATTGTCTCCTTCATCAAGCGGTCAATTGTTTCACGCACGTCAACCCCACCAAACATGGATAGATACCTCACCTTAAATGAATGCAATCATTTGTCTTTAAATAAAGATTTAACTATGTGAATTTTCAAAATTATGTAGTGTACACTGGTATCATGGCATATTTAAATATAACTGTGGTGATTACTTCAAAACGATCCTGAGCTACATGTACTCATATGAAGGCAGAAGGATGAAGCAAGAGTAAATTGCAAAACAGTTAACACTGTCCAAATTTCACTGCTGAAGCTTCAAAAACTAGAAAGCAGGGCCATAATTCTGTTGCCCAACAGTCAATGCGCCAGACCACACTTGACATACAGGTCACAATGAATACACAAATAACCCAGAATATCGACATCTTCAGGTTACATGCAAGTTTAAGAGAAATTAAGGTAAATCCTTTATGTTTTTAGTAACAAAGTGACTACAGCATGCAAATGCCTTTGAGGAACAGACGGTCCTCCTAGAACTAAGCTCACATTTTGCCAAGCCATGGCTCAATCAATCTTTTCACAAGGAACCACAAGTTCTGACTAAATTTGGTAACAAGCTATAAATGAAGGTGCCTTACAACTGTTTTTGTCTACCAAACAGTATTTTCCAAAATAAAGATAACACATACATATGCTCACCACTGAACAGTTTCTGTGCATGTAAGCCATTTAATAAGTGTAGTTTGCTCAGTTACCTGATTAATTAACTTTTAAAATATTCAGATATATGACTAATAGTATGCTTACCACAGAAAACTGCTTTGTTGGATCTCCAAGAAGTTCATCAAATACTTCAATCTGTTCTTGTGTACTTATTGGAAAAACAATGCCTTCTGGGAGCTGTAAAGGCTGGTCATCTGTTGTTGACCTGGCCAACAATCGCTGCAGCATTCTCCTTATCTCGCGATTCTCCTCCCGCACCATCTCCAAAACCATGAGAATTTGTGTAACAGCAGCTGAAAAACAATGCCAAAAATGTGTTTTAATCAATATAAACAATCACTGCACTATCGAAAATTTCATAAAGTGCTGTTGGTTAAACTCTGATGATTACAGTGTATTATTTAAGTTTTTAGTAGGCATTTTAATAAACATAAGTGTAGTTGTTACAATAGTACTGTAACCCAATAAGTATTCGTGCAAACAAATGTTTGCATTTTGAGTGGGGCAAACATATTTGCGAATACTTATTTTCACAAACTTCCGATTTGGAATATTTCACGCAAACTTATTTCCGCACATCAAAGTCATCTGCGAATGTAGCAAAATTGGTTGAGCAATTCAGTTGGTTTACAGTATACCCCAATGATTATAAAATACATAACCCCACTGACGGAGAGTGATATGAAATTCTGACCCGTTACATACAAAAGATGCAGAAGCCCAACTGACGGAATGGTAGGCAGTGTATTCTCAGGCTGATCTTGGTCCTCACTGTTTGCAATGTAAATCAGACCTGTTTTTCTTGAGCACAGCCCATTAATGAATTACTTACAAGGCCCAATATTCTGCCCACGGGCTGATCCTTCTGATGAACCAGGTTGCGGTGTTGACGACCTCCGCACTTCATTGGTTGACCCCAGCAATGCCTGTGTACTTAAGCGTGGAGGAGGTGTAAATGTGTCTGTAGCATGTGTCCGTGTTGTTTCACGGCACGGTGTTTTTGTCTGTGATTGTGTTATTTCAGGGCAAAGTGTTTTTGATTTTGACGGCTTACACTCATGGTCTTCTTCATTTTCACCATCTACATCGGCTTCAGTTCCGTCATCTGCAGATGAATCATCATAGAGCCTTTTTGCTGGCCTGTTTACAACAACATAAAAATACATGTATTAATAACATTCCAGTAAGTTTATTAAGCAATGTCAACCATTTTTCCTATACAATCTCTGAATGTTTTCAGTTGATCAATAGCATAAGTGTGAAAAACAAATATTTCTTACAAACTTATCCATGGAAAAAAAAACTGAAGTAAAAAGTTACATGTCTGCACATAACTCTATCTGTCCAGATTAGGTTACAGATCAAAGATCTTCCATTATGTAAGGATCCTTAAGAACATAGAAGAAAACGTTTTAAGCCCAATCAGCTACTTTTGATGACCGTATGTAAAACAATGTTTGCAGCATTTTTTACTTTCCAATAACACTTTTACCATTTTCCATACATACATAAATACATACTTTCGCTTTCTCTTCTTTTCTTCATCGGATGTTTGCAGGTCCGATGTCTCCTCTGTCTGTTTAAGCTTACTCCTCACCTTTTCAAAGTCATCTGCAACAAAAAAATAACAGAAATGTCTCAGCAAAACTGGCTATGTTCATGTTTTTATCAGCCTTAAAGTTAAACCATGGCCAGGAACACAAGACTTACAACAACAATTGAAAAAAGTAAACAGATATGCATAACGGTCAATTATTTCGCCTTTTTTTCTGGGTTAGCACTTTCTCAATCTGGTGTTTTATTTTTTTTTTTGCCTGCTTTATTAAATCTCTGTATAGCAATTTTAATTACGTTATTTACATATTAAAATCAAGGTACAGTCTGCAAAAATTTGCTAATTTCTTGCCAATTACTAGCATTTAACAACAACATTGTCAATAGTGGCAAACTGGCAGTTATTAAAGCTCCACGTATACAGAGATATTTTGACACAACAGTGGAACCACTTATTTGTGCATTTTTCATTGCATAAAGGCATAAATGGCATTTTATCATTGACCGAAATGTACAAAATTGCACCGAAACTGTACAGTAAAAACATATAAAAAGATATAATAAAGGTTAACAAAATAGAGAACAATACATGTATTTAAATCTGGATTCTTCTTACCATTGCTGTATAGAATTCTCTTAATTTTCTCAATAGACCATGTCTCGGTTGACGGTGGCTCCTTCTTCCTGGAGGCATTGTTTACTCGTGTGGATGTTTTATGTGGCCAAAATTTTTGGCTGCACCGGCAAGCTTGTGAAACACAGGAAATGGTGCTTAAATATGCAGAATACTGTGCAATTATTATAATAAGTGACAAATATACACATGCACGTAAAACAGACACAAAGTCCCCACGTCCCTTTAACACGGACAATTTATGTCGACTTTGTCATGAATTTTAAAATTGACTCGCGAAAATACATGGCAAAGGCAAAACAGAAACATACACTATGAAAGAATGCGTTTACAATATTTCTTAACACAAACTATGAGCACGAATATGGAATGGCAGGTCGATCAAGCACGATCGTGGTCCAGAATACAAAAGAAATATTTATATTTTTTTCAATTTACCGTTTCAAACAGTCACTCGTTTCGGTTTTGGCGGCTGCGGAAATCACGTCTGCGCATGATCAAAAAATTAATATTTTTTTTATTTTCCGATGATAAAAAGTTTCTATGGGCTTTCTTGATAATAATTGTCTAAATGATATTTTGTATGTACTATTTATACAAAAACATAAGAATTTAATTTTGCGCACCTGTTCAGGCTGTTGTCGTTTATTTTGAGGCCCAAATGGGACCCATATGGGTCCCACTTGGGGTGAAGAATGTATTCGCATGCTGCTGAATGACTGTTTTTAGATGAAATTATAGCAGTTTTGATAATAGCAGTCATATAGTAGCTTAAGTAAATAAGTTTAGTTTCAATAAATTCAAATAAAATCCATTTTAACCAAAACTACTGTAATATGGGACCCATCTGGGACCCTTATGGGCAAATCTACATAGGCGTGCCCACAAGGGACCCATATGGGTCCAACATGGGCATACCCATATGGGCTAGCCCAGATGTAGCCCATATGGGACCCATATATGCATGTTTGCTGGGTTGTTACTAGTAAATCAATTGTCTAAATATTTGTCTATTGACATTGGCCCTGTAAAGCAACATTTCAACCTTAAAGGTACAATAATCAGGTGAGTACTTTTAAATAAAGGTTATTTATGTGGTGTTCGAGTATCTTTGGAAGCATCTATATTGCAATCGACATTACAGAATCGCTATCATAAGCATGCAAAGAAGTAAAAGATGGAAATATTTTATAGAAACAACACGTACGGCATGATGGCAACAAGTTCCTTACACACGTTGAATTTGGTGCCCAAGAAGCAGTTTATCTCCTTCTACATTTACCCCATTCGAAAGTGTAGTAAGTCAACAGTGTTTTTAAACATTTCTTCTCAACCATTAGAAATTCTGCAAACAAGAGCCACTGCAAGCGGGGGCCACGCTCGACTTTTTTCTGTTTCCAAAGGCAAACACAGAGGAAGCACATTGTGGTGAAGGGAATTCAAATGAAACATCATTTGGAAATATAATTATACATAACAAAGTTATGGCCAATTTTAGCAACATTCAGAAATTTGACCTTAAAAGTCTAGGTCAAGTTCAGTTTAACCTTCTCTGGAGGTATTGTCTAAAAGTAGTTATGTCCAAGCATGAAGACACTACATCCATTAATAACAAATATATAGCCAAGTTAAGTAATGTCAAGGTCATTTAAAAGTCAAGGTAATGCTTGAATTGTTTAACACGTTTCCTTTATTCTCAGTGTTGTTTTGTCCCTGTACAGATCAAATCCGTCCATAAAACCAGAAGTTTGGCTATTTGAGCAAAATGCAATATTAGAAATTTGACTGTAAAGGTCATTTAAAGGTTAACGTCATACTTGAATAATTTAACATGTAAGTTTTGTCATAAACCTTGTTTGGTCCAAGTATTAATAAACAAGAGGGCCAATGGCCCTAAAGCACTAACCTGGGTTCAAAGATGAAAGAAATTTTTATGAATGCAATGATGCGTATCACAGAAATGGACCAATGCAATTTCATTGCCATTGCTCCAAAAACAAAAAGGTCAGTAGGTCAAAATATAGGTCATGAGATGACATTTTTGAAATCCGAACGAAAAGCTGTACACACAGTCCAAATTTCATTGCCGTACCTTTTTTACAAAAAGTAGGTCAGTAGGTCAAAAATATAGGTCATGCTATGACATTTTTGAAATCGGAACGAAAAACTGTGCACATGGTCCAAATTTCATTGCTGTAGCTAAAAAACAAAAAAATAGGTCAGTAGGTCAAAAATATAGGTCATGCTATGACGTTTTTGAAATTTGAACAAAAAACCGTGTACATGGTCCAAATTTCATTGCCATAACTCGAAAAACAAAAAGAAAGGTCAGTAGGTCAAAAAATAGGTCATGCAATGACATTTTTGAAATCTGAAAGAAAAACTGCGCACACGGTCCAAATTTCATTGCTGTAGCTAAAAAAACAAAAAAAAAAATAGGTCAGCAGGTCAAAAATATAGGTCATGCTATGACATTTTTGAAATTGGAACAAAAAACTGTACATGGTCAAAATTTCATAGCCATAGCCCCAAAAACAAAAAAGTAGGTCAGTAGGTTAAAAATATAGGTCATGCCATGACATTTTTGAATTCGAAACGAGGAACTGTGCACACGGTCCAAATTTCATTGCTGTAGCTAAAAAACAAAAAAGGAGGTCAGTAGGTCAAAAATATAGGTCATGCCATGACATTTTTGAAATTGAAACGAAAAACTGTGCACACAGTCCAAATTTCATTGCTGTAGCTAAAAAACAAAAAAGTAGGTCAGCAGGTAAAAAAATATAGGTCATGCTATGACGTTTTTGAAATTGGAAGAAAAACTGTATACAAGGTCCAAATTTCATTGCCATAGCTCCAAAAACAAAAAGTAGGTCAGTAGGTCAAAAATATAGGTCATGCCATGACATTTTTGAAATTGAAACGAAAAACTGTGCACACAGTCCAAATTTCATTGCTGTAGCTAAAAAACAAAAAAGTAGGTCAGCAGGTAAAGAATATAGGTCATGCTATGACGTTTTTGAAATTGGAAAAAAAACTGTATACAAGGTCCAAATTTCATTGCCATAGCTCCAAAAACAAAAAGTAGGTCAGTAGGTCAAAAATATAGGTCATGCCATGACATTTTTGAAATCAATAATAAAAAACTGTGCACACAGTCCAAATTTCATTGCTGTAGCTCAAAACCAGAAAGTAGGTCAGTAGGTTAAAAATATAGGTCATGCGATGACATTTTTGAAATTGAAACAAAAAAGTGTTGTTTTATCTAAGTCTGATTCAAATCAAACCATAAATTACATAATTATGGCCAGTTTTAACAAAATTCAATGATTTGACCTTGACCGTCATGGTCATTTAAAGGTCAAGGTCAAACTTGAAATAATCATAATGTTGGATTTGTCACAACTGTTGTTTAGTCCAAGTTTGAATTAAATCTATAAATAAATTAGAAAGTTATGACAATTTAAGCAAAATTCAATCATCTGACCTTGACGGTCAGGGTATTTTAAGGTCATGGTCAAATCTGAGTTATTCAATATGTCGGTTTTGTCATAAGTGTTGTTTTGTCCAAATATAAATCAAATCTAACCATAAATACTAATGTTATGGTCAATTTTAGCAAATTTCAATAATTTGACCTTGAAGGTGAAGGTCATTTATGAGTCAAGGTCAAGTTTAGTCTGGTCAGCTTGAAGGTCTTGTCCAAATGGTTGTTGTATCCAAGCATAAGGAGAATCCACCTATTGATAATAAAGTTATGGCCAATTTTAGCAAAATTCAATATTTTGACCTTGAATATGAAGGTCATTTAAGAGTCAAGGTCAAGTTTAGTCTGGTCATCTTGAAGGTCTTGTCCAAACGGTTGTTGTGTCCAAGTATGAAGATAATCCATCAAGGAATAAAAAAAATTATCATCAATGTTAAAGTTTTCGGACGGGAACGGCAACGGCAATGGCAACGACAACGGCAACGACACCATGACTATGACAATAACTCGATTTTTTTTTCAAAAAAAGTCGAGCTAAAAATGGAAATGGAAATTAATTAGTGTGACATTGAAGCAGACAATCGCATTATGCGGTATCAGAAACGTCCAACTTTGTTGAAACTTTGCTGTTTAGCTGATTTTGTTTGCTTACTTGATATTTGCAAACACGACCTGTCATTGTGAACGGACATATGCCCCCGAAGCCAACATGTGTTTCACTGGAAATGAAGGCCAGATAGTATAGGAAAGTGTGATGGAAGAAGAGTGAAAGGAGCAAGGAATATGAACTAACACATGTCAATAGGTTGGTGTAGGCACATGTTACGAAACATATTTATAGTTTGGAGGTTACCTGTCTGTGACATTGCTGGCTTTTTGTATAATTTTTGCGAGCGAAGGAAGTAGATGCGTTTACCCTCTCTTAAATTTGTAATGCCATGAATAATTATACTGATACATATTATCATAAATGACAACGAACAACAAAAGAAATAAACATATTTGTTTTATGTCAGTTGAGATAAATGCTCTGATTATGTATATAATAGCTAATAAATTCTTTTAGAACAAAATATTATTCATTATATATATATGTTCATTCCAAATAACTTCTCTGAAAGCATGTTTTTCAAGAAATATTTCATGAGATTATCCAAACTAGGCATTCATGAATATCAAAACTGTTAACCGGAACAACCATCAATGTGTTTTTACGAAAAATTTCCTTTCCAGTTAAGTGTAATAACCTTTACGCTACAAATCTAGGATTGTCTCAATTTTCAAGACATTTACCCATAATTATTTCAAAATCCATCTATTAAGAGCAAAAAATATGCACAAAACATGACCATCTGTCCACAACCATATCACGACTTTTGGCATAAAAATGTGACCTTGATCTTTGACGTGGGGGCCTATACTTCTTGCGTGCGACACGTTGTCATCATGTTTAAAATATTTATGCCAAGTCATTTTAAAATCCATCCAAGGATGTCAGAATTGTTGACTAGACACGACCATCAATGCACTTTTATGAAATATTCATATCATGACTTTGAACGTATTGACTCAGACTTTCAAGCTGGACACTTGATTCTTGAGCGCGACACGTTGTCATCATGTCCAACACATTTATGTCAAGTTATTTCAAAATACATCCAGGAACCACAGAATTGTTGACCGTCAATGCACTTTATGAAAATTTCCTTTCAAGTCCAAGAGTAACATTGACCTTTGACCTACAAACAGGGTCTTGTATGTGACACATTGTCTCAATGTGCTACACATTTATGCAAACATATTTCACAATCAATCCATGACTGACAAAGTTATGGAACGGACAAAAAGCGGACAAACGGACGGACAGACAATTCAAAATCTATATGCCTCCCTTCGGGGGCATAAAAAATCGAACATGGGAGAGAGAGTGAACCATATCAGGCAGAACTAGTAATTTCAAATCGCTACATTCAAGATCTTTAAAAACTGTCAAGATTTTATTGCAAGAAAAATACTTCTAGTCGAGTTTATACCTCCAAGAAAATGAGCTGAGCACACCCGAGAATGAGCTTCTGGTTCAAATGGAATGGTCTTTCCATTATCATTGATGACATGAAGCCTTATTCTGTCGAGCTGTATCTTCTTCTGCTTGGAATCTTTAGGCAAGCTATAAAAGGATAATTTCGACCCCGCTCTGTTGCCTTTAGAGTTTGTGCAGACTGGTACACAACAATAGGCATCAACAAACCCTTTCCTTTTACTCGCTTTTCCAGGTGAACGTCGATTTGGGCGACCCTCCATTCCTCTAAAGGTTTCAAAATAAGAGGCTATATCAACTCAGTCTTCTAAGGTGTCAACTGTATCATTTGCAGCAATATTGTTTGTATGAAAGACATACAAATTAGTCTTATTACATATTTTTACATTTTTAGCTCATCTGAGCTGTAGGGTCATGGTTAGCTATTAGGATATGCCCGTCGTCTGTCGTCCGTCCACACATAGTTTGTTAAGACTCTTGTGGTTAAATTTTTGCCTCAGTTGTCATGAAATTGGTCAGGATGTTTGTCCCAGTAATTACTCTGACGAGTTCGAATATGGGTCATCTGGGATGAAAAACTAGGTCACATGGCCCAAAAATATAAAAATCTTGTTAACAATGTAGAGGCTATTATTTCAGTCTGAACATCGTAGAAATTTGTCAGATAATTTTTTTTGATGATTTCTAAGTCAAGTTCGAATATGGGTCATCTGGGGTGAAAACCTAGGTCACAGAGCCCAAATATTGAGAAACCTTGTTAACACTCTAGAGGTTACATTTTCAGTACAAATATCAGGGAAATGTGCCAGAAATGTTGTTTCAATGTTTTTCTAGCTGAAGTTTGAAATATGATTTATCTGGAGTTAAAAACTAGGTCACAGAGCCTAAATATGGAAAACCTTGTTAACAATCAAGAGGTTACATTTTCAGTCCAAATATCCTGGAAAATTGTCAAAAAGGTTGTCTCAATGTTTTTTTACTCAAGCTTAAATAGGTCATCAGGTGTCAAAAACTTGGTGACAGAGAACAAATATGGAAAAACCTTGTTAACACTCTAGAGGTTACTTTTCCAGCCCAAATATCCTGTAAATTCGTCAGAAAAGTTGTTTAGATGATTTCTAAGTCCAGTTGGAATATGGCTCATCTGGAATCAAAAACTAGACCACAACGCCAAAATATTAAAAAACCTTGTTAACACTCTAGAGGTTACATTTTCAGTCAAAATATCCTGGAAATTTTCTACGCTCCCTTAGCAGCTAAATGAATAACACTATCGTTACTTCACACCGCTGCTTTAATAAGAGTAGATTTATGATTTTGACCTTTACAATGAACTTTTAAGCAACCAATGAAAGTGCATCAATATCACAAAAACTAAAAAATCTTTAAACCATTTTTCATTGGTTTAAACGATCATGTGATTCCAAAAATTATAAATAGACGGGTGTTTTCTGACCATTTTGTAAACACATTTCAACTACGCGTTTACGTAAACATCTTAATACAGCAATTAAACGTCTAAAAACAACCATACCATCATGAGTTTAACCTTTTTGATAGTTTTACTGGTTTATTTACGTATACATATTAAAAATCACTTTGAAAAGTGAAATACGTAAGTAACATGCAGACATGCAATGTTTGTTTACATTTTGGGTTGTCAATTGTATGTATGGACATTTCGTTGTAAGCTTGTCACTGACTGGCTGAAAAGTAACTGTGGATTTCCCTGTCTAAAAATAAAAATATTGTTCAGAAAATTAAATTTTAGCAGAGGTAAGAAAGTGAAACATTCGACCGATGCGCAGGAGAGTAGAAATTTGCCAGAAAGGTTTTAATGATTTCTAACTCAAGTTTGAATATGAATCATCTGGGGTCAAAAACTAGGTCACAACGCCTAAATATGGTAAAACCTTGTTAACACTTTAGAGGTAACATTTTCAGCCCAAATATCCTGGAAATTTGTCAGAAAGGTTGTTTCGATAATTTCTACTTTAAGTTCGAATATGGGTCATCTGGGGTCAATTAACTAGGTCCGTAACAACTTTCTAAAAAGCAGTCATACTCAGGTTAGCGATATAGGGTCATCATGGCCCATTTGTTTAATTATTACCCATTCTGTTAGGGAATACATAAGTCTCTTAAATCACTGAATATCTGTTCATCCAAATATCATTTTATCTGGAATTCTGAGGTATCTAAACAAGAGTCAACGCCTAATACACAAGTGCGGAAATACCAAAATACAGCCTTTCTTCCAGTTCTTTGGAATTCGCAACATTGCAACAACAAATGTAGTCAATTTATTTTCCATCTTTATAAAAACAATATATATTGTCATTATTTTCATTTATGATTGATGGATGATGGATGTATTTCGGTGTATTTCAGTATTTTCATACATCGGTTTCCTTTATGTACCAGGACCTTATGTACCACTTTTGCCCCCTTATGTACCACATATAGGTTACATAGTAATGGATATTTCAATTTTCTAATTATATTTCTTGAGTGTTCAATTGTCCAAAAAATTATAATTCTAATAAGTATTTATAGATTTATATTAATTAAATTGTATTAAAAGATATATATTTCAAGCTGAAAAAGCATCACTGTTAATTGTTATATATAAATCCTTTTTATATTCAGTATCCAATAAACATTTTTTGTGTGTATTAAAATAACAAGCGCTACGTTCGAATGAACGCCATGCCGCCGGCTGTAATGCAGCGACAAAAGTCTTGTTCGTTTTCAAAGTGTTTTAATAAACTATGAATGTAAATCTTTCTGCTTCACAATTCTGAAAATAGTTTCTAAGTTTAATTTGGTTAAGAATCTAAAATATGTACGGATCACAGAGGTATGTTAAAGACTGCTCGTAAAGTCGCTCTGCCTGCTTAGGTACGGGTCTCTTCTTAAATACAGAAAAGTTGAATAACACCCAGACATGTTACATGGTTGCTATTTACCATTATTTGTATAGTTAGTGATAAAGTATCTAGAACCTGAGAATAATTCATTCCAGACTGGACAACTAATACAGTGTAACTCTTGATAATCATCAATAGTTTGTTATTACTTTGGAAAGATAGATGTTTAATAAAGAGGTGTACTGTTATTCCATATATCGTAAATCCGTTGACTGTTTCCATAGAATGATCTGGTAAGAAAAGACTTATTCTTGATTTGCGAATTGTTTGCGAATCAACATCTTTGGAAACAATCAATTAAATTTGAGAATTTAAAAGTAGTACTTTCATATCTCCGGAAGGGTGTCCATTTACTCAAATTTGATTTTATTGATATATATCAGTCTCATACAGAGTTTCTAGGATTTGCCTGGCCTGATATTAACGGCATTCTCAATTATTATAAATTTCTAGGACTTCCATTTGGTTTATCAAGTGCTTGCTAGATTTTTACAAAGTTCACAAGACCACTTGTTAAGAAGTGGCGTAGTGAAGGAAAACTGGTTTCCGTGTTTTTAGATGACGGGTTTTGGTGCGGTGACGGTTTTGAGAAGACGGAAAAGGTTTCGTCTGATATTAAAAAGTCTTACTACTTTCTGATTTTAAACCTAATGCACAAAAGTCAATTTGGATCCCTGTTCAGATTTTGGAATATTTGGGAATTGTATAAAATTCAATTTTGGGCATTATTTATATTCCTGATCGTAGCTTGGTAAAAGCAAATGATACTATTCTTGAGCTTTTAAATGCGCACAAAGTTCATAGATGGGTTCCTGTACGAAAAATTGCTAGTATCGTTGGGCAACTTATTTCAATGTCAGTAGTGTAAGGTCACGTGATACAGATTATGACAAGGTATTTAAGTGCGGATGTACTTACCGCCATCCACTGGGATTCATATATTTTCTTTTTCCCCAGAGTCTGTAGAACAATTATTATTTTAGAAGTCTAAGGTCAGTTAAATGAACGGCAGAAATATATTTCAATGTCAAAAGAGTTCGAAAATCGCAAACTCTGATGCCAGCTGCACGGGTCATGTAGGGTATGAAGTGTCGGCTATAAGTGGCGTTTCTCAAGGTAATTGGAATTGTAAAGAATCGTGCAATTCTTCCACTTGGAGAGAACTCGAAGCTGTGTGTAGGGTTTTACAGTCTTTTGAGCATATTTTACCTCATGAAAGAGTTAAATGGTTTTCTGATAATCAAGCAGTTGCTACGATAGTGAAAAGAGCCTCTATGAAAAAAGATTTACAAAATATATCTTATGCGATTTTTCAGTTTTGTTTGACTAACTCAATTTTTCTTGAGATAGAATGGATTCCTCGATCAGAAAATGAAAAAGCCGATTATTTATCAAAAATCGTTGATTTTGATGATTGAGGACTTTCATCTCAAACTAATGATTTATTGCAAAAACGTTTTGGTCAATTTGAGATTGACTGGTTTGCTTCAGAAAATAATGCGAAATTAATTCGTTTCTATTCTAGATTTTGGAATCCATCTTCTGAAGGCGTAGATGCATTCACAGAGTTTTGGGCAATGATTTTGAATATTTTGTTCCACCTATTCCTATACTTCACAGAGTATTGTCAAAAATGGAATCTTATAAAGCAAAAGGCTTCACAGAGTATTGCCAAAGATGGAATCTTATAAAGCAAAAGGCTTCACAGAGTATTGTCAGCTGGGAATCAGCTGTATTCTGGCCTATTCTCTGTCAAAATGATCATTTTGTGTCTAGTGTTAAGGACTGGACAGATTTGCCGACGAGTTAAGAGTTTTATACTCGATGTAATTCCGGGAAAGGAATTTTTGGCAATATAGATTTAAAATTCCGATTTTCGACGGGACACTAGTGTTACTACTTACATATATATTGTATTTTGTAGAGTTATTTCCTTTACATGACAACAGTGAAAAGGCAGCCTTGCCAGAAACAAGACAGAATTGTCAGATATGAGGCAGTATTGCCAGAGATAAGACATAATTGTCAGAAATAAGGCAGCATTGCCAGAGGTAAAACAGAATTTTCATATATGAGGCAGCATTGCCAGAGATAAGACAGAATTGTCGGATATGAGGCAGCATTGCCAGAGATGAGTATATCAGATGTAAAGCAGTTTTGCTTGATACGATATAGAAAACAGATTGATTTTAATGTAATTAGTTGTAGAGTTGTATTTCAAGCGTATTTACTAATTCTTTCCTTTATTATACGTTTATTTTTACAAATGCATAAAGATGAAATTGAGGCATTACCAGAAGTTTTGGCAAAAAAGGTGGACCTACTCCCGGTTCTATTACGCAAGTCGAGGGCGGATAATACAAGTCAAAAATATGAAAACAGTTTTTTCTCGCTGGGAGAAGTTGGCACAGTGTAACGGGTTTGGGAGTGGGGATATCTTACCTGCTGAGGCTTTTCCTTTTGCAATTTATTTGGCTTCGTTGATACAAACAGCAAATACGCCTAGTCCTGTGATTTCTGGTTTTCATGCAATCAAATGGTTTCATGAGTATTTGATTTCAAATCACCAACAGATTCAAAATTAGTTATAAATATTTTAGAATCTTTTAAAAGGTTATTGGGAAAACGGACAGTTAAAAAAGAACCTTTAACAAAGGAAATATTGTTGTATAATCGGTTGTATTCTTAAAGAAATTTTAAAAAATCAGAGAATAGTCTGTGCATGTCTTGTAGGTTTTTCAGGATTTATGAGAAGTTCTGAATTGTTAAACATTAAAGTTTCGGATATTGTATTCTTTCAAACACTTGTAGAAAGTATTAAGACTGACAAATATAGAGACGGGTCTTGGATAACATTAGCTAAAACCGGAACATGTTTATGTCCGGTTGTTAATGTTCAGAAATATATCTCATGGTCGTCTCTCAGTGAGAAGAGTGACAAGGCTATGTCATATACTACGTTACGTGAAGAGTTTATCAGGGCCCAGTTCCTCAAAGCTGCGTTAAATATAACAACCCGTTAAATACATTAACGGACTGTTAAATTTAACCGAGTCGTTAAATTCTGTTCCTGAAAGTTAACGGCCACCTTTTAGCGTCTTCTTTAACAGACAGTTTGTCCGTTAAATTAATCGACCCTTAGCCCAATATTAAAATTTAACAGGAGGACTTAAGATGGCCGCTGCACTGTTTGTTCCTGTGCGAAATGAGAGGCATTTTCGCCATACTCAGCATATAGATGTCCTAAGTGACACTGAAATGCATCATCGTTACAGATTTTCCAATAATGGTGTAAATTATATTGTCAGTATTTTAGAAGAAGACCTTAAAAGGCCCACTAACAGAAATAAAGCTTTGTCACCAAGACAGCAAATCCTTCTTGCCCTACGTTTTTATGCCACTGGAGCAATGTTTGAAGTCATAGGAGACACTCTTGGTTATAGTAAAAGCACTGTATCAAGGGCTATTGACAGCGTTACAGATGCTCTAGTAAGACATGTAAAAACTTACGTTCAGTGGCCAAATCCCGAGGAAAGACGAAAGATTGCTGTAAAGTTCTTCAGCGTCCACGGTTTTCCGAATGTTATCGGCTGCATTGACGGGACACACATCCGCATACAAGCGCCTAAGACCGACGAGGCATCCTTTGTTAACAGAAAGGGCTTCCACAGCATTTCTGTGCAAGCTGTTTGTGATGATGAAGGTAAGAAAATATTCTTTTCTGTCAGCTGTTTGTTTTTTATTTGTAGGTCAAAATCGCTTAGAGCATAAAAAATACCTTATGTAGGCTAATGAACCGGCTCCGGAACGCACTATATATGTGTACGGATCAGTATTGACACGCGGTAACGCCTTTTGTAGTTTAAATCAGATCCACTCTTAACATCTCGGTGTTTATCAAATTAATAAAATCATGTCATTGTTATTCAGTGAACATTTATTGAGTTTTTTTCTTCTTCTCCGGAGAAATAAAGTGTTTTTGCTATGCTAGAAGGTTCTGGTTCTAAAATAGACTGCAGGGCCGGCTGGACGCAAACAAGTCAAATCGACCCCAAGTCGTTAAATTCTGACTCAAATAGGCATCAAAGTAAGTCAAATCGGCCCCAAAAATGTCGGATCGGCCCCATTGCATTCTTATAAGTCAAATCGGCCCCAATTTTTTTAAAACAAAATTAATAAGATATAATTGCGTTTAAATCAAATAATCTTGCCATTTATATAGGTGTAGATTGGTATTGTATATTTCATCTTTATTACTCGTGAAATATCACAATAGAAATGCCCACTAGGGTGCTTAACCCACGACGTAAGATAAGAGCAACAGTATTCAGAGTGCGGCTATATAATCATGTCATTTATATAGGCGTTGATTGGATATTGAATATTTAATGTGTCATGAAAAAGTACCAGCGCCTGGAAGGTGATTTTATCCACGACATAAAATTAGGGCCTTAATTGACCATTCACAATTAAGGCCCTGATAAGACCAAAGCAATTAATTATAAATAATTGATAGTGGTATATCATTGTCTTGATGATGAAACAAGTTTGTAAATATCCCATGATAGGGCAAAGATTAATGTATGCCTCACTTAGGGGGGCATAAAAAGCGATTTCAAAGAAAGATGTGTCTTATCCATACATGAAGAGTTTTTGGTTTGCAGTGATACATAAAAGTATTTTTGACGTCAAAAACGGCACATAATAGTTTAGATTGCACTATCCTCCGTATCTGGATTATTAGGCTGTGGATATTCCGTGTACGAAGACCTAGCCATATAAATCTTTAAATGTAGCGTAAAGATAAATGCACGTAAGGATCACTTATTTGGCTGTTGTATACGTCTGTTGTGAGTTATAGTACTTCTTCAAATGCTTTAATGTTATTGAGTTTGTTTCATTAAATTAGATCAACTGTCACGAACAGAACGTTTCAGTTTTCATAACATTCTGAAAGTTGATTTACTGATATGTTACTGCAATACATATACATAAGTTTAATGCAATGTTGAATGCGAACAATGGTCATTTGCAAAATTTAAATGGTATCATTATTATTTCAGGAAAGTTTACAAGTGTTAATGCCAGCTGGCCGGGTTCATGTCACGACAGCTACGTGTTTCGCACATCTGGACTTTGTCAAAAACTTGAAAGAGAGAATAAATCATTTGCAAATGGGTTATTGCTAGGTGATAATGGGTATGTATGTTACCATGCAACTAAATTGTATAAATACACCCTGCATTGTTTATTATGTTTTGCTAATGACTCTTGTAAGAGTGTTATTGCAATAAAATATGTCTTTCTTTCTAAATATGTTGGGAAAAAAAATGGAACTTTATGAGTCATAAACTCATTTGCAAAATACATATATTTAAAGTTTTACTCAGATTATTTATTTAAAGCGCTGACTCAGAGATTGGTTGATGATGAAAGAAATAAATGTTTATACATCTAGAAATATCAGCTGTAATTGTCTTGATTGTTAAGGAAATATTTAAATTAAGTTATTGACTCATTTTTTTTTATACAAACATAATGTTATTATATTTATTTTTAATGTAGTATATTAACTGCTCTTAAATTGTAAAGAAAACTAGAACTGTGTCCATAGGACACGGATGCCCCCACTATGCATAAGTGCTCATAAACAAGAGCATGTATATCCTGTATGTAAGATTTTTTCTGTATATATACCTAAAATGATCTACAGGTAACCTTATGTACATGTTAAATTAAATTACAAATGTAAAATTTATATGTTCAATTATTTATATGGTATATAGTGAAAAAATCAACAAAGGGCCATAATTCTGTTAAATATGGTCACAGCAAAAATTCCTTCCTTTACTACCATCTACACATTAAAGCTGTTCATCCCTGGAAGTTTAAGCAAAATCTGCCATCCGGTTTAAGAGGAGTTGCGTTCACAAAATTTCTATATGGTATATAGTGAAAAAATCAGCAAAGGGCCATAATTCTGTTAAATTTGGTCGCAGCGAAAATTCCTTCCTTTACTACCATCTACACATTAAGGTTGTTCATCCCTGGAAGTTTAAGCAAAATTTGCCATCCGGTTTAAGAGAAGTTGCGTTCACAAGATTTCGGGACGTACGGACAGACGTACGGACGGACAGACGTACGTACGGACGGACAAGTGCAACGCTATATGCACCCCACTTTGTGGGGGCATAAAGATCAGTTGAATTGTGAAAGTCTGTCGCCTTAAAATATCAATTTCTTACCTTCAGTAACTTGAATTAAAAAAACTGCAGTTTGATATCCAAAATCCTTTCAACTTGAGGGAACACAGTTAGACATTATTACATAAATATTAAAAGTTTTTAAGCTTTTTAAATGGCAAAGGAAGGAATCTTCTCTTCTCTTTTCTAATAAAATTTCTACGTTTTCTGTTACTCGAGGTATCCCTGTAGGCCGTTTCTGATGACACCATTTTTAGTAACAGACACAGCTGAAAAAAGCAGATACCAACAAGCCCATACAAGAACAAGAGTTGCAATAGAAAGAGCGTTTGGTCAGCTGAAACGTCGTTTCCATGTGCTGCATTCTGAAGTAGGTTTTTCTTTAAAACCTTTTACAAATAGTAATTACAAGCAGTAGTAGCTCTTATAATATTTTTTTTGGTTAGAATAAGTCAATCTAGCTATTACAAAATACAAAATCCAAAAGCGTTTTATAAGAAACCATATAAATTAATGTGTGAAATCCTAAAAGAATTTTTAATTAATTCGGTGATCACAGTTCACATCTAGTTGTAATGAACCCTTAGCTTTTGTGTATACTTCTATGCATTCTCCTCTTTTCAGGTAAGACTGACACCACCTAAAGTGTGCAGGGTTGTGGTTGCCTGTGCAGTATTACACAATATTGCTCATTTACTCCAAGAACCAGATGTAGATGATGTAGATGATGATGATTGTGCTGTTGTAGATGATGCCTGTCAGGATGCAATTAGAGATGGAACGTCTGTTAGAAATTTTATTGTGCAGCAATACTTTTCAGACCATTGAAGTAACATATACACTACTGCTGTTACCACGACAGGACAACTATTCATAAATAGTCTATTGATAAAAGAATTTTTACTGTAAATAATTACAACATGTAAGATTGTAATAATTAAAGAATATTTGACCAGCTGATGTAACCACAGAGATAATAATAAGGGAATGGAAATCAACTTTTGAAACTGTTTTATACAGGAGTGGCTTGCTTAAATGGTTTTACTGGTAAAAATGAAAAAATAAACTACATCACAATATTAAACTTGTCCAATTACCAAATAATACCCCTTTATTGCTCGCTGATTATGTTGAGCAGTTCTCTTGCATTGAGCTCATCTAGTTTGTTTTCAGCCGCCTTAAGAATTCTAAGCTTCACTTCCATTAACTCTCTCTCTCCAGGCTTTGTCTTTCTACCATGCCTTTAAAATACTGTATCTGGTAATCCATCAAAAGATCGTTTCTACTTCTCTGTCGCTTAGCATGTCTGGAATTTGATCTTAAAAGAGATTTGAAAGGTTATATATGAAAGCAAATATATATATATATTGCATTATTGAGGAACATTCCTGTTATCAAATTATATCCGTTATTTAGATAAAATCAAAAGTTGAACAAATTGTACATTGGTACTTTTATCTGTAATCTTATAACTTTATCCTTGTTTCTCTTAGAAATGACTTCTATTGAAAATTATCACTTATATACTATATAAAAAGTTAGGATTATCAAAACAAACGTCGAACGTAATGGTGTTAAAAATGCTGCTAAACTAAATATGTAATCTGACTACCATAGTTGCAAATAATTAGGCTTAATTCATTAAAATTAGGCTTAATTCATCAAAATACTAAACAAGAAAATAGCGATGAAAGCAGAGGAATCCAAATGAAAGGTCCAATGTTATATAAAATCATATAGTATTCAGGGTAGATAATGCACCAACGTCTCCCATCGCAAAATATAGAACACCTAAACCCCATAGCAAAATTTAGAACACATAAACTTTGAATTGCAGATTTCAGATAATAATGTATAATAAAAGAAAAGTAACACTGTAGAATTTCATTAATAGCAAATGAGTTAAAATTTTGTTGACTAGAAATGTGTCTTGTATCCCATATGAGAGAAGCATCCATTAATTTTGTACAGATATGGCCATTCCCTTGTAACTGCAATAGTATCTTATCAAGTTGAACACATGTCAATTATTCTTACGATCAACACAGGCTTTCATGTACTTACAGTCTGCTATTAGATGGACGCTTTGTACTTGTGGTAGCTGTGTCAACGGCATATGTTTGCTGCGAAGGTTCTTCACGCTCATTTTCTGCTGCCAAAACACTGGGCTCCTTCATCTGGACATCAGAGTTAACATTGTTTTCGCTAGGGGTGTTACTTATAAAGTGCATACAATCTGTAGAATACAAGTACAAAACAATGAATTTGGAAAATATATGAATGAAGCTTTCTGCAGACCATTTTTATAATCCAAACACTAACTTTTAAGGACTATTAACATGATCAATACCATTAAGTGTACAGTATATACTATTTTAATTCATCAGTAAGTCTGTATAAGAATTGACGTTTTTTTTAATACAAAGTATTGGTTTCATAAAAGTTTTCACAATAACAAACAATTTTTACAACACTACATCGGCCCATTTATTATTGAGCATCATATGCAAGTACTTATGCGTATTTGCACTCTTTTCGCGATAAAAATTACTTTAGGTCGATTATGAATGTTGGATTAATGCTGCAAGCGACATAAACACTGAGCGATGGATGTGAATGGGACGAGTATCTCTTGTCTAACAAATTATAGCGAACAAAAGTTGTTTTAATGCAAGAACAATGCTGTAACTGTATCATTTGACGTGGTATTTATTGAACATTTTATGTAAGTATAACAAATATTTTCATTTCAACAGAATTTCCTCGACTTAATGTGAAATGTTAAAAACAGCAAAGCAGACGACATGAAATGGTTAAATAGTCATGAAAACAATTAACGGATTACCAGGTTCATCTGTATCTAAGCCACCCTCAATCCCACTAAAAGCTGATGAACTTCCAATGAGCTCTGATATCCTGAGGGACTGTTGGCTGGCACCAGTGTATGTCCCACCTCCTGTCTTTCTTCTTTGCAATTTCTCGTTTGTCAACTCATCCTTTGCCTTCCTTCTCATATTGGCCCATTTTTCACTGCATGCTTTAGCAGACCTGTAGGCATGACCTATTGCTGACACTTCCTGACTTATTGTCATCCAGATTTCATTTTTTTTTTGCATTTGTAACTTGGTTTGTTAATTTGCTATTTAGAACTTCAAAAATTTGTTTAACTAGCTCTTCTAATTTCAATGTTTCACTTACACTAAAATTAGTGGACCGCACTGGCTTGTTAGATGTTTTTTTTGTCATTTTTGGTGACAAATCTGAGATTGGCTGTACAGTTTCCATTTTGCAGACGGCAGGAAGTGGAATTATGGGAATGTCAATTACATTTTAACAGGCTGTTAACTTCCAGTTAACAGTCTGTTAAAATTTAACATGAGCGTAAATTAACGCTCACGTTAAATTGGTTTGAGGAACAATTTTTTAACAGGCTGTTAAGTTACGGTCTGTTAGCTACTTTAACGGACTGTTAACTTAACGGCTCGTTATATTTAACGCAGCTTTGAGGAACTGGTCCCAGGACTTTAAAGCCGCATGTTAGAGACGTTAGGCAATATTGCTTACATTCTTTAAGATCAAGTGGTACGACTGCCGCGGCCAATAAAGGGATTAGAGACAGATTATTCAAGAGACACGGCCGTTGGCTTAGTGACAGTGCGAAAGATGGATATGTTCAAGACAATTTAAGAGAACGTTTATCTGTGTCTTTATCTTTAGGACTTTGAAGTTGTGGAGACATTATTAAGTACAATTATCTTGAGCTGACGCAAAATGAACAATGTAATTGTATATTAATATAATTGATATAGATTATTGAAATGAATTTCGTTAACATTCTACCATTATGTGTAAGAATTTCAGAGAAATTTTAGATCAGTTCTCCCGTTCTTTTAAATTTCATCGGTTACCCAAGTGCTTCAGTAACAAATTACAAGGTTTTGTTGTGTTTTGTTTAATATCATGTGACGGAGTGAATTGAGGGAAATATAATTTCTTTCGTTTAAGGAACGAATTAGAAAGAATTTATTTTCCCTTAAGGTATCGTAGTCACTGTTAAGATAGTCACTAAAGCGTAACATAAGTGCGCGATATTTTCATGCAGTAAATTTTGTTCTCTGTAAGGTCATTCAGCTTTGTAACCGATAGGTTACCATCGAGAATTTTTTTTCAAAAGTAGAAAGTAAATGCAAATATAGTATCTTTTTATTTCTTGGTAGGGTGTGAACAGATCTAATAATTGTGAAATTGTTAAATGGCATAACTGTTATTACTTTCTTGAGACAATATAATAATTAGTTGTGAGATATGAGATATGTTGGGATATATTGTATACATTCATTGATTGATAATTTCGTCGGTTACCTAAGTGCTTCAGTTACAAATTACAATTTGATATTGAAACTTAGGTTGTGTTGTGTTTTGTTTCATATCGTGTGACGGAGTGAATTGAGGGAACAGTCGTTATCAACAAATCAGCCTTTAAAATACGTTGTAGTACCGCTAACCATTTAATACTCTTAAGGTCTTTGACTCTATTTAAAATTATCATTGTACAACTAATGGGTGGAAGCGATTTATATCCCAAAGCGGCTCTTTGTACATATGTAGTTCATATTATCATTAATTCCCCCATTATACGTACATAAACGATTTTGAAGGTTTTCAATTTTTTATGAATTAGCTGTTTCAAAACAGTGTAGTTATATTGTTGTGTTATCCACCAAACCTGTATGGCGAAGAAGGAAAAATAGTTCTCAACAACTGATTGCAAAGAGTCTGGCGGCTCAAAAATGTTACTTTAATGTGACCTCTTTCGGTTGACATGACACAACATCAACATTACTCTTCAATCTTCCTCTCAGACGACATAAACTCATTTGCTTTAGGCTCAACTTTCTAATTTTAAAGATGTACATTAAAGCAGAACTGAGTGTGAGAAAAGCCTGTAGACATGCTGTAAGTTGTCTGAATGTTTGTTATATTACGTTCTCTCACTTTGTCTCACGGTCTTAATTTAAAAATAGAACCAAGGTTTAACATTATTTACATAAACTAAGAACAAAAGAAAACTATATCTGATTAACTATCTATGCCATTCAAAAATACATAATAATTATAAAGAAGCATGGTCGGAAAGATCGGGCAAGAATTTTAGAAATATAAAATGCATATTTCGTTATTTTTGAAATGTTCTCAAAGTTGGAGAAACCGTGATCAGAGGTACCGCCAAATTTATCCCTTTTCGTTGGTTTGCAGCAGCAAAAATGATCAGCTGACTTTACGAGTTGTATTAAAGCAGGGTAAAATTGCAGACCATCACTCACCTTTTCAAACATGCCTGCATGTACTGTTCCTATCTCTCGATCGGCAAATATCTGGTGAAGACATTGACTAAATAAATGTATTTTAGCTCACCTGAGCACAATGAACATCTGTCGTCTACAATTGTTTCAAATGACATCTCCTCTGAAACCAGCAGGCCAGATTTGATAAAACTTGCCTTGAATGTTCCTAGCTTGAAGCTCTATCAATATCTTTTAAATAGTTCCAGTCCATCGCCGATCTCGGCCTCAGCAGCTAAGAGTAGATTAAAATAATAAAAACTTTAAAAAAAATCATTCTCCGAACGCTTAGATATTTGGGATGTAGCACCATCTAGTGGTCTTCTAACAAGTTTGTTCAAATCATGGCCCAAGGGTCGAATTCCAATTTGCGTCACAAGCTTATATAGTGAAATTTTTGAAAATCTTCTTTTTTGAAACCAAAAAGTCTAGGGTTAAGATATTTGGTATATAGCATTGTCTAGTACACCTCTACAAAGTTTGTTACAATAAAGCAACATGATGGTTCATAAATAAAATGTGATAAACTTTATAAATCTTCTTATTTGAAACTAGTACGCTTAAGTTTTTTTTTTATATTTAGCATACAGGTTCATCTAGAGCTCCTCTACAAGGGTTTTTCAAATACGCCCCCATAGGCATTAATGGCCCCGTTTCGGTTGATCACTTGATCTTATAAAGGCTTATACAGGGAAAACTTTGAAAACTCTTCTTCTATGAAATCACAAGGACTGGGGCTTAAATATTCTTCATGGAGCATTTTCTAGAGGTTCCCTACAAAGATTGTTCAAATTATGCTCCTGGCGTCGAAACTGACTCCGCCCCAGGGGTCATTTGATTTTTTAAAGACTTGCATGAAAAAATATTCTCATCAGTAATCACTAGGCCTAGTATAAAGATATTTTATGTCTAACATGGCCAAGTACACTTCTACCAAATTTGTTCAATTCTTGGCCGTGGGGTCAAATTTGGCCCTGCATTTGGGGTCACATTGCCTAAAATAGACTTTTCAACTTTTCATCATGGACCGTTCTTTATTGACAGATATCCTAAATATTTAGCATAAAGGCACCTTGCATGAATCTTCGCCATTCATTGGGATCAAGGTCAAGTTCACCGAGGCTTAAAAAAGATTTTTGTACTTTTCTTATAGAGTCTTCATTTATCGACCAATAATTTCGGTATTTTATGTGTAGGTAATTTGCAAGGACCTCTACCCTTTGTGGGGTTTGAGTTCACTGAGGCTAAAAATAGATTTTTAAAAACTTTTTTTCATAGTGCTTTTATTTATTGACTGGGATTTTAGATATTATATATATATAGATACCTTTCATATACCTCTACCATTAACTTGGGTAAAGTTCACCGAGATCACCGAAGGTAAAAAATGAGTTTTCTACTTTACCCCTGGAGTCTTCATTTATTGACCTACATTTTAGATATTTAGTATGTAGGTACCTTTCATCGACCTCTACCTTACGGTGGGATTTGAGGTGACTATGTCCATGTCAAGGTCACTGAGGCTAATACTAGATTTTTCTACATAATGTCATAGAGCTTTGTATTTATTGACCTATTATTTACATATTTGGTTTGTAGGCACCTTCCAAGAACCTGTTGTCAAGGTCAAAGTCACCCAGTTTCTACTTTTCGCTATGGATCTTTCATCTAGAGTCCAATATCTTAGAAATTTGGTATATAGATACCTTACATGAACATCTACCACTCAGTGGGGTTTTTAGGTCACTGGAGTCCATGTCAAGTTCACAGAGATTACACATAGATTCTTCTACGTGACATCATAGTGTTATACTTCCATTAGATTAATTTTCAACAAAACTTTCACAAAACATTTATTAACAATAGATATCCTTTCTTTTTCTGAACAAACCAGATCCCATCATGAGTTTTAGAGGTATGAGTCAAAAGAGGCATAATCTGCACAGTCTCATGATATCTATTTCACAATTTTGATAATCTTACAAACAACTGGCTTAGTCTTTATTTATTGACTGATATGTTAGATATTTGGTATGTATTGGCAATGGACATGGTAGTTGGAGTTTAAGCCACTAAGGTCAAGGTCATCGAGGCTAAAAAGTCAAAATTAGCCCCACCCCAGGGGTAATTTGATTTCATATAGACAGACATAGGTAAACAATGTAAAAATCTTCTTGGCATGGAGTTCAGATATTTGGTGTGTGAATGAAAGTAGTTTCAGTTGTACTTAACTGACTGTTCAGAGGGCCATCAAGGCCCTCTTGTTACATCAAAGTAAACAAGAAAATTCAAATGGACTCGAGTCCATTTGAGTGTACGTTTTTTTATTGTATTTTTAAGGAACCTTAAGCTACAGCACTCTATTTTGTTTGCAGATGCCAATAAAAAGAAATTAAATAGATATCTTTAAATTGAAGACCTGTTTGTTCAGACATATTATAACCAAGGTAATGCAAAAAATTTTTTTGAAGAAGAACAACAACATATTTGTTCAACCTTTTATTTTCATATATCTCTTGATGTTAATGGTGATAAGTATGATACTGAAACATTGTTTGTATTGTTAAGTAACAAAATAATATGAATTTCATGGAATAACACGCTTGAACAAAATGACAAACATTCTTGAATAGAATAACAAATGTACTTGTACAGGGTCTTTCAAATAGTATTGCTCAAAATAGAGCGTTGTAGCTTAATGTTTCTTAAAAATGCAATAAAAAACCGTACACTCAAATAGACTCAAGTCCATTTGAATTTTCCTTGTTAAGATTCTTATGTTGTTTGAAAGGTCTTTAAATTCATATTTTGAAAATATAAGCAGATTTTGAATGTTTGCTTTAAAGAAGAAAACTAATCTATACCTGTCGTTTCAGCATTTTTCAGCATTTTTTCTAGCAGCTTAGATGCCCTAAGTTAAACCATTTACAAACAAGAAAGTAATTTGACAATTATTTTTTAAATATGTAAATATGACTTTACAGACCTTTTAAATGAAATAAAATACTGAATTGTTTGATGAAAAATGTCTTTGCAACAGTTATTACAAAATTATTATGTTTTGCATTTTTATCAAACGCAATATTATTGCCAACCTTCAAAAAGTCAGTTACTTGTTACTATTAATAGATTTCAAAACAATACACAGTATTACTAGACAGTCACGTGATTCTGTCCGATGATTTCAGGAATAACACAACTTCGCAAATTGATTCATATGGTGGCTGATTTCGGACATTTCGTTGTTTCGTTCTGTCGCGCGCGCCAATACGAAACAACGACATTTTAAAGTTTCGAAGTTTCGTTTTGGCGCGCGCGACATAACGATACAACGATAAACCGCGCGCGCGACACAACGAAACAACGACACTATGAACGCGACAAAACGATACTCAGAATCTCGTTTTGTCGTGCGCGCGGTTTCAGTTTAATGTTGTCTTTTCGTTCCGTCGCGCGCGCCAATACGAAAAATCGAAACATTTTAATTGTCGTTGTTTCGTTCTCTCGTGCGCGCCATTACAAAACTTCCAATCTTTAAAATGGATAAAGGTGTCATAGAAAAGTACAGCAATAGCTCAACCACTGACATGACCGTTACTATACTATTAAACATTCTACTGCCCACATTTAGACGGCCTCCTTGCAACTGCGATTGTGCCCTGATAACCCACTGGCTTACTGATACACTTTTCCACATACACATAAGTAGCTCTTATTCCCGTCATGCCATTTTTTTGTGGTCCTTCAGATTTTGGTTACTTTTAAGTTTCTTTCCACATGTCTGACACTCAAACCTTGCCTCGCAGTTTTTTATCGATAAGGCTTTAGAATTCAATACGATTTTGTGTGTCTTAAAAGACTGAAAAATATCAAAGGTAAAACATATTGCTATTAATGGGTATATTATCACAAACTGTCAGCGAACTTAAAATTATTTTACTGTAAGTTATAATGATATCGGTTAATAAAGATGCGAGCTGATACAACAGACGACACGACAAAAAGGGCACTCAAAAATAATTTTTGGAAATTGACCTTTTACAAGTTTAACAAACGATATCCAAGGATTATTGTCTGTAAATTTCAGGCTTCTGCATAGAACAGATGCGATATTCTATCAAGCTGAATAAGAACATAATCCGCATAATTGATATTCCTTGAAATTATGTCACATACCCAAATTTGACTTCAGATATTTTTATTTAACTGAGTTCTGTTTGGCAGTTAATTATTATGGTAGATGTTTTTTATTATTGAATTTTAGCCATTTTATTGTAAAATACTTTGCCTTCAGTGTATCCCTGCTATATACGTTATAATTTAATTCGAGTTATATCATTTTCACACAAGTTAGAACTGTCTTTGAAAACTGTTTCCATGGTAATGGTTATTAAGAAATTACATACAAAATATGCGTTTTTAAGAAGGGCGAAATTCAGGCTGTCAATATTTTACTTCAACTTTGTTTTTGAAAGGACGAGAAATTTGCCGTATTTTGCTAATTTTCTTTTCAGTTTATTTCAAGTAAAACAAATGTCCGAGTGCCCACTTTCCCGTTTCGTCGGTCAGTTACATAGATAAATTGGGGTTGTTACTGGGTAAACGCCTTTTGTTTTAAACACACAGCACCCTGGTGTATTCATGGGCTTTACGAGTATTACTACCGAACCTTGTCTGACAAAGAATAGCAAGCCCGATTAGCTTTGGACTTAGGCCGTTTACTTTGTAATATAATAAGAGTATTAACAGCAATAGATATTTTTGAGCACTATTATAGGGTTAACGCACGTTTTTTCGTGTTATAACATCTGCAGAATCCCGAGGGATGGTTGGTGCCCGAGTCCGTAGGGCGAGGGCACCAACATATCACGAGGTTGCCTTTAGGTTGTTATGGATACGTGTTTTAAATATGCGTTACAGGGCGACACGTGTTCGAGCGGCCATCTTGAAACTTAAAAAGTGTCGCTTAAAACAATATTTGAAAGGATTTAATGTGGATTTGCGATTAAACAAGGCCAGCCATTGATTTTATCAATAATCATGAATGTTTCGTCTACGTTCCGACCTTCAAAGTTACATAAACTGCCGATTTGGGGCAAAACAAAGACGGATCAGCGTCCATTATTTACAAAGGCCCTGTAACGCGCATAACTGAAAACGGGTAATAACAGCGCGGGAGCGCGAGAACTTCCTTGTTTACACACCTTTTTGCTCTCGTTAAAACATAGGCAAAACACAAGCGATTTCATGCTAGAATATTAGTTATGGCCGTTAGGTTGCAGTTCTAGTCATGTTACACTATATAATCATGTATATATTTTATCTTTTTTTATAATGATCTGTAATACCTCATATGTTTGCATAATGTTTTGGTATAGTATTTACATGTATACCACTGGTATCGTTGAGTACTCTATTTCGACGCAACACTATTTCGATGCCATTTTTGTTTTGACCTCGCTTTCGGATTTTGGGAAACCCCGTGACGTCAGTCTCGCGCATATTGTTTGTTAATAGTAGGTGTTTAGATTTCATGCGAAAATGTGAAGAGTGACATATTTTTATGTACTTTTTCTAGATTTTCCGATGGATTACATTAAATCACAATTATTTTCTAATTACTTTTACTGGCAGAACTAAAAGCAGCCCAAATTCAAAGAAAACATAGTAGAAGGAAATTTTGCGCATCCAACTTCGTTTCTGTGCTAATTTTAAGGTCATGTGACTGCCATGTGACTTTTCATGTGATTAGCATAAAAAGAAAACCACTGTTTAGCAACATGTACTTGTTACCCAAAACATTAGCGAGGCCTGACTGGTGCAAATCTTCTGTCCTTCTTTTTTATTTTTAGTTTTCAGCTGTATTTTTACCAGTTACCTACAATAATTATTGTTAATGCTTACTTATTCAATTATTATTATTTAGTTAATTAACTAATCTATTTAACGGAGCAGTCATCTTAAGCTTGTAACTTATGTAAATGTTACCACCACCTGAAATCAAATTTCATTCACAATGTTTCAGGTTGGATAAAATAATCATAATTTATTTAAGCTTTCTTTATTTCATTTGTAAACTGTCTCGCACTGCCATAAAATTGTTGTAGCAGTTGCTGCAAGTGGAATTTCAATCTTTATAACGTGTATTTTTAGAAACCAATCAAGTGCGTCGTTTTATTGTACTCTCGTTTCCGCCATGTTAGTGACCTTTACCTGTCAAAATTTGAATGAATTCTTTGAATTTCAATTACACTCGCTTGATAACTACATGAATCTTTCAATGAATGAATAAAAATTCCATGGCAAGGGTATTTTCTTTGTTTCATTCTTACTGATCCATTCAAGGAAGCTTTGTTTCTTAGGTGCGTCGAAACTGTGTACTCTAGGATAGTTTGGTTTCCGTTTGTACATGCTAATACATGCTCAGTATAACATTCACAACTTCAAAGTAGATAAATTTACAGGATATGAGACGGGGTTCTTCCAGTAAGTACCCTTAAGGGCTGAAATTGCACCTAACACCAGCTTTCCGTCTGCTACGATTGAAATACTAAGAGTGCTTCTCATTAAGTTGATCATAGTCTTTGACATCATTCATGCCTGTCCTTTTTTGTTTAAATTGACATGCATGTATTATACTTATTCATACAAATGTTTTATATGCATTACTAATTGATCAACACAATTTTTGTATGTGTTTTATTTATTGTTACACAGTAGAAAAAGACTGTATCATTTTACAAATATATGTTTTTATTTAATTTTCATACCAAAAACAGGGTTACAAGTTATATTTTACAAAGGTTGATTATTTCAATAAAGATATTCTAAATATACCTTTCTTGTGATTATTTTTGGATTCACTTCAAAATTGAACACAGCCCCCTTTGGACAAAACTTTCAAACTGACCTATATATATGTGACCTTGACACCAAATGACCTTGATCTTTAAAGTCCAGTTGTCAAAATACGTAATTTTGCCTTAATGCACTTATTGTTAAACAGATTTAATTCAATTTTGCAAATAACATCCCTTTTGGAAAGATATTCCAAATGACAAGTTTTTACTTGACCTCTAAATGGCATTGACTTTGCGATCAAATTGTCCAAAAACATAATTTTGATTTACAATTTTCTTCTCTTATCCTCAGCTTTATTGTCAAAGCACCACTTTGTCATCTTTCCATTACAGTTCTTGTTCGATATAAGTCTATTTCAAACAAATGACCTTTAAGCTGATATTTTAAAATCGATATGAACTAAATAGGAATTACATGTAGAGGCCTGAACAATCAACATGACTTGCTGTAATGCACTTATTTTCAATGTCCTCTATCACTGTATGTTACCATTGATAAATTGTAACTCAATATTATCATTGTGTTTTGAGACTGAATATTGCAAACAAAACTACAAAACTACTTGGATTAGAGTAAAGCAATAAATGTCTGTTGTTAGGGAAGACATAGAATCTATTTTACATGCAGTAACTATGGGACTGACAAGAAAAAACGACAAAATCTCGATACGGGACCAAATATTACCCTAATTTTATGGGACGAAATTCCTCGCTTCAAAATTTTGCACAAGGTAATTGCGAAAACTAAGACGTATGCATATTAAAGTTATACGTCAAATGAAGCAGAAACTAGATGGTAAGGATATAGGTTATTTAAGATATGCAGAGATATCTCCAAAAAGCCTAAATCGATGAAAAAATGTGTACTTACATGGGCGCGGCCATCTTGAGACCCAATAATACCGTCACGTGATTCCCCACTCTGTAACCCCGCTCCAATTGTACATACTGGCAATTTTCCGTAAAGAAAAATCATCATTATGAATATTAATTCCGAAAATGTATTGTTTCTTTCTGCGGACAAAAAATCCAGAATTGTATGAGTAAATACATGTCTTTGGTACAGACTCACGTTCTGTTATTTAATAACAGAGCATGTTGTTAAAACTCTTACTTTACGCCCTTCAATATCAGGCTCTGATCCCTTCTCTTGTGACCAAAGATGATTGTATTTATTAAGTGCTTTGATAAAGGCATTGTCTGTTTTAGTTGTAACACACAGAAGGTTTGGAGCATCAGGTATAAAACGATACTCAAAAGATAATTTATCTCCATTGTATCATACACTTTTTCTCCTATGCGGAATATGATCTTAGTTTATATATGTGTATATAGATTTAGCGACTGATACTCACTGGTAACTTTTGATTTTGTATTGTGCTACATATCTGTGAACACAAAGAAACCTGAACTTGTTCTTTATTACACCCCCACCACACACACACACACACACGCAAAGGCGGAGCGGAGGGATATAGATTTGGTGTTGTCCGTCAGGCTGTTCGTCCGTCCGTTCGTTCATCCGTATGTCCATCTGTCCCACTTTGACTGAAATATAACTGTAAAACTATTCAAGTTATAAACCTTAAACTCCATATGTGGTTACATTTCATTGAGTAGAAGTGCAGCGCATAGGAACTATAACTCTTTACTTCATAATTGTTATTCCGCTTTGCTTTTTTTCCTATCTAATTTTTGTTTGGACTATAACTCTTAAAGTGTTTGAGGTATCAACGTTAAGCCTAAATGGTGCACTGATGTCATTAAGGAGTCATGTAGTGCATAGGAACTGTAACTCGTCACTTGATAACCTTTGAGTTATTGCCCTTGTTATTTTTATCACTTGATTTTGTTCGGAATATAAAAGTATTTAGGTATTAACATGAAACTTCATAGTGCATTGATGTCATAAAGGAGTAGTGCAATGCATAATAATAATAACTTCATGTATTTCATGAAGATTTTATGAAGATTACGAAGCTTCCAGAGCATGACAGGTAACAAATTGTTGTAACATTGCTTTGTGTTATAAACATTTCTTTGTGATATAATTGTAGTGTGAATTGTAGTTAATATGTACTTTGAATTGTAATGCATTTATAGCTAACTATGTGATTTAACCCAGTGTTAAAATATATCACTAAATTATAA
Source organism: Cyclina sinensis (assembly GCA_012932295.1). NCBI lineage: Eukaryota > Metazoa > Mollusca > Bivalvia > Venerida > Veneridae > Cyclina > Cyclina sinensis. The sequence goes on from JAAONU010000017.1 coordinate 13,837,556, forward strand.
CTAACAAGTGTTAAAATATATGACTAAATATGCATTATTCGGCGGGGGATATAAAAAATGCTGAATTTGCCCTTGTCCTGGCTTGATCTTGCCTCACATATTTCAAAACGTTAATGCAACTTTAATGTACACCTGAGAGCACATGTTGACGTCATGATAAATACCATGCACCCTTGCTAACCAGATAAGCTTCGCGGACGGCACGACATGTGCAACGCTCTTAGCAGGCATAAACGATATAAACATAGAAAAGTTTTAGAGGGTCGGGTAAGAAAATTTCAGAGTATTAACTACATTAAAAAAATAATAATAACCTAGCCATTACGCCCGTGCGGCTGCAAAGTCCTGAAACTATATGTTTCTAGTCTTCTTAGTGTCCAGGACTTACCATTTTGTTCAATCCTTCGTGAAAATGGACATGTACAAGCCGCAAACGGTTGTGCATTAGCGGTTCAAACATATTTTTACTCGAGCTAAGTTTAAGTATATTAAAGAACTTTGATAGCATATTATTGTAAATATTGCACTTTCTACTACTCCGTTCTGTCAATGTGCCCAATATCAACTAAATTCCTCTGATAGTTTTAGAGTTATACCCCAGACAAGCGAAATGTTCTCAGGGGAAATAATGAGAAAACTAGGCAAGATAAGTTATGGTTTTTGTGCACTGCACTTATTTTAAATGTCCTCTGTCACTGTATGACGTTTAAAATAAATCTCTTCATCGTTTTGGATTATACTTCATACAAAATTGGACAAGCATCAAAAATTTAATAAAGGGACATAACTGAAAAACGAGGCAAGGCAACAACAGGCAACAGTTCGAAAGTCTTCCCTGACACCTCGGGATAATAGTTTTGACTGTTCCCCAAAAACACATGTAACCGGGGTGTAGTATAACTACGACGGTGATGGAGTTTGATATACCATTTATTAACATACGGACGGACGAAGACAGTATAAAGAGCCTGAAACAATACAAAATACATTCATAAGACGAAGAATACAACATTCTAGACAATACAATATTTCAAAAGATCGGATACGCACAGAAGTTAAGAATATCACAATACACGATTCTAAATAAGTGATTACAACAATGAATCTTACCAGAATCGTCAGTGGTTTCATTAATTAATAAATTAGTGTAAGGGTACCAAAGTAATAGGTACAACTTAATGTAGAAAAGAGATGGTCGCGAGACCATCCTCTCACACTGAGGTCCCTAGTAGTTCTGCGCGGATACAAAGGTGCGATGGCGGGAAGTTAGTAGTGCAGAGGTGATATGCACGTGAATAGGACTGAGTATTCACTGAAAAGTTCTCACTCCAATCACTCATACGATATACGAACAATAGAACAATACTCGAACTGCGCATGAAATATACAATAGTTTGGTGAACATATATCACACAGACAGTAAACAATGATGTATATACCCTAAGCTGAAGTTATTAAACCAGTCTAGAGACACAAGGCCAGATCTACCAATCTGCAAGACTACAACATAATTACAAGTAAAATAAATACACTGGGCTACACATTCCCCCTCTTTAGAGAAATGGCTCCAGACATTTTTAGAATCTGCTGTAGTAAACAAAATAAAATAAAAATATTTTCTTTGCAAAACAATTATTACATCTCGCTGGTAGATCTGAAAAAAATATTGAACACATATTTAAAACACAGAAAAAAAACAAAAAAAACATTTATTGTTAAAATCAAAGTAAAAATATGGCCAAATACCAATATCTGCTACCTTTACTGTCTTGATAACTATTTGAATTTATTCTGAAAATATATTTAACTGCGAAGTATGAAGAGTGGAAGTCTGAAATACAAAATTCTAATTTAATCAAAATAATATAAGCTTGAACATCATGGAGAAGTTCTGAAATTGATGTGAAATGATTTCTATTAGTAAAATACAATTTCAATTCTTATCTGGCAAAAACTAAGATCTAACCTATTGACCTAGTTATACACTTCTATTATTCTTACTGTTATACAACTGTAACTTAATTTATGAAATGCTATAGATAAATGCTGAAAATAATTAGATTTAAAAGTGAACTGGTAAGTCCTACATGAATGTAATTAAAGGGACATACTCAATCTTATTGGCATTAAAGGTACATGACTGAATTAAGCAGATCTAATGGTATACAGTGTAAAATAAACAATATATAACTGAAATAAACTAAAGATACCATGCAAATAAAATAATGAATGCACATCATGGGAAGCACAGATACCTTGGAAAAGATACAAACAAGCATTATTACAGATTTCCCACTATATGGAAGCTGCAATAGAATTAAAACAATAAAATCATTAAAGCCGGGTTGCTGCTAACCTGTTGTGATTTCTGAAATACAACACTATGAATTAGAGCAAAATGAAGTGACACAGATTTTCAAAGAAAGTAGCATGAAATAAGGTTTTCATATAAAGAAATCTGTTATTACTACAAACAGAAAATGAAAACAATATTATTTATGCATAAACAGTGCAAATTGGGTGTGGTATTATAAAAATATCACATTTACACAAAAACTTCTTGTCCTGTGTCATTAAAGCCTATGTCTTCTTGAGGTGGAATTTCAATAATTGGGGTGACCCATGACCCATATCTGTCTGGGGGCTTCCTTCGACGGACCGGACGAGGTTCAACGGTTGGTTCTCTCTCAGGCTCCGGTTCAGTGGAAGTAATTCCAGTATCCCCAGTTGAGGCATGGTCCTCAGTTGGATTAGTTGAATCCGGCACATCCATAGAAAATAAAGTAGAGGAAGGAACCTCTTCTGTAACATTTTGCTCAAGCCCAGTGGAGGTGGTTTCCTGAGTATGTAGAGTCTCCGGTACTCCATGGGTGGCACTCTGGATGGTCGTTTCATCCAACGTGGTTTGAGTTACTGATCCGGGAGCTGGGTTCGGATAGTTTGGTTGACGGAATGGTGGTGGAATATATCTGAAACCACTAGAACTTTGACTACTATCCGATTCCATGTCGTCACTTCTGACACTATTGTTGTCTGTGGGGGATGACCTGTTCAATTTTCCAGTTCTTCTTGAGGTCTTCTGACGAGTACCTTGGCTGGAAGATCTAATAGATTCCTCCACAGGTAGACAATTGAAGGGCAGCAACATGTGTAGAGTCTTCACTGGTCCTTTGCCACCTTCCAACTGGACTCTGTAGACTGGAATGTCAGGATTAGGAATATTGGTGATGACATATACATCGTTGTCCCAGCGATCAGCTATTTTATGGGTTCCTTGGATACCAACTTTGCGGATGAGGACTTTGTCTCCAACTTCAAGTTTGGTGTCCTTGACCCTGCAGTTATAATTCAGTTTATTCTTGGCAGCTACCTTGCTGGCTTCCTCGGCTGCAGTTCTGTAGGGAAACTGGAGCCTATTCTGCAGTTTAGATACATACGAAGACTGGTTGCCGGCATTCTCCTTCGTGGGGTCTGTACCCAAATATGCATCAACTGACAGCCGAGGGTGCCACCCAAACATGAGGTAGTGCGGAGAATATTCAGTGGCATCATTCTTTGTGGCGTTGTACGCTTGAACAAGTGTTGCTATGTATGATTTCCAATCAGACTTTTTATTGTTATCCAGGGTTCCCAACATTTTCAAAAGAGTCTGATTGAATCTTTCAGCTTGTCCATTTCCCATAGGGTGATAGGGAGTCGTTCTTGACTTCTTGATGCCAGCAAGCTTACACAGCTCCTTAATGGTCTTACTAACAAAATTCCGACCCTGATCACTGTGTAGCTGCTCTGGAAATCCATAGTAGCGAAAATATCCCTCGTAAAGCGCTTTGGCAGTTGTCTGCGCTGACTGATTGCGACAGGGAATTGCCTGTGCATACCTTGTAAAATGGTCAGTTATTACAAGGACATTTTCAATACCACCCTTGCTGGGTTCCAGTTTCAAGAAATCCATACAGACTAACTGCATTGGCCTTGTAGTAATAATTGGAACCAGATCTGCAAATGGTCTATTTGCTGGTGTTTTTCGACGAATGCATCGCTCGCAGTTGTCAATCCACTGTTGGAGATCCTTTTCCAGACCTGTCCAATAAAACCTTTGTTTCGCAAGCCAAAGGGATTTCTCCTTTCCTTGGTGACCTGCGTCATTATGTACACCGCGCATGGCGATTCTCTTGTGGGAATCGGGGATCACCAGTTGTTTTACAGGTTGACCATCGTGGGAAGCTGTCCGGTACAGAATTCCGTTGTCAACAGACAAGCGATCGAATTCCCGCAACAATTTCTGTACAGGTGGAACTTCATTCTGGAATGCCATCTTTCCTCCCTTTTGGGAGACGCTTTCCACTAGGTCGATTACACGTGAAATGGTGAAATCCTTTTGTTGTTCAGTACTCCAATCAATTTTGGAGACATTTTCTGATATTAACTTCTCCTCACTGGCCACATGAGGAGCAGCAACATCTGAAATACAACTTGCAAGGGGTGCAGAAACAATGGCTGCCTGATATATGGCCTTTAGCTCATCCTGGAAAATAGAGCGCCTAGACAGACCGTCAGCATCGGCGTTAGATTTTCCACTGCGATATGTCATAATAAAGTTGTAGTTGGACAACTGTTGTAGCCATCTGTGCTGAGTAGCACCAAGTTTGCCAGTGGTAGTCACATATGTGAGTGGGTTGTTGTCCGTTTTAACTTCGAATTTGTTTCCGTATAAATAGTCGTGGAACTTATCTGTAACTGCCCATTTTAGAACCAGGAACTCTAATTTGTGGGCTGGATAGTTCCGTTCACTTGGTCTTAAGGTACGGCTTCCATAAGCGATGACTCGCTCCTTTCCGTCTTGTTCCTGAAGAAGAACGGCTCCAAGACCTAAGGCGCTGGCATCAGTATGCAGAATGAATGGCAATGTGTAGTCTGCATATCCAAGTACAGGTGGTGAAGTCAACTTTTCCTGTTCTGGACTCAGTGAAGATGTATCCACAGATATTCCCATGTTATCAAGTTCAGATGTTTCAGATGAAGCAGTATCTGTTGGAATAAATGAAGTAACATCATCCACTACTTTGGCTTCAGAGATTTCACAAAGTGTAGCTTTTGGTTTAAATGACAAAGTTTTTGCTGTCATATTACAAATCCTGACAGGAACTTTAACTGTTGATCTCTGATTTAGTTTGACAATCCTTGGACAAACTGTAAATCCTCAGTTACTACTGAAGAAATATTGTTGTCAAAGTTTTTCACTATTCCATTTACTGTAACAGTTTCATATGGACCAATATTGACGGTCTTTTTATCACAAGCTTTGACAAAGTAAGTCTTAGGTTTTAAAATATCAAATGCGGTTTTCCATTCCGTTGGGATCTCAGTATCCGAATCCACAGTATCCAATACAAATTCTCTGCAACGGCGAAGAACATTGGTCCCCACAATTACAGGACACGTTACATTGAAGTCGTTGTCTGGAATAACGAGAACTGGAACATCAATGTTGAAACATGAAAATGGAATGGAAATATTGGCTTCAAAATAGCCTGAATATTTCAAAGAAGTACCGTCTGCAATGGAGAGTGAAAGTCCAAGAGTATCCAAAGACAACAAAGTAGGTTTGGGTGACAATGTATCAAAAGAAGACTGATTGATGGTGGTCACCATGGAACCTGTGTCCAATAAACAACTAAATCTAACACCATTCACAAAAACAAATCCCTCATTGGCTGAACCGATCAAACGATTAACTAAAATATCTTCAAGTTCAGATAATTTTTCTTTGTGGGCATGATTTTTATCACCGGCCTCAGTACTGCCCGTTACTGAGGCGGTTAAGTTTTTGGCTGACTCTAAATCTTGTTTCCAGAATTATGGTAAAAGCCACGTCTACGGCCTCTGCCTCTGTTAAAATTCACTCTATTATTTCCAGAACTGTAATTGTTGGAACTATGCTGATGTTCTTGATGTTGATTTCCACTCTGTGATGAGCTTCTGATGTTAAAATTACTAGTGTTGTTGTTGTTGTTACTATTGTTGTTGTTGTTGTTGCTGTTGTTATAGTAATTGAATCATCTACCTCTGCCTCTCCTATTAAAATTTCTATTTCCAGACTGGTTATCCAATTTCTGTAAAATCAAATCAAACTTGGAATCAATTTTCTGATCTATCTTTGTTTCCCATTCCTCCATGCGGCTTTCCATAGAATCAATTTTTGAAGATAATGCCGTAACTTGATGTTTAAGATCAGAATCTGCAGAAATAATGGGATTATGCTGAACTTTCTTTGCTGACAAATCTTTAGTTGAAGTGTTGGGATTCAAATTTAAAGATGGTGTACCCAAGATTTCTTTATCAACTTGACGAATTTCTCGTAGTAGCTGGTTGTAATCTGTGATGTAATCATATTTATGTCTAGTCTGTGACTTCAAAGTTTCTGAATATAAACCAGTCCAAAACTTGTGACGAAGGAGATCGTTTTTAGCGAGGTAGGGAAGGTGTCCCTTATTAACGATAGTTTGGAGAAGTGTCTCCAGTCTACATGCATATGCAGTAACACTCTCGCTAGAAGATTGTGAACTGTTGAAAAATTCAGTCATCAGCTGTTCACGTGACAAGGCATTGGAGTACAATGCATCCAGTTTCTCTCAAATATCCTGTACACTGGCTTGCTCTCCTAGAGGAACAATCATAAGTCTGGCTGAGCCGCGTAGTGAACTTCTAATAACACGCAAAATCTGTGCAGAGCTAAGTTCTCCATTACTTGTGAGGCAAGTAACTTCATAGCGCCAAACAAGATAAGGTACTTCACCTTTTGGCATAGGCTCATCACCTGAGAAACATGGAATTTTGGGCAAAGCTTGCTGTAAAGTAGCAAAAGAAGTGGACGGGAACTGGAATGAAGGAGTAGATGTAAAAGGAATTGCAGACAACTTGGAACCCTGTGGTACAGAAGGGGCTGAAACAGTTGTAGACGTTAATCCAACAGCAGAAGTAACTGTAGTACCTGTAGATAAAACTGTAGTAGCGACTGAAGTTGAAGTCTTCGGGATAGCTCCAGTATTAATCGCTGAAATCTTTTCCAACAATGTCGGTTTCTTCACAGTTTTCTGAACTGAAGTCTCCTCCTTTGCAATTAAATTAAAACGGCTGCTTATAAAACTAAGCATTTCTTCCATTGATACTCCTTCGGGCAATTTACTAACATCCGAAGTTTCCTTAGATTCAGCCATGATTGAAGATTAAGTATCAATCCACGTGTAATAACTATAGATGAAAATTTTCATCACAACACAAATTTCAAAGTCAACTCCACTTATATGCACTTCAAAAATAAAAAAGTGTCCATATATTTCAAAGTTTCACTTTAAGTTATACTTTAGTATACTTTCACTTTAATTGCGAAATTGCAATTCACTATTCACTCAAATTGTAATGTCAAAGTTCGATATCACAGTTCACGAAAACACTATCGAACTAGACACTTGTACATACACTATGCGCGATCACAATCAAAAAGGTATATCAAGTGAAATATCAATTGAAATATATCACTTTCAAAGTATGTAACTACTAAGTAATCACCCTTACTTAATTCTAACTAAGTGAAACTATTCACTAAGTATACTAAGTATTTCAACTTAATCACTATCACCATACAAGCGTAAAATAATTCTATTCAAATAAAATTGCAAATAAACTATCAATGAATTGCAACACAATAAAATGATAAGCACTTATGTAACACTAAACACACTATGAAAACACTATGTAACACTAAACACACTTTGAAAACACTAAGTCAATATCACACGATACTAGTATTAAACATTAAATCCTGAGTCAAAATTTTCTAACAAATTAATTTAATTTCAATTTACAAGAAATCTAAATCAAATTGCCAAAATATTGAACTGCCAAATAAATATCAAAACAAATGTCACATGATCAATATAGTCTACACTATCCTAGGATTTATAATCCCCTAACAGTAGAAACAGGTTTGAAAGTGGGTCAAAGATCTCACCACAACTGGAGTATACACAAGGTCAACCTCTGGAATGTAAACAAACCAATGATGTAATGAATGAATGAATATTTTGACCTGAAAGGGAAAATCTTTAAAAGAAACTGTCCATATCTTGTTCAAGCAAATGTTGTAAATCTATCACAGAGCTGAAAATAAAAAAAAAATTCTGTATGAAAATGAGCTTAATGACAAAAGCCGCTGTGAATTCCTAGTGTCAGCTATTTCCTGAAAAAGAAAATTGCTGTGAATACCTGAAAACCTTGAAATTACCTAGATCAACTTAAATAAGTAATAATTGATATACTGATATATTGTTACAGTAGATCTCAGCTGAAATGGCCCAAATATGCTAAATATAGCTAAACACTAGCAAAACTAGTTGACACACACAAAATTCAGGACAACATGTAAACATACACATTTAATAACTGAAAATAATTCTATAACACATACCTTTCCTCTTTCTCTCGATTCAATGTTGCCGGAATGGAAGGTTTGGTGCAAAAGTGCAATGCATGCAAGTGAGTAAGTCAGAGAAGGTAAAGACACTTAAAGATACTGGAGATCAAACTTTTACTGTTGATTCCAGAATTAAATAAGTATTACTGGTTTGAAAATACTGGTTTTACTTAAATATATAGTTCGTAAGGTTCACTGTACCTTTACTTCAGTAAAATAATTTATTCAACCAAAAGTACCTATAGGCAGTGTATATTAGGAAATACCACCTAAAATTATGTCAGACTAATTATCATACATGTGATATCCCGGCGAGATTTAAGAAAGTCCCGTTATTCCACATCAATTCCAGCTGTCCCGGTATTAATAAAAAATTCCCGTTATTAAAATCAAGAAGAAAAAAATCTTTCATCTGCCGACGTCAATAACTTGCTCAGCTCCGGTTATGGGCGGAGCTTATACTCGGAAACGGCGATCAATACATACTACCTTCAAAGCATTGACCAATCAGAGCGCATTTTACTACTTCCATTGAATTAATCCTGTGTTGACACTCGATACACAATTAACACATGTAGCCATCAACGGGTGTTGAATTGGGTCAATATAATTCGATTGGGGATGTACACCCAGTAGAAAATTGTTGTGTACAACTTAACAAATTAATTGAATGCTTAATTTTAAAGGCAAACGGTAAAACATCAATGCATTACTAGTGTTACTCTAACCTTTTAACCAGTGTAAGGAAATGACTAAAATACTTTTTGGTATTTGTGTTTTAATTCTCGGATTTATTTATAAGAAAAGGTCAAGTAGCTTTAAGACAAGCTTAACAAATTGTAGGAAACGAATTTCAGCAAATATTTAGTTCATTAAACATAAGGCAGCGAGTGAAAATCTCGGATAAATTCCGTTTGTCATATATTTCCGCGACCCCGCCGTATTTTAATATTTATAGAAAACAGTGACTTTGAGACTTTTTATATGGCAAACTTACAACAATCAATTGATTGATAAAGATAAGTGTTCATTATTTAATTATAAATACCAGTTCTTCATTGAAAAAGTTTCCTTTTCTCTAAGACTTAAATATTTCTGTCGTGGTTACTTTTGAAAGCAACAATTATAATGAATCAACATAATTCACATCTTAAAATCGTTTGTACTTTTGTTCAAAAAATTCTGGTGAAACTGGAAACACATCCCAGACTTTTCAAAAAATGGGATGTGTAAGGACTTGGGTCCAAAAGCTAAAATTCAAAAGACAAAAAAAACAAATTCAATCATCAGTGGGAATCTGAATATAAGTGGATAGGAAAGTGTGCTAAGGGAACAGATTATGCCTTTTGCATGTGGTGCAACCTTTATGTATTAACAAAAAACACTTCATTAGTTTTCTTTTCTGTTCTTCTTGTCTTTCTTTTTGCGAAAATGAGTCGATAAAAAAATTCCAGTTTTCAAGCTAAAAATCCAGCTGAAAATCCAGTTGTGAGTTACCGAAGTTATCACATGTATGAATTATGTCAAAATTGATTTGTTGGCCCAAAAATCTGATATTTGTAATAGTAAAACTTTATATACTCAATGCTTTACAGCATATATCTCAATTCTCAAAATTCAACCTTCAAATACCACTGACTCTTCAACACTGTACAATGACAATAACTTAATTACACTGTCAAAGATAATAAATTAGTTTGCTACGTTACACTATCCCGACCAGGAAAATAAATATACTACATGAATATCAACGATAATCAATAAAATGTTATAGAATACCTAGTTTTACTGAAATTTATGAAATATCTCAAAAATCCAAGAAACTGAATCTGACAGCGCTATACAAAACTCACAAAAACTCAAAAGAAAAAAAAAATTGTAGATTACCAAAGAATCAATGACACTCTAAAAAAACAAAGCTTCTTATACCTGTAACGAAATATTTCGGCGTTTTAGAAAATAGAATCCAACAAGGCCTAAACACACTGATCTACTAAAGGTGTAAACTGAAAATTGCGCTGTGTGACGTAAAATTTTGGAACGAAATTCAACACTGAATTACACCGTATTAATACAAAAACTATGCGGTGACAGGCAAACAATCTGGTCAGGTTCAAAAATATACCTGTTTAAAAACAATTTGCAACCAATAAAATCATAAAATACTTACAATCTCCATATTAATCCATAAAATATTAATAACAAACACAACACAAATTACTAAAATAGAGCAGTCCTAATTGTATCCTTCCGCCAACTGTCAATCGAGTCAATACACAAAATAATACTATAAACAAATCCTCCGTGCTGTAACTAGTCCAAATTCTGGATGCACCTTATAAGTGATCACAGTCCTATGTATCATGAAGAGATATTATCACTTTTCCAACTTACGGGTGGAGGTGGGGGCGTGGGGGGAAAAACTGACAAAATGCATCATTGCCCTGAAAACTGGAAAAGAGCTTGGAAAATAGTCCACAAGCGTGTAGATGATCACATTTCGCACAGAAATCACGTGAAACACTGTCTGCAAGCACAACAGAACTGGATGTAATAAATAAATCCGTCGAAATTACAAATTTCGAAATTACGGAAAAACGCTGATTTAAGAGAAAAAAACAGTCCATGGATAATCCGTAACTATCACTACTGGATAGCAAACAGTTAATTCATTTTAACCTGTGGTTTACAGATTTACGGCCGTATAACACATATGAACGTCAAGTCCACGGAGATCGTAGATCGAACAAAGTCGGCTGACTTGTCGAATTTTCGGTCTCTGAACCGACAAACTGGCAGATTATCGTACATGTACGTTCAAGACGATGCCTGGCTTAGTTCTCTGCTGAAGAAGTACTAATAAACTTGATGAACTGATGAACGTCAACGTCTCGTAGTTTTCTCTCGTCGGGGAGCCATTTGTAACCGGGGTGTAGTATAACCACGACGGTGATGGAGTTTGATATACCATTTATTAACATACGGACGGACGAAGACAGTATAAAGAGCCTGAAACAATACAAAATACATTCATAAGACGAAGAATACAACATTCTAGACAATACAATATTTCAAAAGATCGGATACGCACAGAAGTTAAGAATATCACAATACACGATTCTAAATAAGTGATTACAACAATGAATCTTACCAGAATCGTCAGTGGTTTCATTAATTAATAAATTAATGTAAGGGTACCAAAGTAATAGGTACAACTTAATGTAGAAAAGAGATGGTCGCTAGACCATCCTCTCACACTGAGGTCCCTAGTAGTTCTGCGCGGATACAAAGGTGCGATGGCGGGAAGTTAGTAGTGCAGAGGTGATATGCACGTGAATAGGACTGAGTATTCACTGAAAAGTTCTCACTCCAATCACTCATACGATATACGAACAATAGAACAATACTCGAACTGCGCATGAAATATACAATAGTTTGGTGAACATATATCACAGACAGTAAACAATGATGTATATACCCTAAGCTGAAGTTATTAAACCAGTCTAGAGACACAAGGCCAGATCTACCAATCTCCAAGACTACAACATAATTACAAGTAAAATGAATACACTTGGCTACACACACATGAAATAACTGTTTTATTACCTAATGTTTTATATTATACAGCTATCGCTTCGGTCAATATTATTTTTTTAGGTACATTTCACATCATAATCACCAGCTAAAAAGTCCATATTTGTTTTATTATATAATCTATAAATAGCTTTTATGACACATTTTGTTCCTAAATCGCTGTCAAACGAAAGCACCGGAAACGTCATAATTCACAACATCCTGTCAGGTGGCGCATTCGACGAAATTTGCCGAAACGGCCTTCGTCATTTCCCGAAAGTGAGTCGTTTAGCCGGAAATGTCCGAATAATAAACAGACGCGGGGGGTTTCATGGTACTCTATTTTTGAAAAAAAAATAAATAAAACGGTCAATATTCTCTGATAAAAAGTTACGCCTGCACCAATCAGAGAAAGGCATTTCAAAGCTATTTATAAGTTATATTATAAAACTGTTTAAATACCTAATATTCTATACAGCACAATTTGACTAACTCAAAAAACTATGTTTAAAATCTTTAGATTTACACCATAAAGCTGTTTTACTGTTCCAATCTTTTAATGCCTGAACCATTTTGTAAAGATTTCTTTGTTGTTTTTTTTCTCACTTTTCTTCAAGATTCAAGATTTATTTTTCACCAGCTGTCGGCTGATGACTGATGATCGTATGTAAACGCTTGGTTTGTTTGTGTTTAAAGCCAGGACAGATCCTACACCAAACTCGGGTACAATAAAAATACGAAATGGAATTAAATGAACGTAAAGCGCCGTCAGGGTCCTTGAAAAACGTACATGTATTCAATTTAAGTAACTCACTTTATAACATCCTATTGCGCATCCTATTGCACACAATGAAAGCATATGATTGGTTCAAAAGTCAACTATGAAACAGTTCAAACTATTGTCCGGTCAACAAAACGCGTGGAAAAATACAGTTATTTTATAATGATGAAGATTTCGTTTATGGATTAAAAAGTGACACTATACCATGTTGTATGTGAAAACATGGATCAACCACTTATGACAGATTCATCTACTTGTGAAAACAAAATACTTGAAAAAAATATCTTGTTTAAAGCTTTCTTGACAATACTAACTATATTTTAAGTCGTCACCACCATCAAGCGCTTCTCTCTGTATATATACTTTTGTACTTGTGACTGTTCAAAAATGACTAGGAAATAGAACAATCAAGACATTTCTAAAACTTTCCCTGACCAGCAGTAAACATGTGTGATATATAAAGCACTTTCGACAATTTTTTACACAAGGAGTAGAAAATTCTATATTCAGTATATAATTTATCCAGAGAGGGACATACCCTACAATTAACCTATGTAAATAGCGTATTGGCAACACAGTTGCTGCATAAAAAATGTCGCTTTCTGTGGATAACAAAAAGATATGAAAGTATCAAGTTTTTAATAACAAACCTATTCCATCAATTTAATTGTCTGTATAATTATAATAGTCATTCAATGAAACCAAATCCGACTGATGTCTGTAAATAACATTACAGCATCTGAGTTTCTGTTTTTATTAAAAGCTATTTTTATTCGTAAGACAGTACTGCGTATATCTAAATAAAATGTGTTCCGGCATTGTAGAAAGCATTGTAAGAAAAACTGGAGACGTCTGTCGTTTGGCATCGCCTGATGCCTACTTAATCATTTACTTAGTACATTGTTCTCCAAATCGTGCGTTCAAACGTGTTTCCTAAATGGCTTCAAATGATATATTCTAGACAATTAATTTCCTTTGTGGCCTATTACACTTGAAACAAATTGAATTTCATACAATAGATTGCTACAACGACAACAGCTATTCCTCAATATTAAAACCGCATTGGGAATTTTACGTTGTTATAAGCTTCCCTCTGAGGGTTATCTTTCGCTGTTCATTTTTCGAGATGTGACACTATTTTACGTAATGAGTCTTGTACATTGTATGATCGATCAATAGGATTATAGTTTCAAAATATATTTCTTAAAGATAACTAAGCACCAGCCATGCGGTGCATAGCTAATATTTTTGTACATTTCTACTCTTTTTTCTATTTATTAACATATTGACATTGTCCTTATTATAACAATGAGCCCTAAAGAAAACGATGATTGTGTGACAGATCATTGTAAACATGCGCCCCTTGTTTTACACAAGAATATGATATCCTGCACTTTGTATGTATGAAATATTCGCATAATCCATGAAGAACCACCCTACTTCATGGAGACCTGGTGAATGTTTTTCCCAGACTTCCCGATCCAGACTACACGTGAATGGTATAGGTAATGTGTATATGCATCCAAATGTCCAAGAAACATCGCAAGGTATAGTATGAGTGGGCATTGGAACATGCCGGCTGGATCAGATAACAATAGAGACCAGTTCTCTTAACAGAGTAGTCCAGGTATTGCTTTGACATTACGGATAAGCGAACTAGGGTGTAGCGGAGACAAGGGAGGAGGTTTCATTCAGCCAATATAGCGGAAAACAAGTGGTAAAGAGGAGGCTCTGAGTGGCAAAAGCTTGGATGGACACACCGTGACTTTTGTCGATGAACCATAACCCATATATGCCTAAATATAACCCTTCGAGGGAGCAACAGCTTCACTTTCTTGGACTCACACCGTCGGGCTTGCCTAGGAATACCTGGATAGGGACGGAAGCGAACGTATGGAGTAGCCACCCTGCTGTTTGGACTTATTCGGTTGCCAGTATGAGAAGGCGCTGTCAATCTGTAATTAACATCCGTGGGTAACATATCAGATATTGAACCAAGAGTTTTACTGTCTTTTGATAATATTTAGAAAATGACCAACAGTCGATAAAATCCCTTTTCCGTTATCATTATGTTAAATAGTCTTTTAAACATCAACAAATTGATATAACAACCACTAAATTCACAAAACGCACCAGTAAATTATAATACAACCCAGCTTTATCCAAACATCCTGCTTACAATCATTCATCTATAGCTATATGCAAGGTCTTTGGCAAACCTTTAATCAATATTTAACAGACCGCTGATGGAAATACTCTCCGTTCGTTTTACGGTCCGAAGCTTTTGTTCCGAGAATAACTCAGTAACCCTTCGATATACTGACTTGAAACTAAAAGGGTGGTTATTGGACATAAAGGTGAAGAGCAGAATAACAAACATGACTTATTTGTATGTTTAAAGACAAATTGCCCTTTGTTGATTAAAACTATATCCGTAAAATAGAGTATTTTTGTTAAATCTGAAGGAAAATAAGATGTAACTGAAGAAAAGTCCAAATCAAAATACCATTAGTCGACCTTGTCGCTTTTGGAGACTTATTCTTATTCTTTCTTATATTTTAGAATCTAACTTTTATGTGGAACGTAACTATATAACCTTTTAGTTGTGCACTTTATTACTTTAAGGCTTGGTAAATGACAAAGATGTTGCTATTTAAAACAGGAGAGCCATGTTGGCCCTGGATTTCTCTTCTAAGTACTTTGGATAAACATGGTTTCAGACAAAAAAATTAAAAAGATTACATAATAGATACAACTTAATGCAAAACAAATGACCTTCAGGTCAAGTAAATTTTGACCCAAGGGAAATTTTTGAACAATCAAATATCTTATATTCTATACATATAGGACTACCGGATCGGGGCCAATTTTGGCTACAGAGACATAATTTGAACAAACTTGTACATATTCACTAGACAATGCTATATACAAAATATCTAAGCTCTAGAGCATAGAATTACAGAAAAGAAGGTTTTCAAAGTATTTTTTTCTCTTCAAACTCAATGTAAAGGCAATGTAATTTGATCCTAGGGAAATAATCTGAACAATCTTTGTAGAGTTTAAATATACAATGTTACATACCAAATATACATATAAGGTGTAGAGCTTACGATTTCTGACAAATTATATATTTTACATAAAAACGACCCCTAGTGCGGTGCCAATTTTGACCTTAGGTGCATAATTTTTTTTGCGATCTTGGAAGAGGTCTACTTGACAATGTAAACGTATTAAATTATCTAAGTTCTAGGGCATACAGTTTCAGACATTTCAGATTTTTTAAGTCTGCGTGATATAAGCCTATTAAAACATAATGACCTCTGGGGTTGGGGCCTTTTTCCTTTTATGTAGCAATGGCAACCAGAGTTCTAGATGGAATTCAATTTTTTCAAGTTTGCTGGAACTTCATGCAGGGAGCAACCTTAATTTAAACCTAGTGGTTAAGAAGATTTTGTTTACAGGTAAACATAGACGACGCATATGCTCGGGTGAGCTAACAAACAGCTCTTCGGTGTTAGGATGGCCATGTAAGACATTGCCGATTTATATTGCAAGTGAAATCTTCCAATAGTCCGTAGGAAACAGAAAAACTCGATAAATGTTAATCATACTATCTAGTTGTAATCATTAAATTGATTTCAAAGATCACTTAGCATAAATTACAGAAACAAAACGATATAACGATGCATTCTTTATTTGGTGCAGAGGAGTAACTTCATTAAAAATTAGATCTGCTGATTTAAACAAGTCTAGTTCTTGACTCGGGACAGATAGAAAGGAAGATACGTTAACAGTTTCCCATGATAGATAATCATTTTTTTCCAAATCAGTGGTATATAATTACTTTGATTTATACATGTATATCATTTTAATGGTATACATAAATTTGGTGTTATGTGGCGATTTTTCAAAATGTAACAGAGCGTCTGTTGAATGAATATGCAGCAGAGCGTCTGAAGCCTACGATTTTCTGACATCCCTATACTGCGGTCCTGCGATTCTATATGCTGCTCCATTTGCTGCCCTGGTTTTAACTACGTGCAATCATTTGAATTCTCTAAATGTTTATTAGCAAGGGTTAAAAAATAAAGGAAGCTGTATTTGATGTATTGAATCATTGTTTCATTGTGATTGGCAAATATTTGTCGTAGGTAAATGATGTTTTTTTTATTATTTAACAGAGAACTTGATTCAAATGTACATAAAATTTTGCATAATTTGTAATAACGACAGCAATGAAATTGAAATTTATTTACTGCACGTAAAAAACAGTCTTACAATTCAGACTTTAACGTTTTTGCAACTGTTTTTGCCGTAGAAACATGTTTTTACACTTCCAAAATCATTTGCTAAAGAATTAGTTTTGATATTTTAAAAAAGAAGTCTCACTTAAATAAAGGTTTAGAACGTCAAAAATTCGAGCAATTCCCTACAATGCAGAAAATGCCTATAATGCCAGCAAAATGGTTTCCAATCAACAACAATAGAACGCTTCGTCCCAACTCCTCAAAATTTCCAGATGCCCTTAGGTATAAGGCGCTGGGGGTGGTCATATATGTTTGACAAACATCTCTTGTTTTGTTTTAGTTTTACTGTTAGAGCAGCTCATTCACAGACAATTGAATCTCTTCAAAATAGTTCAAACACTTATTAGGAATGAATGATCAGTATAATATCTATATTTTTTTCTAGTAAAGATTCTTATAATGTGTCGCTGATTCTTTTTATTAATATGTGACCCTTGACCTTTGATCCAATGATCTGAAAAATCTATAGTTGTCACCTCCTGATCATGACAAACTTACATACTAAGTCTGATGAACCTTGGCCCTAGGATTCCTAGATATAAAGCAGAAACTGTTTTGCTTTTCAAGATTACTGTGATCTTAACATCTGACTATATAAACCCTAAAAATGCCGAGGCTCCTTTTATTGTCATTACCAACCTACCTATGAAGTTTTAAGGAGCTGGGCCCAAGCGTTCTATAGTAATTGATCGGACACAATTTGCTAAACAAGGTCATCGTGACCTTGACCTTTGACCTGGTGACCTGAATAGCTACTGGTCATGGCTAACCTTTATATCAACTTTGAGGAACTAGGTCCAAGCGTTCTATAGTTATTAAATGGAAATCCTTTTGTTTTTCAAGGTCACTGTGACCTTGGCCTTTGATCTGGTGAACTAAAAACTATCAGGATCATGTACGAGTTATGACCGACCTACACACCAAGTATGAAGTAACTTGAACCAAGCCTTGTCTGGTTATTGATTTGAAACCGTTTTCCTTTTGAAGGTCACTCTGATTTTGACATTTGACCTGGTGAGGTGAAAAATAATAGGCGTCATCTACTTGTCGTTGTAACCAACATACACACTAAGTTTGAAGAACCTGAGACCAAGGTTCTATAGTTATTGATCAGAAACCGTTTTGCTATTCAATGTCACTGTGACCTTGACCTTTGACCTGGTACCCTTAAAACTAAAGGGGTCATTTACATGTCATGATCAATCTACATACTAAGTATGAAGAACCTGAGACCAAGGGTTCTATAATATTGATATGAAACTAGTCATTTACTAGTCATGTAAAATCCACACACTAGGTTTGAAGAACCTGGAAGTTATTGATCGGAAACCATTATGCTATTCAACGTCACTGTGAGCTTGACAGTTGACCTGGTGAACTGAAAAACTATACATGTCATTTAATGTTCATGACCAACCTAGGTACCAAGTCTGAGGAAGGTGGATCTAAGGGTTCTCTAGATATTCATCGGAAACCAGTGTCTACCGAAGGACCAATAGACCGACCGACATTTGCATAACTATATGCCCCCTCATCTTCGATTGGGGGGGGACAATTAAGCATCTATGTATAACAACATTTTGATCAGTAGATTTTAAGCATAACAGTTTCTTTAAAAACCATTCAAGGCATATTTTATCCCGAAGATACAAACGAGTTATAACAATAGAATAATTTAACTTGACAAGAGTTGGTTGTATAAACCTTCATATTGCTTTACAAATTTATTCATGTTCAACTGTTAAATGCAAACAAATGAAGATTTCGTCGAAAGTACTGAAACATATTAAACTGATATTGTTCTATCTCAGGTTGACAATAAATTTTGAATAATTGTGACTTTATTCGGTTTAAACGAAATTTTATGCGAGTTTTACAACTTAGTAAAATGAAAATTATGAATTATTTAAAACATCTTGGACACAAGTCTGCTAGTCTGCTGAATTTAGTCTGCTAGTCTGCTGAAGTTAGTCTGCGAGTCTGCTTACTTCACTGAGACTATATAATTCTAGTTTACGGACCGTTGACTAATCAGAATACTCCCAATTTTTCTAGAAGGCTAATAAATCTTTAAGTTATGTATTTATGAACACTCAGTCATGACTGTTTCACAAAGACCAATAGCTTAACTGCACAGAATCAGAAAAAGAATAATTAAAGAAAATACTTCAATTTATTTTGGTATCATTGTTCAGTTACTAGCGATCCCAATCGAAGCCGCCATTTTGGATTTACCTTCTACCGTAACGAAAAAAGAACCGATTTTGAACCGGGTATTTCTAAAAATAAAGGTTAGTATATTTTATTTCTATTGTTAAAATAAATATAAGACATTATTTTCTACAAATATTTTGTCTTTATTTAATTCAATTACTTTTTTTTCTAGCAAAATAAATTCAATGGAGTTCTGTCTACTTTCGCGTTGGCGGAAGCCATATTGTTTACGGTAGGTTGGTTTCGAAAATTCTTGATGCCTGCGAGATTTGACTCCATTGTATGAAACGAACCATGTGATGTTGTTGCTTATTTGTCTGCGCATCATAGGAAGATAGGTATTTATGCATGTAATGACCCTCCCTTGGCCTTGATTTGTTGATTTTTACTCCACAAATCATTTTTCTCGACTGTATTATGTAGGTCATTTGAAAGTGAGGATGCGCTCATGTTGCGTAAGTCACAAAACCGTGACGGGTATTTCCCCGAAATGAACCGAAAGTTATCCGAATTGAAAACGAAAGTACTGTTATTAATTCCGAAATGCTAGGCATATATTTTTTGGAAGGATAAGATATCTGAATACCTTGATTGAATATCATCTATGAATAGTCTTCTGAAAAGTATTAGTATAGATTTAAAAACTGCATTTTCATAGTTGGCTGTAACGCTTTAAGATTGATTTAAAAAATAATTACAACCCCCTTATGGAAAGTAAATGAAAGTAAAAATGTATCAATTTCAATGATGAATGAAAATTATTTGGTTCTCCCAACATTTTTAAATGATCCTGTTGAATAACTTGAGGACTTCATCAACGGTGAATTGATTTTGTTCCATGATATTCCTAATAATAAAGACAAAGTTTATGACTGTCTTGTAGCACCTTTTGAACATGATAGTTATGTTATTTTAATTCTAAGTGTTATAATACCTGCACTTTCGAAATAAGTAAAAAAAAAACAATATGGTGACCATCTTCCATGGGGGAAATATGAATACATTGACCCAGTAAATACAGCTAGTGTAGATAAACACAACAAATTCCCTGAACGAGTATTTTCAATGACAATGACCTTGCTTCTAAGCCAAATATAAAGACACTAGCGCTTGAAGCACAAATTACTTTTTCTTTGAATAAGACAATTGAATGGTTATCAAACCAAGGAAACATAAATGAAATTATAAAGGAAAGTAGGAGTGGTGTTAAAACTGAAAGACTGCGATTTAAAGAAAGAGAACAAATGATACTGGCAAGAAGAATAGAAAAGCAAGAGGATGATTTTAGAAAGAAAACAGAACAAGAGCAAAGGCGTATAGAAAAACTTGAGAAGGAAACAACAAACATGCTTTTTATGGTTTATGGCAGAGTTCAGACCAAATGGAGAGTGAACTGGAAAAGTACAGTCTAAAAAGAAAAAGAAGAGGTATTGAAAGTGCAGCTTAGGTTCAGAAAGACTGTGTTCAATCAGAAGTGTGAAAACCAAAATGTATATCTATTTAGTAAACAAGTTGAAGGTAAACGTGTCCCTTTAAGTATTCGTGAGCTAAAAGATAATGTTGCATCACTGATAGTAAATGCCTATTTCGTTCAGCCACCCGAACAACCCCATTTGCTTGTTGGAAGTACATAAATCATAAATGGATTGAAGATGACGTTCCAAAGTGGTACAATGGCAGAGTGTTATCTCAGGTAAAGTCTAACTGGTGTCTGCCTAAATTTTGTTTATATACATTATGATAATTTGATAAAATTGTAAGACTTTTACTTAAAATTTTTACTCTTTTATGCATTGCAAGTACCTGGTTTCCCGACATGGTTCAACGTTGTTAACGACAATGCTGAGGCAGTTTACACAGTTGGGTGAAGACTACCAAGCCGATGACGTGCTCATCCGAGAACTTGTTTAAGAAATAACTGGTTTGTGAGATAGTTAAGACAAAGATTAAGTAGAAGGCAAATACAAAATGTCGAGTTATACAAAATGTCGGGTTATACAAAATGTTAGTTTATATGAGACTTGTGCAATATATCGGGGTTTTACAATATGAAACTTGGATTCTAATTTTTGAGTACAGTCTAAAAAGAAAAAGAAGAGGTATTGAAAGTGCAGCTTAGGTTCAGAAAGACTGTGTTCAATCAGAAGTGTGAAAACCAAAATGTATATCTATTTAGTAAACAAGTTGAAGGTAAACGTGTCCCTTTAAGTATTCGTGAGCTAAAAGATAATGTTGCATCACTGATAGTAAATGCCTATTTCGTTCAGCCACCCGAACAACCCCATTTGCTTGTTGAAAGTACATAAATCATAAATGGATTGAAGATGACGTTCCAAAGTGGTACAATGGCAGAGTGTTATCTCAGGTAAAGTCTAACTGTTGTCTGCCTAAATTTTGTTTATATACATTATGATAATTTGATAAAATTGTAAGACTTTTACTTAAAACTTTTACTCTTTTATGCATTGCAAGTACCTAGTTTCCCGACATGGTTCAACGTTGTTAACGACAATGCTGAGGCAGTTTACACAGTTGGGTGAAGACTACCAAGCCGATGACGTGCTCATCCGAGAACTTGTTTAAGAAATAACTGGTTTGTGAGATAGTTAAGACAAAGATTAAGTAGAAGGCAAATACAAAATGTCGAGTTATACAAAATGTCGGGTTATACAAAATGTTAGTTTATATGAGACTTGTGCAATATATCGGGGTTTTACAATATGAAACTTGGATTCTAATTTTTGACTGCTTGTCTTAAAATGTGATCCTAAATACAATTAGTACCTTTCAACTTGTATTGTAAAGACATTGCATATGCAACCTTTCTTTTTTTTCTTGTTTAAACTAAAAATAATGTAACTTTGGATCTAATTTATTAATTCGGTAGAAAAATATGTTTTCTTTTAATGTATCAAAAGGCTATTACTCTGTTTAGATAGTTTGGATTTGATTTAAAGTATAAATGTACGACAAATACGGCAGAAAATCTGCTTTTGTTGAAAAAAAATCAAAGGGCAATAACTCTGCTCATACCTATCCGATTTTCTTAAAAAATACCATTGAACTTGTCTTGTCAAAACCTTTTAAATGATATATAACTCTGCAGTTTTGAATCTTTTAAAATTATGGTCGCTACAGTTAGTTCACCTGGTTACATTTTTAACTTTAATCATAATATTTTTTTTTGACATTCATTTTTCGATAATATGATTGGTGCTCTAAGTAATTTTACTTCGTAAGAAAATAAACGTCATTAATAAACTGCACAAAGACTTGTTTTTTGAAAATACCTCTTGTCATTTCTGACAGCAACAGACAAACAAATAAAATAAACCGAAATTTACATTTATAAGCTTTAAAAACCTTTAGGCTTTGAACGACAGATAGCAGCTTGTCTTTATAGAAATAAAGATTTGATATATTTGTATCATTTAACAATTTCTTCTCGTTTTATTGTCAACGAAGACGGCGCCATATTGTTTATGTTGATTGGTTTTGAATTTACGGCTTTCCCGTATGAATGTGCACCTGGGGAACTACATAGAAATTAAATTATTTTTCCCATAAAAAAGAACATATTAGATAATAACTTACCATCTGTTTTGAAATAAACGTTTAGGGTTTCGAAGTAAGAGGAATTCCATCAGTTGTTATGTGTAATGTCCCCTTTACACCAAAGTCGTTCTCAATACGTTCTGGAAATATTAGCCGAAACGAGCTCAAACTGTGTGCAAACGGAGTGAACGTAGTAGCAACAGTTTACGGTCTGTTCATAAACTTTGACGTGATCTTAACGAGTTAAACTGTCTTTGAACGAGATGGTCGCGTGTAAGGAACGTAGAACTAATTATGAACGGCTTCAAACTGACTAAAAACGGGTTTTGACTGGTTGAAAACGGTGTCCCCGTGAGGGGAACGGGCAATTTTACCCGATTTGAACTTGCTATAGACGGATTGCAGCCGAGATAAGAACGTGATGCACGTACGGGGAACTGTTATGAACGAACTATAATTGTATCATAGTCATACTCGTTCAAGTCAGATCACGATGTTTTTAGAACAAGATCAGATGAAACCGAGATTGTTGTTTTAATCGCTTTAGACATTCAAATTGTTAATGGCATCCGTATCTGATAAATAATTTAACTATGTACTACTGTGGCTATATTTTACCTTTTAAACTCATTAAAGTTTGGTGAAACGAAATAATATTAAGAAATATACCTTTTAACATTAAGAGACATGTCCACACTATAACAGATATTGAAGGTACCAAATTCAGTATGTATCATACCTTAAGTTTGGTTTTATCTTAATTTTTGTTTTTAAAAACCCCGTCTGTTTTTGATTCTAGAGGCTGTTCTCGCCTTCATTTCTTTTAAACGAGTTTCTTGTAAAAAAGCTTCGCTTTTAATATCGAAACTTTAAACAATAAGCTTAAACGCAAGTTATGGTACTCGAAACGAACAAATCCGCGAAACATTAGTGCTGGGAGCAATTATAATCTGAATTGAATAATTGCCATACCACCATGTTAATTGATTTCTTAGGAAATTCAACTTGACAATCGAGAAAAGATCAGTTTCTCAAGCTGCTTTGGCTGGTTGTCCAAAAGAAGTAGATGACATCTGTTGGTATTCAGATACCCGATTTAAGGTCAAGGTCCAAGTGAACACTTTCCTTCACAAATTTCCGATAAAAAAAGGTTCTCACAAATGACGGGAAAATTAAAATGAAACAAAGGACATTGGCTTTAACTGTGACAAGTTTTATAATTTATTTTTCTTGGCCTATTTTCAGTGATATATTACAGTTGAACAAAACTTTTCGAGTCGCTTCACTTGAAAGAAATAGAGATTCATTCGATCAGTTGCTAACTGAGACAACAGCTGTTTGTTGATTCGGTGTTTCTCTTCCATATGATTATAAGAGGCACCTGTACAGATTGCGTTTGGTCCGTGGATATCAATTACCATTTGAAATCAGTGTTTCCATGTTAAGATAATAGGAAACTTATTATTCTGTGCTGAACTGACATCATTCATTTATTTGAATCTTCATTAATATGTATATAGACCAATTAAATGGCCAATAATATAAAGATTAAATAATCCGAACCCAAAAATTCTGATGCCAAAACGGTGACAACTATTGATAATGGACAAATTCTAAATACGTTCAAAAACTATCAAAGACTTGTGCCATGCCTTCAGAGCATTCCACTCTTCTAGAAAGGTATAAGACCTATCGCCAATTAGAAACGTTAACCGCTTGTAGTAATTTAACAGCCTTGGAAATTTAAGTGCATGTAACCAACCAAGGATATTGTATAGAATCTGTAGAGAAAGATTTTTTTTCAATCAAAACAAAATAAATTTTTGAAATTCTGTTTACAATGATTACTTTAGTTGAAGAACATTACTATATCATTTTTACGAAGATATGTTTATTTTAGAGATAAACATGCTGTAAGTCTGGTCTAATAATAAAACTAACCTTGGAGTAAACGAAAGTCTAGCTTGTTATGGCAATAAGGATTAAATATTTGGAAATCTGCAATCTTGCAGGAAATAGACAATAAAAGACATTTCGGCCATGTCTAAATTCGCAAACTCAATACTTCTTCATGATCTATTTTCAATAGTGGGATGCTACGCCATCGCACATCTGCTCTTTGCCCCCACACGGACCGTATTTTTGTCAACAATCCGTCGCTTGAAATGTTAGATGGTCTGTAGAGTTAATAAAAACATGTTGTGCACCGAAGATTGGCTTCTGTGCTTTATATATACTTTAAGAATTTTAAAAGTTTAAAATTCAAATTTAGGCCTGTAAACGGGTGAAAGTTTTATATCCGGATGCCATCTGGCGGACTCTGGTAAAAAAGCACGGTCAGTATGACAGAAACCTCGTTATGAAGCTTTGTTCATCCAACAAAAGAAAAGCCGATTGATGTTTAGATAATTCACTGCTTTTGTTTGGCTCCTTTTTGCTTCGAATACAGATTTTCACAAATAAATGTTTAAAACAATGCTTAAAAACGAAAATGCTCCCACGCTGACTCAGTTTTAGAAATGCTCCCACGCGGATTAGAAATTGAACTGTCTTATACATGAGCAAATATTTGTCATTAAATCAAGTAATTTTTAGACATTTTTCTTTAAAATACTTTTTCGTGATGTTAGCAATTTTTGTCAATTACTCAACTGTTTCTTTTACGCAGACTCAAGCTTCCAATATTCAAAGCATGTTTTAAATATAATCAGGATTCAAAGCCGCACCGAACGGTACCAACCGCCTAGCAATGGAAAGTAAGAACGTCTTAAATCACTCAGCCATCGCAACAACCCCATAAAAGGTTGCGCAAATAACCGGGATATAAATGTCCACCTCATACCACACCGTTGACAGGCGTTCAATGTATGACAACACTGACTATATGTACGGGGAGACTATTTACGGCCGCCATTCTGCACAAATAGCGGCGTTGTGAATTATAAATTCAATCAAGTTCCAAGTGGGATTCGATCCCGCACCGCCTAGCAATGCAAAGCAAGAGCGCATTAGACCAGTCGGTCATCGCAGCAACACTAAAACAGTTGGGCAAGTAACCGGGATTTAAGTGTCCACTTCACATTCCACCTCACACAAATAGCGGCACATCGAACAGCGCCAAGCAATGCTATTAAGATACTGTGTCTGAAGATATGTCGGGACAATTTGGATAATAAACAACTTCATATGATTATCACATGTCTTACTTTGTTTTTCATTAAGGAATTACTGTTACTTGTGTTGCGGTTTATGCCATCTAAACGCGAACAACAAAGCTGGCAAATTCCTTGAAGCGCGATAGCTTAAATAGCACCAAAATACGAGTTATTCCTCATACCTACTTTTTGGCCAAACAAATAATGGTAGCACAATTTCAGACTCTATTGCTTTCTTAATTACCAAATCCGCAAGTAGTCCGTCTGTATATAATGACTGGCGCATTAATTTATTAAGATTATGTGCAACTTGTTCCAACTGGGCTACCATCCTGTGACAAGGCAGTGCGGGGTATTAGTCACCATCTGTGAAAAAAATTAGTTTTGCGACCTTTTTTAGTCCTCTACCGGTTTCACCGGAGGGGACCATAGGTTTACCCTCCTGCCGTCAGTCCGTCCGTCCGCAAAAACTGGATCCCGAGATAACGCATAAAGTACTGGAAATATTTTTATGAAACTTGATATATGGATAGATGGCAGTATGGAGATTATACACGTCTTTTTTTTCTTCGTATGTTGAAAAATCTGGTTGCTATGGCAACAAATAGACTTAAAATATGGCAAATATAGCAATATTTGTGATAACTCAAAAAGTACTTAAAATATTTTTATGAAACTTGAAATATGGATAAATGGCAGTATGGAGAATATCCACCTCATTATCTTATGAACCTAAAGGAGGAACTGTCCGTCGGTTTATTAGTCATTTTTCCTCCGAAAACTTTACCATTGGCCATATTTTCTTTACTACTGAATGGAATTACTTCAAACTTGGCCACAACAATACCCTGGACAAGACCATTCCAATGAAGTACACTTCTGTGACCTTGACCTCTGAATGACCTTGACCTTTAAAGTTTTCTTGTCCAAAAACTACAAGTTTGGCCATAATTTCCCTAGTTTTGAACAGAATTACTTCACACTTGGTCACAACAACCCATTCGATAAGACCTTTTCAACAATATATATTTCTGTGACCTTAACCTCAAAATGACCTTGACCTATGATGTTTTCTTCTTTGATGATACTTTGTTCATGGATAGAGGATCATATGGAGATTATGCATTTTTAGACAAATTCTTTAGTCAATTTCCACATATGGGTTGGAGTTAGGGAGATGGACATTGCACCGGTAGGGGACTGTTGCTTTGTCTCTGACAAGCTCTTGTTTTCATTAGATTGAACCGTTGCAGGCTTGATCATTTATCTAAATTTCGTTAAAATTCGACACTCAAACATTTTTCTCTGTCAATATTCAATGATATACTAGTACCCAGACAAGTGAACTCTTTTGTGACTGTTTCACCGAAAATAAATTGAATTTAGCGTAAACAATTACTTACCCTGAAAAGAGCCGTTTGTGAATTTGAGACCAATTTCTGAATTTTGCGTCCTTGTTTAAAGGTCTAGCAAAAGCATATATGTTCACACTGCTGTTTATCTTTCTACCAATGGGCTAGTTATCTTCCGCTATGAGAGTAAAATGGAGACTTAAAAGAATATTCTTGGAAGAGGAATAATCCTATACAACACGCAAGGCTAGATCTGTTCTTATTAACAGAAGATTTCCTCCCAAAGGTTAGAAACTGTGATTGATATTAGTTATAGATCATTTTCTTGTTATTTTTGACATTGATTTACAAAATGTCTCTCATTGTAAAAAAACTTTGAAGGCTGAACAAACAATTGTTGTTATTAGATAAAGATCACTAAAAACATTGAGGAATTAAAACTAAAGTAATGTTTACAGGTATAAATTATTGCTAACCTTTCAGACATAAGTAATGAGGATTTACAATTCACAACTGATGAATGGGGATCATGGGTTCGAGCCGAGGCAAGGACTAGACTCTTTCGTGATCTCTGCAGTCCAAAAATGGACGCAAATACTGGTTGTACCAAAGAAGCTGTCGTCGAGCGGAATAATATAAATATTTAAAACTCGTTTCCCAATCGACGTAAATAAATAGGTTTAAACTAAACGAAAGTAAACTAAACAAATTCTCGGTAGTTTTAATTGTTGAAATGTGACAAAGTCATAGATTACACAAAACACATCCCTTTTAGTAAAAAAAAACAAAAAAAACAAACATACGAAATATACATATATTGATTATATATTACCCATCGACAAAGATACAACACAAATATAAATTAATAGAATTTATTTTTATTAAGTAATGGCGAAAATATTGTCATAGCTGAGTATATTTTATAAGTAGTTTGCTTGATGAAATTTTGAAGTACTAATTAAATATTAATTTATGAAGTACAATGTGCTTTTTCGCTCCGATAACGGCAGCAAAATCCCTAAATTAATGCTATAAAATGCCACTATTCAAAGGAATATATTACACTGATATTAACTAATTTGAAATATGCACGACCTTATGGAGACTATTCAGACCACAAAACAGATATAGTGTATATTCAGTCTAACTCAGATCATAGTAGCAAACTAAAGTCCTTATTCTCGTTCCACAAGCACTTATAAATTATAATTATGGTGATAAGTTCTCATGATATGTTTGCTCAGCATACTATAGCAAACTAGAGTCTTTATTCTTGTTACACAAGCACTTACATTGTGATATCTTCTCATGATATGTTTGCTCAGGTTACTATAGCAAACTAGAGTCTTTATTCTTGTTACACAAGCACTTATATAGTGATATCTTCTCATGATATGTTTGCTCAGGTTACTATAGCAAACTAGAGTCGTGTGTGCTAACAATACATTCATGGTGCATTTTTATTTGAATATATCACTTCACGATATTGCATGTCTGGTCTCACGGTCGGCCATCGCTTACTCGCCATGACGAAGGAATCTTTTAGGCTGAAAATATAAAATAAAATGGACAGAAAAAGAATGCGGCGGGAGGGTGGGTTTTAAAAGTATTTGAATAATGGTAAAAGACAAGATTTTTAAAGAAATTTAAAGATGGCGTCAGCACGCCTACCTTCTTCGTTTGATTCCAGAATGGAAAGGAATGCGTAACCGACTGCGCCACGCTTTTATATGGAAAGAAGTTCTCGGAGTATCCTTCCGCTACACTATACATGTACTTTGCGATGGGTAAAAGGGTTAATAATAGATGTTATTTACCCAAAATTATTACCCATCGACAAAGATACAACACAAATATAAATTTATAGAATTTGTTTTTATTAAGTAATGACGAAAATATTGTCATGACTGAGTATAATTTATAAGTAGTTTACTTGATGAAATTTTGAAGTACTAATTAAATATTAATTTATAAAGTACAATGTGCTCTTTCGCTCCGATAACGGCAGCAAAATCCCTAAATTTATGCTATAAAATGCCAAAAAGTGTCTCGAGAGACACTTCCGCCAAAGCGGTATAGCATAAATGAATGCCATGACAATATTCCTACGGTAAGAATAGACTAACGCCTTTATTTTCCTGTACCTTTAACATATATCAAATGTCAATTAGCATGCATCATTACAAGTTATATATGGGATAGGTGGCGCTTCCCAAGAACCTAAAAGCATATATAGCCGACCCTATCGTGTTTATCATTATGTCGTACCCTAAAGCACTGAGATGAGTATCATCAGAAAAGAGTCTTGCATCTTCAGTAATATTTAAATATTTGATGTAACCTCCTCCTTTTTTAATTGTATATGTTCCAAAACAACTATTGACCCGTTTTCTTATGCGGTCTGCAATATTATGATGATTTTCATAGTAACGCCAAGTTAAGCGAGGCAAAATTTGAGAAAAGATAATTTTACAATTTGGATTTTTTTTGTTGAATACTTTCTTTGTCGCCATTGACATCATATTCATCGTTCCCGTCAAACAGATACTTTTTTAATTTCCAACTTAGCTCTAATCCAGGTCTATCATGGCATCTTATATCGTTTCCTCCACAGTGTATAATTAGCATATTGGGCTCCGGATTAAACTGCAGGAGGTAGGATATAGTCTCCTTCAAGTCCTGCACACTCATTCCACTCGTCCCAAGCCAAGTGACCTTGACCCCTAGTTTCTCTAAACCAATATTTGGCCCGTCGGTGCGTTCTAAGGCTCGATCCGATGCCCCAATGACAAGCGACGAACCACATATCCATACGTTAAAAATGCTATTACAGTCGTGACCTGGAATCCATGTGAAGTTAAGTCGAATAGTTACAAATTGACTCGAGTATCATAGATGAAACACTTATAAATTTAGTCAGTGTTAGTAAGGCTTGCAGCTTAAAATAATTTTAAGAACAACTTTTAAATTTGTTAATTGTGAATTTATGAAGTCGACTAATTTGATGATGGTTTAAATGGTATCATTAATATATAAAACAGCTATATTTTAATTCAAGCATATAAAAAGCATATTCAGTTATGTTACATGCACATGTACGCATGCGCGTATGCAGGCTTAGAGTATATCAACATTTCTCAAATTTCTCATTGCGAGGAGCCAAACGAGTTTAAAAATTGGGTAATTACCAGCCGAATATTGGCAATCACCTGCCATCCAGTTTTGAAATTTTGAAAATTGCGAAATTGACTCGGTAATGACGCCAAATTTGCTGGCCATCATAGTTTTTGCAATTTAAAACTACATCGGATCGCCGGACCTACATAAGGCCATTTTGGCAGATCCTTTAGACACGAACTGTTATACACGAACTAACAAACCACTAGCAACGAACATACAAACAAAGAAATTATACTTCATGTACGTCAAATAATATACCAGTTTTCTCAATTTCTGAAACAGACTAACTTATTAGGCAGACTTAAATAACAACATTTGCTCCTTTTCTCAGATTCTCATAAACTTTCTACATGTATTTTTTTTTGAAAGAGAAATCTCATAGCATGTCATTGTAAGGCAAAGATGTCAATCAATAATGCCATTATCATTATAAAATTGCATATAGTCGATCATTTAATTTCATCGAAAGGATATGTTACCCAGATTCGATGCCGCCAGCTGGTTTTATTGAATGTGTTTTATACGCATTCGAGCGCCATCTGCCCCTTGATTTTATTTCGCCAATGGCACACCCGTCTTTAAACATTTTTGAGGCTCCACCAATCCGAAAGGAATGAGATTTCAGAGTCTTTGTGCCAAGACCTATAAATTTTAAGGCTTTTCTAAGCACTGCTTTAAACTGAAAACTCGATAACGGCTCACCATCAAAGTGACAGAAAAACTGTCCCCCGTGAGAAGGACGATAGTGCATGTATGACCTAATATGTCCGATACAATAAATATTCTGAGAATTATTCGGGATATCCATCAAGTTTCTATTACTTCTTTGATCTGTTTTTGAGGATCTTATAAGTAAACGTAAGCAAGTATCCGATATAGTTACGTCATCGAATTGAAGTACGGGCGATTTTGATCCTTTATCTGATAATTTAAACTCACTTACTCTAAGCAGCGCTATGAAAGCTAGTGAAAATGCCGCCGAAAATAACAGCGATTCGAATTGAGACCTACAAACTGATTCTAAGGCTTTTATGATTTTAACAAGAATGTCGTGTGTAATTGGGTCTCTTGTATCATTTGTTTTCCTAATTCGTCGCAAACCTTCAACCATCTTTTTAACAACAAACTGCTTTGTATTGTCGATAGAATTGTTCATTTTGTTAATATAGCTAATGGCAGATAGGTGGAATTTCACTAAGGAGTATGAATATTGGCATAGAGATAGGAATGCTACATATTGGCAAATAACGTCTACTTGTGGAGGCCAAAAGTCTATACAGCCAATATTTATACAAAAATCCTCAAACGCAGAAATTGCAGACTTGTAAGACCTACGAGTGCTACCTGCTAAAGATGCATTTATAAGCCTATTCACTTCAAGTGTACGGTCTGAAGGAATGATTCTGGAATCGGGGATGGCGTCCTTGACACGTAATCTGGCAGTAGTCTGTGGAGTCTTTGCCACTGAAAACGACTTATGGCGTCACAAATTTCGTTACTTTTACCTTGAATATGTTTAGCTTTTATTTGAATATTTTTCTTAAGGGTTATCAAAACCAAAGAACGGATGAGTATCATAACATTCTTATTTCTAGAGGATTTCTTATTCAGAATTTTCGCTAGGGCAGCGTTGTCCGTCCTCAATACATTTTTTTTGTTTTCCAAAATGTGTCCCCAGATATGAAAGGCCAGTAAAATCGGAACAAGTTCTAAGTATGTAATATCTGCAAAAACATTTTCTTTCCAGTGTTGAGGCCATTTAAAGACAGCCCATGAACCGTTAAAATAACAAACCACACTCTAAGTGTTTATTGCCCGCAGCATCCGTATATAGCTCAAGGACATAATTTCTGGACCATTCCGCTTCATTAAATATCTTTGTACCATTAAATTCTTCGAGAAATTGAAGCCAAACATATGCATCGTCCCTCATATCTTTGGTAACCCTGATAAAGTGAAATGACTTTTTAACTTGAGACATTCTGTCATAGAACCTACGAGTGAACGCCCTACCGGACGTAAAGCTTTTGACAGAAAATTTAACAAACCGGTTAGTGCCTGTAACTGTAAAAGCGTAACTATTTTACTTTCGATCAACCTCAGTAGGACCATTTTTGCCTTATCAATTTTATCCCGTGGTAGACGTATCATTTGTTTAACTGCGTCAATCTCCAAACCCAAATAAGTGATAACTTTAACTGGTCCCTCCCATTTCTCTTCGCTTAAAGGAACATTAAGGTGAACACATACCTCCGCAAAATTTAACATAAGAAACTTACAGTTATCGAACGAATTATGCATCATAATAAAATCCTCCAAAAGGTGATCAAAATTTTCTGAATTTGTTTTCTTTTTGACCAACCACTCGATAAATGTTGAAAACTTTTCAAATGTGAAACAAGAACATGATGCTCCCATAGGTAAAGTTTTTTGTACCCAGTAACCTTCATCAGACTTTAAGCCTAGCAAATCAAAATCCCCTGGCCAAATTGGGCACATGTTAAATGCTGAGGAAATATCGGCTTTTGCCATAAATGCACATTTACCAATTTTTTGAACCATGTTTACAACATTATTAAAGGAAGAATATGACACGTGCTTGTATTCTGGGTCGATGTAATCATTCACGCTGATATCAGCCGGGAACGACAGGTTTGTAATTAGTCGATATCCACCGGTTCGCTTTGGGAAGAGACCGACGGGATTTAACCGAAGATTGGGAATGGGAGGTGATTTAAAAGGCCCTATGATTCTGCCAAGTTTGCGATATTCATGAAGCTTAAGATTCAATATGGCTTGGTCATGTTTAACTGAACTTAGGTTGGGGGAGCTCATAGGAATCCTGGGATCACTATAATGCAATTTAAATCCATTTTGAAATCCATCTAAAAGACAAAAAGAGAATCGAATTGATTAGAATACTTGGCAAGTTCGCGCCTTAAGTTATTGACGTTGATAGGATTTCTGCTTAGGTCCCATAAACCGTCCAGGAGCCTGGTTTCCCAGCATTTGTCTTGGTGGCCGCTGACTTCTGAAATGAACACCGGAAGCAGGTGCTCTTAATGGACGAAAGGTGTTTCCAGGGAAACTAACTGGGTTTTGGAACCTATTTAAAGGAAAATTAGAGAAGTGTCGACATGCTATCATGGCGTGCATGCCCTGGCACCTTAAGCAAGTATGACTGTACTGCAACACGTGGGT
This sequence comes from Cyclina sinensis, assembly GCA_012932295.1. Taxonomy (NCBI): domain Eukaryota; kingdom Metazoa; phylum Mollusca; class Bivalvia; order Venerida; family Veneridae; genus Cyclina; species Cyclina sinensis. Next base: position 13,871,347 of record JAAONU010000017.1, read on the forward strand.
CTTGTACAAGTACCAAAGTTATTGTATTGGAAGCACTTTTTAGTCGTATTAATGGTATTCTCCTGACTAGCTTATTGTTGTGGCTTCATAGACAGTAATCAAAGCTCCGGGTCTATTGAGTTCCAGTTAATTACATGGTGGATAGATTTCTTTAAACGAAATTGTTTGTCATAATTTAACCAACCATCATGCCGTGAAGCTGCAAGCCTTATGTTTGCCAAATACTGAAGAAGGTTATGCATTTCATTGGGAAATTTTTGCGAATATATGAAAATAAATATAATGAAAGCGTCTGACCAAGTTTCGATCTTTTCCAAGGCCTTATAAGACTGTTTGTTTCTTTCTGAGATAATAATCTCCCCATTCACCAATTGCATTTTTTTAATTTGACTTTATGTTATTCTGTATCAGATCTTGAAGTTCAGTGTATTCGTTATTCCATATTTTTTGTTTTATATTTTCTTTGACGTTAACGATATTGGTACCGCAAGATTGAACAATAACAATATTATCTGTATCACCTGGTTGTGAGTCTTCCAATATGCAGGGTTCTGGATCCGCCCTTGCTGCCGGTTCTGGTCTTTCATTCGCCAATGCTGGTCCTTGAGCTTGTTCATGTGTAGGCACAACAATCGGTCTCGCCAGAGGCCTCTGTGTCTGCAAGCGGGCACGTCGAACGCTTTGAACCTGAGCTGGTAAAGTACTTGCTTTGCGTTTCGGCATACTGGAGTTGTATCAGCCATTATGAAATAAAATAACATGGAATTACCGATTGGGTTAAACAAAAATATTTAAGTTCGATTGTGATGGAAAATGGAAGCCTTTTATATTACAGAATCACTCTCGAATCTATTTCTGGAACCAACTGGTATTTCAGGGAAAGACCCTTTTCCTTCCTCACTTAAGAATCTTGTCGGGGGAGGGTAGAAGGCGTGCGTCTGGGCTCGACCCCATGACTCTCATTCGCCGAGAAGTTACGGCGTTTTACATGTCAAACGACCACGGAGGCGAACGCTAATTGATCAACAACCGACAATTAACTCTTTGACGTGTTTGCTTTGTGACGTCATAGATCAACATTTTCACGTGATTTCATTCTAAATAGCCACAGCCTAGGATGTTTGTGTTAGTAGAATTAAGTCGTCTTTAAATCACAAATGTTAACAACAATCAAGTTTGAGTTATCCACTGATCTACGATTCCATAATCTGTTGACAAATCGAACATACTGGGTATGCTACTGTAGGCAAGAAACATAGATCTATATGCAGAAACTCCTAGTTCAGCAAGTACAAAATGTATCACAAATTTAACACTGTTTTCCCAAGACTAAAGCAATCAATGGAAACAATCTGAGAAAGAAATTTTAATGTGATAAGGGTTTTTTTTCTAATCTAGTCAAAATTATTTCTAGATCTATTGTCCTTGTAATAAGACCACCGTCATTGTGGTATTTCCCCTTCTTTTGTTAAATTGTGTTGTCATTTAAACCTGACAATGCCACGTGGCTATCAAGAAACTCCAAATTACACATTTTAAATTGCAATATTGAACAATATTTTCTAAAATTCTAAACCAAATTTTGTTTTATGAGCATGATATGTTAATTTGAAATTTTAAAAGTATTTGAATAATGGTAAAAGACAAGATTTTTAAAGAAATTTAAAGATGGCGTCAGCACGCCTACCTTCTCTACCTTCTTCGTTGGATTCCAGAATGAAAAGGAATGCGTAACAGACTGCGCCACGCTTTTATATAGAAAGAAGTTCTCGGAGTATCCTTCCGCTACACTATACATGTACTTTGCGATGGGCAAAAGGGTTAATAATAGATGTTATTAACCCAAAATTATTACCTTCCGAGATTTTCATTCAAGTTTCTCCATCTCTCTGTGAGCTCGACTCAACAGCACACTTGTCAGAGCATGACAAACATTTTGCGGAATTACACCCTGTACATTGTTGCTCAAGATAATAACTTACAGTCTTAACAGTATGAAACTTTAGTTCGATAATGATTATTTTTTTATGTTTGTCAAGTGTGTTTAAAGTTTTTACATAAATATTGCGTCTCACTGGAACACCACTGGGTACACATTTTCAAATGCTGCTTAATAATATTGTAAAATTTGTGGCAATAGGTTTTTGAGTACAAATCTTAAAAGAGGCGTGGGTGGACAGCTAAGCGGACAGAGGCTCGGGCGGACACACAATAGCAAATTTGTATACGCTATCAACCAATGTGGGGTAATATTCCCCCAATGTTGGGGAACATAAATCCATCAAAAAGGACAATTATGAAAATTCCACAGTTACCGCACTAGAAGCAGACTTTGACTTTTTCATTCTCTGTGCTCAACGCCAGACAATGTAGCGAGAGAAAAACATGGCCTTATTTATCTGTAAACTGACTAATCTACCACCTTTTATAATGTTTTCGATACCAGAATGTTAAAAAAGGCGTGTAATTTAGAATAGTGAACCGCCACCACAACATGTTCAAATGCTTTTACACGGAAAAAGGTTATGTTATACTTTATAACTTTATAGACCATGGACGTATAAAACATGTGGATGATGTAATTTATATTTTGTGATTCGCAGACTTATCGTTGTGCCACCTTGGTGACTTTTCAAAAAAAAATGTGCCACCCTCTTTAAAGACATATTTCAAGAGGCAGTCTGAACAACAGCAATATGCCTCGGTGCATTAGCAAATGTTGAAAAGGTTATTGATGATGAAAAGGAAATGTGCAGTGAAAAAATTGTTTATGTATGTATGAAAAATGTTCCACACTGGGCTCACCATTAATATAATTGATAGTACAATCCATGACAGAAAAATGTCTGTGTATGGGAGAGTGAATTCGCCAGATTGACACGACCAGAGTTTCATGAAATTGCTTCCATGTGTTTAAAAGTTATTGAGCAGACACGAAATGCATGGCCTAAACCTTTGAACACCACTGATGACCGTGACCTTGAGCAGGCACGGTTGAAACATAAGTTTCCCCCCCCCCCTTCCCTCCTCCCAACTTAAGATTGTTTCATGTTCTAAATCATGATTAGGTTCATTAAAAAAAAAATCAGGGGAAATAACACTTATATTAATTTTACAGTGATTTGACATAAGTACCATCACTTGTTTGGCTTGCTGCTCAATGTCGCTCAAACCTTCGACCTCCGCTTGTGACCTTGAGCCGGCCAGGTTGCACATCGTCTTGATGGGATGAACATTCGACCAAAGTTTCATGATGAAATTCCATCCAGGGGTTTAGAATTTAAGGAGCGGACACGAAATCCAGATGCACACACACACGGACGCACTAAGACCATTCCTATATCCCCCTACCGCTATGTGGTGGGGGGAAATAAAGACCAAGTTATTCATGTGCAGCTGATGCATTCCTACAATATGCATGTTAACTACCTTCTTGAAGTTAGTTTGAGTGTAATACACAGTTGAGAATATGTTCTGAAAAAAGCTAATTAACTTCTTGTTTTTTGCCAAGCCATATCCTACTTCAAGATAGGTATATGAGGTAGTAAGTTGTGCCTCGCATATGTAAAAGTGCGTATATGTTTGAAGGAACATCAGATGCGAGACATTGTTAATTTTCATCAATATACCGAAATACTTTCGTGTCTTTCAAATCTTTACTCTTACTAGATGCCGAGATACCCGAGTCTTAGGATGCAAGCCCCACTCTGATTATGTCAACTGTATCCTCGATGTGTTGATCCAATGCACCTTTGTAAAAAGCCAATTTTTTTATGCCTTTAGCGACATTTTCTCAAACATTTCATTCACATTAGTTATTACTGATACCGTACTTCTCTGAAGCGAATTTCTTAAATCTGGATGCACTGAGGCTTGGTTTTTTACTGTTTACAAGGATGACTTATGCTTTACCATATTTTTGAATTTTTGCTCCATTTCCTGGCGAGAACGTGCTGCATGCTACAATGCCAAATTCAGGACAGACATGCCCCGTTCCGCAGGGTTTGTCGAACTATGAGATTGTGCTGATCTTAACGCGACAATCATATCAAGATCCAAATGCATAAACATGATAACTTAAAATGCCTTTGCTGTCTCATAAGTCAAGCAATGATCAGGACCGCCATCAGTCATATACACAACAATGGAACATCTAGATTGACAGAATCATTTGAATAATGTGCCTCTAGAATTCCAAGAGGGTGTGTTGAATGTCTAAATTGGGTAGAAGGTTAAAAAACTTTATCTTTTTTAGTTACAAACATCTGGCCTGAATGAAAGCTGTCTCTGGCATTAGCAGAAACATCTTTAACTAAAGTGACAGAGATTAGCTGGAAGTCATGATCTACACGCACTAGAGCTGGACAATCCTTTGAAGCAAGTTCCTTGTTGTGACCACGTACAATGGTTGAGATTGGTATTCCTGGTTTCACTTTTGGGACAATAGCTTTGTCATCCATACATATGAAAATACAATCACGACGTTGTAAAACGCAAAACTCTTTTATATTCTGGTAGTACTTTGTTGCTTAATGGGAATCTTCATGAAATACACGAGATTGTCTTGTTTGTACTCTAAATTGATTATTAAATTTCCTGGTACACTTAGGTGCTGCTTTCTGAAATGGATTTGCCGGGAAAAACTCCAGCCTAATTGTTTCTGTACTTTGATCTAGAAGTCCATCTGGAACTCGACTGGGAATTTCTTGTTTAAAAAATTCTACAGAAAAAGCCAAGGGAGAAAATCTCCCCTCCATGCCTTTCCTCTTGTACCTGAAGTAGCTGTTCACCAGAATACTTTCCAGTTCTTCCAAATATGTATCATAATAAGTTCTACTTCCATCTGTTGCCCCAAAATCCAACCATCTGTACCCAGTATTTATTTCAGCTATCCTATCATCAATTATTTGTTGAGTGAAACTTATTTCAGCTGCCTCAAATCCAGTTACCTCATTATACATGTGGCGCAAGACTTAATTTTAAGGACATTTTACCTAAATAACACACTTGTCTATGAATTTTCTCACTAACCGTGATTAAACCTAAGGTAATTTTCTAAATATCTGCTTAATAATTTTTTTAAAGTTTCTTTCCTGTTATTAGCTTCTTCTGGTGGTACACTTCAAATAAAATCCAGTGTACCAATGCTTTCGACATATGCAACTCAACATAACATGATAGGTTTAGATAATTTCAATTCTTTCAAGAGTTGTCTTTGTTCATACACATTACTCGGAGTATAATTTTCTTTATCAATCCATGTGTAGTCGTTCATTGCAACAAGCTCTAGGTAGGGATCACCGACGCTTTTCAACTGAATTAACATATGTGCCGCTTGTGTCTCCTTTCATTAGCACCATCTCTCTCATGAACATGGCTTTGTTGTCCTTTTCAAATGACATATGTACTTTGTCAAATCTTCAGCAATGTGTTTAATATTTTTATGTTATTTTACAGTTCTAGTTGTTACTACAGATGGCAAGCACAATACTTAATTTTACAATTTCATACAGACGTGTCATAGAGATAAGAGCAGATTTTTACGCAACTCTTTGTATTTATAATAGTCCTGAAACTTTTCAAACTCATTGGAAATTTGGCAGCTATTTGACTTGAACTTATCACGAACAATATCAATATACCACAACGCTGTTGTTTTTTAAACACCTCATTTCCACTTGAGATTGTGTCTTTAGCCCACTCACAACCCATTTGCTGATCCCGATCAATAAGATCATTATAAAGTACCTGTTCATCATATTTTTCTGACATAACAAAGTTCTGTCTAGTATTCAACAGAAGAGTGAAAGCATCCGTCTAAGAGTTTAACACACCATCACCACTGTCAGGCGGGTTCGAAGTCAAAGCTTTGAGTCGTATTCTACAAATATACAAAGACCATCTATAGCAAACTGCCGTCTATATTTGGATACCGATTTTGATCCCCGACCAGAACAACGAATTTTTTACATGTACACATTGAATACAGTCAATGCTAATGTGCTTCACCAATACCTTACATGCAGATATGAAGAGCTCTGAAAATCATCTTGAAGATTGTACTGCAAAGCCGTTGGTTAAAAAACTTTGTTATCTTCATCATCCCTGAAGTAATAACAAAACGTGCCCTGTGGTGGCAGCTATCTTGCTGTGTGGTATTAGGTACACACCATTCCGGACTCAGCCTACAACATTGAAAACATCAGCTTTCAGGACAATATCTGATATTTTCACTCATTAAATTATCATATATATTTTCAAGACACATGTGTTATAACGAAAATGCTTACCTGTTTTGTTGTCTTCTAAGGTCAGTCATTCTGCCAAGATGACAACGATTCTCCTTTCATTCGTTAATAAATCCAAAATGCAAACTCTATCGGTTACGTAGCAACGGGAATGAAATGTTACTCGAAATTTAATGATGTTTTTATATGCCCCCGGAGGAAGGGCACATTGTTTTGGTCTGTCTGTTTGTCACATAACTTTAACATTTTTGAGGCCCAGCCACGAGCATGGCGTTCATCCGAACGTAGCGCTTGTTTTTATTTCTTTGGTACGGTTGATGAAAGAAACAACTTTTTTCTATTTTGTAAAAAAAGGTCTGTAAATCCGACGAACAACAGAACAATCTGATGTGATCTTATCGAAAATCTGTTTAATAATATGCAACTTTTTGAAACTGTTTTAGTATCATCACTGCATTGCCATTTCAAACCATGGCATAGGCATTTTTATCATTCTTTGTGGATTAACAATCTGATTAAAAAACAGCCCCTGAATAGCAGTCGCTATAAGGATCTGAACGTCACCAAAAGAAGGTCACCTTCTCATGACCTTTCAGTCATCCAATCAGTGCGTAGCTTACAAGTTTTTGCGGGTGGATCAGTTCATAATTTTTTCAACCTGAGAGCATGTGAAAATCTATATTTAACTGGGATCCCAAATAACGGAGTCGTTTTCTGTGTAACACATTGTAGTTGCACTTTAGTCAGAGTTAATTCAGGAAATGTAAAATACTGATGTACTTATGTGTGTAGAAAAATTTCCAGTATTTTTGACATTTGATAGATACTGCATGTATACCAAAATAAACAGGTCCGTTTTCTTGAATATTTTCGTCACCATATGTTAATACGCTGATTAATATTCATTTAGTAAATACAAACCGAAACTTACATCAATCGAAGGAGAATTAATTTATCTGACTAAACATTTTTTTTCAAATTGACCATACTATAAAAATTTACACAACATACTGGAAATCCAGATTATCAAGAAGTTAAAATTGAATGGGTCCCCTTCCGATCTAACCGTAGTTAGATCGTGTACTTCAGTCAGATTGTGTGGATTTACTGCTTATCTCCACAAATGTACATCTGAGGGACATAATCAGTTTATGTTTGTGGATCTATCTATTCTTGATTAAAATAATCAAATTCTATTCTCAGCGTCTGAAGATGCATAATTGTGGCCAAGAGCAGTTAAGAAATGGAAACATCAAATATTGTTATTTCAAAAATTATAAATATACGTGACCCTTTAAATTCGAAATGGATGTAAAATATAGACAGAGAATATATTTTTTTGTGTGTTAGAGATCGAACATTTATTTCTTTTTTTAAATCTGATGCTCTCGAGTGAAATAAATTTTCGATCACGTACAGAAAAAAACAAAACAAACAAATATTGTATTTAGTTCATATTTTCTTAGATTAACAATAACTTTTCGTGATTCAAATTGAATCATTTAAGTGAAGTTGCGTATTTATTCATTTAATCACAGGAATCAGAAGTTTTATCAATGTAAACAAGTTGGAGGAACTCGTAGATAATTTTAGGCATATGTAGCAAAAACAACGGGAATGCAACGAAGTTTTCGGGCACCTTCCGAAAACACCATTTTTATGTATGATCTTACACGGAAAACGGTCCATGTGGAAAGTAAAATATCTGTACTCAATAAATGCATCGAAATAAAATGCAGTTCGTGTCATTTAATACTCTTCCTGGCGATTTTTATTTGTTTTGGTCGTCAGACCAAACAAATAACGGTAGCACAATTTCACTCTCTACCACTCTTAGTTACCATATCGCAAATAGTCCGTCTGTATAAAATGACTGACGCATTAATTTTTACACCATTCTCAGAGAACAGAAAAATAGTTCCTGCCTGGTCAACTTCAGTTTAACTTATTACTACCAAAAGTCAATACTGACTAAAAGGTTAACGATTCCTTATATTATGTAATTTTTTACACTTTAACAAATTATCGGTAATATTCAAATAATATTGATTATAAACATGTCGATTTCGTACTCTTGAATGAAAAGGCTTTCGTATATATGAAATTACGCAATAATTTGTAACGTGACCAAACCTCGCCGAAAAGTAAACAGAAGAGATTACCACGCTCATGAAAAGTTTGTAGATTCTATTCATGTAACTTTATTTGTACATTATCACGTGGTGTTTTCTTAACAATAGATAAATGTACAAGTCGACGCATTATTACAAACGAGTTTATAACAGTTGAGAAAAGCGCCTATATTTTAATTAAGTCACGGTTCCTCTGTTTATTACTTACGAGTGACGAAATCCAGATCTGCGGGCAGGTGTAAAACCTGGACAACAAGGAAAAAACATCGGTTTTCCGGAATTTTTGACCTTCTTATTTAAAAAATAACAAAGATAAATGACTGAAAATACTATAGATGCTTCATTTTCCTTTCAATATCAAACATTTATAAAAATAAGCTTGATTTAATGACGCTCAATAAGTTTAAATTGATAAATAAAACGCCCAATTCCACAGAAAAAGCGGAAAGAAACAATTATTTAAGTTGCTCTTGGTAAAAAAAGTAGTAAAGATAGATTTAAAAAAAATACCATATTTGTTACAATTACGTTTCAATCTGAAACATTTATGAAAGTTAGCTTTATTTAATGACGTGAAGTAAGTTTAATTTGATAAAGAATTAACCCGGGATTCGAATCCCATTCTAGCTATTTGTATTCTAAAATGCATTGCATCTTTTTGTTACGGACTTGCTTCTTCGTAAAAATTTGATCGCTTGACACTGAATAGGAGAAGGACTTTAAGGAGGAGTTACTGTCTGCCCATTGCATTTTGTGACATCTTTGTATTTCCTATTCCACTTGTGTATTTAATTCCTTGTTCCTTTTACATAATAAGTGTTAAAGAATGATTAATGAACACAAAGACATGTTAGAACTGTTACATACATACATCGCCAGAACATGTTTTCTATAATTCTTGTCCATTTAGTACACTTGGATAATTTTTTTCAAATGTTTGTATTAGAAAATAAATAATACAGCAAAAAAATAAACAAGACATCAAATTATAAGTTTGTATAAAATGTATTTATATACAAAAATGTATAAAATAGTTGCCTCAACAGTCAAGATCAAATTAAAGAACATGAAAAAATGTTCTGAAACATAGTATGACAATGTACTAACTGAATGTAAAAGGAAGCCTGCAAATAATGGCAAGGTTGCTCTGTCTAACCATCTATGGGCCACTACCATTGGATGGTTTCTGTTGTCACTTGACGAGGTTTAAGATTAACGTACTAAAACTAAATTTCATTTTTTAGTTTAGTATGAAATACATTTGTTTTGATAAAGTTTATGTTCCACTATTTGAAATATTATACACATGTATAGATATAGTTCTATTCATATACAAAATATTGTAAAGTTCGTTGCTAAAGTTATTTTATTTCAATACTATCAAAGATAATGCCATATAACTTTAAATACATTTCCTTTTACTTCCAATGGCAGATTCCAACAAAATCTAAATGGAAATCTAGCAAACAGTGTTAATTCATTCTGAGATATTAAATTGGAAAACAGATTCGCGTCTGATCGGAGTTATATGTATTGACCGACCAAAAATACAGCATTCACTAGGTGCAATTTGGTAACTTATAGATACTGCTATTTACACTAACACTAAATGTCTAGTATTTCAACTTCATATACCTGATCTTAAGCAATTACTACTTGGATTTCATTTCCAATTTCATTATATCCCCCCGCCAACCTCCCACACAGGGAAGGGAGGGCGGCCGGGGTAGGATACTGGAATCAACTTGACCAGCTAACTGCCAGGTCTGGTTATTTGTCGAGGGCATAATTCAATAAGGATTGGCGGTATCATTTTGAAACTTCTTCGATGAAACGACAGATGGATAGACCTCATAGGGAAAATAAAGATCTCTTTTGCATAATTTTAGAGATATTGCCATGACATTGTGTAATGTATCAAACTTGCCTACATAGAGAGACAGATCTTACTGAGGAGATCGCAGTGTCCAAGAACCACAACTTTCTTATGCATAAGTTTGCAGTTATTGTTCTTTGTGATTTTTCATCCTTAATTTATGGCCGGTGAATCACTCAAAAGTATTGGATATATCAACTTGAAACTTCACACTTTGATAAATTTCATTGATAAAGTGCAGTGCAATATGAACCATGACGTTCTTATGCATAAGTTTGCAATTAATGTCCGTTATAATTTTTCATATTTGATTATTGTTTCATAACTTTAAAGGCGATATCATGTATTAACATGAAACTACACTCTACTGACAAAGTGACATGTGGGAGTATTTTCGACAGGACAGTGGTTTTCAAAGTTTAAATACCGTGTACACTGGTGCAGCATGTAGAGGAGTATTCAGTCTCTTCTAGGATGAGCCAATAATTACTGAGATGTTGAACACTTGTAAACAACCTTTCTGCAAAATGGAAGGAAAAGAAAATAGTGGCAACACTGATTACTGGCTCTGTGACCCACACAAATTTAGTGCCTTCAGTGCTTTGATTAAATCGTGTTGTTGTAGACAGCTACTTATCTGTTACCCAGCGACACATACGCGCTTTTGTAAATTTCACTAGTGGCTTATCAGATTAAAATCTACCGTTATATTACAGTAAAATTTAGAAGTGAGAAGTTTTGAAGTTAAAAGTAACGAAGTTTGAAGTCATAAAGTAAGGAAGTTAGAAGTCATAAAGTTAGAAGTAAGGAAATTAGAAATAAGGAAGTCAGAAGTAAGGAAGTTAGAAGTAAGGAAGTGAGAAGTTAGAAATTTGAATTTAGGAAGTTAGAAGCAAGAAGTCATAAAGTTAGAAGTCATAAGTCATGAAGTTAGAAGTCCGGAGGTTAGAAGTCAGAAACTCAGAAGTCCCTCCAGGGCTTCCATAGTAAAACACTGGAAAGTGTGTCTGAAATAAAAATGCTACTTCGTGTCACGACGTTTCTTAACAAGTCAATGGCACAATATGTATGAAACTATTTCAATGCTTTTAATGACTGTATAAATAAATCAATTGATATCCTTGAAAAAAAGTTGAAATGCTCGTATTTTGTGATTTTGTTTTGTCCATTATAAACTGCCGTTTAGAATTTTTGTTTTCAAATCTAAAGAAAAACAGCGATTTCACCCTGTCACATATAAATTAATATTCGTTAATGAATAATTAAGTAATTTCTTGCGAACGTGAATTTTTCGACCATTTAAAAACTAATTGCGAGGCATAACTTGTTTAATAGAATCAAAACTAAACTATCAAACAAATTTGCTCGCATAATAATAAGATGTTGCAGGTTCTATTAGATTTTGCTTTTTCGTTTTTCAAGTAAATCTGATGATTATAATTATAAACATGTTTTATCATTACAACAATTTTGATGAAAAATTTGACACGATGTTCAGCTATTAAATATCGTGCAACAAAGTAGAGGCAGGGTTAGGGTTAGGGTTAGGGTTGGAGGTATTAATCCTTCATAGAATTGCATTGTCCGTCAATTTCCCAGGGAAAAATAAAATAACACGTTATCTCCTATTCACACTTTTTTTGCAGATGATGCATTTTATTAAAAACCAGACGGACTAATTGACAGGTAGTCACGTGTTACTGAAAAAAAGTTTACTTCACTTGTCAGTGGCAAAACACACTGATTATCTGGCCTTCGTCTTATAGAATAATAGATATATTTAATGTAGGAATCAAAATAAAATAACGTGTTCAACGTTGAACTTTTGAATAAGAAAATAGATTATATGATAAAGAAACTATATATTTACATCTTTTCTAATTAAACACAGTCATTGCCTTTTAATACGGGATACATCATTCTTAAAAACAGTCATTTTTCATGCAAATCAGTAAAACATACTTTGCATTATTAAATGCCCAAATTTATTTTTACATTTCCAAGATAGTAACAAACTAAAAGAAAAACAATCATATATTGATATTAATATTTTGAAGAACAAGTCGAGCTATTCCTGTCAATGAGTCGGCGTCGTCGTCGGCGGTGTCGTGCAAAAATTTTAATGTTGCTGATTACTCCTAAACTATAAGCTTAGAATTTTGATATTTGGTGTGTAGCATTGTCAAGTGATCCTTTACTATGTTGGTTCAAATCATGATCCCAGGGTCAAAATTGGCCCCGCCCTGAGGCTTATTTATAGTTATATAAGTAAAAATTTGAATATCTGCTTCTCTAAAACCACTTGACACAGAGCTTTGTAATTTGATATGAGGCATCCTTTAGTAAACATCTGCCAAGATTGTTCATATTATGTCCCTGGGATCAAAATTAGTCCCAACCCAGGGGTCACTTGTTTTTTGGCATATACTTATATAGGAAAAAAACTTCTAATGGGAAAGTACGAAGCACAGAGCTTTGTAGGAGCACATTTGTCTCGGAGCACATTTGTCTTACGTAAGACCGATTCGGTCGCATTTGTCTCACATGAGACTATTGGGACCTCAAATGTCTAACCAAAAAAAACATTTGTGTGACAAATGTGCTCCGATCAAGTTTTTTAACGGACAGGTAAGCACATTTGTCTCATGCCATTTCTAATGAAATACAAGCACATTTGTCACATATTTTTTCTACTTCAGAAAAAAAATCTTAGATTGAGGTTCGCTGTTTTACCTAATGTTAAGTGTAATTAGCAATAAGTCTACTTATGCTTTTTCATGAAATCTCAAACCGAAAAACTGCAGTGATTTCGCACTGTCACAGTATCCCAAACCATGAGCGTTCGCGGTAGAATATTGAGTCTCGCTGCATTTCTCGAGGAGGCACCGTGGTCCAAGGGTAGAGCGCAGGGCTCCTGATCCGGAGGTTGCGTGTTCTAATCCTGTCAGAGGCGAGATTCTCTCGCGATCTTCACATTCCTCCAAGCTGCGCGAATACTTGTATAGATCCCAGGAAGCAGTCATCAATCGTGATTAATCTGAGTTGTAAGAACTTGTATCGCAATCGAAGTAAAATAAATGAGTCTAAACTAAACTTAAAAGGCAGTCAATTAGTATCATAATTGTCTGACAGGTTATTATTAAGCCTGCGGCATTTTTTTTTCATGACAGACAAATTAGGTCAATTGTTTTTCCTTGAGAGAAAATATGTTCAACCTAGGATTAAAAGTAAAGAATGCAGTGAATGTAATAACAGTCACTTACGTTGATTTTAACTCGCTGGAGCACTAGGTAAATTCATCAGGACTTTGATTTGTTTGTCCCAATGATTTATCGGTCGAGTTCGAACATGGCTTATCTGGGTTGAAAAAATAGGTCACAGAGCCCAAATATAGAAAAACCTTGTTAATACTCTAGAGGCTACATTTTCAGTCCAAAAATCCTGGAAATTTGTCAGAAAGGTTGTATTAATGATTTCTAGCTTAAGTTGGAATATGTCATCTAGGGTCAAAAACTAAGTCATAGAGCCAAAATATGAAAAAACCTTGTTTACACTCTAGAGGTAACATTTTCAGCCGAAATAATTTGGAACTTTGTCAGAAAGGTTGCTTCTATGATTTATAGCTCAAATTCGAATATGGGTCATCTGGGTTCAAAAACTAGGTCACAGAGCCCCAAAATAGAAAAATCTTATTAACACTCCAGAGGTTATATTTTCAGTCCAATTATATTGGAAATTTGTCAGAAAGGTTGCTTTGAATATTTTTAAGTCAAGTTCGAATATCTTGGTTCAAAAACTAGGTCACAGAGCCCAAATATGGAAAAGTCTTGTTAACTCTCTAGATGTAACATTTTCAGTCCAAATAACCTGGAAATTTGTCAGAAGGATTGTTCCAATGATTTCTAGCTCAATTTTGAATATAGGTTATCTGGGGTCAAAAACTAGGTCACAGAGCCCAAATATGCAAAAATCCTTTTTAACACTCCAGAGGTTACATTTTCAGTCCAAATACCCAGGAGATTTGTCAGAAAGGTTGTTTTGATGATTTCTAGCTCTTATTTGGATATTGGTCATCTGGGTTCAAAAACTAGGTCACAGAGCCCAAATATGCAAAAACCTTTTTAACACTCCAGAGGTTACATTTTCAGTCCAAATACCCAGGAGATTTGTCCGACGAGTTGGTTTGATGATTTCTAGTTCAAGTTCGTGTTTGGGTCATCTTGGGTCAACAACTAGGTTACAGAGCCCAAATATGGAAAAACCTTGTTAATACTCTAGGAGTAAGATTTTAATTTCAAATAACTTGGAAATTTGGCAGAAAGGATGCTTCTACGATTTCTAGCTCAGGTTCGAATATGGGTCATCTGGATTCAAAAACTAGGTCACAGAGCCCAAATATGGATAAAAAAACATGTTAACACCATAGAGGATACATTTCCAGTCCAAATGTCCTGTAAATTTTTCAGAAAAGTTGTTTTGATGATTTGTAGCTCAAATTTGGATATGGGTCATCTGGGATAAAAAAAATAAGTCACAGAGCCCAAATATCGAAAAACCTTTTTAATACTATAGAGGCTACTTTTCAGTCCAAATATCCTGTAAATTTGTCAGAAAAATTGTTTCAATAATTTCTAGCTCAAAACCGAATATTGGACATCTAGGTTCAAAATCTAGGTCATAGAGCCCAAATATGGAAAAACCTTGTTAACACTCTAGTGGTAACATTTTCAGTCCAAACAACCTGGAAATTTGTCAGAAAGATTGTCTCAATAATTTCTAGGTCAAGTTCGAAAATGGGTCATCTGGGGTCAGTTAACCAGGTCCATAGCCACTTTTGTAAAAAACAGTCATACTCGAATTGAGCGATAAAGGGCCATCATGGCCCTCTTGTTTCTTTTAACTTTTGTAAATCAACTTTAAACCTACAGGAATTAATCGGACAAAAAATGCTTTGTGATTTAATTATATGCTGACTTTTAGCAATAAGTCGCGTAATATATTGTATAAAAACACTGACAACTAGCGTTAATCTGACAACAATTCATTTAGATGAAATCTAAGAATCACGATGTGTACACTTCCGCCATTCTCCAATGGGCCACAATTACGTCACAAATCTTAAGTTTTGCTTTCTCTCGCCCTGCATTTTTTGCAACAATGGCTCCGTCTATAAACCGAGTGAAACCCTCAATTTTAGATTAAAAAGTAAAAATTCATGTATTTGGAAATCCCATATTTTTGTAATATCTTGGATTATGAAATAAAACGAGAAGTTGATTTAAAATATATTCGAAATTTTTGACTTTCGGTACCCTTTAAAATAATTATATAAGCCTCAAAAATATGGATATTTTTTGTGAAGTAACTGAAAAGATGATTATTATTTTTTTAGCCTACACAAGTAAAAGTACAGTGTTTCCTTCAGAAGGACTGAAATAACAAAAACTTTCAAGTACCCCCTCGGCGACGTACTTTTCAAATTGATTACTAAAATAAAAGTATAAATAAATGAAGAATTGATAAGAAAAATGAACTATTCTATAAAACTAACATGATAATAAACCTAATACGAAGGAATGACAGGGACTGACAGCGGTTTCTTAATCGTGTAGACTTCAAGTAAAGACTCTATTCGATTAATTGATTTTTAATACATCTCTTAGTAGGTCTGTTATTGCAGATAATTTTCAGGTTGTAAATGTGGACAGACAGAAGGACAGAGGGAGATAGAAAGGCAGCTAATTTCTATTTCTTTTCGGACAATTACCATGTACTAAGCAGAAACAGATTTCCTTTTAAGTAGAATTTTAGTAGGATATGATAGAATGTGAGACAAATGTGCTTCGAGTGTCCTTCTTATTGTATGTCAAACACATCTGTCTCATTTCCAATTTGTGGCAAATATGAATGTTTACGAGCACATCGGTCACACCTCGTGAGACAAATGTGCTCCGAGACAAAAGTGCTCCTACAGAGCTTTACTGTTTACTTATATGGGATGGGTAGGTACTTCCCTCCCCTCCCCTCACCCTCTGCATGGGACCTCCACCATTACCCCCTCCCATTTTTTTAGGGATTAGAGGGTACGTACCCCCACAAGATATTCCCCCCATACACACACAGACAAAATTCTTTAGTTTTTGGATGGGTATGTACTAAAAATATTGTTTCTTTTCTCTTTTCGTTTCTTTTCTATTTTTTCTGGCATTAGTAGGTACTTGCATTTTTTAATTTCTTTATTTTGCTTTTTTTATTTTTTTTATTGTTTTTTCATGGTTTTCTTACAAGCTCGTTTCGGAATAAACAAAATAGAAGAGCGTAGTGCTGCTCCGCGGTGTTCTTGTTCTTTTTATGGTCATTATGGTTAAAAACTGCCCTAAGTATAATAGTATACTCGGTTTCTTTTCCTCAATTCCCTTCAAATGATGTAAACGAATAAGTGCTGTCTTCATCCTAAATGCCTAAGAGACTTCTTAAAGCAATCTGAGCTTCATAACTGATTAGAAATCTTGACAGGTGGTCAGAGTTCTCTTTGACTGAATCAGTCATACGTTCGGTAAATGAAACCTCTGAGAGCGTAAATGATTCAAAGAAGTACGTTAATTTTTACAGTTACATTCAATCTTTCTGTTTCTATTTATTGTCATTAACTAACATTTGTGCTTGTGTATACATGGAATTAATCTTTCCTATAGGTTACCACAAGGAATATTCACGCTTTTTTAGTTATATTTTTATAATGTATTTTTTAATAAAGTATCAAAGTTCTTTTGTTTTGTTTGCACTTCTTTTCAAAGTAACTGGAATGCGTTTAAAACTCCAAATTACAATAAGGATAAAATCATATGTTTCTTTTTCAGTTCAGTTCCAGTTTATTTCATAATTCTCAGTTTGTACATGGTATACAAAACATGAGACAAAACATTATAAACATAACACACAAAAAAGTATTAGAAGATCACAGTGTCATGCATGAGGGCAACACAGTAACAAAACTATTACAGATAAGAGAGTAGAAAAAAAACAACCTTAGAACATGTTGTTATTTTTTAAACCATATTTTGGGTTGTTCGATTAAATTCCATTCATTATCCTCAGTGTATTAAGTTGGCTCGTAACCAGACAAGAGAAATGTGTTGACACGCAGAGGGTCCATTTAATTCATGAAAAGGAGAATAAAAGCCACGTGTATCTGAATTGGATTTATTAAAAGTCGCGTTGCATGGCGGGATATCTTTTGTAAAGAGGATTAATCATTATCCAGGATTGTGTCGTCAGTTATAGTGAATATTCTCATGGATTTATAATTTACACACAATGGATTATTTTTTAAACTTTTAAATTTCAATTTAGCTTCTTAATGACATTTGAATTTGAAACTGGAATTCTGTATTATAATGATGGAATCTTTATAGACTAGACCTTAACTGAGTATTTAAAGAAGAAAAAGAAGCTGTTCGAGCTTGAAGTGGACCATTAATGAGGATTTTGGCTCAGCATATCAGGTCAAGATGTAGATGCAAAGTTTGTCAAAAATCTGTGTAACTTGTAACTTATATTTCAGATAAACTTATATCCAAGCTGAAAAGAAAGAAAAAAGAGATAAGAAAAAAAAATCTCGATTAGGATAGATTACATAACGGATGTTTTAATTACATTACCGAAACAAAATGTAAGCGTCAGGTGCAGGATAGGAATAATAATAAAAAAAATAAAGGTCAAATTAGCAAAGAATTTGTACAATAAATAAACAGCGATGTTTAACATCATCTTACTACATGTTTTTAATTAATAAGGTAAACAATGTAATGTTTACATTACAACAATGAAAGCAAACAATGTAGTTTTTGCATTATAACAAACAAAACAATGTAAAAATTAAATAAAAGAAAATTCAGAAATTCAGAAAGTCCTATATAAATTATGTTATAAAGTGAAATTATACATAAATTTGCAGTTATTCAAGTCGTACACTTCTGATACTAAATTAATTGATTTAATGTGTATGTAGTAATATTTATTGCGTCCATCCGTGGTCTGTTGTTGTTTTCAGTACAATTTCAACAAATTTACACAGTTTCAGTAGCTCAAATTTATTCACAGTATTCATTAATTGATACAATTTAATGATGTTAGGATGTTTGTAATAGTGTAATCTTAAATATTTTTTCCGGTATTCTGAAAAAAGCTACAGTTCATTATGTAATGGAATTCATCGCCAACTTCCGTAAAATGTGGATGTATACATAAGTGACATTTTCTGTTTGTAAGTGGTATGCTAAACCATCTTCCTATTTCAACTGGGAGGTGGTGATTTCTTGTGCGAAATGCAGTTAAAATCTTACTGTAATAGTTTGGCAAAATACTAAAATACGTATTCAACTCTAATGTACGCTTAAAAAGTTTGTAGTTAGTGCAACCACTAGATTTTGATACAAATTCACACCATGTCTGTAAACATTGATCAAATATTCTTTGTTTGTATGCCACGGGGAACCATTTTCTATTTATTTCTTTTTGTTGAGTCCATATATTTCCAAATCCATTTTAATATATATTGTATATATAGGTCAGCCATTTTGAATGTACTTTTCCCTGTTATTTTAAACCATATATTAATAGATACATATTATTAGCGAGTTTATTACTATTGTGATCAGATACTTTACTCCAGAAGTAAATCATTCTAGAATCAATGTATCATTGTATTGGTATAACTCCAAGTTCTCCATAGATCATGTATGAGGGTGTGCTTTTCTTCATGTTAAGTATTAATTTTAAGAATTTTAATTGAATTCTTTCTAGACTTTCATTATTGCTATATCCCCAGAGTTCACACCCGTAAAGTAGTATAGGTTTAACAGTTTTGTTGAATAGGTCTATGTGGAGATCAATTGGTAAATTAAGTTTTCTGATTTTCTTTAAAAGTGCAAACATGGCTTTATTTGATTGTTCTATAATATGTTTTTTGCTTTAGCATAACTTTTTGTTCTTGATAGGTATAAACCAAGATACTTGTATTCATTTGTGGTTTCGAGAAATGTTCTTCTAAAAGTAAAGATTCTTTGAAATGTATTAGTTCTTGATCCAAAAACAACTACCTTTGTTTTTGTTAACTTCAAGTTTCCAACGTGTATAATAATTTTCGAATACATTTAGCATATTTTGAAGATCTTCTCTATTTTCACTTATTAAAACTGTATCGTCTGCATACAAACTTATAAACAATTGAAACAGCATATTGATATCATTGCTGTTTAACATGCATGTTACTCCATTTACATTTTCTACGTTCAAGTAATTTTCTAGGTCATTTAGGTATAGTGCAATTAATAACGGCGATAAATTTTCTTCTTGTCGTATACAGATTTACATGAACAAAATAGAGAGTAACCTTCTCTTGTTTTAATTCTGGACTTAATGTTATTGTACATATTTTTATAAGACTGAAACATTTTCCATTTATTCCTTGTTTGAGTTATTTAAGCCATAAACCTTGGCGCCATACAGTATCAAACGCTTGCTTGAAGTCTATAAATACACAGAATAATTTTTTCTTTTGAGAATTCATAAGGTCCATTAGGCATTGGAGTACAAATAAATTGTCTGTTGGCGAATGATTTTTTCTAAACCCTGCCTGACAATTACCAATTACATAATTTTCTTCAATATAAGCATTTAAGCGGTTATTTATTATTGTTGTAAAAAGCTTGCCGAAACAACTTAAAAGTGTGATAGGCCTATAATTTTCTGGAGAATCAACACTTCCTTTATTTTTATAAATTGGAATGATGTCTCCTTTCAGGTATTATTCCTTGATCACAAATTAAATTGAACAATTTGACGTACACTGGTAGCATAATATTTACATAGTTTTTATGTGTTCGTTTAATATACTGTCTACCCCAGGGCTTTTATTGTTTTTTTTTAGATTTTTAAATGCTTTTATTTTGCCCCCATCGAAGATGAGGGGGCATATAGTTTTGCAAATGTCGGTCGGTCTGTCGGTCGGTCCGTCGGTTTCCGATCAATAACTAGAGAACACTTTGACTTAGGTTCACCAAACTTAGTATGCTGGTTGGTCATCACCAGTAGATGACACCTATTGATTTTGAGGTCATTAGGTCAAAGGTCAAGCTCACAGGGACCTTCATCCTAAAAACGGTTTCCGATTAATAACCAGAGAATGCTTTGATCTAGGTCCACCAAACTTAGTATGCTGGTTGGTCATTACAAGTAGATGACCCCTATTGACTTTGAGGTCATTATGTCAAAGGTAAAGATCACAGAGACTTTCATCCTAAAAACGGTTTCCGATCAATAACTAGAGAACGCTTTGACCTAAGTTCACCAAACTTGGTATGCTGGTTGGTCATTACCAGTAGATGACCCCTATTGATTTTGAGGTCATTAGGTCAAAGGTCAAGGCCACAGGGACCTTGATCCTAAAAACGGTTTTTGATCAATAACTAGAGAACTCTTTGGCCCAACCACAAGCAATTAGGTGCTGCTGGGGGGCATGTATGTTTTACAAACATTTCCTGTTATTTCTTCTTCTGTTATAAGTTCATTAATATCATCATTTAGTTCTGGCAATAAACCTTCAAAGTCATTAGGGTTTACATCATTATGCACTGTAGAATGTACATTTTTAAAAAAGTCATACAAATCTTCAAGTTTGGCACATACTGTTTTATTCTTTCTCCCTATATCATTAATAATTTTTCAGAATTGTTTGGGAAAATCCCCTTTTACCTGTTTCATCATTTCTATTTTATCATTCATATATAGGCTACATAAAAGAAAATTAACAGGAAACAATCAATGGATTTCTTGGCTACCCAGTTTTTGAAACAGTTCTTCTGCCTTGAAACCTAGAATATGAAATAATGAAACACCCTGAAATCCATCCGCATCATATCCTATAAATATAAGCAAATTGTATGAATGAAATGAATACGAAATAAACACGGGATTTCTAAGCTACATATCTATTCTAGCAGCCTATCAGCCTGACAGCGTATCAGCTTTGGCTGGGTGGTTTCAGAGGAGATGTCGTTTGAATCAAAATTTTGACGCACTAACACACTCACGCACGACGACAGACATCATGCGATCAATAGCTCACATGAGCACATAGTGGTCAGGTGAGTTTAAAACATCAAAGAGATATAAAGCCAAAGTTAAAACGTGCCAGGGATATTCCTTGCATAAAGCTTTACCGAAGTTGTTCCAAGAATTCAGTTCCATGCAGAACTCTTGTTGCTTTGGTAATCAAAGGTAAAATTTTTAAAAATCTTCTTGTCTAAAAACCACAGGACCTTGAGCTTAGATATTTCGCATGGTGTATCAGCTAGAGGTCCTCTACCAAAGTTGTTCAGATTATGCCCTTGTTTCAAAATTAGCCACGCCCTTGGGTCACATCTTTTACATAGAAATGTATAGGAAAAACTTTAGGAATCTTCTCTGAAACCACAAGGTCCTTAAATTTTGCACAAAGTATTGTCTAGTGAACCTCTTCCAGGATTGTTTAAATTATGTCCCCGGAGTTTAAATTTACTCCTATCCGGGGGTAATTGTTTATATACAGGCATATTTATTTGGAAAACTTCCAAAGTCTTTTTGTCTGAAACTACAATGCTTTGGGATTTATTATTTGGCATACAGGTTCACCTTGATGCTCCTCAATGAAGATTGTCCAAATTGTGCCTCTGAGGATCATAAATGGCACCGATCCGGGGGTCACTTGATTTAATAGAGGCTTATATAGGGAAAAATCTTCTTGTCTGAAACCGCAGGATCTAGAGCTGAGATATTTCGCATAGTGTATTACCTAGAGGCCCTCTGCCAAAATTGTTCAAATTATGTCTATTTGGTCAAAACTGGCCACGCCCTAGGGGTCACATCTTTTACATAAAACTATATATGTAAAACTTTAGGAATCTTCTTCTCTGAAACCACAAGGCCCTAAGTTCTAAAATGTTGCACAAAGTATTGTCTAGTGAACCTCTACGAAGACTGTTCAAATTATGTCCATGGGGTTAAAACTGAGGAGCGCCCCTCTAGGTTGCTAGTGGTCATTTGTTTAAATAGAGGTATATTTATTGGGAAAACTTCCAAACTCTTCTTGTCTGAACTTACAATGCTTTGGGATTTGTTATTTGACATACAGGTTCACCTAGAGCTTCTCTATGAAGATTGTTCAATTATTCCTCTAGGGGTCATAAATGGATCCGCTCTGGGGTCGCTTGATTTAATAAACTTAAGGCATATTTAGGGAAAACTTCGAAAATCTTCTATGAAACCAGAAGGCCTACCGCTTGTATGTTTTGCATCGGGCATCATCTAGAAATTATTTGCCACGATTGTTCAAATGATGGTCTTGTGGTCAGAACTGACCCCATCCCAGGGGTCACTATGATTTTGTAAAGACTTGCTTAATCTTCTTGTCAGTAGCCACAAGACCTAGTGTTAAGATATCTGATGTGTAACATGGCCTAGTAGACCTCTACCAAGTTTGTTCAAATCATGGTCCTGAGGTCAAAAGTGCCCCTGGCCCTGGGTCACCAGGGCAAAAATAGACTTTTCAATTTTCGTCATAGAGCATTAGTTTATTGTCAGATATCTTAGATATTTGGTATATAGGCACTTTGCGTTAAACTCTGCCATTCACTTTGGTCAAGGTAAATGCCATCGACTCTTCATTTATCTGCGATATTTGGTATGTAGGTAACTTAGAAGGATTTTACCCTTAGGGGGATTTTGAGGTCACTGAGGTCAATGAGTCAAGTTCAAGATCAATAAGGCTAAAATATTACTTTCTACATTTTGTCCTAATTATAACCTTCATTTATTTATTGATTTTTAAAATAATATTTGATATAAAGACAACTTGCATAAATCTCTTCCATTAAATTGGGGTTAAGGTCACAGAGGCTAGAAATAGATTTATCTCATTTACCTCATAGAGTATCTCATTTACCTCATAGAGCCTTCATTTATAGAGTGCTTGGACCAACGCTCGGCGTACAACAACGCTCGGCGTAAATCTATTTTTTCACGGAATTGATATTTTTTCTTAGAAGTGATTTAAAACTCTTCTTTAATTCGAGTTAAGTGTCATTTCGTCTATCTTTTCACGGTTCTCTGAACTTCCGGTATCATCACGTGACTTAAGCATAGCAGACGGAAGGGGATCCCATTAGATAAAACAGACAAAACGCATTGTTTTCTACGCGAGATCACGTACTTCCGCTGTATGATACGCAATGAATAGAAACAATCTATTTGATACTTTATTAATTTTGTGTTCAATAAAGGTTCTTTGCATAATTACAAAAGATTTCTTTTTTAAAGGTCGCTGATCAGGTCATCTACGGTACGCCGAGCATTGGTACAATTTTGTGCAAACCGGGCATGTTTTACTCGGTCTATTTATAGTCTGCCCTGTTGTTTACGTCACGGTTGTTTCACATGGGGAAACTTCGTAAGGATTTAGCAAAGTTTACTCTTGAATATAATTAGTTCATAACATGAAATGAGTAATTTGTTTAGTCTCTTCAAGGAAATTCCTTTGATTTTACGCCGAGCATTGGTCTGACCACTCTAGACCAATATCTTTGATATTTGGTACGCATGTTCCTAGTATGAACCTGTACCCTTAGGTGGGGTTTGAGGTCACTGGGTCAAAGTCAAGGTCACTACAGTAAATAATAGATTTTCTACTTTCTGTTATACAGCCTTTATCTATTTACTGATGTTTTAGATATTTGGTTTGTAGGCACATACACAATCTTCAATTAGAAAATGTAATACTGCTTCTGACGTTTGCATAACAGTTAACCCACAGACAAAGTTCTCAGTTGAACGTTCCAGGGCCATCATGGCCCTCTTGTTTCCTTTGTCCTTAGAGACAATTCAAGGTCAATTTGATTAAATGTTGAACAAAAATCGCTTATCCTGTACTCCGGCAAAGTAATTATTACAGGGATGTTTTTGAGTAAAATGGTATTACAAATAAAATTTATTTGAAAAATATTCATAAAACGTAATAAATATACAATATCACCGCGAGATTATACTTCAGCTTCTTTGGAAAAAAGAAACTATGTACGACTATCTTTCGCAGTGACCTTCCGTTTATTCTTTTTTCCCCAAAACACAAGGGAGTTAATTTTATACGTTTAGAACGTACAACGAGATGTACACGTTGTCAAATTCAGTTAAAGCAAGCTAGAATTCATTCATTCATTCCTTCATTCATTCCTTCAATCATTCATTCCTTCATTCATTCCTTCAATCATTCATTCATTCATTCATTCATTCATTCATTCATTCATTCTTTCTTTCTTTTGTTTGTTCTTCAGGCATTTGTTCGTTCGTCCGTTCGTTTGTCCGTTGGTTTTCCTTGTTCGTTCCTACATT
The DNA here is from genome assembly GCA_012932295.1 of Cyclina sinensis. NCBI lineage: Eukaryota > Metazoa > Mollusca > Bivalvia > Venerida > Veneridae > Cyclina > Cyclina sinensis. The sequence continues at coordinate 13,896,027 of JAAONU010000017.1, forward strand.
AGTTCACTCGTACGTTTGCTCGCTTACTTTCAGATTGATTGCAGGGGCGGATCGAGGATTTCAGGTGGGGTGAGGTGGTGTGTGTTTGTGTGTTGGGGGGGGGCTGAATGTTGGTCCGTTTTTGTAAGTGAAACAGTGCTTAATAAGTATACGCACACTATGCAATATGCAAGCTGGATAAGACAAAAAAGGATTGATTTTCTGTGCTTTGACCAGTACTGATGACTTGGCTTTTAACTGATACTGATCACCAGAAGTTTCAGGTATCAATTATATTTTTACGTCTTTCATGGCCAATTCAGACTAATGTAATGTTTAAAATTGCAGACAGTGATGTAACCTTAAACTTTACCATGAACTTATTATTTTCATTTCAGGAAAAAAGGCAGAAATGCAGGCCCGTAATGACTAACACATTTCATTCAGTACATGTAAACTGGTTACGTAAAGTGAGTAACATAAACAACTGTCCAAGGTTATCACTCCTACTGTCAGCAATCAGAAATTTCTAGTGATTATTTGATTACACATATTACATGTTGCAACATCAGCAGTTTATGTGAAATGTCTTAGTAAATAAGTATCCTTTTTTGGCCACACTGACTATCAAACTTTCACAATTGAGTATTAATCCAGCCGTCTTTTGTTGGAACAATAAATTCATATGAGTCTTCCCAGTCTGCTTCCACTATGGAAAAAATAACAACAGTAACTGAATAGTTCAAATATTGAATTTTTAACTTATTAAATGTTTTTGGAAATATAAATTTTATAAAATAATATATTCATGATAATGTCTTTACATGAAAACTATATGAATTCAGCATGAGAAAGAGTTATTTCCAAATTTAATCATTAATGTGCTTTGCAAACCTTGAAGTTGCTGATACATGAATATGTGGCTAATATATTCAGTTATTATACTAGAGAATGGTAAAAAATACTAAGTATTCTGAAAGTCAAGTAATTTACTTTTATACTTCAACAACATTTGATTTCTTCTTTGTTCTACCTCATTAACAAAAAAAAAAAGGAAAGAAAAAACTGGATGCACTTACTTTACTGCCTTGTAAAAAGTAATCCCCAAGAACTGACATGATTCCATTGTTAACTGAGTGATGTTTTAAGTTTAGAAGTGTGCATTCCTCCAAAGAACTGACAAACACCTGAAACAACATGGAGTTAAATCATAACTGGATATTACATGTTGAATTCATTACTTAAACCTGAATAATAGTACAGTTATATATGACACATTCAATCTACATATATGGATATCAATGAACAATTACAGGTTGACCCTTCTCTAACAGACTTATTTACAAAACAGGGTATGGAACAATACAATGAGATATACGTAACTGCTGCAATAAGTGTACATATTTGTGTTACTTACTGAAAAACTGATGTACCTTTAAGATAATTTTACTATATGTTAAGAAACAGATTTTAACAATGGCCTGTATCTGTAATTACAGCAGTGTTTGGTGTTTCCATATTTTTATATGGGAGACTGTCAGTTATTACATGCAATATTTTAAACATGAAATCCTAAAATTCATCCAATAAATGCAATATTTAGGTACAGAACAATGATGATTTCTATATTTTTTTCTCCTTTAAATTCACACTCTTAATTAATTTTGCAGGCAGATAAAAAGTCACATTCACCGGAGATCAGTATTACAAACACCTTATACACAAGTGTTGAAATGCTTTAATACAGCTTTTTTAAGTTCTTCATACAAATTTCCATAATCTGCATTGTTTTAACATCGATATGCATTTCAAATTAATTGTTCCTTTCTTGATAAACAGTATTTTATTTCTGTTGAGTTGTGTTGACTATATTTTGGTATATTTCGATCTATTACGGTATTTTGTCGTAATCACTAATCACAGTTTTTCCATACACCAAACACAATCCATTGTATTGAATATGGTATGATAAAAAGAATACAAATGATAATGAATGAAACAGAGCAAAATTAAATGTCATTTGTCATGGAAAAAGGCAAATCAAGACATGCATGAACTAGCCGGTCAAAAGACAGTGGAAATAAATCTGCCTAAAATATTCAGTATGACTTTTGGCAGTAATAAGTTGAAGTTGAAATCAATTAGAAATATACATTAGTAATATTGTTAAAATGATGCCAATTAGATATGCATGTACAGCTTTATCATATTACCATGTATGATTGTTTGATTTTTTTTATTTAAATACCATTCGAAATGTATTAAATAACTAGAATATGCCCATATACTTACTTATCAAACACTTCAAAGGAATACATAACAAGTCTTTTATCCCTTTCAAAACTTGGTACGCGGTGTCTTTATGTATCGGGATCTGCTAACATCATACCAATTAGAATTACAGTACTGATGCAGCTATTACACCTGTTGAATACGTTACAACTTGTGTTCAGTCTGTTTTCTAGAATTTCATTTCAACTTGAATAGTTATGAATCACTGTCCGATCATACAACGTAATCGAAATACTGTCAATCCGTGTGTCATTGCACTGTTAGATCTGCATTTTATTATCCGAATTCCAATTCACATAGGAACAATTGGACCACACAGGAAAAGTAAATTGGTTTTCATTTATGAAAATTGAAGTTTAAAGTCCACAACTAATGTAATAACGGTAAATAAAACATTTTATTCTGGAATTGAAGACAATCAACAATGTTGTTGCTGTTGGTACGTATCAGGGTAAAAATCATTTTCAACAATGACAGAATAAAACAAATAAAATTGTTAAAGATAGTTTGTACTTACTACAGTTATTATTGTAAAAAAATGAACGCTCAAAACTTCTTCTAGTCGGCCATTTTTGTTTCAAGATTTTTTTCCTTAACTTTTAAGGCAGCATATTGGATACCTTAAATTTTAAGGAGAACATTGACAAAACTTAAAGTTTTTTCACCTAAGGAGTTTTATGAAAAGGACTTAAGGAAATTCTTAAAAACTAGGGGACATCTGTAAAATATTAAGGAAAGTCTTACAAACTAAGGGAAAATTTTCCCTTAGGAGCTTTATGAATAAGACCCCAGAGCTATATATCATACCAGAGTCAGTGATAATCGGAATTGAATGATATTTCATTTTTTCTGTGTCAACATAACGCCTATCATCCAGGAATTTAAGGGCGTGGATGAGCGCTCCCCCACCCCTAGATCCGCTAAATTTGACCTTTTGTTTGTTGCTATATTTGTCTGCTCCAGAAATTGAAAGTTAACATTGACCGTTGTTAACCTCACTTTTTCATATTATTCCTTTCTAGTATACACAACAATATAATATTAACTTGACGTCACTGTCATCTTTTGCTTTATTTGTTTGCATTTTATATAATAGATATTCTTCAGATTGTTTTTATATTTTCGTATGTGTTTTTAAAACAATCACTAGGCATACAAATCATTTACCTTTGCGAAATTTTGTCTCATTACTAGAGACAGATCCACCCTGTTAAAACTTAGATAAATCAGGTCAATATGTTTAGTATCGATACACTGAATTTTGTTCACGCGTGAAATGCGTATTTATTGTACAAATGAAATGTAAAATCGAAACAACAAGATACTGAATTTGTCTTCAAAAATCTTATTTTCGTGCTTCGTGACCCCTCTTTAAATGCAGGGATGTTTTTGTGCGCAGTTATAATGATACGTTAACATGTTCTTTAAGTTGGCGGCCGGCGACCTAGCGGTCTAATCGCAGCGGCCTGGCGGCCTAAGATATATATTGCGTAACGAAATAAATTGTGTCGACAAATAACAACAATAAAAGGGGTTCGGGGTATATTTTTGCAAATAAAAGATAAAGAAAGAAAGGTTTTCATAAAAAGAAGTATTTGCTTCCTGAAGACTACTTGCGTCCCAGTGGCCAAGCGACCTAAGATATACATTGTGTTTCACAATAAGAATAATATATTTGAACCAAGTGTCAGAAAAACAAACACAATTTAATGGCTTCGGGTGTCTTTTTGTAAATTCAAAACAGGAGGTTTTCCATGAAAACAAGTTTTCCTCTCTGAGGACTGCCAGTGGCCCAGCGGCCTAGCAGCCTAAGATAAACATAGTGAATCACAGTGAAAGTAGTATTTCTGAACTCATTTCAAACAAAAAACATAAGAAATATGGGTTTGGGGTGTACTTTTTGCAAATTCAAAAATAGGGGGTTTTCATGAAGAGACGTATTTACTTTTTTAAGGCTGTTATCGGCCTAGCGGCCTAAGATATACATAGAATATCACAGTTAAAATACTTTTTTTGAACTCAGTTCAAACAGACATTCTTAGCAAAGGTATTTTCGAGTGCTCTTTTTTAATCCCTTTCCGCAAAGTCCGTCGGTCCGCCCCTGTTTCCGTCCGTCCGTCAGTCTGTCCGTCCGAAACATTTTCGTGTCCGCTCCATAACTTTTAAACTGCTGAATTGTTTTTGAAATAACTTGGCGCAAGTGATCACCATTATGAGACGATGTGCAGAGCGCAATTATTGGGTTGCTACACCCAAGGTCAAGGTCACACATAAAGGTCAAGTGTTAAAAAGTCTTCATTTCGTTTCCACTCCATAACTTTTAAACCGCTGAAAATATTTTAAAATAACTTGGCACAAGTGATCACCATTATGAGACGATGTGCAGAGTACAATAATTGGGTTGCTACCCACAAAGTCAAGGTCACAGTTAAAGGTCAAATATCAACATTTCAAGTCTGCTCTATATTATAACTTACTAACTTGGTTTACGAAAAGGTTTTTAATTACTTTGCACAAATGATCACCACTATGACAAGATGTGCAGAACCCAACTTCCAGGTTGCTACCCCCAAGATTAAGCTTAAATGTTCTCCATAACTTTTTGACTTTATAGAAGATTTTAAATAACTTGGCACACATAATTACTATCATGAGATTATGTGCTTATAATATGTAGGGCAGTGTTAGTCAGAATTGGTCAGTGTTAGTTCTTTCCCATCATGCATCTGCGACAATACATATCCCATGGAATAGTCTAAGGCGTCAAATGCCAGAATGAAATCCTTGTTTAAATCTGGGTATATTAAAATTGGTGCTGTAATTAATTTTTGCTTTAAAATATTAAAGGCATTTTTACGTTCATCATTCCATTTAAATTTTTCATCCTTTTTTAGTAAGTATGTGAGTGGCTTCGCTATTTTTGCATAGTCTGTAACAAATTTTCTATAATATCCAAACATTCCTAATCTTTGTTTCACTTGTTTCGCATATTTTGGCCTTTCTGCATTTTTTATTTTATCAGTATTTTCTTTTAGTACTAAGTAATTGTTCATCAAAATCTTGGGAAAAAAACAATCAAGTCATCAATATAGACAAGTGCTATTTTGAAGTTTAAGAGTTTTAGTAATTTAGTCATTAGGCTCTGGAAGGTCATTGGCGCATTCTCTAAACTAAAGCTGAGACGATTGAACAAGGAACTGTTCTGTTCTAAAATCAGTTTTGTGTTTGGTTGATTCATAGAGGGGCACTTGCCTGAAACCTGAACGAAGATCATATGTTGAGAAGATGGAGGCTTTCGCATCTGCCAATGTGTCAAACACATCTGTCATGTGTGGGATAGGGAAAGACATCGGCTCACTTGCAGCACTGAGTTTCCGATAGTCAACCGCAAATCTCCACTCATTGTTTGGTTTTCTGATTAGAACCACTGGACTATGCCATGGAGATTTGCTTTCTTCAATGACACCTGATTCTTCCATTTCTTGTATGAAGTTTCCTAGAATAATCCGTTTTTTCCGGGTTTTGACGTTATGGTGCTGAACTGACTGGTTTCGCATCTCCAGTATCTATGACATGCTTGTGCAAGTTTGTCACAAGTTCCGATAAATCTTTGGCAAATATATTCCTGTTATTTCCTAAGAAGGTGTATAGCTTTTGTTTTTGTTCAGATGTCAGGTCAAAATTTGAAAGGCTAATTCCAAGCTTTTTGACAATTTCTTCATAATTTTCAGTTCCATTAATTTTGTTAGCACTGAGATTGAAAAAATTTGCAGGATTTGATTCCTGTAGCACTGATATTGATGAAGGGTCTTATGTTAAGCTAACTTTGGCTATTTTCTGTCTTGCCGAAAGAAACACTGAAACACTGGTAGGATTTATAAGTCGGTAAGCACCTTCTGAATTTTGAACATTTATCACAGTTTTCCCCCAGCTAAATTTAATTCCTGCAAACTCATTTTTAGTTCAAGTAGCAACAGTGATTCAGATTGCATTTTCAAAATTTTCACTGGAATGATTGTTTCACTGTCACTGCGAAAAATACACCAATATACAGAAGTGTACGATCCCGTATTTTTTAGATATACGGACATATACGGGACGTATTCGCATAATATACGGACATGATATACTAATCCGTATTCGGAACATCGGGTATACGGGAACTCCGTATATTTGTCATTACAAACACGGATTTCCGTATTCTTCCAATATACATGTATGTATATGTGTCGGTATATTTGTAATATACGCACAGTACAAAACCCGTATTTCAACCATATACGGGCTATAACAACATATTGTTTACTAGTATGCGGAAGATATACGGACTTGTATTTTTATAGAATACGTGAAAGCTAAAAATCGTACATGATGCATATACGGGATAGAATACGGACTATATATACTAGAGATAAACGACGAATATACGGAAATGTATTTTCATAGAATACGGAAATGCTTTAAAGCGTATATGACACATATACGTGGCAAGAATACGGACATTGTATACTGTAGATATACGTAGGAAATACGGTATTTTCAATGAATACGGGAAAGCTAAAAACCGTACATGACACATATACGGGCTTATTATATTACATGTACGGATCAAGAATACTTACATGATAAATTACAGGATACGGGAACCAAATATAGACTGATAATATACATGTACATGATGTGCGGGATCATTATATGTAGTTACTACTCATTTCTAGAACGAACTAGTTAAGATCCTCATCGTATCTACTTGAAACATACGAAAAAGTATAGACCTGCAATGTCTGAGAGAACGGTAAAAGTTGAAAAATGGGTAGCGCAATATTTTGCTATCTCGTTCCCACGGCATAGCTAACTCGTTCCCGCGACATTGCTTATTCGTTCGCACAAGCTGCTAAGCCGTTCCCTCGACATAGCTAGCATGATTTTTCCTTTTTTAATGCACTATTTCTTTTTTTATTGACAAAATTCCTCTATTGTTCTTAACTGTTTTTTCAAAGCAATATTTTTAATTGCATTTCTCTTTATTTACCTCACTTACCCTCGTGTCTGTATCGTATATACAACTCATCTCGCTTTCTATCCTTTACATAGCTTAAGGCTTTTATTTTTTGTATGCCATTGGATTGTCAATTTACAGTGATATATGCGTTTCGAAAATTGTCTGTAAATTGACTACTTAACTGTACATCTTCACCTGATGGACATTATTATTATTTTATGGGGACCAAAATATTCCTGGTTAAAATAATCAAGTCCAATTCTTAAGCGCCTAACGTTACACAACGGTGGATCCTGGCAATTAACTAAAACATGAATGAATGGGTGTGGTTACATAAAACAATGAATAAATATAATGACAGAGGATATGTGGGTTTAAATTCGAAAAAGAACTGAATTAAATCATGTGTTATTTTCATATGTGTTCTGACATTTCAAAGGAAATAACGAAATGTCGGAAATTATAAAAAAGAATATTTTAAAAACATTATCTGGCATTAACCCCGTAAATTGTTTTATATTTTCTTTCATTTGTTTAGAATACATCTGTAGTAGGTCAAAACGCAGTTGTCTTTGAATAAAAAGTCATTCTTGTTTTTTTATACCAATTTGAAAGTGCCTTCTCTTACGAAATTTTGTTCAAACACATAAATGAAATCCTCACAAAACCAACCTATCCCTCTACAGAATTTTGTTTGTTATCTAACGCGGTAGTATTTTTGTAATTATAATGATTCTAACTTATTTTCACATTCTTAGAAGAAATGTTCAACAATATAAAATGTAACAGTCAAGAAGTATATTACTTGTATATGTCCTATTACACTTTAACAAGATGACATTTATTTTCCACGAAATACAGCAGGGTATAAACATATCATTTTTGTTTTTGTTATAAACAAATATGAAATGAAAATTCTAAATACTGTATTTCGAACTCTCTTGCCCGTAATGCAAAGACGAAATGCACCTGCAATATATCCCTTTTTTCGAGCTTTCATTCGAGCCTGATCAGAGGAACCAGCAAATCAAACTCACTGTTCTAACCCAGCAGGCACAAGTATATCGTACTGATATTGGTACTCTGATATCAGTTTACAATATTGGTCCGATATAAAGCCGTTATCTCAAGTCTACCTACATCAACGTCTATTATATTTTATCATAGACCTATATTTAGATACAATCAATATATTTAAATATTTGGTTGAATATGTACTAAACGAAACAAAAAAGCAAGGTTTTGTCCACATTAAAATTTAGACCGTTTTCATATATCGGGCTGATCTCGGGCCGATAACATTAGCAGGGGAAGTAACACTGCTTTGAGTTATCTATACTGAAAGGGAAGTAACTGCTGCGTTAGAAACCTACATTCAGCATGCGGCAAGGAGCTTGATTTATATTGCAACAACAGGTACTGTAATATTGTTATATATTAAGATGTCAAATAGTTCTTTAATAGTCTGATACTATTTTATGGTTGAGCCTTTAGGACATCCTTATTCTGCGGCCCTGCGGCCCTATTTGCGGCCCTATTTGCGGCTCTAGTTTTATCACCTTTTGTTCTGTAATTGTCATAGTATATGTAAAAACAAATAATAGCGATTGGATAATAACATATTACATATATTTCATGTAAATATTAGATATATATAATGGATGAAATTATTATTTACGCTTATAAAATCTAAATTCTTACTACTGGGAGTCAATTCAATGAACGTATCCGCATTTAATGTATTGTATCTGATATATCATAGTGATAGGCAAATATTTGTTTTTATTCTTTAATTGTAAAAAAACAATAATTCTGTTTGATTTGAAACAAAGTTTTTGATTTCTTATTGTATTGTTTTATGCCATAGATAAGATGAAAAGGCGCACGTTCCTATTTGTTTTGAAGTTTGTATGACGCAATTATATTTTAAAATTAGCACTATAATCAATAGTACTGATTTAACTTTTATATGTTTGTTTGATGAACATCATTATGAAATAATTGAATTAAATATGAAATAAACTGATACTGATATATACCACAAAATCATAATATGGTCCTAATGAATTTCTATTTATCTATATTCTTTTCTTCCTTTATACAAACACAGGCTTAGATTGCACGTGCTGGTGCTGAAAACTAAAGTGACATAGGCGTAAGGCTATTTCGGGAAACACTGTAGACGTACAGATTATTAATTAAAAAAAATGATTAAACTATCAGTTACAATGTTTGGTAAATGGTTGGCTCTTATTAGGTTAAGTTCTAAATATAATATATAAAAACTTCATTTCGGCATTATAATTAATGTATCAGTGAAAATGAAGAAATCATGGTATATTGTATTGTTATGTATCGTAAAAGTAAATATGTACATGTTGTAATATATGTTGTTAATGATTTACATGGTATTTCAAAAATTAGACACATATTGCTTCTTTAAAAACGAATTTACGTAGAGAAATATCTTAATTGTATTAACAATGTAATTTACAGAAATGCACTATGTAGATTTAGATGCTCTGCTCATGACTTGTTGATAGAAGAAGGCCGACATCGTAATATTGATAGAAATAATAGAAAATTCACTAAATGCAACATGAATATGGTTGAAAACGAATACCATATTTTGGTAATATGTCCATATTATAGAGCAATAAGAATGGAATATCTGCCTAAATATTACAATTCTTGGCCAAGTATACAAGAAGTCTGAAAATTTGTGGAAAGGTGAACATAAATGCACGCTTAACAAACTTGCCAAATATATATATATTGCTAATTGCAAACGTAGAAATGTAAGATTAAACGATGAAGTATATATCTGTAACTTTTCGAATGTATTGTAAATATGTTGATGTGATAAATTATGTCATACTTTTCTCATGTATGTTAATATTTACCGCCATACATTGTAACAACGTATTGGCAAAATAAAAAATTGAATTGAATTGTATATTGAATGTTGATGCTTTCTATGTGAAAAAAAAACAACAACAAAAAACAACTTTGCCAATTACGGTCACGCGTCAACCCAATAAACATATACATTCCGATATCCAATAATGCAATCATCGGATTATCGCGTCTATTTAATGTGTGTCGATCCCGTTTTTATGTCTGTGGGATAGAATTGAACTGGAAAAAATACTGTAAAAAATAAGTTTTAGTATGGTTTTTTTTCTTCTATTTTTTCCAGGTCGTGCGCATACATTCTGGAAAGGTTTTCTTATGTTGTGTAGATTTTACTTTTATCC